>OX419704.1:5937359-7365178 GCA_948474745.1 Oligia latruncula
AAATGTCTTGTATTAATAAAATATTAGCAACTGATATGACAAAAGTTAATAAAGTTTTTTTACATGACCAGTCGACAGCGATGTGGAGGAATTTTTTGACGCCATATTTTAGTTACTTAATAGTTTTGTTAGTTAATTTATCATAAGAAGTTTATTTATTCATATTTTTATAAATAAATATCTACTAGTTTTTATTTTTTTAATAAAAATATTTAAGTATTTTAATAATATTTTTTTTAATTAATAAAAAATAAAGCTTTTGCCCATCCTTGCCCGGTACGTAGTCTGTCGGTACATCTCGTCGTGGCAAAAGGCCAAAGTCCCGAAATGATTCCTTCACAATAACACATTATCTGTGTATTATGTGTATTGTACTCGATTGTACTTAGTTTTACAGGCTAGTTTTTAGGGTTCCGTACCCAAATGGTAAAAACAGGACCCTATTACTAAGACGGACTCGCGCACCGAGGGTTCCGTACAAATTTCGTAGATACGCCAAGTAGCAAAATGTGGCCCTATAATTATCCTAGGAGCACGTATTTTTTAATCCTATAGATATCCTGTAAACGTTTATAGAGCCGTATTTGGGCGCAGTTTATAGGACTATTACGCCCTATAGTCGCTTTGTTATAATCCGGTAAAGTGCTATTTGATTTTATAATTACCTTATTAAGTGCTTTAACAAAATATAGCTGTCCTATAAAAATCCGGTAAATGCATCTAAAAAGCGATTCGGTCCTCTTATGATCTGGCGCGTGCCGCTACTAGAGTAATTGATCCTACAGTGATCAGCGTAATACCATTAGTAGATTCATTCAGTCGATCATTCCTTCTTTTTTCGTTAATTTATTGTACTGTGCTGGTGCGTGACATTGAATACTTTTTTATTTTCAAAAGGTAAGTAAAGTCACATTCTAATAATGCCTGTCATTATAAAAAGTAACATAATTTGCCGTGTAACTGTTTTGTAAGGAGTGCCTACTCAACTTGCGAAAATAATTTTATTGATGAAGTGTTAGATGATAATAAACATATCTTCATGCGCCTTCAAAATTTAACATTTTCATTATTTGTTAATTAATAAATACCTATCTCCGACTTATGGTCGAAACTGGCGAAAATGGCACGTCCATTACGTTGCATTTATCAGAACCTTTAAATGACTTTTTAATCAAAGTTAAGACGCTTACATGACATACTACGCTACCATATTTAAGTTTTAGGGTTCTGTGGGTAATGTGAGTTAAACCATACGGTAATGAGCAAATCTTGTAAGTTGTTGCAAATTCGATAACCGCCACTACGCTTAAATCGTCTCCATTTATTTAAATCCATATTTATATTGTTCCAGCTTTCTCTAACGAATCACAAGATGGCCAATTACTCTAATAATAGCAAATGTAGAACACATTTAAGTAGAATCTTACTTATAAAAATCACAGGCTATGCTAGCTTGGTGCTAAAAATCCGTTAAGGGTCACGACTAAGATAAATTTGTTCTATAATATCTTTACCTCTAGCAGCTATATCTGTGGCATTTATAGGAAGTGCATGTCTTATAGAAGTATGAAACAAGACGTTAACAAGATAAAACGATCTTACTAAATGCGATTATCGGATCAAAAGTCACACTTTGCTAATTACTTCTATAACTTGCACTTATAAGACTGAACCTGACTGACCGCTCTAGTAAGAGTCGTGTAAAATAATCCTATTAACATTTATAAAACTAAATGATAGGCTCGAAAGTACTTGTAGTGCAAATTATCTTCGAAGATGCTTTAGCAGGATCAGTGGCCTGAGTTAATGCGTCTACTAGATTTCTATAAGACGTGTAATCTTATAAGTCAATTGCTATAGGAGAATTTTGCTACTTGGGTATCTACAAATTTACGGTTTTCGGATTTTTTCATTTACTTCTGTACACGATATTGCTTCTTGCCAAATTTCATGATTCTAGGTCAACGGGAAGTACCCTGTAAATTTTGATTCCTTTGAGAGTGTCGAAATAATATACGTTCTTTGCCGCATGCATTTTAACTCGATACCTCCACGCGTTCTCAAGATTAAGGGTCTTGACAGACAGACTGACAACAAAGTGATCCTATAAGGGTTCAGTTTTGTCCTTTTGAGGTACGGAACTCTAAAAAAGCGAAGGATTTCAGCCATATTTTTCCGCCATTTCAGTCCAACCTGCCATCATCATCATCATAATTTCAGTCCGGAATCACCCACTGGTAGTTATAGGTTATAATTATATAGGCCTCCCCTTTCTTCTGCCATATTTCCCGGTTTCGTGCGTTCCTCATTCAGGTGATTTCCCGCGACTTTGACGATATCTTTTTTTTTAACTATCCTACTGCTGGGCAAAGACCTCCCCGAAATCCTTCCAGGAACTCTTTTTACTCTTTTTCTTTTTTGACGATCTACCAAACAAATAATTAAAATTAAATGCCAAAACATACTTTTTAACTCAACCTGCACCCAAATTGCGTAACACACACTCAATCACAGCCTGAATAATTTTGAAGGATATTGCTTCAAATGTTGGAAAAAAAATCTGTTAAACAACGTAAATAACGCAATGAATGTCGTTGAACTGTCAAAATAAAACCCATTGCTACTGTTAGTATATGACGCAATTATACCTTTTTTTTTTTTTTTTTTCGGATGGGAAATCATCAAATGACCCCTCCCGCTCTGGGTGGAGCGGAAGGGAGTGTCAGACTCTTACTGACTAAAACCCACCCGTGTTCCTTCCTTAGCCCTTTGTGTTCCGGGCCAGCGGTAACCCTTTCGGACAATCCCGCTGACCCGGCAGGCTTCGGCCCTATGGGGCCCCTCCTCACGCAATTATCCCTTACATAGTGTTTGTATTGAGGGAACTCAAAATCGAAACATTTATTTCAATTAAACCTTTCAAAAAATTAAGTTAGTGATTAATTTACGAAATAATATTCCAGGACTACCTATAATACACTTGTTAAATAATGGACGCAGGCATCGTCGCTCAAGTTAAAATACCCCACAGTTTAATGAGAAAATTTAATATTAATGTAGAAGAATGTCAGGCCGTTCATTAAGGTATAAAGTTTAATAACCTATAGGTATAAATTAATTGTTGCTTGATTGCTATCGTTTAAATTAACTTTTACATTTCTTTGGTAATGTTATAAAATAAATAATTGAAAGAGTGTTGGGGAAATTGGGTCGATTTTCTTAATTATTTTACTGAAGTGAGAACTTCTTTAGCGTTGGGCATTTTTTGTGACATCACACTAATATTATAAAGGCGAAAGGTTGTGCTTTCGCCTTTATAATATTAGTGTGATGTGAGTATCCTTTGTTGGAGATCCCTAATAAGTAATAAATAATAATGTTCCCTCTCTTGGGACACAGGAATCCTTTCTGTGAGAGGGAGTAGGCCATAATCCACCACGCGGGCCCAGTTTGGGTAGGTGGATGTCACATGTCTTCGAATTTTTGGTTCTAGGACGTACCGGTTTCCTAACGATGGTTTTCTGTACCGTTTTGAGAGCAGTGGCGATAAATTTATTTACTCAAAGTAAAGTGCTAAACTCACGACCTACAACTCGTAAGTCGCAGCCGTTACCACAACTGCTCTACCTACATACCTTTTTTTTTTTTGTTGTCGGCGGGAAACCTTCAAAAGGCACCCGACCTCCGGGAGGGGAGTGTGGGATTTTTACCTCACTAAAACCACCCCGGTGATCACCATCAACACACAGGGGTGGTCCCGGTTCCTCTTAAAAGACCAATTCCGGAACCCCCCGTGTAACGCCTATAAGTCACATCCCTTGGGCTACCTACCTACCTACTATAAAAATGTAGGCTACACAAATCAGTCAAAATTACAACCATCGGCCCATATTTCACCAAAATGCGTCTCTTATAACAATTTCTGGTTACGTCAGCTGAAAGCAACTCCATAGGTACTTCACATTACTCTGCTCCCGAATCGTAAACTAAGTTACCCTTTGCTCTGGGATTGCGATATTCAATCTTGGGACCTTGCTATCATGTTTTATCTGAAGCGAGGGAGCGATCAAAACAAATGTTATAAGAAATATTGCTGTCGAGTCTAGGGGAAGTGTCTTTAGTGAAGGAATTTGGTGTGTGCTTAGAAGGTGGCTGAAAAATACTGTGTTAACAATATTTTCAACGTTCAATTGACCCTTTGTAGAGCTTAGGCCTTTAAAAAAAATAAACGGCTGTAATCCTTGAAAGGTTAGACAAAGGTGAACCTGTTCTACACCCATTTTGCCTGTTAGTTATCTGTGGCATGTAATAGGGGGCAAGCCTGCATGCAATCAAGCGGACACAAATCCAGACTCCGGGCTGCTAAAAGTCTACCAGAATCTCATGGCAAAAAAAAAAACATTGTTATTTTCATACATTGGCAATGTCAATCCATATGAAAATCACATTTTTTTTTGCCATGAGATTCTGGTAGACTTATACTGAGAAATTGAAAATAGAAAATACTTTTAATTGTCACAGCAATGCCACAGACACACCAGAGTGCCTCTGACACTCACGGCATAGACAAGTAATGAGGCTACGTCTGACGCGGATTAAAAATTAATATTTTATTTGCTAATATTTTACATATTAAATCTATTTTATTATTTATTTATTTCTGTAACTTCCCGTGACATCACAGCGGGCCCTATCAGAATACCAACGCTGTAACATTGTTTTTTTTTACTGTGTTTAGTTTAGTTTGTGATCTTCCTGTACATCATTTCAGCCAAAAGACGTCCACTGCTGGACATAGGCCTCCCCCAAGCACTTCCACTTCGACCGGTTCTGTGCTTCTCGCATCCAACGGGTTCCTGCGGCCTTCACAAGGTCGTCGGGTCTTCCTGTACGAGTCGCAATAAATACTTTTTCTTTCTTTCTAAAAATACAATAACACTGCCCGTTCTGGGAATCGTACCAAGGCGCTAGGAAAAAAACATTTAAAAATATATAAACATCCAAAATGAGAACCTCCTCCTTTTTTGAAGTCGGTTAAAAAGAAATTGTTGCGTCGTGCGGCTTGTCAGGATTCGATCCGCGGGTCGAGCAGTGTTATTAGGTTTCTCTGTTAAAAAATCTCAGAAGTAGCTTGGTTTTGGGTTAGGTATGAGTTTGTTTTTGTAGGAATGGATTCGCTCCAATATCTGTAATGCTATTCTGTAAAAATCGCACCGTGAAAACTTGGGTGAAGTGACCTTAAAGTGAGCTGTCAATAGTGCCAATCTCTGGCATCAGGTGGTATGACAACTCACTTTAAGCTCACTTCACCTAAGTTATCACGGTGATCTTTTTACAGAATAGCACCGCTGGTACTCCATGGAGTTCACATAACTAACATAACTAGTGAAATGTGGTTCTGTTCATCACTGCCCACCATTTCTAAAATATAAGCGTGAATTCTTATTTCATAAAATTACTTGTCATAAATAGTAAATATGTTTTATCCAAACTTGGATAAGTTTGGACAAAACATAATATTTAGTTTTATAGTTCTATACTCGTCTAGGATACACAGTAGACGTCCTTTATACTATGGCGGCATCTACATCGCCACATGTGAACTACGAATCACACTGACGTCACACAAAATCCTGCATCGCGCAAGCAGAGTTTACCGCGCCTTATGTAGGTATACAACGTTCCGACATCAACCGTCGGGCAGTTACCCACCAGATAAAACACCCGTCTGGTCGGAGGATCCTCCGTTTTCTATGGAGGATGAGTGAATCAATCTTAAAAGTTGTTCCTGATACCTCTATAATCCTCCAGTAGGACGAAAGTAGAGCAACGTGTTATTTAGTTTTCTTTATTCATAAAATCCGTCATATTATAACATCCCACGTATGACCGACTTCTTCTTTTCTAAGTTTAAAACTAAAATAAATTACATACATTACATTATATTTCACTGTTGACTTTTATTGGTGAACGAATCATTTTACAAAATGGCGCAGTTTAATAAATTATTTGATATTTTTTGTTTTATTAAGTATGTTATTGTACGGTCGGAATGGATAGTAGGTGATTATTGTAATAAAAAGAAAACAAACAAAAAAGTGGTTTTCAAAACTTTTATTTCCTCCATTCCAAATTGTGATGGAAGCAGAAATTGGTATTATTACCAACTAGCTGCGCCCCGCGGTTTCACCCGCGTAAATGTCGATCCCGTGGGAATATCGGGATAAAAAGTAGCGTATATGTTAGTCCAGGGTGTCAGCTACCTCCATATTTTTTTATCAAAGTTGATCCAGCCGTTTGAGCATGAAGAAGTAACAAACATATAAACACATATACACACACTTACAAACTTTCGCCTTTATAATATTAGTGTGATTGTGCTTACCTTTTTCGTAGCATAATCAGCTTATAATGTTCCCACTGCTGGGACACAGGCCTCCTCTTTGTAGGAGGTACTTTTATTTCTGTTAATTATGGATAAATTCATTTAAAAATCTAAAAGGTAGACCCTAAAATGTTATTTTCTTGTCGCTGAGAATTTAATAGTGTAGGTTATGCCGGTGTCGTACATATTTACCTAACAATTAATTCATTTATTTATAAAGGTTTCCCAACTAAACACAGGCACATCATCAAACCACAATATTTGTTATAATCATACTTCACAAACACTTAAAAATCTAGAAAACTTTATCTGCTCTACTTTATTTATTTTTGGGCTGTTTTTTTAAATAGTCAGATAACTTTTCCCTGAGGGTTATCCCTCAGGGAAAAGTTATCTGACTATTATTAATATTGCGATTTGACAGTTTTTGTATAGAAAATATGTCAAACTGTCATAATTATTATTCTTCAGATAAAAGTTATCTGACTATTGAAAAATCAGCCCTTCGTCAAATATTAACTTAATTGAACCATAAAAATAATTTATTCGCACCATCGAATTAATTTATACGACTTGTGAATTTTATTTGTCAACGGGATTATTCTGCAATGGAAACTAAGTGTGTATCGAATAATCGGATTAACTTATCGATGTAGGATCAACTATTAAAATTACTATGAACGGCAAGAGATTAAATCGGAACTCAATTTGAAGGTTTTATTTATATTTGTTCAGCTCACGCAGTCACGTGTGTTATTTAAACTTGATTACTTAGTTTTATGTAGATAGGTATCGAAATTGGTTTTGCGTAATCGTTATACATAGATATCATCTATAAATATTTTTCGAACATTTGAGGAGAAAAAAAAAACTGAAAATGGCAATCAGTACCTATGTACCTATGTACAAAAAGGTATGGTTTGTACTCTTTACTCTATTGTTGTAATCTTTTTTTTTCTATTGAAAAGTTTTTCGGTTGCAATAATAAAATTCAATTCTTCTAACATTATTCTTATAACAAGCTTATTCTTTCAACAGTAGCAACAATTTATTTTCCACTAGCTTCTGATCGTGTCATCGTTAGTGTGAAATTACTTGATTTAATATAAAATATAATATAATATACCTACACTCGGCAACACTGTCGCTTACCCTTAGTGAAATGATTTCCTGAATTGGATCAGTGGTTCCGAAGACTACCTCCTACATACGTCTCTTATCAATTGCCTCTATATAATATTAGTATAAAGCGTGTATCAGAAAGTGGTGTTACAAAACTTCAATACCTACTCGACCCAAATGTATAGGATGGCTCATAATTTTTTCGCGGTTATGATGGACCAATGGAGAAAGTTGTTCAGTGTGATGGTCTGTGCCAACCCTTAACAGGTTTACTGTCCACAAAGTAGATAAAAAAAAAAGGGATTCGGAAAAAAGATTTTAAAATATTCGGTTTTACTCCGTGACTGTACTAATGATGAATTTGGGCAGTGGGTCCAGTCGACCTATTCAAAATGTGATTGGGTTGAGTAATCCCGTGGGTCCAGTTGACCAAAGACTCTAATAGTTAAACAATCAACGTGAGTTAGATGTGATTCATGGGACAGGGAATGCGTCAACCTTGTCCCATAAACAGATAGGTACCTACAGATATTGGCCGCACCTTTTTGATACCAGCTACATATTACGAGTGCATTATGCATTTTCCACAAATGTTCATGTATACATTTAATATCTATACTACTCAAGATCGTTGCATTTTTACGAGAATCCTCAGCCAAATCTGTACGAAAAATAATAAAATTTCTAAAACAAACAAAAGATGGCGCACCCGGATCATATTATGCAGACACCACTCCCTACTAAAACTATCTCGCGGAACAGAATTTGCCTTTCAAGCCGGCAAGATTTTTCCACAAGGCACGACATTATTTCATACAAGTTACTGCTCCCAGTCTATCCTCTACAAACAAGCCAACGAAGGGTATTTCCTTGCAGTTTCATAGCTATATTTTATCAGCATTATCTTTTAAAAGCTGGGAGAAAAAAGTGCTGTGAATCGCCCGGTTGTCCGTTGCGATATAAAATAGTGCTGCGCTCTCGCACTCGATTTATGTGGTCGGTCTGGATCTATTTTTACGTTCTTTTTCTCGCGAAAAAATAGTTTATTATGACGTGAAGCTTTCCACTCGTATTCGTTCGTTCGTATGGAGCTGTGATAAAGTTTTAACTCTTTAAGCGGGGTTAACGGACGTGCCTTGGATTGTTGCCTAATGCTCTCTTGATGAGTGACTTTTGGTTTTTTTTTGTGATCGTTACGGAGAAGAATGTTTCTAATATTATACTAATGGTGAAATACCAAGTCATAACTAACATTTAGCAGCCATTACTTAAGCATAATCATAATCAGCCATTAATGTTCCCACTGCTGGGGTACAGGCCTCGGCTCGGTGAGAGGGAGTGGGCCGTAATCCAAAATGCGGGCCCAGTGAGAGTTGGCGGATGTCACATGTCTTTTATTTTTGGTTCTAGGACAGCCGGTTTACTCACGATGTTTTCCTTCACCGTTTTGAGATCAGTGGTGATGAAATAATTTACACAACGTAAAGCGCCTGTCTGGGTTCGAATCTACGACCTACAACTCGTAAATCGCGGTTATTACCACTGTGCCACACTGCTCTTTTCTGCTATGTAGGAGCACGATCAACCATTTGAGACTAAGAACAAACACCTACATGATGTATTCTTAGAATAAAGTGTAAACTCTGAAGATGAGTTGAAAGTTATAATGAAACAAGCCGTGTCCTCGATGGGATTTCCCATCGGCTAAAGTAATAAACTTTCATTCCCTGTTTAACCACTTTAGGGGGTGAGTTTTCAAAAAATCCCTTCGTTAGTGCTCACTTTCTTGACAAAAGGAACTCTTCTGCAAAATGTCATTCTTCTACACCCATCGGATTAGGATGTGCATTGTCTGCCAGTGAATATAAGATTTTTATTAGGCCGAAAACGCCAGGGTAGCCCGCGAAATTCATTTTTTTTACGTTTTTTGCAATTCCGCTGGTCAGTATTAAGTTGTACGTTGATTAAAATATGATTCGCGGCCGTAACAAATATGTATTTACAGAATTATAATCATTAAAGTCATCAACACAACTCTCTAAGACCATGTAATCCCCAAATGTCAAGATTTCATGAAATAGTCATTCTTGGGGATTACACGCGAATCATATTTTAATCAACGTACAACTTAATACTGACCAGCAAATTGCAAAAAACGTAAAAAAAATTGAATTTCACGGGCTACCCTGACGCTTCTCCCTTAAGTAGATTTGCTTCAGCCCGCGACTTCGTTCGCGTGAAATTTCTTATTCCCCCGAACACCCAGCCACATGGCATCACCTGTCCGCGCCATTATTTCGTTTTTGCTCGGCGTTCTTGTCTTTTTTGTTTTTGCTTGGGTCTTAAGGGTAGCGTCAGGTTCAGTAGCCTATAACCTTCCCCAAAAATTGGGATATAATATGCAAACAGAATTTTTCAAATCCGACTGGTAGTTCTAGAGATCCTCCCACAAGGTGGACCGATGACCTTGTGAAGGCCGGAGGAGTCCGCTGGGTGCGGGAAGCACAGAACTGGTCGAAGTGGAGGTGCTTGGGGGAGGCCTATGTCCAGCTGTGGACGTCTTTAGGCTGAAATGTTAGTTAGTTTTTGTTTTCCGGTCTTGCAATAATCTCTATGCAATAATCACTATTTAATTGTTCTCACACTGTTGATTTTATTTTGCTTAGTTTGATCTCACGCCGATAGCAATGTATTTTCTATATTTATTTTTCACTTTAGATTAGTTAAATTTTAGTGTCTCTTTTCCTGTCTTGCTTCCTGCATGACTATGCACAATGTACCACAATGTGTTCGAAAATGTCGCAACACCTTCGATCAATAATATTGATCGAAGCGCAACACTGACTCCTAAGATACAGGCAAATATGCCAAGTTTGGGGGCGGTGACCCCCAAACTAGGCATATTTGCCTATATCTATTCTATTCTTGTACAAATTGTGATTAATAAATAATTTGAATTTGGATGAGTTCCAGAGATTAGCGCGTTCATACAAACTCTTCAACTTTATTATTATTAGTATAGATATGTATATAAACAATAGTAGGCCACATAAACTTCAGTAAACATTTCCCTCATGACAATACTGTCTCCATTCCTCGCCATCTCTATCAAAGAATAAAATCAAGCAATAATAAACCAGTAATAGCATTGCCAACGTCCGATATAGTAGTTCCGGCAGATCCGGGCGATCTGGGAGATCCGTAAGATCCGGATAGCCGGACAAGCTGTAAACGATGTGAGAACGAGATTGATATTACGTCTAAATGTTATTGCAGTCGACGCCGGATCCAATTGTCGGACTCCGGGTAAAGGTATCCGTCTTGATTTGTTATACAGCCAAGGAATAAAGGTTTAATGGTTGTGTGAGATCGGCCCCTTAGACGTTGGTTTAAGTTAAGTAATGATAAGCGACCGTTTATCCATACATTTTTGACGTTTTAAACGTCACTTAACTTTAATCGTCGATTATATATAAACCCCTGAGGCCTGAGTTCACCACCATTCAAACCACCGGTGCACCGCTGCACCGGTTAGGTATTTAAACAGTTGGCTTATTATGTCTAATTTCCTAAGGAAATTTTGAATGTAAATGTCCACAAGAAAGGGATAAAGTATTTATTACGGTTCAATTACTAACTATTTTACAATTTAACCTAAATATACATATTATATATAGTATATACAAGTATATAAAAAAAAGGAAAAGAAAAATACAGAAGCTCATTGGGCATCAAAAAATCCATCCGCATCGCTGTCAATGGCATAAGTGCCCAAAAGGCTGGCAGCATTACCACGTTGGATGGCAATGATTATTCTTTGGGGTAAAAATGGTTTAATTGAAATAAATATGTATCTCTTACACCTTGTACATACTTTAGCGATAAAATTGAAAATCTATTAAAGAAATTTGATAGATAGTTGTAGTAGCTTGATGTGCTGGCATCTATACAAAGACTACATTAAAATACTCTCAAATTAACTGTAGTAACTAACTGACAAACAATACCCTTATTCCCTTAACCCTATTTCTTAATTCCGAACCCCAAACCCTATTTTAGGAAACTTCACCTCGCTACCTTTCTAATTGTTAGCCTGAATTAATTAAACGTTCAGATTAGAACGTTATACAGATAAAATAACTATGAAATAGGGTCCGGAAGCCCTTTGGAAATACCGAGGATTCGTCCAAAAGTTATTTAGGAACGTTTAAAAGTTAATTTCGAACGTAAACCTTGAGATTATTGTAGTACTAAATTGGGGATAATGGCACTAGAATTTAGTGCGTTTTCGTAGCGTAAACGCTTCTATTGGTTTGGTCTTAAATGGAGTATGGTTTCAGTTTGCGAATATTTGATGCTTATCAATTTTTTATTTAGATACTAGCAGTGCCTCGCGGTATCACCCGCACAAGTGTCGATCCTGTGGCAGCCCCGGATCTAAGGGGGGGCAAACCGGGCACTTGCCCCGGGCGGCAGTTTCATGGGGGCGCCAAATCCTTGAGACAAGAATTCGAAATATCGAACAAATCAAGCCTCTTTTCCTACAATCTCATAGGTTTGTATCAAGTAATCGAATCTTAATATAATATGTTTGAAAAACAAACTTTTCTATTTCCATACGCCCACGCATACGCGTTAGTTTTTGAACACATACCTACTAAGTGAATTATGAACGCATCTTATCAGATCAAGTAAATTTATTAAAGGATTATTATTTTAACAAATGGTCACAAAAATGCTGCTCATTGGCAGTTTTAACAGTTTTTCTCAAACACTGAAGGGCGGGCGCCACTATCAAGGTTTTGCCCCGGTTCGAAAAAATCGTAGATCCGGGGTTGTCCCGTGGGAAAATCGGGATAAAAACTATCCTATGTCCTTTCCCGGGATGCAATCTATCTTTCTGCCATATTTTATCGAAATCCGTTCAGTGGTTTAGGCGTGAAAAGGTAACATATAGACAGACAGACAGTTACTTTCGAATTTATAATATTATAGTATGGATTAAGTTCTGTTTAGAATGTAGCGGGATCTACAACGCCACATGCGAACAACGCGTCATACTGACGTCACGCAAATCCTGCATCGCGCAAGCAGAGTTTACCGCCCAACTATCATAGATACAACGGCCCGACATGAATCATCGGGCAGTTGCCCGCCAGACACAACACCCATCTGGTCGGAGGATCCTCCCTTTTCTATAGAGTATGAGTGAACTTTACACCCTGTTCCTCGTACCTCTATAAGAACTTAGAAATTAGCGGAGGTTGTGACTAAATAATAACAGCCGCACGGGTTGATCAATCAGGTAAAGCTATGCTTGCCGCGGTTGGCCCGTGGAAGGGTGAGCAAATGAGCATCTTCATATACCAAGACTACGGAAAGCACGTTATGCCGTTGGTCCCGGCTGTCATTCGTGGATCTTTGACAGTCGTGACGGGTCGTCAGAAGCCCGAAAGTCTGACAACCAGTCTTACCAACCGGTATCGTATTACCCAGTATCTAACTGGGTTGTGGACTGTGGAGGTCAGATAGGCAGTCGCACCATGTAAATTACTTGTGTTCAGCTGCATCCGGTTAGTCTCGAAGCCGACCCCAACATGGGATAAGGCTAGGCAGATGATGAAAGTTCTGTTTATGTTTGTATTTCTGCTTGAGTAGTAGTATCATTGTTTTTATATTGGCGTAGTGCTAGCTGGCTAATGATTTAATTTGATGTTTTGTGATTCGTAATGTACAGAATCAAGTTCTTCGAACATAACAGACAACTGTGCTCCTGGGCAGTTTGTTGCGCCACTTCTTCTTCCCAGTTACAGTACTAGGAAGTGGTGAAGGGGGGGCATTTCGGGGCCCGTCTTATGTAATTTTGACTTTCAAAAAGGGGTTATTTTAACCCAATATGAATAAATGACTTTTGATTTTGATTGATTTGAAATCGGCTGAACGTTAAGTACTGAAATATTTTTTAATAAAGATGTTGTAGTGAGATTGTGAAGGAGTAAAGCCACTGGAGAGTGTCCTTCGGTTACAACAGGATGTTCTGCTGTGTGAGTTTTTTACCTATTAAGTAAATTACTACCTATAAGTACGTGAAAGGAAAGGAAACTCACAAAGGAAAATGTCTTGATCTGTTCAATGCTGTGAATGGAATCCTTTCTGGCATATTGCATTTAAAATATGATGCATTTGCAAATAAACAGAAATGGTAATTTGAAAGGCTTCTAAAAATAAAAAATGCGACTCGGTCTACTTCTTTCCAAAATCTAGAGTTGGTAATCTATTTAATCCAACTCCTTGATCAATTTTCTCAATTTTCCATACTTTCGGATTTAACCTTGCAATCGCTGATGTAAGTGATATCGGGTAACTCATCCATCAATGAATCTTCAAAAGCACACATTAAAAACAAGTGACGTAATAGAAATTCACGCAGATGTACGTAATTCTGGGCTATTGTTGGCTGTTAATAGACTAACCAAGATTAACAATAGACTCTATGTTAGTTTATTGTGCCAATCATTAAATTCGATTTGATTATCATTAACATCATCGATCGAAGTAAATCGAATTTCCACTTTAAGATTGTAAAATCAACCTAAAAGCTAATTCTGTTAATATTAACTTAATGGAACATCACGCCTACAATCCCCAAAGGGTTAGGCAGAGATGTGAAAGATGTATGTATCTGTAGTACATCTCACATTTCGCCAGTTATGTCCCATGTAATAGGGGTCTGGCTGTGGGGGGGGGGGGGGGTGGTTGCAAGCGCGACTGCTGAGCGTGGGGCCCTGGGTTCGGTTCCCGGGTCGGACAAAGTGTTATTGGGTTTTCCATTAGGAATTTCTTAGTAACAGTCCGAAGTTTGGAAGTTGGCGGTTTAATACCCCCGTGCCTCGGAAAGCACGTAAAGCCGTTGGTCCTGAGCCTGAACTGTCCACGGTCGTGTCGGATTGCCGTCCCATCGGACTATGAGAGTAAAGGAACAGAGAGTGCACCTGTGTTTGCGCACACACTTGTGCACTATAATATCTCCTGCGTAGCTGGCTAATCTCCATTGAGATTAGCCACCGTGACCGAAAACGGTCGGGGAGGCTATTATTATTATTTTAATAAGGAGGCTATTTAATTGCCATCAAAATATTCTCGATCACGCTCGGGTCGTTGACGCTGAATCGGGTATACTCGACTCCGGTCGAAGTTTTCACTTCTATCATGTGGTCATACACACTCACCCTATTTTTCATATGAATTAGAAAAGTAATTTATACGTGAAACTTTATGAAACATGTAAAACAATTCATGTCATGTACTTAGTTATCAGCAGCGTAAAACTGGCTGAATATCTGCTAAATATTTTACGACAAGAGTAATTCCTGTTAATGTTTGTTATCCTCGCGTATGCCAAATTTCGTTTCGCGTAGTTATTAGGTAGTAAACAAAAATATATTTCTATTTATAATGTTTAAGCCAAACATCACCATAAGACCGTTTTGAGTGCTTTTGCCTTTATATAGGTAACTTGCCACTTTAGAAAATGATATTTATGCTACAGTTATTTGTGCAACAAGAGAGCAAAGTCATTTTTTGCTGCGAGTGCTGATTTTGAATCCTGAGCAAGCGAAAGATTCAAAGATTGAATCACGAGCGTAGCGAGTGATTCTAAAGTTGAATCCTGAGTGTGGCGAGGGATTCAAAGGCACGAGATGCAAAAAACTTTGCTCTCGTGTAACACACATAACTTTTCACTTCAGCAGCGAGAACACTTTGTAAGGTGTGTTCGGAAATAGCACCCATGATATTTTATTATAACCGTATTATTGAAAATAAGTATATTACGTAACATTAGTGAAACTAGAAATAAATATTTACAGGTTAAGTATCAGTTTTATTTGCAGTAAATATTTATTTTCGTTTAAATACAACAATAAGTTAAAAATTCAATAAATTACATTAAAAGAAATAATTATTATCTTTTTGCAAAATTTCTTTAGTTATTACGAAATTCCGAACGTGTTTGTCTTTGAAGTCGAATTCAAAATCGGAACTTCGAAATGGCTGGTCTTTGTCTCTCTCTCTTTCTAATGGCAGGAAAGAGATAGAGTGTGAATGTTTCGAATTGTATGATTAACCCAAGGCTGAATATGATATTCGCGGCTTTCAGAAAAAAATAATTAAAAAGTTACTTTGTCTCACTCAGTGAGCAAAATCGCATTTTGCTCACTGATTTCAGGCAGCAAAACCTACATGTTTGAGCTACTGAAGTGAAAAAATCATTTTTCTTTTCATACAAAGCAAGGTAGGAGAGGCGAAAACCAATCTTTATTTGGTGTTATCATTTTGAAATATTTCTATTTCAAAATATGTGATGTTAAATAACCTATAACCTACCCCATGAATTGGACTACTAAATGCGAAAAGAGTTTTTACAAATCCGACTGGTAGTTTATGAGATTAGCGCGTTCAAACCAACGAAATAAACTCTTCAGTTTTTTTATTAGTAATATGTAGATTAGTAGTAGGTATTGTAGATATAGAAGACTAGTAGCGCCCCGCGGTTTCACTCGCATAAGTGTCGATCCCGTTCGAAACACACGTGGCGCCATCTATTATCATAATAACTTTATTGTTGTTTTCCTTGGGAACAGCACTTTTTTCGGAATGAAAGGTACTCTATGTCCGTTTCTGTACACCTGACAACGTATATGCAAAATTTCAAGATGATCGGTTCAGTGGTTTAGGCGTGAAAAGGTAACAAACAAACAAACAAACTTACTTTCGCATTTATAATTATATTATATTAATATTATATTATATTATATTATATTATATTATATTATATTATATTATATTATATTATATTATATTATATTATATTATATTATATTATATTATATTATATTATATTATATTATATTATATTATATTATATTATATTATATTATATTATATTATATTATATTATATTATATTATTTAGTTAGGATATGCTTTGGGCTTTGAAGAGCCTTGGCATACCTACCGGTCCGCCATTTTGATCGTTTCAAAATGGCGCTACAGTAAATATGCTAGGCTCCCTATAAAAATCTTCAATCCCCAAAATACAGAATTAATTAAAACATTAAACTGCAAGCTTTTAAAACAAACAAAAAAAGTTCAATCAATAAGATTCTGAAAGCTGTTTAACAATTTTGATGTGTTTTAAATGTTTCTTTTACCATAAAACTTCGAAACCAATGCTCCATTACTGTTTTATTTTATTGCTCCCGTCTTGGATAGAGTAGTATTGTAAAAGAAATGCTTAAGACTAACCTTTGATTCTCGTGGACTGTTTCGGTTAAATATAAAGTCAAGAGGACGGTTGCATAGATGTGCATAGACTTTATTTACATTGACACATTGACATCACGTCCGTTTCTAGTAAATCCTCATGACAGGAAGATAGAGAGTGCAGCACGAAATAGGATTGGCTTATATCTAGGTCAGTGTAGGCTAATGCTTAATAATTATGTATTTTATAGCACTGTGTGACCTACCCCGCACTCTAGTCACGCTTTTCTGTGACTTAAGTAGTCCATTTTTACACAGAAAAGCGTGACTTAAGGCGACTACATGACCTAAAGCGCGGTCACTGTCGGACTGCATAGAAAAGAAAGTAAAGCGCGATGACACAACGCTGGTAATTAATTGCAAAATATGATGCAATTATATATTTACAAAAAATGTATTGATGGACTAAAAAATTAAAACACTAGTGCTTTGGTATGGTGCTTGTAGAATAATCTGACAAAAAATCATAATAACTGTATATAAATTACTGTTTTAGATTGTAAAAAGAAAGTTTTTAGAGGTATCTTCATGATTTTTTTCTATCGTATTAAATTAGTTGTATTATGTTTTCAACTTACTATCTACCTAGCACATATCCTGAAGAATATCATATATTTTTCAGATTTTGTTTCCTGTAGTCGATCATATACTTTTATTGTTCTTAAAACTTGCGTTTTTGCGTTTAGGTCCTGTAAAATAGTTTATGATACTCGTAACTTAAAAAGTCTATAAACGCACGTATGCCAAACGTATCGTAATGTACTATTTTTAACCGCAAAACCGATTTTCAACCATACGTAGCCCGACTCTAAAACACCAATATATAATAATAGGCTTTTATAAAAAAAAATCTTCTATGTTCACATTAATAATACATAGGAAATACAATAAGAATTTACTTTCGAAATATAATCTTGCTTTTAATATGATTGAAAAAGTAAATACGTATTGCCTAAAGATCGAAAAAAAATATTGTGTTGAAGTAAAATAAATTTGCTTTGAGCTTTACACATCTCTCATTGGGGTGGACACATCTGCCGCATGTCGGACGACCAAAGACAAACCACACCATCGCGTCAGGCCCAGACGGAGATGGCAGGATGAGCTGGACTCCTTCAACAAGAACAGGGGGCCTAAAAAGGCCACTTTGGCAGCATCGTAAAAGGATATCATTATGAATCATAATATGGCGAAGACAGTCCGTGTTTTTCTTTTTTTCGCTGCACTACGTAGGTATAATCAAAGAGATTGTGATTGGATTTGGATTGGATTGATTGGTATTTAAGCACAGACAATAAAAAACAACTGAAAAATCATTCACCAATGGGATTTGATACGATTAATTTAACAGTTAACTGTCCACCGTTATTCATAATGTTATCCTTTTATGATTCTGCCAAAGTTGCCTTTTTAGGCCCCCTGGTCCTTAGCAGCTGTAAACAGAGAGAAGTGGAAAGAGTGTAGTCCTAAGTAGCCTTTGCCCTGCAGTCTTCACAGGCTTTTAATTTAATAATTTGAGCTTTACGATAAATCCAGCCCTACCAGGTCTACCACCACAAACAATCCTACTGATCCTATAAACTGAACACCAACCAGGCAATTGTTGGTTTCCCCGAGCCAATTATTACAAAACATATTTTATTTATAGCCCAATGGTATACATATACGGAATCAATAAGAATTCGTTTTAATATGCGACAGATGTTAAGAAAGACAGTTATGTTCACACAAAATGGCGTCTTATTTCTGGAAAATGTAATAGGAAACAGCAATAACGCTTTTGTTTTTTTTTGTTTATGTTATGCGTTTACCCTATTTAAAGCGAAGTAGGAAGAAAATAGTTTTTTTTAGTTTAGGTATTTTGGTATTTAGGTAGGTAGTAGACAAAGCAGTAAAAAGCATAATCAACCTATAGTGTTCCTACTGCTGGGAAACAGGACTCCTCTCGGTGAGAGGGAGTGGGCCGTAATCCACCACGCGGGCCCAATACGGGTTGGTAGATTTCACATGTTTTCGATTTGTTTGGTTCTATGATATGCCGGTTTCCTCACGATGTTTTCTTTTATCGTTTTGAGAGAAGTGGTGATGAAACAATTTACAAAAAAAAATATATATATAGGTATATACGGTCGAATTGAACTCCTTTTTTGAAGTCGGTTAAAAATAAGGTGCCTGTCTAGGTTCGAACCTAGGACCTACAACTCGTAAGTCCGTTACCAATTGGCCACTTGGTGAAGTAGTATGGATCCCATAGAGACTTTTCGGGATTAATGTAATTTTTTAATCGTATTGTTTTTTCAGTCACTTTTTGAAAAAATATGACTAAAATATACTTTCTTTGTTTACAGTATGGCGTCCAAAGGAGAATCTGTGAAAACAGAAGTCAGAGTGAGTATTAATTTGCGTTTTTTACGTAATTTTAAAATAATAGAACCTAAAAATATTATTAGGTATGTATAACAGACAATAGAATTAAGACACGACACTTTACAAAAAGCAACAAAGCTAGTAACTACCGATACTTTAAAAATACGTGAAACTAGATTACCTAGTTGAGCTACTAAAGTTCTGAGTTGAGCTACACGACTACTAACAAATGCTTGCACTGATTGGACAGGTCCACTCATCTGTGTGGTTCTTTCCTCAAAAGATTATTTCAGACACCTATGTTGTCGTCAAATGATCTGACCCAGATTAAAACGAGTCTGTGACCTATTAGTTTGTTTTGGTCTTTCTTCTCAGAGTAGTCGGATAGGAACTCATCAAACATTATTTATTTTTGACGTGTAAAAGTGTTTGTACAAACCTACTTACACTAATAAATAAAAAGTATTTCTTTTACCGATACCGAGACACTCCAAAGAAAAGTACTTTTATAAAGCATGCAAATTAGGTACTTAAGAAGTAAATATACATTGAAAAGTTTTCCACTTAAACTCGACCTATTAATTTGCTCCATCTTGGGAAGAAATTCAAGGAATGTCGTAGATAGGTACTTCAACAATATGGAGGGGCTCATGGCTAAGTAATAACAGCTGCACGGGTCGATCCATCAGGTTAATAAGCTACGCTTACCGTGGTTGATCCGTGGATGGGTGACCATCTTTACATACCGAGACCGCTCCGTGGTCCGTTGGTCTCGGCTGTCATTAGTAGACTTTTGACCGTTGTTACGGGTCGTCAGAAGCCTAAAATTTTGACGACCAGTCTTACCAAGGAGTATCGAATCACGCACACACTGGGTTGTAAAGGTCAGATAGGCAGTCGCTCCATGTAAACTACTGGTAGCTGCATTCGGTTAGACTGGAAGCCGACCCCAACATAGTTGGGGAAAGGCCAGGCTGATTGACTTCAACAAAGTACATAGAGCGTAGGAAGGAGGAAAAGATTCTATTGTTTATGGTTTTGTACTAGAAAACGTTTGAAGTTAATGTTGTGAAAAGTAACTGGAATCTTTTGAAAGTCGTTTTGTCGAGCTATGGAAGTTGATAGCAGATTTTGTGGTAACAAAGTGTCTCGTACCTTATAATGTAACTAATAAATAGAAGATATTTTGTTGATTTATTTATTTACCCCGTTACTCGAGTGGGTCCAGTTGCAAGACTCCTAATAAACGTATTATATCAGATGAATAGTTACACATTGATTTCTCTCTTTCAGTCGTAATTTGACTTTCGAAAGGAGAAGACAAAGCGTTGTGTAACAGGGGCATATACTATAATGAAAACCAGAAAATACATTAAAAAAAACCGGCCAAGTGCGAGTCGGTCTCGCACACGAAGGGTTCCGTACCACAAGGCATAAAACGCCGAAATTTTATTTTTATTTGCTGTTATAGCGGCAACAGAAATACATCATCTGTGGAAATTTCAACTGTCTAGCTATTACGGTTCATGAGATACAGCCTGGTGGCAGACAGACAGACGGACAGTGGAGTCTTAGTAATAGGGTCCCGTTTTTACCCTTTGGGTACGGAACCCTAAAAAGACATTTAATACTACAAAACATACAATGGGCGGCGTTATCGCTTTCTGCGATCTAATCCTCTTCCTTGTTAACTGAAAATGTCCTAATGTATTTATTGCTTTGTTAATATTACTTTGCATTTTTTTAAATACAAGTTGCTGATAGCTTGTTTTAATTTTTTTAATTGTAAATAACCACGATCATGAAAATAACGCTATATATAGGGTGACTGGTAATTAGTGACCGATACTTAAACACGTGATTTTACTCATCATTATGAACAACTTTTACTATAGGACCAAACCTGAAATCGCGAAAAAAAATCAGCTGTTCCCTACATTTATGTTCGTCTAACTCGTCAAAATGTAGAGAACAGCTGTTTTTTTTTCACGATTTCAGGTTTGGTCCCATAGTAAAAGTTGTTCATAATGATGAGTAAAATCACGTGTTTAAGTATCGGTCACTAATTACCAGTCACCCTATATTCATATATATATATATATATATAATTTAACCTGTGTTGTCGCACTGCTGGGCAAAGTCTCCGTCCATAGTTTTCCAATTTTCTTTGTTACCAATCGATCAGGAACGAGTCTAAATCATCAAGCCAGCGTTTCTTAGACCGCGGTGACGACCCCGTCTTCAGGCACCCACTGTGTGACGATCCTGGTCCATCTATACTAAAGCATCCTGTACCTAAGTGTGACACAACCAGTCTTATTAAAAAAAAACTTTATCCAAAAAAAGAAACAAAAAGCTATCGCGTTCTCTATCAAGAAAAAATCTCGACCATCAAACACTAATTTCAGGGATCACTCACATGAAGATTGTGGATGTTCCCGATTACGTAACGAATACTTACTAAGCAAGCGATACTGGTAGGTACCCAAATAATTCTTCCATCAAGGTACTATATACTCATAAATTATTAAAGGCATATTAGGGAGTTGACGACAGGTGTTCCGAGTTGCGGGTTCAGCACCCCTGGGGCACGGAAAAATGCCAGATTATACATATACAATAATATATTCATAAATATTCATAGGTAATAGTGAAACAGTTCGGCCGTATTCAGCTAAAAATGTGCGGTTGTTCTTGAAATGTGGATACGTTGTGTTGAAATGATGAGATGTGTTGAATTTTTTAAGTGGTTTTTCAGTGTAATGAAGTGGAAACTGACCGTATTAAGGACGCGATAGAGCGAAATAAAGGCTCCAAGGTCTTTGCTAGAGATCTGTCTATTTGGCAGCGATGATTGCAGGATCATATTCGCCAAACTTGAGCTGTTGAGAGAGATCGAGAGGTTCTATGGACAGTTATACACGTCAACAAGTAACCCCGATTAAGATATACCTGACACTATACCGAAGGCATCCCGGACGTCAGCCTGTACGAGATTAGGATGGCTCTGAAGCAGCTCAAAAACAACAAGGCACCGGGTGATGACGGAATTACGGCCAAGCTCCTGAAGGCCGGCGGGAAACCCGTTCTTAAGGCCCTTCAGAAGCTGTTTGGTTCCGTCATACTCGAGGATAAAACGCCACAGGCATGGAACAGAGGTGTGGTGATACTTTTCATTAAGAAGGGCGACAATGCCCTTCTTAAGAATTATAGGCCCATCTCACTTCTGAGCCATGTCTTCAAGCTGTTTTCGAGAGTCATCACGAACCGCGTACCGGAAGACGTAGCATTGGAAGGCCTCCCACAAGGTGGTCCGACGACCTTGTGAAGGCCGCAGGAACCCGTTGGATGCGAGAAGCACAGAACGGGTCGAAGTGGAGGTGCTTGGGGGAGGCCTATGTCCAGCAGTGGACGTCTTTCGGCTGAAATGATAAGTGGAAATAAGGTGTGAAAACTTGAGTCTATTATTTTACAAGAAATCTATTGAGGAAATCACTTAAAATTGAAAATGATCTAATTTGAAAAAAAACTACTCGCTCAACTATACGATATTAAGTTTTTTCTTGGATATTTCTTTATTGGCTGACTGTACCGGTACTATTAATAAATAAAAAGCTAAACTGGTCAGAAGGTGTGTATGTACGTAAATAAATACAAAAACTCTTTAAAATGTGCGTAAAATATAAATAAATATAGAAATATACCACGAGTTATCGACAGGTTACTGGCTTATTGGCAATGTAATTTGTCAAGATTCCAACTTTTACTAATTATTTTAATACTTGCGTAAGTGAAACGTAAAATAACTATTTTATTGTATATAAGTGTGGCTGTCACGGCCTTCCTTTAGGTTAAGCATAAACAAATGAAAAATTAAGTTACGTAGTACTTAGTAGTAACTTGTAGCGTGTTCTTGAGTCTGATTAAATACTTCATAGTGTAAAGACATTCCGTTTTATTTAAAACCTTTTACTTTAAACCTTTTACTTTAAACCTCTTCTGTATACAATAAATTGGTTGGTATGTAGGTATATGCTTTTCTTTCTACACTAAATTCTCCTACAAACAGGCGCGACACGCGATAAAGTCGCGCGCGACGCAAAGGCACAACGAGCGGTGCCTTTGCGTCGCGCGCGATTATATCGCGTGTCGCGCCTGTTTGTAGGAGCCTCAAAGGTAACACAACATCCAGCCTGTAATCCCCGATGAGTTAGGCTGAAGGGAACCTGAGTGTTTGTGTAGTATTATCATCATCTCATCATCTGCCTAGCCTTTTCCCAACTATGTTCGGTTCGGCGTTCAGTCTAACCGGATGCAGCTAAATACCAGTATTTTACATGGAGCCACTGCCTATGTGACCTCCTCAACCCAGTTGATGAAATGAAATGATTTGAAATGAAATGAAATGATTTTATTTTTTTTTGTAAGTAGGTTTGTACAAACACTTTTACACGTCAATCATGTTTTTTTAAAACTAGATGAAGTCGGCGTTTCCTATCTGACTACTCTGAGAAGAAAGGCCGAAACAAACTCAGAGGTCACAGTCTCTTTTAAAGTCCAGACATAATCTTGGTCAGGTTATATGAAGACCATGTAGATCGATGTCTGAGGTGGTCTTTTGAGGAAAGAAACACACAGATTGAGAGGAGCTGTCCAGTCAGTGCACGCATTTGTCAAAAATCGTGCAGCTCAACTCAAGACTTAAGGAGCTCAACGATTCGACGAACAATACCAAAGAAAGGACATTTGGGTAGGCCACATAAATTACTCAAACTGCCAGACCATGAAAAAAAAAAAAAAAAAAAACTATCAGAGCAGAGAGAATAATAAAAAAATATATATAAGTATGTAAAATGACCCACATCGTCTTCACATTCACAATGAAAAAATAATATAATACTTTACAAAGTAAGCAAATGTCATTGTGTTTTTGTAGTACCTACTAATGGTGATTTATTAAACAGTGTATTTTTAAATAAATTGGCGATTTTCATAGACTTATGGTAGTGTCTATCTAATACCAATAAAAAAATCCATTTCTTAAAATCATATTTGTATTGTATTATTACTGCTGATGATGTGGTTCAAGAGTTCGTGTCGAATGAAGTTAATATTTATTGTTTTTCCAATTTTTATGGCTATCATACCCATTAAATCTATTTTATATAGATTTATTCCATTAAACAACGTTGATAATAATATATGTAAGTTAATTAGGGACTTGATTTGGGAGACCGCACTACGCTCAATTTATTTTTTATGATCTTTGTATAAGGACGCAAACTGTTTCTCCTTAATCCTTTTAACGCCATTGTCACATATACGTGACAAGCAAGCGCGTGCCCGTGCCGTTTTTTTTTTTGCGACACAAATATGTGACAAAAAATGCAGTGCACTTTATCACGAAATAAACAATGAAATCATTACTTTTGTGTGTTTTTATTTGTATACCTTAAATATTTAAAAGTGTGGCTTGGCGTGGAGGGCACGCGCGTGCATTTATGCTCTGGCGTTCAAAAGGTTAATACAGGTTGCACAGCTACCTAGCTAGGAGAACAGTAGTTCACCCCTACTAGAAGTTGTTAGTATAAGTTCTACACTTATTTAATAACTTTAAAGCACTAGGTTCAAGGTTGGTTGGACCAACTTTGAACCTTATACTTTAGCGATAAAGTTGAAAATCTATTAAAGAAATTTGACAGATGTAGTAGCTTGATGTGCTGGTGTCTGTACAAAACTTTATTTTGTACTATTTATTTTGGCAGAAAAGTTATTTTATTCAGTTAGCCATTAAATGTTAAAAGCTTAGATACTCAACATACGATCGACTTAATTAAAACAGATGTTTTGTCTGTAAACTCCTAAACCTTGGACGAGGTGATTAATCAAAAGATTATGAAGTTTTAATTTTCCTGTCTATTTCATTGAATTTTTATGAACGAAGTACGTCTTTCCTTGTATTAAATTTGTAGAAGGCTGACACAGTTTTTATCCAGCACAATTTATTTAGGTCAATAAAATTGTATAGGTATTAGAATTGTTTTATAGAGTTGAATTTAGGTCATTGTCATCATGACCCGATAAAGCTGTTAGTTTCCAACTTTTGTCTAATATTTTTTACTTAAAATATGTGAAGGGAAGAGCAGGAGGGGCCCGTGGCTAAATAATAATAGCCGCACCGGTCGATCGATCAGGTTAAGCTACGCTTGCCGCGGTTGGTCTGCGGATGGGTGACCATATTTACATACCGAGACCCCTCCGTGCCTCAGAAAGCACGTTAAGCCGTTATTCCCGGCTATCATTCGTGGATCTTTGACGGTCGTTACTGGTAGTCAGAAGCCCGAAAGTCTGACAACTAGTTTTACCAAGGGGTATTGTATTACGCAGTAACTGAGTTGTGGAGGTCAGATAGGCAGTCGCTCCATGTAAAATACTGGTATTCAGCTGCATCCGGCTAGACTGGAAGCCGACCCCAACATAGTTGGGAAAAGGCTAGGCAGATGATGATGTGAAGGGAAGAGCAGAGGTGGCCAAGTGGTAACGGCTCCGACCTACGAGTAGTAAGTAGGTCGTAGACTATTTAATTTTCACTGCTCTTAAAACGGTAAAGGAAAACATCGTGAGGAAACTGTCATGTCCTAGAACCGGAAAAATTTAAGACATGTGACATCTACCAACCTGCACTGGGCCCACGTGGTGGACTACGGCCCACTCCCTCTCACCGAGAGGAGGCCTGTGTACCAGCAGTGGGAACATTATAGGCTGATTATGTGTGAAGGAAATCCTTTTTCTAACTGTTTAATAGCTTCTGGCCGCGACTTCTTCTGCATGAAATAATATATCCTATGGCACTCGGCAATACTGTAGCTTCACATTACTGAAAGAATTTTCGAAATCGGATCAGAACTTCCAAAGATACACATACATACTTACATATTTTACCTGAAATCCTTTTTCTAACTGTTTAATAGCTTCTGGCCGCGACTTCTTCTGCATGAAATAATATATCCTATGGCACTCGGCAATACTGTAGCTTCACATTACTGAAAGAATTTTCGGAATCGGATCAGAACTTCCAAAGATACACATACATACATACATATTTTACCTCTTTTTAAAATTCTTATAGATAAAGCGTGAGCTATCTCAAAAATAAAACTAAATTATGAATTGTAGAAATGTTGGAATGCAAGGCATCCTAAATAAAGCTCTTACCAAATCTGTGTACGTAAAACAACATAGTTTTTTTGACTAAACAGCATTCGTAGAATATCAATTACATATTTTGTTGTTTACACAACGCCTATTGTATAGCCGAATAAAGACAGTATCGAATTCATTGACATGACAGTGTAATATAATAATTCATCCATCCAAAAAAAATCATATAATCCATCTTTGCGACAACAAACAACAAAAACACGAAAGCGTACAATGAAACTGTAAATTTGCGACCTTGGATTAGCCAAAGTCGTAAAACATTATTCTTCATTAGACCCTATGACTTCTCTGAGCCAACTTAACGGCACACCACTTAAAGCCAAGAACTTTATTCCCGACACGAAAGTGCCACCGAAAGCCTTTGAATTTATAGTCCTTTTATTTGACAACTCTTTAAAAGACACTTGAATTGACTTTGTTTACTCAGACATACAATCGTGCGTGTCGAAACGACAGATGCATCCAGCCATTAGTGCCAACCTCTGAATTATAGCTCTTCATTAGAAATATTCCACAAATATAATTCTACAGGCGAAATTAAAACATTTAGGTGCTATTTCGATGCAGTATACAATTTCGAGTGCATGAAATCTTCTCAAGAAATGCATCGAAACGAAATATTGTAAATATGTAATAGATCCAATATTCTGAATATGTGTGAATATCATTCGATTCAGTAGCAAATGTAAGCAATGTCGAACCAGAAAGTTTTGGTTTGGAGCCAACATTAATAGCGGCGTGATATTTGGACGAGCAACCGCTGTCGGCTGTAAATCTCGGCATAAAGCTGCATTTATATAAATATTTTACTTTCAACATCAAAACTATCTCTAAAAGAGACACGAGAAAAATGTATCAACTTTACTGTAAAACAAATTCAACACCCGCCTTGAATTCTTGTAAAGATCAAGTACACAGGAATACAGAAATATAAAATCATAGCTTTATTTTAAACTTTACCGAAACGCGGAAAACAGAAATAGAAAAATAGGACAATGTCATATAATAGCGGTGTTCGCAAAGGTGGATGAACTATGCGATGAAATATAAAGCGGTGAGAATCCGGACGAGACCCACGTCAGTGATGCAATCGCAATGGTGCAAGTAAGACGAACGGTAGCTGCATCGCGGATGAATGGAGGAGTAGGATTGCAATAAATAATAATCGCGAACCTGTCGGAAGTATTATGTATGTTGTTTTGACGATTTGCTCAAGACAAATTGTAGACGAGGCGCCCGTTATTGGGGTCGGTACCAAAATACATGTCGGCGGCGGAGCATACGGCAGTAGGCGGCAGGCGGCGTACGCGCCGACCGCGCGCACCACCTCCCGGATTCAAATGTACCGGCTCGTTTACTACACCCGCGCTATATTTAACCGCTGCGACCAGATTAATATCTGCATGTTCCGCCACAAAAATAAGTGATCCGTCTCCCGAAAGTTGTGATGTGAAAATTGAACTACGACTAGTGTAATATCTTCAGTGCTGGATATAAATGTGCTCTCTGGATAAACAAATACGCTCTCAGATCCGTAATTCACCGCATTGTAGGAAGTAAATACATATAATTTTTGTGGTGAACATCAGACCTCGTGAGTACCTCGTATCTATTTTCTTCTGTTTTGTCAATTTGCCAAATCGCGTCCCAAGCTTTTAACGTTTTAAAAATTATGTTACATATAATGTCCCATCGTAAACTTTATGATGTATGCCAATGGCTTTGGAATAACGTAAGAAAACTTATTTCAGCAAAATGAATCCACCGTCAGCGCTGCACGGCGCGATGAGCCGGGACCGCAAGCCGTTCACTTACACCCCGGGCGGACTCGATCTCTCAGAGATTAAGTCCGAGCGTATGGCGAAACGGCTAATGAGGAATGCAATGAATCAAGGAGTCCCTGAAACGCCAGCGCACTCTGTTCAGCCGCAGTCAAATACATCGGCTCCAGTAGCACTCCCGAACTACAATTGTATGCCAGTTCAAGTGTTCCCAACGTTCAACTTGCCAGCGAATCCAAAATCTTTACTCAGAACTAGGAGTGACCCTAGAGAAACTCCGATTCAAAGGATTGTGCCATCGACTGTAAACAGTACAAGATTTGATAATAATGATACATTTAATAACAATAATAAATATACGCCAACGTACTCGCAGGTAAACAATAATAGACCTGTGTCTATGTATGAGTATAACACACCGCCTGTGCCGGCGCCGGTAAATACTTACAGTTTACCGAGAGTGAGTTATGGCAGCGATGGATATACGGCTCCAGTACTTCCGGAAATTAGTTACGAGGCCGAGTATTTCCGTGCCCCACCGAAAGTTAATAGTGCAACTGAACAATTACCTAAGTTGGAAATAAGTGAAGATAGAGACCAACTTCCTGTTAATGAAAGTATGGAAACAAGTTTAGATTTGACAATCAAACCGTTAGCTGAAGTGACTATTCCGACTTTTGTTCCTACACCTGTAGTTCCAAATGATGTGGTTATTCCGACCATTGCTGCTACACCAGTAGTAACAAATAATGGGGTTATTCCGACCATTCCTGTTACACCAGTAGTAACAAAGGATGTGGTCATTCCGATCATTGCTGCTACACCAGTAGTAACAAATGATGTGGTTATTTCGACCATTGTTGCTACACCAGTAGCAACAAATGATGTGGTTATTCCGCCCGTTGTTCCTACACCCGAAGTACCAAATAATGTGGTTATTCCGAATATTGTTGCTGCACCAGTAGTTATAAATGATGTGGTTATTCCAATTATTGTTCCTACATCCGTAGTAACAAAAGAAGTGACTATTCAAACAATATCTTCTCCACCAGTAGTAAAGGAGGAAGTGATAGTTCCAACCGAATATCCAACACCCGTTTTAACAAAGCCTGTTGAAGAAAATGCAGGGACTGAAAATGAACAGGTTCAATTAAAATTACTGTATATTTATTATGTCTATATTTATATGTCTGTTTACATTGTCTGTTATACATACTTACTATACAACATTACGGAACTGTAGAGATCATACTAACGCACTCTCATTGTGAGTTTAAATGTTTTATTCGTATTTAATTATATTTATATTTGTACATATACACATACACATTATTTATTTATCGTTACGTATCTAATAAATAGTGCTAAACAGCTCAATTTATAGAAACAATATACTCATTATAATATGTTTTCATTTAATTTTCAGAAAGAAGTCAAAGTGGTAAAGAAACAAGTTACGAAAGAAAATAAAGTAGAGGAACAAAATGGTAATCAGAATGGCGACGAAAACGTTGAGGCTGATTTGACTGTGAAATTACCAACAAAGAAATCGGCAGCTAAAACTGAAACTAAAGTAGAAGTTGTAAAGAAAGTTCTACCCAATGGATCTGTTGAGGAAGTGAAAACTACAACAACAAAAACGACTATTGACGGAAGGACTGAAATCAAAACAAAAACTGAAACTACAATAATTCCTAAGGAAGAAGAATCTGAAGAGGAAGTCGTGGAAGAGGAGGAGGAGGAGGGAGAGGTTGAAGAAGTTCAAGATGAAAAACCTAAGAGAACAACTGTGACGACAACAGTGGCCACACCTAAAGAAAATAGTCAGGAGAGCAAAGTTGTCAAAACTGAAGAAAGGTCTGAATCAACGACAACAACGACTAAGAAAGTAGTGGTAGTTCAAGACTCTCCTAGAGAAAAACAGTCTTTGGAGTTAAAAGAACAACAAGAACAAGACGAAGAGGAAGTTGAAGAGGAGGTCGTTGAAAAAGCAGAACCAGTAACAGTCGTTCTGAAAAAAGAGCCACCTGTAGTCGAATCTAAAGCAGTTGAAGAAGAAGAAGAGGAGGAGGAGGTGGAGGAAGAATCCGAAGAAGAAGAAAAGCCAGCACCAAAAGAAGTAACGAAGGAAGTAGAACCAGAAGAGGAGGAAGATGAAGAAGAAGAAGTTGTAGAAGTGAAAAAACAGGAAGTAGAAGTGAAAAAACAGGAAGTAAAAGCACCTCCTAAAGATGAGGAAGAAGAAGAAGAAGAAGAAGAGGAGGAAGAATATGAGGAGGTCGAAGAAAAGGAAGAAACCAAAGCAGAAGTTAAAAAAGAGACTGAAGTAAAGGAAACCAAAGAAGAAGAAGAGGTTGGAACCGTTGAAGAAAAGAAAGAAGCGATCTCAGAGAAACCTGCTGAAGAGGTCAAACAACAAGAAGAGAAAGTGACTAAGGTAGAAGTTGTACCCCCTGAGGAACCGAAAGAAGAAAAACCTGAACCAGCTCCCCAGGCACAATACAATATTCCTATTAGGGAACCATCCATTCCTCTTGAGAAAGTCGAAGATGTTGAAATCAAACCTATTGGCAGTTCACCAATAATTTCTAAAACTCACACTGAAAACACTGAAATTATCACTAGCACAATCGACCCATCAAGTGGACTTAGCAGACAGACAGAATACAACAAAATTGAAAACATTGTTACAGTCAACCGCACTACAAAGATTTTAGATCACACTTACGAGAATTTGACGCAACAAGGTATTCCAACCGTCAGGACATATTTTCCGCCTCCTACTATAGATAAAATTTCCACTTCTCCTTCGCCTTCAAGGCCTTATCAACCTGTATATCCCTCTGAACCTACTACTGAAAGACGTCACAGTCTGCTCTTAGAAAGGCTTAGCATGGAGCGGCAAATGCCTTCAGATATTTACCAATATGGTAATCAGAATAATCAGTCTTACGATCAGAATCAGAATCAAAGTGAACCCCGGGCTGAGGTTCTCATTGTTAGCAATGTGAAACCTAGTTCGATTACTAGAGACCAGCAGTGGTACCAACAAACGAACCAGAATCTTATTTACAATAATGTTACGTCTACCCCTACACCTACTGGTCAACCTTGGGCTCAGCCTAAATCCCAGCCTCAGCCACAGCAACAATATCAGCCGCAACCTCACTATCAGGCTCCGCATCAGCCCCAACAGCAGTACCAGCCACCTACACAACAGTACCAACCTTCCCCTACACCACAGCCCCAATACCAGCCTTCTCCGACCCCCCAGCCCCAATACCAGCCATCTTCCGCTCCTCAGTACCAACAGTCTTACTCAGAACCCGCTGCCGAAAGGGCACCATCAAGTTACTCTACATACACACCTACACCTACATGGGCAACCAACACTGACTCACAGCAGAACACCACACAATCTAATCAATACTCTTACAAAGACACTTCAGACAGCTACTTAAGCTCTACACAGCCATACTCCTCAAGCTACGTCCCTCCCCCATGGGAGCAGGACACTAGCTACACATCAGGCCATAACACTTCACAAGTTTACTACGCCCCGGCTCCCCTGCCCGAAACTCAATCGTTCAATCCCACTTCTGCGTCGGGCTGGAAACCTCCACCAGCGAAATTCACCAAGACCACACCAATCGCCTATATACCACCAGCACCTAACCAATCCTTTGTTAGGTCCGCTTCTGTCTCCGAACCTTCCAGAACTCCTGGACGTAAGACTTATTATAGCGAATACGAAAGACGGTATATCACTGTCCCAGAGTCTACTTACATCCCCTCGGAGACCAAGTACCAGCCTCAGCCTGATGCGTCCCCACAGTACTTCTACGATAACAATGAAACTTCGGAGAACGTTGAGCCTCAATGGCGTAGAGAGCTAAGGGAGTTCACTGAAAAAACTTCCCAAACTACTACAACAACTACACAGCAAACAAACGTGCAGCCTCCATGGCAAGCAGAAGCTAATTATCCGAAGAATCCGTCCGTGGCGTATACGCCGACTCCAACTTGGAGTCAGACCTTAAGACCGCGTTCTTTCCGCGAGAGGAGTTTTGAATCTGAATATGTGTCGCAAGAGTGGCCGAAGACTAACACTTTGGGCAGGGGCAGGCCTCTGAGTACCATTGCCAAGAGTGTGGACGCGCCGATTCCCGAGAGGACCCGAGGTGTGTCGGTGGACCGGTACAACCCCGTGAGCTACCACTCGCCGTCAGAACACCCGCCTGTGCAGGCGCATACACTGACGACCCCGGTGCCGCACGGTGGCTACCACAACCCAAACGTGCCTGCGTATCATACTCGTGCTTCAGCTGAACCAAGGTGAGAGACAGCATTTACTACATACATGAAAACCTATTTTTTCATGCAGTTATAATGACATCTATGATACTTTACCACTTGTGTGTGTGAAAAAATATTATTTCTATCTTTTCTGGTTTCTAAGAAATTTATGATTGTTATCTGCGGGGCGTCACGTCGTCAGAATATATTTCTATAACCAGGAAGCATTCAGCACTATTTAAAACTCCAGATTTAGCAACTATATCTCCCAACATTCTTTCAAATGGTCATCATTGTTGAAACCGAACGTTTTCTCAAAATAACCTCGATATTTGCTATTTTCAGAGAGCAACCGACGTCGTACCAGCCACGCGTGTACCGGGAATCCCGTGCCAGCCCCCTGCAGTCCAGATCCTTCAAGTACTTGCAATGGATAACCGGCACTGAAAATTAAACCACTTAGGACTAACTTAATTTTAAGCCTCCTATAAATATTAATTTTATTCGAAAATTGTAAACATCGTTTGTAAGAAATGTTCTATTTATGTAAATTGGGGAATGTGATGCTGACAACTGTAGGTAGACTAAATAAATCTTTCAAGATAATCCTAAAATTCTTTAGACCGAATTCATAGCGATTGTCGAAGAAGAGAATATTTGTCGTGTATAGGTCGAAACGAATCGATTGTGAGGTGCTGTTAATTTTAAGTTAGGTTCTTTTAAATCTCTTTGAAATTTTGTCTGTAATTAATTTTCATTTTCAAATAATGTATATACTGTTTGCCACGGGCCTTGTTATACGTACTAAATGCATGTTTTCAAGTATTTATTTCTCTCGACTTATTTATATCACTTTTGTGTTGAGAAAATGCGCGATATTGTGATATATCTTTGGTATTATTGATTGACCTAACCTAGTCAATGGAGACGTGAATGTCGCTAGTCTTAGCTCTTTAACATAAACAATACACCGATGCATTTCTGCTTCTTTTTGTACTAATTAAGTACTTCAAAATTAAGTTTAATAACTACAATTAGCATTTATTTATATTGTTTGAAATTTAAAAATGGTTTTGCTGACCAATGGATTCGAAATATTTTATTTAACCTTTAATGGACAGTGATTTTTATTGTTCATCGTTTAAAAATATATTTCGGTTTCATTGAAAATGTTGAATGAAGCAAAATTATTTTTAATTTTCATGAAGCAATATTGGTAAGCATAAAAATTAATTGTATTTAGAGTGTACACATGATACATTGCGTCTTTTGTTAAAAAAGTACGATTTATGTGCATTAGTTTGTACACGTGTTGCTTTATTAATTTACTTAGCCTAAATATTATCTTATCTATTTATTCAAAGCTACAAGTAACCGCATTATAAAGAACAGAGGTGTGTTTTATAAAGTTTCTTGTCTATTACATAATATAACAAAATAAAATAGATGCATGGTCCTAAAGTTGTAACAAAGTATTGTTTCATTTTTATGTTATTTGTGAAATCATTGTTGAGTTTTATTTAATAAAATATTCAAGTTTATTACTTGTTTACTTCATTCGTATTTGGGTCGTGGTAAACGTCGCGCAGTATGAAATTTCAGCCATAAAGTTAGGATGTAGTTTTGAACTGAAATGGTGGTTTTATTTACTGATGTAACGTGCCAGATACTCGTATTTTGTGCGTAAAGGATATTTTACTGCAGATGGGTTCAGTGTTTTGAATTCAATATATATTTTCCTCGCATAAAAATAGCCCTCGTTGGTCTAGTGGTCTGAAGCTTTATTGCCGAGCACAGGATCCTGGTTTCGATTCCCAGGTCGAACAAAGTGTTATTAGGTTTTCCAATGGGAATTTAGCATTGGCTAATTATCTATTGACAATAGGCTCGCGTTCTATTACAAAGGTCTTTAAAATAACTGACGAAATATGGTACAGATGCCAGCACATCAAGTTACTACAATCTGTCAAATTTCTTTAATAGATTTTCAACTTTGTCGCTAAAGCATAAGGTTCAAAGTTGATTGGGAAAATTTGACAGTTTCGGGTAGCTTGATGTGCTGGCGTCTGTACAGTGTACATAGGTACTGTCTAATGTGGGTGTCCTCTGCATACCCCTTTGGAGAATACAGCCGTGAAGTTGTGTTCTTCTAATTAACATCAGCTTCTCGTTCTACGATTACGTAAAGCTAAGCTTTAAAAGGCATGCTTTTAAAAGTTAGATAATTAAAAATAACGTCGCACACGCTGTCTGTTCACCAGAAAATCTTACATAATTAAAACTCTATGGCAAACATTACCCAAACAAGCTACTTAACATAATTAATTAAATAAATTCTCAGTTAATTCACTTCTTGGAACCTTTTAGAATGCAAGGTTGCGGTCACGTCCCAGCAAATAAGGATATACGTCTTTCACCCCCTCTTTTAACCCCTCTTTCCCCCACAAAACCGTAAAAATCTTTCTTTACAGCACTAGTACAGGGAAACGCTCTCTTCCCTCAACCAAAGTACACTGTGTCGACGTGCATCCCTTTTACATTATGCGATTTTAAAATGCACTGATTTCAAGCGTGGAAAAAGGTTTTATACGTAATCCTTTTCGGTTGAGACCACTTGGCAGAATGGGGTTAAGTATTTTTTAATGAATTGGAATTTTAGTTTGGTAGTATTCATTATGCAGTATCTACGATTTTTGTGAACTATATAGGATTCTGTGCCAAATTTAAAATAATGGAAAAATAGATAGAATACTCTTTGTTATGTACACAGAGAGAGCTTGGTGGCCCAGTGGTAACGGACCCGACTTACGAGTTGCAGGTCGTGTGTTCGGACCCAGACAGGCGCTTTATTTTGTGTTAATTTATTTCATCACTATCGCTCTCAAAAACGGTGAAGGAAAACATCGTGAGGAAACCGGCATGTCCTAGAACCAAAAATTCGAAGACATCATAATCATAATCAATTTTTTATTGACACACACAAGTTAATAAACATACAAACAGTAACATGATTGTTAAAAGAGTGCTTATGTAGAACTAGCCGTGGGCCCCAAACTAGGCACAGCCTGTATCTTGGTGGCCCAATAGAGACAGAAATGGCAGATTGAATTATTGACTGTTCAGCGTGACACAGCACAGCAAGACACAAATAACAATTAATTAATTATGAAAATAGGAATTAAAATCATTCGAAATCAAAACAAAATAATATTATCAATCAATGAATTAAATATTAAAAAAAACAATAATAATAATAAAATAATATAAAAAATAAAATAATAATAATAATAGTAAAATCAAAGAAAAGATCAACATGCGTAATTATGGACTTATGTAAACAAGATGGCATTATTAATTGGAATGGTGGAAGAGTAGTGTGTGTGAACGAGTGGGGGTGTATGTATGTATGTGGGGGTGGGTGTGTGTGTGTTAGAAAGTTTAAGACAGGGGCCGGGAAAGATCTTAACTATTTGAGTGTCATCTCACCTATGTGAGTGACGTTTGAGTGCTAGTTACTTCAAGGGGCGCAAGAAGCTGTTTCATCATAGGTCAAGTCCTGAAGCCATTTCTATAAAGCAGTCTTGGCTTCGTGTATATTTCCAGGGATCTTTAATGTGGATTTATTGACTGTGTTAAAAACTCGAATAGGGAGAAAGAGTGAAAACCGTGTAGCAAAAAGCGTTCTAACTCTTGGGATTGGAAGTCTATCAGCTCCTATTCTACCTCTTTGTATGTAGGTGAATTGTCTCCCTGACGCAGCGATAAGTTTAAGAAGGGACTTCATGATATATAGCTGTCGGACACGCAAGACGCCTGCTTCTTTGTATAGTTCGTCTGTTGGATAGCGACGCGGTTTTCCAAGGAAGACTTTAAGAACAGCCCGTTGAGCACGTTCGAGTTCAAGCATATAGGACATGTGACATCTACCCACCCGCACTGGGCCCGCGTGGTGGACTACGGCCCATTTCCTCTCACAGACAGGAGGACTGTGTCCCAGCAGTGGGAACTGTATAGGCTACGTACACCACCATAGAAAATACAGTAGAAATGAAGAAATTTTACAAGAGGTGACACAATGGGCCGTCTTATCGCTAAAAGCGATATCTTAAAGACAACCTTTGGAAAAAAATTTATTATAGGGTTTTCTTGAACAGTCTAATCAGAAAGGAATGCATTTATGATAGACGCGGGGGATTCTGTGTTAAAATTTTTCCATGAATTTTGCTTCCTAACAAAAATTTAAAACTTTCTCCAAAACTGAAATCCGTCGGCATGCAGTATTCTTACGCAATAAAAATGCAATAACGTCTCGACTTCATAACATGTTTTGGCAGACATCTGGCAGTAGGCCAACACATTCATCACGACGATGTAACCGCGGCCTTATCCAATTATTGCCGTACTGTTTCGCGATAAGCTTGTCCCACTGCGAACCCGAGTATTATTATTCTGAGATGTAGATGCATTTTACCCTGCAAAACCCACAGTTTTGGAGGGTTTTCAGTTGATACTGAGCTAAATTTAATTCCCAGCAACCCGTTGGGTTGGGATGCGTTTGGAAAACTTCGTCAAGTCATTTCGTCACCTATCCCGCAATGTTTGAAAACTAAGGTCTTTACACGTGCGTCCTGCCTGTTATGACAAACAGTGCCAAAACGTGGACCTGACTCCCCCTGACTCTCGGGCTGGTACACAAATTTAAGGTCGCTCAGCGCGCTGTGAAAAGGGCTCAGAGTTTCTTTGACGGATACAATCAGGAACCAAGTTATCCGGAAAAGTAGCGGAGTAATCGACATAGCTTGCAGAGTAAGGAAACTGAATTGGCTAAGGTACTGGAACTCCCACGCATCGAAGAAACATGCTGCTGTTGCAGGTTCCGGTGGGAAGGTGGTCGCAAACCAGGCGGGCGTTAGCCCTACCACAGCAAGGGAAGAATTGACCAGTCAAATAAAGTGTTGGGTGTGACTGTCCAAGATGCGCCGAGCGCTTGGTTCAGGTGAGTAACTGGCGGAACAAACTGCGCTACACGAGGAGGCATCATCTTCATGCATCCTAAAAGGAAGGAACGACATTTCAAAAGTTGATCATTATTATTATTATCATTAGGTTCAGGTTCTTATAAGTTTTTCATTACCGTAGAATATATTTAAAGTTTTCCAGACCGAATTTCGGCCATGGCGGCCAATCTCAACAGAGACTAGCCTTCGGCGCGGGAGATATTATAGTGCACAAGTGTGTGCGCAGACACAGGAGCACTCTCTCTTCCCTCACTCTGAAAGTTCGACGGGACGGCAGTCCGACTCGACCGCAGAGAGATAAGGCGCAGGGCCAACGGCTTAACATCCTTTCCGAGGTACGAGGGTATCACACCGCTAACTTCCAAATTTCGGACTGCTATGTACTAAAAAAAAATCAACACTTTGCCCAACCTGGGAATCGAATGCAGGACCCCGCGCTCAGCAGTCGCGCTTACATCCACGAGACCCAGGGACAAGATATTGAAAGTTTACATTGCACAAGTCTTCTTTAGAACTGGCAACCCAGAGGCTCAGAACCAAATCTTAACACCTCTAGGATATCAATCGGCCTTGTGTAAACCCTGGAAATCCTACTCGTATCTTCTGACAGCCTAGTATCTACTGATATTTAGTGACGGCTGATGTAAACCTTTGAGGGATAATCTCGCCTTTGCATAGTTTATGAGACCGAAATCTGTGGGAAATCAGGCCAGAGGTACATTAGCTAAGGGGAATTATAAAACGATCGAATAAAAAAAAGCTTAGCGACTGATGATGATATACTGTTTTAATAACTTGAGCGGTATGAATTTGAGTAAGCGAAAAATTAACTAAACTAACGACGAATATTAATTAATATTAAAATCCAGAACGAGCTTACAAAAAGTGGGTTGTGATTAATCCATTTCAGATATTAAAATTCTAGCCGTGAGACTAAATTACTAAGTGAGCGACTAGAAATACAGAGAGGGCAACTTCAATATTAAGATAGAGACGATTTTGTTTAGTTAGGTTATTACACACACAACAACACACATAGGATATAAGACACTCACACACACGACATAGGATGCAAGAGCGAGCGAAGGGCACCCCGAGGTTCGGTTGTGTTAGGTTACTTTAAACCCTTTACACAGAAACCAAGCGGGGCTCCGTCGACATTGGATAATGGCTTAGAAAATGTATTCTAAAATGATATTTAAGATAAAATGCCGCTCAGTATAAATAAATCATTTGCCAAATATTGAAATAAATGCAGGACGTAACCTTGACACTCAAACAAATATTAGGTCGCTCAAATATTATGAAGCTTCTCATTTTGTATTTTATGTAACTTAAATTAATGTTTGTAAGTTGCTGTTCTGTTGATTTCTCGTCACTCGCAGTCAGTCGCCCACTTAGTAATACTTTAACGTAAATTAATTATGTTTGTCACTTAAAACTTTAATTTACAGTCACTCGTTTAAATACTACCCATTAGCTAATAATGGATAGTTAGGTGTGATATGAATGGTAAGGCCAGATTAGTATTGTAGTACAGCTGGTGTGTAGCTACAAAAGAACCTGGTTATTAAACGACTTCAAAGAGAGGTGAAAATTGCTTCCATGAAGTTTTTAATAATATTACAGACAAGTTTCCGCCCGCGGATTCGCCCGCGAGGTACGCCGATAAAAACTATCCTATGTCCTTCCCCGGGATGCAATCTATCTCTCTGCCAAATTTTATGAAAATCCGTTTAGTGGTTTAGGCGTGAAAAGGTAACAGACAGACATACAGAGTTACTTTCAAATTTTTAATATTAGTATGGATGGATGTGAACATCGTAGTTATGCTAACATTTATAAATACATACTTATTGAGTTTGTCATTGAAACGAGAAAGCAACATTGTAAAACAAAAATGGTTGGTTTACAATTTTATCTAAAGGTAAAAAAAGCGACCAAGTGTAAATATCTAACAATATTTTCTACAAGCACCGAAAAACATGTTCCTTGTATGGGGGACCCCTTTTAATTTTTAACTTAAATTTATTTTTTGTTATGGCGGCCATAATAGTACACACTCTGTGAAATTTTCAAGTGCTACCTATTACGGTTCGAAAAGTACAGCCCTGTGACGGACGGACGGACAGCATCCCGCAACTTTTGGGTACGGAACCCTAAAAACATTCATATTAGCTCACTCACTCTATATTATATCTTTGGACGTCCTAAAATACCTTAACAAAAACAGTTCATACGTATACCAATCCTTTTTTTCCTACCTCAAGACTCACAAAAGACCTTCCCCTGAGAATATCTAAAATACCACTCGTTAAGCGTTTATGGGCCTAATGTTTTTGATTCTCCGATAAAAACCGTTCAGTTACAAGTCCTGTACAATTTGCTGGGCAGAATACCCCGTGGAGCTTCATTATATCCCGCTAGAGGGTGCCTATTATCTTTGAGAAGAAAAGAAATACCGAAAATTGCTCTAATTTATACTCCGTGCGTGTAAGTGTTCTGTTGCCGCGGTTTTTGAGGGTTGAATTGTGGACGATTCGGGAGTATGAGGTTTTGTCGTCGGTAAGTTGAGGGTTAGGTATGTTGTGATTATGATTTGTAATGGACTATATAGGTTTGTTTTTTAATTATGATAAGGTATCATGTGAGACACGGTGTGATGAGAAGTCTTATCTTATAATGGCGATATTTGATTTTTATCTTTGTTTCGTGTTTGATAATTCTGTTTCTATCTGTAGCTGCAAGTACCATGCTGAAAAAAAGTAAAAAGCAAATAGGGATGCACCGTTTGTTCACTCGCCACTGTCAACGGGACGTCAGCGAGAAACGAGATGAAAACGAGACGTGACGTCGGTGGTGTGCGTTGGACACGCGGCCATAACAGATGTATGTATAGCTGCGACTTCGGCGTCGTGATCTCCTTCTCGTTGACGTACAGTTGACGTGGCGGTGGACAACAGCCCTAGGAAAAGGAGACGATAACTACTTTTCTCTACAACAATATTATCAAGATACACCAACGCCACAGCTGTTGCATGCAAAAAGCGGCAGAAAAATCTAAATTAAAGAAAAATCAGCATGAACATTGTTGAGTTTATATTAACTAATGGGGGGTGGGCGGGGGGGAGCAGGTACGTACGTCCAGTGACAGGGTGCCTTCGGAAATCTCCACAGGAATCCAATTAGTAAGGAAGGGTGAACTGCCTTGAAGCTTGTAGATAGGGCTATTGTATATAAACAAGAATTTGTCATGTTTTGGCAGATTACTCAGGTTTTTGGTTATTAAACCGATTGTTTTTTGTGTTTTAAGGAGGAAAGTCTTGAAAATGGTTGCCGATTACAGTAAGTGTAGGGTAAGATCAATGAAATGATAGTTGCATTGTGTGAAATATGTAAATCTAATGAAAAATGTAAATAATGAGATTACATCTGATAGACAAATAATTATGGAGGAAGATGATGCTCCGACCCCAAATACATTAGGACGAGGAGAGGATAATGATGATTTTTTAGATTTTTATACCGAATATTTATAAACAAGGACAACCTTATCAATTTGAATGCAACACTTTCACCCGGTCTCAGATTTGAGAATTTGAAAATCAGAACTTGTCAAATTCTTACATGCTTAATTCCTTCAATGTGTACATACTTAATTCCTTCAATGTAAAATTTATTTGCAAATAATGTTACAAATATTGAATTTCGCGGACTTTTGGAGGGAATCATCATAATGCTGAAGCAGTTTGATTAATTCTAAATTCAGAAATCGGGTTTTAGTATATTATTTCATATCTCCATACATACATAGTAAGACCATTTTCACTTTATTATCGAAAACGAAAAACACTCTAAACGCTTCTCATACGTACGAGTATAGCTTCCAAACTGTCAAAGGGTCTGTCATTCCCATACAACAGACCCTTTCGTACCTTGGGGACCATCCCGATATTTATGGGGATCAAATGATAGGGGCTCGATTCTCTTTCCATCGAGTTCTATATCGATTCTGAAGGTATTTGGTGTTGTAATGAAGTTTCGATCGATGTTGTATTCAAATTTTGTTGGCAATTGTTTTTTTTGGGGTGGAATATGCAAGTTCAATTGTTTTTTGGTCTCTCTATGTTGGCAGTTTTATTGTATTAGCTCTCTTTATGTTATTGTTTACATTGCATTTGTTTTTGATGATTCACAATATGTATTTTTCGGTCTAACACTTGACATAAAATTTATATAAGTGTTAGACCGAAAAATAATATACATTGGATATATCTATTATATTCATCATCATCATCATCATTTCAGCCGAAAAACGTCCACTGCTGGACATAGGCCTTCCCCAAGCACCTCCATTTCGACCGGTTTTGTGCTTCTCGCATCCAACGGGTTCCTGCGGCCTTCACGAGATCGTCGGTCCACCTTGTGGGAGGCCTTCCAACGCTACGTCTTCCGGTACGCGGTCGCCACTCCAGAACCTTTTGGCCCCATCGGCCATCTGTTCTGCGAGCAATCTATTATATTAGTCTTACAGTATTTATACTGCCTCCATAACTCAAGTAGTGGATGTTGGAGAAAAAACAGCCAAGCTGAAGTGGGAGTGGGCCGGACACGTCTCACGAATGCACCCGGAGACATGGGCAAAGATCGTCACTTACTGGACACCTGAGGCGGTGACGATCTGATAACGTTTGCAGGGCCAACATGGCCAGAGATCGTAAAAGACGAGGTTTGGAAGGATAAAAGGGGAGGTTTTGCCCAGCAGTGGGGCACAATAAAGGCTAACAAAAAAAGAATAAAAAAATATACTTAGATAATTTCTCCTTTGCAGGACAGAGTCTGGATGGTAACAAGTGCGTGTTACTTATCGTTTTTCCTATCCCTCATCTCCTGGAAATCAAACCAACCTACAGTCCACTATAACAAAAGGAAATCGAGCGGGTTTACTGAGTAGTGCCACACACCAGCCGACATCTCGACCAAAAGGCGTGATGATAATTTTGTTATATCTAGTTTTAAACGGATAGAGTGTCCACAAAATTGCCTCTGTAAAATATGGTTAAACGTACAACTAGATTACTGTTTACTTTATTAGGATCAGACAGATAGCCTGGCTAAATTGTAGCATTGTGTGGAACTCACACACAGCACAGAGTGATAAATGAGAATTTAAAGGCAATATCTGCATTTAGAACCGATTGTGGACACTATATCTGCGGCAGTACATAAGTGATCTGTGTATCCGATCAAGTTATCTGCCCAATAAGTTTCCAAGCCCACAACTAATGAATAATGTAGATGAATGTCAGTTGCCATTAGAGCGTTTACGCTGTACGGCATTTCATACAAACTTTCAAGCACTTATTTTTCGAAATGGATGAACCGATTTTAATGAAACTTCATACGCATAAGCAGGATACAAAGGTCTAAAAAGTTAGCAGAGAACATTTTCGAAATGTCTTATTTAAAAAAAGATAACTGGAAATCTCTGTTTCTATTAAAAATTTAACATCGATCTAATTTGGTTGTAACACAATTTTTCGAAAAATGTTCTGAAGTAACTTTTTAGACCTTTGTATCCGGCGTTTGTATAGGCGTATGAAGTTTCATTAAAATCGGTTCATTAATTTCGAAAGGGCTTGAAAGTTTGTATGAAATGTCGTACGGCGTAAACGCTCTTAATCGCAAACCGTGGGACAGGTGCTTATTGATGTGAATTTGAAAACTATCGCAGTGCGAGTTAGTTTTTATGAATATTTATTTATTTATTTATTATGGCACTCCAACGATTAGTTCACATAAACATTAACAGACAGTTTAGCCTTATTATATACAGTACTTCAGTGAACTTATCACTTATAGGTGTGCACAGCACTTACATAGTTTGCCTAATTGATTTGCTAGGTATAATCAAATAAGTTGATAATAATAAAAAAATCTAATAAATTTGTAAATATAAAATCAAATAAATTAATAATACAAACAAATGAATAAGATTAAATAAAATAATATCTATACTAATATTATAAAGCTGCAGAGTTTGTTTGTTTGTTTGTTTGTTTGAACGCGCTAATCTCTGGAACTACTGGTCCGATTTGAATGATTCTTTTAGTGTTGGGTAGTCCATTTATCGAGGAAGGCTATAGGCTATATTTTTTTTTTCAAAATTATGGATCCGTAATAAAAATAATAAAGCTGAAGAGTTTGTTTGTTTGAACGCGATAATCTCTGGAACTACCGGTCAGATTTGAAAAAATCTTTTTGCATTTTATAGCCCAATTCTTGAGGAAGGCTATAGGCTATTTAATATCACGCTATGACCCTTAGGAGCCGAGCAAAAAGAAAAAAAAGTCAGAATGAACGCTAAGCGAATACGTACTGTTGCGACGGGGTGGGGGTACAAGAAATTTCACGCGGACGAAGTCGCGGGCAGAAGCTAGTAATAAAATAAAATAATTACATTAAATTGAAGAGATGAATATCATGTGAGGTGAGGTATATATTTTAAGTGCTTTCTTAGCTTCGCGTACGATGAGTGTAATGTTATGTTACGAGTAAGTTTAATTAGTCTGGATATAGGAGTAAACAGCTGTGAGAAAAACCCCCAAGAAATTTTAATCTTTATATTAATAATAAAGCTGAAGAGTTTGTTTCTTTAATATTTGAAACTACCAGTAGAATTTCAAAAAATCTTTTTGCATTTGATAGCCCAATTCTTATAAAAAAACTATAGGATATTTAAAAACACGCTACGACTCTCAGGAGCCGAGTAGAACGGTAAGCAAATACGAAGTAATACCGCGGGCAGGCGATGCGATGCGACGGAGTGGGTCGGGTGAACCTGAAATTTCACAGGGACGAAGTCGCGGGCGGAAGCTATAGTATTAACATAACTAGCTGAGCGTGGCAAAAGGCTCGCCTCTATTGCATATGGCTTAAACATAAGTGGCGTAATATACAATGCGTAACATAATGGACGCAAGTCCTCATACACCCCAATTAGAGTATTGAGTTAAAAGCATAATACAATGATCAAAACAATTTTTTTTTAAAGCTAACTATTTTTTTTTATTAAGTAAATTGTGTTGACCCTATCATTACTTTATGCATTCAAAATTGAGTCTTATTGCCTTGACATAAGATTTAATTTTTTTTGGCTCAATCGGCGATCAGTATGGCAAAAAACATAATTAAAAAAAAAATACCTATCTTAAATGTTACCGAAATTGATTCAGTAATCAATTATGAACGAACTACTTTCAGGACTTGCGTTTATTCTGTTACACCTTGTATGTGTACTACAGGGACAGCTCTGCCTGACCCTTTGTAGAAATATAAGGATACATTATGTAATGATGAAAGAAAAGAAAGAAGGAAAGAAAATACGTTTAGGTATTTGCGGTAAACATGACGCAATAAAGAACATAAACAAAAAAAAAAGAAAGGGTTGGGGGAAACATGCGTCACATCCACGCAAAACGGCTATCGCTCAGCATTATGCTGCGACCCTATGCAAGACAGAGCCCCAGCGACAAAAGATATAATTTCATTATGCTGAGATATCGAAAGATTTGTTTAACGATATGTACTACCATTTCTCAAAGCTAGAATGATATGCACCACGATAACGCGTGTTTGTTTTATTTTTTTACAAACTTTGTTTTTAATTTGGCTCGCGCGCGTTTTTCTTTATCATACAGCCTGTTACTTGTTCAATATTCGTGATTGATCTCTTTGGTGATTGAAACTTCTTTTACTAACAATATCCACGTTCCAAATTCAAATCACTTTTAGTCCATTGGGATTAAAGAGCTATTTTAGTCCCTGATTACGAAGAATATACTAACTCTTTTTGAATAGATTTAATAAAAATATTCTTTGTATTACTTAGAGGTGTAGTTTTTTTTTCAAACTTTGAATTCTGCCGCTGGACACCCTGTATTATGGGTTTTGACCTGGAAGTTCCAACTGTACTTCAATAATGGCAATTTAGTTAATTCGCCAGTGGGTCCAGTTTTTCCAACTTCGATTTTCTTCATCTTGGGCAATCGATGGTTTCTTAGATAGAAGGTAAGTAGGTATCGAGTAAACTTTGTTGGCAAAGTTCTCTCGTTATCGAAAAAGTCATAAGATGGATTAGGTACCCGCCAAGTAGGTAGGTACTTAATAAATTCTTAACCGGTGTGGTAGTTGCGTAACATACTAAGAGCGGTTCTGCACTACATCCGAATTAAAGAACCGACTTCAATACGAATTGGGAATGTTCTAAATTCGGACGGATACAGTTCAGATCTAGTGCGCAACCCTTCATACAAATAGGACTACGGTCACTTCGGACCGGCATTTCTCGGATTTGGATCGGATGTTGTGCAGAACAGCTCTAACAGTAGGAATGGCTTTCATTTTGACAGTTCAACAACATTCATTGCGTTATTTACGTTGTTGAGCAGACTATTTTTGTCGAACATATGAAGCAATGGATTAGCAATATCCTTCAACATTATTCAGATTGAGATTGACAGTGTGTTACGAAATTAGGGAGCTAGAGTTTTAAAGACGGATCTAGGATTGCTACCATTCTTTGATCTCGCAAGTCTTATTACACTGCAAAACACCGCACAATACAACCTTTTAACAACCCAAGAAAACAATCGAAAACATTGTACCTAACAATATTTTTCTTGAACAAACACGTTACAAACAGCTGTTAAGCTGGCAATATCCGTGATATAATCCTGCTAATTTACGAGGCACAGTCGTTTGCTGCAACAACAATAACGTGAAATGCCTCGCCATTTGACAGTATTATACTGGTAACGTTTGGATTAGTGCAATAATCGTGATGCAGTGGGCTGTGAACTAGAATGTGCTAGCGTTGCTGTTGGCTGTGACTCTTGTCTGTGGGAAATGGATGGTATTCGTGTATTACGTCGTGAGATGAGATTTCAGTAAGTAAGTTAGTATGTATGTATAGCTGTCCAAGGATATTTTGGCGCGTGGCCAAAATCGGAACTAACGCCGCCATCTTTGCACAAATGTTTTCCAATAGTGCTTCCCGTCAACGTCATTTCAAAAGATCTTTCAAGCAGTGTACAGTTCATTCACATTTATTTTACCTCTAATATTGGTCAAAATCACAGTGATCTTTACCGTCGTAAAGCCCGGAATACACATGCCTGTAACTTGCACAAAAGTCTGCAAGTAGCTTGCATGCCGTGTGCCATAACAACTTCTGATTGGTAATGCTAAGGATACACATGCCAGGTAGCTGGCAAAAAGTATGCAAGTACCTTGCAAGTCATTATGGTATTCACCAGTATTCACCAATCAGCTTGCATGCCGTGTGCCATAACAACTTCTGATTGGTGAATACCATACTGGTATGCCAGCTACTTGCATACTTTTGTGCAAGTTACAGGCATGTGTGAATACCATAATGGCATGCATGTGGTTTGCCGCTATCTGGACGTTTATTTCAGGTGTCAAGAGAGTGTGCCGTTCCGTGTTTTCTAAAGGAAATAATGGCCATCACTACGCCGAAAGTGATTAAAACTGCTGGCAGGGATATAATCTTGAAGTCAGCGCGCGCAGACTTATCTTTCGCGCAATCTATTAGGTTGCCGCTGTCAGAGTTAAAATAACTGTCAAAAGCATGTCAAAAGAGTTTTTAAGTCGTGTTGTTTTATTTAGAATAGCTTAGCTAGATAGACTTTCTACATTGTAATCTTTTTTAGTCCTAAAATACATCATGCCTTTTTTATCTAGGCGAGTCTTAGGTCCAGAATTTATCGAGAAGCATTGTGTATTAAGTGGCAGCTATTAGTTCCACCAATATGTAGGTGACTAGACATGCAACTTAAGTTAATTGTCCCATTATTAGAGCAACAACAGCTCTCCACTCCAGGTAGGAGATATATTTAACATTTAAGTGGTCATACACGAGTGATACGCGTCGACGGCAAGGGCCACTGCTGCCGTCGCCAGCTGCAGTTGCCTGTTGCCTCTACAGTTGACGCGTGTCGTTCATGTTTAGGAACACTTAGGGCTAAACCTTAGACAAAGAAAAGTATAGACGGCGGGTAGCGCCATTTCATTTCCACAAGAAAGGGATAAAGTATTGAGTTATTATAAGTAACAGAAAAGGATAAAGCTATACTATTTGCGTCACTCAGTGCGTGCCCGTTTTTTCAAGGCAGCTACATAAGTAGCCAATGTTATTTGAGTTAGTTTTTTGTCTCATGTGTGGCCACGCTACCCGATGCTCTATAGCTTTCTTACTCTAAGGTCTATACAGACGCCAGTCCGTCTGTTTAGACCCTACCTGTCATTTCAGCTGCAACATCGCAGTTTGGATGCAGTTGACTTAATTGCTTCGAAACCTAGTTATGTCAACTGCATCCAAACTGCGATGTTGCAGCTGGCATGCAGTTCAAGTGCAGTCCGTCTGTTTAGACCCTAACATGAAAATATTAATTAGAAACTCCCAATTGATATTTATTTTATAACTATGATAAATTGCCAATGTTATTTACCCGAGTCACAACTGTCATTCAGGGCCCAAACCAACAGATTAGCTTCAATTACTGATCACCCACGCTTTGACAGCGGCTGCACGTCTCACTAGAACTATCGCTCGTTATATATTTAGTCGCAGCTGTTCCGTCACTCAGTGTTAGGCAGTTTCACTGGCTGGTGAAACATGTGTCTGTGCCACGAACTTAGTTTGCGCTAAAAATATGCATGTGTCAAAGTTTGCGCTTTTGTTTTTGAAGTGAAACTTCTTAGCGGCGATATTGAGAGTGTTTCAAGGACGCGTCACGTTTAGGCACATTTCGTTACATGAGAGAGAAGAATGATATCTCTCTCTGTCTCTCACACTAAATGTCTTATTTTTGATAGGTGTCAATTTTTTTCGGAGGATTTTTATTTACAGTCGTCATTTAAATTATTTAGAAAAGAACACCACGTTCTTTTTTTGAACAATTTCAATGATGTCATAGAATACGGCTCGCTTGCACCACAAATAACTAATGAAGTTTCACCCTGAACGAATTTAAAACATCGTTCCGTTTCTGTCCATCGTTTGAAGATGAGAGAGACAGAATTATGTTTTGAATATGTTTAGTGCTTTATGTATTCAAAAAAATCTGACATGTATAGTCAGCAAACGAGATTAGTAACCAGTCAAGAAATTTAAATGTTTGCCTATGTTGGCAATTTATTATTAGTAGTTTTGTTGCGATCATTTTCTTGATAGTATTCTGAGTACTTGTAATGTACCCATGATGTGTGTATGCATGTATACAATACCTTAAGCAATCTGCAACGTAAAGAATTTCTAAGCAGCAAACACATCTGAGCTTGTTTTAATTGCCTTGTAAATATAAAAGGCTGGGTACACCACCCGCGTTTACACCGCGGTTTATGCATTAAAGTCGGAGTAGCTTTCAAAAGACATAGTAATCTGTGTGACTGTGTTAAAAATCCTTGCGTGTGTATTTATGGCTTTAGAGTTAGTAGACAACGTTTAGTAGGTAGTATCGGCACTATGGTGGCTATAAAAATAGGTAAACTCGAAATCAATATAAAAGTCACGAATTTATCCAATTAACCTAAAGTTATAAGTTGAGTTAGGGCCAAACCACACGGTGCGGTGCGGCGCCACACCGTAAAGATTTTGCCGAATCGGCGGGCACACAAGCAGCTCGGGTGCCCGCCGATTGGTCGAAATCTTTGCGGTGCGGCGCCGCACCGCACCGTGTGGCTTGGCTCTTACACGATTACTGACACATTTGTGCACTCACTGGACAGGCCCACTCACATCACACTGGTATAACATCAGGGGAGATTAGTGTCTGAGATGGTCTTTTGAAAGACCATCTCAGACACTAATCTGCGTGGTCCTAACATGATAGTCTAGACGTTAAAAGAGACTGACCTCTGAGTTTTTCTTTTCTTAGTAGTCGGTTAGGAAGCACCGACCTCATCTTATCCTCTATCATCAATCCAGTTAAAGATACCAACAAAATTAATTGAAAGATTCATATTCTTTTTAACGGACTTTATACACACTGCGCATCCATACGGCATCCAAGAAGCGCAACAATGTTCATTCAAAAAAAGAATCCCCGATTCGAAACCTATAAACCGATGAAAGCTATAGCAAGGGATGTAACCAATCACATTGCAGCATTGTTCGAAGCAGGAGTACAGCAGATTGCCCCCCTCCATTCCTGACCCCCCTGATGGAACCGCTCTTTCCTTTTTATGATCCCCGGTAACACGGAAAGTTTGTACGGGTAACTGATACCGAAGCGGACTGGCTTCCACCTTCAACTGAGACAATAACAGATGTACCGATAGCTCAGCTACAGTGCTGACATCTACAGCTTACGGAAGAGTTTTACAACTTGAGAACGATATAAAAATGTTTACCCTACCCGAAGTTTTGGATAAATTGTTTTTTGTTCGTCTTCTTTAGTACCTTTGATTAAAGAAGTGGAGTTTGGCAAAATGTTTGTGAGTAAAACCACAGAATACTAAAATATTCAACTGTGGTAAAACTAAGAACTTTGTTTACCTTCTTAATATAACGTTGGTATTCTTTTTTTACAGGTTTAGTACCAAAATGAAACCTAACCTTCGTAGTTTCGTCATGCACGATTCTGTTTATCCATAATACATAGTGTAGTTTATATATTTAATAGATATTTAAACACTATCTCATGCACATCATTGGTGAGGTAGCTGTCACGTGTTACATGCTCTGTGGATGTCACGTCACGGTCTTAATGTCAACTGTCAGTTTCACCGATGAATGGCGGGAAACAGTGAAAAGTGAAGCGGCGCTTGCACGAAAGATGATGAGTGTAGTGAAATAATCAGCTTAAATACAGGATCAACAGGAATCAACACATATTCACTACACTATGAATCTATCTTTGAATTCTATGACTAATTTAAATACAAATAACTATTTAAATACATTCTATTTTATAATTTAAAGCGTCAAAACTACACGACCACTTCCCCTGCCTTTTAATAATTGAAAAATTCAACATGAAAATGTTACGATACACAATTATTTAAACCGTGCGACATAACAACATACCTCAAAGATTTATGACACCACAGACTATATTAAATTTCCTTGCTAAGATTTTTATTATATTTTTAAAGCTCAGCATCACTATATTAACGTAAACACGAATTTATTACAGCTACTAGGAAGCCGGGGACGCACGTAGAACAACGGGACGGCTTATAATTAAAAAAATCATGTACATACGTGGAAAAAGGTTTTATTACACAAAAGTTGTGCGCAAATGAAGAGTAAAGCGAATTAGGACGCACGCGCGACTTTTTAGGGTTGCCAAGTAAAAATTGAGCGGGGCTTATTTTGGGCTAAAACAGACACTTGTACGTTTTAATTAAAAACTACTAAGTATGTCTGTCGATGTTTGAAAGATAGATTGGAAAATTAATGAGATGTAGTTTAGCGCGATAATAATAATATAATATAATAATATTCCACAACTATCACACAACGCCGTCTAGTCTCAAGCTAAGCAGAGCTTGTGTTATGAGTACTAGACAACTGATAAACATACTTATATATTTCTAAATACATACATTCGCCGTCCCCGACGAATAAAATGGTAATGTACTATTACGATAGTTTTAACTTTATTGCATATTCGGTATTTAGAGGTCCGATTACACCTTGTCAATTTTTTTCAAACATTTCCTACGGTTATCTCAGAAGATACGAGATTTTTATGTGTATTGTAATGAATTTAACAATATTATTTATATGTATGCTTAATAGACTTGTGGCAACGAATAAAATTGTTAGAGACTATTACAATACTTTTGATACGTTACATTTCCAGTAAGATGCTCTTACCATTATATTCGCGGGAAAAATATTCGACATAATTTGCGTAAAGCTTAATACAATTTTATTCTGTAACAGACAATTTTATTTTAAAATCGTTAAGTTCTTTACGATATATTTCATTAAAAATTACAGAAGGTAAATATTGATAACTATATCCTTTCATTATAATTTTTTTCTGTAATCGATTTAACGATTTACGCTGTGATAATTCTGCCTTACACTGAGTAAATAATGGCAGCATTATTTCCTCCGTTCTGCCTTACAAACCATAACATGTTATGAAATTTCAATAACAACGTAAACTAGCTGAGCTCTAAAGATAACTGGTGCTACCTACTCGATCTGGAGGTCGCGGGTTCGATTCCCGCGGGGAACAGCAACTGTTTCTAGTTGGGCTAGGACATAGCAGGCTGATCACCTGACTGTCCGATAAAAAAGATGATCCGTGCTATCGGAGGAGCACGTAAAATAGTTGGTCCTGCGCCTGATCTCTCGCCGGTCGTGCCGTTCTACCTTCCCATCTTGTTATGGGAGTATCGGAATAGTGAGTACCTACACTTGTGTATTATTAAGAAGCAGTTACCCTGGGTAGCTCTACTTCTCGTCGTCTACATGATCAAAGACTTCAGAGTCTGAAAGTTCGCTCGGGTTAGCCTCACAGCTCGTGAGGTCGATGGTCATTAAACGCATGGTAGTGTTGTGGGATTGCATCGCTGGTACACAAACATAATAAATCTGCATGTAGCGCTTTACTTTAGGGTATTTGCTGATTATAAACTTGCTTCAAATGCAAACAAACTGATTCAGTTTCTGTTGCAATTGAGGCTGTCGGTCTTCGCCCTCGCCTGGGTCTAGTTATATTTTGCAACTCCGTTTCTAGTTCCAGATACTCTTATTCGAAGTTATACTTGAATTGAAAAATTAAATAGAACACCCTCACTTACCTACATTATTTTTGCACATTTAATTTTGTTTTCTTCAGTGTCTTTTAGCCAGTTTTTCCACAAAACAGGCTTTTTAAACAATAAAAGTGACGTTAACTACTTCATCTCATGGACTTTATATTTCTTTCCGGTCATTTTTGCATTCATCATGATGTTATAAACTTGGTCAGGAGTATATAATACTTTATTTTTCATGGTCCTTTCCATGCATGAATGCATGCTATCACCTTCGTTCTGGCCGTGGCCAGTCTCAATATACCAGTGGGTTATATTTTGTTGGTCATAAGCTCTTAAGGCGTAAAGTATAATGCAAAAATGTATCTGTTTTTTTTCTGACCAGCGGAGCGCAGCCATTGGAATAAAAAGATACATTTATGATACCTTGGAGTCCTTCTTGCTCGATGAACTTCATTAGGCAACTGCCTATTTCAATTGAACAAAGCAGTGACCAAATTTGCGCAGTGAGTCGTAGACAGTAAAATTATATACGGGTATTTCCTCTTGTAGTCAAAAATCCCTACTTCAGTCGCTGATACTTATGTCGCTTTGTAGCCTTGTGTTCTGCAGAATAATGTTGATTGAGGAACCAGAGTTCATACGATCGGAACACAAAGAGACTATTTGTCAGAGCACCTAAACATTTCTAAAATGTACCGATTGTATGACGAAAGAAGTACCACAGTTGCCATTTTTGATCTAGAAAAGGTCCTCAGTATTCCTCACTGAAGTAGGGATTTTTTACTACAAGAGGAAATACCCGTATATAATTTTACTGTCTACGACTCACTGCTCAAATTTGGTCACTGCTTTGTCTGGCATCTGTCTATTCCTAAAAGAGGATCAATTGAAATAGGCAGTTGCCTAATGAAGTTCATCGAGCAAGAAGGACTCCAAGGTATCATAAATGTATCTTTTTATTCCAATGGCTGCGCTCCGCTGGTCAGAACAAAAACAGATACATTTTTGCATTATACTTTACGCCTTAAGAGCTTATGACCAACAAAATATAACCCACTGGTATATTGAGACTGGCCACGGCCAGAACGAAGGTGATAGCATGCATTCATGCATGGAAAGGACCATGAAAAATAAAGTATTATATACTCCTGACCAAGTTTACAACATCATGTTGAATGCAAAAGTGACCGAAAAGAAATATAAGGTCCATGAGATGAAGCAACGTGACTTTTATTATATAAAAAGCCTGTTTTGTGGAAAAAAACTGGCTAAAAGACAGTGCAGGAAACAAAATTAAATGGGCAAAAATAATGGAAGTGAGGGTGTCCTATTTAATTCTACAATTCAAGTATAATTTCGAAGAAGAGTATTTGGAACTAGAAACGGAGTTGCAAATAACTAGACCCAGGCGAGGGCGAAGACCGACAGCCTCAATTGCAACAGAAACTGAATCAGTTTGTTTGCATTTGAAGCAAGTTTATAATCAGTAAAGCGCTACATGCAGATTTATTAAGTTTGTGTACCAGCGATGCAATCCCACAACACTACCATGCGTTTAATGACCCCCTCACGAGCTGTGAGGCTAACCCGAGCGAACTTTTAGACTCTGAAGTCTCTGAACATCATGTAGACGACGAGGAGTAGAGCTACCCAGGGTAACTGCTTCTTAATAATAGAATTAATAATTCAATTTAAGTTGATAGTTCCTAATTTGTTGATTTTTACAAACAGTTGTTATTAATTATGTATAAATAAGAAATAATTAGACAGATTCCTTTTATTTCTTCGCACATTACCTTGTACACGTACAAAATATTTATTCAGTATTTGATACTTGCCTCCAGTTAGTATAATACATTTGCCATGGAATACACACGTAAGTTGCTATTACTGTAATCTGTAATTGATTGTTTGTCAGCGAATAAAATGGTAATAGTACATTACGATATGGGTTCCTATCACAATTTATCAGACAATAACATAGCAATCCATTATTACGGTAACGTGTTGCATGAGATTTTACGCGAATAATATCGTAATGTCGCTTTACAGTTTATGTCTGTGCCTTTAATTCATGGTAAATTTAATTTAATTAATAACTTATTTCTATGAAAGTTATAATTATTTAATAAAGTAAAAAAATATTTTGTTAAAAATCACCTTTCTTTTGGTATATAAACAATCCCGATACGTATGTTAGTTATTGAGATATTCACGAAAAACTGTTTTTTATTTTTCCTGTAAAATTTAGTTTTTACGATTACCACTTTATTCGCCGGGGACGGCGTATATAGATAAATTACACCCAGACACAGAACAAATGATCATGCTCATCACACAAACATTTGTCCTGGGTGGGAATCGAACCCACGACCTCCGGCATAGCAGTCATAGTCACTGACCACTAGACCAACAGGCCAGTCAGTCAGGCGATACATCATTAATATGTGTGTGTATGTATGTGTGTGTGTATGGTTTAAAAACAGGTTCAAAGAGACTGATTTGAAATTAATTAATTATTAATTGTATATATAGATAACTAAATATTTACACTAGGTACTAACCTAAATGACTAACTAACTAACTAAACACATAAATACAAAAACAAAAGGACACTTAGGCGTCGAAGTACTCGACCGCATCCGAATTTTTTTTTTTTTTTTAAACTTCATCTCAAAATCAGTCAATATTTGTGACAAGAACTTTCCACAAACACCGAAACGTATGAAAACAAGTCGACACTAAAACTACAACTTGACATAGAGTAAGTAATATAAACATGACACCAAGCCCTGGAGGTACCAACTTCTAAAAATTTCGTTTCGGTCTTGGACACAAAAATAGTTAACAGAATTAAGCTGAGCGAGCGAGCGGAATACTGACGAGTTTCTAATGAACCGTCTCCTATTAGCAAGGAATTTTCACGTCCTCACGAAATATGAGAGCTTGCCACACTAAAAAATAATAACCGCAGGACGAAGTGACGTGGTGACGTAATCTAAGTAAAGTCCTTGCTTGAAGATTATTCTTTCCAGTACTTATTTTTGGATGTGCTCTGAAAATTGTTGTAGTATTTGTGAAATGGGAATATTTTGCAAGTGCTGAATGCTTTTCTTTTAGGTGTTGAATTGTTTTTGATTGTCCTTTTTAACCCCCGTTAGAAACAAAGGGCTGTTATAAGTTTAACGTGTGTATCTGTGTGGCTGTCTGCGCCATCGTAGCTCCCAAATGGCTGAGCCTATTTTTATTTTTTTTTTGTTTGAGCGGTGATTTGATTCAGAGTGTTCATACCTATGATTCAAGAAAATCTGTTCAGCCGTTTGTTTGATGAATGGATGTAACTTCCACAGGTCTGATTGGGTCAAAATTTGGAATTTCGTGTTCTCCTAAGGAGTCTATTAAACTACAAGTTCTGTGATTAATTTACATGTCCATAACTAGTTTTGCATTTGAAGTACATACCTATCACTAGCGTGAATAGATTTAAGCGGATTTATGAAAACAGATTATTCATGAATACCGCTCGCTGTAGCAACATGAATTTGTTTATCTAAAATCTTAAAAACTGGAATAGCAGCCGCACCATAAAAGCCTGCATTCAAAATACAAATAGCCTGTACCAACATAGACAACGGCTGACGCCATCAAAATCATGCAATCTGTTTGTGCGAACTTTTTAAAATTCCAATTGGAACGCAGCAATCACTAGGAAGTGACACATCAAAGTGACGCGCAATAAAGCGTCCCATTCGAAATACGAATTTCGCGCCAAAACATCGCACTAGCCACTGACGAACAACATTTTTCATGTTTTTGCTATGAATTTTTAGTGTTCCATGTTTAAAATTTAGCGGTTTTTAGGCTGTGTTTATATTGATTTGTTTATCTATGCTGTCCGTCGCAGACGATATAAATATGAATGCCGATACTGTCAAATCAATATGTTTGTTTGTCGAAGGAACGATGGTCGGTGGATGGCCGAGTCCTGGAGTGGAGACCGCGTATCGGCAAGCGTAGTGTGGGACGCCCCCCAGCTAGATGGACGGACGATCTAAAGAAGATGGCTGGGACAGACTGTTTGCGGAAGGCGAAGGACAGGGTATTATGGCGCAGCCTGGGAGAGGCCTGTGTGCTTCGTTTAATCGTTTTAAACCTGCCTATTTCGCCTATTTTAACGCCAGTCATCATATTTTATTGAATTGAAACGACGAGTACCTAGTTGCGCTAGTGACTATATTTCAACACACGATCGTAACACCAAACGCCTCACATGTACTTATTAATAGATCAAATCGATTAAACAAATAAATCGACTCCATAACTGAACTGTGGCAATCGATCAATAGGCAAAGCAGCCGAATAATACAAGAACTAATCGGAACTTTTAGTTAGTTTGGTAAACTGAGATCTACCGGCGCTTCGGGCAACTTTTGATTAGCCAAGAGATGCCCAATGGTCTTCGGTGATCTGCGAATGTTCTTACTTTTGTCTATTTGTGTTTACCGTGCGTTAAGTAAACGAGATTTGTTCAACTCAATTACACTTTCTTGTTATGGTTTAATCGGGCCAAGCCAATCAATTTGATTTTGGAGGTGATCTATCGAAAATAGTATCGATAAGTATATCTCGAGGAGTAATGTGATGAGGCAACGGGAGGAGACGCTTTAGAATTTAGTGATCTTATTGGTGATGTTCTTCAGAAAGGTCAGGTACGTAGTACTTCCCCCCCGATGGGTTCCCACATTGTCGAGGCGGGGGGGCTCAGTAGCCGTCGCTTGGTCACCCACGGTGAAGCGAAAAGGAACCCGAGGAGGGGCCGCGCGTCAGGGCTTTTGCCTATAAGCCGACGACGTAGCGGCCAACAAGTAGGTTGCGGTGCCGCTTGGGCGACATCGCAACTGAGGCGGGCCGCGATGTCGTATGGGAGGCACCGCGGCTGAGGGTTGGAGGCCGCGGCGGGAGAGGAGTGCCGGTATAGCGGTGCGCTGCTTTCCCTACCTTCCGCGGCCTTCACGGGGTTGCCACCGTCTGATGGCGAAAGCGGTGGTACCGCAGGGGAGGAGGAGTGTTGGTATGACGTTGGCCGCTCTCCCTATCCTCTGCGGCCGAAAATTGGCAGGCGGCGGGACCAATGACCTGACCCGTAGCAGGGGGACCAAGGGTGCCCAGACACGGGGTCGTCTGGCGCCTATGTGCTGGTTTGGTCCCTGGGATGGTCACGGCGTGCTATGTGTTCTGGTACGCCGGTGATGGGGAAAACTCCCCAGAGGAGGTGACGGACAGCAGCGGCGGGTTCACGAATGAAAATGAAAATGTTCCTAAGTAACTTTTTAGACCTTTGTATCTTGCTTATGCGTATGAAGTTTCATTAAAATCTGTTCATTCATTTCGAAAAACAAGGGCTTGAAAGTTTGTTTGAAATGCCGTACGGCGTAAACGCTTTTAATATTGACGTTATTAATCAACCCCCTTATTTATAAACGTTGCTTTTTAAGTAATGATTAGCGTCTGTTTAACCATAAATTTTTACGTTTACACTTCTCTTAATAACTTTAAGCAACGTTTAAATTAAGAGAGAAAATAAACAGGTAATACTTACTTACTTGAATACTTACTTCCTTATCAATTATCTCTTGCCCTCTATTCAACTACAAGGTAATCTTTAACGTGTAAATGCCGGGTGTCGGAACGTCGAACTAATGACGGGGTCTCGCGGACCCGAGCTACTCGTAATCTCCAATCAGACGCTGCTTACTGTACCGAATTAAATGGCGCTCCAGTTCACGGATCATCGCCTTTTTGACCGGTCACCAACTAGAAGCCTTCATGTCACTGGAGCTGTGACTTTGTTGTAGTTTGAGGGGTTAATTAATTTGTTGGTCGAAAAAAGGTAAATAAAATTTAAAAGCGATCTTTTTAAGTCGACAAAGGGTGGGCAATAAATGAAATCACTACATACAATAAATTAAATCCATACTAATTAATATTATAAATACGAAAGTGTGTCTGTCTGTTCATTAGAACCGATTTAGATGAAATTTGGTATAGAGATAGTTTTGGTATAGAGTCCCGGGAAAGGACATAGGATAGTTTTTATCCCGATGTTCCCACGGGATCGACACTTTTGCGGGTGAAACCGCGGGGCTCTGCTAGTTAAGTTATATAGCGTTGTTTTATAAGGGCTATCCTTCCATCCATGCTAATATTGTAAATTGGAAAGCAACTCTGTCTGTATGTTACCTTTTCACGACTAAGCGGACAGAAGCTAGTAGGATATATTTTCTTGTTTTGTAGGCCATAGATACTACGTCTACTGATGATAGCACTACGTTACATTGCCATAGACACAAACACACACAAAAATGCTATACAAATATGTCCTGTATCCGCTCGGTTCCCTTATGAGTGATTAAGAACCGCAATTGTAGATTTTTCTGTCACATACCTGCGTTACAAAAATATACAAAACTAATACATACAGATTCCGTGTAACATTCCAACAAGATTTATTTATTTTAATTCCGTGCAACCAGAAAATTCGATTCAGCGAACGCAATTTATTAGAAAAAAAAACGTCATATCCCATTCGAAGTAACCCCACAAAAAGAGATAAATCAAAAACGAAACGTAATAAATAAAACAGCATATTGGTCGAGGGGCCAATGTATTATTAACGAAACATTTCAGTCTCCCCTAAAGTTATTATTGCAGTAAATAAATAATTTCACTATTGCCATTTGTCACGTCACCCGAGAATTGTTTACAGGAAACCACGTACGAAATAACAATCTAAGTATTACGTTTCGCCCTTAGGGATTTTCGTTATTACGAGATATTACAGATAGCGATATAGTTACAACGTCCCAATGGTCAATCGAAACCTAACTATTATTGTGAAGAAATTCGTCTACACGAAATTGTCGCGTCGAATGGGCTAGCGATAGGTCCTTGGTCACTGGTCGTTCATCAAAGCGTTGATTCTGGTGTTCAAGAACGAGAAATCCCGTTCAGATTGTAGTGAGAGCCAATATGTGTCGGTCTTCATTGAAATCCTGAAGCTCGAAGGTTTATTGGCAATTGGAGATAGGTCGGGATCTAGAGACCGTTGGTGATCGCTGGTTGTAAAAATCTTTATGGCGTATAAACTATACGGCAGTGTAGGGGTAAGTGTGATTAGGGTATGCTGCATAGATATAGATAGACTTAGATAACGCAAGTATCACGAACTGTATGAAAACAAAGCCTGCCATTTTTTGACTGCCTACTATGACGTCACAAGCTCGCGCTTTCGCTCACGCTTACCCAGCCAGCAGCGGTGCTATTCTGTAAAAATCTCACCGTGAAAACTTAGGTGAAGTGAGTGAGTGAGCTGTCAATAGTGTCATTTCCTAGCAAAAACCAACTCACTTCACCTAAGTTTTCACGGTGAGATTTTTAGAGAATCGACCGGCTGTAGGTACACAGGACTGAGCGCGAAAGTGGCGGCTTACGATTTTTGAACGTAAGCTGGTGCGATTTTTGGCACGCGACGTAGTTGCTCTTGCGTTATCTAGGTGTATCTATATCTCTGTTATGCTGCGTGTTGCGAAATCGACACCTTCAGATGAGGGGTTATTACTGTTTTGACTTCAGAACGCGTTGAATGAGAGTTATATGATTTAGTAATTTGATGTTGCAGCAAAACATTGATGGAATAAGCTTTGCAGCATTTAGATATTAGGCTTGTTTGGAACATCAGGACAGAGCGCTTAGAATCGGTGCATAATTTTTTTCATCGGAAATATTTAATGATCCTCTAAAAACATAGTTTGCCTTCTAATGACCTCTAAAAACCTTTTTGGGCTTTCAGTGATGCACATTTTTCTAAAATAAATCAACCTCTTTTTATCTATGTATTTTTAGGAGCCCAAAAAAGATCGCGCGATGAGCTGGACTCCTTTTTAAAGGATTGGCCCACAATTGCAGACCGAGGAAAGAGGAAAGGGAGGCCTTTGCCCTGCAACGGGACAACACAGGCTTATAATAATAATAACAGGACTCAAAGAGTTATTTGAGTTTCACAAAAAGAGGCATTCATTATATTAGAATGTTCAATAATATTTTTAGGAAAGCAAAATGGGAATTAAGTATTTGAGATTCAAATAAATACACGCCATGCCATTTACATTTGAATGGATAGATGAATGTAATGAACATTACTTCAGCCAACAAGGCCCCTTTGCAAAGCTAAATCCTGTTGCTGGTATTCTAAAGTTCCCCTTTTCATCGTCCAGCTGTCATCTCAACAACAGGCGTCTGCAGGTTGTCAGGTGCAGTATATCGGAGTCTCCCCTTTGAATTGGGAGGCACTTGCAGTTATATTATGTATTTCCTAGAATACTTTGTACTACTTTCTTGGTCGTATCGTTCTATGATATCTCATTTAGGTAAGCTGCAATGGTTGGTTACCCATTGTATGGTAACCAATAATAGATTTGAGATTTACGACGATTAATGTTTTTTAAAAATATTTAAATTTTTTACTTACGTGTCGCTCAACGAATTTTTATTAAAAAAAAGGGAGGTGAGGCGCCCGTCTTTAGTGTGCGTTGCAGCTGGCTTATACAAAACATACGAAAGTGATGAAGAAAGATTTTTGGAATGCTGTAAGTTGAACATCGTGAGGAAACCGGCATGTACTAGAACTAAAAATTCCAAGACATGTGACATCTACCAAGCCGCACTGGGCCCGCGTGGTGGATTCCGGCCCACTCCCTCTCACAGAGAGGAGGCCTGTGTCCCAGCAGTGGGAACATTATAGGCTGATTATGTTATGTTATGTTTAAGTTGCGGTGCGGTCTGCGCTTATCTGACTTAGATAAGTGTAAATATCAAAGTAATAGGGGGCAAGCCATTAACTGGGCACTAAGCCAGTTTCCAAGCTACCACTGAGGATTTCACAAGGCAAAACCCCGAATAACACATTGATCAAACCGAAGCTCAGCAGTCGCAGTTACGACAACTTGACCAACTAGATACCTGTCATGCATGTCCAGGAGAAACCATTTCACTGTCACCATAATTTCCAAAAAGGATGTTTTAAAACAAAAATCGTTGAAAACAGAGCTAAATCCCAGTACGACATGTTTGCTAAATATCGTTCCCGTGTCGGTGTCTCGTAAATCTTTATATATACTAACGGATAATGTTGTTTGTCCGAGTTTATGTCTGCCTTCATTATGGTGGGAACGCGGTTGGATGGTTTGTTAGGTATTTCTTACTGAGAGTTAGGATTTAAAAGTTAAAATAACTACTCGGTTTTGTTTTTAATGTAGTTGAAGCTGTTTTAAAGTATGTGGGTAGAATAACGATCGCTTTAAAAACTGCATGTATTTATGCATACTTGTTTTTTTTTTTAAAGGGTTTTTGGTAGGCGGGCGTTTAAGAAAACCATCATGGCGAAATAATGGGACCAAACCTGAAATCGCGAAAACAAATTCAGTTGTTCCCTACATTTATGTTCGCATAAAGGCTCCTACAAACAGACGCGACGCGAATCGCGCCTGTTTATAGAAGCCTTAACTCGTTAAAATGTAGGGAACAGCTGATTTTGTTTTCGCGATTTCAGGTTGTCGCATGTTTTCAATTTCAACCTGTATACAAATTACTGCTATAAAAAATCGTTAAAATGACCGCAATAATGTTGGCTTCGAAACTTCGTAGGAACAACAACAGAATAAAACTAGTCAAAGCCCTTATTTTCTGTATTTTAACCTACCAACCAATCAATAATCCACAATTTGTTTCCAAGCTAAAACGTTTCATCAATTTTCAATTCGTAAAACCTTTACGGTCCACTACAAAGTACTACACCTTATCTTTGTTTTCCCAAACCGTCCCATAAAAGCAATGGGGTTTTAAGTTCCGACAACCTTTTATCTCGAATTGTTTCAGGATTCAGGATCCCTTTCGTAGGTACCCTCAAACTCTATAGCGTCGAACGTTTGTCTTTCATCCCGCTCTAACGCTTCAAAAATGAAAGGGATGACACAATTGTGTCGGAATAGACTACTGGGTAATATGTATGCTGCCTATGAAGTGTAAATCTGATGCTGGTATTAAATATCCAAATATGTAAAAGCTTTACAAAATGTGGGTATTCTCTAAAGTAAGGTAAGAAGAAGCGAGCTGTCAGTTGGCAGTTTTTAACAATTCTTGTCTACATGTAAGTTATTGGGTTGCAGACTTCGTAGGTTGCGGAGGTCAGAGGGGCAATCCTCGTAACTTTAAGAACGTTTACAGTTTAATCTCGGTCTCAATCTGTCCAAAATACCTCTAATTTCCCTACATTTTTGAAAAGTTGTTGACATTTGAGGAGGTGAAGAACAAATCCTCACTTTTCCACTTTTTCTTTTCTAATTTTGGAGAAAACAGTAAAATGTAAATACATCTGCATTTTGTTTTTTATTACTTGTGTCATTTAAACTAGTGTTTCAGACAATCTGATGTACCAAATGGCTGATAAAAATGATAAGAATCTTAGCAAATATTTTGAAATGATTGGAAAAATGTGGTTTTGGAAAAAAAATTATAAGAAAAGAGGTGTTTTTGATAAAGTTTTAATTATTTGCTTTAATCAATTTAACATTTAACAATTTTTTTTTTTCTCCTGCCGAGAAAGCAAACTGAAGTGTCAGTGGGCTGGCCATGTTTGTCGAAGGACTGATGGAGAGTGGAGACCGCGTATATGTAAACGTAGACGTGAGACGCCCCCCAGCTAGATGGACTGAAAGTAGCTGGGACAGACTGGATGCGGAAGGTGGAGGACAGGGTGTTGTGGCGCAGCCTGGGTGAGGCCTATGTCTAGCATTGGACTGCGATAGACCTAGTGGATCACCTGAAAGAATATGTGAAGGAATGTAAGGTATGGCAAGGTATGGTAAGATATGGTAAGGCAAGGTATGGCAAGGTATGGCTGGATATGGCAATATGGCAAGGTATGATAAGCCAAGGTAGTGTAAGGTATGGCAAGGTATGGTAAATGATGCCAAAGTATGGCAAGGTATGGTAAGTTAAAGTTAAATAGTATATGAAAGTTTCTATGTTTGCAATACTCAATAGAAAAGTCGTCTTCAATTCCGCCAATTGCTAGTGACGTACAACTGTACAACTTTGTAGATACCTTGTATTTGAGCTCCAAGTTTCAAGTTAACAGACAACAACAACTTGTTACAATGTAAGTATGGAGCGGCTCTGAAATTGTGGCCACATTTGTGTTAGACAACTATACTTCGGAACAAATTGCGTGTCTAGTCTACGCTTGTTTTCCTGAATTTCAAAGTTGAAATGAATGTATATATGAAAGCTTTGTAAAATATTAGGTACCTCTTACTGTTATTTTATGTCAGTCAAGTGAGATATTGTAAGATGAATATTAATGTAATTCTATGGTGTCGTATTGGAATTGCTTGCGTTTAAATGACTTTTATTTACTAAATTATGTTATAAGTATTTTGTACCGACCTTTTTGTTGACAAGTTACCACTTATAAACACGTAAAACAAAAAAGTTTTACGTGTTTATAAGTGGTAACTTGTAAATGGCCTTCAATTGCACATTGTTTAAGAACACTGTTTATATTGGCATATTTTACGATCCATACTAATATTATAAATTCTAAAGTAACTCTGTCTGTCTGTATGTTACCTTTTCACGCCTACACCACTGAACGGATTTCGGTAAATTTGGCAGAGATATAGATTGCATCCCGGAGAAGGACATAGGCTAGATAGTTTTTATCAATATATAGTTTACATCGACATACCTCATGGGCGAAGCCGCGGGCTGAAGCTAGTTATGAATAAGTATGGGAATAATATTGTAAGAAATTTTTATCTTGCCATTTCCTGAAAACAGAGTGCTTCTGGCATAATGCTGTTAAGTAGTCTAACCACTCCAAGAAGTGAAGGATATAAAAAGGTCCATTATATTATAATAAAATAAACAAAAGTCGAAACATTATAAAAACGAGGCGAAATCGTGAAGCTAATCAATGTCAGCTGAACAATGACGATAAATAGATACTAGGAAAATATTCAATTATTATTTATAATATTCTATTCAGGATACGAATTATTTAATCAACAATCAGATTCATCACAATAAACTACAAAATGTAACGTATTGAACCAATAAACCAGTCTCGCACACAGTCATGTTTAACACCTAATTTATCGCTCCAACAAACACAATCCTCTATGACATTTAATTTAGAAGCATCACGGAAACAACAACCCACATTAAACACACATTAATTACAATACAGCGTGTCAAATTATTTGATTTTATTGTTCTGTCCCATACAAAAAAGAAATTGAAATTGCTTATTGAAACAAAAATATTACACATAAATACACACAAAACTTAAATAAATATAAGAAATAAATACACTAATATTATAAAGGCCAAAGTTTGTGGGGGTGTGTGTGTGTGTGTGAGGGGGTGTGTGCGTGTGTTTATATGTTTGTTACATGTTGTTTTTGTGTTTTGTCGTTCGTTGTTTTTGTGTTTTGTCTTCACGCTCAAACGGCTGGACCAATTTCGATGAAATTTTGTATGGAGGTAGCTGACACCCTGGATTAACATATAGGTTACTTTTTATCCCGATATTCTCACGGGATCGACATTTACGCGGGTAAAACCGCGGGGCGCAGCTAGTTGTACAAACATTTACTCCTTTCCTTTCTGTCATCGGATTCGGATTTCATCATCGGATTCTTCTGAATTAGGACTACACCTGTGTCTCAGGTATCTCTCTATCCCATAATTTGGCACACGAATTGCGATGTACCCTCCCCTCTACCTATAATAAAATGGTAGGAAGAAATATTAAAATGTCTGTGGAGAGGGCTGATTAAAACTGGGCATATTTTTGGGTTAAGTTACTATCATTTTGGGGAATTAAGGTTAAGTTATAAAAGGAGATAGTTGAAGTATCTTTGTATAATATATCATAAGTACTATAAGTTTTTTTTAGTTTTACTCCTTTTAGTTTTTTTTTTTACTATAAGTTTTGGGAAAACAAGATATAAATAAAATACAGTCGTGCCCGCGACACGAAGAAGAAGAAGTGCAGGTTAACAACTTTGTACTGCGGTGTATCGGGAGCAGACTGGACTTGTGTATGAATCGCTGCTGCAAGTTTCAACATCGGTGTTGAGCTTGAAGCAGGGTTTTTCATAACTATTATGACTGTGTTAGGTTAACGTTACTTATATAGTTGTTAAGATATATTGTTACGAACATATTTGAGTCCATTGCTACTTGTATATTAATTAATATAAATAATAATAATAGCCTGATAATATATATGTGTTATTTAATGAAATAAAGGAAATAATAGCCTGAGACTGACACAGTCGCCAATTACAAGTTAATCAGCTAATTCAGAAATAGGTGATATTAACAGCTAACACATAATAAAAAAATAAAGGCCCTAGAATTTAGAAATTATGGCAAAATACTTCTTAAACTTAAGATTACAAGACGAACAATTTTGACGTAGATCTCTAAACAATAGAAATCAAAATGAGATCATAATGGAAAGTATAACTTCTGAAATAAAGTATAAAGTTTTCAGATTTAGTTGATACCTACCCGTTAGATTGGAAGCTAACTCCAACTTTGGAAAAAGGTATCAATGATAAAGTTATCATGGCAAAGTAAGACATTTTGAACTAAATTTTGTAATAAGGACAAGTATCAATAGCCCTTTGTGACTCAATTACTCGTTCAGAAAATTGATTTGGTTGTCATGGCGTTGCAGTGCGACAGGGATGTTTGCGGAGGGGCGTGTATGATTACTTTTGCACAATAATGCGCAAAAGTGCAGCATCGATGGTGGCTCGAGTCATGGCCAGCCTATCATAATCAGCCTAAAATGTTCCCACTGCTGGGCCTCCTCTCTTCGACAGGGGGGGGGTTGTAATCTACCACGCAGGCCCAGTGCGGGTAGATCACATGTCTTCAAATTTTTGGTTCTAGGACATGCCGGTTTCCTCACGATGTTTTCCTTCACCGTTTTGAGAGTAACGAAATTATTTACAGAAAGCAGCCTTCACAGGGTTCTAAAAAAGTGGACTGTTCATAAGTGGTTCACTGCAGTCATTTACATGTGTCACTGTAGGTATCGTGTTGTTTCCCCAAGGATGTGCCTTACAGGCGTTGCACGGGGGGGTTCCGGAATTGGTCTTTTAAGAGGAACCGGGACCACCCCTATGTGCTGATCGTGATCACCGGGGTGGTTTTAGTGAGGTAAAAATCCCACACTCTCCGACCTTCCCTCCGCGGAGATCGGGTGCCTTTTGAAGGTTTCGCCCCGACAACAACAAAACAAAAAGGTATCGTGTTGTTTAATAAGACTATGTTACTAATCCTATATGAGTCTTCGCTAGAAATAAAGATTTTTGAATTTGATTAAGTGAACCCTGGCAAGGCAGAATATCCCGGAATTGAAGACCTTAGAGGTTATGTCTGTCGAAGGACCGATGGCCGGTGGAGCAGACGAGTCCTGGAGTGGAGACCGCGTATCGGCAAGCGTAGTGTGCGACGCCCCCCAGCTAGATGGACGGACGACCTAAAGAAGGTGGCTGGGGTAGACTGGATGCGGAAGGCGGAGGACAGGGTGCTGTGGCGCAGTCTGGGAGAGGCCTATGTCCAGCAGTGGACTGCGATAGGCTGAGTTGATTGATTTGATTGAAGAGCATCCTAACAACTTCCCTCGTGGCCGCAAAAGCTATAAAAGAGAAGCGTAAAGGTAACCCAGTCAGCAAGATTGGTATCGGTTCTGATTGCCAAGTGTGTGCCGGATATAGGGCACGACGAGGAAGATTCAAGAAATGTATAAGTATGTGTAGTTATTTCCATAAATCTCGCTACTCGCGAAGCCTTTAACGTAGGTAAATTCAGAAAAATATAATTCGAAGGCAAAGGGTTTTGAAGGTTCGTGGCTTATCTACCTGTCGACCATTTTGATTTTTATTCAAAATGGCGGCCATGCATGAAACCTATTTATACCGATAGCTGACATCAATGCAAACGGAAAATATATTAGGACCAAACATCGTAAAGTGTCATGTTTCCGAGATATGAACGTTTAAAGTTGATCACGTGACATCCATATTTTTTTGAACTTTCGTACATCATTTTGAAATACCTAATTACTCGGAAAGTTTATAGTAATCAAACATCTATGCAACAAGATGTATTTTGAAAAAAAAAAAAACAATATGGCGCCACAGTAGGTACAGACGCCAGCACATCAAGCTACCCGAAACTGTCAAATTTTCCCAATCAACTTTGAACCTTATGTTTTAGCGATAAAGTTGAAAATCTGAAAAAATATTAAAGAAATTTGACAGATTGTAGTAGCTTGATGTGCTGGATGGCGTCTGTACCTATGCCAGGCTACATTATAACAATCTTCTATCCCCTTTCGACCCTACGGCAATTTGCCGCGTTATAGCTATTTCATATAACCGTCTGTAGTGATTTGAATATACAAACCATCTAAGATGGTAGTCAAAAAATAATAATTTCTCCTGACTGCACATGAAAAAACTAACTGTTAGAAATGTATTATTTATAAGAAGAATTGGATTGTGGCGGCATCTACATCATCACGTGCAAACTACGCATCATACTGACGCCACGCAAAATCCTGCATCGCGCAAGCAGAATTTACTGCGCAACTAGCATAACTACGTCTCGACATAAATCATCAGGCAGTAGCCTACCAGATCGGACTCCCGTCTGGTCCAAGGACCCTCTCTTTTCTATGGAGGATGAGTGAACTTTACACCCTGTTCCTCATACCCACTTATTATTATTTTTCTATACTGGTGACCCCAACCCCAATTCAGTTTTTTTTTACTAATCTTTCAACAGTTTCAAACACGGCTAATTAAAATGCTAAAGTAAAGTAAAATGTATTATTTTATCCTTCATCAGTCAAGGCCTAATCTTAAATACCATAGAGCACGGAGACGTCTCGGCGGCCATTGCTAGAGTCCTTACGCAGTTTTTTACCTTATTGTAATATCGAGAATAAAGGTCATAATGATTTTGACAGACTTTTCAGTGGCAGCAACACAACAGCGACCTTATTAGAATGAAAATAAAGATCACAGTAATTTGGACAGTGATGCAAAATCAGAGGTAAAGTAACTGTGAAAGGACTATACAACAGAAATGATGTATAGAAATTGACGGCTTTCAATGGCGGTCCGTGACTTCTGTGATGGAAACTGTGCGCTCAACGGACTCTGGCGCTTCTTCTCACCAGTTTTTCCAACAATGACTTATTGTTTGAATAACATTATTAAATTGTCAAATGAAAAATATCTTCAAATAAATAAAGCACTCAATTTGTAAGTCGCACTTCAAATTGCCATTCACAGGTACGTTTTCTGTCCTATTTTGTTTACTTTTCCATCAGATACTTTTGGAACAAACTATAGACGCTGTCGGCGCGGCCATTCCGTACTCTGTGTTAGTACAGACGCGACATCAAGCTACCCGAAACTGTCAAATTTTCCCAATCAATTTTGAACTTTGTTTTCTAGCGATAAAGTTGAAAATCTATTAAAGAAATTTGACAGATTGTAGAAACCTGAAGTGCTGTCGTCTGTACCTAAACAAGTATTCATTAGACGCATAAATTATTCGCTAAAAAGCTCCTTTCACAAACGGTTCGAAGGAAAGGGCTAATTAAAAATTAAAACTATGAAAAGAGGATTAATTACAGTTCGTAGGTATTTTTTTAATTATTAGCCATTAAAGTGCTTTCGTCAACAATAATGGTAGGTAAAGGAAACTTAAAAGAGTACTTTAACATTTATGAAATTATTTTTGCTGTTTTCAAAAGGTTTTATTTTCATACAGACAGTTCGTTTGAGTGTTTGAAATGTTAGGAAAGTATTAATTACCGTGGTGATTATAGTATATTCATTCCTTCAATTATGTTAAAGTTGGTAACGGAAGGCGAATGTCACGCAATCAGCTGTCAACCGATGAAAGATATAAAAGGAGGCGCGCGGTGCGGCAACGGTCTTCCGCCGGTCTTGCTATACCCTCTCCCTTCTCTCCTCCTAAGGCGAGGTCCGTACCCCGTCGCTTAGTTTATAAAGCCCTACATTTTTTGAACACTTCACAGACTTAATGGGTATCGATACCTAAACACGATAAAATAAATAAAAAAGTCATACTTCGGGTTACAATACTACCAGGCGGTCGTAGCCTCCCAAAAAAAAACTGGCCAAGTTCGAGTCGGACTCGCACACGACGGGTTCCGTACCACAAGGCAAAAACGACGATAAAAACACGTTTGTTGTATGGGAGCCCCCCTTAAATATTTATTTTATTCTGTTTTTAGTATTTGTTGTTATAGCGGCAACAGAAATACATCATCTGTGAAAATTTCAATTGTCTAACTATCACGGTTCATGAGATACAGCCTGGTGACAGACGTACAGACGGACAGCGGAGTCTTAGTAATAGGGTCCCGTTTAACCCTTTGGGTACGGAACCCTATAAAAACAACAAATCTTTTTTATTTTTATTTGGTCGTGTTTACCTAATTATTACATATTTTCATTTACCCATGACGGCTGCGGAGTTTCGCTGAGTTATTTAATTTGATCCTGTAAAGAAGATACACTGTGGTTAAGGGGCTTACATGACCTAAAGTACGGTCACTGTCGGACTTCATAGAAAAGAAAGAGAAGCGCGATGACACAATGCTGGTAATTTATTGCAAAATATGAAGCAATTATTTAATTACAAAAAATCTATTGTTTGGACTAAAAAGTTAAAACACTAGTATTTTAGTATGCTGTTTGTAGGATAATCTACCAAAAAATCAAAATTATTGTAGGTATGTATCTTACTATGGTTTTTATTGTATAAAGAAAGTTTTTAGAGGTGTCTTTATGGTTTTTTTTATCGTATCTAATTAGTTGTATTATGTTACTACCATATATCATGAAGAATATCATATATTTTTCTGATTTTGTTTACTGTAGTCGATCATATACTTTTATTGTTTCTAAAACTTGCGTTTTTTGTGTTTAGGTCGTGTAAGCCCCTTAAGAGGCAGCCGGTCTTTGACTTAAACCATGTAAGTAAGTACATCCAGTACGACCTACATCTGATTCTGGCTTTCTAACATAAAGGTAACAAGTAACAATATGCAGAGAGGTATTTCGTAACCTTTTCCTTTTGCCTCGCATTCGAGTGGTGTACCTATTTGAAAGCATCTACATTCTCACAATGATTCTATTTCTGTGGCTGTGGGTACTGCCCCTTGAGGTTACGGTTTTAAAACCGGCGGATTTTAAAAGCGTTTACCACAAACGCGTTTAAAATCCGACGGTTTTAAAACCGTTTAAGGAACGTTCCCATGGTAACCAACACAGCCCGAAGAATTGCCAAACTTATATGGCCAGGGCACCTTGCTCGCAGTACCGATGGGGCCGAAAGGTTCTGGAGAGGCGAACGCGCACCGCAAGACGTAGCGTTGGAAGGTCTTCCACAAGGTGGACCGATGACCTGGCGAAGGCTGCAGGAATCCGCTGGGTGCCAGTCGCACAGAACCGGTCACTTTGTGACAGTGCTTGGGCGAGGCCTATGTCCAGCATTGAACGGTTTTCGGCTTAAATAATGATGTTGATGAGTGTGCATTGACGATTAAACACGAACGTGTGCGTTATTATTTTAACAAAAAAATGCACCCAATATAAAAAATACACAATAATAAAAATCCAATATAATTTTCTAAAAGTTTACGTCAAACCTCGGTAATTTTTTTTTATTTGGACAGTGAGAACTTGTTATAGATTAAATCAAGTGGTATTGATGCAAAAGCAGCTATCAGACTGCAGCGTTAGTAACCATCGCATCTGTCTTGAAAAGTGCACAAAAATCTTTAATTTAAAAATGTTGTTGAAAGTAGAGTGATGTTCAAAGGCACACTTTTCAAACATGGAGCAGGTTTGAAAAAAAAAAAAAAAACACAAATTTTTCGACTTAAAACTTCCAGCCACCACCACCCTAACGGCATACCCATCCACACATACACGCGTCTACCAAAAACCCGTCGTCACAACTACCCGAAAATCCTCTCAAAACCCGATTTAAAAGCCCAACACTATCCACATTCGGGCACGTCGCGCCAGTCCCTAAGCCATAAGCCGCGCCTTACCGAGATTACGCGAACGCGCGTGGGACATCAGTCATTGTCATGATGTGTGAACGCCTTTACGATTAATTTGAAGGCAGATCATCTGTCGTAGATCAAGCCTGCATTGTGGTAACCCTTTCGGTTGATAATAGGGGTTTAAAGGATCTTGTGAAGTTGGAGATATAACAAAGACAGGGAGAATATGGCCGTGTATTCACCCTTTATGTTGTTGATTGTCGTCATGTGATCCGGCGGTTATTTAATGAGGATCACATTATCATAATAATAATAATAAAACGTCTAACGGATGAATCCCCTGGCCCCTAAACTAGTGTTTACTTTATCATAGCAAAACTAAGAAAGGATAGGTTAAGATGAAAATTACGAAAAATCGAAAAGTTTCCTTCAAAAGCTGGACTACTTTCGGTGAGTTACTGCAAGGAACAGAACGTCTCATCATTTTTTGATTATTTCACTTGCATGTAATTTTGAGATCGTAAAACGAAAGCGTCAGTCAACGAGCGTATGTGACGTCACGCAATGTTTTTTCCAAGCGTTTTGGCTTTAGCACCTAGTAACGTAGTCAGTTCAACGCCATCTACAGAGTTCTTGGAAACAGTTTTTTTTTAATACTCAAAAAGAAAACCTCTCATTAATATAGATTTCATTAGGTAGATATATTTATGTCTTAGAAAATTCCTATACATAAGGATATTAGAGATTGTTGATGTGCAGAAGCACTTAGCCGAAGTATTCATCAGGGGTTTAAAGAGTTTTCCTTATGAGGAAGTCTATTCGTGTGAGCTTTGAATACAAAATGGCACGTGTTTACTTACATTATCTTTTATTTGGTCAACATGATTTATGAGGCGCCGCGTCTGCATCCCGTCCTCTTCTCACGTCCCTCCTGCGTGGTCCGCGGCAGAAAAACTTAGCGCTTCGGCAATCATCGCCTATCTACGGAAATACGAACGAAGCTGTTACAACTCACAGAAGTTCGTACTTACCTATTTTTAACCGCCGACGCAAAAACGACGGGGTGTTATAAGTTTGACGTGTCTGTGTGTGTGTGTGTGTGTGTGTGTGGGGGTGTGTGTGTGTGTGTGTGTCTGTCTGTGGCATCGTAGCTCCCGAACGGATGAACCGATTTTGATTTAGTTTTTTTTGTTTGAAAGGTGTATTAGTCGGGAGTGTTCTTAGCTATGTTTGATGAAAATCGGTCCAAGATGGCCGCCGCTACAAAATGGCGGATAACATATTTTTTCACAATTCCCTCAATATGGGTATCAAATGAAAGGGCTTCAATAGTAGAATACTATACACTACAACAAATTTCAGATCCAAGATGGCCGCCACAACAAAGTGGCGAATTAATTTTTTTTTCTCAACTCCCTCAATATGGGTATCAAATGAAAGGGCTTGACTAGTAGAATACTATGCACTATTAAAAATTTCAAATCCAAGATGGCCGCCACCACAAAATGGCGAATTACATTTTTTATCACAACTCCTTCAATATAGGTATCAAATGCAAGGGCTTGACAAGTAGAATAATTTACACTATATTGAAAGGGAATGAGGAATATTAACTACCTAACGAAATGAAAACTAAAAACTTGAAAAATATAATAAAACAAAAAAATCTGTTTAGTCTTAAAAAATATTCTTCAACTATAAATTAATCAATATTTTTTGACGGATAAAAAACCTGATTAAACACCAAATTACCAGAATCTTAAAACAGAAGAAAATAAAAGAAATGAAATACAAAAATTAAGGTGTCCCTACAAAAAGCATGAAATAAAAATTAAATTAAAAATTTAAAAAACCCCCGACAAAAATAAAATTAAGGAATCCCTACAAAAAGCATGAAGTAAATTTGAAAAAATCTTATGGAAGTCGGGGGACCTCAGAATAGAAGGTGTTCCACAGAGCGGTCCCCCGACTTCCATAAGATTTTTTCAAATTTATTTCATGCTTTTTGTAGGGATTCCTTAATTTTATTTTTGTCGGGGGTTTTTTAAATTTTTAATTTAATTTTTTATGTATTACGATGTCATGTCATCAAAATTATCAACCGTCCACCACAAAACTTCAATACCTACTCGACCTAAATGTATGGATTTCGGATATTTTTCCTTTACTTGTGCTACATGACCTTGCTTCTCGCTAAAGATGATTCTAAGTCAACGGGAAGTAACCTATAAATTTTGATTCCCTTGAGAGTGTCGAAAAATACGTTATTTGCGGCATAAACTTTAACTTAGAAGTTTGATTTTTTCACAGCTTCAAGGGACTGCAAACCTGAGTATATCGTTTCAATTTCAACTCGATACCTCCCCGCGTTCTCGAGATCAAGGGTCTTGACAGACAGACAGACGGACAACAAAGTGATCTTATAAGGGTTCCGTTTTTTTCCTTTTGAGGTACGGAACCCTAAAAATCATAAAAACGTGCAAAAGTCACATGCAAGTACGGTGACGCCGTGGTAGCTAGTATAGTTGCATGGTTGGTGAGCTCAAAATACTTAGCTACCGACTACCTGCCACAATACTACCCTCATTCCTACGCTTATTTCCACAAGAAGAAGCTGTAAACGTGCTGGCTATAAACCCAGTTACGGACGCGAACAGCTACAAGCTTATACGCCTCGTTTGTCATGCCTTCTGCTGTCACTACCAGGCGTAGCAACGGTATGGCTGTTGTGTTAAAGGTGAATGGGAACGTAGAATTGTTTGGAAGGGTTCTTTTTATTAAGCACTAGCGACCCACCCCTGCTCCGCACGGTTTTAACGTCTTGACAAAAGATCGAGATTTCTTTACTAAACATATTTTATACCCTTTACTAATAAACGTTGTATAACGTCTGTATAGTTACACAACGCTTTGTCTTCTTCTTTCGAAAGTCAAATTATTGACGACTGAAAGAGAGAAATCAGTGTGTAACTATTCATCCAATTTATTACGTTTATTAGTAAGGGAGTTAATTTTTGATTTGATTGACTAGATTTAGTAAGAGAAAGATTAACATAATAAAGCAGAGCTATTGTTGCAAAGCGTGTATTCCAAAGCCGTAGACAGAGTAAACTATAGACTGCTGCATATCTTCTTTTTCATTCGCACAAGAAAAAGAGAAATATATTAAAGTCACTAGCAAAGAAAAGAGACAGATTAAGAATATTTCTGTCCCTTAGGTCTTAGGTACTGCGTGTCGGCTAAGCACATCAATGTGCACAACACGTTTGACGTATGAATGAAATAATAAAAACTACACCGCGATTAAACGGAAAATAAGATCTTTTTCGTGGATAATTCAATAATAGTACATTTGCGCAACTGTGAAAATGGTAAGGTGCAGTGTAATAAGCTGTAAAAATGATAGTATGATGAAGATTGCCGGTATTTTTTGTCCCTTTCGTTGACACGGATTCCATGAGTCTATAGATTACTCTGCCTACGCAGGAGACAGACAATATACAAAATTAATTCTAACACTTAGGTAGAACATCGCATTCGTCAACATGACAGAAGGTTGCGTTCATATTTCTTCAATATTAATAAACTGACCCCCTTTCTAATAAACGTATTCTAACCAGGTGAATAGTTACACACCGATTTCTCTCTTTCAGTCGTCAGTAATTTGACTTTCGAAAGAAGAAGACAAAGCGTTGTGTAACTATACAGACGCTATACAACGTCTATTATAAAGGGGTTATGTTATATGTTTAATAGGAATGTAATTATACACAGGCCTCCTCTCTGTGGGGAGTGGGCCGTAATCTACTTACGGCCCACTCCTTCTCACAGGGAGGAGGCCTGTGTCCCAGCAGTAGGAACATTATAGGCTGATTACCTATGCCCTTTAACACAAAATACTAGTAACTAATTAAAAACGTTATTTATTATTCAGATGCGAAAGTAGTCCAGCTTTTGAAGGAAAATTTTCGATTACTTTTGTAACTTGTTCAGGTGCTTTTAAAATATTACCTTTAGACTAAGTTCCAATAATTTAGTAACTCTCGAGACTTTGATGTACTGTTAATTTGCAAATAGTTTATTTTTGTTACTAAATTATATTGAATAATGAATTCCAAAATAATTTTAAGTGATCAACGAAATAGATGAATTTATGCAAGTTAAAATACATCCAACATATTTTCTACGTCCGCGTCGTACAAAGACTTATTTTTTTATTCACTTTATTGTAGGTACACATAAAACAAGAACCACAAAGATGTGCAATGGCAACTCTTAATTAGAAAATCCAATGCATAATCATCTACTTCATTTTGCACAGAGTTAGACGGTTCACAAAGATGCATATTACAAGTAAATTCCCAATTGTTTAATTATCAAAACCTTTTTTCTGCAAATTGGCTTCATACTCCTGCGAATCCCCTAACATTTTAACAAAAGACTATCACCTAAACAGATCTCAACAAAAGGTACTTCAACATGAAATCTACAGCTCAGTCCGACGCAACTTTGCACCGAAGTATTTTCGACTTCGATATTAAATTCATCAGAGGGTGTCCAAAATACGAAGTCGCAGCGCCGAACTGGCCGGGAGCAGATGGCGACTTCCGTAATAGACATTATAGACACTTCGTTACTTGCATCTTGCTAGTTTCCACAGAATTTGTGAATTAACAAAGGCGTAGTGGACTGGAAAGTTCTGAGTTAAATATTAATTTGGAAACTGCAGGGTAAGTATTGAAATTGAAATAAGATTTGAAATAGAATTTGAAATTAGATGAAAGGTAGAGACGTAGGTACTTTCGATAGTTTTAATTTGTAGTGAATTTAAAAAATGGCTGGGCTGAGTGTTTATTGTTACCTATATTCAGAATCAGAATGTTATATCAGATTTAAGAAAGTGACAAAGATGGCCAAAACTTAAAACTTTATTCTGACGATATCCGAATACACTACTATTAGATAAATAAATGCTGCCACTACTGAATGTATTTTCCTTAAAAATTAAAAAAAATAAATAAACAATAAATAAATAAATAAATAATGTAGTCCCCCTTTCCAATTATTATTTCCTAGCGTGGCCCTAAAATGACTCGCCAGACTGAATTTTGTTTTAATTTCGGTCACAACTAATGCAATAGGGTGCTTACATAAAGACGCGGGTTTTTCGGCCCCGACTCCCGGTACAGGTCTCTGCAGGTTGATCTTCGGAAGGAAACGGTTACATGTTTTACCTGTTTCTTTATAAGTGAGAGCATAAGATAACACAGGAATATTATGCCTGCACCGATCGGTACCTACCCGCACAGACTCCCCTGCACATGTGACCTGTTTCTTTATATAAGTGTCTACCCTAAGCACCCATAGAGTATACCGGCTTCAAACTCAAACTCAAACTCAAACTCAAAGCATTTATTTCAATTAAACCATTTTACAGGCACTTTTGAATTGTCAAGAAGTAGGTCAGTCAGAAAAATGTGAAGCTAGTTGCCCATTCCAAAGCGTAGGTACCTATGGAGAAGAACGGACAAGAAACTCCATGGACACTCTTTTTAAATCATATTTTACAAAAATATTAGTTACATCATTACTTTTGAATTTATAATTAAATAATGTGAGAACGATGTAAAAATAAACAAGACGTATGCGTTAAAAGCGTCCAGAGTACAACAAATAGTACTAAAACAACAATCCAAAAATAAAAATAAAATAATTAAAAATAAGCCAAGGCAGCTAAGTGATGACCAGCCCCAACTGACGGCGCCCGTTCACGAACATGACGCATAGATCAGCACCATTCAGCTCAACCATTTTGAAGGGAGCTAAATGATCCAACATACACGCCACCGTCAGCGAGACATTTGTGTGAGCATGACATACTATCAGCCGCCAGGGCACATTCAAGTCAATGAAAGACATATTACCCGGTAAATGGTAAAATAAGGTATAGTACTTACATAGAACTCACATCTGTGCTATGCAATTATACAATACAAATGAAATTGAGTTTATACAATGCAAAGATAGTCTTACAATCTTCAGCAGCTCCAACAGTATTTTCAGGTGTTAATCAATTAGTTGTGGTTGTGGAGCAGGACCAGCATTGAGCCAGGCATTTTTATCAGCTATGTAATCCCCTAACTTATAATATGCCTGACTGCATAGTGTGCGTTTTATACAAGACTTGAATTTTGTCTCATTCAGTTGAAGAATGTGGGGAGGTATTTTATTATAACATTTTAAACAGTACCCCATAAAAGATGAGTCTACTTTAGCCAGTCTGAAACCTGGTTGAACTAATAGGTCCCTATTTCTAGTACTATAATTATGTCTTTCACCTCTTTTACTAAAAAGATGTAAGTTTTTTCTTACATACATGATGTTTTCGTAGATATATTGACAAGGTACCGTCATGATGTTAATTTCCTTAAACAGTTCCCTCAGAGAATCGCGCCTGCGGAGGTTATAAATGGCTCTGATGGCTCTGATGGCTCTTTTCTGCAGAATAAAAATAGAATCGATGTCTGCAGCCCGTCCCCAAAGTAAAATACCGTAAGACATGACACTATGAAAGTAACTAAAATAGACTAGTCTCGCGGTATCGACATCAGTAAATTGACGGATTTTTCTGACAGCATAAGCTGCTGAACTTAGCCGTCCTGCAAGAGATGTTAAATGAGGACCCCATTGTAGCCTTGAGTCGAGCGTGATTCCTAAGAAAACAGTTTTATCGACGAATTCTAGTTTCTCTTGATTCAATATTATCTCACAATCACTACCTTTGACATTTGGTAAAGAAAATCTTATGCACTTAGTTTTTTTTCCATTTAATACTAAATTATTAGCAGTGAACCAATTTTGGACCTGCAGAAGGGCGTTATTTACGTCGTCAAAATTTGTAGCACGTCTATTTACCTTAAAAATTAAGGAAGTGTCATCAGCAAATAACACCATTTGTGGTTGATTTTTTAATAAATGGAGTAGATCATTAACATACACTAAAAAGAGGAAAGGACCCAATATCGAGCCTTGTGGCACACCCATTTTTACTTTTAAACCATATGAATTGACACCATTTATTTGGACTTGCTGTTGTCTATCATTTAAATAAGAACTAACTAAACTGAGCGCAAGTTTTCCAAGTCCGTAATGCTCAAGTTTCAAAAGCAAGGTTTCGTGATCGACGCAATCAAATGCCTTAGAGAGGTCACAAAAGATTCCAATGGCGTCTTGGGCCTCTTCCCACGCGTTAAAAATGTGTTTTAATAAGGTTACACCAGCGTCAGTCGTACAACGTCCTTTGGTGAAACCAAATTGCTGATCGTGAAGGATTTTATTCATGTTAAAATGATTGAGCATCTGATTAAGCATTATCTTTTCGAACACCTTACTGAAAACCGGCAACACGGATACGGGTCTATAATTATTGGTGTCTTTACTGTCCCCAGATTTGAAAAGTGGTATTACCTTACTGTATTTCATTAAATCGGGGAAGATTCCTTGATCAACACACAAATTAAATACTAAGGCTAAGTAAGGTGCAATAGTCTCAATTATGGAGGCACAGACTTTAATGGACATTCCCCAAAGATCTTCGGTCAATTTGATCTTAATTTGCTTAAAAGCTTTTATTATTGAAGCGGGGTTTATATGTTTAAATTGAAATTCAACCGGGCAGGCTGGAACGTTCGCTCTTAATAAATCAATTGATACGTCGGATGAGGAATTTAAGGCTTCCGTAGTTTTTGATGGTATATTAGTAAAGAAATTTACAAATTCCTGAGCTACTTCTAAGTTAGAGCTTATGGCACCACGTGAAGTCTCTAATGTGTAATCAGTGTTTCGTTTTTTATTCCTACTAGTTTCGTTATTTATAATTTTCCAAACTGTTTTTATCTTATTTTCTGCTGATTTGATTTTATTGCTAATGTACAGGGCTTTGGCTATTTTGCAAGTATTTCTAAAAATTTTGGAATATGTAGCAACATACTTGCTGAAAGTTTCAGTATTGATGTAAGGCTTAAGGCCATACAGCTCGAAAAGTCTTTCCCTACTTATCCTAATACCTCTAGTTGCCCAGTCACTAAAAACAAAATTAGGGCAAATGTTTTTTGTTTTCTTTTCAAAAGTTGTATTAAATTGAGTGTGCACTACTGAAAAGAAATCCTCGTACAATTTATTAGCATCATCCCTATCATGGCCCAGATCATTTAACTTATTATTTAGGGTACTATTGAATCTATTTAGTTTACCAGTCGTTATTGGTCTAAATTGAATTTGCACTTTTTGCAAAGGTGTTTTAAACTTAAAAGATACCGTTTGTCCACTATGATCAGACGGCAGATAATTTACGATGGCTTTATCTAAATAATCACAATCGCAAAAGACATTATCAATACAAGTAGCTGAAGTTGGAGTTATTCTAGTAGGTTCTGCAAACACATTATATAAATTGAACGATTTAAAAAGGCTTAATAATCTACTGCTATTAGAATTATTTTCCAAAATATTAATATTAAAATCCCCACAAATAATTGCGGCTTTGTTATTGGATGCAAGTTTCGCTAAGACATCTTCCATTATTGACTCAAATAAAGAAAAGTTCTGATAATTAGGGGGTCTGTAAACGCACACTATGACATGCTTATCTAGCTCAACACAGGACAGTTCGATGCAATGTTCAACTGATAAACCCACTATGTCATTTCGTTGCTTGGATTTTAAACATTTTTTTATCAATATTAGAGAACCTCCACGCAGCATAGATTTACGGTTAAAACAACTGCCCACACTATAGTTCTCAAAATTAATTAACATTTGGTAATCCTTTAACCAATGTTCAGTACAACAAACAATGTCAAACTTTGTTTTTTCTAAAAACATTTCAATTTCTAATAATTTGGAAGAAATGCCTTGAATATTTTGATGAAATACTGTCAAGGCATTCTGCTGATCTCCTTTTTGATATTTACATAATTTAGAGCAAGAAGATACCTTGTTGTTGTTAGGTATAAGAATATTATTACTGGTACCTTCTGTTGTCTTACAAACTAGTTTAAATGATTATCCGGAGTTACTCCCAAGACTTCAATGTCATCACCAGGCAGTGAGCTCATAGTGCGTGAGAGAAATGGAACCTCCTTCGTATAATTTGTACAAATATTTATAGCATTTGAGCTACATTCATTCAGGCAAACCACCTTATTATTAGTATTATTACTAACTGTTGTGGTGTTAATAATACAAGACTTCGACATAATACTTATGTCTGAGTTTATATAAAAAGCTAATAGCCTTGCTATTATGTGTCTAAAACTAACAGGCAGATACACAGTACCCCTAGTCGACTTTAAAGTTTCAACATAACAGTTGGTGTCAAAATATACAAGCTTGTCACTGTAATGACTAACTAAAAAGTGCATATGCTTATTAAGCATATGAATATAATTGTTTTGTCTATTTGTTAATTTTTTAAAATATGGGAAAGCACACAATATTATTTTATTACAATTTAACTTTAACAACTCAGTTACACAGTCAGTTATTTCATATTTTTTGACCTTAGAACTGTTACCTACAAATACAGTAATGTTAGTTTTGGGATTAAATACATTTCCTGTTACTGATGCCATTATTTGTTTGTAGGTTGACCCTGGCATACAATTATTTTGAGTAGAATAACTCAGGTTGTTACTAATTAATTTACCTAAACCTCTTCCTATACTGTCCGAGAACATAACCGAATCATAACAATCATGACTACTGAAAGATGGACAACTACCAGTCTCAAGCTGTACCAATTGAGAAAGATCTTCTACTATATCAGATACATCCTGGTTAAGGATACACTCTTGAGACAAACTCTCAGTCTGGGACGGGTCCTCCGTTACCTCAGGCTGGACAGCGACAGGGTGTATAACTGTCTGACAAGTGCACTGACACATTACTAACTCATTAGCAGCAAGAATGTGTTCTTTAATTTGGTTCTGAGAACCCACATATTTAATGTAAAGAGAACTAAGTCTGCTTTCAAGTTCCTGTATGTCAGACTGTAAGCGCTGTGTATCAATTTCATAGATTTTTTTGCTGTCTTCTAATTTGATTTGATAATTGGTTAATTTATTCATTAGATCAACACGTTCTTTCCTCAGTGGAATATGTTTGGAAAAGTGTTTTTGATGTTTTCTAAATTGATTACATTTTTTAATTATTCTATTCATTCTTGCATATTTTTTCATTTTGTTATGACTAAATTTATAACTATAATTCTGTTTTAGCAAGGAATCCTCAGTAAGGTCAATAGTTGTCAAGGAATGAGCTTGTAGAGGGCTTAGGTCTTTCTTAACGAATTTACGTACGCATCTAGTATCTATCCAGTTATCATAAACAACAAAAACAAACAGAACAACAACAACATAAACAGGTAACAAAAAGTTCCGTTTCTAGACTTTTTTGCCAAGCGGGGCCTTCATACCATTCAGAAAATAAAAATAATGTTAAAAGGTTTCTTTTCCTGAAATTAAGAACCAGTTATTTTCAGGAATAATATTAAGGCATCTACCTACTGAGTTTACATAGTGGTAGGCAGGTAATATTTTGGTAATTTAACGTTTTAACGGATCAGAATGAAACGGTGCATGCAGCAGAATATTACGCTCCCATAGTTTCATGTTATTCGTTCCATCAAAAGGATTATAGGATTAAGTATTGCCGAAGTATGTGTATAATATTTATGTAACGAATTATTTAAAATCTATCTGGAATTATTGTAAGATAATTTTATTTATTTATTTATCCATTTATTATTACAAACTTAGAGTCACTTGTACGTCATTGTATCTAATAATTTTGGTGTACTGGACCATACCTGGGAACCATCTGGTTACGGAGATATTGAAGGTTCCAACTCTTACTAAAGTTTTTTTTCGAAAATATTACAGGAACAGAAAAATACGTACAAAGGTGAAAGTATGAGGTCTTAATTTTTTTAAATAAAAAAAAAAGTTTTAATTCGGATGTGAAAACTTACATGGACTTTATAGGTAGGTACTTAGCTTTTCAGACGTTTCAGAAGAAAGTCTACTGATCAACATTAAGCTATGCTGCAGGTTTAAAACACAAAAGAAAACTCAATAAATTGAATTTCCAAAGCAAAACGTTTTGTGACCCAATTTACAGGCACGTCAAGAAAACAATCTCAAATAATATTTCTTTTCAATCAACTCTAAAGTCTGACAATTTCCTGACAAAAAATGAAAGTCAACATTTTTCAGCCTTTTGATTATCACGTATACAATTTTGATGATACGAGGCCTCGGAGGCCTCATAAACACATCACCTACGGAATATCAAAGGAGACGCAGTGTGTGAAGTAAATGGTAAAGTACAATCAACGGTAAACGTTTCAGGGATCTAACACCAACGAGATCATTCTACAGAAGAATGGTCAGAAGGTGAGCAAATCAAATAAAAAAATGGCTTTCTTAAGTTTTGTTGGTGGCCATCGTAAATTGAGAGTAATCTTATATAAAGAACTTGCACTAGTTGTCTGGCATTTTTGATGAACTGGGCCTTTTTGGCGCAGCCGTGAGGCACACATTCCTGTTACATCGGACTTTGCACTTTTTATGTTATCTTTTTTTATTTTTGTTTTTATCTGATTTACGACTATTATCTGATTATCTAGTGTATTGTGTGTCTTTTAGACTGTGCTAAATAAATGTATTTTCTTTCTAACTTATCCTATTATGGGCTGATTTTACCAAAATTAGATTATCTTTTATTCGTAGAATAAAATTGACGTCGGACAGTTCTAGTATGAAAAAACTGTCATAAATTCAAAATGTATTCTCAGGATAAGACTTATTCTCGGTATAAAAGTTTGGTGGAATGCGCCCTTACTATTATAAATGTGAAAGTTGAACCCCTTTATTCATAAACGTTGCTTAAAGTTAAGTAGTGATTAGCGACTGTTTAACCATACATTTTTGACGTTTAAATGTCAGTTAACCTAAATCATCGTTTATAAATAAACCACTCTATGTTTGTATATTTGTTACTCAATCACGCAAAAACGGCTGAACGGATTTGGATGAAATTTTGGCACACGGGTAGGCCATGACCTCGGTTAGGACATAGGATACTTTTTGCCGACCTACACGTTGGCGAAGAAGCGGGAAAAAGCTAGTATATATGTATTTGTCACAAGCTAAGATTTAAATTCTAAGATTTAAATAATGTATGAATTTAGTCCACGATTTGTGACCTTTGTAAGTACCTAACTAAACTTTGTGAATGTATACCTACGTATTTCAATAAGCAAATTAAAAGAACGATACATATGTTGGAGGAGGATTACATATATTAATGACACAATAAACAAACAAACAAAAAGACTATTTTTTATGTTTCCATGATTTTATTGAGGGATATTGTTGTCAATATTTTGCAGACTTGTTCTTCTGCTATTTTTCCTGCACAGTGATACGCCCGGAGCATTCCCCTAAATGATTCCAAAGATTTCGCGGGGTTGGCCCGAAATTGCTACATTATAACGTAACAGCATTAGAACAGATAATGCAACACATTTGATGGCGTATTGAATCATACGGGCCCTTAAATTAATGTGGATTGTGGAGTGTATTTAATTTACGTGTACCTATGTGTTTTATACATTAGTGAGTTCTCTTGATATTTTGAGAACCATATCTTTATAACCATAATCAGCCTATAATGTTCCCACTGCTGGGACACAGGCCTCCTCTCGGTGAGAGGGAGTGGGCCGTAATCTACCACGCTGGTCCAGTGCGGATTGGCAGAAGTCACATAACGAATGATTGGTTCTAGGACATGCCGGATTCCTCACGATGTTTTCCTTCACCGTTTTGACAGCAGTGGTAATGAAATAATTTACACAAAGTAAAGCGCCTGTCTGGGTTCGAACCTACGACCTACAACTCGTAAGTCGCGGCCGTTACCACTTGGCCACCAGTGCTGTCTCTAGTATTGTAATTCAGTTTAACTTCACAGCACACAAACACTCCTCATAATTAACTTTAAACAGACTTCGGACCCAGGTTGTCCGAAGAAAACCTGATCTGGTGGAGATTCATAGACAACTCCAACTTGGAATGTAAATGTGGTGCTGTTCCACAAACGATGGGACACTGAATATCATGTCCTACGTCCTGTCAGCTGCACGTTACAGGAACTGATGGACGCTAGTGTTAGGTGAATTCTGGACCGAGTCCATTTAGATTTCCATCGACACGCTAAGAAGAAGTTAATTATTTGATGACATTATTAATCTGTTGGCGATAATCTGATTAGTACAAAGTTAGATTTCTAATCTTAGAAAGTCTTTGACCAGTGCGTGTTGCCAGTGATGATACATTTATGTCAGCGACCACGTTTCAGTGTCATAGCACTGAAACGTGGTCGCTCAAAATGGGCCTTATTAGAAGGCTAATAGTCACCCAAAGCGCAATGGAGAGGGCTATGCTTGGAGTTTCCCTGCGTGATCGAATCAGAATGAGGAGATCCGCAGGAGAACCAAGGTAACCGATATAGCCCGAAGAATTGTCAAACTTAAATGGCAGTGGGCAGGCACATTGCTCGCAGAACAGATGGCCGATGGGGCCGAAAGGTTCTAAAGTGGCCACCGCGTACCGGAAGACTTAGCGTTGGAAGACCTCCCACAAGGTGGACCGACGACCTTGTGAAGGCCGCAGGAACCCGTTGGATGCGAGAAGCACAGAACCGGTCGAAGTGGAGGTGCTTAGAGGAGGCCTATGTCCAGCAGTGGACGTCTTTCGGCTGAAATGATGATGAGATTTCTAATAAAAGTTGGTCTATCTGGTTGTTGTCATAAATATAAGTTCCTCAGTCCTAACTTTTTGGTGAGGTTAATTGATTGTGTAACGTTAGTAAGGATTTATCTTAGAAAACTTGTCCTTAGGAATTGATTGGAACAAGATACCTGTGTTTTTCTCACTGCCTCAAAAACCTCTACTCAGACAGAAGGATCATTAAAAAACAATCTACAGAAAGGGAACGAGAATTCCATGGTTACCACGTTTACTTCGTGTATATTGGTGAATGCCCCGTTGGTTTCGTGGTCGCAAGCGCGACTGCTGGTTGAGGGGTCCTGAGTACGATTCCCGGGTCGGGCAATGTGTTATTGGGTTTTTCCATTCGGAATTTCTCAGTAACAGCCCGGAGTTTGGAAGTTGGCGGTGTGATACCACCGTGCCTCGGAAAGCACGTTATGCCATTGGTCCTGCATCTGATCTCTCTCCGGTCGTGTCGGATTGCCATCCCATCATACTATGAGAGTAAGTGTACCTGTGTTTGCGCAATAATATCTTCCGCGTAGATGACTAGTCTCCGCTGAGATTGGCTGTCATGGCCAAAATTGGATCTGGAAGGCTATCCATTCATACTAATATTATAAATGCGAAAGTTTGTCTGCCTGTCTGTTACCTCTTCACGCCTAAACCGCTGAACCGATTTAGATGAAATTTGGTATAGAGATAGTTTGAGTTCCGGAAAAGGACATAGGATACTTTTTATCCCGATATTCCCACGGGATCAAATTTATGCGGGTGAAACCGCGAGGCGCTGCTAGTTAGTAGATAAATAAAAGTAAGTAACGTTTACTAGTTAATGCAGGCGAATCATCCATTTATTAGTTTGAAAACCTATTTCAATAGTAGATAATGTAATAAATGAACATTTTACAACCATTTCAAAATACTTACACACAACGACATAAATATCCACTCTAAACGCCGTTGTTTGATTTGATTAGCAAATGTAATCTCCAATTTCTGAAAGTCTTTAATATTCAAATACTCAGATAATGCTAAGTTTTAGTTTTGAGTACCACTTACAGACTAATCAAAGGATAATAGCATAATTACATTTACGTTAAATGAGTCGTCTTTAGGATAAAATGCTTTCAATTTATGGGTTATTGAACCTTAGGCACCTGTCTGAAATCTGAAGCGACTAGCTATCGACTATTTTCGATTCGATCGATAATATTTAAGCTTTGTAGTAGCTTGTACATATCCTGTAACTCGTGCCGATACGATGGACGAAGACCGAATGAATATGTGTCAAAAATAAATTTGATAAATAACTGCCCTCCTGTAATCCGAAGGCGTAGAGGTGAAATACGTGACAGTATTAAGGGCAAAAGGGACGCTATCATTATTTATCGAACACTGATCCAATATATGGTTGTAGAGACACTGTGGGTATAGGTTTTGTAAAAGAAAATTCTAATATCCTTTCAACTTTAAACTAATGACTTGACATGGTTACCATTATTAATTTATTAAAGCTTTTACCTCTGTTCTCATCCCTATGCCACACCCTGTATATTCAATGCAGAATTACCTTATTAAGAAACTCAATTAGAAAGAACAAAGAAGAAGAAAGAAAATACAATTATTTAGCACATACCTACTAAAAGACACACAGTACACCAGATACATACATCAGATAAAAAAAAATAACGATCAATTAAAACAGTTCAAAGAAAGAAAGAAGACAGAAAGAGACAGAGAGAGGAGAGTTTCATCCAAAGAAGTCTGACAAAATGAAAAGACCAAGACCACTAATGAACTAAAATCCCCGTTCAAACTATCTCCTATCAAAGAAGCTACTTTCAAACTGTTAACAAATAAACACTACAAACCTAGACTGATGAGTTTTTCGTCTCCCATTATAGTTTCGATATTGGCTGGCAACACCGACTAAGTTTGATGCGAAACCCTGCCAACGTTTACAAGTTGTAGCCCACAAAGCAGACTATGGGCTTCTTCACTTAGTTTATTGTAAGTACTGAAGTTTATAAATTAGAAATAAGTTTTTCTTTAGAAAAAACGTACTTCTAAGTTAGGAAAGAAATGTTTTAAATGACAATGTAAAACAAGACGTGCTTCAAAAAGTTACGTAAGGACTCGGGTTTAAAAACTTTATGTGTAAGCTGTGCACAATGCTTAATTTAGTACCTACCTACCTACGTTTTTGTCAACTTACTCGATGAAGTGTATGGAAAGCTGCAAGAATGAAGAAGTAACATTATTACGGGTGTAGAAAGACGCTTTTAACGATGCCGAGAGTCTCTTGACTTGTATTCCCCGCCATTGTGTATTTTTGTGTTTTACTTGACCTGGGAACCTTTTGGTTACGGAGATATTGAAGGTCAAAGTTCCAACGGGTCGCTCAACGCGCCCTGGAGCGGAGCTCGGAGTTTCTTTGAACGATAAAATCAGAAATGAAATTATCCGGAAAAGAACCAGAGTTACCAACGTAGCTTGCAGAGTAAGCAAACTGAAGAGGCACTGGGCTGGCCATGTTTGTCGAAGAACCGATAGCCAAACCGATAGCCGAAGAAGAGCAGTGGAGTCCTTGAGTGGAGATCACGTATTGGTAAGTGTAGCGTGGTACGCCCCCCAGTTAGATGGACCGACGACCTGAAGAAGTGACAGGGACAGAGTGGATGCGATGAGCTTGGGAGAGGTCTATGTCCAGCAGTGGACTGCGATAGGCTGAGTTGATTGAAGTACTTATCTACAGGTCTACAGATATAAAAACATTTACCAATTAACTCAACGAGAAGATGTGTTTATCAACACTGATTGCTACTTACACACCTGAATAAAAAGTAAATAATATGACTGTCGTCCAAACATTTCATATTAAAAATAGCGAGGAAATATTTTTACGTTTCATTTCTCCCATTTTTTTATCTGGATTTTTACAGCTAATATACAATGGATTTAAACAGCTTCTAGTGGGGATCGGGTAAGACTATATTTTTCTGTGAACTGCAGTGTGAAACGGGTGTCTTTAGTGGATAGGTATAATGTAGTTACTTAGATAGTAGTACTAATATACAGGGCTGCCACACTGAAACCATGAATTCAGCACATGATTCTAGAACCCCTAGAGTAGAAATTGTTCGTCGGTTATAAAAAAAAACTGCTGCATCATAAAAAAGTGTAATATCTACGCGGTCAAAATATATAGAACAGATATATTTTTTTTAAATAACCGAAGAAAAATTTCAGAATCATGTAATGAATCCATGGTAACAGGTACCAACCTGGGGCCCGAGAAGGGCGCAAAACGATCTGCGACCTCCATGAGAGGTGGCCAGCGGGCGGCTGACTAGGGGCGCCCGTCGTCCGACCAGGCAGGCCCGAGCTGGCGCCGCAGTGTCCCACGCGCGCTACTCGAGGGTGGGTGCGAACGTTATAGGAATGGCCGCACGGGGAGGTGGGACCCGCTGAGGAACAGCGGGTCGAGGCCTGTCGGGGGAGGATGCAACTGAATACCAGTATTTTACATGGAGCGACTTCCTATCTGACCTCCACAACCCAGGTATTGGGTAATATGATACCCAAAAAAAAAAGGTGTCAACCTGCATAACAAGTAGGTACAGTCAACAGCAAAAGTAGATGATAAAAATCAGAAATTCAATAGGAGTCTGATCACGAATATTTATGGCAGCTGTACTAGTTAGTAGTAGGTAAATGTTTGGTATAATTTACAATCACATACTTTTGAATCACTTCGACGCTACACAGTTCTGACGCGGACTCCGTTCATTAGCATTGAATTTCTGATTTTGATCATCTACTTTTGCTGTTGACTGTACTACTCGTCTTGTCTAAGATAAGGTTTCTACTTTTAATACGTCACGTTTGGAATAGTGATTGCAATATGATCTGCTGATGTAAATGTTGACGTGTTCACTTTTTTGGTAACTTTGTGACAATTATTAATTATTTTCGGTGCAACTTTGGACTTTAATACAAAAGAGCATGATCAATATAAAAATAACTCACGTCTGTTACATAAGCTGAAGAAACTCAGAAGAGTAAACAAGAAGGAAAGAGAAGTATTTAAACCCTAAACCTAAACATTCAACCCTTATCGATTCCGACCAATTAAAAGTACTCCTCTGACATATGTTTCGATTTAAAAGAGGTCCAAATCGGTTCAACTAATTAAGACCCTTGTTGGTCGCCAGTACAGACAACATTTAACCACCGTACGACAATTAATTTAATCGACGGTACAACGTAACTGTCAAATGCTTACCAAAACAGAGGTCACGCCATAGAATAAAAATGTAATATAGACACGACACTTTCTCAACGTATGCAAGCTGGCCATCTAGTTAAAAAAAATATTTTTGACGTGTAAAAGTGTTTGTATAAATCTACTTACAAAAATAAACATTATGAATGCATCTATGCATAGCTTATAAGTTCGAGGCGTAAGAAACGATCAACACTGTCAGAATCGCGTCACCGCTTGCATCGCTGGTCTCGCTCCGCGCTCAATTTTCGAAGATTTTGACAATTCTAAGCTTGGGAAAGCGTGGATCGTAACATTCGTACAGTGCTACGATCTTTGGGCGCTTGAAATGTATTGTAAACATTTGTGAAATTGCTTTGTTAAATAAAATTTAAAAACAAAGATGGTGCCGTTCGTTCCGATTATTGCCACGATCCATAAGATCCTTTGCACAGCTTTAACAACTATAGCAGTGATGAATGAAGTCTCACAAACAACATCGACGGGTGCACAAGTGCACACATGAAGGTATCCGGGCGTAAATGACACATCTAGCTTCGACAGTGACAACGCTCTACAAAGTGAGTGAGAAAAAAAAACATGTTGGTCCGACCCCAAGTAACATAGGACAAGAGCTGGAAGATGATGGTGACTGGGTGCCAACTGTTCACGAGTTTCGCATCTATACGAATTTCTAATCTCTGGTACAGCCGATACGAACAAGGTATTTAAACAGTGAACATGTTAAAAAGCCGTGGCAGTTACAAGGGTTGGGTCATTCCCGAAGGCAACGGCGAGACAGGGGTTGGTTGACAGTTGTAGTCACATGTCCAGACAGCGAAAATATACTTGGTTGGACTTGTTTTACTTACAGGACATCATTACAGTGTTTAAGATTTTTATCGAGGAAATAAAATCATCAGTTATTTGTTCAGAACTGACTTTGGAGAAAATTCGTGTGGACTCAGTCGGATATTGAAATATATTTATGAGAAGTATTAAGTACTAGCTTTTATCAGGGGCTTCACCTCCGTGGTTGTCGGAAATTATTCCAAAGGAACGTACCACCGAGATAAAAATATCCTATGTTTTAATCGAGGCTATAAACTGTGTGCCAAAATTCATCCAAATCGGTTCAGCCGTTTTTGCGTGATTGAGTAACAAATATCCAAACATTTGTAATATTCTTATTAGGATAAGAAATAGAAAGAAGTCGCCATATTGGTATTTGCATGGTTCTCAGACCGTAAATTATATAAAATTTAAAAAGCACTGGTTTTTACTACCTTTTTACTACTCGAAAATAACCATGTAGCTAACGGACACTATACACACAAATCCTCACAAAATGACGATGCAAGGATCGGTCAGGGGAGAGAAAAAATGGAGTAGCTGAGGACCATACACCCTGCTACCTTACTAGTACAAACAGCATCAGCAGTGACTCCCTTTTTTCAACATCACACGACTTACGCAATCTCGCAACGAGACAAGAAGGCAAAGTAAAGGTATATACCCCCCCCCCCCCAGATAATTATCAAGAAATGTGTACGTGTACCAGAAAGGGGCGGTCAAATTTTAGGGTGTGGTATAGACCATTAAACTGAACGACTTTCTCCATGGGACCAATATCGTAATTGCGAAAAATTTATCAACTATCCCAACCTATTCGACCCAAATGTATGGGATACATGGAGCGACTTCCTATCTGACCTCCACAACCCAGGTATTAGGTAATATGATACCCATTGGTAAGACTGGTTGTCAGGCTTTCGGGCTTCTGAGTACCCGTAACGACTGTCAAAGATCCACGAATGACAGCCGGGACCAACGGCTTAACATGCTTTCCGAGGCACGGAGGGGTCTCGGTGTGTAAAGATGGCTTAACCTGATCGATCGACCTGTGCGGCTGTTATTATTTAGCCATGGACCCCTTGTTGTCCAGTCTGACGGTCTGTAAAATTGACCACACTTGTCTGGTACATTCTGTATAGTATACTATACTAACTGCAGGTCTTGTTTTTACCATCACACGACTTACGCAATCTCGCATCGAGACAAGAATGCAGAGTAAAGCTTTATTCCCACCCAGATGATTATCAAAATCTCCATTATTACACACACTACAACTCAATCATGATCTACTCATTAAGCCTACGTGTTTGAGTATTCATCAGCCTCAGATGGACGCAGGTAATCGATTCAAACTAAATATAGAGTCGGTAATCCAATATTCCCGGTGGTACGCAATCAAGTAGCAGAATTACGTGTGCGAACACCTGGGGATGGTAAGTAGGTATATCTATAATGATGTTACGTATGTTACGTAAGAAGTTACTGAGTAATGTGGGGGAAATGTGGTAAATAGTGCGTGTTATGAGTATGAGGATCATTATTTATTAGGTACCATTGCGGACACTGGCGGTGGACCACTTTTCAACCTTATTAAGTTATTACTAAGGGCATAAGGGTGAAAAGTGGTCGACCGCCAGTGTCCGCGGTTGTACCTTCTAGATTCTGCCCGCAACTTCGTCCCCATGAAGTTTCTTGTTCCTCCGACCCACCCCGTCGCATCGCATCACTTGCCTGCGCTATCACTTCGTTTTTGCTTAGCGTTCTTTTTGGAATTTTTCTTTTTGCTCGGCTCCTAAAGGTTGTGGCGTGATGATATAACCTTCTTCAAGAATTGGGCTGGAATTATTGCAAAAAGAATTGTTAAAATCCGACTGATAGTTTGTAGCAATAGACCGTTTAAACAAACAATAAAACAAACAAAATCATCATAATTATTATTATAAAGATTTAGATTAGCTAGTAGCGACCCGACTCTGCTTGACACGGTTTTCACAACTTGACTAAATATCGATATTGTTTTATATTTTATAAGATCATAAAGTTTTTTTTACATAACCATAATTACCTAATGTATAATATACCAAAACCTTTCTGAAAGTATGTAGATCACGTTAATGAAAGAAACATCAAAATTGGTTCATTCGTTTTTGAGAGAATCGCGGACATACAAACATACATACATACGGGTCGAATACAGACCCTCCTTTTTTGAAGTCGGTTAAAATGGATTATAGAACAATCCAAAATTCGGTAACTCTTATTTCAATGCTATTTATAAAGTATGAATTAGAATGACTGCCAAGAATTGTATAACACTCACTGACGACACTCATAGACGGAGACTTGGTGGCAGATATTCTACCAAAAATCACGAAACACAAAATTTCATGTTTTGTAAATAAAACAGCGTAAAAAACAGTCTTAATTCAAAGGTGATAATTACAAAGGCTAAGAGTGTTCCTTTCAGTATACAACCTAGCACCCGTCGTGGCTAGAGCGAATTCGCTCAACTTTCAGGCAAGCTCAACTTTCAGGCAAGCTCAACTTTCGGGAAGCTCAACTTCGCGACTCAAGTGTCGCTGTCGGTCGGAATGTGTTAATGAGTTTGGAAAACGACTCGGTATTTTAACTTGAACATTGTATTAAGTTTTTGTTTTCGTTAAACATAGGAGTTATCCTCTCACAGAGAAGAGGCGGCCTGTGTCCCAGCAGTGGGAATATTATAGGCTGATTATGTATAGGAGTTATTCTTTATCTATTTGGGGATCGAAATGCCGATTGCTAAAGACTGGAAGAGGAACATAATATTTGAAAGATTGTCATGTTAACCGTGAAAGAAGATGAATTATATTATCACAGACACCGCCCCGCGGTATCACCCGCATAAGTGTCGATGGTCATAAGTCTGGTGGTTTGAGTACCACCGTACAATATTTACCACCTTTTTTAATACTTTAGTAAAACCTCTTTAATTTTATTATTTGTTCTTCTAGCGGCCATAGTAGATACTCTGTGAAAATGTCAAGTGTCTACCTAATACGGTTCAAATGATACAGCCCTGTGACCACGATGCCTGTGACAGACAGATGAGCGGACGGACAGCAGAACTTTAGTAATAATTCCTTAAATACAGAACCTCCTTTTTTGAAGTCGGTTAAAAAGGACCCAGGAACCCCTAAATTATTTCTTCACCACTGCTCTCAAAATGGTGAAGGAAAACATCTTGAGGAAACCGGCATGTCCTAGATGTTTGATGTTTGTGATGTCCTTCACCGTTTTGAGAGTATTGGTGATGAAATAATTTACACAAAGTAAAGTGCCTGGCTGGGTATGAACCTACAACTCGTAACTCACTGCTCTTACTACGTAAGTATGTTAAATCTAGTGTAGTTTATGCGATTTCATTATTAAAACGAGTAAAAATAAAAATGAGTAGACCAAGCAACAACACCAAGGCGAAAGAGGCATGGATCCTACAGAAATAAAATATTTTACGCCGATTGAATGAAGGCACTCAAAAGTAGCCGTAAATAAACAATAAAATCTGAAAGCGAATGAATCTACAAAGGAAAGGGTTTTGATTGGCATAAAAGTTATTCTCTTTTTTTTTTTTGTTTTTTAGAGAAATAGCCTTTGGTATGGAGCTTTTTGTAACAGCCCCGTTGCTCTCGTGGTAAAGAAACCAAGTGCGAGTCGGACTCGCACACGAAGGGTTCCGTACCACAAGGCAAAAACGCCGAAAAAAACACGTTTGTTGTATGGGAGCCCCCCTTAAATATTTATTTTATTTTTATTATTTATTATTAAAGTAAAAATACAACTGAGTATTTTGTGAATATTTCAAGTGGCTAACTGTTGCCATTATTGATATCGAGCAAAAAAGGGCAAAAAAATCGCGTTTGTTGTATGGGAGCCCCCCTTAAATATTTATTTTATTTTGTTTTTAGTATTTGTTGTTATAGCGGCAACAGAAATACATAATTTGTGAAAATTTCATCTGTCCAGCTACCGTGGTTCTTGAGATATAGCCTGGTGACAGACAGACGGACGGACAGATAGCGAAGTCTTAGTAATAGGGTTCCGTTTTTACCCTTTGGGTACGGAACCCTAAAAAGAAAGAAAATACATTAATTTAGCACAGATCAAAAGACACAGTCAGATACATAGTCGTACAGAGAAAAACAAAAATAAAGATAAAAATAAAAAGTGCAAAGTCCGATGTAAGAAATTAGCAGGAAAGTGTGCCTCACGCCTGCGCCAAAAAGGCCCAGTTAAGCAAAAATGCCAGACAACTAGTGCCTGACGCTGGTTTTCAACTGGACCTGACCTGGTAGCTAGCGCAACTGCTGAGCGAGGGGTCCTGGGTTCGATTCCCAGGTCGAGCAGAGTTATTGGGTTTTCCATTGGGAATTTCTTAGTAGCAGCCTAGAGTTTGGAAGTTGGCTTGATATTCCCGAGCCTCGGAAAGCACGTTAAGCCATTGGTCCTGCGCCTCATCGCTCTCCGGTCGTGCCAAATTGCCGTCCTACCGGGCTATGAGAGTGAGGGAAGAGGGAGTGCATCTGTGTCTGCGCAGAGACTTGTGCACTATCAATATCTCCCGTGCCAAAGGCTAGTCTCCGTTGCGATGGCTATGGCCGAAGTACGGTCTGGAGGACTATGCAACTGGCATGCAGTGGGCAAAGACGAGGAACACGCCGAGGGTGCAGTTACTGGAGTCGCACCGCAACGTTAACTTCAAGGCGTTCGTGGTGCGCGTACCGAATTGTTATCTGCCCGTCGTCATGGAAGAAGACTTCTAGCCGCAGGACGTGGTGTTCCGTCGCTTACGCGGACAAGTACCACAGAACGGCTCAAGAACAAGCTAGTGAAGTGAAGTACTATTTTATAATAAAAATATGTATGTTTAGGTTAAGGTATTTATCTATGGGCCTGCGTCGCCTGAAATAAATAAATAAAGAAAAATCGTATTTTAATATGTCTCTAAAATGCCTATTCCAACATTGTTTAGTTCAAAGGGGATTGATTATAAATTCGAACGCAAATCTGAAAAACTGAGCAACTTTTTTCATAGTTCCAAAATAACTTCCTTTTTTATTGTATTTGATTTACGACTTCTACGCGAATAAGCAGTGATATTTATGGCACGTCGTTGCGGAGTGGATTTGGAAGAATTTATTTTATATTGGAAATATTATATTATTATTACATACCATTCCTTATCATAAAATAGGAGCAGTGGTGACCCAAAGTAGCAATGCTGGCCCAAAGATAACGGCCTCGACTTACGAGATGTATAGATATCGTGGATTCGAACCCAGCCAGGCGTTTTATTTGGTGTAAATAATTTTATCACCACTGCTCTCAAAACGGTGAAGGAAAACATCGTGAGGAAACCGGCATGTCCTAGAACCAAAAATTCGAACACATGTGACATCTACCAACCCGCACTGCGCCCGTGTGGTGGATTACTGCCCTCTCCCTCTTGAAGAGAGGATGCCTGTGTTCCAGCAGTGGGAACATTATGGGCTGATTATATGCTAATATACAGATTTTTTTTACCGATTTCAAATTTTTACAGGGTGTTCTACCCATGAATACGAACAACTTTCACTATGGGACCAACTCTGAATCACGAAAAAAAAAAATCTGCTGTTTCATACATTTTGGTGAAGTAGGTATTGAACTATTGTATGAAACAGCAGATTTTTTTTTCGTGATTTGATTCTCATGCAGTAGCACTTGCGACTTAAACCAACGAGGAAGTGCTAAATCTACTAAAATTACATTGGTTTGATTGTTTTTTTTTTTTTTCTAAACTAAATAGTAGTGATGAGCCGACTAAGGGTTTTGCCGATATTTGACTAGCTCTAGTGACTAAACTACATCTTATCGTCTGTCGTGTCCGGATATCTATGGTCGTGTCACAGTGTTTGTTATCGAACTCCTCCGAAACGGCTTGACCGATTTTTATGAAATTTTTTGTATATATTTGGTTGGTCTGAGAATAGGTCGGTCGGTCGGTCGGTCGTCAGTTTTTTTTTGGAGTCGAAACTTACGCGGGTGAAACCGGGGTATGCAGCAAGTATCTTTATAAAACGAACTCGGGTTATTTACCCCATTTATAACTCAAAGTCGTCTAGACCAATTATTATGATCTTTGATTTGTTGGATTTGTCTCCGCCCTGAATAACAGAATAACTATTAAAACATGGGAAACATTCACGAAAAAATAATAGTGAAGATAATTCATTTTCTCATACATTTTGAATTTATTGATTCTGAGGCTGTACATACTAAGTTCGCCGGGTCAGCTAGTTGGATATAATATTTGATTGAATTTTTGTATGCAGAATGCGAACGTCATAAGATGTAGGTACGCAGTTTAATTTACTGTCGTCTCCAACTTGTATATTGAGTACTCAATAAACCAATTAAATACAGCCTATGCCCGCGGCTCCGCCCGCGTGTAGGTCGAAAATTGATACCACTTTGATACTCTAGCTAGTATGTTTTGGCCATTAGCCAGAGGCTATCGTGCAATCATTGCAACTACACTGCATTTTGTTTAAAATGACGTAGAATTTTAATGAATTCTGGGATTTTTTTTAATGTGAATGAAAAAATACCCAGAACTCAATTCATTTCAAAAATAAAAAGCAACTTGTTTAAGCCGTGGGACCTTTTAGACCTTCAACCCAACACTTTCTGGATTAAAACTCCACTGTTCACGTGTATACCCCACTTTATTGCGTTAGTATGGAAATTAAAGCAACTTTTGGGCAACCAGACTTGGGCAACCCGGGCAATTGGGGCAATGGAGCAACCCTATTAATAGCCGCGATGGCCCTTCGCAATGCTTTGATGAGTGTAGTTTCACTTTAGTTTTAGTTGTATTGTTTGTAAATTGCCCAATAGAGGAAACTGAATATTGACACAGTAAGGGACTGTGGATTTAATTTTCTGTCTAGTGTTGGACTAAGGTAATTAATGGGTCTAATTTGTGTTAAAGTAGAAAATAGGCACCTATTTAATACTGTGCGACGTTAGAATAATATTAGATTAAATATTTAAAAGTTTAGGTAGTTTTTCGTATTGTAAAATAAAGTTTTGGAACCAAGTCCCATAACCCACTTTACACTGTGCATGCTTGTCGCATCAGAGCTAGATAGTAAAAAACCTGTCAAGTGCGAGTCGGACTCGCGCACCGAGGGTTCCGTACAAAGGAGAATGCTAAAAAAACCCAGAGCGAACAGACACAGGAAGAATTTTAGTGATATCATTCTGTAAATATTTTACTATAAGATTCGATGGCTCAATGTGATATTGTGCTATTTTTTTTTCATCAGGAGTGTTTTTTTTTTCTTTAAGATATCTTCGAATGGGGTAACCCGATATAAATATGAAAGAACAATTTTGTGGTTATAAACAAGGTAGATAAGTACTTCATAATTATAACGTGCTCTAGAAAAATAAGGACGACGACAACGAAGGCGAACGTAAGAAAAGATGCATAAATGTAGAAGATGCAAATGTCAGCATCTTAGCTTGTAGCATTCTGTAGTTTCTGCCTACAAAATGTTCATTTTATTTTCAACATACACAGTTTTATTGGTACAAGGCGTTGGCCTGTATCCCATTATCCCTACTTAATGTTATGCTCAGTGCCTTTTTGTCCCGTCTGTTTTTTATCCGACTTCTAAAAAGGAGGAGTTCTTAATTCAGATGTTTTTAAGTATATTTTTTTTGTTTTAAGTACCGTATAAACTTTCTTCGGTACTTAGTAAAGCGCTGTTATTTTGACATTACAAACAGACACTTCAATTTATTAGTATAGATGATTCTGATTTACGAATGTAATAACTCTGTCTGACCCTTTGGGCATGTTGAACACAGGCGTGATGATATGGTATATATGTATTATCTGTTTAATATTATTTATTTTTCTCTATCTACACCTGTGAATGACAAAGATGGATACCAACAACTTATGGCGCTACCTCAAAAATCTAAAATCCTCGAAAACCTACTAAGCGAGCGAAAGTAATGCAATTACTTTTGAAACGCAAAATTAGAGTGATCGCTATAATGTTCGTGCGCTCGGAATAAAACGATGTATGTGCCAAAACGAATTTACTCCTTTTTTAACAAAATAAATGAAACAAATTTAAAACTACTTTGAGTAATCTTTGATATGATAATTCTCTTTGTTGTAAAGCAAATTCCATAGAATAACTCTTAAGCGTTACGCCGTGATGTCGAAAAAAGTAAAAAAATAGATATGACTTTGCAATTTTTTTTTTGATAAGAAAAATTCATTGAATCGTGTATTCCTTTTACATGATACTAGACCAAAGAGACAAAAAACACCCTATCCCACATACTTAACAAGTTACACGAAATAAAACGAGGTACGGAACCCTAAAAAACACCTTTTTTTGAACATTCACACCATCTTATGTAAGAGTATATATCGCAGTATATTCTGCAAAAACGGATCATCAAAAACTTTTGTTAACAACAGCAAAAGGGACACTTATACCTGTCACCAACTATCCCTAACTTAATAGATATGGGCCCGTATATTATGTTACCTGGAAGAATATATAAATATACAGCACGACGCACACGTGATCTGCGCAGAGTGTGGGCATTACTTCCACGACATTACCCAATGCGGAGGACCCGGCTTTATTTAATACAGGGTGCTATGTTATGGATAGATCCTTTTTTATTTTGTTTTATTATGCCGTACAGCTGCGCTAAGTTATTTTTTGTATGTTAATTGTTTTAGTATTCACAGATAGGAGATTTCTCGTCGGTTAATCTAAAAAAAAATGCTGTTCCTTACATTACATTCTTTTTCTTTCTAGGACACTTAAGAGCACAACAAGAAGAAATAAAGTACGTAAAAACGCGAAAAATTGATGATGACCCACTCTGTCGCATCGCAACCGTTGGACATTACAGAAATATTAATAACTTTGTAAATTCCGCTGTATAAGTGATAAATAAAACAAGAGTTATGTGAATAAAGTAATCTTGTCTGGCCATACATACCTTGGTACATCAGTTAGATACAACACACTAATTTCGTAACACACCTGAATCTCAATCTGAATAATTTTGAAGGATATTGCTTATCCATCGCTTTATATTAAACATACTAACACCAACCACCAATAATTGCAACAAATTTCCTTTTTAAATCTAATAATAAATTAATTCGTGAGTCGTCGACTTTTCGCTTCACAAAACCACGTATATAATAAGTACCTAAGGACTTACTTGACTAAAATAAAACATCCTGTATTCAAAGTCTTTGTACCTAAATGTTACAATGGCGGACGAAGGTAAGGAGTTTTATTTACTTTTACGAGTATATTTGTTTGTCTGTTATTTTTATAACGCTTGGTGCAAAACCACTGTAAGCGACGTTTTGGTAAACCACTCGAGTCGACATGAAGATGCAAACTATAATAACCTTTAAAAACAAAGCTTAAGTAGGATTTGGCGAAGTTTTGTATTATCGACTTAGTACCTTTTGCAAAAAAGTATTAGGTATGTGTAGTGTGTACCTATTTTTTAAAGAGTTCCTCCAAATTAGTTATGAAAATATTATCTTTTAAAATTATACCCAATTAACTAAAACTCGCCCTAACTAATAGGTACAACTCGTGGTTTTTACAAGGAAAATTTTCATTTAAGTCCTGCATTTTTTTTTACCCCAATTTACTTTGTAACCCTAAGAGCGGTTCTGCTCTACAGCCGATTCGAATCCGAATTAAAGATCCGACTTCAATCCGAATTGAGCATGTTCTAAATTCGGACGGATAGAGTTCGGATCTAGTGCGCATCTCATACAAATAGGACTATGGTATGGTCACTTCGGACCTTTATTTCTTCTTATTATACTTTATTTCTTCAATAACGTCATTCCTGTCAAGGTTCTGTTTTGCCCAATCTGAATCCACATTGGAATAATCCACATCAACATAGCTTGTCACATCGAAAAACCAAATAGCATGGCTACTAAACTCCCCCCCTCACATGCAGCCAATTCGTTTCTTTTCTCCGTACACACTGTGGCAGTAGTTAGCAGCCCGTTTGTACGTGCTGTTAGTGGCGGGGCCCGGATTTTCGTCCAACACTCGCAGGATAATCCCTGGCCGAAGTGTCGCATGACTAGCACTTGAGATTCACGTGAAGGTTTTGAAGTTAGGCGGTTTAGTTTGAGATAATTATAAAAGGAGTTTTCCTAAAGCGCGACACCTCAGCTCACCGTCCGATCAGGACCCGTGCCGGACGGCGCGTACCTACGTGTTCAACGCGCGCCTCAAAGAGATGTCAGCATCGAGGAGGGTCCCCATAGGGCCGAAGCCTGCCGGGTCAGCGGGATTGTCCGAAAGGGTTACCGCTGGCCCAGAAGAAACATGGGTGAGTTCAGTCAGTAAGAATCTGACACTCCCTTCTGCTCCACCCAGAGCGGGAGGGGTCATTTGATGATTTACCATCCGAAAAAAATAAAATAAAAAAATAACCCGTTTAAGTATCGGTAACATGGAACTGGCGAAACAAATACAGATAAATAAAATTAAGCAAAGTGTTTTACTTCGAACTGGCCGTCACATTCCAATTACCCAGACCAGTTTCCCACGAAATTATGAAAAGATACTGAAAAAGCAATTAATGTTGAAAATAATTGAAAATATTAACAGCAACATCAAAATAATCAGTGCCACTACAGAAATGGGTAAATTAAATTTAAAATAAAGTTATTTATTCAAGTTGAGTAAGCATTGAATTTAATTTTTCTTTTGGCCTTTTAGCGTGAACATAAATTATTTATTTTATTAAATCAGAAGCCATTTTCTATCTCTCTGCTTGCACTTGCGAGCTCTTACACTCCAGGTTGGCTCGGGCGCGTTTTTCCGACGCCGATTATTTTTTTACGCACTGGAGTTTCAACGAACGGCTTGACACCGAGATTTGAAAATCCAACACTGTGTTTTTGACGCGCAGGGATGCGCCTATATCGCCTAATCCTATGCGCGATAAAATCCCACCGCGATATTTTTACGTCTGTGCGAACGAGGGTTTAGGCTATTCCTAATAGCCGCCAAGGATGGCACTCCCTGGACAGTAAGTCTCGCTAACATCTTATGCCATCTCATCTGTTCTGCCCTTCCTTGAGGAAGAAGACAACATTTGACTGCAGGACGGAGTACCACGTCCTGCGGTCAAAAGTCTTCCTAGGACAAGTACCACAGGACAGCACAAGGACAAGCTAGTGAAGTGCTAGTAACATAAGTAGTTTTAAGCTATATTTTTAGAATATACAGGTATAAATATGTCATAGGCCCGTGGCTAAATAATAACTGCGGCACAGGTCGATCGATCAGGTCAAGCTACGCTTGCCGCGGTTGGTATGTGGATGGGTGATCATCTTTACTTATCGAGACCCCTCCGTGCCTCGGAAAGCACGTTAAGCTGTTGGTCCCGGCTGTTATTCGTGGATCTTTCACAGTTGTTACGTAGTCAGAAGCCCGAAAGTCTGACAACCAGTTTTACTAAGGGGTATCGTATTACCCGGTAACTGGGTTGTGGAGGTCAGATAGGCAGTCGAAACAGGCAGCAGACTGAAACGTGGTCGCTCACGATGGGCCTTAGAACGCTAAAAGTCACCCAAAGGGCAATGGAGAGGGCTATGCTTGGAGTTTCCCTACGTGATATACCTATATAAAGTAACCGATAAAGCCCGAAGAATTTATTTTGTAGCAGTGTACAGGGCACATTGCTCGCAAAACAGATGGCCGCTGGGGCCGAAAGGTTCTGGAGTGGCGACCATGATGATGATAATAATGTTAGTTTGTAAGGTATATATTTTTTATATTCTAGTTATTTTTTAAGCTGTTTTCTGTTATTGAACCTACTGTGTAGTCTCTGCATCACCCTAAGGTAGACTGGTAGAAAATGCCCAAGGCATTAAGTCCGCCTTTGTACAGTTTTTACTTGTGCATAAAGTTTAATAAATAAAAAAAAAAAATATGTTTATGGGCCTAACCTGAAATAAATGCTTTATTTATTTAAAAAGAAAAAAAAATTGTTTATTCTGCACATAACAACGCACGGTAATACTTCAGCCGAAAGCCAGTGTTCGAAGGAAAGTGAGTATAAAGATTTAAAAATTTGAATCTTGCTGACTGGCTTATAGTATACCATGGCATAAGTTATTCCTACTTAGGGCTGATTTTACGAAAGTCAGATCTTTTATCTGTGGAATAAAATTGAGGTCTGCAGTCTAGTATGGAAAAACTGTTTTTTTTTAGGGTTCCGTACCTCAAAAGGAAAAAACGGAACAAGGGTTCCGATTTTTCCTTTTGAGGTCGAAGCGACGAAGTGATCACTTCGTTGTCTGTCTATCTGTGTACGTTAGTCAAGACCCTTTTTCTCAGGAACGCGTGAAGTTCATCATCATCATCATCATTTCAGCCGAAAGATGTCCTCTGTTGGACATAGGCCTCCCCCAAGCACCTCCACTTCGACCAGTTCTATGCTTCTCGCATCCAACGGGTTCCTGCGGCCTTCACAAGGTCGTAGAGTTATCAAGTTGAAATTAATATCAATTACTCAGGGCTGTAATCCCTTGAAGCAATGAAAAAATCAAACTTTTACGATAACGCAATCAAAAGATACGGGCGTACCTACATGTTCCGGAATCAAAACCTATAAGGTACTTCCTGTTGACCTAGAATCATGAAATTTGGCAAGAAGCAATGGCATGTAGCACGAGTAAAGGGAAAGCTCCGAAAACCATCAGTTACATTACAAAAAAAAATTAAACTATTTATATAGGTACCAACTTTGTACGGAGCCCTCGGTGTTCGAGTCCGACTCGCACTTCACCGGTTTTTTTATTGCTGAATGGGCCTGCTCTTGACCTGGATCACGCCTGTGGAAAGTGATGGATGAGAATACTGCAAAAAATTCAAAATTTATTTTCAGGATAAGTCTTATTAAATGTATAAAATGTTGGTGAAATTCGCCCTTAGCTCGTCGCGCTACGAGAGAAAAACCAGGGTTCATCATAGATTAAGGTTCCTACAAACAGGCGCGACACGCGATATAATCGCGCGCGACACAAAGGCACCAATCGTAGCGCGACTTGCGGTGCCTTTGTGTCGCGTGCAATTTTAGCCTTTATTTGTATTGTACAGACGCCAGCAGGTCAACCTACACGAAACTGTCAGATTTTCCCAATCAACCTTGAACCTTATGCTTTAGCAATAAAGTCGAAAATCTAATAAAGAAATCTGACAGATTGTAGTAACTTGATGTGCTGGCGTCTGTACATGAAATACCGAACCGCATCAAACTCGTCGTTCTCAACGGGAGTGCTAACAAAAGTGTCGTGATTTTATCTGTTATCAACGGCTGGCTTTCGGACCGGCCTCAGTTAAATCCTGTGACGTCACCACTGACCACGGATGCCTCTCAGTTGTTATGCTAATCTATCACTGTTGCTGATTAGGATATTGAATTGTTTGATGAACTCATCACAATGCTGTCTAGGGATATTTCAGGTTTAGTATTAAAACTTTAAAAGTACTGGCCATAGATTACTGCATCGAGCGCAAACATTAATTACTCAGTTTATCAAGGTGCGTAATCTACTTTTCTTTCAACTACCAATCCACCTTTTTTTTTTTTTTTGTTAGCCTAGTTTGTGCCCCACTTCTGGGCAAAGGCCTCCCCTTTTTCCTTCCAAACCTCCCTGTCTTGTGCGATCTCCGGCCATCACCAATCCACCTACCGTGATAAAATATAAACTTGAAAGAAAACAAAATTTTCATACTTATCCCGCGACTTTTGCGGCAAAAGATTATTAACAATTTCATTTGCAGCTGTTTTTATACTTTCTGGAGTTGAATTTATATCGCTATCACTGTCTATTTCCATTTTTTTAAACTTTTCTTGCTAAATATAAAGTATCAAAGTTCTACAATGGTACAAAATACGCGCCATTTGTTTTTTTTTTCATCAAGTCTGTTTTATTCAGCCGTTTTTTATTTTCAGCCAGTATCTTTTTGATCTAATGCATACATTTTATTTTAAACTTAATGGGAGACATTAAACCTCTGTGGTAAATTTATATCTAAATAAAAAATAAAAAACAGTGCAACAATGAGATTTCTGCACTGTTTTGGTTCTAAGCAAAAAATACGTCCTTTGTGATCGGTTTTGTAGTGATTAATGATAACATTACTGTAGTTGAAAGAAAAAAAAAATTAAACGTCATTTTCTTGCTGGCACATTTAAAATCAACCAATAAAAGTAAAAAAGAAACAATCTGGGTATTTTAAATTCTAAATACATGAATAACTAAAATATGCCTTGATTGTGTAGATGTGTGTATTATTGAATCTTCACGGTTATTTTCTGTTTGAAGCAAAATTATTTTCAGCCTCTAATATTTATAACAGCACGTGTAGGCTTATAATGTCGTTAATCAGGGCCTGAAAACGAGGTTTTGACGCCGATTTTGCAAATGAGATTTGTTTTTATCTAAATATATAAAATTCAAAGTCCTGACTGACTGACTGATACATCAACGCACAGCCTAAACCGCTGGTCCTAGAGACATGAAATTTGGAGGGTGTGTTCTTTGTGAAGAGTAGGTATCCACTAAGTTGTTTAAATAATTAACGATACCGTAACCTCAAAGCAAGTAACATAAAGTAATTTAATGGACCCAGATGGCAGAACTACCCGCAAACATCAAACAAACCCTAAAAAGCCCATACAATAATGCACCATTACAAACAACACTCGAACCCCATTAACAAAGTTATAAGAGCATTCGCTGATGATTCGTCATTTACTTAAGTGTTCGCCCCCCGCATCATGACCCCGCAACTGCCGCAACGCCCGCATCTACCACAGAATAGATAATTTCAGAAGGTCGGTTCCACCAACGAGCGAAACCACACAGTGAGTGCAGGCTCACGCGCAGTCATTTGTTTGACATCGTTATAGATCGCCGTAGGCATAGCTACAGCTTTCCAAAACAATTATGCGCTTCGGGAATCATCGTCTATCGTCGGAAATACGAACGAGCGATGATGAGATATAATAATTATCTAAGAGCAGTTACAAATACCTACAAGTTACAACCGTGGAAGTACTTGCCTGTTTTGTATTACCATGCAATGCAATAAAATAAAATAAAAACACACTCTATGCTATAAATAAAAATATTAAAAAAAACACACTAGGTATGCAATAAAATAAAACTTTAGAGTGACAAAAGACGATCTGAGACCGGAGTATGTAACTCGACAGAGAGAAAGCTTAAACGAGCACTACTACAAAGCGTGGTAATACAATACAAAACTTAGGAGCATTGCCTATGTTACTCTGTGGCATGTCGTTCGTGTTAATTCGGTAATTCGTTAATATCAAGGTTATCTTTAATCTCATGTTAATAAAGTTGTTTTTGGGTCGCTGTAACTGACAAGTCTGTCAAAATCACAGTGATCTTTATTGTTGTTGTAATAAGGTTTCTGTTGGGTTGCAGCTGTCAGAAGTAAAATAACTGTCAAAGAACTACGGGTATACCTACGAGTGCGTACGCGTCTGTATATTCGAGCGACTGTTCTTTGTCGTTGTATGGAGTCGACCTTCTGTATCCATCTATGTTGTGCCATTGCGACAACACCATTAAACATATTAACCTCTATTTAGTTCCTGATAAAGTTCGTGCATAACCACAAAGTTTGTATTTCTGGTATTTGTAAGGGGGCGTTTAGATTTGCTTGCGGTGAAGCTATGCGATTGTAATCTGTTAAGACTTCGGGAAAAGCCTGTTGCTCCTAGCATGATGTGGTGGAATGAGAAGTATTAATGGTTTTATAGCACTTTGTGACCTACATCCTCACTTAAGTCACGCTTTTCTGTGACTTAAGTAGTATAGAATAGAACACTTTTTTGATTTTACATAACTCGGGACCATGCGGTCCCGGTCCTTTGGAAGGCGTACGAGGGGCCGAAGCCAACTCGCAGAGGCCCCTTACGAAATTTTAATGAAATGCGGCACCAACCGACGATTATCCCTGTATGCACTATGCAAGTGCACCCAAGGATAACCCCCGGTTGGTGTAGGACTATTGCAGGATATGGAAAAATAAAAAGTTGGACTATTGGTTTGGGTGGCTAAAGTGGACCGGTTACCAGGAACTATGGAAAAACTATGACCCCTGCCTGATCAATGTTTTATATATACACGGATAAACTACACTATTATTATTATTATTCCCACGGGTCGATTGCCGCAGTTGATCCGTGGATGACCATCGTACCAAGTCCCAAAATACAAGACAGATTCGTGTAATAAACAGTTAAAGCTAACAAAATCCCTCTACTTTAGTTACTTATTTGAGGCGAACCTTGGAATATATCTTACTTAGAGCCTCTTCAGGGACTGAAGCCTGTGTACCAAAAAGAAACGTGTTCACTATTTAATTATTATACAGGTTTTCCGTTTGATGTTGCAAGTACATTTTTTTTTAAAGGGTTTGCTCTTATCTCTAGTCTAGGTCAGAGGTGACAGAGACAAAGTCGACGATGGAGTGAGCTTACCCAGAACTCCAGAAGAAGCCTATTCACTCTTACTTTGAAGAGATTCGGGTTGTATGCGCTCGGAAACACAGACGCAGGTAGAGAGTTCTTTTGCTGTGCGCATTATAAAGGACATTCGAAATCGCATAGTACATGTCTAGGTATATATAAATACATACAAATAAATAAAATTAAACGTAAAGCACGTTAAGCCGTTGGTCCCGGCTGTCATTCGTGGATCTTTGACAGTCGTAACTGGTCGTCAGAAGCCTGAAAGTTTGACAACCAGTCTTATCAAGGGGTATCGTATTGTCCAGTAACTGGGTTCCACAACCCAGTTACCTGACCTCCACAGGTCAGATAGGCAGTCGCTCCATGCAAAATACTGGTATTCAGCTGCATCCGGTTAGACTGGAAGCCGACCCCAACATAGTTGGGAAAAGGCTAGGCAGATAATGATGAATCTTATATCACAAATATACTTTTTTTTTCTCCGTCGGTCTGTCTGTCTGTTTTTTTCATGCTGGGGTTTATAATCTATATCGTCTATGGTGCCGATTCCCCTGTTCACCAACTAATAAGTTCAGTGCATCTTTTTCTTTCTATTTCATTAAGAAAAGGACAGAAAATAAATTTTAGTTTAGTCCTGTCAAATTAATCAGCGCCTGACACTACTCCATAAAAGTTTACACGTAATTAAAAACTTGCCTACTGAAATTACATCAATTTGCGTCAAGCGAACATTCGGAATGATTTATAGAGTAAGGACATCGCAAGATTCTGTTTTCTAAAGCAACCATTTCTTCTGTGAACTGAATTAAATCACAATACATAATTGGATAATTAATATAATTTATTAATTAAAAATATTTTATTTTTCTAATAATAATTAAACATTAATCCCTATTTTGAATCAGTATAATCCCTATTAATAATAATTAAAAATTAATTAACCCCTAAAATTAATATATTTTATTAATAATAATTTTGGCAAAAAAATTAGCAAATAAAATCTTTATTTACTGAGTCACCATACATACTTACATACATCTACATCTATTCTTAAGATTATCGTAGCCTCAAACCGGCTTGAGTGCAAGCTGACCATTACACTCAGAGTCCTGCCTACCTTCTAAGAAAACGGGCATGAAGATAAGTGCTATCAGCCTTCTATAGCCCTATGGGCAGTATGGGCAAGTGCCTATCTGCCTCAATAGTGCATTATTTTCCCGTTCCATTAGAGGGCAAGATTTTGCTGTTTCGACAATGGGATGCTTTGATACAAATCCTACATTATGGAGTACTTAGCTGTAATGTTGCGGTAAGTATATAATAATATGTTATGTGCCTTGGACCGCACTTGGTTGCCAGCTATAGCTAGATATTTTGTTTAAATAAAAACGCGTACTGTTTGAGGGAGTATGTACAACTTTACAACGATTCTGTGAAAATCTCACCGTGAAAACTTAGGTGATGCGAGTTTGTTTTCCTAGGAATTGACACTATTGACAGCTCACTCCACGCTCACTTCACCTAAGTTTTCACGGTGAGATGATTACAGCTGGTCGATTCTGTAAAAATCTCACCGTGAAAACTTAGGTGAAGTGAGTTTGTTTTTGCTACGAATTGACACTATTGACAGCTCACTTCACCTAGGTTTTCACGGTGTGTTTTTTACAGAATAGCACCGCTGAATCGCAATGCAGTCTTTGTTTACATTTTCATCAGATTTCACCCTTGGAACAGACTGTCTAAAGGTCTCACAGTGTTAAATTCTTCTCTACTTACCTACTTAAAACCCAGTTCACTTTATCATACGAGTGGTACTATATCTAAACACAAAAGCATGACGCTAACCATCATCCATCCTAAATCTGACACAGATTCACGGAATAACGAAATTCAGACCCAAAATCTGTTACCACTTTTATAATAACCTGAAAGTGGCAAAAGTTGGAGAAGTGTCTCCGTACTTAACGACCAGCACACCTGTGCAGTTCGCGGCAGGCTCACTTCGCCGAAAATACCGAAAACTTGAACATTTTCTGTAAGGAGACCATGTTTTGGATGTATTTGTAGATTGAAAACCTCTGTTGAAAAGCGTGTTGGTTATTCTCTCTTTATACTATATATCTATATACTAATAATAAAGCTGAAGAGTTTGTTTTTTGTTTCTTGTAACTCGCTAATCTCTGACAAGTAAGATGTGAAAATATTTAAGAATATTCTTGAGGAAGGCTATAGACTATTTAACATTACGCTAGGACCTTTATGGGCCTATACTACCTCAGCTAAAATTCACTCTTTATCTCGCTCGCACGATACTGCTCGCGAACTGTGTGAGAGCGAGTCAGAGTGCGGTGCTGGGTGTTTTAAGGTGAAAATAAAGGTAATTCAAAAAAACTAACTAACATAAGACATGCTTTATAGTTAGTTCAGTTAGTATGCAAAGTTTCGTGATCTAATTTGAAGTATTTTTTTAATACTAGCGGTTTATTGTTCGGTTTGGAGGTAACTTCGGAATTTTTTTCTATCGAGAATATTTTATGGAATCGTGTTTTCGTCTAACATATTACTTAGGTAACATTAATCCTCAACTTTAGCATATATTTATTTCAAAATTAATGCTCCGGTATTTTCGACATAACGGAGGATCATGCTAAGCCATTTGAGGTAGTATAGGCTCTTAAGAGCCGAACTTAAAGAAAAAAAAGTCGGGTAGAACGCTAAGCGAAAACAAGAAAATAGCGACGGGAGTTTTGTATTGTTGTTTGGCTTCAGAATTAGGCTATCAAATGTTTCCAATTCGACTGGTAGTATCGGATATCAGCACGTTCAAAGAAACAAACTCTTCAGCTTTATTAGTAACTAGCTGCGCCCCGCGGTTTCACCCGCGTAAATGTCGATCCCGTGGGAATATCGGGATAAAAACTAGCCAGTCAGTCCAGGGTGTCAGCTGCCTCCATACAAAATTTTATCAAATTTGGTCCAGCCGTTTGAGCGTGAAGAAGTAACAAACATATAAACACACACACACACCCCCACTCACTCAAAAACTTTCGCCTTTATAATATTAGTGTGATATACAGATTTGTTCTTCTTCTGTAATACGTAACTAGTAGGTACTGAAAGTGTTATTTTCAGGATATCATTTGGTATCCAAAATCTCATGGTTTTCCTACACCCTTTATAGTTGTCCCGGTTATTTTAAATGAGTTTTTAAACTCTCGTGCATAGACGAAACGTCGACATCATGCCGCCGTAATGGCAGCCGATACTTTGAACTACCCACTAAATGTATGTTAGTTTCAAACTGTCTGTATCTAAAATCTAGACTATAATGGTGTTCTTGCGATGATAGAAGTTGGGTTTCAAGAGGAGAATGACCTATTTTGCTTTACAATTGGTTCTATAAAAGTATCGTCAAGTTTACGATAATATAAAAAAAAAAATATTGTGACTCTTTTTGACGTTATAATCAATTCTAGGAATAATACTTAGTCTTGTTTTTTGCATCCTGGCAAAAATATATTGTAACCTGCCTGTCTATTCTGTTAAAATCTCACCGTGAGAACTTAGGTGAAGTGAGCTCATTCCGTGAGAAATCATTCCATCTGATGCTAGGGATTGACACTAATGACAGCTCACTTTAAGCTCACCAAGTTATTACGGTGAGATTTTTATGGAATACCACTACTTACAGTGCGATTCTGTAACCATCTCACCGTGAAAACTTAGGTGAAGTGAGCGTGGAGTGAGCTGTCAATAGTGTCAATTCCTAGCAAAAACAAACTCACATCACCTAAGTTTTCACAGTGAGATTTTTACAGAATCGACCCGCTGCAAGACAAAGCTGTAGATATAATTTATTTTAAACTACTCATGTCGTCTCAACTTGCTGTTAACCTGTGAACCTGCATAATATACCTGGACCATATTCTTTTCTATTTTTTTCTAATTCAAGTAGGTCATGAAGAGATTAACCCATACGGATTGGATGATCAATCTGAATCCCTTTGCTTCGTCTATTGTCACGGTTTAAATTCAGACACAGCCACTATTAAATAACTCAAAGCTACACAAATGGTTAAAAATACCTTCAAAGAAATACAGAAAAGGAACAATGAAGAATTATAACCGTTGCAAGATATTAAAAAACCGGGCAAGAGCATGTCGGACTCGCGCACCGAGGGTTCCGTACCATCATATGTTTTTAAATTTTCATCGGCGAGGCCTATATTTGTCAGAGAATTTTAACACTGTGCATAGCAGTGTAGAATATTGCAGTTTTATGTCAGCGCCATCTCTTGATCGTTAGTGGAACTAATGTAACTTTTGTTGATGATTTCTGAAAAAGTGTGCTATTTAGATACTTCGTTTTATTTTTTCTGTAATCTTTACATAAACTTCTATCACATAGAATAATTTCAGAGTTTTCTCTTTCAAACTTCGGAGATAAGGGTGGGGGGGGGGGGGGAACAGTTTTTTTTGTTTTTTCATTTTTCATCAAAAGTAGGAAACTATGCGGCTTAAAAAAAAAAGAAAAAATGTTTGAGAATATGCGAACTGCGCTCTTTCATATGATACCCCACATGCTCTAGTAGCTTCGAATTTAATTTAGGTACACGAAGTAAAGTGCCTGTCTGGGTTCGAACCTACGACCTACAAGTCATGTCCGTTACCAATGTGCCACCACTGCTCCACTTACCACTAGGCAACCACTGCTCCACTGATAGCATTAATAGTTCTTGAGATATCCAGCTGTGACAGACAGACAGACTGAGTCTCACCATAAGGTTTCCGTTTTACCATTTTGGTACGGAACCATAAAAAGGGAGGGTAAAGTGAACACAGTGGCATCAACTATGCAAAGCACAGAAATCTTGGGCTCAATGCGGACTAATTGCCCGAAGCGCGACTCTTTTTACCGTAGAGGATTTTTTTCTTAGTGTCCTATTTACGTTTTGTTTGTGAAATGTTTCGGTATGTAGGTCATCGATAATTGTGGATATCTTCTGTGGGGTCACTGCGATTAGTCCGAAGATAGGTGACTATATAAACTTCACTTCGAGTGACTAGATTAAACTGTCAGTCCCAGCTGTCATAAAAATATCTTTGAAAAAAAACAGGTAGTAATGAGAAGCCTGAAAGTTTACAACGTTTGGCTCCAGGATTTCGATAGACTGCAACAGTTTTACTCCGATGAAAAACAAACTTCTTAACAATAAATACCAAAGAAGGAAGGGATCATGGATATTTAGGTAGGTACCTACCAGCTTAAATGATGATAAGGGAAATATATAAAAACTTAAATTGATCTTCTAATGATGTAAGCTTTTTTATATGAATGACCCTCTAAACACTTTTTAGGCTTGTAATGACGCACACTTCTTAAAATAAACGAGCCTTTGTCTTACAGTTGGTCACGGTAACTAAGCCAGCAATTGGGTTATTTATTTATTTAATATTTTAAGCCCACGAATGGGCATTTTTTAACAGTCAACCTTTGGGTGGGGTAGATTCGGTTAGAATAATGACGAAAGGCGAAGTGAATGGTGCTGCAGCATTGGTTGGCGAGTGCTACATCCAAGTTGGTCGCAAATACCTACTTTGCTTAAAAGTGTTAACATCCGGACAAACCTATTGAGGTTTTATTTATTTATTTTATAAATTATGTACAGTAAAATAAATAGGGATATGGCATCCCCCGTTGGTCTCGTGGTTGCAAGCGCGACTGCTGAGCGTGGGGTCCTGGGTTCGATTCCCGGGTTGGACAAAGTGTTATTGGGTTTTCCATTAGGAATTTCTTAGTAACAGTCCGAAGTTTGGAAGTTGGCGGTATAATACCCCCGTGCCTCGGAAAGCACGTAAAGCCGTCGGTCCTGCACCTAAACTCTCCCCGGTCGTGTCGGATTGCCGTCCCATCGGACTATGAGAGTAAAGGAACAGAGAGTGCACCTATGTTTGCGGACACACTTGTGCACCATAATATCTCCTGCGTACCTGGCTAATCTCCATTGAGATTGGCCACCGTGACTGAAAACGGTCGGGGAGGCTATTATTATAATTTGAGTACAAAGGTAATGCTTATCTTCCAGCAGACCTGCGAAAGGAGAATTAAAAAAGCAATGTAGGTAGACAATAGTGTGTGAGAACAAGAAGAGAAGGTTTTTGTGATGTTTCTGTTTATATTTTGTTCTGTTCTTTAATTAACAAACAACAAAAAAAAAAATGGAACCCGTAAATGGGAATTATTTGATGCTCACAAAAAGGGGCGCAATCAATAAAAATAATAATGTTTACTTTTCGATACGAAATACCTATGTGTAGCAATGTTCTTCAATAGGCTAATAACGTAACAAACATACCTACATAAGATGAAAGGAACATTTTCTCTACCTCATATTTCGCTGATTGCTTACATAATAATTAATAATACCCTCGGACAGTTATTGATAGTTTTGTCACTCTTCAGACCAGATACCATTTGGGTAATGGAAAGATAATAATATAAATTATGTATGTGCTGCGGCCTTTTCTTGAAGGGAAAGATTTTTCTGCTTTTCTTTAGGGCAACGTTAGGATTTATTATTGCGAATTGTGAAGGGTTTCGTGTTGCCTACCTATGTTACTTAGGGCGGATTTTTCAATAGCCAGGTAACTTTTATCTGAGGAATAAATATTTCGGTTCGACAGTCATTGTACAGACGCCAGCACATCAACCTACTACGATCTGTCAAATTTCTTTAATGGATTTTCAACTTTATCGCTAAATCCTATGGTTCAAAGTTGATTGAGAAAATTTGACAGTTTCGGGTAGTTTGATGTGCTGGCGTAAAATGAATAGAAAAATGTCAAATTGTCATAATATTATTCTCTAGATAAAAGTTATCCGACTATTGAAAAAAAATCATTAGTTTTTATAATAAAACTGGCTGACCCGACAGACATTCTCCTGTCCTCAATAGTTCATAGAAAAATAATTTTCAGTTTTTCCTGAATTGCACGACTCGTAATGAAAAGCATTGGAGAGTGCTTTACGACCGTACATTTTTTTTGCCTCCTTTCTGCCACTGTTTCTATTGTTATACTCCTGCTAGTACAAACCTACTTAATTTATATACCATTGTATAGATAATGTAATTAAGATTAATGAGTGAGCTTTACACCCTGTTCCTCATACCTCTATAGACAGATAAAACCTATAATTTTAACCGCCAGGACAAAAGTCATACTCTTTCAGACTACTCTACGTTTTACCTTATCATCTTGAATTTTATCAATAACTAGCTGTGCTTGCGACTTCATCCCCGTGAACTTTCTTGTTTCTTCGACCCTCCCCGCCACATCGCATCGCCTGCCCGCGCTATTGCTTTTTTCTTTTTGCTCGGCTGCTAAAAGTCGTAGTATCCTTCCTCAAGAATTGGGCTATCAAATGCAAAAAAAAAAATATTCCGACTGTTAGTTCCAGAGATTAGCGCGTTCAAACAAACAAACTCTTCAGCTTTATAATCAGTATAAGAAAAAGTCATCACCATCATCTGCCTAGCCTTTTCCCAACTATGTTGGGATCGGCTTCCAGCCTAACCGGATGCAGCTGAATACCAGTATTGTACATATGCCTTTTTTTTTTTTTTTTTTTTTTTTTTCGCTGAGAAATGACTTTACGCATCTCCGCTCGTCGGGGGAAGAGACGGAGTATGTGGGACTCCCTGCCAGGGTGGCAGTATACCCACTAAAACTCAGCGGTGTTCCCTCATCGCCTTGATGGGGAGGTCATGGGAATCCGGCTCAGCCTTTGCATCCACAACCCCCCCGGCGCATCCCCGCCTAGCTGGCGGGCCCCGCATGTCCCCCCGTCTGGGGGGCTACGGGAATGGCCGGGAACACCTGGCCATTCCCGTCCGGCACTGGTGGAAGCCTGTGCAATACAGGCGAGGGTGCCCCCGCACCCGTCGCCTGCTGGCTTCCACCTGGGAGGAGTCGGAGATGACTGTCATACTGACGTCTTCTTCGACCCCTCCTCCGCCTTCGGAGCGGCGCCGCGAGAGGGTCTTCCTCCCGCACGCGCTCCGCCGCCTCCTTCTGGGACATGACGTGTTCGCAGAAGGAGGCGACTGCCGCCCAGGACCCCTCATCCCCTAGCATGGCGTTGACCAAGCCGGGGAGCGAGAGGTCCGTTCCGATCGCCGCGGTGAGACTGCGGCGCGGCTCTGACCACGACGGGCACACCTCGAGAGTGTGCTGCGCCGTGTCCTCCGCCGCGCCACAGTCGTGACACGACGGCGTCTCCTCCCGCCCGATACGGTGCAGGTACGATCCGAAGCAACCGTGTCCGGACAGCACCTGCACCAGACGGAAGGAGAGGAACCCGTGCGACCGCTCGAGCCAGTCTCGCAGGACCGGCCCAATCGCGTCGAGGGTTCGGCGGCCGAAGACTGCGGCGGCGAGGTCCCGCGTCCAGTGGACGACTATGGCGTCCTTTGCCTCCCGCCGGACGGCCTCCCGCTCTTCCGGGGCTGGGCGTTCTCCTCTCGCCCTTCGCCCCGCCGTCCATTCATATACTCTGGCGAGCACCCACGCCTCGAGTTCCCAAGGCGGGGTGCCGGCCAGAGCACATGCCGCGGAGAAGCCGACCGTGCGGTAGGCCCTCGCCACCCGCTGGGCTATGACCCTTTGGGGGGCCCGCAATGCGGCGGCGTTCTCCCTCCTGTGGAGGGAGTCCTCCCAAATAGGGGCCCCGTAAAGGGCCATACTCCTCAAGATGCCGGCGTAGAGTTGCCGGCATCTCACGCTGGGCCCCCCCAAGTTGGGGAGCAGCCACGAGAGGGCGCCCGCAGTCTTCAGCAGGCGCGTCGATAGCCCGCTAAAATGCGGGCCGAAACGCCACCTGCTGTCGAGTACAAGGCCCAGATATTTCATCTGGGCCTTCACCTCGATTCGGACGCCCTCCACGAAGATGTGGGCGTCTGGTGGTTGGCGCTGCCGAGGCCCGTGGAAGAACACGGCCTCGGTCTTGTGCAGCGCCACCGTCAATCCTAGGCGGCGGATCCTCCCTGCGACCAAAGATCCGCCCGCCGAGGCCAAGTTGGCCGCCTCCCTGAAACTCTCCCCCCGGGCAGTGAGGAGAGTGTCATCCGCGTAGCAGACGACACTCGTGCCTCGGAGGAGAGTTCCCCGCAAGAGCCAGTCGTAGCCGACGTTCCAGAGGAGAGGTCCCACGACTGACCCCTGTGGAACGCCGGCCTCGACTGCGTACCGCCGGACTTGGCCAGCCCTGTTCACGAGGACGATCGCCCGATCCTCCAGGTAGCTGGCCAGTAGACGCCGCATGTATAGAGGCACCCCGTGGAATCGGAGCGCCTCTAGGATGGTGCTGTGGGGAACAGAGTTGAAGGCGTTGGCTATGTCGAATGACACCGCCAACAATCCGTCCCCCACCTCCATCGCCTCCTTCACCTGGCCCTTAAGGCGGGCCAGCGCGTCCACTGTGGAACGCTCAGCCCGAAAACCAAACTGAGCGTCCGACAAATCCGGCCCCACATTCCGCAGGTGGCTCTTTAGGCGGGCAGCGATTATCCCCTCGAACATTTTGCCGACCTCATCGAGCAGGACGATGGGTCGGTATGCCGAGGGTGAGTCTGCAGGGCGGCCCTCCTTACGAAGAAGGCACAACTGCCCCTCCTTCCACGGCTTCGGGAACCTCCCAGACGCAAGACATGCGCTAAAGAGGTCCCGAAACCGCTCCTCCATTTGGGTGGCGGCAATTGCCACCACCCTCGCCGGGACACCGTCGGGGCCCGGAGCCGTCTTCTTGGCGCGGATGTGCACAATCGCCGCGCTGAGTTCCGACTCCGTGACAGGAGGGGCCTCCTCTTCCTCCTCAGCTGGCGGAGCCATCCCCCGCGGAGGGTCCATCACTGGTGGGGTGAAGTTGTCCCTGCACGGGAACAGGGACTGAACCACCCCATCCAGGAAAGAGGGCTCCAGGGTCTCGGCCACCGGGGGACCAAAGGGGCGCAGCTTGTTGCGCGCCACCCTGTATGGCCTCCCGTAGGGATCGTTGTCGAGACCCTCCAGCATCTCCGCTCTCGCCGAGTCCCTGGCGTCGGCGATGGCCCGCTCGAGGACCAGTTTTGCCTCTATGTACACCTCATAGAGGTGGTCCTCGTGGGCGTGGTCTCGTCGACGCCGCCGCCGGCTCCGCGCGTAGGCCCTCCTGGCCCCCACGCACGCCGCTCGAAGCCCCTCCAGCTCCACCGACCACCAGTACACCGCCCGATTGGGCAGCGGTCGGCCTGACCGAGGCATGCTAGAATTGCACACCTCGGTCAGAGACTCCCTCAGGTGTCCCGCCACGGTGTCCACGTCCAGGCCAGCGGAAGGCGGCGAAAGCCAGTCCTGGATAAACGCCGCCTCCGCCGCCGCCTCCCTGTCCAGGCGGGTGAGAGCCCACCGTGGAAACGCTGACCGCCCCGAGGGGGGCCGCGTCTCTCCGGGGCCACCAGTGGAGATGTCGAACCGCACGTAGCGGTGGTCCGACATAGTCTCCACCAGATCCACCCGCCAGTTCAGCACGCGCGCGGCCAACGCAGGGGTGGCAAAAGTGACGTCCACTATCGAGCCACCCCGCCGCCGCACGCATGTCTGGACGTTCCCTCTGTTGAGGAGGGAGAGCCCAGAGAAGGCTGCCCACATCTCCACCGCCCGCCCGCGAGGGTCGGTGACTGGGTTGCCCCAGGTCACCGACTTGGCATTCAGGTCTCCCAATACGGAGACGTGACGCGGCGCCGCCCTGCCGACCACTGCGGCCAGGACTCCGAGATAGTTCTCGAAGTCCTGGAGAGGGCGGTTTGGGGAGAAATAGACGCCCACGAGGGCTACCTCTCCCCACGCGGCGGCCACGTATCCCGGTCCCCTCTCTAATAGCGAGAGGGGAGGGGAGTCTGTGGAGGACCGCGCCGCTAGTGCCACCAAGCCGTCCTCGTCACCCAGCCAACTGCCGGGGATCGAGTAGGGCTCGGCGACCACCGCTACGTTCACCGACCACTCAGCCATGGCCTGCACCAGCAGGTCCTGGGCCGCTCTGCAGTGGTTGGTGTTCGCCTGGAGGATGCGATGATTAGAAACCATTATTCTGACATCGCACCCCCCTCCTCAGTTACCACCGCTGGAGCTGGAGTTACAGCGGCGGTGACAGGGGCGGTGGCGGCGACAGGGCGAACCTGCGCTGGCACTATGCCCTTCCTCGTGGGCGGCTGGCAACTCCTGCCCCCCATTCTGTGCCCCGCGGGGCGGCCACTGGCAGCACACGCCGGGCAGTGTGGCGTGGCGGCGCTACAAGTGGCACTCCTGTGTCCCTCCTGTCCGCACTGGAAGCAAGACTCTCCCCAGTCGGACTTGGAGGGACACGTAGATCGGGTGTGGCCCGGCGCGAAGCACTTGAAGCACCGCGCAGGCTTGTCCTCAAGCGGCCGGACCACAGCCGAGCTGAAGCCCACGAGCAGCCGTCCCTTGGTCGCTTTAAGGGCGGCCGCCGCCACGGCGACTGGGCACTCGACGCGGATGACGCCCATGCCGCGGCGACCGGGCCTGATGGCTCCCCCCTTCACCGCGCTAGCGCTGCAGCCTCCCGCAGCGGCGACGGCCGCCACCACATCCTCTTTGGTGACCGAATCGTCCATATCGATCACCTCCAAGGATGCGGTCTTGACTGGTCTGGCGACCGTCGCCACATCCGCGATGACCTCTTCCAACTTTTTTGCAAAGAGGTCCGCGTTTGCACCGCGCTGCTCCCCCCCGAACTCAAAAATTCGGGCTCCGGCCTGGGTGCGGCGGCACGTAATGTTGCCGATCCCCAGCCGGGAGGGGTCCGCGTTAGCACGAGCCCGTCTTAGGACGGACTCGTACGTTTCGCCCCGCTCCGCGGCCTCCGGGGTGATGGTCACCACTACCGCCGCAGTTTTGGGAGGAACCAACTTCCTCCCTCCCGCCGGAGCCTTCTGGGCTGCCGAAGCAGTCGCAGCGGGCTTGGGCTTTTTGGCCTTTCTCCCCCTGCCCACCTCCGTCCACGCCTGGTTGGACGGCGTGGTAGAGGGAAGCATGGCGTCCTCCCGCTGCGTGTTCTGGGGGGCTGCCGGAGTGGCAGACGCTCCCTCCGCGCTTGTGGTGGGGTTTTGAGGGGCCACAGTGCTCCGCTTGCCCTTCCCTTTGCCCTTGGAGGGCTTCGAGGCCTGGGTCTGCGCACCCGATCGCAGGTCTCCCGCAGGCTGCGCAGGCACAGGCACCGGCTCCGTCGGTGGCGGACTCTTATCCGCCGCTAACGGCGGGCGGAGCCGCTTTTCCGGCAAGAGCCGGTCCTCAATGCCCGCGAAGCAGCCCCTGATGAAGGCCCTCTCCTCCATGACAACCCCGCGGATTATTTCCACGAGGCTGCCAGGGGAGGAGGAGCCTCCGTCTGCCAGACCAGGGGCAGGGGCAGGCGCAGGTTGGGCGTGCCGGGCCGTGGCCTCAGCCAGCTTCTGGTGCAGCTGGCTGACCTCCAGCTGCAGGCGATCCACCTTCGCCTGCAGCTGCCGCGTCTCGTCCGTGGCTGTGCGCTGCATCAGCTCCAGGACAATGCCGTGCATGCTCACAGCCCGGCATTTGAGGGCCTTCTGGAAGGTCCCCTTCAAGTTCGAGGACTTGGAGGCGACCTCCAGTACCTCCTCCTTGTCCTGGAGCGCCATGCGCTCCAGTTCCGCCAGGGAGTGGTCGGCGTACAGCACTGTAGACGTGCCATAGCCAGCCCTCGACCTGGTGGCCCGCGCCTGCCGCTCTCTGGCAGCGACCTTCTCCTCCAGGTCCTGCTGGAGCTGCTCCCTCCTTGCCAAGCCTAACTGACGCTCGGCGTCCACCAGGCCCACATCGTGGGTGGGAGTCGAAGTAGGACTCGAAGCCTTTTTTGACTTCGCCTTCCTCCCCGACTTGCCCACCGACTCCGAGGAGCCCCCGGACCCGAGCCTCAGGTAGGCCCGCTTCCGCTGGAGGCGGTCGTTTTCGGCCGCCGACGTGTCCATGACGGACTCGTCGGAGTCCGAAAACTCCGCCCGCAGGCTGGATAAGCTGGCCGCAGATGGTGCGCGGTCAGCTTCGGCGTGGCCCTTAGAGGGGTCGGTGGATTGGCCCTGGTAAGGGCCACTGCGTTGGCCCTGAGAAGGGCCGTTTGGATCGTCCTGGGAGGGACTTTCAGATAAAAACCGCCCGGAGGCGTCTCGCCTTAGTTTCTTCGGCATCCTTGCAGTCGTCCGCCTTTTGTCTGCAAGTCACAGCACACTTTTGCCGCCGGTCTGCCACTCCGTTACGGTGGTCAGACACGGCGTTGCCCGGGGATCACGACGAGGACGTAAGTGCTGTGGGGGGACCCCCTGTACATATGCCTATCTGACCTCCACAACCCAGTTACTGGGTAATACGACACCCCTTGGTAAGACTGGTTGTCAGACTTTCGGGCTTCTGACTACCCGTAACGACTGTCAAAGATCCACGAATGACAGCCGGGACCAACGGATTAACGTACTTTTCGAGGCACGGAAAATAGCATAGATAATTAAATAGTTCTCCTTGACAGTTAAAATACAAACAGCAAAATCTGGTTTTAAAACTTCCCCAAAGAACTGCCTACGTGAGGACAAACTACGTAAAGAAATCATACCCAAACATACGGTAAGGTAGTTTGCCCGGAATGGGGTAAATAGGTCAAAGTGTTACCTAATCAGTAATCAACCTGACAGGTCGGGTCCGTGATGCATCTAATTAAATAAGAGTTAGGGGGCTCTGATAGGGATGGTTTATTGTGCGCCCGTCTCTATTTAGGACGAAGGTGTTTATAATTCTGCTTACGCATTTGGGCATACGGCTTCCGATATATTGGGTGACTGGTAATTAGTGACCGATACTTAAACACATGATTTTACTCATCATTATGAACAACTTTTACTATGGGACCAAACCTGAAATCGCGAAAAAAAATCAGCTGTTCCCTACATTTATGTTCGCTTAACCCGTCAAAATGTAGGGAGCAGCTGATTTTTTTTCGCGATTTCAGGTTTGGTCCCATAGTAAAAGTTGTTCATAATGATGAGTAAAATCACGTGTTTAAGTATCGGTCACTAATTACCAGTCACCCTATATATTGAAAGGCTTGTTTATTGGGAAAGATTTCCTAATAATACGAGCTAATATCATGATTTTTGCAAATGAAGTAGAATTAAAACATCGCAAAAATGCATTGTAGAAACTGATTTTTAGGGATGTTGTTATGATAAGTAGGTAGTAGGTACCAATAGTGTAAAATCAAGTTTGCAGCTTCGGAAGAACTAGGCTAACTGCGTGGTGCTCGAAAACCTCGAAATATCGATTTCTTTCAGTTCTTGGCGTATAACTTCTAAGAGATGCTTTCGGATAAAGCTACAATTTGATATAATTTGAGCGCAGCCGTAGCTCTGTAGATCCAATAGTAACCGAGATACAGCACTTCAAACATTTTCTATTTTTCCAAAAATGTTCAAAATTGTTTCAAAATAAAAGTCTGCTGATTCATAGAAAAGTGCAATACCTAAAGGTCAAAATGTATGAAACAGTTAATTAAAAAAAATAACTGATGAATAATTTCAACGCAGGGGGGGTGCAGAATGATGAACTGAATCCATGGGAACAGATTGGGCTTCGATGTCCCTGCCAGCCTGTATACCTCGGTCTGATCTGGTCTCTCAGCTCTGAAACCTCATGCTATCCCTATGCGATGTAATGGTTGGATGGAAGAGCGTATACGCCGCCGTACGTAACTTTCAAGCCCTTATTTTTCGAAATGAATGAACCGATTTTAATGAAGCTTCATACGCATAAGCTTGATACAAAGGTCTAAAAAGTTCGCATTTTCGTTCTTTGACACCGACTTCCGAAATTGAAGTTATTTTTCACTTTGTAGTGTTTTTTTTTTTTTGGAAATCGGTAGTTTTTTTTTTAAGTTTTTTTATAATTGCGCATGCTATAGTGAAATGATAAGCCAGTCAGCAATATCTATGTGCCTGTGTATCTGTTATTATAACAACGCCTGCAGAAGTAGGATACACAAGCAAGTATTGTGGTATCAAATTGTAACATTCAATTAGAAGCAACGAGACAGTATACCGGGCTCGTGCTGATGAATATTAATTTAACAAATAAATTTATTATCCTGAGCCCCGCTAGAGGTCGCTGCTGAGCTACGAAAACAACGACGTTGTTGGTATTGTTAAGGTTCTACAATTCTACGCAGTGCTATTCTTTTCTCTATTTATCTTAATTTTTCTTCTGATTTTCCTGCAGTGCTGGCAACACAGACTGATTTATTTTATTATTATCAAAAGTCTGTGATGTCCCACTGAAGGGAAAAGGCCTCTCTACTCTATTTCCACTTCTCTCTGTTCAAAGCTGCTAAGGACCAGTTCTTGTTGAAGGAGTCCAGCTCGTCCCGCCATCTCCGCCTGGGCCTGCCGCGATGTTGCTTGCCACTAAGGCATCTTAATGTCATTGGTATTGGTAGCCATGTTCGTCTAACATGCGGCAGATGCGTTGATTCATTTTATTCCTTGTAAGTAATTACTTTTCTCAATCAAGTAACAAAGACAAATTCTGAAGGACGTTTGAATATGTCATAACTCATAAGTATGAAATAAAGTCAAATGTTTTTATGCAAATCCACTACCAACCGAAATTGTCCGTATATTCACCAAATTTAACTTTCCGTTTATTCAAATCAGAACTGTCATTCTTTGACAGTTGTATGAACTAGCTATAACACGGCCATTTGTGATTATACCGCGTAGACAGAGTAAACTATAGACTGCTGCATATATTCTTTTTCATTCGCACAAGAAAAAGAGAAATATATTAACATCACAAGCAAAGAAAAGAGACAGAGTAAGAATATTTCTGTCCCTTACTGCGTGTCGGCTAAGCACATCAATGTGCACAACAAGTTTGACGTTTATGAATGAAATAATAAAAACTACACCGCGATTAATAAGATCTTTTTCGTGCATAATTCAATAGTAGATATATTTGCGCAACTGTGAAAATGGTAAGGTGCAGACTGCAGTGTAATAAGTTGTAAAAATGATAGTATGATGAAGATTGCCGGAATTTTTAGTCCCTTTCGGTGACACGGATACCATGAGTCTATAGATTACTCTGTCTACGTTATAGCGTATCACTTTTCTTAACAATTAATCTCCCTGACTTTATGTTATGATAGTTTAAGGCAGGAGATTGGAGCGAAAATAAAAACGCTGTCCGACAATAGAGCAGTGGAGGTCCTGTGGTAACGGCCCCGAATTACGAGTTAAGGCTCCTTCATCGCGCGCGACACAAAATCACAGCTAGTCGCGCAACGAGCGGTGCCTTTGTGTCGCGCGCGATTATATCGCGTGTCGCGCCTGTTTGTAGGAGCCTTTAGGTCGGGTTCGAACCAAGGCAGGCTTTACTTTGTGTAAATAATTTGATCACCATTGCTCTCGAAACGGTGAAGGAAAACAAGGTGAGGAAGCCGGCATATCCTAGAACCAAAATTTCGAAGACATCTACCAACCCGCGCTGGGCCCGCGTGGTGGATTACAGCCGGTTCCCTCTCACAGAGAGGAGGCCTGTGTCCCAGCAGTGGGCACATTGTAGGCTGATTATGCCGACAATAACTGTTTAGAGATTCTAAAAAAAACTTGACACAGTTGAGTTAAGACTCCTCTTAATAATATTTGTAAGTTTTATTATTGAAGAAGTAGCAAAACAAGCAAAAATACGAAATAGAAACTTCCGCTTCTAATTTCACCATTCGCTCATTTCCTGGCCCTCGCCGCACAGCTAATACGGATTCCTCAGCTTGAATTTTTAATGAAATCTACAAACTGAAACCATAATAAATTAGAATGTAAAGATGATTAAAAATCCTGGTTTTGATGTTTCCTTTGTGAAGTGAGTAATAGCCATATACATCGGTACTTATTTATTCGTTAGTCTTTTTATACATATTAGGTATTTCCTTCTTTTATTTAATATTTAACCGACTTCAAAAAAGGAGGAGGCGTTCAGTTCGTTGGATTTTATTTTTATTTTTTGGTAAGACTGGTTGTCAAACTTTCAGGCTTCTGACGATCCGCAACGGCTGTCAAAGATTCAAGTGTGACAGCCGAGATGCTTTCCGAGGTGTCGTGTTCTCTATAATCTCTTATTAGGAACTTAGGGTTTAAAGTAAAACTACCAGATTATCAGTAGGTAAGTACACAACAACCCAACGGGCACGTCCAGGCGCCACGGGGGGTAAACCGTGACTGCTCGAGCAGTGTTGCCACTGAGTTGTGTGTTACATATTTTAATAGTACGTCACACGAGCCACGGAGTGGTTTCGGTACCTATGTAAAGATGATCACCCATCCACGACCCACCCGCGACAAGCGCAGATTAACCTGATTCATCGACCCTTGCGGCTGTTATTACTTAGCCATGTCGAGCCCCTCCATCAAATCTCCCATAACCAATCCTTATTGATCACAGTAAAATATGACAGCCGCGCTTACCTAGGTATCCTCAGAGCTTAGAATGATTGAACTGACTCATTGAACTATTATACTAAAGCTAGATTTAGTACAATAGTTCAATGAGTTCAATTATTTAGTTCAAATGGATCAATCTAATACCAATGACAGTTGGACCATTCACCGGGAAGTTTCGACTATATTCGGACCATCCTGCTCTGATTAATGATGACGTATCACTCAACCCTGTTCAGTAACTACTATCCATTCTGGCGGGTCTGATTATGAGTTAGGGCTACTGATGTTAGGCAATGATATTACAAGATTTTGCCGTTTATGTTAATTACTTGTTTCTGACTATGAACGACTAGCTTTTTCCCGCGTGGAGGTCAGAAATTATCCCACGGAGTACCTGTGAACCGGAATAAAAGTATATTCTATGTCATGCCTCAGGTAATGGTATACCTTGTGGCAAGCTTCATTCAAATTAGTTCCGAGTGAACTGATTTGAATGAAACTAAGTTAAGGCGTAAAAAGGCAACAGACAGATTATTGACTTTACAAATGCAGGAGAAAGAGCGCTGCTCAAGGATATCGATGTATTTGCCCTATCTAAACATAAATTTAAAAAATAAATTATTAAGCTCTTTGCTCAAAATTTTTAATTATTATGTATTAATGAAGTATGTTATTAACTATTGAATGTTAAAATAATGAAAAAATTGTATTGTTGTTATATATTGATTTTATTTAATTTTACCACAACTATATCTAATACGAGTATAAACTAGTAACATGTGGAAACGTAGTGGATTGTGCATTTACTTATAGCATACGGTATTTCTAGATATAATATACAATGTACGATTGTTTGTTTTCCCAAATAAAATAAAAATCTACGTCGCCACATGCGAACCTTAGTATTTTTATCTTTATCATCATCATCATCCTACAGCAGTCCACTGCTGGACATAGGCCTCTCCTATTGCACGCCATTCAACTCGATTTTCAGCAACTTTCATGCAGCTGCTACCAGCCATCCTGCGAAAATCGTGGCTCCACCTAGTCTGAGGGCGTCCTACCTTACATTCACCGATTCGCGCGGTCTTCACTCAAGAGCAAGTCTACCCCAAGGTAGGTGGGTGGTACTTTTGAAAGATTTATAGGTTAGTAGTTATTTAATTTGTTATCGGAAAATGTGACTAAGGGCTGATTTTTCCAAAGCCAGATAATTTTATCCGAGGAATAAATTTGAATTTTTTGACAGTTCTTCCATATATAATCTGTCAGACGTCATTTTATTCCACGAATAAGAATTATCTGTCGAGTGTAAAATTACCCCTTAATTAAACAGATAGTTTAGAATCAATCGGATGCAACATAAATAAAAAAATATATTTGAAACAGTGTTCTAATGGAAATAGCACCCGAATTGCGTAATACACTTGTGTGATTGGTCCTCTAGGTAGGTAGTAGGTAGATGATTGCTCAACACTAACTAACCAATGGTCCTGGCCTTCGAAAAAAGTTCTAACTCGAAAAAAGGTTTTTCTTTTTCTTTAACACTAGCCCAAATGAAAAATAAAAAGTAATTTAAAAAAATTAAACCGACTTCAAAAAGAAATGAACTCAAAATTATGAAATAACTTTAATTTCGGAAGTCGGTGTCTTGGGATCTGTATTTTAGTTTTAGTTTTTTGCCACCGACTTCCGAAATTAAAGTTATTTCATAATTTTGAGTTCATTTCTTTTTGAAGTCGGTTTAATTTTTTTAAATTACTTTTTATTTGGTAATTTTTAGTTGTTGCACTAGAATTTGACCAAGGTTCTGAGATGTTTTCGCTTTGACACTACACCCGTAGCTCGTATCAATAAGCCAGGCCGTCATACTTTCACGTTTTAGTCCATATCTTGAAAATTACTGAATCGATTTTGATGAACCTTGCACTGTTCCCTAAGTTGAAGTAAATGTAAGTCAATAAAAAGAAGAATGGTCACGATCCGATTAATAGTTACGGAGATATGCGTGGACAAACATACATACATACATACATACATACATACATACATACATACGTCTATAAAATTTTGGATATTTGTTTGGAAGCCCTAATAGATTGTCATATGTGAATATAATGCAATTCCAATAATATTACATACATACGTATCGAATTGATAACCTCCTTTTTTTTGAAGTCGGTAAAAAAACTAGGTTACCCTCTTGAATGTCCTAAAAAAAACTATTTGCCTACCTTTATCTCAACGTGAAGGTGAAATAGATTCCGATTTTTTTACATTGGAAAAGGTCAAAGGAATCTTGATTTTAGAACCCGATACTTTATGGTAATTTCAGGCCATACCTATTACGATCATAAAACAAGTGAGGTACCTACAAAAGAGATTCGGGAATATATTATTGTTGCTCTCGTAAGATTGTTCAATAATTTATGTGGGCACTGTGTCTTGTAATACCATCCGTCTTATTACAAAACGAGTTCTAACTTTAGACCAAGCCCAAACCTGCGAGCCAGTTATTGTATTTCGAATCTTATACAGCCTGGGGAAAAGTTCTTAATGCAAAATTGACAACTTAGACTCAGTTTTAACGCCAGTTTTTGTAATTAGAATTTTAAAACCATTTTTAAAACTGTCGGATAGTTCGAAATTCAAAAATGGCTCGATGGTCTAAACGTGGCCCCTAATTCACTATGACCACAAAATGATTCCCTACTTCGAAATCACGTCAATTTCTTAGCTAATCACGACATTTGCTAATAACGTATTATTTATGATACAATCAACAAAACCGCGCGAAATGAACGTGAAGTTTGCGTGGTTTGAACTGTCAAATACCACACTTGACAACCGTACGTAGTTTGCACGTGGAAAGTTTACGCGGGGAATAATAATCACATACAAAATTGGGGCCCTGGGTCTAAAGAAAACCGTGGTTCTGTAATAAGGAAAAGATATCCTAAAGACATAATAATATATTAAATGGAAAAACAACAATTTGCCTAGAAAGTAGGCATTATCATCCCCCAGTCTTATCCAAATTTATTTGGGGTAAGCAAAACATTATTCTTCCATACTAAATCGAACAAAATACGAGTATGAAGGTGAAAAATCTACCATTCATACAATTTTTTTTACCAGTAGTTTGCTAGTTGCTGATAGCTTAAACATAGAGCTAATGCTGTTTAAAAATAATATTGAATACTTTTCTCACTTTGGGCAAAATACAAGCTCTAAAACGAAGATAAGATTCATAGTGCTAAGAATATACTAATATTGCTATGTCATGTATTTCTGTAGGTATACAATATACAAGCTACCACCGATATTAATACTCCAATAACCCACATACATTTGTCACAATACAACCGCAAGGTGATGTTGAGCTCGTTGAGCTATGCGATTGCTTTGAGCTTGGAGAGCTGAGCTCAAATAAATCATTGGACGATTTAATAATACGCATAGCTGTTCTGTGCAGGATTAATGTTTCTGTCTTGTCGTTGATACACGTTTTTATTGTCATTGGTTTATTGCTGTTTTGGGTATTTTTTGGGGCCTGGGGTTAATTGGAACTGTCATTGTCTGAAGTTGGAAATAAGTATCTAATTACAGGGTTATTTTAAAAATCATCAAAAAATTTCAGTCAAAAAGTCATTTATATTATACTAGCTTCTGCCCGCGGCTTCGCCCGCGAGGTATGTAGATAAAAACTATCCTATGTCCTTCCCCGGGACGCAATCTATCTCTCTGCCAAATTTTATCGAAATCCGTGGTTGAGGCGTGAAAAGGTAACATACAGACAGACAGACAGAGTTACTTTCGAATTTATAATATTAGTATGGACTATCACTTGTCTGTTAATAGATTTCGAAACTTGTTTTTAAATTGATTTGTTGTCATGGCTTTATATGACTGTGGATTTTGTTGTATATTTTCGGGGCCTTACAAAAAAAGCTTAATTTTTTTAATGTAATAAACTTCTAAGACGTGATGTGTATCGTTATCTAAACACGATAAAACATTAGAAAACAGTTTTTCTCAACTTATACTTCAAGTATACCATAACATAATAATTGACAATTTTAATTCTAAAAAAAACTAGACTGAAACGGCCCATAAATTAATATCAGTCTCTAATTGCAATTTCACATTTTTTTTCGAAAGAAATTTTATGTAAGTACCTACCTACCAACTTAGTTTTTGTTTAATTTGTTCTGTAAGTCTGTAGGTACCAATTATCTACGAAAAACTTTTATATTGTTTCGGCTTACGTACTTAAATAAAATTATATCTTAGTCTTATCTGAAAAAGTTCTAGAATTACTTCTTTAGTCATTTCAACAACTTCTAAACAAATTACATAACATTATTGAGATAAGTACCTAATTAGAACTTTGTTTCAATTAATGATATTACACTAATGCAATGAAACGGAGATTGCATCTATTAAAATAGTATATTAAACTATGTAACAAAATTATTCAGTGACGTTCACAGAGACCAAAGACAAAAAAAAACAAAACAAGGCGCGAAGTTTACCATAGATTATCACAATTTTAACAAATTATTTACGAAATGTCCTCGTTGATCTTGTGATCGCAAGCGCTAGTGCTGATGAGGTTCTGGGTTCGATTCCCGGGTTGGGCAAAGTTTTATTGGGTATCTCATGAGGAATTTCTCAGTATCAGCCCGGTTTCTGGATTAGTGCCCGGTTGATAGCAATAAGGGGGAAAGGCCTGGGGGGGGGCTATTACATGGGACTTGAACATAACTGACGAAATGTGGATGTAGAGACGCCAGCACATCAAGCTTACTACAAATCTGTCTTTCTTTAATAGATTTTCAACATTATCGCTAAAGTATAAGGTTCAAAGTTGATTGGGAAAATTTGTCAGTGTCGGGTAGCTTGATGTGCTGGCGTCTGTACTATAGATACACCTCTGCTTAAGTCTTTAGGGAGACAAGGCGTTATATTATGTTATTTAAGTAGTATTGAGACTAAAACGATGAAAAATGCTTTAAACCCTTGATTTTCATAAAGAGCAGCGTCTTCTATCTTTCATAAGACAAAAAAACAGGGTGTAATGTGATCAGCAAAATGATTTTTCAAGCATGGCAATTTTAACGTTTTATAAAACATTAAAATACATTTATTTCATATAATATTTAATTAACAATAGCCAACCACCACAAAGATTACTAACCGAGTATCATTTGAAGAAAATGAGAAGATTTTTGACTTCTTGGTCTAGTGTTCGCAAGCGGTAGGTACTGCTGAGCATGAGGCCTTGGGTTCAATTCCCGGGCCGGGCAGCGTTATTGGATTTTCCCATATCGAGCTTCTCAGTAGCCGCCCTGAGCCCAGATTTGTGCCCGGTTGACGACAATAGGCTCGCTCCCTACTGATGAAATGTTGGTGTACTATAGGTAGTTACACCTCTGCTAGACCTTCAGGGAATACAGGCGTGATGTCATGTTATGAGAAGATTTTTGAACGTCTTGACGGTTTTACCTAAAAAACAAAACAGCCAAAAAAATTATACCTATAAAATATACCCGAATCGAACCTCTCCTGTATTCCCGATGAAATATGCAGCGACGTTACACATCATGCGATAACATGGTTTGGCATTTATTTGTCTAGACAATCCCGCAAGATTCAGATTTATTGTACTACCTTCTATATATTCTGTTCGATGTCGGGTAATGTACAGATGAGGAAGAGAAGTAAAACTGTTTACTTATAGCTTTCTTGAATAACTAGTATGCTGGGCCGAGGTTGCTGATGAGGCTGAGGGTGATGGTCGCTGCATGCTGGTGGTCAGGATACCCGTTGAAGCCGGGGGTGCTGGCTGGCCGGGTGACTCGCCGCTAAATCTTGCGGGAGTGCTGATGAAGACGGCAGGCTGAAGTATTTGCGCGTAGGCTGCGCTGACGTTCATGTTCGGGGTCACCAGTATAGAGGTATGAGGAACAGGGTGTAAAGTTCACTCATCCTCCGACCAGACGGGTGTTGTGTCTGGCGGGCAACTGCCCGATGATTCATGTCGGGCCGTTGTATATATGCTAGTTGCGCGGTAAACTCTGCTTGCGAGATGCATTATTTCGTGTGACGTCAGTATGACGCGTAGTTGCCATGTGGCGTTTGTAGATACCGCTACAGGGTATTGTAATTACCCAGTAACTGGGTTGTGGAGATCAGGTAGGCAGTCGCTAAATGTAAAATGGAGTTCTGTTGTATCCGGATAGACTGGAAGCCGATCCCAACATAGCTGGGAATAGGCAAGGCAGATAATGACTCACTAGTGTTGACGATATAAGATAAAACTAAAGGCCGAATTCCCTTACGAAGTTTTCCTGCACGTTGACTTATGTACACGACGTAACATCGGGAAAGTCCCATTGGCACTGGTTAAATTAAAACTCGCAAATCATGTCAGTGATCACAAGTTCATGACATTCCACCATGGCAGCATTATTACAATTTAAATGGTTCTCAGTATGTGATAGGTCATAAGTACAGCATAACATCACGCCTGTATTCTCCGAAGGTTAGGCGAAGGTGTACCTATACTACACCTACATTTCGCTATTTATGTTTAGGTCCCATGTCTTCTTCTTAGCATTGTAGATGGCCAAAAATTTAAACATTTTTGAACCGAAACTCAGTCCTATATGGGACTGAATTTTGGGCCAAAATTTTTTAAATTTTTCCTACACCTACATTTCACTATTTAGGTTTAGGTCCCATGTCTTCTTCTTAGCGTATCAATGGCAAAAAAAAATGGCCCAAAATTCAGCCCCATGTAATAGGAGGCGATCCTATTGATGACAACCGGGCACAAATCAGGACTCCGGGGTATGAGAAATCCCTGAAGGAAAAACCCAATAACAACCCAGGACCTCATGCTCGGCAGTAGCGGTTGCGACCACTAAACCAACGAAGAAGTAGGAAAGCATATGAATGATTTTATTTCTGTTAGTAAGTAGGTTTATACAAACATTTACACGTCAATCATATCTTAAAAAAAAATGAGGTCGTCGTTTCCTATCTGACTACTCTGAGAAGAAAGGCCGAAACAAACTCAAAGGTCACAGTCTCTTTTAAAGCCCAGACATAATCTTGGTCAGATCATGTGAAGACCATGTAGTTTGGTGTCTGAAATAGTCTTTTGAGAAAACAACAACACACATTGTGTGGAATTGTCCAGTCTGGCACGCATTTGTCAGTAAAACTCAGAACTTAAGGAGATTAACTTAAAAAACATTTCGAGTTGAACTTCTCCCCTTTTATTTATGATAATACAATATTTATTCCTGTTATACTTGTCTTGATCATGTTTACTCGTGAATGCGTTACGAATAAAATGTATTGTGACCTAATAAAATACATTTTCTGTACTTTTTTTATATCTGTACCTACAAGACTTTGACTAAATTTAACCTTCTTTTGTTCTTTTAGCTTCTTTATTTTAGAAAACGTCTCCAAGTCTACATACTCCAGATTAGATACAACATGGTTTAATTTTTTTAAGAAAGTGGTTCTAATATTATCTATTGTATGGGGTGACAGGGACATCGACATGCAAACTGAAACTATCACTTTAGCATATGATTCTAGACCCTGGTAGGAATTTTTCATCGGTTATAGTAAAAAAATCTGCTGTTTCGTCGAAAAATGCAAACCTAAGCGGGCAAAATGTATGGAACAGCAAATTTTTATTCTGTATTATGCTTAGAGCTAGGTACTCTAAACCAAAATTAAATAAACGATGCTATATCTGAATTACTAAGACATCGTCCTGACTACCGAAATTGATTCCAAACCCTACCCATAACGCTATCGATACGAACCTACCATTAGCACAAACAATACGAATCTTAGGAGATAAAAAGAAAAACCTAGGTACTAATGATATTAAGAATCCACAAAGCTAAAAAAGTAACGACCTAACTTCCAATCCAAATTGAATTACTGTACCCATTTGCCCACAACCCACAATCTCCAACCAAGCCACGATTAGACCACTACAATTATAAGGGGACGCCCTAATACCTACCTCTTGCCACCAGCGCCTTAATTACAGCACTCTAGTAATTACTAGAGAACAGTATAAATATAGATCAGACAAGATTTAAAGACTAGAAATGCAATGTATATGCAGAGCACGCAATGGATGGCAATTACAAGAATGCATCGGGTGACAAAAAGCCAATTACATTGAAAGCTCTTCGTGTGCTGTTTTGTAGAGTCTTCCAACTTTGCGAGCAATGTAAGTTGAAATTCAGTTTGTTTGTGAAAGTTTCACGGTTGCAGAATGACAGTGAGCTTATTGATGGATTGGTTGCGTTGGTGCAGTTTTGTTTAATGGATAAAGTGATATAGGAATTACATGATAGTACAAATAGGATGTTCCGGTGCTTGCATTTATCATAATCACCCTATAATGTTCCCACTGCCAGGACACAGGCTCTCTTCGAGAGGGAGTGGGCTGTAATCTACCACGCGGGCCCAGTGTGGGTGGATGTTTTCCTTCACCGTTTTGAGAGCAGTGTTGATGAAATTATTTACAAAGAGTAAAACGCCTACCTGGGTTCGAACCTACAACTCGTAAGTCGGGGTATTCACCACTGGGCCACCACTGCTCAGTTGCTTACATTTACTGCAACCAATCTAGAGCCAACATTTTACGGTACGATAATAATAATACCTTTGAGTAAAATGGAAGTTACAGACCTAGTTACTTTAGAGAATTGCTCTTTATTGTTTTAGCTCGACACGTAGAAGATTTACAATGTTCGGCTTGAAATTGTCACCATGCCCTGATATTCTAGCGGTCAGCAGTATTATTAGCAGTTCTTTTGTTGTTGCAGAACTTACGTCTGTGGTGTCCAACTGGTGGCAATACTCATTGTAGAGGATTGTCCGAGGACCTAGACAAAAATTCGAAAACATGTTACATTTACCAACTCGCATTGGGCCCGCGTGGTAGATTACGGCCCACTATCTCACAGAGAGGATGCCTTTATCTCAGCAGTGGGAACATTATAGGCTGATTATGTTTATGCTAGACAAAGTGAAAGTCGATCATCGATAATGATGATGGTAAAGTCAAAAATCTACGGGACATAAGCTACCAAAAAGCATATGTCAATCCCGTTGAAAGTCGTTGTAGAAGCGATTGCCACTTTTATATGTCTTCAGTTGTTTAATAGTCAAAAAACTATAAGCAGGTCTAAATCGGGTGACAAACAAAACGAAAGACTACCAAAATAAATACCCCAAAAAGGCGCAAAACATATTAAAATTTAAAGACAAGTCCAAAAACCTTGGTATATTGGCCTAAACCACTGGATCTAGTTGCATAAAACCAAGCAGAGCAGTGGGGGGAACATTATGGGCTGGTTATTACCGCTGGATGCGAGCAGCACAGGATCAGTCGATGTGGCGACGCTTAGGGGGCGGGCTATCTCCACCAGTGAACGCCTTTCGGCTGATATGATAATGATAATTATGTTCACCAGTTTATTATACAAAATATATAAACATATCCAAATCCGGTGGCAACCAACCGAAAACCTATCCAAATAAATACCCCCAAAAAGGCACAAAACTTATTAAAATTTGAGGACAAGCCCATCTTGGCATATTGGTAACGGCAATCTATCGGCCATGAATCGTGGTAACGGACCCGGCGGCACGTGCCTCGATTGCCGATATCTCCAGATAAACACCCCAGTGTGGGACACGGTCCATGGAAGTATGTGATCTGATTATAGGGTGTAGAGTTTTATAGTCTTTGTGTGACGGTGCACTTTGTTGAAATAGGTTTTAAGTAAACGGGCTATGTTAAAAGTACCTATGCTTAATAAAAATGTTAAGTTCACTTCACTGACAGACAACGCTAAAATTTCGAGCATCTAGACCCAGCGGTTTAAGTCTGCTCGGTCTCATCATCATCATCATTTCAACCGAAAGACGTCCACTGCTGGACATAGGCCTCCCCCAAGCATCTCCACTTCGACCGGTTCTGTGCTTCTCGCATCCAACGGGTTCCTGCGGCCTTCACAAGGTCGTCGGACCACCATGTGGGAGGCCTTCAAACACTACGTCTTCCGGTACGCGGTCGCCACTCCAGAACCTTTCGACCTCATAGGCCATCTGTTCTGTGAGCAATGTGCCCTGCCCACTGCCACTTAAGTTCGGCAATTCCTCGGGCTATGTCGGTTACCTTGGTTCTCCTGCGGATCTCCTCATTCCTGATTCGATCACGCAGGGAAACTCCAAGCATATCCCTCTCCATTTCCCTTTGGGTGACTTTTAGCCTTCTTATTCTTATAAGGCCCATTGTGAGCGACCACGTTTCAGTGCCATAAGTCATCATTGGCAACACGCACTGGTCAAAGACTTTCGTCTTGAGACACTGCAGTATGTGGGACGAGAAGATATTGCGTAGCTTCCCGAACGCTGCCCAGTCGATTCGGATTCGACGATTGACCTCTTTCTCGAAGTTAGACCTACCTAACTGGACAGTTTGTTCTAGGTAAACATACTCGTCCACGACTGCTGCTAGATGCATGAAATTTTACACAAAAATTCCTTATATAACCAAATTGAGCAGGATTTTTGAAAAGTCATCCCCTAAAGGGGTTAGGGAATAACTTTTCCTTCCTGAAAGTTTGTATGGAAGTACGTCATTTTGGCCGATGGGAAATCGCTTGTCTTTCATAATTTTGGATGAGTATGTATCTACACCAACCCGCACTTGGCCCGTGTGGTGGATTACGGCCCACTCGATCTCACTAAAAGGAGGCCTGTGTCCTAGCAGTGGGAACCTTTGCATACTTTTACTATTGAAAATGCATTTGTACCTTGCGAACTCTTGGCATCGAAACATAGCCAAGGGTGACGTGTTCAGAAGATGGCCGAAACGCCCTGGTGGTTGCTTATGTCAAAAAAATACGATCTCTAGAGGTGAATCAAAGATGGCCATGTAAGTAACAACATAAAGTTCGTTGTCTAACTTGACCTTACATTTCTTAATGGAGCTTCTAAACAGAAGTATTTCATTTATTACTACATATATTGCTTTTATTAATTTATTAAAACTTTATGCACAAGTAAAATAATATTGTACAAAGGCGGCCTGAGACATTTTCTACCAGTCAATCAGCTTTTATAATAATTAATATTACCCGCGATATCAATGAACGTCTTACTTAACTAAACAAACCCCTTCAACTTCGGTCTCTTACCAACAAAATCGAAGCACACAACTCCAAGATAAACTACAGCTTATCAAATAAACGTGTGAAAACTATTCCATCCGAGTCTCATATACTCATTACGTTACACTCTTTAGAGGATTAGCTACGTGCCTCCGATTCCTCAATGAAGACATATGGAGGATTCCGTGTTTGCATAACAAATACCATGGGTTACAGCCCTAATTAAGAGTAATTGCGGCCTCCTTCGAGATTGTAAGAACAAGGGACGAGGGATGCATGGTAATGCCGTCTTGTGTAGGGATAAGAAAGTGGAATGGAAGTGGTCATAAGGAAACGATTTGAGTTGAGATTGGGCACTGGTTTTAGTGAAGATATCTATGGGTTAATTGTTGCTATCTCCTGACCTACTGCGGGTTTTGGAAGGTCGGTAGTGGCAATATTTTTGTAGGAAATAGCTGTTTATCTGACAAAATAGGACCTAAATATTTGATAAAACATAACTCAAACATTAATCTTCATATGTCTTCTATTATATACTTTACTAATAATAAAGCTGAAGAGTTTGTATGTTTGAACGCGCTAATCTCTGGAACTGCTAGTTGGATTTGAAAAAATCTTTTTGCATTTGATAGCCAAATTTTTGAGGAAAGCGATAGGCTACCTAACATCAAGCTGAGAGCCATAGGAGCCGAGCAAAAACAAAAAAGACAAAATGAACGTTACGCGAAAACGAAGTACAGGCGCGGGCAGGCGATGCGATGCGACAGGATGCAACAAGAAATTTCACACGGACGAAGTCGCGGGCAGAAAGATAGTGTTTATATACTAAACATGTTTTGTAAGGTTGTTTTGTTCCATTTTGGTCGAAGCAGCACCCTAATTGCGTAACACACCATCAATCTCAATCTGAATCAATTTGAAGGATATTGCTAATCCATTACTTTATATGTTCGAAAAATTTGTCTGCTCAACAACGTTAATAACGCAATGAATGTTGTTGAAGCGTCAAAATGAAACCCATTGCTACTGATAGTGTTTTACGCAATTACGGATGATACGGAGATATGGGTTGTTCAATAATTTACTTACTCGTAGCACTTTTTTCTCTCTTTGAAGACTGTCTCAGTTGCAATATTGTTAAAAGAATGTATAAACGCCAGCACATCAAGTTACTACAATCTGTCAAATTTCTTTAATAGATTTTCAACTTTATCGCTACATCATAAGGTTCAAGGTTGATTGGGAAAATTTTACAGTTTCGGGTAGCTTGATGTAGATTGTGTGATCTGTACATCTGGTACCTACTAAGATTGTTCTTACCACAGAACAAAAGACTTGAAATTAAAAATTCATAGCAATATTCAACCGTCGGTCGCTAAAACACAATGTTCTTATTGAAATTAAAGAAAAAATATCGATATCAATAAAAATAGAAAATACAAAACCGTCAAATGCCAAATAAGTTCAGTTAGCAACCGCAAACAGAGGTCCCGGTGTATCGAAGTTAACAGTTTATTTCCTACGTGTTCTTGGGACAAATACGATTTTCTGGGTACGTGCCTCACCGTGCAGCGGCAGGGCTTGAATACTACCTACAATTGCGGGATTCCACTTTATAAAATTGTTATGTTTTTTTATTCTTTGACGGCGGTAAGTGAAATTGGAATGGACTTTGAGAGTTTCGGATCGAAAATATTGTATTTACTGAATCTGGAAATAGAGAAACGGAATAATTGATACGTATTGGAGTTCTGAGCTAGTTTTTTACCCGGTTGTGCACTTGTGCCTGGTTTTTGATAAACAGGCTACAGCTAAGTAACATAATATTTTTACGTGTATGCTTGTATGCACCCAAGGCGTCGCGGACAGACCCCGTAAAAGATGGCGCGAGGATAAAACAAACGACTAGTGATCCACATTAGCACGAGTTATTCCGCCCCTGCTAGTTCTTCTTCTGTTTTAGTCTCTGTCTTATCCACTATAAACTTTCTCATTCCGGTTTGATCCACTTTTTCTTTTGAGCACTAGGAGTCTTGGGTTTGGGGAGTCCCATTGGATTATGAGAGTAAAGGAACAGAGAGTGCACCTGGGTTTACGCACACACTCGTGCACTATAATATCTCCTGCGTACCTGGCTAATCTCCATTGAGATTGGCCACCGTGACCGAAATCGGTCGGGAGGCTATTAACAGTTTACTATTACGTCGTGGGTGATTCTACGCACAAGTGTTATGACGACAAAGATCAAATGGGCTATTCTGCCAAAATAACAGGACACTAAAAACCCTCGATTATTACTACACAGGCTTGCATACACGTGGACAATTATAGTAGCAAGGGTTAATGTCCACCGCGCACATGAGAGAGAAAATTTTTAACGGAAAAAGTTCGTTATTAATTCCGAAGCTCGTTTTATGTGGTCCCACATGACCGTCGGTTTTATTAAATTTCTTTGAGAAATAACGAACACTCAAAATGTTGTTATAACACAATTACTTTGTAAGAAAAGGAAATTGAAAAAGTTGTATGGAAATATGTTGAAGCCAGGTTCGACAAGAAAATAATGTAGAGGGTAGTTCTTTTTTGTGTGACGAGATTTTAAAGATGGCGACGAAGGTAGAATAGTTTTATGAAAGTGGTTTAGGTTTAAATTTTTGTAACAAGAGCTGAAATTACGAAGAAAGTACTTACCTAGTTAGATAATATAGCACTAAGATTTGACATACTTATTTAATAGATTGAATGTATCTTTTGAGATATTTCTGAAGCTAATATGAAAATCAGCCAATATATACTTGTCGCATCAGCGGGTGGCCGAGATGCGATACATCGGGTCTTCTTCACGATCCGACATAGTTTAGATAGGTGTGGGCACTGCAGTGGGTACTCGAACGAAAAGATTCTTTGAATTTACAGTAACTTTAATAAACTAGCTATTTACAACCGAAACGCACACGTGCGTCGGAAACAAACACGTGCGTTGGTATTGAGCGATTGCCGAGACTGTCCGAGCTCGACGGTCGACTGTAGACTGACTGTCGCACCACTCGGTCTCTCCACCAGTCCTCGCGGCATCCCCTCCACCGACGATCGTGTCCAAGCGGTAGGGCTCGCTTGCGTTTCCGATCACATGATTCTTCGTTTACCAATCAAATTGTTAGATGGCGCTGTTCACTGTACTGTGTTGCCATCTATCCACGACACGGCCATCCCTGACTAGCACCCGTCCTCGGGTGTAGTACCTGCGGACCAAATATACTCACAGAGTAAACAAGCTCGGCTATCCTGCCAAATATCTAAGGTAACTCTTCTATCCTGCCATTACCTAATAACTAAGGTAACTCGGCCTATCCTGCCAATACCTAATAACTCAGGTAAATCTATCTCATTGTTACTTTAATTTCTCTAGTCTTCATTTACAATGCCTTGTTGTCAAGGTTTCGCACCCCATACAACATTAATCATTAGAAAAGGTTCGATCATTAAGTTGAACCAAAGAAAATCAAAATTCTAACGAATCAGTTACTATTTACCAAAATCTGTGCAAAAACACAGTCCAGAATCACACCAATAATTCTTAATAGATCAGTTGTCACATTAGGTGCGGTTGAGACTAGTCACCACATGTGCTCACTACACATGAGGCGCTCTGTGCACCAACACAGACTAGAATCGACCCATTGATTCTCAGTAAAAGAAAACTAGCGCAATATGTGCTACAACACATGAAGCGCTCTGTGCACCAACACAGACAGGGCTCAACCGATTGATTCTCAGAAAAAGAAAACTAGCGCAATATGTGCTACAACACATGAAGCGCTCTGTGCACCAACACAGACAGGACTCCACCGCGATCAACAAGTTAAACCATCAAAATTGTAACAAATCAGTTAGAATTTACCGAAATCAAACTCATAGGCAATGTATACTCAACTCGTGAAACTTTCATTGTAATCTGTGCACCAACACAGACCAGAATCGCACCAACGACTCTCTACTTAACTACCGCCACATATGCTACAACACATGAGGGGCTCTGTGCACCAACACAGAAAAGAATCGCACCAACGACCCTTAAGACATCTGCCGCCACATATGCTACAACACATGAGGGGCTCTGTGCACCAACACAGAAAAGAATCGCACCAACGACTCTTTAGACATCTGCCGCCACATATGCTACAACACATGAGGGGCTCTGTGCACCAACACAGAAAAGAATCGCACCAACGACTCTTAAGATATCTGCCACCACATATGCTACAACACATGAGGGGCTCTGTGCACCAACACAGAAAAGAATCGCACCAACGACTCTTAAGATACCTTGCGCAATATGTGCTACAACACATAAAGCGCTCTGTGCACCAACACAGACAGAAATCGCACCAACGATTTCTTATAGACCCATCGCCACATGTTACTCATGAGGTTTGGTCTTAAGTTTTGAGTTTGAGTGTACAAGCCATTCTTAACCAAAGGTGGTCTCACTACCACTGTCATCAACTATGACATCTAATTTTCGAGTAACTTGGTGATCGGGTATCCTTCTCACACAATCATGAGGGTATTCTTAGGCTCGCTGAGTCAAGCGCCTTTACAACTAAAAGCCCTAAAAGCAAACTTAGCTAACTTTACTTTAATCAAATCGAATGTTATCGTAATTGCATTTTTTAAGACCCTGTGTCGCGTGGTCTATTATATCATCTAAGCTAATATCAGTCAACTCATCATCAGTTGTCACTAAGCTAAGTCAATACACCCCGACGCAACACAATCTTTGATGATAGAGTGACAGAATCGTAATAAAATGGATGTGGCTCACCCAGTATTCATCAGTACACTGCTCGGATTGCTGACATAGTAAACTTGAACCGTATCACTCGGTACTAGCCGCTGCTGCAGGCGCTGGCCCGAAACCGCCTGGCACCCTCGCCGTACTGGCGTCTCCATCATAGCTTCGTGGACATCTCGAAGCAAAATGTCTGGTGTTGCCGCATCGAAAACAGATGCTCTGGGGCACTGCCATCCTGTTGCACACGTTCTTGTGTGTTAACCTGTAACCAAAAATTCAACAGCAGTGCATGTTCCACTCGGCCAATTCTGACCATTTACGACTTCTAACTTTTGAAATCAGAAAACTTTAATCCACTTCTTATTGTCAAAACTACCTCTAATTTAACTAAACAAACTTTGAATAATCTTAGCAAAAACATCCAATGACCAGAGTCTTGTAAACAAACTTTGATTTTATCTAATGAAAGCGAAAATCATCAACCAGAGCCATGTAAACAAACTTTGATTATCTAATCATAGCGAAAATCATCTACCAGAGCCATGTAAACAAACTTTGATTATTTAATCATAGCGAAAATCATCTACCAGAGCCATGTAAACAAACTTTGATTGTTTAATCATAGCTAAAAATCATCTACCAGAAACGGACCTCTGAACTTCCGATCTAACATGGTTATAACCGTCTAAAAACACTACCGCCCTGCACAGCCTCCAGACGTAGGTAGCGGGAACTGGAGGTAGATGTCCAGAGTCCCGTAGCGCCGCGGCAGGGTCGTCCAGCCGCTCCCCTGCGGCGACGGCGGTGGCAGTATTAGTAACCGCCTCCGGGCCTCAAGCCTTCAACAGCGCACGTAGACACGTACGTCTGCGCAGGTGCGGGTGCAGGTGCAGAAGCGAAGTAGGCAGGCAGAAAGGTGGAAGGAAGGAAGAAAAAAAAAAACCCTGTAACCAGTCGGTTTGTCCGTTGAGGTGATGTCTGGACACACGCGACCGACTGACATCCCGACAACCGTAGTCCGAGTTGTCTACGGTGGACAGCAGTGAGCTGGCATCCACTGGTTATCGAGATGTGGCAGCCCAGGTGGTGCGTTACAATAGAAACACATGAATAAAGAAAGGTAAAGAATGACATCCAAATGTGTAGGTAGGTGAAGAAGAATTATTAGACTTTCTTTTCACTTTTAAACCTACGCTACGAATAGATCTGGATATCCTCCGCTGGATACATGGTTAATAGAAATAAGATAACAAGATTGTAGGCTGCTTAAGAAGTTATTATAACAAAGAGAATTGATAGGTACCAGTATGGATAACGGTTACATTGTGAACGCTTAGAAAAGTGAGCTGTAGGTAGATCTAAGTTAACCGTGGTACGCGTAAGAACACTGAACACTTCTAATTTACAAAGGATTCTAATTAAAACGTTATTTAAGTTATAAAGAGAGTTGGAACAACTATAAGCGGCGAAGAAATAGGTGTTTGCGACACTCACTCGTCTGGGGTTTTTTCACAACACTTAGGTCTTTGGACCCGCTTTACGCAGAGGACATACAGCGATCTGCGTGTCCAATATAATAACGCGTTTAGGATACTGTTGGGGCTGTCGTGGCGTTGTAGTGCGTCCACTATGTTTGCGGAAGCGCGCACAGACGATTTTTACGCCATTATAAGAAAAAGGACCGCCTCCATAGCCGGCCGGCTACGCACCGCCACCAATAGTCTCCTGAGCGTGTTCTCAGATAGGTGGGACTCCCCTCTGCTGCGTCACTGGGAGAGGATCCATACCAATTGATAGTCTATTTTATGTCCTCCTTATTACTAACACTAGTCATTAAGTTATTTTGTTGCTACTAACACTATGGACTTACGTCTGAAATAAAGAATTTGAATTTGAATTATTACATGGTAGTTATAAAAAGTTTGTACTTCAACAAATAACTGTCGTGAAGTTTTTAGATAATGGTTTCTTCAGCCGCGTTCCCGTCAAATGAGCTCCCGGGTTTTATATAGCCCGAGGTTGGATAGTTCTAGCAATATTTTGGTGGAAGGAGAACACAGCCAATCAGGACGTAGCTGGAGTGTTGCCACTATAATTCCTTCAAGATCCATTATAAGAGTTATTTTTGTTAAAAAAATAATTAACAGAAATAACGTGTAACGTTACATCTTATAATCAAATTTTGCTCTTCGTTTTCTAATAACACGAAATCGCCAACCGAAAATGTTGTTATAGCTGCCTTTGTCCTATCATAATATTACTTTGCAAGTAAATGTCGGGTAGAAACGTAATAAAATCTCAAGTTGATGGTCGCTAATCGCAACGCTACAAATGATTTGTTCTGTGCTGAATACACGCGTTTGACCAATACCAGTCAACGCAACAACGTTATTAACTAGTTTGCCACTTAATTTGGCTGCACAACTCGCTTTTACTAACTTGCATTCAGCACCAGAATTGTAAACAAAACAATACAGCTCACCTTTATTTTGTAACGTGCCTGAGGGTAGTTGTGTGACGTCCACTCGCCCTTCACTACATCCAACACATTGGCCACCATCCGCTTGCTGCCACTGCTTATGCAGGGCCGCGATATGTCCTGGTTTCTCACTTGCAGCATACGAAAGGTTTCACTGATGGCTGCGAGGCTGCTTGGCTCGATTCTTAGAGCGTGGAGTGACTTTGTCCTTATCCAGATGAAATCCAGGCAAAGAAATATCGCACCGTGACGTCATCGCTCAATTCTCCATAATTTTTTCAGCTCGAGTTTATCCCAGTTCTGATGTCGCATCAGCGGGTGGCCGAGATGCGATACATCGGGTCTTCTTCACGATCCGACATAGTTTAGATAGGTGTGGGCACTGCAGTGGGTACTCGAACGAAAAGATTCTTTGAATTTACAGTAACTTTAATAAACTAGCTATTTACAACCGAAACGCACACGTGCGTCGGAAACAAACACGTGCGTTGGTATTGAGCGATTGCCGAGACTGTCCGAGCTCGACGGTCGACTGTAGACTGACTGTCGCACCACTCGGTCTCTCCACCAGTCCTCGCGGCATCCCCTCCACCGACGATCGTGTCCAAGCGGTAGGGCTCGCTTGCGTTTCCGATCACATGATTCTTCGTTTACCAATCAAATTGTTAGATGGCGCTGTTCACTGTACTGTGTTGCCATCTATCCACGACATACTTTATACCTCAGAAGCAACTGAAAAGTTTGAGTAATTGTGACAGTCCTAAAGGATCGCCTACCTATTGATAAGCAGTATTTCGTTGAAGGATGTACTTTTATTATTATTATGTTTTAACGTGGCTTCATATAATTTGATTTGGTCTCTGGGGACTTTTTTATTTTATAAGAAGTATTGGATACTTATAAATGATATTATTTTTCTTCTAAACGACACTGAAATATCAATAAGAGCTAACGGAAATCCACTGGAATACCCATAAAAAACATGAAGGTACTTGGGAAAAACACTCGGTTTTGACAGAAAAATAACTATATAGAAATAGAAAGAAGAGTACAGACGCCAGCACATCAAGCTGCTATAATCTGTCAAATTTCTCAACTTTATCGCAAAGTTGATTGGGAAAATTTGACAGTTTCGGGTAGTAGTCTGTACAACAAACATAGAATAAATACTGGAGTCTAAAATAAATAAACAGTTCATCAGTTAGAGGCAACAGTTCATGATCTCGGTTTTTATACTACAAACCGGAACATGAATTGTAGCCTCTTACCATGCTTGACATACGGATATCAGATGTGGAAATTTACGGCCAAAGCCCAGCACAAAATCACCATCTGCCAGCGAGGACTGGAGTTAAGCATGTTTAAGATAAAAACAAGTGCGAGTCGGACTCGCACACGAAGGGTTTCGTACCACCGTCCATTACATAACACTACATATTTAGAAAAAAAAACACATTTCTCGTATGGGGAACCCCCTTTTATTTGTTGTAATAGCGGCAATATATGCGCTGACAGATTCTGTGAAAATTTCAACTGTGATTTCATGAGAATACAGCCCACTGACAGACAGATGGATAGATGGATAGCGGAGGCTAAGTAATAGGGTTCCGTTGGCACCCTTTGGGTGCGGAGCAAGCCTGTTGCCATCAAACGGGCACAAGTCCTCAGGCCACTCAGAAATTCCATATGCAAAAACCCAATCACACTTTACCCGACGCGGGAATCGAACCAAGGACCACATGCTCAGCAGTCAAACGGGTCCTTTAACACGTGTTTTACGACCAGATTTTCTTTCTTTATTTTTTTGGGATGATTCCAGTCTGAAACAAAGGATGGTGCTATCGGTCATGTATAGTTCCGTCTCTCTCTCTCTCGCACTAGAATGATGATGGCATTACAACGTCATAATACGGCACCAGGATTCATTCTAAAAGCATTGCTTGCTGGTCGCTGTAAAAATCTACACAACCATTGCTATCGAACACATAACACGGGATTCATCATAGATTATTCATTCAACTTTACCAACCAACCTCCCCAGAGGTCACTATAGTAACTAGTGGTACATAAAATCAGGACTAGTGATGTATCACAAATCGTTTACATAAGTAGGGCCATTCTGTCTGATTTAGTGCGGCGAACGCTGACTCGGCGGCTGACTATCGACTATATCGTAAAGTCACTCGCTGTACATTCGTTTCTGATTATATGGCTGGTTCTTGTTTCTTCTTTATATGGCGGGTTGAGAAGAAAAATAAAGTCTTTCTTCATTATTTGTTAGATATAAGTTGATACCAAGGTGCAATTTAACATGCAATTTAACCGTGCCATTGATCAGAAGAAGAAGAAAATAAAAAAGCCAATTTCTGTAATGAAAAACATTCAAAATCTAGTTGCAATCTCATCTCAGCGACAATCAATGTAAAAAATTTGACAAAAATATATACGGTCGAATTGAGAAACCTCCTCCTTTTTGAAGTCGGTTAAAAATGAATGGAAATCAAAGGTATTTTTGACAGATTAAGACTGAGATCAGACTGTGAATGTTCTTAAAATTACGAGAATTTATGATTGAATTATAAAAACTACACGGCGATTAAACGGGAAATAAGATCTTTTTCGTGCATAATTCAATAATAGTACATTAGCGCAACTGTGAAAATGGTAAGGTGCAGTGTAAAAATGATAGTATGATGAAGATTGCCGGAATTTTTTGTCCCTTTCGGTGACACGGATATCATGAGTCTATAGGATTACTCTGTTTTAAGAAAATAATATAAACTCTTTTGACACTAAAGATGCGACAGCTTAAGCCCTATTATTGCTAGAAACAACCACTGAAGTGCGTAACACACTGTCAGTGGTCGCTCAATTCGTTACACATAGTTCGCCAACATGGCGGGTGCGGGTGGCGGAACTGGCGGAAATATCAAACATTTAACTTAGTTCAGTGTATTTGACGAGCCGCAATCAAACTGATGTGTGCGAGTTATCTGGAATGACACTCAAATTACTGTTAGATAAGCTTGTAAGTTATAAGCGGAAGCGGTTTTGGTAGATGATATTGGGTTTTAGACGCTACTGTATTTATATTCGTTAGCCCATTGACTAATGTCATAAGTTTCTGTTTTCATAATTATTCGCCTACAGCAGTCTACTGCTGGACATAGGCCTCTCCTATTGCACGCCGCTCAGCCCGATTCTCGGCAATTCTCATCCAGCTGCTACCAGCCACCCTGCGAAGATCGTCGCTCCACCTAGCCTGAGGGCGTCCTAGCTTACGTTTTCCAATTTGCGGTCTCCACTCAAGAATACGTCTAATCTCTGTTTTATGTGAACCATATATCACATTTTTAAGTATATAATTGGCTGTCTTGGTGAGATCATAATAGTGTGCTCTGGATTTTAAGCCTTCGTGCTTCGGACAAAACATTCAAAGTTTTTATACTAGGTATATAAGTATTTATTTTCGATAACATTCTATATAAGTTAGAAGCCCGACAGTTAATTATTAGATAGGTATTGCCTAATTAATAGGGTTGTTTCCAGATGACTGATGAATGACAAGCTCAAAATCTTCATTTCAAATTAGACCGCACAGCACAAGTTGACGCTAAAGTTACAAAAGAAGGCTCCAAAACGCCCATTCCTTAGAACTTTGTATTGCTTACGCTATGAATATAAGGTGAAACAAAGTCCCTAAGTGCTTATACACACGAGCGACATTCTCAACGGCAGAGACAACTGAAGCCGTCGACGAGTATCGACGGCTGCCGTATTCAAATACACGAGCGGCCTGTTGTCGACGGCTGCACTTGACGCCTGTCACACGTGTGAATGCACACTAACAACACTTATCTGCCTACTTATCTCGTTTGAAATATGAATACTTATTAAGTACATATGGTACATATTGGTTTATTTTTTCTTTTTTTGAAGTTAATGATTCCCGCCAACCGCTTATAACTTGATCCAAAAAGTTCCGTTCGCGAGTTTTGTATCGCTATGGATATCGCACGGCCGCCTGGGACTAGTGACTAATTCTGCCACAACATACAACACGACCGGAATAAACGGAGCGTGGTATAGGCACACTGTATGCAAACGTGCCTGTAAATATATTTTCAACACACTTGCTCGTAAAGTGGCTCTTATTGAACCGCTTTTAGGTCCATAATGGAGTGTATTACGAACGCGTGCTTTTTCTTTAGTTTAATCCACATGGTCTGTAATACCACAGATAACTATTTACTAGTCGGAGACGCGCGCTTTTTTAATCTCATCAAACCCTGCGTTCCGAATTGGGAAATAATCGATGTGTTCCGAATTGGGAAATAACCGAATTAGCGTGAGCGCGATAACGATGTCCCGTGAATCGTCATAGATGACGTCATGACATTCGCCATCTTGCGATAATGCCGACCATGCCCTAGAATAATATCACCGTGAGCGCTGTCAAAAATGACAGTGTGTGTATGAGGTTGTGTCAGTGTGTGTTTTGTTTTGAGTTGCATCATCTTTAAATTAAACTAACGTGGCATTTTTGAAATTGTGCTTCTGGCTGACAGTCGCCACCTAACCAAAGAAGAAGAACTGAAGAAGAAATGTGGTGTTTATACAAAGAAATACTGTAATAATATCTTTTTTACATTGTGTAAGCACTGTCATGTGAGCGCGTTCACGAGTGTTCCGAATTGTTGCCAGCTCTCAGCAGTCATAATAGTAATATCTAAATCGGAACGCATGTGAGATGATGCATGGACGTAATATTACGTCCATGGAGATGATGTGAGCGCTGTGATGTGAGCGATTATAGCTAATTCGGAAAGCGCCCAAAGAGACTTCATGCCAAAAGAAAAAATCCGCGGGCTATATTTCAATTTTTTTTTAAATAGTCTGTATTGTCCTTGGTCGCAAAATGAACTCGCAGGGGACCACAGACAATTTAAGGTGAATGCGCAGTGGTAGACCGCGAAATTCTTAGGTTTTTTGCAATTTTCAGGTTTGTGTTTATTATATTTTTTCTATAGGCTGTTTAGCGGTTTTGTATGTGCCATAGATTAATATATTTAAAATGAGTCAATGTTGCGCGCGCATCGCTAGTGCTGGCTAGCACGGCGCGCGGGAAAACAAAACCAGCGCGCCATTTTCCATACAAGTTAATATTTAACAATACAAGTCTGTTTTTTTTTCCTCGCAAGTGTGTTGAAAAACGTCGTATGAAACACGTGTGCATTAATCAATATACACTCGGCTTTCTTATCGCTCTCGCCTGCGGCTCGCGCGAATAATATCGCCTCGTGCATAATGATCAACATAGCACACATGTATCATAATGTACTATTATATTGGACTAAACATTTATATTGGGTATATTTTTTAGAAGGAAATGTTGGGACCAATGTTTGTTGTTTTCGGTGCCGATTTTTGTTTATTGAAGACATTGTTTTGTTTTGTTTAGGAATATTTAACATCATGGCGGAAGACGTAGCGTTGGAAGACCTCCTACAAGGTGGACCGACGACCTTGTGAAGGCTGCAGGAATCCGTTGGATGCGGGAGGCACAGAGCGGGTCGAAATGGCGATGCTGACTAACAAATGATTGTCAATTCTAAAGTAAATGGTATAGTTAATTGAAATAAACGCTATAAGTTAAAGTGTAGTTTGTCCATCATTAGACAAAAATATCTGGTAAAATTGCCTGCGAAAGGAGGCGATATTACCACAATCACCGCCCACAATGAAACAAATTACTCCTGTAAATATTTAAACGAAACCGTTTTCCTTAGGTTTTGTCCTCCGATTTCGCAGGAATTAGATGAACAGAAATTTGAAATTTCCTCGTTGCTTCAGGAGTATTTTACGATGAGAGGTAGGTATAATACTATAGTCCTACCTACTCTTATTATAATAAAAGGAGAGGTTATAAAGTAGCTCATAAAACTCAAAATATCCCCTGGGAGGCTCATATAAACAGGTCCTTGCCTATAAATTCTGCCACAGGCAATATTACCACATGGCACATGGCGATCATCAACATCTGCCTAGCTTTTTTCCCAACTTAGTTGGGGTCAGCTTCCAGTCTCACCGGAAGCAGCTGATTACTTGTATGTTACATGAGTGACTGCCTATCTGACCTCCATAACCCAGTTGACCGGACGGACTGACCTCGGCAAGTGTTGCTTAACCATGAAGATCAGCCCGCACGTCTCTTTTTATTCTCCCTGTCCTGAAACACATGGCACATGCGATATTACCTCGAAAAAGTCAAAGTCAAAGTCAATAAAAGAGATAATAAATACAAGAATAGCACACAGTACAGTATAGTTGTACACTTGTACAGTCACGAGCATAAGTATGTATACACTTGGCTTTGTTCAAAGGCGATTTTCTCCTTTATTTTTGAATGAAATTTTATATTATTAGAAACATAGTATTTTCGAACCCATAGGTTTATGTAAAGTCGTATTTCAACGTTGCATTCGTTATTTCGTGAAACAATCGTAATTGAATGTTGCCAAGTGTTGACATATTAGTGCTCGTGACCACGGAATAGATAACCTTATTTATCTATTCCGTGCTCGTGACTGTACAGCTCGAAAATCACAATGAAACAAATGACTCACGAAAATATTCAAACAAAACCATTTTCCTTCGTTTTCATCCTCCATTTTCGAAGGAATCAAGTGAACAGAAATTAACGAAGTCGAAAACAAAAGACCCATCTCAGATTTAGCCTCCAATTAAAAGTTGAACCTTTGAGAGACAAACCAACTGAGGTGCTAAGTCGATCGTTCGACCCTTCGTAATCATTACAGCGGTTCTTTCTCCTGAATTTTTGAAACTGAATTGTCAAAGGAAAGTGTTTTAAGTTGGGACTCGGATATTCTATGGTTGGGACCAACGAGTTGTTTGGGTATTTCGGGTGTTGTCTATGTCTACCATAGTAGATCATCATCTGCCTAGCCTTTTCCCAACTATGTTGGGGTCGGCTTCCAGTCTAACCAGATGCAGCTGAATACCAGTATTTTACATGGAGCGACTGCCTATCTGACCTCCACAACCCAGTTACTGGGCAATACGATACCCCTTGGTAAGACTGGTTGTCAGGTTTTCGGGCTTCTGACCACCCGTAACGACTGTCAAAGATCCACGAATAACAGCCGGGACCAACGGCTTAACGTGCTTTCCGAGGCACGGAGGGTTCTCGGTATGTAAAGATGGTCACCCATCCACAGACCAACCGCGGCAAGCGTAGCTTAACCTGATCGATCGACCTGTGCGGCTGTTATTATTTAGCCACGGACCCCTCTACGTACCTCTGTCTACCATAGTAGATACCATAGACAAATACCGAAAACGTTATAACTTGAGTGATTCTTTTGTTTAGTTGGCACACTTATTTTATTTATTTTTTTAGGCTCTTGAACAACGAGTACAGTCACGAGCATAAATAAGTATGTATACACTTGGCTTTATTCAAAGGCGATTTTCTCCTTTATTTTTTAATGAAATTGTATGTATATTACGAACAGAGTATTTTCGAACCCATAGGTTTATTTAAAGTGTCGTATTTCAACTTTGCATTCGTTATTTCGTGAAAAAATCGCAATTAAAAGTTGCCAAGAGTTGACATATTAGTGCTCGTGACTGTACACTGTTACTTTACAATAATGTACAGACGCCAGCACATCAAGTTACTACAATCGGTCAAATTTCTTTAATACCTGTTTCAACTTTATCGCTAAAGCATTAAGTTCAAAGTTGATTGGGAAAATTTTACAGTTTCGGAAAACTTACTTCAGACGATCTTACGGCGATAACCAAGTACATCGATTTTCTTTTCCAAAACAATACCACACTTACTACACACGTGTTACTTAAACACTGATATTCATGACAGATTGCGCTCTCTGCTTTTAAAGAAATGTTAAAAATATAGGTATTCTTTTGGAAAAGAAAATCGATGTACTTGGTTATAGCCGTAAGGTAGTAAGTTTTCCTAAGTAACATCACAGTAACGAGACATCGATTGAAAAAGGCTTCGCAGTATGATTCGTTCGCGGTACAGTTTTTCGATGTAACGAAATATTGGAGTAACAAGACGTCGATTTAACAAGGCGTCGCATTATAGAGATGTCGTTGAAAGGTTTTCGAAGAAACAAAATTCGATGATACGGCTTTCGCACTCAAGTAGGTATTCCGTCCTGAGAGGGTTTGAAAAAAAAAAACTCGAATGAGTTCAAAATGATGTTTAAAAAATACAGTTATCTCTGAGGAGTATCCAACTAAAAACTGCAGAAAATTCATAGATTTCAATATAAACTTACAGAAACAAATTCACATGTTAATCAGTCTACCAGAACCTATACATATAACTGAATCCACAGACGATCCAACTTATCAGACTGAATGATAACTGGATCAAAATTTGAGGAGCTCAGGTAGTGAGGAGTTTCTGCTTGGATCCGATACTATTGTAATGGAATCGAGACGTGAGCAAATTACTGAATGGAAACTTGGATGCGCTGGTACTAGATAGGAAATGGATACAAACACCTAATGCATTTTCTAGGACATCCATACTACTCGTAATATTATAAATTCGAAAGTAACTCTGTCTGTCTGTCTGTATGTTACCTTTTCACGTCTAAACCACTGAACGGATTTTGATAAAATTTGGCAGAAAGATAGATTGCATCCCGGGGAAGGACATAGGATAATTTTTATCGACATACCTTGTGGCCGAAGCCGCGGGCAGAAGCTAGTAAATCTATAAATTACGTAAATTAAAGAGCCATAGTAAGCTGAATAGTAAATAAAGGAAAACGTAATTTGACAGAGAAATATTATAAATAAGTGTATCCTGCCTTGAAAAAAATATACAGTGTGAACCTTTCGGACGACCAACGGGAAGGTCGTTTGTACTATTCCTGTATTTTAAATTCGTAGTCACAGACGCTTTACAAAGTTACAATAGAATAACCTAATCGATAGATATATGGAGAATTGTTTAAAGTTATTCCCTAACCCAATTTGCTTATGATTTATTTACAAGTTCCCAAATTGTAATGTAATACATAATTCTAACTTATTTAGCTTGGCTACAAACCCTCAACTAAGTCTTTGCTTTGTCAGGGTTTCGACCTTGTAAATATTATTATGGAGAGAGAGCACTGCTGGTCCAGTGGTAACTTGCGAGCTGTAGGTCGTAGGTTCGAACCCAGACAGGCACTTTACGTGGTGTAAAATTATTCATCACCACTGCTCTCAAAACGGTGAAGGAAAACATCGTGAGGAAACCAGCATGTCCTAGAACAAAAAAATCGAAGACATGGACATAATTATCCCAACCCGGAGACAGTCTCTCTTCACTCCCTCTTACAGAAAGGAGATCGTGTCCCAGCAGTGCGAACACTGTAGGCTGGTTATGCTAAATAATATTATGTTTTATGGTAATTATGATCTGTTCCAAAATTGTCTGATGAAAGTGTTAACAAGTTAAATTCTTACGCAATCAGTAACTTAAGGGAATTAGTAACATTCACAATTCGAATACCTTACCCTAATTTCATTTGGGAGATAATAGTTTATAAAAAATTTAGGGTTCATAATTTGTACCTAGCTGTAAGTAAGCATTTTTCTAACATCTTTTATACATTATTGTTAGCTACGCGACGTGGTTTCACCCGCGTAAATGTCGATCCCGTGGAAATATCGGGATAAAAAGTAGACTTTATGTTAATCTAGGGTGTCAGCTACCTCCATACAAAATTATATCAAAATTGGTCCAACCGTTTGAGCGTGAAGGAGTAACAAACATATAAAGACACACACACAGTGCGATGTGAATGAACCGCAATAAATGAATATGAAAATTCATCTATATTTAAAAGGTTTCAACTTAATGTGTCACCACTTTTCACTTCCAATAATTATTGTTTGAAAAACATGATTCGATTCTAATTGAAAAATCATCAATGAAAATTGTGGTTCTAAAATTAACCTCCATTTTCAAAACAAATACATATTTAAGGTGCCATAAAATTAGAATAGAATAAAATACTCTTTAATAAGTACACCATATAAATTACGGATATAAATAGGAAACATTTTACAAAGGGTGACACAATGGGAGGACTTATCGCTAAGAGCGATCTTCTGAAGACAACCTTTGGATGGATTGAAAATGGGAAGGAGAGACAATATTGTAGGTGGAAAGGGAAAGGAGAGACTACATTGTATTCCAACAAATATTTAATAGGCTATTTGACAATGTAAAAAATAAGGTCATAATTATTGACACTCGTATAGATTATCGCTTTTAAAATCGATTTGCATTAATTTTACTACAAAACAATGTATTATTTATTAAAAAAATCCCGAAAAAACTTCATCTTTTTAAATCTGGCGCCACGTAATCGAAAACGGTCTGGATTGGCTGAACTTATGATGACGTCATGATATAGTAAATTTCTGTCTATATTTGACAGAACAGATGACTTTTGTCTAGTATCTCGACCGTTTTAACGTTTGTTTACGTGTATTGTGACGTCACGACGCCATATTGTTAAAGATAGCGTTTTGGCGGCTTATTTAAACAGTACATTTTTATTTACTATTTTCTAAAAGAAATACATTATGCAATTTGAAGTAATAGGTTTTTGTGGGCTCGTTAGACACTATTAAATAATCTGAGATGTTTATGAGAAACCAGTCAAATAGCCTATTGTCTAAAATTTGTAATGTAATTTGAAATTTGTATTGTAAAATTTGTAATCTATACTTATAATATTATAAAGCTGAAGAGTTTGTTTGTTTGAATGCGCTTACCTCAGGAACTGCTGGTTCGAATTGAAAAAATATTTTTATGTTAGATAATCCATTTATCGAGGAAGGCTATAGGCTATATAACATCACGCTACGACCCTTAGAAGCCGCGCAGCGTGTGACACCGCGGGGAGCAGCTATTTGTTATAATATTATTGTTAACATGCATGTAAACTCACTTTATGTACCTACATTTTATTGTACGCCCTAAGGGCAAGACATAGCTGTTTGCAAAACACTAAATTAACACCAGCTGTATTATGTACACTGTCCTATGTTCCACAATAAAGATGAATTGAATTGAAAAGGTAGTCTGTGGTGTACAATTTACGTATACAATAAATACATAAAACATATACTAATATAAGTACAGGGTTATTGGTAAAAAACTAACAACCTTGCAGGACTGGATTACTGACATCATAAACAACAACTTTTTTTCTATGACTTTTTTTTTAAACATAATACGTTTACCACAAACAAACCTTTAAGGCGAAAGCGCCAGGGTAGCCCGCGAAATTAATTTTTTTTTAGGTTTTTTGCAATTTGCTGGTCAGTATTAAGTTGTACGTTGATTAAATATGATTCGCGGCCGTAACAAATATGTGTTTACAGAATTATAATCATTAAAGTCATCAACACAACTCTCTGAGACCATGTAATCCCCAAGAATGACTATTTCATGAAATCTTGACATTTGGGGATTACATGGTCTTAGAGAGTTGTGTTGATGACTTTAATGATTATAATTCTGTAAACACATATTTGTTACGACCGCGAATCATATTTTAATCAACATACAACTTAATACTGACCAGCAAATTGCAAAAAACGTAAGAAAATTTGAATTTCGCGGGCCACCTTAGAGCTTCCCCCTTAAGATTTCGTGGTTCTCTCTAACCCCCGCGCCCCTCCGCTGAATTTTCTACTAGACACGACAGTTTAATTAAGTACCTAACTAGCGGTTTCTTTTGCTTCACGTAGAGTTGGTAATAGAAAATCTAATATTTCATTTCTTTGAATTTAAATATTTTCATTTTTGAATGAAAATCTGATGAATTAATAAATAGGTAATAGGTAATACGGGCGGTTTCCGCAACTCCACGACAAAGCGCGTATTCTATTTCATTATGAAAAGGACAGAAGATAAATATTAGTTTCATAATCAGCCTATAATGTTCCCACTGCTGGGACACAGGCCTCCTCTCGGTGAGAGGGAGTGGGCCGTAATCCACCGCGCGGGCCCAGTGCGGATTGGCAGATGTCACATGTCTTCGAATTTTTGGTTCTAGGACATGCCGGTTTCCTCACGATGTTTTCCTTCACCGTTTTGAGAGCAGTGGTGATGAAATAATTTACACAAAGTAAAGCGCCTGACTGGGTTCGAACCTACGACCTACAACTCGTAAGTCGCGGCCGATACCACTTGGCCACCACTGCTCAATATTATATATATATTAGTTTAGTCCTGTCAAATTAGACAACGCCTAACCTAAATTTGACGTATTTTTAGTAGCCATGTTTTTAATCACGTCTAAATTAGCTATGAAGTATCTTAATTTGACAGGACTAAACTAATATTTATCTTCTGGAAAGAAAAAGATGCACTGAACTTAAATTTAGTTTAGTTTGTGAACAAGGGAATCGGCGCCATTGTTTTACCAATAACCCTGTATATTAGGTCCTTACCTATAAAATTGCCGTTTTACAAAGTTTTTTTTTAAATAAAAATAATAAATATTATTTCAATCGAAGTATTAGCCATTAGTGAAGATGCAGTTTTGCCATTTTAGTGGAAGTTCTTTGATGGCTCTGCTATAAAAATCCTGGGGACGGAAATCGATGAACTCTTTAGAGGCTCTTTCCCCTGTAAACAGTTTTCCAGATTCCGAATAAAAATGGAAATTAGCGACGCGATTTTGTTGTTGTTGTTCAGCGAGTTCATACGGTACCCACTTTCCGAGCTTTTTTATCTTTCCAATTTAAAGTAAATGGATCAGTATCGAATTATCACGTACGTTGAAGACTGCTGCAAGTTCCAACGTGGATGGAGATAAATCTGCTTCCACTATGGCTTTCAATTCATCGTTATTGACTTTCGTCTCCGGTCGCCTACGGGGCTCATTGTTGAGATCAAAATTTCCAGAGCGAAAGCGATCAAACCAAAAACGGAACGTGCGTTCACATGTGGTACGTACCATAAAATGTTGAAATTTTATGGTGAACTTGGTGGTGATTTTGCTGATTTGCTGGACAGAGACTTTAGCATAACCAAGCTTATCCACTTTATTTGGAGTCGGCGCAGCATGTCTGCTTATTCCATACATCTTTACAATAAAAGCCTTTTCAAGGGGGGGGGGGGGGCTTTTATTTTTCCAAGGGTTATCGTATTACCCAGTAACTGGGTTGTGGAGGTCAGTTATGCAGTCGCTCTATGTAAAGTACTGTTATTCAGCTGTATGCGGTTAGACTGGAAGCCGACCCCAGCATAGTTGGGAAAAGGCTAGTCAGATGATGATGACCTAAGCCTTTTCACTCAAAACATATTCGATTATCTCGTCTCCTCATACCCGTGAAATTATCACACTAATATTATAAAGGCGAAAGTGAGTGAGTGTGTTTATATGTTTGTTACTTCTTCACGCTCAAACAGCTGGACCAATTTTGATAAAATTTTGTATGGAGGTAGCTGATACCCTGGATTAACATATAGGCTAGCTTTTTATCCCGATATTCCCACGGGATCGGCAATTACACGGGTGAAACCGCGGGACGCAGCTAGTAGTAAATAAAAATTAGATCCCAAACTTATATCGATTGCTAGCAATAACATTCAAACGTCACGATCTCTTTCAAAAACTCTCAAACAAAGACTTCGTAAAATAACTAGCTACAACTGATCCCGGCTACGTCGAACAAGTAGCAAGTAGCAAGCAGTTTTCTTGTACAACATCCATTATTCAGAGAGATATGAGCAATTCTCTATTGTCATACCATCCGCGAGTGACCATCCGGGCGGAATCGATTGCGTCCATCACTAGTTGGAATCGAGACGAGTGCATCAATCGATTCTGATATTACTTCGTTTGCGAGTCCCGTGTATGCTGTAGGAAAATCGGGATGATTTCGTAATTGGGATTCTGTTGGTGTAGTTTTCGTAAAAATGGCAGCAGTTTTTTCAAAAGCAACAGTATCCTACTATCACACTATATTATTATAAAGGCGAAAGTTTGTGAGTGTGTGTGTGTGTATTATTTAACCATTTACGCGGGTGAAACCGCGGGGCACAGCTAGTATTTTTTTTTATGTGAAAGTTTGTGAAGATGTTTGAATGTTTGTTACTCAATCACGCGTAAACCGTTAAACAGATTTGGATGAAAATTGGCACATAGATAGACCATTTCCTGAATTAATACATAGAATACTTTTTATCCCGATATTCCCACGGGATCGAAACTTACGCGGGTGAAACCGCGGGGCGCTGTTAGTGTCTCATATTTTTGCCAGTTATGTTTTAATTCTATGATTCATAATGTTATCCTTTTATGATTCTGCCAAAGTGGCCTTTTTGGGCCCCCTGGTTTCGATTATAAACAGCCGAATTCTGTTTTCAAGGTTTAACTTAATGCAATGTTTATTAGTACTTACTAGTAGAACCCGTAAAATTCTTTTACCATTAAAAATAACTCAAAATTAGTTCCACAAAAGGTGCGCTAGACGTGAAGCACGCGACAAAATTGCGTCATCTAAGAGGCATCCCGAGTATGTTTGCTTGAGAAGAGTGCCGTAGTGGCGGAGTGCGAAAGTAGGAAGACTGAAACCTATACGCTAAAGAATTTATCTACGAAGATGTTTATATTACCTATCCTATTGTGTTATAGATGTGAGAATGGTATGAAGCTGAACATTTCCCCTTATTTATTTAATTACTAGCTGCGCCCCGCGGTTTCACCCGCATATATGTCGATCATGTGGGAATATCGGGATAAAAAGTAGCCTATATGTTAATCCAGGGTATCAGCTACCTCCATACAAAATTTTATCAAATTTGGTCCAGCCGTTTGAGCGTGAAGAGGTAACAAACATATAAACACACACACACACGCATGATTTCATGATGCGAAGCATTTGAGAGAGCTTTACGATCGAAAAAATTTTTTGCCTTCTTTCTGCAACTGTTTCTATTGTTTCCTGCTAGTACACAGAACCTACTTAATTTATATACCATTGTATAGATAATTTAATGGAAAATAATTCTGTACTTTCCAAAAATTTATTGAATGCAGTAGAAACGAAAAAACATCAAAATATTTCTAAAAAAATTCCCGTCAATCAAGTGTGAAACCTGAAAACATTGTAGCTTGCGAAAAATTCAATTGATTGAGTCAAGTTTTTTTAAATAGATTCGTTTTACCCTTAGGAGGAGCCCTATTGAAAATACCTTTTTTTATTCAAAGCAGTTTAATTATAATTGATAAAAAACTAAATAATATAAAATCTATATCTATGGTTTTTTATACGATCAAATGAGCATTATGAGTCGTGCACTTTACATTTTCCTGCGCGACAGAGATAACTTGCAGTGTAAGCAAGCTGAAGTGGCAGTGGGCTAGTCATGTTTGTCAAAGGACCGATGGTCGGTGGAGCAGACGAGTCCTGGAGTGGGACGCTAGGACGCTGGTAACCATCGCCGATAACCGCCGACTAGTTCCTATGAAAACTAGTCGGCGCCGGTTCGCACTGGTTCGCGCTGACTTGGCAAAAATAATGAAAACTGCCCGCGTCGGCCAGCGTTGACAACCAGCGCTCAAGCATAGAAAGTATTTACAACTACTTTACATTTATTATTTTTATTTATTATTATTATTTATTTATTTAAACCACAATTATTATAACACCTTTACAGAGTCATCCAAGGCGATGTTATAAGTCACTACGTCTATTCATTAAAAAAAAAAAAAAACACCTTTCATGTAAGCAAAATTGCAACAACGATATAACGCTGCTGGAACCCCGCCCACATGGCTTGAATCAATCATTGTAAAAGGTCTGATATTATAATATCAGACCTTTTTCAATTAATAATTGTGCCTTTTGAATGAATCTCGGCAGGTTTTGCCCAAATATATCCAACAACATAACTAGATCCTTCCCCTCACCAAATAAACCCACAAATTGACAACCCTGAAATCCGCCCCCAATTAATAAGCGTAACATCTGGTGAACAAATAACTGGTAACCGGAAGCGGCGCAAGCGCATAGACGTCGCCACAAACGCACGGCGCGCTTCCGATGCACGCCGCACCATTTCCGACTTCCGTATTCCGTGGGACGGCCGATCTGTGGAGAGTGTGACGAAGCAAACAAGATGGCCGAAGTAACACTGAAACTTTTTTTGCTGGTGAACTAAAAGATATGATAACTTCAATAACCTCAAAAGCTTTTCTGATTATAAATTAAATTATAGGACACATAGAACCTGTGGTAGATAGGTACTTGGAGAGTAACCTACTTTTAATGTACCCGTACTAACATCAAAAAAGTTTTTAATCTGCAAGTTTTTAAAGCACTGAGCTGCCAAGATCACGAGTTAAAATTAAATTAACTTCATTTATGCCTAAGATCCATATTTTGTTAGTATTTTGATGTTATTAACATTAGTGCTTGGGTAACTGGGATAGAAGGTTAGTTTTCACGAATGACATTTTATTTATTCCGTCCTATGACTGTCACCACCCAGTGTCCCTGAAGGGACAGTTGGCTGTGACAGCGATCATTTTCAGAATGCTGTTGTCACTACCATGTAGACGCTGTAGTATGAAGGCAGCTTTCTTTCTCATGATGGCATGGAAACCATATGTTCGCCCCCTCCGCGAACATTCTGAGATGTGTCCGAGGACACATATCTACATGACAGAAAAATTCCTTTTCTTCACCTCTAGATAGGTGCTTGACAATGATGTTCTATCAATCTCGGACAGACCTGAACTTCTGCTCATTAGTGACATCCAAACACATCACAGCTATCTTCTGTGACGTATTAGTGCTGGGACACACAAACCAGCGGGAATTTTAATTCATTCCATCCGACATGGCGGTTTAATACTGGTCTAAATTATGGCTTTCATTAACGGTGACGTACCGTGTGACTGTTTTTCATAGAGTATAGAATAAACAGATTCTGGGAAATGTGTTTCATCATTCATAGCATTAACAGCCTGTAATGTTCCCACTGCTGGGACAAAGGCCTCCTCTCTGCGAGAGGGAGTGGGCTATAAAATACCACGCGGGCCCAGTGCGGGTTGGTAGATGTCACATGTCTTCGAATTTTTGGTTCTAGGATATGTTTTCTCACGATGGTTTCCTTCACCGTTTTGAGAGTAGTGGTGATAACTTTATTTACACAAAGTAAAGCGCCTGCCTGGGTTCGAACCCACGACCTACAACTCTTAATTTAAGTCACTATCATCATTCATCATCACCATAATTTTCCTACCCTTATCCCAATCTCTACGTTGCAAGTTGTAACTTATAAGGAAAAAAACACATAATATTACAGACGTGCCACTCAAAATAAAAAAACTAAAATGGCGGTGGGCAGGCCACACAATCAGAAGCAGAATAGAGAAGTGGGCCAAAGTCGTCACTAAATTGTACCCTAATGACCCCATGAGGAAACGGGGCAGGCCAGTGCGTAGATGGGAGGATGACCTCAGTTCGACAGCAGGCGCCGCATTGAGGAGAAAATCACAAGATCATGGAATTTGGAAGGGTCTGGGGGGCTGGTGAGTGGTGATCAACCGATATTTGCTATTCACAAAGAAATATGTAAAATTGTTTTAAGTTTGATAATAAAGGCTATTTGAATTGAATCCCAATCTATTTGGGGTCGACGCAACATGTCTTTTTCTTCCACACTTCTATTGGTAATCATTCGGTAATCGCCCCCTTTCTAACCATATCGTCATTCACACAGTCCATCCATCGTGTCTTTGGTTTATACTCTTATAGCCACCGACATCCATACTCAAAACTTTCCTCACGTCATTTCCTCATTCCTCCGTATCACATGCATACCATTATAGAGGTATGAGGAAGCCCGTGGCCCGTTGAAGCTGTGGATGCTGGCTGGCTGGGTGACTCGCCGCTTTAAAGCTTGCGGGAGTGATGATGATAACGTCACGTTGGAGTAGGTGCACGAAGGCTGCGCTGACGTTCATTCTAGGGGGCACTAGTATAGAGGTATGAGGAACAGGGTGTAAAGTTCGCTCAACCTCCATAGAAAAGGGAGGATCCTCCGACCAGACGGGTGTTGTGTCTGGCGGGCAACTGCCCAATGATTCATGTCGGGCCGTTGTATCTATGCTAGTTGCACGGTAAACTCTGCTTGCGCGATGCAGGATTTTGCGTGACGTCAGTATGTCGCGTTGTTCGCATGTGGCGTTGTAGATACCGCTACACCATTACCAATGATGATTCTCTCTCTCTCTCTTTGCCTAGCCTTATCCCATTTCATTCGTGGTCGGCTCTCGTCGTCATTCTTCGCCAGATGTTTCGGTTCTGGGTCGTCGAGGTCACGTCGTATTCACTTGGTACATACCAATGATGTTTATTGTTCCTAATATTGTCTCTTTCGAACTTTCTTCTGTCGGTATGTGATTAAATTAATACCTTGTATAGACGCCAGCACATCAAGCTACTACAATCTGTCAAATTTCTGTAATAGAATTACAACTTTATCGCTAAAGCTTAAGGTTCAATGTTGATTGGGAAAATTTGTCGTTTCAGGTAGCTTGATGTGCTGGCTTCAGTACATTGGTTTTCCTTAATACGTGACAGGATTTTAAAAATCTGCAAGACGAAAATCTTACTGAACCACGATTGTTTAATTTGGGAAGTCGGTGACGGAGTCTTGGTTGTTTGCACTATTTTGAGTTTCAAATAATAAAAAAATGTCATCATCCTTATTCTGTAATATCTTGTAAGACCTTTATAAATATATTCTTCATATACCTACGTACATATAAGATATTTGTTCTCATATTAGGTGTAATAATAAAAACCCAATGTACTTATTGCTGTAATCAAAGAAATTTATTTATAATCTAAGTATTACTAAATATAAAATATAAACTAAAAAACATACCTTTAAGCAAAGAAACCACATTTTAAGCATTTTCTTACACCTGTCGATTCTCCTTATAATAAACTTTATCTAATATAATATTCAACAACCAAAAATCTATTTTGCATTCTTCCATGTCACCTCTCTCTCCCTTTTCCAGTTCACATCCGTACATCTTTCATAAATAAACTCTTTGGTGTTACAGATCAAAATGTATTAATCTGAGATTAATTAACAAGATATACATTTTCTTTACAAATATATTTATAATAAATATAAATAAATATATTCTATTCTATTATATTCCATCAATAACAAGTAAAAGCTACACACAATTCCATGTGAATCGTTCCTTCAACCACCTTAGTCCGGAAATTATAATAAATACAAATAATTTATATAAATAATTACAATAAATATTATATTATAAATATTAAGTATAATAAATACAAATAATATAATATAAATATGTCGGCGGCATTGCCGTGCCGTGCCGGGCCGTGCCGTGCCGTGCCGTGCTCTAAGCCGGTCACGCCATCGACAAGTACGTCACTCTACTTCTCCGACCGCCCCGCTCCTCGACTTGTTTTGCTACCAGTATAAAGGAGCGAGCGGCGAAGCGGCGAGGGACTTGACCAATGGACATCGTACGGACAACATGTGCTCAGAAACTGTCTCGCGTTACGTATCTAGTTGTATCGTGTATCTATAGTGTGTGATTTGCTAGTGTGATTAAATTGTTCATGAAATTATAATCTGATTAGAACTGCAAACCGTTTTTCTATTGCGCAATAACCAGCACTACCCACTTACTACGCCCACACACCCACAGTAATTAAAATAGCCCTGATATTAAAGAGACATTATGCCTTTTCCGATAAATATATAATAAATACAAATAATCTATTCTATGAATAACATGTAAAACCTACTCAAAAGTCACAATTCCACGTGAATCGTTCCTTCAACCACCTTAGTCCGGAAATTCAAACATGAAACATATTTAGGAGGCTGTCGCCGACTGAAATCCGCTTAACCCTAGAAGTTAGTCTAGCACAAACCAGAATACATTGGAATTATGCAGAGTCTGCGCTCTGAGAATATAAATAACTCGGTTTAAGCGCTGTTTATAGCGCAGAATTATTGTGTAACGTACGCGGGAAAGATTGGAGGATTTGTTTGTTTAACGTTTATAAAGAAGGCTGAGGGGCCCGTAGCTAAATAATAACAGCCGCACAGGTCGATCGATCAGGTTAAGCTACGCTTGCCGCGGTTGGTCTGTGGATGGGTGACCATCTTTACATACCGAGACTCCTCCGTGCCTCGGAAAGCACATTAAGCCGTTGGTCCCGGCTGTCATTCGTGGATCTTTGACAGTCGTTACGGGTAGTCACAAGCCCGAAAGTCTGACAACCAGTCTTACCAAGGGGTATCGTATTACCCAGTAACTGGGTTGTGGAGGTCAGATAGGCAGTCGCTCCATGTAAAATACTGGTATTCAGCTGCATCCGGTTAGACTGGAAGCCGACCCCAACTTAATTGGGAAAAGGCTAGGCAGATGATGATGAATGAAGACTGTTATAGCGGTAAGGTGAGTGCTGGTTTGGTAGATGTCACATCGAATGTTTGGTTCTAGGATGCCGGTTTCCTCACTATGTTTTCCTTCACCGTTTTGAGAGCAGTGGTGATGAAATTATTTACACTAAGTAGGATATTGTTTTTAGCATTTTATTAAGTAGCCATCTGTTGATGAAGGAGATGGCAAGCGTCTTAAGAGCTAAGGAAGGAACACGGGTGGGTTTTAGTCAGTAAGAGTCTGACACTCCCTTCCGCTCCACCCAGAGCGGGAGGTCATTTGATGATTTCCCATTCACAAAAAAAAAAGCGTCTTAAGAGCGTTTACGCCGTAAGTACGGCATTTCATGCAAACTTTCAAGCCCTTGTTTTTCGAAATGAGTGAACCGGAAACTTCATACGCATAAGCAGGATACAGAGGTCTAAAACATTTTCGAAATGTCTTATTTAACAAAAGATAACTGGAAATCTCTGTTTCTATGGAAAATTAAAATCGGTCTTATTAGGGTGTAACATTTTGTATCCTGCTTATGCGTATGAAGTTTCTTTAAAATCGGTTCATTAATTTCGAAAAACAAGGCCTTGAAACTTTGTATGAAATTCCGCACGTCGCGCGTCGTAACGGCTCTTAAAGACGGCAAACATTCCTTTCCAGTTGCTTGAGGATTTTTAAGCCGTATAGATCAGGAACTCAGTTTCCAAAACCCCGCTTAATGTAGCTACGAAATCGACCATGACCTCGTGAAACAAGGAATTTAGAGAATGTCAATACATTTTTGAATTCAAAACTCGGTTTGGGAACCATTTTTTCAAGCTTGTGTCGAATACATGTCTATTTTCATCAACTTGTAGTTCACTTACTAAATCTACTAAGTTATCCCGATTTTTAAAGAATACACGTAAATAAAACCCATTTTGAATTTTAAGCTCACTTTACTCAGGCCCTTTGAAAGATTCACTTTACTCAGCCCATTGAAACACAACCTATAAAGCTCTTATCGTCATGCAACAAAGAGTTATTCAATCTGAAAACACAAACACAAAATAAGTCAATAAAACTTCCTATGAAACTGTAAACAAAGCTGCTTTCAGCCGCTTTACAGCTGAGTAGCCGTCCCTTCTCTGCTGAATATCACAATACTTATTTGAAGAGGATAATGTTGGTGGAGAGACTAGTATAGAGGGACTATTGTAGGGAGACTTTTGTGCTGGAACCTTTTAGCTAACTATAGTAGAAAATTGCAATAAGATGGCCGAGAAGGCTTTCATTCAAGTGTTGCTTGGGAATCCTTCTTTTCTAAGAACAACTGCCTTTTATAGTCTGAGAAAGAAGATTGTTGGGAAAATATTTTCTATCGTCAATAGATCTATGGATTTATTGTTGATGGAAGCGTCATTGTGTTCCTTAGCATTAAGCCGATTTTTTTGTTATGATCCGGTATAAATAAGTACTTATATTCTGTCACTAAGCTTTCAAAAATAAAGGAATGATTTTTCGGCTGTATGTTATTTTAATTTGCAAATAGAATACTCTTTAACAGGCACACCAATATCACACTAATATTATAAAGGCGAAAGTTTGTGAGTATGTGTGTGTGTATGTGTGTTTATATGTTTGTTACTTCGTCACGCTCAAACGGCGGGACCAATTTTGATGAAATTTAGTACGGAGGTAGCTGACACCCTGGATTAACATATAGGCTACTTTTTAGTATGCAATAAATACTTACATCAATAAAATATATACTTATATTATAAATGAATATATACAATAATAATCATAAAATAAGTGCAAAGAACATAAACATTACGTTTAAGGAGAGATAGAATTAAAAATTTAAATATATAAATATATACAGGGTGTTTGGTGCATCGTTTGCCAAATTGAAATGGTCGACTGAAGGGGTCATCTGCTAGCCTTTCAGACCCCTTAACACCCCTCATGCCCTGTGGATTTTTTTTTATCGACTTTTTATTGTTTTACTAAAAAAAGACCCAAATTTTACATTAAAATACAAATTAAAAAATGTATATAAGGCGTAGACTCTGAATTTTAATTTTATTTCGATGTGTATTGTTTAGGAGTACTTTTAAATACAAAATTAGTGACATTAGTCACCTAGTTTTTTTTCAATTCACTCGCAAAGGTAAAACTTACATTAAAGCTGTAGATGTTACAGCTGTTTATACGGCTACAAAAAAAAAAAAAACAAAAACGACCGGGATCTTCCAACTCCCTCATTAATTCTCCAGTCTATCCTCTTGCTAATGATGTGCCACATGCCATAAAAATCTTTTAACAACTTTGTGAATTCGCTAGAATTGTGAATCAAGTCACATAAGACCACATTCCAAATTCTAATGAATTTTTTTTTATTGCGTAACTGTTACTTGAGAAAGAGGTAAAATTTGTTTTCTCACTCTTGCGCAGTAAAATCTATCTTCTATCTGTTTCCGGTTTGAACAAGTCAAGCACTGCCGCCGATCCGTCATTTTTTTAGTCGAGACATCACTGCCTCTGCTACCTAACGTGTGTGCTAGTTCACCGTACTTCGCGATTCTTTCATTTTGTTACTATCGTTGAGTTTAGTTGGTTCTTGTTACGTTTTTTTAACTTTTGTTGTTATTGTTAAACTTTGTTGAGTTTTTTGTTATTGCAATGGCGACATTCTCTAACGAAGAATATGTGGACATCATGATGGCTTACGGAGCCGCCAATGGTGTCGCTCGTGCAGCGCAACGACTTTACCAGGAACGCTTTCCTGGTAGACGATTACCTGGCTGCAGAGTCTTCCAAGACACATACCGACGCATACGCGAGACTGGCAGTGTCACTTTTAATGAACCAAGGGGCCATATTGTGCGACATAATACGACTTCAAAATACGACTTCGTACAACAACTGTCGAAATACGAAACAGATGTCGGGCCTGCATTCGCAACAGAGGCCAACAATTTGAGCAGGATTTGTAACAATTATGAAATAATTGTTAAAAATGCAATTTTGTTTTTTTTATTTCAAGTAAATCCCACGAAAAGATAGAGATACGAGACAGATTTTACCTTATAAGAATGAGATAACCGATTTATAGGTTTGTCAGGTATCATTTAAGCAAAAATATTTGTTTAAATCATAGTTTTGAATATTAGCCTTAGGTGACTCGATTCACAATTCTAGTGAATTCACAAAGTTGTTAAAAGATTTTTATAGCATGTGGCACATCATTAGCAAGAGGATAGACTGGAGAATTAATGAGGGAGTTGGAAGATCCCGGTCGCTTTTGGTTTTTTTTTTGTAGCCACATAAACAGCTGTAACATCTACAGCTTTAATTTAAGTTTTACCTTTGCGAGTGAATTAAAAAAAAACTAGGTGACTAATGTCACTAATTTTGTATTCAAAAGTACTCCTAAACAATACACATCGAAATAAAATTAAAATTCAGAGTCTGCGCCTTATATATATTTTTTAATTTGTATTTTAATGTAAAATTTGGGTCTTTTTTTAGTAAAACAATAAAAAGTCGATAAAAAAAAATCCACAGGGCATGAGGGGTGTTAAGGGGTCTGAAAGGCTAGCAGATGACCCCTTCAGTCGACCATTTCAATTTGGCAAACGATGCACCAAACACCCTGTATAATTGTTAAACTTAAACTAATTCACACTCCATCTTTAACTTATTGCGTTATAAGTTTGAAAACTACAAACGATATTTCAAAATTACTAACCCTGACATCATACATACAAATCAGCAGCTCCATACATTTATTTTCTTCGACATAATGTAGTTGTAGGGCAATGTTTTTTTCGAGATTTTAGAATTTGTCCCACAGCTAAAGTTGTTCATAATGAAGATTTTCAGCTCTACATCTTGTACGTGTCATCCTTTGAATTAAATATTTATTTTGCAATTGTTTTCATCCGTTTGGAAATAGGAAATCAATCCTCACATACAGACTATCGCTAACAGCGAGAAAATTGAAGAGAAAACTAGTAAATGTAACAGATGTAGGAACGGGCTGTTAATATCAGTCGGATTGCAACGATCGCTCCGAATTCATTGCGGTGTGTCTATGAACACTACACACTCCTGCGAAGAATGACCAGCACAACAAACTCTTAAATCTGGGCAATCTGGTAAAGTTAACACAATCTGGATGACAGGCTGAATTGTGCGATAAAACTGTTGTTGAAAGCTGATTTCCTTATACAATCCATATTTACTAATATTATAAATTTGAAAGTAACTCTGACTGTCTGTATGTTACCTTTTCACGCCTAAACTACTGAACGGATTTCGATAAAATTTGACAGAGAGAAAGATTGCATCCCGGGGAATGACATAGGATAGTTTTTTATCCCTATATTCCCACGGGATCGACAATTACCCGGGTGACACCGCGGGGCGCAGATAGTTCTAAAATCAATGCTGTATGTCTACGTTTACAACAGAAAACTTGTTACTTATCATCTTGTTTCGTTTTATAATCATCTAGAACACCCGTTATTCCTTCAGTAGCGTCACTTTCAGACAACAGAGGGGTAATTCTCATAATTTTAAGAACGTTCACAGTTTGATCTCAGTCTCAATCTGTCAAAAATACTTTTAATTTCTCAAATTTTTTGACAAGTTTTTGACATTGATTGTCGCTGAGATGAGATTGCGACCAGATTTTGAACGTTTTTAATTACGGGAATTGCCTTCAGAACACAAGACACAATATTAATTTCCCCATTGCTTGTGGAATAGCATCACATTTACACTCCAAGGCGAAGTCATTTATGATCTCTAGCAGAGCAGATTCTCCTTACTTCGACCGACCTGGGTCCATCGGTACACCGTAAAAAAAGACAGAAAGAAAGCAAGAAAAAGTATTTTTGCGACTCTTACAGGAAGATCACGATCACAAACCAAAATAAAAAACCAAATATTAAAAAAAAAGTAACAAAAAGAAAAATGAAACGGAAAGTCCTAGCCAAAAAGCTCCTATCTCAGCATGACCCTGCAACACAAACACGTACAGACACCAGCACATCAAGCTACCGGAAACTGTCAAATTTTTCCAATCCACTTTGAACCTTATGTTTTAGCGATAAAGTTGAAAATCTATTAAAGAAATTTGACAGATTGTAGTAGCTTCAAGTGAAGGAGTCTGTACATGCTTGCCATCCTCACTACACATATCTCCCCGGAATATAACTTCACCACTAACCACCAACTGTTATTTTCACAGTGCCTGACTTTTGGACAATAAAGCAATTTAGTGGGAGCTCTACTGCATCGTTTGTATGACTATCCATTGGCAGGAATAGTTTTTGAAACGGCCCAGTATTGGCGGGTTTGAATCGTTACAAAGCTATTAGAATCTTTAAATCCGACGGGTGAGCTTTGACGGCCGTTTTGTTGATTTGTGGGCAGTGAAACGGAGTTTGGTATGAGTGGAAGAATATTTTGGGTCTCATATCTGCTATATGTATGCAGTCGGTATAGGAGGGATTTCAGCAATCGTGGCCAAGTGGTAACGAACCCGACTTATGTGTGCATGTATGTATTTAAAATCTAACCCAAATAATTCTAATGTGAATTTCCATTCGCTGGTGCGTCTGGTGCAGAATTCAAGCATAAAAGTGGTGAAATAGGATATCATTTTCCCATAAATCGCTGTCTGATCTTTTAAACTACGCAACGGATTTTAATGCAGTTTTCAGCAATAGATAGAGTGATTCAAGAGGAAGGCAAGGCAACACATGCTTATTATAGTAGAGAAAAGCCGAGAAATTCAAAGATTTGTAATGTGATGTCGTGACAAACATAGCGCTTACATTGCGAACGCTCTGGCTACTAAACCTTACGAGATAGATCAAATATCTATATCTTAACAAGATAGATAAAAAGGTCCGCGATGGTATATGTTTATCTCCTAAGAATAAACCCATCCATTTTTATCTTTTACATACTTATTACAAAAGAAATACGGGTTATTTACCAAGCTATTTTAAATAATACTGTATTATTCCTTATTCAATTAAATACATTAGATACGTTGTGTATTTCATGTAGATCAAAATTGCCCTCTACAGCATATCATTAAAATGAATATCTTAGAAGATGTCAGATATTTGTAAAGCGGGGGCAGAGCGGCTGGCGGGCGGTACGAAATTTGCCGAGTCAGGTAGTTGGATAAAAAATTAGAAAAGCAATAGATAAGTACCTGGTTAGTTTTATTAGCATTAGGTGCTTACTAGATAACAAAAAAAAATACACTATACCAAACGACCACAGAGTAATATGACAAAGTGATATAAACGAAATCACACTTGTCCTATACAAGCGAGATTTCTAAAAAATACTTTAAAAAATTCTCGTTAAATAGTGTCAGAGCTGCATACCACCTAACCCTATATCGTATACCGAAACCAGTAAGTTTCTGTGTCAAAAATACACAGAATCTCTAGCTTATCCACTTAGTGGGAGACACCAGTATGGCAGTGTATATTACTACCCACCACCGCTATACCCGTGCCATCCCCTTGACGGGCACTCTGGCTTGTTGACCCTGGGGATAGAGTAAGAAATCTGTGTAGAAGGTAAACTACACTCTTTTACTACCGGCCAACCAGACGTACCTACAGCAGGGTACCATCCGCACTTGATTGATATCTCGATCAGTCGTACTTCTCCTCCATATTATGCGCACAGCCAAAGTAAAGTGGAACTCTCTGCCATTGTCTGTGTTTCACATGGAACCCGTCTTGCTTCAAAGCAGAGTGAACAGGCATCTTCTGGGCACGCTCGTTCCATCATAGACCTTATCCATCGCTTTCCGTCAGGAGTGATCGAGGTCAAGAGCAGGCCCATTCAGCAATAAAACAAAATAAAAAAACACTACCACTACTATATGATTTACTTTCCTTGATGTCAGTAAAATAACCACAGGGCTGACCAATCCGATGTGACCCACGCTTGCCCAGGTCAAAATAAATTTTCTATTAATATCTATAGTCGTACGATGAGCCCGGTGGACGGCGGGGGATGGACTGATGATTTGCAATGCCGCCAGCGACCGCCCGGCGCACTACTGGATCCCGCGGCATCCCACGGCATCCCGCGGCATCCCACGGCATCCCGCGGCATGCCACGGGTGTGCCCGGCGGCCCTTTGAGCTTGCTTAGCGACTACGCAACGCAGTCGAATGGTGTGTGGATTATGGTCTCTCCCTTTCATAGAGAGGAGGTCTGTGTCCCAGCCGTGGGAACGTTATAGGTAGACTATGCTACATAATCTTACCGTTTTAAGTTCTATTTGGCATTTAAAATGCGTTCGGAGCATGAGTGTCTGTTCTATACATTCTTACTCTATGCCCTGGTCTGGATAGCGGTCACACAATGGCCGATCCGTTGCCACTGCCATTTCATTCCATTTCAATTTGGAGGGGCAAGTACTGCGTGTTTTGTTTGAATGAATTGGTGATTTTAGTATTTTTGATTACCTACGGTTTCCTGTTTTATTGAAAAAAAAATTCATACGAGTAACGTATTGATTGTTCATTTCCACGTTCGATGTTAGATAGTGCTAACTGGTGATTCTGCGCTTTTTTGCTAAATGTTTTCCACATTTCTTGCTGAGCTGAGGCCTTTTTGGAATTATAAGTATAGTTTTCTGTTTTTTATAGTTTTGGACGATGCGAACACAGGAGCGACAGCAACGCTACTTTTTTGTAAAAATTTCGGTTGACCGGCAACTGGCTAGCAACTTTTTTGTCGCCATGCGCGCACTTGCATTGCAACCAATAGAAGGGCGAGAGTTTCGTCAAAATCCGCGGACAAAAATGTCTCCCAGCTGTCGCGTCCCTACATGCGCGCACTTTCATACAAACCCGTAGACTTGATGTGAGAGACAAATTAGTTGCGGAGACCAAGTTGCTCGTGGGCCTTATAAAAGGTGTTTTTTTTTTGGTGTAGGTAATGTCAATAAATGCATTTTTCTTTCCATCGTGGTTAGCTTTGATTGTCACTACCTACAATACAAAAGACAACAACAACAACACACACAACAACAACACAACATGTTTCTTTTCTTCGAAGGGCAGAGGCGTGCCTTTAGTATCTACACCTACATTTAGCTATAGTAATGTTTAAGTAGCTGTAATGAAAAACCCAATAACACTGCCCGAACTAGGAAAAAACCCAGGATCTCACGTTCAACAGTTGCGCTTGACATCACTAGACCAACGAGGCAATCCTTACAAATGCGTAACACAATAAATAAAATCATTGTTAGGTTTCATTCATCGTCCTAGTTACCGAAAATCCACAATTGTTAGTGGACCAATTTCGACATAACATCAGCAAACAACATATTCAAGCCACGTCACAAACGTACACGCTTGAATATGTCCCGAAAACCCTCGATCAGATTCATTCCCACTCATGCGAGTCCACAAACTGAAAAAAATCTTTCTCTACCCACTTGAAGCCACTCGTGCGCAAACCTTGACACATCTGTACTGTCATACGTACGTCGCCATTTTTTCGAAAGGCCGCCATATTAGAATTCGAGATGCGTGCACTATGAATCGTAAAATAAGAGTTATTTGCGTACCGTAATGTAAACCACTAAAATGTTTCGCTTATTTCGGTTTACGCGGCTACAGGATATCTTTTTCGCCATAAATATTTTATGGAAATGCGTCAAGGAACGTCGTATAGCTCCTCACCTCAGGTTTAACGGGCTCAAATTAGGTACGGGTAAGGGTTAAGGTGGCGTTAGACTTGCTCGTTTCGATATACAAATAAGTCCTTTGTATACAGAACGGATTCTTTGAGCAGTGGTGGCTCAGTGGTAACGGACACGACTTACGAGTAGGTCGTAGGTTCGAACCCAGACAGGCACTTTACTTTGCGTAAATTATTTCATCACCATTGCTCTCAAAACGGTGAAGGAAAACATCGTGAGGAAACCGGCATGTCCTAGAACCAAAAATTCGAAGACATGTGACATCTACCAACCCGCACTGGGCCCGCGTGGTGGATTACAGCCTACTCGCTTTCATAGAGAGGAGGCCTGTGTCCCAGCAGTGGGAACATTATAAGCTTGATTATGCTATGATTGTCTTATCGACACTGTGAAGGAAACACGTTACGATTTTCGGATGGACACTAATATTTTTATCAGTCTCTCAAGCAAAGAAATGAAGAAGTCTCACAGCACACACTTTTTCCTAACTAGTAAATAAATACGTCATATTAAATGAATTGCCTTTTGTATAAAAACGCCAGGGTCAAACACACTACATGAATAAAATATGAACGGGAATGTTGCCATGACAACTGTTTATGACAATGGTGGGGGAGGGGGGTGGGTCTCTACTACGTTTCATGAGGTAGGAATGAAAGAAAGGGCTTCTTTTTAAGTGTGGGTGTGTATTGTGTGACTAATTGCGTGTCCTATGATGTTTTTGTCCGGTTTTTAATGACCTTGGCTGATGTAACAAGTAGATAACTGTCATCACAGCACAATTGTAAGTACCTATCTTTATTTGCATAAAATGTGGTAAATATAACGGATGTTACAACATGATCATCATCTTTGGAAATTAATTTGTCACCCAAGCTTTGTTAAGACCCACCGTCTCCGAGACAGCTTTTGCTAGTGGGCCAGCAAAAAATTATCTAAACTCATCATCATCTGCCTAGCCTTTTTCCAACTATGTTGGGGTCGGCTTCCAGTCTAACCGGATGCAGCTGAACACCAGTTTTTTATTTGGAGGGACTGCCTATCTGACCTCTACAGCCCAGTTACTGGGTAATACGATACCCCTTGGTAAGACTGATTGTTAGACTTTCGGGCTTCTGACGATCCGTAACGACAATACGATTCCACACAAGTCCACGATTGACAGCCGGGACCAATGACTTTATGTGGTTCCCGAGACATGGAGGGATCTTGATATGTAAATATGGTCACCCATCCGCGAACCAACCGCGGCAAGGATCGACCCATGCGGCTGTTATCACTTAGTCACAAGCCCCTAGCCACAGTCTAGATATCTTATTTATTTATCCATACTAATATTATAAATTCGAAAGTAACTCAGACAGAGTTAGTTTGTTTGTCTGTATGTTACCTTTTCACGCCTAAACCACTGAACGGATTTCGATAAAATTTGGCATAGTGATAGATTGTGTCCCGGGGAAGGACATAGGATAGTTTTTATTCCGATATTCCCACGGGATCGACACTTATGCGGGTGAAACCGCGGGGCGCTGCTAGTTTTGTTATAAGCGAGGTGGCCACCACATTTACATCGCCCATTTTGGGACTCTGGTGTAAAAGTTGTTTCCGAGATTTCACTGATCATTCCGCAGATATTTGATGTGCATGGATTGACATTTCTGTCATATAATTATTATGTATTTTGGATATTGTACCTACATATTTGTATGCTCGATGTAAACGGTACTTTTCCCCTTTGATCCAAATTTTTTATGGAATAAATAAAGAACAATGTTCTGTATAAAACTTTACCAAACTCTGATCAATAAAAGCTTTTCCTACTGTATGGAGAGTAATGGAGATCTACACTTTTTACAGTTTTCAGTGTAGGTACCAAACTACACTAGATTTTTTCCCCGATATCAATATAAAAATGCACGCAGTTCAGTATAGCATAAATTTTAAAATGGAAGTCTGAAAAATATTCTTTTACCAAAAAAAAAATAGTGCGTTGTTATTTTTTTTATCAATGGATAAAAAAAAATAACGACGCACTATGTTTTGTTTCGCCTTGTTGAGAGGAATATTGTTAGGTTTGAAACGGTGTATTAAGGCGGAGATTCCTTGAAAACGGTCAAAAAGTTGGTTTTTTAAAGCAGTGTATCTCTTAAACAGTAAATAATTTTAACCAAAAAAAAAAACATGATATTTTCAAGACTTATTTTAATACAGTGATGTAACTCAAATCATAATTAAACATACATTAATGCATGAAAAAAATCTTCAAACACACCTCTAAATTCTCTTTAAAAGCAGTTTATCTCTTCATTCTCAATTATAATTACAATTAAAAATATACCATAAAATTTCTAACGCCAAACTGCATCCAGTGATGTATTGTTTATTTTGAAATAGTTATTATCTAATTTTATACGATTTTATTTACATTTTTACGATATACGCTTGCTCATTTCCTTGCCGCCCGCACCGCGCCAGTGTTCTTCGGAACGTTGTTGAGAACAGACCTGTGTCGCTTTGCTCCGCAGTGAAATTTTTACTTTTTGTACCGTGAAAATAAAAATGGGAAATAAAGATAATACATAGTTGAAAGAGATGGAAAGCTGCTCGCCGAAAGCATTTACTCCATAATGTGCAGAATATAGCACGAAGACGGTAAGAAACTTTATTATAAGTACCTAAATAAAGAATGATAATAATAAATATATTTCTCGTGAATTTAATATTTATAACTTAGTAACAATGCCTATAGATATAGAGTACACCCTAGTATAGGCATTGTTACTAAGTTGAAATTGATTTACCGAATCATATCATCACCTGAGGCTCACCGAAGGCCACAGAGTAATTAAAGTACCTACAGTAGGATCAGCTGTGCTGCCAATTGTATTTCAATGATTTTATTATTTTAGATTGGCGAACAAGCAAATTACTACTCAAGAACTGGATGATACTGCTTCTCGATTGGATGTCGAGTAAGTACCTACCTACTTATCAAAATCGACTGCCTCCATGGTCTAGTGGTGAGAGCGCTATCTTCTCGATCTGGAGGTCGTGGGTTCGATTCCCTTGGGAAACAGCAGCTTTAGTTGTTGTGGGCTAGGACATTGCAGGCTGATCACCTGATTGTCTGACAAGACAGATGATGAGATGATCCGTACTGTCGGAGGATCACGTAAAATAGTCGGCCCTGCGCCTGATCTCCCGTCGCGCCGGTCGTGTCCGTACCGTCTCATCGGGATACGAAAGTGATGGAATAGTGAGTGCACTTTTGTATTGCGTTTGCGTGCATAGGTACTTGGGCGCTATACAGGGTCAAATTAAATTAGCTAGCGAAACTCCGCAGACGTGATGGGTTTCTAAACATGATAAAACAAACGAGAAATTAAGATGATAATGATTTTTTTGGGGTCATCCACTGTCGGTAGTTTCACTCACTTAAAATATCAGTCTAAAAATATATTTTTTTGTAAATTTCACAGACGTGATGGTATCGATATCTGCACACGATAAAACAGATTTTATCAACTCACACTTCAAGTAACAACAATACCAGCGGTCATTGACCCCAAAAAATCATTTTTTATTATTATTTTATAGTGTTTAGTAGCTATCGATACCCATCACGTCTGCGGAGTTTCGCTAGCTAATTTAATTTCATCCTGTATTATTATTTATTACTCATCTCAACCAGACTGCTAAATACAGGGTAATAATATTAGGCCGGCCACATACAGTCGGAATTCCGTTACGGAAATCCGTTTCGAAATATCGGTTCGGAATTGAATTTTTTTTTTTGACCGACGTGTTCCTTTACGATTACGTTCACGTGGATGGATTCGCGGGCATAAGCTAGTGTTTATTTAATAAATATTGTATTTTTCCAGTTCTACTATTGAAAAGCGATCATCATCCATTGTTCACAAAATTCTACAAGCAAATCAAAAGGCATTTCAAAAAGAAGACAGGTAATTTTGCGAATTCCGTATATTCTTCTAGTCCTGTGGGATTTAGTGATCTATCACAACATCTTGATTTAGACATCTAAAGTATTTAATTAAATATTTAGTGATCAATCTATTGAACAAAATCTGAACTTAGTATCCAACAACAAATGTGGGCGATATTATGGCAATGTTTTCTGAAATAATGAATGATAAAATAATAGTTAAAAACATAAGTACCTATTACAGAATACATTGTATTATTTTCAAAAATAATTGTTGTGTTTTTGCAGTCCTACTACTGAAACGCTGAAATGGCTCACTTTATTATTTTGAAATCAAACTAATATTTATTATATCAATGATTGAGGTAATTGCATTAGAAAACTAAAACCGTAATATAGGTTTCGTATATTGGAAGCTACAATATTAATCTTTTTGTTTTTGTTTATAGGACCATCTACCGGCATGGAGTCAACGATTATTGTCGAGGGTTTTAAGAAAAGCATAGAAATGCATAATTTGTTATATGGCAGAATTATATCAGATGATGACGTCAACACATATTCAAAGCTTTTGCAAGAAAGGCCGTATGAATTTTTACAATAGAAAAATTTTAATGCCGAAACCACTTGCTGAGGAATTTGTGCAACAAGCTGCAAAGTCTTATAACAGACACGAAATTTCTTATACGGTTCAGAAAACTCCTAACAAAGAAAATAATATTAACCTTTCGAAAAGTAGTAGTAACTGCAATTGCAAAATACAAGCATACTGATAATGCAATGCAACTCCATGCTGATATAATGCTTGCTGCAGAACATGCTTTTGGACAACATACTACGTGCAAAGGATACTTTTTTAGCAAACAAGGCGAAGTAGAAGATATTGATAAAGACTTTTACACAAACACTCTTTGCCAAAAAATAAAATTAATATTAGCACAGCTAGCCGCGCACTCGCGCAGCTTGTTGCACGATGTCGATAGCAACTCTGTAAAAAGATATCATAGCATTATTGCTAAATTCGTAGGTGGCAAAAGAATAAACTTTCTCAAAAATATCTATATCAAATGAGATGTAATACTGCGGCTCTATCTTTCTACACAAGAAAACCTTTGAGTATCTTGCATAAATCAAAACGCCCATAATTGAAGGAAGAGGCGTTTTGATTTTCCAATGTTCTTTTTTTCTTCTTTGCATATTTCTTAGATCTTTTTAGTCGCTTTATTTTGTTCATTTCAAATTTATGTATTTGTCCTCTTGGACTTTAACCTACAATAGATTTATGCAAGATACTCACTCATTTGATATTGATATTTTTGAGAAAAGTTTATTCTTTTGCCACCTACGAATTTAGCAACAATGCTATGATATCCCTCTACAGAGTTGCTATCGACATCGTGCAACAAGCTGCGCGAGTGTGCGGCTAGCTGTGCTAATAATATTTTTTTTTTGCCAAAGTGTGTTTGTGTAAAAGTCTTTATCAATATCTTCTACTTCGCCTAGTTTGTCACAAAAGTATCGTTTGCGGGTGGTTTGTTGTCCAAAAGCATGTTCTGCAGCAAGCATTATATCAGCATGGAGTTGCATTGCATTATCAGTATGCTTGTATTTTGCAATTGCAGTTACTACTACTTTTCGCATGGTTGGTGGTTTCTTTTATTTGTTAGGGGTTTTCTGAACCGTATAAGAAATTTTGTGTCTGTTGTAAGACTTTGCAGCTTGTTGCAAAAATTCCTCAGCAAGTGGTTTTGGAATTAAATTTTTCTATTGTAAAATTTTCATGTGTGTGTTTTCAATTTATAATGTGTGTTTTTATTTTGCTTTTGTCAATGTTCAAAATAAATCTGACATTCAATACACTTTCTCTCTCACTCTCGCACTCTATATTTCCCTTTTTCTTTTTTTACACAAAAAAAAATTGGACCCTATAAATGGACCAACCTTTATAGTATGTCTTGATTAGGCCGGCAAAATCGGAATTCCGTTTCGAAATATCGATTCGGAATTTCGAAGGCAGCAAATCCATACGAAATAAATTCGAAGGCAGAAAATTTCGAACGGAAAACTACTGTACGTGTGCGATAGATCCTTGATTTTGTATGGATTTGTTGCCTTCGAAAATGCCAAATCAATATTTTGAAACGGAATTCCGCAACGGAATTCCGTCCGTATGTGGCCGGCCTTATTGAACCAAAAAGTTCCGAGCCCACGACCGCTTGTGGCTTCTAGATAAACTTCTGGATAATAAATTGAACTGGGGGTCACGGGTCATACGGGGCCCACAAACCATCATTCGATACCTTGGGGCTCAAAGGGTGTATAGCATTTTGGCCAATTAGAGTTATTTACACCATCTTGAAACACACACCCCACCCACACCTTTAAACTCGAATCTATCGAGTTTTTGGATTTCCTGAAAAGTCGTGTTCATCTTTTGAACCCCGAGGTATCGATATGGGGCGCATTGGGGTTAGGGCTCCATGAACCCCATTTTGAGCTTCGCGCAAACGGTACAGATATGGCCGGTAGATTTGATATTGGTCAGATTTTCCACTCGATTTATTCTGCGTTAAAAAAAAAAGTAGGTAAGTACCTACTAACTCATTCACTTTTATTTGTGAGCGAAATCGCGGGGAAAAGCTAATAATAACTGTCTACATTCCGCCGCCCGGTTACATTGATAATATATAATTAAATTCTATTTTATTAATATTACAACGAGTTCTTATTTGTAAAAAAAATAATTATACACCACTGCTCTGAAATATGCTACTGGCTACCTATATGCGAGCATCGCGCGTCATGACACTGGCAGCCAGCCCTACAAAATATAAACTTCGTGAGCGCTTCGCGCGTAAGTATGATGAGGGGGTGCGCGGGGCATTCTCAGCGGTAACGCCCATTTGAGCAAGGTCAACGGCATAATACTGGGCCTTAAAGAAAACTGGATGAGTTTGGTATGCCATAAAGTAGGTAGTGTAGGTACAAGTGTCCTGAAATTTTTGGTAAATTAATAATTTTATAAGTGTATGACCAGTCCAGACCAATCGTAATTTTAAGAACGTTCACAGTCAGGCCAAAAAAGGCCACTTTGGCAGAATCTTAAAAGGATAACACATTATGAATCATAATATGGCGAAGACAGTCCGTGTTTTTCTTTTTTCGCTACACTACGTAGGTATAATCAAAGAGATTGGGAGGATTTGGATTGGATTAATTGGTATTTTAGCACAGACAAAAAAAAAACTGAAAAATCCTTCACCAATAGGATTTGATACGATTAACTTAACAGTTAACTGTCCATTATGATTCATAATGTTATCCTTTTATGATTCTGCTAAAGTGGTATTTTTAGGCTCCCCTGATCTCAGTCTCAACCAGTCAACAATACCTCTAATTTCCCTGCATTTTTGACAAGTTTTTGACATTGATTTTATCATCATCATCATTTCAGCCGAAAGACGTTCACTGCTGGACATAGGCCTCCCCCAAGCACCTCCACTTCGACCGGTTCTGCGCTTCGCATTGATTATCGCTGAGATGAAATTGCGACAAGATTTTGAACATTTGTAATTACGGGAACTAGCCTTCAGATATATGAACGTAAATGAGACAAAAGGAGTACTTATGTAAGGGTCGTAGCAGGTGGCGTTCTGGAGCTTCTGCCTACTCTCTTGGAAAGAAGACGTGACTTGAGTTTATGCACGTATTTTTAAACATCTTTGACCATAGTCTGTCCGCAATTTTCCACAAAACGAGCACCCCTATCTCTGCCTCCTATCCTCAAATAACTTAAAAAAGGCAGATATAAGTATTATTCACTTTAAACCCCTATTCAAAACAAAGACGAATTTAACTCCTTGAAAATAATCAGACAAAACTAGACGCGAACTATCCCTAGACTGTACAGAGCATTTAAAGATTAAATTGTGAACATAATTCGTTCTCCGAGAGCGGAGACACGAAATAAATAGAACCAGAAGGTTTGTTCCATACAACGAATGACCACACACACACACATAGACACGCTTCATACTCCGCTACAGCTAGTGCAAGCGCACACGCGACTGGCATTTGTTTGAGATAGAATGTTCCAAAAGTTCCTGGTAAAAGTGTAAACAAACCCTGTTATGGGCCCCAATTCTGCCGGTCGATTCTGTAAAAATCTCACCGTGAAAACTTAGGTGTAGTGAGTTTGTTTTTGCTAGGAATTGACACTATTGACAGCTCACTCCATGCCCACTTCACCTAAGATTTCATGGTGAGATTTTTAGAGAATAGCACCGCAGTATGGTAAATATTATTCCCCGCGTAATCTTACCTAGCAAACCACGTACGGTTGTCAATCGTGGTATTTTGGTCAGTTCAAACCACGCGCGGCGGTCTTAAACAACTTCAAATAATTCAAAGGACTTAATTTGTAAGTGGCACTTACCGTGGCACTACTAAATAATTGACATTCACAAGTATACGTTTATTTATATCTGTAAATTCTATGGTGTACTTATATAATAAAGACTTTCTATCTATTATCATTTTCATCAGATACTACTGTGTGAACGTGCGTTAGTTTTCGCTCATTGTAAGGCCATTTGTCCACTGTAATCTCAATGGGACGTCAACGAGAACGAGATGTCGGCGCCGAAGTAGCGATGCCTACATCTACTATGGCCGCGTGCTCACCGCAAGTCCGTCAACGAGATGTCACATTCACTTCGAATAATCTCGTTTCTCGTTGACGTTCCGTGGACGTCCCGGTGACGATGGCGGTGGACAAATACTGTAAGGAGCTGGCTTTCTGTATCTTCTATTCTGTGGCGGAGATAAAACGGAACGATCACCGGTTTCCCGTAGAAAACTCATTTTCGGACTCCTTTGATCATTGCCAGCGGAAAAAAGAAAAAGGAACACGTGCACAAACAATGGAGGGAGAAAACGAAATTATTTTTTAAAGTAATCGTTTCAATGTGCGAATTGTTATTTGTAGGTACTGTTTGGTACACGATTATTTCTTTGAATAGCTGGAATTTTTTGCAATATTTTTTATGTCGCTGAATATAAGTGCCGCAGGCGCTAAAAACCGGCCAAGTGCGTGTCGGACCACACACAATGATTGGGATGAATTTATCCCAAGAAACTTAACATTTTAAAAAAAAATTTCAACACACTTGCTCGTAAAGTGGCTCTTATTGAACCGATTTTAGGTCCATAATGGAGTGTATTACGAACGCGTGCTTTTTCTTTACTTTAATCCACATGTTCTGTAATACCACAGATAACTATTTACTAGTCGGAGACGCGCGCTTTTTTAATCTCATCAAACCCTGCGTTCCGAATTGGGAAATAATCGATGTGTTCCGAATTGGGAAATAACCGAATTAGCGTGAGCGCGATAACGATAACGATGTCCCGTGAATTGTCATAGATGACGTCATGACATTCGCCATCTTGCGATAATGCCGACCATGCCCTAGAATAATATCACCGTGAGCGCTGTCAAAAATGACAGTGTGTGTATGAGGTTGTGTCAGTGTGTGTTTTGTTTTGAGTTGCATCATCTTTAAATTAAACTAACGTGGCATTTTTGAAATTGTGCTTCTGGCTGACAGTCGCCACCTAACCAAAGAAGAAGAACTGAAGAAGAAATGTGGTGTTTATACAAAGAAATACTGTAATAATATCTTTTTTACATTGTGTAAGCACTGTGAGCGCGTTCACGAGAGTTCCGAATTGTTGCCAGCTCTCAGCAGTCATAATCGTAATATCTAAATCGGAACGCATGTGAGATGATGTAAGCGCTGTGATGTGAGCGATTATAGCTAATTCATGGCTAATTCGGAAAGCGCCCAAAGAGACTTCATGCCAAAAGAAAAAAATCCGCGGGCTATATTTCAATTTTTTTTTAAATAGTCTGTATTGTCCTTGGTCGCAAAATGAACTCGCAGGGGACCACAGACAATTTAAGGTGAATGCGCAGTGGTAGACCGTGAAATTCTTAGGTTTTTTGCAATTTTTAGGTTTGTGTTTATTATATTTTTTCTATAGGCTGTTAAGCGGTTTTGTCTGTGCCATAGATTAATATATTTAAAATGAGTCAATGTTGCGCGCGCATCGCTAGTGCTGGCTGGCACGGCGCGCGGGAAAACAAAACCAGCGCGCCATTTTCCATACAAGTTAATATTTAACAATACAAGTCTGTTTTTTTTCCTCGCAAGTGTGTTGAAAAACGTCGTATGAAACGCGTGTGCATTAATCAATATAGCACACATGTATCATAATGTACTATTATAATGTTATGTAATTACAAATTAGTGATTTTCGAACTTATATTACGAGTATTAAAGTACACATGTCGCAAAAATGGCTGTTTTAGGGTTCCGTACCAAAATCGTAAATCGGAACCCTCTACTAATGCTATCAAAATTGAAATTTGGAATAGTTTTAGATGACGTTTGTCCGACTATTTCTCAACCTACAATAAAATTACTATACTATACCAATAGGTAAAAAGAATCGCGAAAGTTTGTATGTGTGTGTGTTTAATGTTTGTTACTTCTTGACGCACAAACGGCTGCACCAATTTTGATAAAATTTTGTATGGAGGTAGCTGACACTCTGAATTAACATATAGGCTACTTTTTATCTCGCTATTCCCACGGGATCGACATTACGCGGGTGAAACCGCGGGGCGCAGCTAGTAACAAATAATGCAATGACAGGTAAATTAATGATTTGATAGATACATGGTGCTCCCATATTTACAACATTTTTTTTTATTATCTTTTATTTTTTTGAATAATGTAAAAGTAGACAGTTTTCATAAAATTGTAGCTTAAAGCTCTCTCCGGATTCCCATACAGTGAAGAGCCTATCACTTAACATTAAATTATCCTTAACATGTAACTTCCACCCAAGCATTCACACAAATAAATTATACAAACAAAATGATTTCACGAAAGCCGCCACAATCTCCATAGTGTAAAGTTTTGCTAAGCAGTAAGATTAAACTGTATAATTTGCAGACACGGTATTAAAGAGAATAAGTTCGCCGGTTTAATTGTTGAACTCCCGAGATGCTCCTAAACTTTGTACTTTTGCTCATAGAGTAAGAAAAGCGCATAGAAGCGTCACTCTGAGGTGAGTGTCGACTAGAGCATTTACTTGTAATAAAACATCGAGCATTCGCCGTTTTTAGGGTTACGTACCTCAAAAGGAAAAAACGGAACCCTTTTAAGATCACTTTGTTGTCCGTCTGTCTGTCTGTCTGTAAAAATATAAATAATATCCTATAATAAAAAGTGTTACAGCAAAATTAGACCGATTTTAAATTTTCCATAGAAACAGAGATTTCCAGTTTTCTTTTTTTAAATAAGTTATTTCTAAAATGTTCTTAAGTAACTTTTTAGACCTTTGTATCCCGCTTATGCGTATGAGGTTTCATTAAAATCGGTTCATTCATTTCGAAAAACAAGAGCTTTAGAGTTTGTATGAAATGCCGTACGTCGTAAACGCTCTTGAAGCGATTTCATTAAGATTTTATACAGTAAGAAGAAATGTTTGTAAAACATTAAAAGACAAAACAGTAACTTTTAATGATTGAACATCCTATTTAATGAAAAAAAAACAACAAAAAAAAAAGGAAAACCACCATTACTGTAATGTAAGTAAATTTCAATGGTTTTAACGCTACCACCAAATTAATAAAACAGTTAATTTTGTGACCTTTTAGCTACTTAAAACGTTAAAGTTTACTGTCATGACGGTAACATTTTGCCTCAAGCTTTAACTGTTTGCGGATCAGGAAAAATACTGTTTTGAACGTTAGGCTCATATGGAACTCTTTAAAGCAGTTCAGATCCATTGATTTCATTTTTTTTTTCATTTTTATTTACTGCTTATTTCTTTCAGTGCAACAACGTTCTCCACAGATACACAAAAGGAGAAATAAAATATTGATAAAGTTAAAATCGGACAGAATAGATAAGTACACAAAAATAAGCTACATATAAATTACAGCTACCAAGGAGCATTCATAATCAGCCTATAATGTTCCCACTGCTGGGACACAGGCCTCCTCTCAATGAGAGGGACCAAGGAGCATTAAAGATTCAATATTATTCACATACATTTTTGATTGTGTCAAGCAATATGTTTCTAAATTTTCCAACGGATGATTAATAAAGCAAATAGATCCAAGTTAGAGAAAAACTTATTGAAATTGCCCGTAATTTACGTTAACTTTACTCCGTGCATTCGTGCTAACCCTATTTTACCCGGCCGGCTGTAGCCATTTAGAATGCATTCGTTGACACTTCTACGACGTATTCCACATTGGGCACCCGCTTAAATGGCACCTGAGTGAATGCACCTGACACACAGCGGCACATTCACTCAGGTTCCATTTAAGCGGGTGCCCAATGTGAAATATGTCACTTCTACACCTTTTTAGTCTATGTCTGGGCTCTGAGTGTTGTAAAACTGAAACACGGCGGCTTTCTTAAAGTTTGTATGATCTTCGCTATGTACTGTTGCATTGTTATGTAATTAAGTTTTAATCTTAACTGGGTGGGATATTATTTTTGGATTAGAGGGGATCTTGAGGGGGATTAATGTGTGAGTAAGATATGGAACGTTTTGATATGCGAGTGTATTTCGTCACTAAGCTTTCCTTCCAGACCGTTACTAGGCTTCAGCATGTAAATATGCATGTGACGTCACGCAAAATCCTGCATCGCGCAAGCAGAGTTTACCGCGCGACTAGCATATATACAACGTTCCGACATCAGTAGGCAGTAGGTAGCCCACCAGACACAACGCCCGTCTGGTCGGAAGATCCTCCCTTTTCTATGGAGGATGAGTGAACTTTACACCCTGTTCCTTATACCTCTACAAGGAGAACAGAATGTAAAAGTGCCTACTACTGGTATTCTAACCAGTATTAGCTGAAAAAAAAATGGGTATACTCTCACTCGTATACACACCCTCCCTCAACACTCACATACCTACTTACATACATACACAAACACACACTGAGAGCTGCTAAATTAATGTTTTATTTTATTTTTACTTTAATTTTTACTTTTTTTTTAAACCTTTTACGCCTCATGATTGTTGTGGGAAGAGCGAGACAGCTCCAACACAAGTACTTTTGTAACTTACTGGGGCTGCCTCAATTTATGTATGACACAATGTATAAGTTGAAATAAATATTTTTGTATTTGTATTTTGTATTTGTACTGGTAGTGGGTCTGTACAGTCGGTGGTAACCGACTTTTAGCTGGCCTAGCGTACTACGGAGTTTCAATAGAACCAGAGGCCAGCTTATACAGAGGTTAATTGTATAACACACTATCAGTAGCAACGAGTTTCATTTTGACAGTTCAACAACATTCATTGCGTTATTTACGTTGTTGAGCAGACACATTTTTCTAACATAAGAAGCAATGTATTAGCAATATCCTTCAAAATGATTCAGATTGAGAATTATAGTGTGTTACGCAATAAGGGTGGTAGTCCTATTGCCACTGATATGCGTACCTTTATGTATTATAGGTTTAAATATGTATGACGTGTAAAAGTGTTTGTACAAACCTTCTTACAGAAATAAAATAAAAGCATTTATCATTTATGAAACACTAGCTGCGCCCCGCTGTTTTACCCGCATAAGTTTCGATCCCGTGGGAATATCGGGATAAAAAGTAGCCTATATGTTAATCGAGGGCGTCAGCTACCTCCATACCAAATATTATCAAAATTGGTCCAGCCGTTTTAGCGCGAAGAAGTATCAAACATATAAACACACACACACACCCCCCCCACACACCCCCGCACTCACAAACTTTTGTCAAGTCGTGAAAACCGCTAAGGAAGGGCCGCTAGTTGTAAAACAAAATAGATAATAAAGAATTATTGTCAACGTAATAATTGTCTCTATGTTAATTAATGTAATTGGTGTTATACCGTTTTAATCCATACTAATATTATAAATGCAAAAGTGTGTCTGTCTGTTACCTCTTCACGCTTAAGCCGCTGAATCGATTTAGATGAAATTTGATGTCCTTTCCCGCGACTCAAACTATCTCTGTTTGAGTCGCGGGAAAGGACATAGGATAGTTTTTATCCCGATATACCTACGGGTTTGAAACTTATGCGGGTCAAACCGCGAGGCGCTGCTAGTTAACTATAAATAAATAAACTTACTTTCTTGTTTTATAAATATACAAAACAGTTCATTCGTAACACACTATTGTATCATCGCATCTTATTCCTACCGGTCTCTTTGACTGCTTGGACATATGAAGGTAATTACACTCTCTTTCTAATCCAATTAACATCTAACACGCAAATTAAAACCTTATTCAAGACAGAAATACACTAAAATATCGTCAACAAAATCTAGATTCATCTCTCGAGTCTGATTTCATTACTGGATCGCCGGATGCTGAGGTCGCAAACATTTTGCTGGCTCAAAACCACTACCCATAGAGAAAGTTCGCTATTCCAAATGTATTTACATTAATACCTTCAGTAAATTCGATTGCTCCTTATATATAAATTCTATTACAGACCTTTGGAAACAGTTTTGCCTACTAATATTTACTTTAACTAAATAAATAATGAAGTATGAAGTCCTTGAAAGTATTTTGGAAATAGTGTTAAACATGTGTTAAACTGGGTGGGGACGTCAATATGACAGTATATTACACTTTGTATAATAACCAATGATCTTCCCAGTCTAAAAAACTAAATTCAATGAAGTATATAAAATCCAATTAGTCCATAAAGCTAGCTAGTCGGCTAATTGGAAAACAATATAACCCTTTTTTTTTTTCAAATTTCGATACTACGAATCCAAACCTACTATCCATACTAAGTATACTTATGTAATATTATAAATTCGAAAGTAACTCTGTCTGTCTGTATGTTACCTTTTCACGCCTAAACCACTGAACGGATTTCGATAAAATTTGGCAGAGAGATAGATTGCATCCCGCGGAAGAACATAGGATAGTTTTTATCGACATACCTTGCGGGCGAAGCCGCGGGCGGAAGCTAGTAAGTAATAAGTTTCTATATTTGGATTTAGGTTTTAGGTGGTTTCAAAATTGCCAGTGTTCTCATTTATTGACGTATTGTCATCCTCACATGGTATATAAAATAGTCTTCGTAATTTAATTATAAGGAAATAGATGATTAATTGTAGAGTAATTTGTATGGTATTGATAGTTAACAGATACTTTGAAGATATGGAAACAAGATTACGTAAACAGTTTTCAGTTTACACTCATACTAACAAACAACCCCACAAAACTAAAACCTTACGACACCAAAACAAACACAAATAACAAACTTACAAAAACATCGTAAACAAAAGTTTAATTTCAAGTACAGAATAATTTATTTTAATAAAAATAGCGAGGAGTGCATCCAACCAATCGGGTGGCGTCAAATAATCCGGTTTCCACCGCTCGTTACCAGTTTAATCCAATTCCTTTCGGTTGAAACTAGAAAAGTTTTCGATTCAACCGCGACCGAGCGGCGGAATGAATGTAGCGAACACACAGACACACACAAGGACGGATAATCAGTAGTAAATTAGATGAACATTCCTTTTACATAGGAATTTCATTAAATATCGAACTAGTAATAAGTTTTAATTTGGTGAGAGTTTTTAGTTTCGGTGTGTTTTAGTGATATTGGATTTTGAGTCTGTTTTTGCAGAGTGTTGAGTTTACGAAATTTGGTCAAGTTTTGAGCAAACTGATAGAGATGCAAGAGCTGTCTCTCAAAAGTTATTTGGAGGAGGGAGATGCAAGAGCCACGAAGAAACGAAGTTATCCGAAAAAGAACCGGAGTTACTGACATAGCTTGCATAGTAAGAAAGTTGAAGTGACAGTGGGTTGGCCATGTTTGTCGAAGGACCGATGGCTGGTGGAACGACGAGCCCTGGCATGGAGACCGCGTAACGGCAAGCGTAGTGTGGGGCGCCCTCCAGCTAGATGGATAGACGACCTCAAAAAGGCGGCAGGGTCAGACTGGATGCTGAAGGCGGAGGACAGGTTGTTGTGGCGCAGCATGGAGGCCTATGCCCAGCAGTGGACGGCGATAGGCTGTGTTGTTTGATGCAAGAGCAAAGCCTCTACAGTTATTTGTTGGAGTTAGACATATTTATGACCATATAATCAAGAAAATTAAGTTGAAAGGTGGTTTCTTAGCAAAATCAATATCCAAATGACACCCTACTAAGTTGGCACATAAATATAAAGCACCACTCACACTTAAAATACTTAAACACAATTTCCCTGTTCAAAGAACTGAACAAAATTCTGCAAAAAAAGCGCTAGCTTCAGAACCCAGACACAATAATTTGTAGGGAAACAGAGCGAATGCTCATTGCGCTCCCAAGGCGGGATAAATTTGCATTCGTACTGTATACTAGAATAACGGACTGTCCGAAAGGAGGTGAGCAGTAAAACAATTGTTATTATGAGAACTTGCACCCGATGCGCCCGCAACTAAGTTCTAGTGTGTGTCCATTGATGTTGGAGAAATTAACTAATGTAGTTAAGCTGTAAATATAATACTAGCTGTGCCCCGCGGTTTCACCCGCGTATAAGTTTCGATTCCAAAAAAATCTGTAGAGAGCCACCCTTATCACCTAGGGGTATAAAAATAGCCTACGACCTATTCTCAGACCTACCAAATATACACAAAAATATATACCGAAGAAGATCGATAACAAACACTGTGACACGAGATTTTTTTATATAAGATGTACAATCTTCTAATCCATACTAATATTATAAATTCGAAAGTAACTCTGTCTGCCTGTCTGTCTGTATGTTACCTTTTTACGCCTAAACCACTGAACGGATTTCGATAAAATTTGGCAGAGAGATAGATTGCATCCCGGGGAAGGACATAGGATAGTTTTTATCCCGATATTCCGACGGTATCGATACTTATGCGGGTGAAACCGCTGGCGCTGCTAGTACTAAATAAATTACAAATTATTAAAATAAAAATATAAAAACCTAACTAAAACTATTAAAAAACTAAAATATTGCGTCGAAATATTCCTATGCATCGCTGTCGACTGGTAATGTACTCAAGAGAGTGGTGGCAATATAGGTACAGTCACGAGCATAAGTATGTATACACTTGGCTTTATTTAAAAGCGATTTTCTCCTTTATTTTTGAATGAAATTTTATATTATTATGAACATAGTATTTTCGAACCCATAGGTTTATGTAAAGTATCGTATTTCAAGGTTGCATTCGTTATTTTGTGAAAAAATCGCAATTGAAAGTTGCAAAGTGTTGACATATTAGTGCTCGTGACTGTACTTACTCCTCTGGTCAAGGTAAAAGCCAGCCCTTGGGTCACGGGAAGTGTCAATCAGCCCTTTCGAGATTTCCTTAAAGATAAAAAGACCATGAGCACTCCCACCCCACGGTCCGGAGGTTTCAACGGCTCGAAAATATAATTACCAATAAGGTTATTATACTTACGCCGCATGAGGTTTTCCGCAATCGCTGCGGAAAACCTAAGGCGGTGTACCTAAAGGTAAAAGGTACGTTAAAAGGCCTTCTACAAGGTGAAAGAATGAACTTGTGAAATTTGTGTGTGTGTTAAACTGTAGCTTTATTTTTTAACAAGTTGTTGCCCACGATTTCATCTGCATGTACAGTCAACAAAGGAGTTAAGTATACAGGAGCGTCGGATATTGTTGAAGTTTACTAAGAAACCGATAATTCTCGAATAAAATTTTAGTTGATTAATAGAAAACAAACAGCTCATTTATTAAATTAAATTTCAGTCCAGAAAATCCATCGGTTTCTTAGTAAACTTCAACTATATCCGACGCTCCTGTATACTTAACTCCTTTGTTGACTGTACCTATATTGTATTTCACTATGTCAGGTACAATTATTTTTTTTCGACATCTACACTTTAAAATAAAGGAAGATAAATATTTACATAAGTTAAATGCATAAGTTAAAAGTCTTAAAATAATAATAATGTGTACAATTACATGAAAAGGGAGGCAATACTGATTCTTTGGCCAATAAAAATAGGCCAGCCCTCTGATAGTAGCCTATGCCCTCCTCTGTGCTGCTGGGGGAGGACGGGAGTTTGTTGACATTTCTTCTTCCCAGCGAAAGCACTAGGTAGTGGTGACGGGCGGGTGTTTTGGTTATAACTTAAGACAGTCTGATATTATTTTGACGTTTGACATCCTAGTTTGAAAAAAAAAAAGACTTTTGATTTCCAGGTCGCGAACTTCCTACGCCAAATTGTATAACGATGAGATCAGTGGTTTAGGCTTGAAAAGATAACAAACACACACAGAGTTACTTTCGAATTTATAATAATCACAGAATAGACCCAGATAACGCAAGTATCGCGATCTATATGAAAACCAAGCGTGTCATTTTTAGACTACCTACTGTGACGTCGCACAAGCACTATTTAGTGATGGGAAATAAAATCGATTCAAAAACTCCCTAGCGCCAGCGGTCACACTCACCCAGCCTGCAGTACTCAGGACTGAGTGCGAAAGTGGCGGCTTACAATTTTTGTACGTAAGCTGTTGCGATTTTTGGCACGCGTTTTTGCGTTATCTAGGTGAATCTATATCTGTGATAATAATATTATGGACGGGTAACCTGACAAGAAGTGGTTGCCCTCGCTATCTGATAACTTTAACAGCAATAATTAATAATTTGTTACAAGTTTTCTTCACCTTGATCGCTTTTTCTCGAAGAGCTGAATTAGTTATTTTCATCATAGGCCTATAATGTTTCCACTGCTGGGACACAGGCTTCTGCTAGCTGGGAGGTGTCCCACAACGCTTGCCGATCCGCGGTCTCCACTCCAGTACTACTTCAATACCAACTACCTACTTTCATGAAATCTCGTGTAACTATGGAAACAGATACTGGGAATGCATATTTACATAGTAGATATATATAGCAGCATCCCCTGTTTAGCTCGGGCCCTCTAGAACGAAAACCGTAACGGAATCATTGGAATATTACCTTTACATAATTCAAACAACATTGTTGCATTTAGTTTTCGTTTTCGAGACATCGCGAAGCGGTTGGTCGACTACCCACGTGACCAGAGGGCTTTTTTTTTCTTTTTTTTTTCGGATGGGAAATCATCAATGACCCCTCCCGCTCTGGGTGGAGCGGAAGGGAGTGTCAGACTCTTACTGATTAAAATCCACCCGTGTTCCTTCCTTAGCCCTTTATGTTCCGGGCCAGCGGCAACCCTTTCGGACAATCCCGCTGACCCGGCAGGCTTCGGCCCTGACGGGCCCCTTCAATTGATGCTGACATCTCTTTGAGGCGCGCGTGGAACACCCACCAGACCAGACATGGTGACCAGAGGGCTGGCCTATTGTTGGGCCAAAGAATCAGCTTTCCCATTCAACGTGGCAATGCTGCCAGCCTTTTGGCCACTTTTCCTGTTGACAGCGATGCGGCCGAAATTTTTAATGTGATTCTTTTTTCCCTGTGATTCTTTCGCCCCCTCTTTTTTTATATACTTGTAAATATAATTATTATCAGTTTGTAAATATGAACATTGAGTTTTTCGGCAATAAGTTACTCTTTATTTCGCGATCACCGCAAAAAATTCAAAAGAGGTAATCTCCGGACGTACTGGGGGCCTAAAAAGGCCACTTTGGAGAATCATAAAAGGATAACATTATGAATTATAATATGGCGAAGACAGTCCGTGTTTTTCTTTTTTTCGCTGCACAATGGTACTGGTATAATCAAAGAAATTGGATTTGGAATGGATTGATTGGTATTTTAGCACAGACAAATAAAAATAACTGAAAAATGGTTCAACAAAGGGATTTGATACGATTAACTTAACAGTTAACTGTCCATTATGTTATCCTTTATTTTTTTTATGATTTTTTTTATGATTCTGCAAAAGTGGCCTTTTTAGGCCCCCTGATCTGATTACAAAACATATTTCACTGATAGTAACCTACACTATTGCCGAGTGCCATAGGATGGGCACGTTTTATGGTATAGTTGATTTCCATGCGGACAGAAGTCGCGGTCAGAAGCTTAGTTGATAAAATAAGCAGTACAAAAGGTATATACCTTTTGTACTGCTTATTTTATCAACTCTTTCTCTCTATATTTTCCCGTATGTAATTACTTCCCAGAATTCGATCCTTATCAGCGACACTATCGAATGGTGTAAATACAGTGTGTTTTTTTTTTTAAATCAACAGGTTCGATTCCTGGCTAGAAATATTGATTTTTCAAAAATCCTATGATGCAGTTTTCAACAAAATCGAGCTCGCGACTCCTTTGAGTACTTTTCGCTATTCCTCATAGTTTCGAATTTGGCCATCCACGCCCACTTGGAAAATTCACCCTGTATAGTACACAAGGCAGATGTGAGTGAAAAAGCCGGGAGGGGATGCCCTAGAAGAAGGACATATAGTGACTTTAATGGTGATGTTCTTCAGAAAAGTCTACTGCGTAGTACTCGCAACCGGCGTGCGTGTATGACCAGAAGGTCAATTACCATAATTAAAAACATTCAAAATCTTGTCTCAATCTCATCTCAGTGACAATCAATGTCAAAAACTTGTAAAAAATGTAGGGAAATTAGAGCTATCTTTGACAGATTGAGATCAGACTGTGAACGTTGTTAAAATTACGAGAATTACCCCTCGGATGTAAACGAAGCAAAAGGAGTGTGTGGATCGTAGGTAGCGTTCTGTAGTTTTTGCCTACCCCCATGTTCCGTACCCAAGGGGTGAAAACGGGACCCTATTACTAAGACTCCACTGTCCGTCTGTCACCAGGCTGTATCTCATGAACCATGATAGCTAGACTATTGAAATTTTCATAGATGATGTATTTCTATTGCCTCTTTATCACCAAATACTAAAAACAGAATAAAATAAATATTTAAGGGGGGCTCCCATACAAACAACGTGTTTTTTTTTTCGGCGTTTTTGCCTTGCGGTACGGAACCCTTCGTGTGCGAGTCCGACTCGCACTTGGCCAGTTTTATAATATGTGTATGTGTACCAACAAAAATAAATCACCGTTAAAAAACAAGGACTTACAACCATAGCCTTCCCTAATTAATTCTCTATTACAACAATATTTTTCGTACCAAAAAAACATTATGCAGAACCGTAATAACTCATCAAGAATACCCGGTATCAACTCTGCCCGGTTAAAGTAGACAACAAGCATAAATTCACCGGTCAGAGTCGGCTAAGATTTTAATTTAACTTGAACCATTCTTCTTAATTTGTTAGTAGAATTTTAAAAGGCAAAGTTGGTATCGTGTTGGCAATGTTGCCACCTTTAGACAGACAATTCTCTTGTCTCTGACCATAATATACGGGTCCACTTATTGTTGTGAGCAATTGCCCATAAAAAAGTTGTTCCGTTGAATGAAGAATGATGGAAATGTGCTTTTTCGGGTCATTTCTGGCTGAATAGGTAATTTAAGTTGAATTTACGGGATTTTTTTGGAAGTCGCGGGTGGTGGGTAAGTGGTATTAACGTGGTAGTGAGATATCTTTAAGTTTATTTATTTATTTACTAGTTTCTGCCCGCAACTTCGTCTGCGTGAAATTTCTTGTTCTTCCCCCGACCCACCCCGTCGCATCTCATCGCCTGCCCGCGCTATTACTTCGTTTTTGCTTAGCGTTCTTTCTGACTTTTTTTCGTTTTGCTCGGCTCATAGCGTGATATTAAATAGCCTATAGCCTTCCTCAAGAATTGGGCTATCAAATACAAAAAGATTTTTTCTAATCCGACTGGTAGTTCTAGAGATTACAACGATTATTCGCATGTTTTATACATATCCTAGTTATGCAGGGAAACCTATTATTAGCCATACAATACTGTAATACACATACTCTGTAACTTATTATTTGTATCGCTGTTGGTTGCCTAAATAAATAAAAATAAAATAAAAATTACCCCCTATACAAACTTCACCTCTTTATAATATTAGTATAGATTAATACAATCTTAAACAAGTTCTGACTCGTTGGCCTATTGGTCTACTGCTTAGCCTGGCCCTTGGTTCGATTCCCGGGTCGGGCAATGTGTTATTGGGTTTATCCATCTGGAATTTCTTAATAGCAGCCCGGAGACTGGATTTGTGCCCTGTTGATGGCAATAGGCTCGCTCTCTATTACATGGGACTTAAACATAGCTAGCGAAAGGATGTATTATCGGTACATCTTTGCTTAACCCTTCGGGGATTAAAGGCTTATATAAACAATACAATACAATTTTTACAATTTCAATTTGCATTTAAATTTTGTTATTGATTTTAATTTTGATTCTAATTTTGATTTTAATTTTGACTCATATTTTTCATTTTCATTTTTTAATGTTCATTTTAATTGTTATTGTCATTTATGTAATATTGTTATTTATAATGTACCTACCTATGGATCTTTGATATCTGAATTAAAAATATTTTATTTTTATTTTTTTTATAAGTTTAAGTTAGGAAAAGTAACCTAAAAAAATATATATTCCGAGTCTTTCATCAGTCCATACTTTTTAAAAATGCCACACAATAACGGTTCTAGCCTATCAACACGGAAGGTTTTTAAAGTGTTAAGAGGAAATGTGGTCGGAGAGACTTTTGAAAAAGCCTAAGTAAAAAGTCATAATTCAAGGTTTGGCTCTCGCCTATTTCCTCCTCCAATATTGGACCAATTTAAAATATATTTCATAAACTGACTAAGGAGGATATATACTGTGTCCCTATGTTTTTCATATATTAATAAAAAAAAAAAAACATAGGGACACAGTTTTGTACACTAGGACTCTGTTGACAGCTATTTAAATAGTCATTTTTTGAGGGTTCTAGTGCTTATAAAAATAATGTATCATCAAAAATATTATTTTGCTTAGGCAACAATTAGAAATATCGGTTGTTGTTGTATTATCGCTATTTCTGGGTGGGACAAAAATAATTGGTGAAATGAAGAGCGGAGTAAGTCATCGTTTGATTTTGAAAGAGTACAGTTGTGCGAATTAAAAGTGTTTTCAATAAAGGAGTGTATTTTTCTTTATAAAATATACTTTGACACTTAATAGTCCAGTAAAACAATAAAACAAAGAACCCAAAAACACGCTTATCGAGTTACCTAAACAGTAGAAACATCTGCCCGGTTCCCGTCCGAAATGAAAATTCTTCCTCGAAAGATGGACGCCACCACTCGGTTAGTTAAAAACTCAAGAACAATTTCGAAGTAACTGCACTTGTTGGAACGAAAGCATTCAATTCTAATTTTAACTTGTTTTTACCTCCCAGCTCATATTTACGAGGGAATTCACAAATTGCTCGAAAACTTTTGCTTTTTTACGAGTTCACAAGTTTTATTTTTGGTGAAGACATTTTTCATTATGATAATTTGATCTAATAGGGGGTGAAAATGAATGGGGATGACAACAGGCACTTGGGACTTGAAGATATACGCAAATATACATGAATTATGGCAGACTCAGCATACTTTGTTAATAAATTACATAAGTTAGTCTTTGTTTCATCTCCAAGTACCTATAGCTACATGGATTTTGAGAGGGGCTCCTGGCTAAATAATAACAGGCGATCTTCATGGTTAAGCAAAGCAAGTAAGAGTGAATAGGCTTCTTCTGGGTAAGCTCACTCCATCGTCGACTTTGTCTCTGTCACCTCTTACCTAGACTAAAGTCAGCAAACCCATTTCAAATAAAAAAAACGCTGGCCGAGGTCAGTTCCTGGATGGGTGACCATACATTACATACCGAGATCCTTCCGTAACTTAGAAAGCACGATAAGCCGTTGGTCCCGGCTGTCATTCATGGATCTTTGACAGTCGTCAGTTCGTCACGGGAAGAAGCCCGAAAGTCTAACAACCAGTCTTACCAAGGGATATCGTATTACCCAGTAATTGGGTTGTGGAGGGCCAGCACATCAAGCTACCCGAAAGTGTCAAATTTTCCCAATCAACTTTGAACCTTATGCTTTAGCGAAAAAATTGAAAATCTATTTAAGAAATTTGACACATTGTAGTAGCTTGATGTGCTGGCGTTTGTACCTGTCGAATTGAATGAAAATTGCGCAGCGGGACCAAACACTTTAAAAACTACTACCTACTGCAACAAGAATAAAACAATTTGTTTTTTACAACTCTTTTTACTCTTTTCTTCATCTATAACTTCAAAAGGTATTAAAAGTATGAATAATGCGTCAACTAACACAGTACACAATGTTATAACATACAAAATTCAATCGCAAACTCCTGGCTTGGATGCCTTTTAACCCCAATTTGGAAACTTGCAGGATTTAAATATGCAAGAGTGCGGATGACTGCGGAAGTCGAGAGGGAAAACTTGCACACTGCTAAGTTCTGCTGTGTTTGCTGCTGTTTCGAAATGCTGGCGTGAAATTGTGGACGAAAAGCAAGATTCTTTCATAACTTATTGGTGCAACAAATTCCAGTGTACCACAAATTAAAGTGTAGTGTACCAACTGCGACACTCTTAGGCCCGAACGAATAAAAATGTAACTTAATTGTATGACGATAAAATTGAAATTTCAATGATAATAATCATCGTAGGTGCAAAAAAAAAGATAGGGTATCCGATATACCGTGTCATTGAAATTTAAATTTTATTTTCATACATTTAGGTTACATTTTTATTCGTCACATAAAAATCCTCAGCCGTGATGCCGATAGTGGGCGCCGGGCCTTAATTGTGCGTAGTCCGACACGCACTTTGCTTGGGTTTTTTAGGGTTCCGTAACAAAATGGTAACTTATGGAGCAATGGATTAGAAATATGCTTCAAAATTATTCAAATTGAGAGTAGTGTTTTACCCAATTAAGGTGCAGATGCTATTAAGCTGCAGTTAACACCTAGATTAATTAAAATAAGCTTGAGGATTATGTTTCTAAAGCTGTATTCAACAGTGTTAGTTTAAACTAGCCAAGTATATGCTGCTTATGTGAATAAAAGGTCAAAAATTTCGTTTCAATTTGACTGACTTTGAAAAAGGTGGAAGTTATGTACCAGAGGTTTTTGGGTCAAATTACTTGATTTCCAGAAGCATCTTGACAATTGGCCACACAAATCAATCTGTCTAGACCCTTTTCCCAAATATATTGGGGTCGGCTTCCAGTCTAACCGGATGCAGCTGACAGCCAGTATTTTACGTGGAGCGAATGCCTAGCTGACCTCTGCAGGCCAATTACTGGGTAATACGATACCCCTTTTTTTCTTTTTTTTTTTGAAGTTGGAAAATCATCAAATCACCCCTCCAGCTCTGCGTGGAGCGGAAGGGAGTGTCAGACTCTTACTGACTAAACCTACCCGTGTTTCTTCCTTAGCTCTTTGTTCCGGGGTAGCGGTCACCCTTTCGGACAATCCCGCTGCCCCGGCAGGCTTCGGCCCTGGCGGGCCCCTTCTCTGTTGCTGACATCTCTTCTTCTTCTCTTCTTCTTTTTTCTCTTCTTCTTCTTTTCTCTTCTTCTTTCTTCGTTTCTTTTTCTTTTCTTCTCTTCTTTTCTTTTCTTCTCCTTCTTTTCATTTTTCTCTTCTTTTCTTTCTTCTTTCTTTTTCTTCTTGTTTCTTCATTCTTCTCTTCCTTCTTCTCTTCCTTTTTTTCTTTCCCTTCTCTTCTCTCTTTGAGGCACGCGTGGAACACGTACGCGTCGTCCGATACGATACCCCTTGGTCAGACTGGTTGTCAAACTTTTGGGCTTCCGACTATCCGTAACGACTGTAAGATCGTTAAATAACAGCCGGGACCTACGGCTTAACGTGTTTCCCGAGGCACAGAAGAGCTTCGATATACTGTAATGGATGGTCACCCATCCACGTACCGACCGCGCGACACGTGTCGCGTGCGGCTCTTATCACACTAATATTATAAAGACGAAAGTTTGTGAGTGTGTGTGTGTGTGTAGGGGTGTGTGTGTGTTTATATGTTTGTTACTTCTTCACGCTTAAACGGCTGGACCAATTTTGATAAAATTTTGTATGGAGGTAGCTGACACCCTGGATTAACATATAGGCTACTTTTTATCCCGATATTCCCACGGGATCGAAACTTATGCGGGTGAAACCGCGGGGCGCAGCTAGTTATTTAAAAATGAGGGAAAAAAAATGTGATTGTTTCTGATTCGTTTTCGTTATGAGAACGTTCGTTCATTAGTTTTTTTATTATTCGTGTTTTTTAGTAGAATTTACTATTTGTGTTTTTTCGTTGAGATTTTTACAAGTTGCTAGAGTTGTACAGATAATTCTAATAGGTACTTTATAATTTTCGCAGGCTACCCTGGCGCGTCTTTCATCTTTCGACTTAAACAAGTAAACGATTTATCTTGATTCCTTAAAGAGAATCTAGAGCATACGTTTTCTAGCATAAAACCTTCACGTTCTAGAATTTTAAAAGATTCCACACAAGATAAGTTTAAACGTAATAACATAAGAGCTACCTCGGGGCTATTTTAGCTCGCTTAGCTAATGTTTATTTTGATGAATATTCAGATATTCAGCGGTTTCATCCAGTTTCATACTGCGATGCGTTTCGCGTGAATATATTTGAATTCATTCATTGTTTAACGATAACATTTTGGATAGCTGGCGATAAAAATTGTTTGTTTGATGTGCTTCTGTCTTCATTTTCATTATGAAAGGTTTGAATGTCGGGTATTCAATTTGTTTGTTAGTTAAATATGGTGGTTTTGTGCCTACACTGAAAGAAATAAGCAGTAAATACAAATAAAAAAAACAATTAAATTAATGGATCTGCAGTGCGATTCTGTAACCATCTCACCGTGAAAACTTAGGTGAAGTGAGCGTGGATTGAGCTGTCAATTCCTAGCAAAAACGAACTCACTTCACCTAAGTTTTCACGGTGAGATTTTTACAGAATCGACCGGCTGAACTGCAATGTAGGCTCACTTAGTGAGAGGCCCGTATTTGCGGGCCGCCCGTATGGCTTCCGCGGCCTGGGCGCGAAGCCCTGACGCCGCTCGCCACGCCCCCGTGACTGCTAACTCCAGAGCCAATCAGATTGGATAAAGCGAATACATCGAAAGCGATCTTCAAGTGCGACTTAGAGTCAGCTCACACCGAGACGCGACGCGACGACGTGCAGTTTTCAAGATAGAAATACAATTACAGACCTTATCTACTACACAAAAAGGTACACGATTCAGTGAGCTACACCGCGCGGCGCCGCGCGACGCTGCGCGGCGTAGCTCGACGTAGTAAACCCTGCATTGTGTATTTCTATTTTGAAAACTGCGCGTCGCGTCGCGTCTCGGTGTGAGCTGACCCTTAGAGCGATCAGTAGTGCCATTGTGTTTTAATTAGTGTGTTTGAGATGTTATTAGTGTTGTTGATTAAAAGTTTTTGGTTATTAAATCGGCAGTTTTTATTGTCACGAACCCCGAAGCTCGTAACAATATGTTTAGATACCCACATGATATAATTAGTCACCAACCCCCGCACATTATAATTAATAATGACTGATGAATAGCTCAAGCAGTTAATTGCTTTGCAATATGACGTCACGGTTGACATTCCACTAATATTCGCCTAATGATCCCGTAAATTGCTCACAGCAATAATTGCCGCGAAAAATCTATGAATTTGCTGATTAATTGGTTTTTGAATGAATGGCTATTTGCGGGGCACGGTATTGAAGTAATCGATATGGGAAAAGTTTTGGCGATGACCACGTAAACTGAAAATATATGACAGTTAAAGTCCTCCAGACCGAATATCGGCCATAGCGACCAATCTCAGAGGAGACCAGCCTTCAGCGCGGGAGATATTGTAGTGCCTAACTGTGTGTGCGCAGACTAGTATGTTCGATGGGACGGCAATCCGACACGACCGGAGTCGGATCAGGCGCAGGACCAAAGGCAGTTAGTGATTCCGACTTCTTGACAATTCAAAAGTGCCTGTTAATGGTTTAATTGAAATAAATGCTTTGAGTTTGACATACGGTGTATCTAAGAGACATCATCGCGCAAATTGTAACCATTAATTCAGTAGGACTGAAAAAATTTGTTGCGTAGATTATAAACACAACGCGATCACACATACCTACAGACACGACAAGCGACTTCAATTTATATTTGTACTAGCAGTGCCCCGCAGTTTTACCCGCATAAGTATCGATCCTGTGGGAATATCGGGATATAAAGTATCTTATGTGTTATTCTAATTTATCACACCTGACACCTGTCAGGCAAGACGACACATCAAAATTTTCCGTTTTTACAATTTTAATGTATTTATTTTGAAAAATTCGTTGAGTCTCAAAAAAATCGCAAAGAATGTGCCCAATTGGGATGGAGTAATGGAACTGTGGAGTTAACGCTGTGTGAGCATGCGTGTTCCATCGCCGCCCGTTCGATGTCCACCGCGCACAGGATGGATGGAAAGCAGCCATTGACTTATATTATTAAAGCAGCACATGAAGTAATTTTTCGCTCCGCCTGGTGTAATTGCTGTAAGGCGTACCAGTAGGAGGATAATTAAATAAATAAATAAATAATAATAATAATCTGTATATATAAAATTCCAAGTCCTGACTCATACAATATCAACGCACAGCCTTAACCGCTGGTCCTAGAGAAATTAAATTTGGAGGGTGTGTTCTTTGTGAAGAGTAGGTATCCACTAAGAAAGGGTTTTTCGAAATTCCATCCCTAAGAGGGTGGATGGGGGGAGGGTGAAAATTCACGCGGCAAAAGCTAGTAAGCTTCTGTAAAGTTTCATCAAAATCCGTTCAGTAGTTTTTGCGTGAAAGAGTAACACATCCATTCATCCTCACAAACTTTCGCGTTTATAATATTAGTAGGATAGCAGGTTGAAGATCTAGATGGAACTAACCGTCGCTTAGTATTAAAGTGTAAACTCAAGAGCTGTCACCACGGCTGTCACAATGTCGGTAAACTTTATAAAGCACCGCAAGTGACATGACATTAAAACACATAATGGACCACATGATATCATATTGTCTCGTAAACTTACAATGTAACTACTGGAGGTACGAATTCTTACATTGTAACTTGTACGTTATTTTCTTAGCCCTCAGTTTTCTGGACGTATGAGATCCATTTTGTACCAAAGTCAAAGTTAAAGTCAAATCATTTATTTCAAATAGGCACATTAAAGGCACTTTTGAACGTCAAAAATTACAATGAATAAAATAGAATTTATTCTAATCGCCCCTTCCAAAAGGTAGTGTTCACCATAAAATAGATCCGTTTTTTTCTCCCAGTTCCAGGGAACTGTCACGTAAACAAATAGACCTTGTGTGCAAGTTACGTTCGTTGGAAGGCATCCCACGAGGTGTACCGATGACCTGGTGAAGGCAGGCCTGCGCTGGATGCGAGAAGCAGAAATTAGGTCGAAGTGGCGATGCTTGGGGAGGTCTATGCCCAGCAGTGGACGTTTTTCAGCTGAAATGATGATGAGTCCCCTCCAGGGATGCGGTGAATGCTTCTGCCCCCCCCCCCCTCCCGGCGTTTCCACTCACATCTGCCTTGTGTTAGTCGCCTTTCAATCATCCTCAAATTATGACCAAACCATCTAAGCTTGGTTTATGGCAGTCTCTTCATAAAGCTAAATAGATGTGTTCTAAGCACGTTACCTTTTCACGCCTATACCACTGAACTAATCGTTATACTTGACAGATCGGTAGCCTGGGGCACTTGGTTAACTTTATTTTATTTTAATTATTTTTTGTTATATCGGCAAAAGAAATACACACTGTGAAAATTTCAACTGTCTAGCTATTAGGCGCGAAACACACTGCGGGGCGGGCCGGTCAATTTGACCTCGAACGATAGTGCAAAGGGAATCCTATACTACCAACGCACATAGAGGGCAAAAAGACCGCGCCACCGATGTCTCTCGCGGTCATCCGCGGACAACATGTCCGCCGTCTGCGGAGCGAAGCTGGAGCCTTATGGTTCATGAGATACAGCCCGCAGTAACAACAACAACAGTCAGTCGGACGGACCGACATCAGCGCAGGTTTAGTAATCGGAGTCCGTTGACACCCTTTGGGTATTGACTCCTCAAAATTATGAAATAAGAAAACAACCGACAAAGTCGCGGGGAATAGCTAGTATAATGTATATACCAACGCTTTGCTAAAGTACAGTGCGTTTCCAAAGTATGGCGTTTCATTGTCACAGATAAAATTAACTCACATGAACTTAACTTCCATAACGTTTAGCGCGTTATTATGGCAACACAGTTTCAACCCCTGAAATCCTCGTCATATATTCTGCCATTAAACAAAGCTAAGTATAGGCCACGAACCGTATCAAATCCGCATGAAATCTCTTCATAACTTCGCGTCAACTATTTCAGTGTTGTTACAAAGTCTCATGACTTAGGATCCTAGAAACAAGGGGATATTTTATTGGAATCTGATAATAGATGAATCAATATGTACAAAGTTGACTTATAGAAGGCCTGTGTCACAGCAGTGGGAACATTATAGGCTGATTATAGGTACACAAGGCTTCAGCGGTTTGAGTAAGGAAGCACTGTCTCGCCACAGCTTCAGTCTTTCTTGTGATGGTTCGCCAGTGAGTGGGACGACACACTTTAAAAAACTGTTTCGGCTTTTCAGCCTTTGTGGCACAAGGATGTTGTCGTGCAAAGGGTGTCGTGTGTCAGAGACCATTTTGGCTCTTTCGTTGGAGCTTTCCACCGCTCTGCGAACCACTGGTGGCGCTGTTTCTGCTTGTGGATACAGCATTTGTACCGGGGTCGGTTTTAGGCAACCGGTGATTATCCGGCACGTTTCATTTCAATCATACCGTGAAAAAACAAATACCATTTCTAGATTCTCTACAATTTCGACGATCCTGGTTACAAACTTCCCCGTAGGTACTATTGTAAACTGTAACTCGCAGTCACTACCTCGCGACCGTAAAACAAAGTTTAATATTCAAATAGTAATTAAAAATAATGCACCGTAAACTGTTAGGTTACTTTGTTGTGTCACAAATATAGTGTTAGGCTAAATAAATACGGAGGGGAGTTGCATGACGCATTTGACTCGTGTGTTCCATGGTTTATGTGTATTTATGGGGTTCCGTACTTCAAATGGAAAATACGGAACCCGTATAGGATCACTTCGTTGTCCGTCAGTCTGTCTGTTCGTCTGTTATGACAATTTTTCTTAGGAACGCGTAAGTTCATATCAAATACGCCTACGTATTTCAAAATCAAGCTTCTTACGCAATAAAAAATACGGCCATTTAGGCGACATATTTTGATACTCACAAATAAATCAATACTTTACATCGCAACTAAAGGAACAAGTCTGAAAATCGTTAATTTGTAGTTTAATCACAAAAATAATGCAATTACAAACTTACATTTGTAGTTGTAGAATTGACCACGATGTAGGTATATCGATGTATGGAAGAACATGTTTTTCAACTAGGTACAATGTTAGGTTTGTTTTTTGGATAAATTCATCCCAATTACGGAACCCTTCATTTTGCATGGACTGACACGTACTTGGCCGGTTATTTTCTATGGTTTCATTGTTTAAGCATGTAGGTTCTGTATTGTGATTAGTTTTTTACTGTACCTGATTATTAAGCTTTATTTATGCGGGTAACTAGCAGTGCCCCGCGGTTTCCCCCGCATAAGTAAAATCCAAGTAAAATACCAGTATTTTAGATGGAGCGACTGCCTATCTGACATCCACAACCCAGTTACTGGGTAATAGGGTAACCCCTTGCTAAGACTGGTTGTTAGACTTTCGGGCTTCTGACGATCCGAAACGACTATTTTTAACCGACTTCAAAAAGGAGGAGGTTCTCAATTCGTCGGAACCTTTTTTTTTCTTTTATATTTTTTTTTTATGTATGTTCCCCGATTACTCGAAGATGGCTGGACCGATTTCAAAAAATATTTTTTTGTTTCAAAGGGTATACTTTCCAGGTGGTCCCATTGTCATCAGGTCAGGATCTGATGATGGGATCCTGGAGAAATCGAAGGAACTCTTCAAATATTATAGGCACACCTATAGCGATTTGGGTATTTTTATAGTAACTCGTGCATTTGCTCTCGAAAAGCACTATTTGGTGAAGTGGAACTGATGATGAAGACCACAGATGGCCACCGGAACTACTCAATAATAAGTATTTCGTGGGTTGCGATTCGATTACTTTATTATGGTTGCTAAGCAAGTTATGCTCGTCACAATGCGAATGGTGAAATGGAGCTGATGGTGAAATACCAGGAGAACTCTCAACAATGAATTTCCCTGCATCGGGAAAAGCAATATTTTGGTAAAGGCGATGAGCAAGTTGACATTAGGCTATTGTAACTTAGATAAATTATAAACAGACCCACTAAAAAGCGGGAAATAAAAACTTTTTAACAAAAAAGAAAAACCGACTTCCAAAAAAAACACTACAAAGTGAAAAATAACTTTAATTTCGGAAGTCGGTGGCAAAAAACTAAAATACAGATCCAAAGACACCGACTTCCGAAATTAAAGTTATTTTTCACTTTGTAGTGTTTTTTTTGGAAGTCGGTTTTTCTTTTTGGTTAAAAAGTTTTTTTTAAGAAATATTTGAGGAATATTATTGCAGTAGCAAATATAGATTAAGTACACAAGCCTACACTTCACCACATTCAGCAGCGGCCTCAAAAATAACAATAAAGTCCACTAAAGAAAGATTCCTACACTTTTGAAAAAGCCAATCAGTATAATTAGTTCGATCTAAGTAAAGACTTTATTCACCCGAATTGCCTTGATACAAGAATTTAGATGAGATTGTATCTAAATGGAGACAATAAAACATGCTTACACTAGAGATTTAATGGAACAACATGGCTACAAACACAAGTAGGTAACTAACGTAAACACATTACGTAATTTGCTTGAGTAACTTGATAAACAACAGTAGAGATACTAGATATCAACAACCTATTCGAAGATTAATAACACAAACTACAATACTGCATGTTGTAATAGTATAAATATAGTAAACATCGTGAGGAAACCGGCATGTCCTAGAACTATAAATTCGAAGTCATGTGACATCTACCAACCCGCACTGGGCCCGCGTGGTGAATTACGGCCCACTCCCTATCACAGAGAGGAGGCCTGCGTCCTAGCAGTGGGAACGTTATAGGCTGATTATGCTATTATAGTATAAACCTACTTGTAAAAGGGTCCGCTTAGAGAAGCGAGGATGAAATAAAAATAAAAGCCACATACATATATTATATTGTCGTTTCCTAGCTATTTATCCCGTATGTTGTACCTGACACGTTGTGTCTCTGCATCACCCTAAGGTTTACTGGAAGAAAACGCCTCAGGCATTAATGCAGGAATGTTTGCTGATGCGCACACTGATGGCTTCGCGGCGATCAGACGTAAGCGTGCCGCGATGCTGCTGCAGAGGGTCCGGGGCAGCTCGAACAGTCTCCTGAATGTCATTGCAGGGAAATTTGATTGCCCGCTCGTCCATTATTTGTCCAATCTGCATGTGTACTAACAGTTTTTATGTTTTTTATGTTTTACTAACAAATTTATGGATTTATTATTCCGAAATAAAATGATTATTATTATTATTATTAAGTCCGCCTTCGTAGGTACAGTATTTCTTTTATTTGTGCATAAAGTTTTAACAACAAAAAATAAATAAATAGTATAAATGCAGTGCTGCACACTCCCACCCTATTTCAAGTTAAACAAATATCAACTTTATTTCAATGTCAATTATGTTGATTTCAGACTGACTAGGCCTCGCGGTACGCGTCCAGATCATCGACTTCCATCATCGTCTTCGAAGTGGCACGGGAAAAGAGTTCCTGAAAAGACTTGGGACAGTGCCCAGTGATGATGATGATGATGCAGTCCGGCGATTGCTTCAACTCCGCAGTACTTAGGTGCTGTTCGTGAGCTCGCATGTGGCTTATGTAGCCAATCTTCTTCAAGAAAACCCTCGCACAATGTGGGCACGTGAGCACACCATCTATATAAAATTATAGACACAGACAGCACAGGCTAAACAAACTATCTATCGGCTATCTATTTCTGAGATTGCTGGCTAACCTGTAATTGGCGACTGTGTAAGTCTGAGGGTATTGTTAATGTACAGACGCCAGCACATCAAGCTACCCAAAAGTGTCAAATTTTCCCAATCAACTTTGAACCTTATGCTTTAGAGATAAAGTTGAAAATCTATTAAAGAAATTTGACAGATTGTAGTAGCTTGATGTGTTGGCGTCTGTACTTAGAATAGAGCAGTGGTGGCTCAGTGGCAACAGCACCGACTTACGAGTTGTAGGTCGTTGGTTCGAACCCAGGCAGCTAGGCGCTTTACTTTGTGTTAATAATTTTATCTCCACTACCTTTTTTTTTTTGGGTGGGAAATTATTATAATAAAAAAAAAAAAAAAATTGTTTAATAACAGACAACTACAGTCCATAGAAGAGGTTATTATCTTCCACTGTACCTAAGATATACCTACATACACAGAAGCTGTGAGTGTACCTTTAATAAATAAATAAACAAATACCTACTTAGAAGGTAATGTAGCTAAAGAGCTTTGTGAAAATAAAATAATCAAATTGACCGAGAAAAAACTATAAAGGGTCAATCACATTAGCCCCACAACATACCTCTAAGGGGCTCTCACAAAGGGATTTCACGTAAAACCATGGTATTACTTAGGTACACGGAAAACATCTTGAAGTTTACAAAGATGTGGTTCTCCGACCAAAGAGGGTCAGTAGAATATGAGGTATTTTTTCATTTGCATAAAAGGTTGTGTTAGTTTTTGTCTGTTGCAAGGGAAAACTTATTATTTTTATTTTTCGTAACTTAATCAACTTAATATAACATCCCTCTTGTGATCCCCAAAAGGTTAGGCACAGGTGGTGCACATTGTACAGCCGCGGACAATGGCGGCCAACCACTTTTCACCCTTATGCCCTTGGTAATAAGGTTGAAAAGTGGTCCACCGCCAGTGTCCGCGATGGTACCTATAGAGGAACCACATTTCGCCAGTTATGGTTAAGTCCCATGTAACAGGAGGCGAGCCTATTGCTATCAACCGAGCACAAATCCGAACTCCAAGCTGCTACTGAGAAATCCCTGATTAAAAAACCCAATAACACTTTGCCCGACCTGGGAATCGAATCCAGGAACTCATGCTCAACAGTATCGCTTGCGATCACTAGACCAATGGTGCAGTCACAACATAATTATGCACACAAAATCTCTTTTAAAAGTAGAAGTTTTCTTCATTTATATTATTTACTAGCAGCGCCCCGCGGTTTCACCCGCATTGTCGATCCCGTGGGAATATCGGGATAAAAACTATCCCATGTCCTTTCCCGGAACTCAAACTATCTCTAAACACAGACACACGCAATTTCGCATTTATAATATTATAAGTATTTATTTCTGTAAATTAAAATAATAAGTAAAGTAAATCACTACTAAAACCTAATTAATTAATAGAAATAACAAAATTATATCCTAACTTAACTAAAATGTATGTACTTATGTACCATACCATACCATATCAGCCTATAATGTTCCCACTGCTGGGACACAGGCCTCCTCTCGGTGAGAGGGAGTGGGCCGTAATCCATCACGCGGGCCCAGTGCGGATTGGCAGATGTCACATGTTTTCGAATTTTTGGTTCTAGGACATGCCGGTTTCCTCACGATGTTTTCCTTCACCGTTTTGAGAGCAGTGGTGATGAAATACGGTAATTTACACAAAGTAAAGCGCCTGTCTGGGTTCGAACCTACGACCTACAACTCGTAAGTCGCGGCCGTTACCACTTGGCCACCACTGCTCTCTTACTTACTTATGTATATTCTCATAATATTTGTTTAGTTTCATATGTGAATTGTTTATGATTTTATGTATTTTTCCTCTACTCTTTCACACGCTGTCTACATCTCTCTATCTATTGTCCTATCGCAGGTATGCAGGATGAGATTTCTTATGAAATAAGCATTACCTTTGTACCTATTTTTCTGTTCTGTGTTTTCTCTTGTCTGTTTATATTATCATCGTGCTCCTATTTCTGTGAAATGGGTTTAGAGTAACCTAACAAAACCGAACCTCGGGGAACCTTCGCTCGCTCTTGCATCCTACGACCGCAACCATGCAATGTAATTAAAAAAGTAATTATGTAAGTAAAACCGTGTAATTCCCGAAAATTTTTTTTTTGTCTGTAGGTACCTATATTTTTTTTCATAACAAATATTTTGACTAACTAAATGTTTATTGTCTAAAGAGTGTTTGCTGTAATAAATCATTTGATTAAAGACCAAAATAAATGCCTAAATAACATTATCCTTGTTAATATTCTGCCAAGTAAAAATTAGACCAAATGAAAATGTGCGTACTAAAATCATTCCAAACATTGCATTGGTATAAAAAAAGGTTGCTAAATTTTGTTTGGATACTGAAATTTTGTCAAAATCTTTTCGGCAAAACGGCAGGATCCCGGGCCGGGTCTCCCTTGTTTTGCCGAAAAGATTTTGCCAAATTATCACTTCCCAAACAATTTTCCGCATAATTTCATTTGCCAAATTATTACTTAGCAAAAAATCTCTTCACAAATAATTGTAACCCAAACCTAATGATTGGCAAGTGAACGTTTAAACAATAACTTGTTTACCAACTAGTACTTTTACCAATTTTTATTTAGTCAAATATTTCAGTTGGAATAACTTATTTTACGCAAAATTACATTTGCCAAATATTTAGTATCGTCAGTTTTCGCAGTTTTAAGGCAGCCATTTCAAGCATAAGATCTAACTTTGAAGACGTTTTATTACAAGGGTGTTTTTTCCACTTGGGACAAATTCTAAACAGGTAATAATAATATTAAGTATTCTGGTAGTATTTTTTAAAATAATTAATCTCGTCTAACTAGTTCAGTTTCGGGTAGACTTTTTTTCCATTTTTTTTTTCTATATAATCTAGTCGTTTCTGGCACTCGCCGGCCGCTGCCGCGGCACCGCTCGCTTCGCTCGCTCGGCTCGTGCGTAGGAGGTCACAGTTTTAACCTAACCTAAGCATTTTTTTTTAATAATTAACCTCGTCTAACTTATTCGGTTCTCGATAGCCTGCTAAAAATAATCTCTTTTTTCCATATTTTTTTTTCTATATACCTAATCTAGTCGTTTCTGGCACTCGCCGGCCGCTGCCGCGGCACCGCTCGCTCGGCTCGTGCGTAGGAGGTCACAGTTTTAACCTAACCTAACCTAAGCATTTTTTTTTAAATAATTAACCTCGTAACTAATTCGGTTCTCGATAATGTCCATTGCAAAAAAATTAAAATACCTAGTAAGTTACAAATATTTTGTATTAAATAAATGATTATTTTAAAATAAAATTGAATTTTTAAATTATTTAATTCCCAAAAAAAAAATTCTCAAAAAATCTTATTTTTGCCTTTATATTTTTTGTCATAACAAATCGTTTGACCAAACGTTTATTGTCTAAAGATTGTTTGCCGTAATAAATCATTTGATTAAAGACCAAATGCCTAAATGACATTATCCTTAATAATATTCTGCTAAGTAAAAATTTGACCAAATGAAAATGTGCATACTAAAATTATTCCAAACATTGCATTGGTATAATAAAAGGTTGCGAAAATTTGTTAGGGTAGTGAAATTTTGGCAAAATCTTTTCGGCAAAACGGCAGGATCCCAATATCATACGAAATTTCCCAGTAGTATACACAGATGAATCGATACCACAATAATAAGTACATTTACGGGTTTACCCTGGAACCTGCCCAAGTAAGAATAGTGATGTCACTCAGATTTTCCCTCGCGAATCGTGAGTGATGTGCCACCGACTTGAGCCGCATACAACGATACTACATTAGCTGGGCTTGATACTGGTGGCATGTGACGTGTGTATACAGCGTTAGTTTAGGTAGGGTGTAGGAGTAAGTGAGAATAAGGGGTTAATGGGGTAATGTTGCTCTAATAGCAACATTATTTCCCTCTCACCGACGAAGGGTGAATGATTTTTTAGGTAGGAGAAAAAGGATCGAAAATAAATTCGTAACTATTTATTGGCAGTTGGCACTTATTTTTACAAAAGTGCAATACCTACGCTGTCAATTTTTTTTTTTTGTTGTCTTTGACATATCGCGGGATCCTGGGGTCCCGGGTCTTTGGAAGGCGTACGGGGCCGAAGCCAACCCGCAGGTGCATTTTAGACACTTTTAAAAGATGAGAATGCACCTACGGACAACTATCCAAAGTGCACCCAAGGACAATCCAACATGGAAACAAAATATATTGGGTTGGTTAAAAATTGGTTAGAAATTCGATTTTATGTTAAGCTGGTTATGAGGCCCCGGTTCATAAGTCTTAATAAATAATCTAATAGTCTTAATAACCTCGGTTGGATGGCTATAATAGTGGATCGGTTTATTATTATTAGCCTGTGATGTCCCACTGCAGGACCGTATGTTCCCAGTCGCCCCCGCGGGGATTGCCACCGGAGGCAATTGGGAATAAAAATTCCCAGTCGCCACCGGCGGCGACTGGGAAGTCATTGCCCCCACTTCAGTTTCGCTGTACATTGCTTTCTCCATCGAAGAGAATAAAAGGATGAGACAACTTATCGTAAACCTGCCTCTAATCTTTTTATCTTTTTTTTTTTTCTTTTTTTGTTTTTGTTTTTTTTTTTATTTTTATTTTTTTGTTTTTTCTTTTTTTTTTTTTTCTTTTAGTCCGCCTCTACATTTATGTGCTTGAAGTATTAAATAAATAATAATAAGTTATCTTTAAAAAATAGACAAAGTGCATTGAAATTTTTTTTTTTTTTTTTTTTTTTTTTCTTTTAGTCCGCCTCTACATTTATGTGCTTGAACTATTAAATAAATAATAATAAGTTATCTTTAAAAAACAGACAAAGTGCATTGAAATTTTTTTTTTTTTTTCTTTTTTTGTTTTATCTTTTTTTTTTCTCTTTTCGTCCGCCTCTGTACATTTATGTGCTTGAAGTATTAAATAAATAATAATAAATTATCTTTAAAAAACAGACAAAGTGCATTGAAATATTTTTTTCTTTTTTACTTTTTTTTTTTTTTTTTCTTTTAGTCCGCCTCTACATTTATGTGCTTGAAGTATTAAATAAATAATAATAAGTTATCTTTAAAAAACAGACAAGTGCATTGAAATATTTTTTTCTTTTTTACTTTTCTTTTTTTTTTTTTTTTTTTTTCTTTTAGTCCGCCTCTACATTTATGTGCTTGAAGTATTAAATAAATAATAATAAGTTATCTTTAAAAAATAGACAAAGTGCATTGAAATTTTTTTTTTTTATTTTTTTTTTTTTCTTTTAGTCCGCCTCTACATTTATGTGCTTGAACTATTAAATAAATAATAATAAGTTATCTTTAAAAAACAGACAAAGTGCATTGAAATTTTTTTTTTTTTTTCTTTTTTTGTTTTATCTTTTTTTTTTCTCTTTTCGTCCGCCTCTGTACATTTATGTGCTTGAAGTATTAAATAAATAATAATAAATTATCTTTAAAAAACAGACAAGTGCATTGAAATTTTTTTTTTTTTTTTTCTTTTAGTCCGCCTCTGTACATTTATGTGCTTGAACTATTAAATAAATAATAATAAGTTATCTTTAAAAAACAGACAAAGTGCATTGAAATTTTTTTTTTTTTTTCTTTTTTTGTTTTATCTTTTTTTTTTTTTTCTCTTTTCGTCCGCCTCTGTACATTTATGTGCTTGAAGTATTAAATAAATAATAATAAGTTATCTTTAAAAAACAGACAAGTACATTGAAATATTTTTTTTTTTTTTTTTTTTAGTCCGCCTCTGTACATTTATGTGCTTGAACTATTAAATGAATAATAATAAGTTATCTTTAAAAAACAAAGTGCATTGAAATTTTTTTTTTTTTTTTTTCTTTTAGTCCGCCTCTGTACATTTATGTGCTTGAACTATTAAATAAATAATAATAAGTTATCTTTAATAAACAGACAAAGTGCATTGAAATTTTTTTTTATTTTGATTTCGATATCAATAAACTTGTTAAAATTAAACATTTAAAGTGGTATTTTGTATCACAGATAATCAGACTCTTAAAGACAGTAATTAAATTAGGAAAGTAATACATAGTAATCATTTCTTAGTAAATACGTATTATAAACAAGGCTGTAAATATAACAGACTTTTTTACCCGACTGCGCGACGCAAAGGAGTGATAATGTGTTCATCAGCCTATGTATGTATGTATGTTTGTATGTTCCTTTGAAGCACTATACAGACCAAACGCCTGGGCCGATTTTTATGATTCACACGTCAATCGATTCCTCTTAGTCCGGCGAGTGTCACTAAAGACATGATGTTAATGAAAATTCAATATGGCGACTACTATGTATGTATGTACAGTCACGAGCAAAAGTATGTATACACTTGGCTTTATTCAAAGTCGATTTTCTCCTTTATTTTTGAATGAAATTTTATATTAGTAGGAACATAGTATTGTCGAACCCATAGGTATATGTAAAGTGTTGTATTTCAACGTTGCATTCGTTATTTCGTAAAAAATTCGCAACTTAAAGTTGCCAAGTGTTGACATATTGGTGCTCGTGACTGTACGCCATCAAAAAAATTTTTTTTTCTCAAAACCTATCGTGTGGGGCATCAAAACAAAGGGCTTTAAAAGATGATTACAAAAATATAAACAACTTATATGGTTAAAAGTAACTCGAAGTGACAAATCGTAAAAAACACGTACCAAGAACTAAATCGTCAGCGAAATCTTTCACATTTGTAAACTAAAAAGCTGGAAATAAAAAAAAATATTAAAAAAAAAAATAAAAAACCCGACTGCGGTAAAAAACTTAAGTTAAAAAAACTGAAACGCTAAAAACAAGCCCATTTTAAAATAAATAAAAGTTGGAAGCAGGTGGGACCCATTTGAATTTGAAAATATAATAAAAATGGTATGGGTCCCGCCTGCTTCCAACTTTTATTTAATTTAAAATGGGCTTGTTTTTAGCTTTTCAGTTTTTTTAACTTAAGTTTTTTACCGCAGTCGGGTTTTTATTTTTTTTTAAATAACTTTTTTTTTTACCTTTTAAATCATGCGTATTTAAATGTTAACGGAAATATAAAAGTAATGTATGTATTATGAATAAACTGATTTTTATTCAAACATATAACTAGTGTGTGTTTAGAATAATTGATTAAGAAAACTAATTTAACATAATAAAACATATTATAACAAAACACCGTTAAATCACAGATATATTAAGACTTTTATTTAGTTACGTTACTCATATTATGTAGAGTCATCAATCATATTATGTACCCTGTCTCAGTTATCCTTTTGTCCTTGAGATAATTTTTACCGATATAAAAAATAAATATGGACTGTAATAGAAACGACATAAATTCTAAATCAGCATGCATGATGTTACACAAAACGGGTTCAGCGATAAGAAAAACAATGGACATTCACCCTCTCAACCGACAAAGCCACTTGGGGTCAAATAAATAAGAACTTTAAGGAAACGACATAAAGTGTAATTTAGCGTGTATGGTGTAATTTTATTTATGACACTTGTTGCTTTGTGTTTCAAAACCAAACAAAATAAGTCGTATTTGCATTAGTGTTATCTTAAATCATGTCAGAACAAGGCGCATCTTCTAGTTCCGGTCAAAGTGACCTAGTGTATATAAAAAGACGGCATGGAACAATAATTTTACGTGCAGGTCACCAATATTGTTTAAAAAGAAAAAACAAAAATGGCTCGCAGACGTGGGAGTGCACTAACAGAAAGAAAAAGTGCAAGGGACTTATAAAAATGACAGTAAGTAAATAATATTTTTTTTTTTTAAATATGGGTACTTTTTACCAATGCTGCCATTTTATTTATTCTTCCTATGTGGCATCATCGGCAATACCAAATTTGTTTACTCTATTATATTTATGTATTAATTATGTGTCTACTTCTTATGTGATTTTTCCATATTATGAACAATTTTGTAATCTATATGAATAAATATATTTTGATTTAAGAGTCCCAATTTTTTTCAGCGCAAATTTCTCAATATTCTTAAGTTATCTAGTTTTTTTTTAAATACACAAGTATTTATCACCTATCTATCTAGTAGGTAATTGTAGTCTTTGGGCGCGACTGAATGCATCGAGCGAGCGCATCGGTTTATAAGGCATTATTTAGATATTTCACTACAATTAAATTAGTAGTCAAAATAAAAATATAAAAATTGAGTTTGGTAGATAAACACCTCAAATTTTAAAATATTTAACACTTTTTGTTATTTTCAATAAATTCTTACGCGTAGACGACGGTTTTGCGCATGACTTTATTGGGTTTTTTCAGCGTAGTCAAAATTTTTTTACAAGTTAGAATTCATTAAACTTAAAAAAAAATCGTAGACTTACTAATATACTCTAAGCCTAGTACTTAGGATTTTTTTTCAGATCGTTATTTGCTACCCGTAAGCTAATAAAGCAATCGAAAAACTTGGTGTTTCGTGATTACGTAAAAACGTGTTTGTTTTTTTTTTTTTTGGAATTTATATTAAGTAGTTATCAAAACTTAAATTCGTAGACTTACTAGATAGATAGGTGATACATACCTGTGTATTTTAAAGAAAACTAGATAACTTAAGGATATTGAGAAATTTGCGCTGAAAAAAACTGATTTTTCTGTTTTTAGTCCGCGAAATTGATAGGGACCCTTAACATTCTTAACGACCCGTTTAACGTTGTAGTGTAGGTAGGCGTGTGTGAAGACGAATGTATGAAGGAAAAGAAAAGTCCGAAGTACACAATAAGAATAAGAAAGTTTATTGCACAGCACAGGTTTCAGTTCACACACACAAGAGTTACACTTAGTTAAGAAGGAGTGGAAGAAATGTAGACAGTAGAGAATAGCACGGATAGGTATTAAAAACATAAATACAAGACGATCGAACTTGTTATCAGTTAGCGCGGCGAAACTAGGATTTTTGATTATAAAGCTACGCGCGCAGTGAGCATACTATCTTGCAAGTCACGGCGGCGCGCGCGCGCTGCCTACCCAGCGCGGGTGCATGAGCGCAACGCACGATAATGCTGTCCCGCTCATGCACACGGCTCGCGTGACGTAGCGTGCGCGAGCGCCCGATCGTCGCTAGGACAATAGACGCGTCATAGCTATGGCCGGCCCACTGATAAGTAATTAGCTACTAATACAATGTTTGTACTTGTCTGTTTGTTTGTTGAATATTATTATGTTAGTGATTGTAAATAGTTTTATTTTAAATGTTGATTATAAATAAGTCTAGTATTAAGTTATTTTGTAAATATGTGTATATATAAATTATAATTAATTTTATTTAAGAAATACATAATTTATATTTAGTTTGGTTTTCTTTTAGGTTTAACAATTTAATTAGACTTAAGTGTGTAGGTCACTACAACGTAATGTTCAAGAGCGTCGTTTTAGACATAAGGATTACAGGTTAAACTTCCGCACTAATACTGGTGTTAATAAAACGATTGTGTTGTATGTGTTGGTCTGAGCGCTTGTTGGTAGAACCTTCGTTGTATCTGTTACCATAACACCAGTGATACCGCTTACTGATCGTGTGTTGTCTCAGATTTATGTATTTGTCGCATCAGCGGGTGGCCGAGATGCGATACATCGGGTCTTCTTCACGATCCGACATAGTTTAGATAGGTGTGGGCACTTCAGTGGGTACTCGAACGAAAAGATTATTTTAATTTACAGTAACTTTAATAAACTAGCTATTTACAACCGAAACGCACACGTGCGTCGGAAACAAACACGTGCGTTGGTATTGAGCGATTGCCGAGACTGTCCGAGCTCGACGGTCGACTGTAGACTGACTGTCGCACCACTCGGTCTCTCCACCAGTCCTCGCTGCATCCCCTCTACCGACGATCGTGTCCAAGCGGTAGGGCTCGCTTGCGTTTCCGATCACATGATTCTTCGTTTACCAAACAAATCGTTAGATGGCGCTGTTCGCTGTACTGTGTTGCCATCTATCCACGACATATTTATTATTGAAAGCCATTACTTTACATTTTTCGATTTTTTAAATTGCTAATATCAAGAAATTAATATGATGTAATTTTTTTTAGGGCAAGTCAATCATATATGAAGGAAATCATTCGTGTTTACCCGATTTTAATAAAAATTACATAGAAGAGCGCCTTTATAAAGTCAAGCAAACATTGATTCAAAAAAAGTTTCCCGCTGTCCCTCAAACATTTAACTCCATGATTGCTACGTGCGAAAATACAAACCAAGATGTATTACATAAATTACCAAAGTTTAAAAATGTCAAATCATCACTGTACAGATTTCGCAATAAAGCAGCGGGTGTAGAGAAACTATATTGTAAAGAAGCGGGAGAAGTACAAATTCCATCACAGTATCAAGACTTTGTTTTGGCAGATTATGCTGAAAGTGGGCTGAGAATCATAGTTTTTTGCTCTAAAACTGCAAAACATGCAATGACAGAGATCTCGGAATTTAGTAGCGATGGAACCTTCAAATCGTGCACGCAGCCCTTCTCACAACTCTATTCTATCCACGGTGACTTAGGAAGCACAGTGAACAACACCAACATATTGCCACTGGTTTATGCTCTTATGAGTAGCAGAACAGAGAAATCTTACTTCATCTTATTCTCATTAATTAAATCACAAATACCTGGTTGGAATCCAAAATCGTATAAAACGGATTACGAAATAGCAGCCATGAATGCCATTAAATCAGTTTTTCCACCTGTGATAGTCCACGGCTGTTATTATCACTATAACAAAGCAGTGTGGGCTAAAGCTAAAGAACTCGGTATTACAAAATCCAATCATCCAAGTAAAATACGAGAAGTACAGCTAAGCGCTGTACTTCCATTGTTGCCAGCAACTGAAATTATGACAGGCTGGTCATACATTACACGCAAACCTTGTGAAGATGAAAATATGAAAAAATTCCGAACGTATATGGAAAGACAGTGGCTCAAAGAAGAGTTCATGAATGTATGGAGTGTATATGGTCAACAGCATCGAACTACAAATTATATAGAAGGTTGGCACAACAAGCTTAACCACGAAATTGGTACGAAACATCCGAACATCGTGCATTTACTGAGTGTTTTGCGACAAGATTCTTCATATTCTAATGTTTGTAACAGCAGAATCAAACAGAATAATCCGTTAAAACAAAGAAAGGCTACACAGATATTTAGAGATGAATTCATACAAGAAATTCAACTCGAGTTGGTTCATGGAGACATGACAGTGGGACATTTTCTCGAAACTTTACGACACTGATTGTTACGATTCTTTCTGTGATTTATAATTATATATAATGGTTCATTCAGTATTTTCTAGATTTTGAGATTTTGTGTAATTTAATTATTGTAAATACTTTGATTAATCTGTGATAATAATGTATCTTAGTTTTAGTATCTCAAGTTCAGAAGCGAAAGCGCCAGGGTAGCCCGCGAAATTATTTTTTTTTTTACGTTTTTTGCAATTTGCTGGTCAGTATTAAGTTGTACGATGATTAAAATATGATTCGCGGCCAAAACAAATATGTATTTACAGAATTATAATCATTAAAGTCATCAACACAACTCTCCAAGACCATGTAATCCCCAAGAATGACTATTTCATGAAATCTTGACATTTGGGGATTACATGGTCTCAGAGAGTTGTGTTGATGACTTTAATAATTATAATTCTGTAAATACATATTTTTTACGACCGCGAATTATATTTTAAGCAACGTACAACTTAATCCTGACCAGCAAATTGCAAAAAACGTAAGAAAATTTGAATTTCGCGGGCCACCTTAGCGCTTTCCTCTTAAGGGAATGATCGATGATAGTAACGTACGGAATAAAAGTCTGATTTTATCTGTGATTTAATGGTGTAGGCACTTGAATATTTTTGTTATAATATTTTTATTATTTATTTTTATAATTGACCATAATATAAAAAAAAGTCTGTTATCTATGAATATTTACAGCCTTGTTTATAATACGTATTTACTAAGAAATGATTACTATGTATTACTTTCCTAATTTAATTACCGTCTTTAAGAGTCTGATTATCTGTGATACAAAATGCCACTTTAAATGTTTAATTTTAACAAGTTTATTGATATCGAAATCAAAATAAAAAAATATTTCAATGCACTTTGTCTGTTTTTTAATGATAACTTATTATTATTTATTTATTTATTTAATACTTCAAGCACATAAATGTACAGAGGCGGAATAAAAAAAAAAAAAAAAATTCAATGCACTTTGTCTGTTTTTTAAAGATAACTTATTATTATTTATTTAATACTTCAAGCACATAAATGTACAGAGGCGGACGAAAAGAGAAAAAAAAAAAGATAAAACAAAACAAGAAAAAAAAAAAAAAATTTCAATGCACTTTGTCTGTTTTTTAAAGATAACTTATTATTATTTATTTAATAGTTCAAGCACATAAATGTAGAGGCGGACTAAAAGAAAAAAAAAAAAAAAAAAAAAGAAAAGTAAAAAAGAAAAAAATATTTCAATGCACTTGTCTGTTTTTTAAAGATAACTTATTATTATTTATTTAATACTTCAAGCACATAAATGTACAGAGGCGGACGAAAAGAGAAAAAAAAAAAGATAAAACAAAAAAAGAAAAAAAAAAAAATTTCAATGCACTTTGTCTGTTTTTTAAAGATAACTTATTATTATTTATTTAATAGTTCAAGCACATAAATGTAGAGGCGGACTAAAAGAAAAAAAAAAAATAAAAAAAAAAAATTCAATGCACTTTGTCTGTTTTTTAAAGATAACTTATTATTATTTATTTAATAGTTCAAGCACATAAATGTAGAGGCGGACTAAAAGAAAAAAAAAAAAAAAAAGTAAAAAAGAAAAAAATATTTCAATGCACTTTGTCTGTTTTTAAAGATAACTTATTATTATTTATTTAATACTTCAAGCACATAAATGTAGAGGCGGACTAAAAGAAAAAAAAAAAAAAAAAAAAAGAAAAGTAAAAAAGAAAAAAATATTTCAATGCACTTGTCTGTTTTTTAAAGATAACTTATTATTATTTATTTAATACTTCAAGCACATAAATGTACAGAGGCGGACGAAAAGAGAAAAAAAAAAAGATAAAACAAAAAAAGAAAAAAAAAAAAATTTCAATGCACTTTGTCTGTTTTTTAAAGATAACTTATTATTATTTATTTAATACTTCAAGCACATAAATGTAGAGGCGGACTAAAAGAAAAAAAAAAAAAAAAAAAAAGAAAAGTAAAAAAGAAAAAAATATTTCAATGCACTTGTCTGTTTTTTAAAGATAACTTATTATTATTTATTTAATACTTCAAGCACATAAATGTACAGAGGCGGACGAAAAGAGAAAAAAATAAAGATAAAACAAAAAAAGAAAAAAAAAAAAATTTCAATGCACTTTGTCTGTTTTTTAAAGATAACTTATTATTATTTATTTAATAGTTCAAGCACATAAATGTAGAGGCGGACTAAAAGAAAAAAAAAAAATAAAAAAAAAAAAATTCAATGCACTTTGTCTGTTTTTTAAAGATAACTTATTATTATTTATTTAATACTTCAAGCACATAAATGTACAGAGGCGGACGAAAAGAGAAAAAACAATAAAAAAAAAAAAAAAAAAAAAACAAAAACAAAAAAAGAAAAAAAAAACAAAAGAAAAAAAAAAAGATAAAAAGATTAGAGGCAGGTTTACGATAAGTTGTCTCATTCTTTTATTCTCTTCGATGGAGAAAGCAATGTACAGCGAAACTGAAGTGGGGGCAATGACTTCCCAGTCGCCGCCGGTGGCGACTGGGAATTTTTATTCCCAATTGCCTCCGGTGGCAATCCCCGCGGGGGCGACTGGGAACATACGTGCAGGACAAAGGCCTCGGTACTAAAAAATCTGCTGTTCCCTACATATTTTACGAGTATGTTCGTATAACTTGTCAAAATTAGGGAACAGCTGATTTTCTTTCGCGATTTCAAGTTTGGTCCCATAGTTTAAGTTGTTCATAATGATGAGTACAATTACCTCTTAAGAGGTTGTTAATGTTTTACCAATAACCCTGTATACCAGATGATTTTTTTTACCGGTTCCAAATTTTTACAGGGTGTTCTACCCATGAATATGAACTTTCACTATGGGACCAACTCTGAAATCACGTATTGAACTTTTGTATTAGACAGCAGATTTTTTTTCGTGATTTCAGAGTTGGTCCCATAGTGAAAGTTGTTCATATTCATGGGCAGAACACCCTGTAAAAATTTGGAACCGGTAAAAATTCATCCTCTATACCTACAAGCCATTAAAGTCTGTCTGCAAAAAATTATTTACCCACCATCGGTAAACGCTTATTGGAAAACTAAAAACTGCTATTTGCTGTCACTCGAAACATTAGTCAATTAGAAACATTCGTGTGCAATAAATACTTTACTAGAAAGCTTTTAGAAAAATTGAAATTTTTAATCGATACCAATACATGCGGCCTGCAACTAGGCAATTACACTATGATAAAGTAGGTCGTACAGTACTGGTAAACAATAAAATACACGTTCCTATAGCTCGTTTGCAATATTTCGCCCACGTTGACAACCCCTCACCATTCTCAAAGACTTATGAACCGAGTCCTTATAACCAGCATAACATGAAATCGAATTTCTAAAGAAATCAAGTGAAGTCTATAAGGGGGATAGCTCTGATTATACTTGTTGGTGGAAGGTAAATAAAATTGATAGAGAAAACTGGTCGGTAAACTAGACGAAGCTGGGGTATCTAATTGACAAGGGACCTCTTATAAGTCTTTCGTAAGGAAGTGATCTTATCATTATATTCTAGTCTCCGTTGAAATTGACCGCCGTAGCCGAAATACGTTCTGGAGGACTTTATTTTCAAAAGCAAGAAAATGTTGAAAGTATTTCTAGATTTAGCTTAGATGAACAAAACATGGATCGAGTACAAGGAAAACTATCAAAGAGCGCTGTTAACATTATTGTACCTTTGCTCATGGAAGTTCTTACAAGTAATTCATCATCTGCCTGCCTTTTCCCAACTATGTTGGGGTCGGCTTCCAGTCTAACCGGATGCAGCTGAATACCAGTATTTTACATGGAGCGACTGCCTATCTGACCTCCACAACCTAGTTACTGGGTAATACGATACCCCTTGGTAAGACTGGTTGTCAGACTTTCGGGCTTCCGACTACCCGTAACGACTGTCAAAGATCCACGAATGACAGTCGGGACCAACGGCTTAAAGTGCTTTCCGAGGCACGCCCCTCCGTGCCTCGGAAAGCACGTTAAGCCGTTATGTAAAGATGGTCACCCATCCACAGACCAACCGCGGCAAGCGTAGCTTAACCTGCGGCTGTTATTATTTAGCCACGGGCCCCTCGTTCTTACAAGTAATTGTTATTATAAAATGCCTAAGGCCCTACATCTGCCTCGGCAAAATTGTGTGCTTAGGAGACAAATTAATATATAATTGTAGACAATTCAGTCCAGCGTATTTTCTGAGAACACCTAATCTTATAAACCTGAACAACAACAACGTTTCCTAATTAGCGGTGCTTGATTGTGGAAAAGTGGGACTCCAACATAATCTTGGCATGAAATTGGTGCCAAGCCTTGTGGAAATTAAGCTCCATTTTGAATCACTCATCTCAACTTTGAGAGAAGGTAGCCTGTGATTAGCGGAAAACCAAAAGATACGGAATTACATCTATGGATGACATAAGACCACGGCATGATTGAGAAAAGATTTTTTGGTAAAGGTGTATTTATCATCTGTTGTGACATAAAAAGGCCACTTTGGCAGAATCATAAAAGGATAACATTATGAATCATAATGGACAGTTAACTGTTAAGTTAATCATATCAAATCCCATTGGTGAAGAATTTTTCAAATATATTTTTTTTTTCAATGCTAAAATACCAATCAATCCGATCCAAATCCAATCTCTTTGATTATACCTACGTAGTGCGGCGAAAAAAAGAAAAACACGGACTGTCTTCGCCATATTACGATTCATAATGTTATCCTTTTATGATTCTCCAAAGTGGCCTTGTTAGGCTCCCAGATCAGACCAGGGCTGATTATACTTATGCTTATGCAAACTAAAGAAAATCCTTAGAAATATCCTTTATTATATCAAAAACCTGACCTAAAAGTCACAGCAGACTAACTAAAGTATGTCAAACAGTAAATTATATTTAAGTGCTAAGTTCCACGGTCCTGGGATCCTTGGAGAATAGTCGGGGAGTGCACTCCGCAACAGCGTTGTTTGTGCAATGCTAAATATCAATACTTAGTGCTACTGTTTTAGCTGGAATTAGAATTTAAGGTCTGAACTTGCTATTGGGACCGCGTAAAGGGGTACTAGTGGTGTTGTTCAAATTATTACCTACCCCAGGGCCAAACGTAGCTTCGAATATGCAAATATCATTCCGACAATATTAAAACCTTTTGGCCGCCACACGTCAAAAAATCAAAAACGTGCCCTCGGCGTCAAAGTCTTTCATGTAGTCGAACCGTGGCGTGCTGGGCACATTTTGGTTTGTCATTTTGTCGCGGTCAAAAGGTTAATAAGCTACCAAATGACATAATTAAAAGATTTAAACTTGACTCAATTTAAACGGAGCCTAAATAATTGCTAAGAATTTCTTGCTGACAAAATTTCTTGTGACTGATCCTGTTTATGATTTATGATGTACCTAATATTCCTATCAGACTTTTAATTTATTAGAATAGGCTATTTGACAATGTAAAAAATAAGGTCATAATTATTGACACTCGTATAGATCGCTTTTAAAATCGATTTGCATTAATTTTACTACAAAACAATGTATTATTTATAAAAAAAAATCCCGAAAAAGCTTCATCTTTTTAAATCTGGCGCCACGTAATCGAAAACGGTCTGGATTGGCTGAACTTAAGATGACGTCATGATTTAGTAAATTTCTGTCTATCGTTGACAGAACAGATGACTTTTGTCTAGTATCTCGACCGTTTCAACGTTTGTTTACGTGAATCGTGACGTCACGACGCCATATTTTATTTTTAAAAGAAATACATTATGCAATTTGAAGTAATAGGTTTTTGTGGGCTCGTTAGACACCATTAAATAATCTGAGATGTTTATCAGAAACCAGTCAAATAGCCTATTGTATCGTACTTATATAATGTTTTATTAAATTTCTTATATTGTTAAATTAATAGAAAGGGTAGATTTTTGAGTTTCTTTAAAATATCGGTAAGACCTGTTATATCACCAACAATCGCACTAATAAATACTTTGACTCTGACTTTGACAATATTTGAGTTTGGGTGCAAAGTTTGTAGAAATATTTTTTTTATTTTGCACTCCGTCTTACCATTTTGAAAAACCTTTAAAGCTAATCATTAACGCCTTTATTTATAAACTTTGCTTAAAGATAAACAATGATTAACGACGGTTTAACCATACATTTTTGACGTTTAAACGTCTCAACTTTTAGCAGCGTTTATAAATAAAGCCCATATGTCTTTGAATTGTCAAATAATTAACTATTAGTTGACCCAGTAGTTACTATTTTTAACAATTGATCGAGTTAACCGCGGATAAATAAACCGGCCCTAAAGATAAACAATTGATCAAAAAACACATTTTGCCAAAATTTTATCATCCGACGAAAAAACGGAGGAAGTTCTCAAGGCGACGCGAAGGTATATATTTTTTTTAATGTATTTTTGTGTTAGGTACCAGCAAGTAGGTGTTCATGATTCATGCAGTCTAGACAATCTCGCAATTGGAATAAAATAATTCATTAAAACTACGTTACATGAAAATATTGGACTGAAATCCTTTCAAATGAGTTTTCTAAAACCTAATTCAGTTATAAATTGGTCTATAAAAGTTGGTAGGTTTTAGTCTGAAATGTACCTATTCCTACGTTAGATGCTCTTAGAATTTCTAATGAATAAATTTCTTAATGGGATTACGAATTTAAGTGGTCGTGGTTTAAGTAGTGGTGGTGGTGGTGTGGTTTTAGTAGTCGTGCAGTGCTGTTAAGAAATTATATAGTGTAACACCATTGTACAGACGCCAGCACATCAAGCTATCCGAAACTGTAAAATTTTCCCAATAAACCTTTAACTATGCTTTAGCGATAAAGTTGAAAATTTTTAAAGAAATTTGACAGATTGTAGTAGCTTGATGTGCTGACGTCTGTACGTAGGGAAGAACCATATAATAAGGATTATGAAGTAAAACATCATCATCTGACTTGCGTTTTCTTAACTATGTTGGGGTCGGCTTCCAGTCTAACCGGATGCAGCTGAATTATTAGATATTATTTTATTATTAGCCATTAATGGCCCACTGCTGGGACAAAGCCTCCCTACTCTCTTTCCACCTCTCTCTGTCCAGAGCTGCCAAGTACCAATCTTTAAAAATTTTTTTGGTCTTTGACTACCGATTCATATGCGCGTCATCGAGAGCTAACTTCATGACAAAATTCAAATTCCTACGTAAGATCTATAGAAAAACATCTGTGACAGACACACAAAAACGTTAAAAAAAGACAAAAACTTGCATTACAAGATTTTATAAGCCAAAATTATTATCTCACACAATGTACCTAACAATTTTTATCTAATAATGTCAAAATTTATCCTCACTTTTTATAAATTCCGCGGAAAAATCCGGTAGCTTCACTAATTGCGTTACCAGCACTCATAAACCAGTGAAAGCAAATTAAAAAAGAAACATTTTTAACACCAGTCCCCCGTTTCATAACTCATTGTGAATTCAACGAAATTCAGGAGACAAAAGCCTTCATTTTTCTTTTAAGTCCCTTATTTTCCCCTTTTCATTCCTGATAAGTCCTTCACAAAATATCAGTAAGACTAGCGTCTGCCAGCGACTTTGTTCGCGCAGAAATCGTAAGATACACAATATACTAAAATAACAGCAACATCAAGAATTTTGGGATGCATCTTCATGCATCCCAAAACAACAACAACAACGACAACAACAAACAACAACAACAAACAACATTCCAACATTCTTGATGTGGCGGTCTCCTCTTGATGTGTGTGAAGCCTCCCCGTGTAGCGCAGTTTATTCCGCCAATTACTCAACTGAACTGAGCGTTCGGCGCAGCCTGGACAGTCACACCCAACACCTTATTTGAATGGCCAACTCTTCCCTTGCGGTGGTAGGGCTAACGCCCGCCTGGGTTGCGACCACCCTCCCACCGGAGTCCAGCGTCAAGCAGCCTGCTGTGTTTCGTCGATGCGTGGGAGTTCCAGTGCTTTAGGCATCTTCTGGGCTTGCTCCTTCCATCATAGACCTCATCCATTGCTTTCCATCAGGCGTGATCGACGCCAAGAGCGGGACCATTCAGCAATAAAAAAAACTATCATCATTGTTATTTTAGCCGAAAGACGTCCACTACTGGACATAGGCCTTCCGCAAGCACCGCCACTTCGACCGGTTCTGTGCTTCCCGTATCCAGTGGATTCCTGCGGCCTTCACAAGGTCATCGGTCCACATTTTTATAAAATTCCCTCGACTCCCGACCTACCACGTCGCATCGTATTGCCGACCTGTGCCAGTACTTCGTTTTCGCGGGGTGTCCTGCGTGAGCGACGAATACGACGCGACGCGATGCTGCGAACGCGACGAACGCGATCAACTCAACGGCATACCCTGCTTGCGGCCTATGTGGCAGTCTGCGGCGAGACGCGACGTAACGCGGAGGTACTTGTTTTGAGGGCGACCAGACGCGACACCACGAACTACGAAAGGGTTGATTCAAAACCGTTGATCGCCGCAGTGCGTGAGCAAAGATTGTTGTGGGACAAAAAACATTCAACATTATAGGAATCTTTTTTATACTTTAAATATGAACTTTCAAGCAAAATTGTACCGTATTTCTCCATTATTCGAGAAGTAATGACCAAAATCACGTAGGACATTTGTCGCGTGTAGCATCGTTTCGCATTGCATCGTGTAGTGTCGCGTCGCGTCGTATTCGTCGCTCACACAGGACACCCCGTTAGCGTTCTTTGTGCCTTTTTCTTTTTTTTTTCCCACGCGTAGCATGACGACGTTTTGTCGAGGGAAGAATAGAGAAAATGACACATTGCCATGCTTAGACGCGTAAAATGCGTACAAATATTTCTACAATCTGTCATTTTGTCTATTCTTCCGTCGACAAAACCCGTTTCTACGGTCATGCTAAATAGCCATGGTAGATAGAGATTTCTTACTTTCTTAAGAAATGGGCTATCAAATCCAAACAAAATTTTTCAAATTCGACTAGTAGTTCTAGAGATTAGGACGTTCAATAAAAAGAACAAACAAACTCTTCAGCTTTATTATATTAGTATAGTACAGATAATTCCTCAAAAATTACTTAGAAGCTGCCAAAGTTTGTTTATTCCTTTCCTTTTTTTTTTATTTGACTTTTTAATTAGGAAAGAGTCTTTTAAGCTTCTTTAATCTTCTTATAAGATTGTGAGATTGTCCAAATTAAAATTCGGGAAAGCGGTACTTAGTTTTATCGCGTTTTACAAACAACTAGCAGCGCCCTGCGGTTTCACCCGCGTAAGTTTCGATCCCGTGGGAATGCCGGGATAAAAACTATCCTATGTCCTTTCCCGGGACTCAAACTATCTCTATACCAAATTTCATCTAAATCAGGTCAGCAGTTTAAGCGTGAAGAGGTAACAGACAGACACACTTACGCATTTATAATATTAGTATGGATTCTGTTTGTCATTTAAATAATTCTTAGCCATTTTGCGAATAATAATTATTATAGGGTTCAGTAATACGAGATTTTTGAAGTAAGTAATTTAATTTTTTGTTTGTGGCAGGAAAATTTACTCTCTGCGATTAAGCGATCCTTGGTAGGTAGGTACCTACTTTGTGAAAACGAACAGGAAAAGTATACGTTTAATAAATTCGTAATTGAAATTCTTTCATTATAATCTGCGAAGTCTTCTGATATTTTTATTTTATAAGAAATTTGGTTTATTAACTTCCTACCGCTTGTTCTGAATGCTTGTTATTTGAAAATAACATAACGTACAATACGGCCGACGTAACTTGCCGGGCCTGAGTATAGCCTTCGCGAACTTTCGCGCAAGTTCTCTTAAAAAATTAGGTTTAAATTCCTTGCTTAAAAAGAGATCTCCAAAAATATGTATCTGAATGCCCATTATAATTGAAATAAACATTTTTTTATTTTATTAACTAACTGTGAGCCAAATGCCTTTGCGTGATTGATCAATCTTATAAACGTTAAAATTTATAATATTAGTAGGATTATAGATACTTTACCCGCATGTCCAACCTTTTGATATAAAAAAAAAACTAAAAGGACGAAGCCAGCTCGCAGAGGCCCGTTAGATGTTTTCAATGAAATGAGGCACCAACAGACGATTATCCCTGTAAGCACTATGCAGGTGCATTGTGCACCCAAGGACAACCCCCGGTTGGTGCAGGACTATTGCAGAACATGAAAACAAAATAGCTACGGCTATGAGCTTGAACTATAGAAGGACTATGTCCCTTGCCTGACCGATATGAATGATAATAAAATATTCACAGATAAAATGGCAGAAAAAAAACTATAGGGCCGCCATATTTCATTCCAAATTCCACTCCAAATTCAAACTTGACAATCACAAACAAAGTATGACACTACTTCCTCCATAATGTGGTTTGTGTCGCAGAGGGAGCCACTAGTATGCTTCTAGGAAGACGTGTACTACTACTGTATCCTCCCTAGAGTATAGATCAATATGCAGGATGGATTTCCAAGGCACTGTTGCGGTATGAGATAGGTACCAATAGTTTATGTTCGATGGCAAACGGAACTTATAGATATGTCTGAACTGGACACTTGAAGTACGTCTTGAATTGTGTGATGAATGTTGTGTATAGCAGTATTCATAAAATCAGAAGGTCAATTCGCATAATTTTAAGAACGTCCAAAGTCTGATCTCACTCTTAATCTTTCAAGAATACCGCTAATTTACCTACATTTTTGACATCTGGGGGCCTAAAAAGGCCACTTTAGCAGAATCATAAAAGGATAGCTACCATTATGAATTGTAATATGACGAAGACAGTCCGTGTTTTTCTTTTTTTCGCTGCACTACGTAGATATAATCAAAGAGATTGGGATTGGATTTGGATTGGATTGATTGGTTTTTTAGTAGGTACAGACAAACAAAAATAACTGAAAAATCCTTCGCCAATGGGATTTGACACGATTAACTTAACAGTTAGGTGACTGTCCATTATAATTAATATTCTATCCTTTTATGATTCTGCCAAAGTGGCCTTTTTAGGCCCCTTGATTGTCGCTGAGATGAGACTGCGACTTGATTTTGAACGTTTTAAATTACGATCCTTTACATTCCATCGCCACTTAATCAGTTATCTATTTTAGTGAAATGTATTCTAAGTTGATTTTTAAGTGACCAAATTACTTAATAAGTTTTTGGTTGCAATGGAATTTGAACTTTGTTATGTATGACATTCAGTTTGTTGTTCCATAACTAGAAAATTATCTCAAATTCTTAATTCAAATATAGGTGTTCCTATGTTGAAATTGAAAGGATGAACGAAAGGCGACTAACAAAAAGTATTTACAAGGCAAATGAGAGTGGAAGCGCCGCCCGGGAGGGGACGCTCTAGAAGGACATATAAGTAGTGACCTATTGGTGATGTTCTTTAGAAAGGGTTTATGTATGTACAGCCGCCAAAACATCAAGCTCCCCAAAACTGTAAAATTTTCCCAATCAACTTTGAACAATTTAACACAGTGTATGGTATTGTTACCAAAATATAACCACAAATTAAGTATAATGCTGTTAAATATTGATAAATATATTAGGTACTAGCTTCTGCCCGCGACTTCGTCTGCGTGAAATTTCTTCTTCCCCCGACCCACCTCGTCGCATCTCATCGCCTGCCCGCGCTATTGCTTCGTTGTTGCTTAGCGCTCTTTCTGACTTTTTTTCTTTTTGCTCGGCTCCTAAGGGTCATAGCGTGATGTTAAATAGCCTATAGCCTTCCTCAAGAATTGGGCTATATAATACAAAAAGATTTTTTCAAATCCGACTGGTAGTTCCACAGATTACCCCCTACATACAAATTTACAAACTTTACCTCTTTAGAATATTAAATTTAAATTTTATTTAAATTTTATTAAATTAAAGGTAAATAAATATTTGTTAAATACTAAAAAAAAAGGCTAGAATATTAATTTTTATTGATTATTTTAATTATATGTTTAAAATACGTAATCACATCACACTAATATTATAAAGGCGAAAGTTTGTGTGTGTGTGTGTTTTTATGTTTGTTACATCTTCACGCTCAAACGGCTGGATCAATTTTGATAAAATTTTGTATGAAGGTAGCTGACACCCTGGATTAACATATACGCTACTTTTTATCCCGATATTCCCACGGGATCGACACTTACGCGGGTAAGAAACCGCGGGGCGCAGCTAGTATAGAATAAATAGATAACCTAATGATAAACTAAGTATATGATATGATAAGTGGAAGGAGGGATGGGAGGCCTTTGCCCTGCAGTGGGAGAGAAATGGCTGATAATAATAATGAATAACCTAAACCTGGTCGTATGTAAGGGTGGTACACACCGTCAAATTGAACAACTTTCTTCATGGGTCCAGAAAAACTTTTGTATGGGACAGTTGATAAGTTTTTCGCGATTACGATGGTCTCATGAAGAAAGTTGTCCCATTCGATGGTCTGTACCACACCCTTAAAGTCAAAGTCAAAGTCAAAGTCAAATCATTTATTTCAAATAGGCACATTAAAGGCACTTTTGAACGTCAAAAATAAACTAAATAGAAATGATTCTAGTCGCCCATTCGCAAAGGTAGATTTCGTATGGAGAAGAATGGGCAAGAAACTCCACCGTTACTCTTTTAAAATGTTTTACAAGGTCTTGTATACATAATAAAAATTATATGTGAACACGATGCACCCATAATAAAATTAGTCTACCACAAAAGCTAAAAAGAATTAAAAATTAAGCAAAGACAGGTAAATCAAATAAGTGATAGATACATGGTGCTCACATATTTACAAGTTGACACATCATAATATGACCACATCTTCTGAAACATGCTGTATATCTCATAGGTCTGTAAAATTATATATATTTAATACTAGTTGCGCCCCGTGGTTTCACCCGCGTAAATGTCGATCCCGTGGGAATATCGGGATAAAAAGCCTAGCCTATATGTCAATCCAAGGTGTTGGCTACCTCCATACAAAATTTTATCAAAATTGGTCCAGCCGTTTGAGCGTGAAGAAGTAACAAACATATAAACACACACACATACACACTCACAAACTTTCGCCTTTATAATATTAGTGTGATAGTGTGATTTACCTGTATTTTGCATGCGATCGGCAACCAAATGCTTTCTTTTGTACGACTGCCTTTGCGGGACACTCCTTTAGGTACTTGTATGGTCCAACAAAAAAGCGCGAGCGGGTTAGCCGAGCAGTTTTATTGCAGTTACTTTTTGGTTTTTTAAGCGTTTTTTTTTAATTTTATTATGGTAAACTTTTGTTAGTCAATAGGGATAAGACTTACTTATTAAAAAAAAAATATATTGTTTTTAGAACATGTCCGAACTTGAAAGTTCAGTAAGTACTGTTTTAGATTTAAAAACCGCTCCACGGTTTCTTTCGATGCATGCTGACATTTGTTTGAGTTTTGCACGATACCTTTCGGTAGTGTTTGTTCATGAGTTTAATTAGGTACTTTTTCGCCGAAATATGCTGATAAATTAAACTTGATTTAGATACTGTTTTCGTAGACGGATGCAATATAATTACTTGCGCTTACACTTTGCGAGACACTAAACGCCCCTAGACGTAATAACAATTTTATTTCTATTGTGTCCTGTTCAGTGTGCTTCAACTGATTAATCGTAATTGCTGCCATGTCTTTGAATTTATTTTTTTATTGCTTAAACAAACCATACCAATCAATTTAATCTTGTCAATGACCAACTTTTGTGTATAATACACTAAAAATATTATGTAATTATACATTGTAACGTGGACTGCTTTTTCATAACCTTTGACAAGAATGATCGATGTAGATAGATCTGGCAATGAATACTTTTTTATTTTAATTTTGTCTGGTTGCGTGAATAACTCTATTTTTAGTATATAAAGAATCGCTCCGCTACATCTTATCACTCACACCACAGCCTTACCTCCCGGCTAGTAGCAACAAGCGCCTGGATATGACAGTTTTTATTGTGCCCCAAGACCAGCGGGGGCGGAGTAAAATGTATGTGTGAGTGTGTGTGTGACTATGACAAAAAGCTAATCATGTGCTTGAGACACTGGCTTTGTATTGAAGACGTTTCTTTTGTGCACGAGAGAAGGATTTGAGTGAATTCCATGATAGGAAGTTGAGGGTTAAAATATAATTCATAAATCCATTTTTTTTCGGTCAGCTTTCATATTTAGTACTAGCTTCTGCACGCGACTTCGTCCGCGTGAAATTTCACCCTCTCCCCATTCACCCCCTTAGGTGTTGAATTTCGAAAAATCCTTCCTTATTTACATTATAAAGGGAAACTCTGTGCAAAATTTCAGTATCTAGGTCCAAGGGTTTGTGCTGGGCATTGATGAGTCAGTCAATCAGTCAGTCAGGACTTTTCTTTTTATTTATATAGATTAGTTGTATTTATGATAATAATAAGTAGGTAAGTCAATAAATCAACTCAGCCTATCGCAGTCCACTGCTGGACATAGGCCTCTCCCATGCTGCGCCACAACACCCTGTCCTCCGCCTTCCGCATCCAGTCTGTCCCAGCTACCTCTGAAGTGGCAGTGGGCTGGCCACGTTTGTTGAAGGATCGATGGCCGGTGGAGCAGACTAGTCCTGGAGTAGAGACCGCGTATCGGCAAGCGTAGTGTGGGACGCCCCAAGATAGATGAACCGGCAACCTCAAAAAGTAGGTAAGTACTACAGATTATTTTGAAGACTTTTTTTTTTTTTAAATCAGCATAGATCATAGTCAATAATTGGAAACATTCTAATGGAATGGGATCCTTTCAATTGAATCATCGTCCTCCCTTTCTGAAAAAATCGTTCATTGCCGAAGCATTACACATTACGTTGGATTACTTGATGTTACCCTTTATATAATTGTAAGACAAAAGATGCATTCAGGTGCACTATAAAATCACCTGGTAAATTCGCTATCAAAGTCCGCTGTTATTGAGCCCCCACCCTAAACTAATTTAGCAAAGAATCTAAGGGAACATATCATCGCCAAACGACAGTGTTTTTATTGTTATTGCAGGCGTCTGGTGTGTCGATGAAAGGATAAAGTCGATTATATTCTTACTACATGCCTAATAGCATATTCTTTCACGTTTAAATGAACAGCGGTGCCATTCTGTAAAAATCTCACCGTGAAAACTGAAGGTGAAGTGAGCGTGGAGTGAGCTGTCATTTTTTTAAAGTGTCAGTTATTTCATATTCTCCAAAGAGAGTTGCTCCAACTTGTCTTTTTTTAACCGACTTTAAAAAAAGCAGGTGGTTATCAATTCGTTGCGAATATTTTTTTTTATGTATGTACAATTGTGGACCGATTTTGAAAATTAATTTTTGGATGGTGAAATACCAGGAGAACTCATCAATAATTATAATTAAAGTCCCTGCACCGGGAAAGCAATATATTGTTAAAGGCAAGTTGACACTATGCTATTGTAACTTAGATAAATTATAAGCAGACCCATTAAAAAGCGCGAAATAAAAACTTTTTTACAAAAAAGAAACAGACTTCAAAAAAACTACAAAATGAAAAATGACTTTAATTTCAGAACTCGGTGTCTTTGGATCTCTATTTTAATTTTTTTCCACCGACTAGACTTCCGAAATTAAAGTTATTTTTCACTTTGTTGTACACATTCACAGCATGTTTGTACACTTGTTAACCACAAGTAAAGCGCGCATCGCTTCCGGCGCACCCGGAAAAAACAATTGAATAAAACAAAACACTGTATTAAAAAACCATTGAAGGTTTTTTTCCGGGTCAGCGGGATTGTCCGAAAGGGTTATCGCTGGCCCGGAACATAAAGGGCTAAGGAAGGAACACGGGTGGGTTTTAGTCAGTAAGAGTCTGAAACTCCCTTCCGCTCCCCCCAGAGCGGGAGGGGTCATTTGATGATTTACCATCCGCAAAAAAAAACAATTGTTTTCTAGATTACAATAAAAACAAAAGCAAAAGCATTTAAGCCACAGCAAAATATTAATATCTCTTAAACCCTCTAGTACTAACCTACCCTGCTAGAAATTCCCGACATTATTTATGAACGCACTTCAATTATACACAGGAACATTCGAATGTCCCACCGCTATTGACATATTCAGTTGCAGTGTCAGTCGGACGCAGCGCGCCACTTCCGGCGGATGTGGCTTGTCATTTCCGGTTGCGGAGGCTTGCACGCTGCACGACATTGTATATAGGGTGCGGTAGGGACTTAGATAAGGGGTGCTTTAATTGTTTGTAGTTGCATTAATGTAGGTTATCTTGATGAGGTAGGTGGGTTTAAGTTGTTAAGAGAGCATTTACGCCGTACGGCATTTCATACAAACTTTCAAGCCCTTATTTTTCGAAATGAATGAACCGATTTTAATGAAACTTCATACGCATAAGCAGGATACAAAGGTCTAAAAAGTTAGTAAAGAACATTTTGTAGTATGTATCTAGTATGATAATGAATTAGTACAAAACGCCTCTTATTAAAAAAAAAACAATGGCACTCCGGGAGTGCCGACAGAATTGAAAACAAAACACAAACCTCTGCCATTACTCACGTAACATACCGGATACTTATACATTAAACCGAGTATATCCCGATGACAGCCGAACACATCCGCAACGGGTATTTCTTTAATCATCTTATAAACCAAACACGCGCGGTGTCGCTAACGGTAACAGTGGCGCGAGTTCAATGGTTTTTTTCCATCTCAATAAACGCCCAACGCGCCTAAAGAAGTTTTCACTTCAAAAACTATTCATTCATCAAAACAGTGAAGGAAAACATCGTGAAGAAACCGACATGTCCTAGAACCAAAAATTCGAAGACATGTGACATCTACCAACCCGCACTGGGCCCGCGTGGTGGTCACTCCTCTCACTGAGAGGAGACTGTGTCCCAGCAGTGGGAACATTATAGGCTGATTATGCTTTATGCTTATTATGCAGTAGCTGATCTGAGAAAAATATAGATAGACAGAATACACTTTAATATATACACCACACCATAGAAATTGAGTACAGATATAAAATGTAGAAATACGAGGGGTGACACAACGGGCGGTCTTATCGATAAAAGCGATATTTTAAAAATAACCTTTGGATAGATTAAGGGCGAAAGGAAACAGAATACTGTAGGTAGTCTGTGGTGTACCATTAAGAAACGAAAACGTTTAATCAGAAAAGAAAATAAGAATAATTTGGTGGTCTATTTTTACAAACAAATATAATAATATTTTAGGCTTACGGTAACTAGAATATTTAACATAGGTATTTGATCAGTGGTCCCCAAACTAGGCAGCGCCTAAAAAAAAATTTACAGAAACTAAATTAGATAAGGGTAGTGAACTAAAAAAAATTGATATAAAATAACAATAAATTGAGCATAATCAGTCTGTAATGTTCCCCCCACTGCTGGGCACTGGCCACCTCTCGGTGAGAGGGAGTGGGCTGTAATCCACCACGCGGGTCCAGAGGTTGGCAGATGTCGAATTTTTGGTTCTAGGACATGCCAGTTTCCTCACGATGTTTTCCTTGGTGATGAAATAATTTACACAAAGCAATGCGCCTGTCTGGTTTCGAACCTACGATCTACAATTCGTAAGTCGCGGCCGTTGCCACCGGGACACCACTGTTCCATAAGTTCAGCAAAATAAAATAATTTTAAATAATTTTATTGTGTGTGAGTGTGTGTAAGGGTGAGGGTGTATATATGTTAGTGTGAGTCTGGTGGTGAGTTGTAGGTATGTGGATTTTTGTGTGAAGGAAATTAATGACTGTGTGACGGTTCAGGCGCAAAACGTCTCTTTCGCAAAATGTCTACTGGTAGTAAAATGTCTCTATCTCAGCCTCTTTCGCAGAATATCTCTTTGGCAAAATGTCACTTTCTCCATAGGTAACCAAATCGTTCATTTCAGTTTACCATACATTATAATCTATCTAAATCTACATGGATAACTGTCATGAGGAACGCCAAATACTTCAACGGGAAAATTCTGTTCCACGTTCAGCTTTTTCAGTTGGGCTTAAAGTATAAGATGAAGCGTTTGTTATATTGTTGTGAATAATAGTTGTGGTACAAAACGGTAGACTAGACATCGGACGTCATCTTTGAGTGTCATAAGGGACGACTCAAGGTCAAAAGCATTATAAATAAAAAGTGTGTTTGTGTTTATTAAGGAAAACAATGATAATTTAACGAACAGTGGTGGCCCTGTGGTACCACCACTGTTCGTTAAATTATCATTGTTTTCCTTAATAAAATAATAATATTAACTATATTATTATAGGCAAGGTCATCGTCTGCCTAGACTTTTCCCAACTATGTTGGGGTCGGCTTCCAGTCTAACTGGATGCAGCTACATACCAGTATTTTACATGGAGCGACTGCTAATCTGACCTCCACAAACCAGTTACTGGGTAATAGATACCCCTTTTGGTAAGACTGGTTGTCAGACTTTCGGGCTTCTGAAGCTCTGACTACCCGTAACGACTGTCAAAGATCCACGATTGACAGCTGGGACCAACGGCTTAACGTGCTTTCCGAGACACGGAGGGGTCTCGGTATGTAAAGATGGTCACCCATCCACAGACCAACTGCGGCAAGCGTAGCTTAACCTGATCGATCGACCTGTGCGGCTGTTATTATTTAGCCACGGGTCCCTCATTATTATTAGGCAAGGTAAGCTATGAAAATAGCTTCATTATATAATGCAGTTACCTCATTATATATCTGTTCATATCGCCACACGTCACTCAATGTCTCTCGCAACTTTGTCTCAAATTCATATCTTAAATCTATGTGAGCATTGAAATGCGATAAGAAAACTTAAAAAAAAACTAAATCGCTACCGGCTTATGCTTGTACCACACATTTCCCGGTAATCAATGTCCCCGGAGCACCAGTGCGCTTCAGACTTATTCTCTTAAAAATCAGAAATTCCTAGATTTTAGCGAGATTAAAAAACTTTAAATCTACGGGAGTTGTTGTCTCATTTATTTAATGTAAATAAATTGATTTTCACCCTTTAAGTGACGCTCAGTAATTTATTTTAATTGAAGAACGTTTTTCAGAGATCTTTGAGATTTAAGATTGGTAAGAAAATGACAAAAAACCTAGCTGTTTTCATTTGTTTTATAATTATGACAAGGTGCCTAAATTACGAACCTCCTACATTTTAACTAGAATGTTGTAAACCTACTTGGTCTACGATCAGATTATTTTTTCCTTTAGGATCACAATTGGTGATACTTTATTCACATTACAATCTAGCCTATTAACTTATAAGTAATTTAATTAAAACTCAAACTGCTAAGTAACTATTAAATTAATAAATCGTCGGCTTTCTTATCCCACTAATAATATACTTAAATGTGAAAGTTTGTGAAGATGTTCGGATGTTTTTTACTCAATCACACGTAAACCGTTGAACAGATTTGGATGAAAATTGGAGCATGGATAGACCATTTCCTGGATTAACACATAGCATAGAGGAGGGGCCCGTGGCTAAATAATAACAGCCACACAGGTCGATCGATCAGGTTAAGCTACTCTTGCCGCGGTTGATCTGTGGATGGGTGACCATCTTTCCATGCCGAGACCTCTCCTTGCCTCGGAAAGCACGTTAAGCCGTTGGTCCCGGCTGACATTCGTGGATCTTTGACAGTCGTTACGGGTCGTCAGAAGCCCGAAAGTCTGACAACCAGTCTTACCAAGGGGTATCGTATTACCCAGTAACTGGGTTGTGGAGGTCAGATAGGCAGTCGCTCCATGTAAAATACTGGTATTCAGCTGCATCCGGTTAGACTGGAAGCCGACCCCAACATAGTTGGGAAAAGGCTAGGCAGATGATGATTCCCACGGGATCGAAACTTACGCAGGTGAAACCGCGGGGCGCTGCTAGTTTTCACTATAAATTAAGGGGAAGACACTTGAATCACGCGTTCTTTATAAAAGCCAGCTATTACTATTATTTATTATTACTTGCGCAGTAGTTTAAGTTTACTTACACTACAAAAAGCTAACTCAAAAGGTTTTACTATTTTTAGTCTTTGCACTAATTCAATGCTTTCAAGGAGTTGGATCGCCTAGAGTCCTAGACATTCACGGGATGATGAAGTCTGTGTTCATGAGCTTCTCCTATCTGCAATGTAATTGCGTAACACACTACCAGTAGCAATGGTTTCTATTTTCACAGTTCAACAACATTCATTTCGTTATTTACATTCTTGAGCTGACAAATTTTTCGAACATATGAAGCAATGGATTAGCAATATCTTTCAGAATGATTCAGATTGTGGTTGATAGTGTGTTCCGCAATTAGGGTGCAGCGGTGCTATTCTGTAAAAATCTCACCGTGAAAACTTAGGTCAAGTGAGCGTGAACTGTCAATAGTGTCAATTCCTAGCAAAAACAAACTCACTTCACCTAAGTTTTCACGGTGAGATATTTACAGAACCGACCGGCAGGTCAACAAATTAAAATAACCTCTAATTTCATTATTGCCACCAAAAAGTACAAATGAAACTCCCACACTACATTTTAAAATCATTAAAACTATCAACAAAAACAATAAGCGAACCTGGCTGAACCCAGGCGGCCTAAAAAGGCCACTTTGGCAGAATCATAAAAGGATAACATAATGGACAGTTAACAGTTAAGTTAATCCTTAATACCTTTTCGAATGGGCGACTAGAATCATTTCTATTTAGTTTTTTTTTTGACGTTCAAAAGTGCCTTTAATGTGCCTATTTGAAATAAATGATTTGACTTTGACTTTGAATCGTATCAAATCCCATTGGTGAAGCATTTTTCAGTTATTTTTTTTTTGTCTGTGCTAAAATACCAATCAATTCCAAGCGGCCTATAAAGGCCACTTTGGCAGAATCATAAAAGGATACGAGTAACATAATGGACAGTTAACAGTTAAGTTAATCGTATCAAATCCCATTGGTGAAGCATTTTTCAGTTATTTTTTTTTGTCTGTGCTAAAATACCAGTCAATCCAATCCCAATCTCTTTGATTATACCTACGTAGTGCAGCGAAAAAAAGAAAAACATGGACTGTCTTCGCCATATTACGATTTATAATGTTATCCTTTTATGATTCTCCAAAGTGGCCTTTTTACCCCAGGTCATATAGCCCGCTTGTCCACTTAGCGAGTCCGAATCAACAACGCTTGCAATTTATTCAGAACATTGATCGACTGTCTTCGACCGGAGCGCGTCAATTATTCAATGGTAAGAACCACCTGGTCGATGGGTGGTACCTTATGGTATTTTTAGATAGTAATAATGCCTTTTTTTATACAAATCCGTTTAGCTGTTTTAGTGTGAAAGTGTAACAAACAAACTCACTTTCGAGTTAAATTATAATTCACTAGCAGCGCCCCGCGGTTTCACCCGCATAAGTGTCGATCCCGTTCGAAAGACACGTGGCGCCATCTATTATCATAATAACGTTAGTGTTGTTTTTCTCGGGAAAAGCACTTTTTTTCGGGATGAAAGGTACCTTATGTCCGTTTCTGTACATCTGACAACGTATATGTAAAATTTTAGAAAGATCGGTTCAGTGGTTTAGGCCTGAAAAGGTTACAAACAAACTTACTTTCGCATTTATAATATTAGTTAGGATAGTGATCGTGCCCGCAGCAATCTGCTGGATGCGAGAAGCACAGAATCGATTGTCTTTCGAACGGGATCGACACTTACGCGGGTAAAACCGCGGGACGCTGCTAGTTATTCTCATAAAACTCAAATCACCAACAATATTAAAGCCAATCTACCGCTAATCGAGTGCAAAGCAGAAATGTGTCAGCTATTTCATAATAAAAGTGTGTTACTAGCAACAAGATTACATTTTTCAGCTGTTAGAGCAAGCTCGTAAGGAAACTTGCGACAATGTTGTACTTACTTGGAACTTTAGTCCATATGCAGTGCAAACGTACAGCCACATGCAGAAGTGTTAGGAAAATACCATTTTTATGACTTAAGGGGCTTACATGACCTAAAGCGCGGTCACTGTCGGACTGCATAGAAAAGAAAGAGAAGCGCGATGACACGACCCTGGTAATTTATTGCAAAATATGAAGCAATTATTTAATTACAAAAGTCTATTGTTTGGACTAAAAAATTAAAACACTAGTGTTTTAGTATGTCACTTGTAGAATAATCTGAATGATTGTATGTATTGTATATTAGTTGTATTATGTACGTATCAAATTAGTTGTATTATGTTTTCAACACACTATCTACCTAGCATATAGCCTGAAGAATATCATATATTTTTCTGATTTTGTTTACTGTAGTCGATCATATACTTTTATTGTTTCTAAAACTTGCGTTGTTTGCGTTTAGGTCCTGTAAGTCCGTTTAGGAACTGAAACGTGGACGCTCCCGGTACAGCTGGTCCATAAATTCAAGATCATTTAGCGAGCTATGAGAGCAGTGGTGATCCAGTGGTATCGGCCTCGACTTACGAGTTTTAGGTTGTGCGTACGAACCCAGGCAGGCATTTTCCTTTGTGTATTTAATTACATCACCACTGCTCTCAGACATCGTGAGGAAACTAGCATGTGCTTTATTTAGAGCTGGACAGACATACATCAATGAGCATGTTTTCCTCGTTTCTCGCACATTATCTGTTCAGGATATTACAGTCAACGGTGAAGGAAAACATCGTGAGGAAACCACCGCTCCCTCTCACAGAGAGGAGGGCTATTGAACGAGCTTTGCTTGGATTCTCTCTAAAGGAATAGAATCCGGAACGAGGTGATCCGGCAGAGAACCAGTTGTTGACATAGCTCACAGAATAAGCAAGCTGAAGTGGCAAAGTTCGCCCATATTAGCCGTAGAACCGATGTCTGTTAGGCAAGACGTGTTCTTGAGTGGAGACCGCGAATCGCCCACCGTCCGATCAGGACCAGGCCCGTGCCGGACGGCGCGTACGTGTTCCACGCGCGCCTCAAAGAGATGTCAGCATCGAGGAAGGCCCCTTAGGCCCGAAGTCTGCCGAAAGGGTTACCGCTGGAGCCGGAACATAAAGGGCTAAGGTTTTAGTCAGTAAGAGTCTGACACTCCCTTCCGCTCCACCCAGACCGGGAGGGGTCATTTTAGTTGGCTGGTAGCAGCTGTATGAGAGTTGCCGAGAATCGAGCTGAATGACGTGCAGTTTGAGAGGCCTATGACCAGCAGTGACTGCTGCAGGCTAATCATTATGATGAGTTTATAGACTAAGCGGGCTAAGAAAAGAACTCACTGGAAATATACACGACCACGTGCACGTGGAGCGAAACAAAATACTCAATAGGCTCTTTGCTCTCGAAAAAACTTTTTGTAGCACTGTGTGACCTAAACCCGTACTTAAGTCACGTTTATCTGTGACTTGAGTAGTAGTGATAGTTTCTAACCTGGATTAAACATAGGGTAATTTTAACCCGTGGTATATTTACCGAAATCCACGTGGGCAAAGCCGCGGTCAAACGCTAGTCAGTCTGTAATAAAGTCTATCATTGCCAAACTTGGGCTTCGTCCAAAAGGCAATTAATCTCCAATTTGCAAAGCCTTTTTCTATCTATGTTTCACCAGAGTCTTCACCTGTCTAGCCTTTACCTAACTATGTTGGGATCGGCTTCCAGTGTAACCAGATGCAGCTGAAAACCAGTAATTTATGTGGTAAGACTGGTTGTCAGACTTGCGGGCTTCTGACGACCCGTAACAACTCTCAAAGATCCACGAATGACAGCTTTATCAGAGTAAAAGTTGATAATAATAATATCGTAATATAAGAATAATATAAGAACATAATAGTTGTACAGAAATATAATTTCAGTTTCGCTTACATATAACACAATTTAGAAAAAGTACATTGTCATTTCACTTCCACAGAATACCCCAACAAATGCACATTTTCATATCACACGAATGTATAAAACGCTGTCAGCGATATGAAAATTTTAAATCACAATTTTAAACGAAATACTGTAGCGTTTTCTCACCAAGTGTACTTCCAGTGGAACACTACTTGGCACTCTTGCGTTATATGCGTTTTGCATAATACTTAACCATATATTTTAGCACGGAAGTGCTCCGTATATGAAAGTATGTCTGGAAAATTTACAAAAAAAAACTTTTGGAATATTTTTGACTATATTTCTTTGAGTTTTTTTTTTTTGTTAAATTAGTTAAGTAGTGTGAAAGTAGGTTATTTTTTTTTAAGAAAGCAAGGAGTTTCCTGTTTTTATTGCTTTTTATTTCTTGCGTTCGGGTAAAAACGTCGTGTTACTTCCAGGATAGGTGCATTTCCTTCCATTCATTTATTTCAATGAAAGTTTACAGGGCGTGGCCAAAACATGGACCAACCCAGGTGCGACTTATTTTTTTTTTATTAGGAAAATTAAAAATTAAATACTTCCTGGGTCTGAAGCTGATCCTACCCAGTTTTTGATAAGGGGTCATCTAAAAATGATGTCACACGAATTTCATGATATTTGGGTTATATTTGTGTCACTCTTGGTGTGACGTCACATTTTAGCAACATTAAATTAAACCTTTTAATAATGATACGAGTTGATAAAGTTTTTGGCAAAAGTTGAAGCTAAGAGTTTTGTGACGTCACGAGCTTATGACTCGCCCCCCTTCTTGACATTCGCATGTAGGTAATCACACTTTATTGACACAAACAAGGGGCGGGAGGGGGCTCCCTCCCCATTATTGTGTGACGTAATTTATGGAGGTCCTAATTTTGATACCTTTCGATGTAACTTAGCATACATGTATAGGTACCATCGAGGAAATTTACATCTGCCCAATTTAAAATCAAAATCCCGTGCACACGATGACCACATCAGTCTGTTAGCAAGCGTTACTATAGCGGCCGAGCGCTGCAATCAAGAATAGCGCTTACGATGTATAAGTAAGTTTCCTCGATGGTACATGTGTGTAGGACAAAATGGGCGGTCTTATCGCTAAAAGCGATCTTATGAAGTCAATCTTTGGATAGATTTAGTGAGACAGGAAAGACAATACTGCAGGTAGTCGGTGGTGTACCATTTACATAATATACAATAAATACATACATACACAAAACATATGCTTATCTATATAAATAAATATATACAATAATAAAACAAGTGCAAAGAACATAAATGACGTTTAAGCTGAGAGATAGTGTTTTTTTACCATTTATTTTAAAAATTGACAAAGGCGTGCCACGTCTTTTTGACACGGGTAAGGCATTTTCAGCAGCGAGCAGGTACATTACACACTTTGTGCCCTACAGGACCGTAATAGCGTAACACACTTTCAATCTGAATAATTTTGAAGGATACCAATCCATTGCTATAACATAATAATATGTTCGAGCAGTGTTGGCCAAGTGGTAAACGGCCGCGACTTACGAGTTGTAGGTCGTAGGTTCGAACCCAGACAGGTGCTTTATTTTGTGTAAATTATTTCATCACCACTGCTCTCAAAACGGTGAAGGAAAACATCGTGAGGAAACCGACATGTCCTAGAACAAAAAATTCGAAGACATGTGAGATGTGACATCTGCCAACCCGCACTGGACCCGCGTGGTGGATTACGGCCCACTCCCTCTCACCGAGAGGAGGCCTGTGTCCCAGCAGTGGGAACATTATAGGCTTTGTCTGCTCAACAACGTAAATAACGCAATGAATGTTGTTGAACTGTCAAAATGTTATTGATACTGTGTGTGGTAAACTCTTTTCGTCTTGTCAAAACTCGACAACGCACAAGCTATCTACACAACCTGTACATACATAAAGGTTGTCCTATTTACAATTGTAATGTCTGACCGTACTTACCCTGGCTAGGCTGAAAGCCTGCTAATGTAACCCGGTCTGTTCGGACGTGAACCGTACGTTTTAGTCACATTACACGAGTCGACGCTTGGCCTATCATTATTCATCTGATGTCGGGAGTGGGACCCGATGACAGACGGCAGGTTGATAGCATTGCTTCTACAAATGTAAACGCGGCAAAAGAATTTAGCGACCGGGATCAGAATTGGTACTGTAGAGATTAAGTATAGCCTATTTGGTGCCTCCGCGAGTCTGTTAAAAGTTAAAGGTGTCGATTCTGTTGTTCACAAACTAAACTAAATTTAAGTTCATTGCATCTTTTTCTTTCTATTTCGTTATGGAAAGGACAGAAGATAAATTTTAGTTTAGTCCTGTCGAATTAACAAGCGCCTGACGTAAATTGACGTATTTTTAGTACCTAGTCAAGTTTTTAATCACGTCTAAAATTATATGGAGTAGTGTCAAGTAGTTTCAAGTGTCAAGCGCTGATTAATTTGACAGGACATCTTTCCAAGTTAGATTTCTATCATCAACATTTTTTCATAAGAGATTGGTGGTTGGTGGTAGAAATCTAACTTAGAAAGTTATATTAAGGCGAAAGCGCCAGGGTAGCCCGCGAAATTCAATTTTTTTTTACGTTTTTTGCAATTTGCTGGTCAGTATTAAGTTGTACGTTGATTAAAAAATGATTCGCGGCCGTAACAAATATGTATTTACAGAATTATAATCATTAAAATCATCAACACAACTCTCCAAGACCATGTAATCCCCAAGAATGACTATTTCATGAAATCTTGACATTTGGGGATTATAATTATGGTCTTTGACAGTTGTGTTGTTGACTTTAATGATTATAATTCTGTAAATACATATTTGTTACGACCGCGAATCATATTTTAATCAACGTACAACTTAATACTGACCAGCAAATTGCAAAAAACGTAAGAGAATTTGAATTTCGCGGGCCACCTTAGCGCTTCCCCCTTAAAGATTCTAATGATTACAATTCTCTAAATATGTACCCGTTATTGTCGCGAATCATATTTTGATCAAGATACAATCTTACACTGACCTGCAAATTGCAAAAATAATAGGTAGTTATTTTCTTTAATATTTTTCTTCTGCAAAAAATCAAAGTCGAATTAAAATGTTTAACAATAACAAGGATTGTATTAAAGCCGTTTATCCTTTTGCGAGAAACAAATAAATCAAAGCTCTCAGGTGACGCGTGGGAAGTGAAATTCAAGGAAAAAGGTGAGCCTTTGGTCAACTGGACCCACTCGAAATGGACCCACGGGTCACTCAACTCAATCACATTTTGAATAGGTAGACTGGACCCACTGCCCAATTTCATCATTAGTACAGTCACGGGGTAAAGCCGAATGTTTTCAGCTTTGTAAATCAATGCTAGGCTCATCTGTTTTCTAGACTAGAATTATATTACCTAAGGTTGACAGAAATTTAGGCTGACAATTCTAACTTTCAGATTTTCCTGAAAAATTATGCGCTTCGACAATGATCGTCTGTCTTCAGATACTTAAGCGCAGGCCACACCGCTAGCTAGCGGGCGGGCGGGCTAAGCGGGCGGGCGAAGCAAACGAAGGAAAATAAACTACGCGAAATATTGGCGAGCTAAACTATGGGGTTCACACCGAAAACTACGGACAGACGAGTGACGGGCGGAGCGCGCGGAGCGGGCTAACAGGCCACACCGCCAGCTAGCGGGCGGGCGGGCTAAGCTAGCGAAGCGCGGGCGCGCCAACGAGGTGAACGAATAGCTTCGCTGGAATCGTCGGATATTTCGTTAGCTTCGTTAGGTTAGTCGGTAGCTCGCGGTGTGAACCGAAGTATGTAAAGAGGTGAAACGATGTTCGTCCGCCTAGCCCGCCCGCCCGTTCGCTGGAATCGTCGGATATTTCGTTAGCTTAGCTCGTTAGGTTAGTCGGTAGCTCGCGGTATGAACCGAAGTATGTAAAGAGGTGAAACGATGTTCGTCCGCCTAGCCCGCCCGCCCGCTAGCTGGCGGTGTGGCCTGCGCTTTAATACGAACACGTGATGTTCTAATATATTATAACCAAGGAAACATTTACCTATGATGTATTATGGTCATTGTTACCAAATTATAGATTAACTACCTACTCTATGCAATTCCAAAAAACGTTTTCAAAACTGTTGAGTCACAGATGATGAGATGAGAGAGAAAACTTTATACAAACATTCAATGATAGGTGCACTACTACAAAGCGCGGCAGTCCAAAACTTATCAGATATGCCTCTGTCGGTGGTTACTCTGTAGCGCAAAGTTCGTCCTTATTCTGGAACCCGAAGATTAGTGAAGCGCATAACTTTTCTGGTTTAACTGTACTATGTAGATTAATTAACAATTATAACTTTCAACAATCATCAAAATCAGCCTATAATGTTCCCACTGCTGGGACACAGACCTTCACTCTGTGAAGGAGTGAGCCGTAATCCACTACGCGGGCCCAGTGCGGGTTGGTGTGTAGATGTCACATGTCTTCGATTTTTTGGTTCTAGGACATGCAGATTCTCACAATGTTTTCCTTTCAACAATACTTTTCTATAAAACTGGACAGTATTTACCTTAATATGTAACAAAGCATTACAAAGAGTTATATACTTATACCTACTGTACCGCAATAAATAACCCACATAACAATTCTCGTGATTTTAAAACTCGCTCCAATTTATTTCAGTATCGTGAACGCTGCGACTTTTAATTTATTCACAGCATTTTGATAGCAATACATCTGATAAAGTCAGTCGACAACGTGCTCTGGACTAATTGTGAATGTGCATGGTTCATATTGGGAATTTTTGCTTGAACGTTTTGCACTATTTGGTTCGACGATGAATGGAATGTTTTTTCGTAAAATGGAAATGAATGCGGCATGTATTCCCAAATGCTGTTCATCAGTCGGGTAATTGCTTAACACACCAACAGTAGGAATGGCTTTCATTTTGAGGGATCAACAACATTCATTGCGTTATTTACGTTGTTGAGCAGACAAATTATTCGAAGATATAAAGCAATGTTTTAGCAATAAATTTGCATATAAGTACCTGTTATAAATTGCCAAAAATAGCAGACTTAGGCCCCAGGGGCCTAAGTCTGCTATTTTTATAAATTCGGCATTCCAACACGATCCCATTGTAATTTTGCTAAAAGTTCGTAATCTGCTAAATTCATAATGGTCGATCATTGGTCGGTCGTATATTATACGAAATAAAAGCAATGACTGCACAATGATGAAATGAAATGATGAAATGATTTTATTTTTTTGTAAGTAGGTTTGTACAAACACTTTTACACGTCAGTCATGTTTTTTATAACTAGATGAAGTCGGCGTTTCCTATCTGACTACTCTGAGAAGAAAGGCCGAAACAAACTCAGAGGTCACAGTCTCTTTTAAAGTCCAGACATAATCTTGGTCAGGTTATATGAAGACCATGTAGATCGATGTCTGAGGTGGTCTTTTGAGGAAAGAACCACACAGATTGAGAGGACCTGTCCGGTCAGTGCACGCATTTGTCAAAAATCGTGCAGCTCAACTCAAGACTTAAGGAGCTCAACGATTCGACGAACAATACCAAAGAAAGGACATTTGGGTAGGCCACATAAATTACTCAAACTGCCAGACCATGATAAAAAAAAACAGAACAGAGAGAATAATAAAAAAAAATATATATAAGTATGTAAAATGACCCACATCGTCTTCACATTCACAATTAAAAAATAATATAATACTTTACAAAGTAAGCAAATGTCATTGTTTAAAAAAAAAAATATTCATCAATGTCAATGTGTATATAAAAAAGAAAAAAATCATTCAAAATGCAGAAATTGGAAGCAGCTCAATCCCAAGCCTTTTTGTCCTCAATATAATCTTTAACGGTATAAAAGGCTTTCTGGCACAACTTACGTTTAATGAAAGATTTGAATTTATTAAGGCTTAGATCTTGAACGTGGCTTGGTAGTTTATTGTAAAAGCGTATACATTGGCATCTGAACGAGCCACCTATTTTCTTGAGCCTGGTTGTAGGTACAACATATTTGTGTTTGTTTCTAGTATTTATATTATGGATATCACTGTATTTTTTAAACAATTTTATATTTTTATGGGCATATAAAAGATTTTCATAAATGTACTGAGAAGGCACAGTCATTACATTAATGTCTTTAAATTTGTCTCTGAGAGAGTGTCTCGGACTTAATTTATAAATTGATCGAACAGCTCGCTTCTGCAAAACAAAGATAGTCTGAATATCGGCGGCATTTCCCCACAATAGAATACCGTACGACATTACACTATGAAAATAGCTAAAGTACACTAAACGGGCAGTCTCTATATCAGTTAAATTTCGAATTTTTCTAACAGCGTATGCTGCAGAACTTAGCTTTTTTGACAATTTATCTATATGTGGACCCCACTGAAGCTTAGCATCCAAAGTTATGCCCAAGAATACTGTGTTGTCTTCAGGATTCAATTCCTCGCCCTTTATCAACACATTAGTTTTCACCTGCCTTACGTGGGGTAGCGTAAACTTAATGCATTTGGTTTTCTTCTCGTTTAGAAGCAAATTATTAACATTGAACCAGTGGACTACTTTCGAGATCGCGCTATTTACATCGTCAGTAACCAACTGCTGACGTTTAAGTTTAAACAAAAGAGAAGTGTCATCTGCAAACAACACTATATCATGATGATCCTTTATGAGGTACGGCAAGTCATTAATATAAATGAGAAACAAGAAAGGACCAAGAATTGAGCCCTGTGGGACTCCCATTGTTACTATAGATCCGGGTGATCTTTTTCCATTAACGTCAACGCTCTGAATCCTTTTACTCAAGTATGAAATAAGAAGATCCAGAGCAGTGTTTCGGATCCCGTAGTGGCGGAGTTTCCTGATTAACGTTTCGTGAAGAACGCAATCGAATGCCTTGGACAAATCACAAAAGATGCCCAAGGCATCGCATTTATCTTCCCATGCATTATAAATATGTCCTAATAGTTCAACGCCGGCATCAGTAGTTGAACGACCCCTTGTAAAACCAAACTGTTTGCTATGTAATAATTTATGTTTATTAAAAAATCTTTGCATTTGGTCTAAAATTAATTTCTCAAAAATTTTACTAAAGGTAGGTAGTACAGAAATAGGTCTATAATTTGTGGGGTCTGATGTACTACCTGATTTAAACAAAGGTATTATTTTACTATTTTTCATAAGGTCAGGAAACTCCCCATTGTCAATACAACTATTAAAGATAATAGCTAGAGTAGGCGCTACAATGTCAATAATAGACTTGGCTACTTCTACAGAATTACCCCACAGATCTGCAGTCTTTTTTACATTTAAAGTGTGAAAGGTTTTAATTATATCTCTACAGGTAATATATTCAAAATGAAATTCTGAATCGCAACCATTAACATTTTCTTTAAGCAAAGACTCAGCAACAGAAGGTGATGAGTTTAGTGATTTAGTAGTTGAAACGGGAATATCTGAAAAGAAATTTTCAAATGCCTCGGCGACTTGTGTGTCTGATTTTATTATGTTGTCATTAATAGACAGGCTGTAGTCAGTATTTCGGTTACTAGATCTTCCCGTTTCACTATTAATAATATTCCAAGTCGTTTTAATTACATTACTGCTGTTTTTAATCTTTGAACTCAAATAACGTGACTTGGCCATATAACAAACTTTTTTAAATAATTTTGAATAATTTCTAACATACAAATTAAATTCATCAGTGTTAATATAAGTCCTTTCATTGTACAGTTCATAAAGCCGTGTTCTACTTTTATGAATACCAATGGTAGCCCAATCACTGAACGATGCATTATTATTAACCGAAATAGTCTTGGGAATAAAGGTGGAATCAAATTGTTTACAGTATACATTAAAAAAATTATCATAAAGATGATTAGGATCAGCATGAATAGACAAAACTGGTAATTTATCAATGAGTTTAACTTTAAAAGCCTCCAAGCGACTTGCAGTTTTGGGGTTAACAGTGATATCCTTTTTAGCCACTTTTTTGTTTTGATTTTGAATAGTAATCCTTTGCCCGCAATGATCAGAATCTAGTAAAGTTATAATTTCTTTGTGGCTTGGTATAATATCTGTATATATATTATCTAGGCATGTGGCACTAGTAGGGGTTATTCTTGTGGGCTCCAAAAATAGGTTTAGAAGATTGTAGGACTGAAACAGACTTAAAATTTTACTACAAGAACCTGAGTTTTCTAATAAATTGACATTAAAATCACCGCAAATGATAACAGACTTGTTTGAGTTACAAATCCTGTGTAACACTTCATCCATTACCTTTTCAAAGCAGTCATACAATCCTGAAGGGGGTCTATACACACTTAATACAATAGAGTGCTCCAATTCTACACAGGCAATTTCAACCGTACGCTCAACTGATAGGCTCACAATATCTATACGATCTTTAAATTTGAGCTGGTTACTTACTAAAATTAATGAGCCACCATGTATAGCATTTGTTCTGCTAAACGAACTACCAACCTGGTGATTATTAAAATTGAACAAGAACTGGTGGCTTTTCAGCCAATGTTCTGTTATACAAAGTATGTCAATACTATTAAAATTCATAAATAATTCTACTTCTAATTCTTTGTTCATAAATCCTTGAATATTTTGATGCACTAGGTTGATACTATTGACTGATTTTAAGCTTTTTTTGCGTACATTATAGCTAGAGGTTGCCTCTATTGTCTTAATTTCTAATTTAAATTATTAGCAATGTCATTAATAGTGACCAAATTATTGGCAGAATTATTTATAATGTCATTGCATTGCTCAAAAGAAGCAAGTTGTTTAGCCAAATTTTTGGCTGTAATAGAAAAAAAATAAGATAGCGACACAGCTATCTGTCTTTTATAATAGTCAGAAAGATAGTACATAACAATGTTATATCTATCTTTTGTCAAATAGAAATTATTACTAACATAATTGTTAATATCAACTAAATGGAACATGTTATTATTAAATGTCAAGTTATGCAATGTCATATTCAATTCAAATCTTAAGCTATTTTCTTCCTGTGGCAAACTGTTACTATAAGGGAATGTAAACAATACAACTTTTCTTAAACTAAGGTTGCATAATGTTCTATGATACTGGAGCAGTTCTCCTTTGTTTACATTTCCCCTATTACCCATAAAAATTAATAAAGTTGTATCCTGGGTAAAGTTACATTTAATAATTTTTTTCATAATATGAAACAAAGAACAACCAGGCATACAGTAATTTATTATTGAGTGTCCCGGATATTCAGCTGTTAACAAGTGTCCTAAGTCCTTACCGATCTCATCACAAAATAACACAATATCATTATTTAAAGTTTGTTTACACTGTTTATACGAACTATTAGTAGAAGGAATTATCAAATCAACACAGGGCTGCACTAAGGTGGTATTGCAAGTTGTCAATGAATGGTCCGGTGTGACATTGGTTGGTGTTTGACAATGCTCACAGTTGTTTTTTTGTGAGTTTACCAGCTCATTCATTGCCAACACATATTCCCTCATTAGGTCTTCAGAGGTATTATATTTGTTGGTCATTGAACTAAGTTTCTCCTGTAGATGGTCAAGTTCAGATTGCAAGGTCTCTGTGTCAATGTTGTACTTCCTAGTACTCTGCTCCAAATTATAAGAATACATGTCTAATTGTTTAATTAAATTCAACCTTTCTCTATTCAATTTAACGTTTTTGATAAAGAACTTTTGTCTTTTTACCATTTTTTGTGTTTTAACAATGTATTTATTAATTTTAATGTATTTTTTAAGTTTATTTTTACTGCTTACTACCCTCACTGAATTATATGATTTCGATTCATCATCAGCTGTCAAATCCATAGTGTATGTGGGGTTTATGGTAGAAACCATTGACGGGGCAATAGGCATCAACTCATTGTACAGACTTTGGTTCAGCGAGGCGGTGATGTTAAGATTGGTCGTCTCAAGTTGTGTTATTTGACTTTGAGCCTCATGTAGCTGCTGTTGTAATATATGTTTTTGACTAAGAGCTTGTTCATACTCTGTGCTACACTGGCTGAACCCGTCCACAACAAGCTGAAGTCTATCCCGTTCTTCTATGGCATCAGTGTATTGATTATATATCTGAGCCATTTCAATTTTTAACTTCCTATTCTTTTCATGGGCATCAAAGAGCACCTTTTCATTGTCATCTATTTCCTTAATTAGTTGGTCACAGGACTCCTTTGACGCCTTTAAGGCGCTCAAAGCCTCATTGAGTTTGGACTCTCCGAGGCGAGCACGGGCGCTGCGAGTCATAATCATGATTAAAACTAGTAAGGAAGCGACAAGAAATTAGAAGAAAGATGGTAGTTGTGGCAGCAGTAGAGAAGATGATTAGTTTAAAAGGAAAAATGAAATTTAGATGTAATTCTAAGGAGTTCTGTCACCAAACCAATGCAAGGTTATGTTTACGTTCAAAGGTCATTGGCACCAATAAAGTCTTACTAAAAATGAACAAACTAAGTGCTGGTTAAATTGTAGTACGTAAACAAACTAATAGCAAGTAAAATATAGAGTATTGTACCTGATATCAAGATGACAATGCAAAATTCACTTACGCCGGTAACTGTCACCGATTTACATAGAAATATTTACACTTAATTTGCACTAGCTATTTGAATCTAACACAATATACACATTATTATCCTATTTACTTGAGGAGTAGTTGGAAATAGGCCTAAAAAACAACGAAATTAAATATTTAACATTAAAATTACAAGAACAAATTTTTAACAGCTGTTAGCTGTAGTGTTGCCACAGGAAAAAAAACGTTCTAATGGTAGGTCACTGATCAAAGGAACTGTCAACATTTTAGCAGATTACCGCTTAAGTCAGTAATTCATTTGTCATTATGTACGAGGTTACCCATTTTTACCGACTTTACAAAAAGGAGGAGGTACTATGTTCGGGTGTTTGTATGTTTTTTTTTTTTTTTTTTTTTTTTTTTGTATGTTTGTTCATCGAATACGCCGCCAATTGTCGACGGATTTTCAAAATTCTTTTTTTGTTCGAAAGTAGATAGTTCTGAGGTGGTCCCATTGTCACCAAGTTAGGATCTGATGATGGGATCTTAGAGAAATCGAGGGCAACCCTCAAATTTTATAGGCTCACTTATTGTTTTTCGCATATTTTATGAAGTATCTTGTGTATTTGTGTATGGTTGTCACCATCTCAGGTAGCTGGGCTGATGATGGAAGGTACAACTCCTTAACAGTAAGAAGTTACTCGAACAGGCAAGGAATTGTTTTGATGTTTGATAGGGCATTTGCCACATTTGGTCTCATGATCATCAAGTCATGACCTGATGCTGCAGTCAGGATAGTCTGCAGAGTACCTAACTCCTCGACAACTAACAGCAGATATAACGTGTTTAGGCTCATTGAAAAGGGCTCGATGTGTGGATAAACGTACTGTTACTGAGGAACACCGAAGACCTGATGCTGAAGCCAGGAGCATCAGAAAAAGTACAAACCTTTAAATTACAGCACCGTAGTCGTGTTTGGGCTCATTTTAAACAGGACTAATTTTAAGTTCAATGCAATGTTGACATAAGTCTGGCCTGATGCTGCAGCCAGGATTATCAGCATCTAATCTAAAAACTAATAAAAGGAGAACTCCTCAAAAATTAACGTCCCTGCATCGAGAAAAGGAATATTTTATAAAAAGGCGATGGGCAAGTTGACATTAGGCTATTGTAACTTAGATAAATTATAAATAGACCCACTAAAAAGCGAGAAATAAAAACTTTTTAACAAAAAAAAAACCGACTTCCAAAAAAAAACACTGCAAACTGAAAAATAACTTTAATTTCGGAAGTCGGTGGCAAAAACTAAAATACTGATCCCTAAGACACCGACTTCCGAAATTAAAGTTATTTTTCAGTTTGCAGTGTTTTTTTTTGGAAGTCGGTTTTTTTTTATGGCATTTCTTTCAATGGAGTGTCAGTGGTTGACCATTGGAAAGTCATAATGACGCCATTATATTAGTAGATTACTAAACTTGTAAAAATCAACAATTATGAAATCATTGATAGACCATTCTGACACTATTGTAATAGCAGACTTGAGGCCCTGGGGGCCCAAGTCTGCTATTTTTATAAATTCGTCATTCCAACACGATCCTATTGTCATGTTGCTAAAAGTTCGCAATCTGCTAAATTCATAATGGTCGATCATTGGTCGGTCAATGGCACAGAACATATACGATACTCGTAACGAATTAACAGCAATGACTGCACAATGACGTTCTAATGGTAGGTCACTGATCAAAGGAACTGTCAAAATTTTAGCAGATTACCGCCTAAGTCAGTTATTCATTTGTCATTGTGTACGAGATTACCATTCTATGCCATTTCTTTCAATGGAGCGTCAGTGGTTGACCATTGGAAAGTGGTAATGACGCCATTATATTAGTAGATTGCCAAACTTGTCAAAATCAACAATTATGAAATCAATGATAGACCATTCTTACACTATTGTAATAGCAGACTTGAGGCCCTGTTGTTCTTCTAAACTACACAACGGATTTCGATACGGTTTTCACCATCATTTAGAGAATTTATTCCGGAATGTTCGTTTACACAATACGTTCACATTAAACTTACATATAATAAAGAAATCTCGATTTTTCGTCAAGTCGTAGACACCGTGCGAAACGTAGGAATGGTTTTCATTTTGACTTTTCAACATTATTCATTGCGATATGTATCTACTTTGATAGGCAGACAAATTTTTCGAACATGCAAAGCAATGGATTAGCAATATCCTTCAAAATCGTTCAGATTGAGAATAATAGTGTATTACGCAATAAGGGTGCAGGGGTGGGTCGCTATTAATTACTAGCAGCGCCCCGCGGTCTCACCCGCATAAGTGTCGATCCCGTTCGAAAGACAAGTGGCGCCATCTATTATCATAATAACGTTATTGTTGTTTTCCTCGGGAACAGCACTTTTTTTCGGGATTTTTTCAGGAAAATTCCGTTTCTGTACACCTGACAACGTATATGCAAAATTTCAGGATGATCAGTTCAGTGGTTTAGGCGTGAAAAGGTAACAAACAAACTTACTTTCGCATTTATAATATTAGGATAAGGATTATAATAGGAACGTACGTAGTACGTTTAAGATCTTAGCCAGTATTTAATTAACAGAAAACGTAAAACTTGCGACAGTTTTAAGATTGTATTACACAGTGTTAGGTATAATGTGTCCGTTGGCAATGTTATTATTGCTGACACTAATGCATTTACGGTCTAATCTTTCTAGAGTAGTAAGGCACCTATTACGTGGTGTTGGAATGGAAATTCTTGACCATTAAGCCGTATCTTGATATTAAGTTTTTTCTGTGTATATCTTCTTGCAATTGAATTATGGAAATGGTTTCCTTAATTTTCTGTCGAATTCTGGCAGTAAAGTTTTTTTTTTTTAACGTTGCCTCACTCTAGGAATTTCTCCCTGTGGGTGCGTTAACAAACATTTAAACTCACATACAGAAACATCCAGACCCGGAACAACTACCTACTTGTAGGTTATTGGTAACTGAGTTATTTATCATGTGCTTCATATTCAGGTACGGTGCATTGTTTTGTGTCGTTAATACATATTAAATTGTCATATCAAATACATTCAGTCATTCAATCAACATAAGCCCACGCCTGCACGATAATTTCGCGCGCTGGATTTTCTCTCCGATCGTTGAGAATCCAAAAGAGCGCATCCCAGCACGTCAAAAATACGCTATTCGATTTTCAACTGCCGGCGCTAAGCAGGAGCGTTGAAAATCCAGTGCCTGAAAAAAAATCGCAGACGGAAAAACGCGCCGTGCGTATTTGGGCCTAAAGTGATCATTGCGCCAAGTATAACTTACAATACTTAGCTACCCACTTATAAAAACGCAGATAAAACTATTACGTAATGGTAAACAATAAGCTAAAAATAACATCATTCATAATTAGGTAAGTTTAAGAAATATTACAAAAATTCTAAGACACCTAAGACTACTACCAACCCGCACTGGGCCTGCGTGGTGGACGACGACCATCTTTCTCTCACAGAGAGGAGGCCTGTGTCCCAGCAGTGGGAACACTATAGACTGGTTATACTATACAGATTACAGAGGTGTTTTCCTCTTCCTGTACTGAATGTATAATCAGTATACATTCATTACAGTTTCACCTAATAGTCGAAGTTTCCTCATAGGTACTATAGAATGATTCCTCACAATATGAATCATTTAATTTCAACCAATTGTATATATTCTTTACGAGGAAACTTTGGTTACAGGAACGAGTAGGTTTATCTCAATATACCTACTTACGTCAATAAAATCCATAATATTAAAATACCCGTAAATTATTTTATATTTTTGAGCATAGTATTTGCATCAATGAATATTATTTATTGCTGTATTTTCCAAGCTGATTATTCCTTGATTTGTTTTCAATTCATACCTCATTTAGCGCACGTAACGGGATTTAAGGCGCATTTAGGTACCTGTTATTAATCAAGAACTTACTATAATTTTAAAGTCATCTTCGAACCATTGTCAAAGTGTAGGTACTTTAAGATTTAACACCCCAAAACGAATCGGGTAATTAATGTTAAAATTTTTGGCAATCCAAGTCTCCTTCAAGATAGCAGGAACAATTATCGGTCTCTAGTGGAGCGACAAATGCAATTTTAAAATGTTTGACAATCCGAATCTCCTTCATGATAGCAATAGCAACAGTCAGTTACGTAACACGAATGCAGGAGCAATTATCCGCCACTAGAGGGGCCCCTAATTCTCTAGAGATGCGTCTCACAGTCACACTACATAATTAGTTACGACTAAATCGTATTAGAGTGACATCCTGAAAGATTACTAACCCAGGATACTTGGACTTTCTTTGTGGCTAGACTTCAAATAGTGAGGGAATTAGGTTTAGTTAAGATTTTTCGTTGAGGAACCTCGCTTGGACGTGTTTTTATATGTCCATTATGTAATTACAAGTAGTTGTTCCGGGTCTGGCTGTTTGTGTATGTGAGTTTAAATGTTTGTAAACGCACCCACAATACAGGAGAAATTCCTAGTGTGGGGCAACGTTTTTTAAAAAAAAAAACAAAAAAAAATTGACTAAATGGTGGTAGCATAATCAGCCTATAACGTTCCCACTGCTGGGACACAGGCCTCCTCTCAGTAAGAGGGAGTGGGCCTTTATCCACCACGCGGGCCCAGTGCGGGTTGCTAGATGTCACGTCTTCGAATATTTTTATGTTTTCCTTCACCGTATATAGAGCATTGGTAATGAAATTAAATACACAAAGTAAAGTGCCTGCTTGGGTTCGAACTCACGACCTACGACTCGTAAGTCAGGGCAGACACCACTGGGCCAGCACTGCTGCCAAATTGTAGTAAATTGGTGGTAGTCAAGTAGTAGAATAAATATGGTTAGGTACGTGATTACCATCTTTTTTTTGTTTGTCTTTATGGATGGAATTACGTAATCTGATACCTTCCCATTCAACTGTGTGACGAATAAAGGCTCCCGCAGAGGTTATTCTGTGATTCAGGTAGAACAATTTCAATTAAGTTTCTATAGAAGTTGTGTCGCGTCGCGCGTGTCTGCAGGAGTCTTAAGCATTAGATAAAGCACTTCGCTTTTTACCCGACTGCGCGACGCAAAGGAGTGGTAATGTGTTCATCAGCCTATGTATGTATGTATGTTCCTTTGAAGCACTATACAGACCAAACGCCTGGGCCGATTTTTATGATTCACACGTCAATCGATTCCTCTTAGTCCGGCGAGTGTCACTAAAGACATGACGTTAGTGAAAATTCAATATGGCGACTACTATGTATGTATGTATGTCTTCAAAAAAAATTTTCTTTTCAAAACCTATCGAGTGGGGTATGAAAATAAAGGGCTTTAAAAGACGATTACAAAAATATAATCAACTTATATGGTTAAAAGTAATTCGAAGTGACAAATCGTAAAAAACACGTACCAAGAACTAAATCGTCAGCGAAATCTTTCACATTTAATTTTGTAAACTAAAAAGCTGGAAATAAAAAAAGTTATTAAAAAAAATAAAAAACCCGACTGCGGTAAAAAACTTAAGTTAAAAGAACTGAAAAGCTAAAAACATGCCCATTTTAAATTAAATAAAAGTTGGAAGCAGGCGGGACCCATTTGAATTTGAAAATATAATAAAAATGGTTTTTTACCGAAGTCGGGTTTTTTATTTTTTTTAATAACTTTTTTTTAATAAACATAAGCACAATCTTATGGAGACTAAGCCTGACAACCTTAAAGTTATGCTAAACATGTAAAATACATAGCTTCTAATGGAATTAGAGCCATTATAATAATTAGGCAATCATTATTCTGGTTCACTAATGTAACAAGTTGATAGAAGTTGTAATTATTTAAATTAATCAATTTTAGACGATTATATAATAAACTGTTCTTTTGTTTTTATTATTAACAACTAGCTGCGCCCCGCAGTTTCACCCGCTAAATGTCGACCCCGTGGGAATATCGGGATAAAAAGTAGCCTATATGTTAATCCAGGGTGGCAGCTACTTCCATACAAAAATTTATCAAAATTGGTCTAGCCGTTTGAGCGTGAAGAAGTAACAAACATATAAACACACACACACACACAAACTTTAGCCTCTATAATACACACATCAAAAGTGTCTAGGGATCAACATATATTTTTGCAATAACTTTTCTCTTGATTGATATTAATTAAAATTTTCTTTAAGGATTCATCAAATAAAGTGTTTTCGTTTGTCACAGTAACGATAAACCAAGTCACCTTTGCATTAATAAAGAAATTTGCCATTTTCCTAATAAAGGGATTTTTGACATTTGAACCACTAACACAAAAGTTCGAAAAAAAGACTGAAATAACAGTTTTCTTTAAAATTTTATTGGGTAACTTAAACAATTAATAATCCGTGTTTCTACCGCGAACACTAACAACACAAGAACATCGGTTTGGCATACTCAAAATGAGTTCATCCAAATCACGCTGTGGAATGGCCGCCCATGTTCGTTGCAACAACAAAAAAAGGTCTTCTTGCGACTGGATACCCTCCATATTCGGCAGAGCTCTTCTCTGTAGCATATCCCATGCATGCTCAATCGGGTTCAAGTCTGGCGACTGAGCAGGCCAGGGCAGGACATTGATGTTAGCTGCGGCGAGAGTCTGTCTTACAACTCTTGCGGTGTGCGGTCGTGCATTATCATGCATTAACTGAAATAAGGGACCGATTTGCACTTGTAGAGGAACGATGACGTCTGATACAATCGTCTCAGCATAAATTTGAGCGTTGAGGTTGCCTCTGATCCAAATCAACTCAGTTCTTCCGCCGATCCAAATACCCGCCCATACCATGATGGTTCCACCACTATAAGGATGGACTTCCTGGCAGGATTTTAATCGCTGTTGGCGTCCAGGGGTTCTCCAGTGTCGTATACGTCTTGTATCCGGTCTCATACCAAAACGAGACTCATCAGAAAAGCACACGAAACGCCATTGTTCTTCTGCCCAATTTCTGTGTTCAAGAGCCCATTGATATCGAATCCTACGATTGTGCATTGCTATAGGTGGTACCCGTAGCGGTCTTCGGGAATGAAGGTTCACTTCATGCAAGCGGTTTCTGACTGTTTGGTCGCTAATTAAGTTCCCTGAAGAGTGATGAAGCCTCACGGCTAACATCATGGCGGTTATTGTTGGAGCTCTTCGAGTTAAGATTTGAATGTATCGGTCTTGTCTCCGTGTGGTGCAGCGATACCGTCCTCCATGGCGCTCAGCCACGGTACCAGTGCTTCGGTAACGTGTCCAAAGTCGACTGATAACACTCTGACTTGTATTCAGAGCTAAAGCCACAGTACGTTGCCGGGAACCAGCTTCTATCATTCCCACGGCTCTGAGCATTTCTTCCCTGCTTAAATGACGTCGCCGCTCCATAATAACGTTGGTTTTAATCAGTAGTAGGGAAACAGTAGCACTAATAATGTCTTCAATGCGTTGTATGTTTTTATAGGGAAAATATTGACAGCTGATTTTCATCTTTTACTCGAATTTGATTCACAGTTCCTGATTCAAATTATGAAATGCACCAAAAAGGATCCATATAAATTTATAAAATCATAAATTTATTACAAAGCCACATCTCAATCTCAAGAAATCCGCATAAAAATGCTTGATCCCTAGACACTTTTGATGTGTGTATAAGCGTGACGTTTTGACAATTTTCTAAATAAACATAAAGAAGAAAGAAAGAAAGACAATACATTTAAAAAATATAATCCATCAACAATTCATCCGAATTGAACCTCCTCCTTTTTAGAAGTCGGTTAAAAATAAATTCATCATCATTCATCCTCATTTTTGACTTATGTAGGTAGTGCTTGGGTACTATATAAGAGAACTCTATAACTGTCCATTATTGATAATAATGATAAATAAAGCAGATTGGAGAAAACTGTGGCTTAAAAAAAATTTTTTCCTTAATTCACGAGTTAGAGTTAAATAGAACCAGTATAAATGAAAAGTGGCGGTAATTTAGCCAATATTTCGTCTCTTTTACTCCATATTGTTACGCATTTAAGAGCGTTTACGCCGTACGGCATTTCATACAAACTTTCAAGCCCTTGTTTTTCGAAGTGAATAAACCGATTTTAATGAAACTTCATACTGCAGGATACAAAGGTCTAAAAAGATACTTAAAAACATTTTCGAAAAATAGTGTTGCAGCCAAATTAGACCGATTTTAACTTTTCCATAAAAACAGAGATTTCAATATATCTTTTTATAAATAAGAGTTTTGAAAAATTTTCTTAAGTAACTTTTTAGACCTTTGTTATCTGCTTATGCGTATGAAGTTTCATTAAAATCGCTTCATTCATTTCGAAAAACAAGGGCTTGAAAGTTTGTATGAAATGCCGTACGGCGTAAACGCTCTTAAACTTACTTATACCACAAAATTTATGTCAAACCACTGAAAAACCAACCCCTCTTTATCAAATAATGAACCACTCCTTACCGGTCATATAACTCAAAACGCTAACCAAATAGTTTGACAAATGCGACAGAAGCGCATTATTTAACCGGTGATACTTCATCAATTGTCTGCAACTTTTAGTTGGTCGCTCATCACTGGGCTATTCAAATAGGTACATAAATTACACTCCTCCATGAATGAATTCAGGTCGGTCCAGGGTGACCGCGGAATCGAATGAATTAGCATTTAATTTAGATCCCGAGGTGAAGTTATTTGTCTCAATGTTCAGTTATTTGGAAACAGTTTTTGTTAGGAGTGTTTGGAAAACGAGTTTTTTATAATTAGGCGTAAGTAAAACGTAGGTAAACAACTTTTAGGGTCATTCTTATTGGTGATTACTTACCTAAATTCCTGGTACAGCTAGCATTTGCATTTGGTTTGCATTTTAATCACCCTCTTTCAAAAAAGAGTATAGAAAAATTCTAAATCATTTATTTGCAAATCATAAACCCGAAGACTAGTACTAGAGGCTAACCTAAGTAGATAGGTAAGTACAGTCAAGGAAATTAATTGTCAAGCAAATTGACACCCGCCGTAAAGGACATGGATAATGTGTGGCCCTGCACGGACAAAGACTTAATAATATTTAAAAAAAAACTTATAATACTTGAATTTCTATCATGACTTTCATTTCTCCGCACATGTGTGTGGGAAAATATCAATTTTAAAGAGTAATTATTTTGTTTGTTTTGTTTTGACTTCCATCCGTGAGTTTCAAATGTTGCAACTATTTGAAATATTATGGTAATTAGTACATGTTCATCGTTCGAAACGACATGTATTTACGTGTATTTTAGATAATAGAGTAAGAAAAATATATTTTTATGCGCGTTTAGTGATAACGGAAGTAAAAGTAAAAAATACACATTTTATTTATCTCTTTAATTATAAATCAATAGATTATTTGGTTCTTCAAAGTAATGGAAACACTATCTTCTTCTGTTAAGGCAGTTACAGACAAAGCAATAAAATGTTTTCAAAATAAATATTAATTCGATATAGTGTTTCACCCAATATTCACATAACATCACGCGTGTAATCCTCGAAGAGTTAGGCAGAGGTATACCTATAGTACACCCCCATTTCAACAGTTATGTTCAAATCACATAATATAGAGGGCGAACCCATTGCCATCAATTGGGCCAAAACCCAGACTCCGGGCTGCTACTGAGAAACTCAATACACATAACATAATTACATAGGAAGTAACAGATAGTGTCTAACAGATATTTAGTGCAGGACACATTATTGTATTATTATAGTAAGGTGATTAAAAATATATTTTGACATCTTTTTGTGACATTTTCGATATTATAAGTACTTACTTTCTGTTATATTATACACATGCACAACTATACCTAATAATTATATATTTATATATTTGACGGCACCTTACGTTTACAATACAAAATATCAGTTCTATTATTGTGATGCGCTTATATAAGCGCATACATCTAGTCATATGACTAGATGTATGAACGTCGTAATCGTCGTTTCTGCCTTCCCGCATGGCAAAAGCAGGGAATTTATGTATGTTTGTATACCTACATATTATAGCTACGTACGTGTGTTAAGGGTTTTATGTCGATTGTCATGACAAAGCCAAGACATTTGTTTTATAATAATGATTTGACAATTTAAGTCATTCCTGTCATAGATAAAAATACTAAATTGTACAAATTCCTGTGTGTGTTCTTGTGGCTCGCTTATTGAATGTTTTCTTGGGGTTTCATGTGGTGTTTTACGACGACCATTGTTTCTGGATATCTGTTGTTACTGCTCTTTCGACCAACCCCGGCTTTCACGGACTTTGCATCTTCTCATTTTGATTTACCTTGGCTACTCGCAATTTGGACAATTGATTTTGCCCTGTTTCTGATGGAGAACCAGCGCTGCACTAACTGTGCGTTTCGCATAAGGAGGCATTTGTTGGATTCGGATGAAATTCAATCTGTTATAAGACAGTGGATTACCCCGCGATTGGTGAGTTTAAACACGCGTGAGTTTCAGTAAAGTCTTCAGCACGTCTTTTAAGGGTGTAGCTATTTGTTTATACTTATGTAGGTTGTTTGTTTCAGGTCACTGCGTCTGATAAAGTGTGCCATTCTTGCTGGTAATAATAATAATAGTCATCATCATCATTCAGCCAAAGAAGTCCACTGCCTAAGCCTCACATGCTGAACATATGACCTGGTAGAAGTCGCAGGAATTCATTGTATGCGAGAAACACAGGACCGGTCTATGTGATACCTATAGATTATTGTACACACGTAGTTAAATATGATTAAAAGTAAATAATAATAATACCAGCCTATTATTGTCTCATCTCGTACAGAAAAGACACGAGCAATACGTATGATCAAGACAGGGTTGGCGATATCAGACTTATTTTAACTAGAAGTCCAGGTTTCCTCACGATGTCCAAGATAGTCTCAGAAACTACATATGAATTGAAAAAAGTCACACTGGTACTTGGGAATTGAACCCACAACCTCGTGCATGAGAAGCGAATCACGACAATGTACAATGCCTACCGTATTTAAACGTCAAAATATCATACCAGAATTTTCACCTAAAATGTCATATCTCGTCACCACCGACTTCTGGAGTAATAAAATGTAAACAGGAACTATTAGATACAAATATTCCTTCATGATATATATTGTTTTATTAATGTCCGTGCTGGACCATACTTGTATGGGACCGTTATCCTTCTCCTTTGACAACTGTCAAAGAATTACAGTTTGCGATCTAAATAGGCGAACAATTTAAGTTGATAGGCAATTTTGTTTTTTACGTTCAGTTTATCCTTGCTGACTTAAACCTATAATTTCACCTAGGCATACTTTTTGCATAACTCGCGCCGACACCACAGAAAAGAAAACTCTTTTCCTCTATTCCTTAAAATTAAGACAGACACATTATTTACATAATCTTTCCATTTTCATATTCCAATTTACACATTAAGCGGTTTATTTATAAACGTTGCTTAAAAATTAACACGTACAGACGCCAGCACATCAAGCGACCCGAAACTGTCAAATTTTTCCAATCAACTTTGAACCATAGACTGTAGCGATAAAGTTTAAAATCTATTAAAGAAATTTGACAGATTGTAGTAGCTTGATGTGCTGGCGTCTGTACATTCGCCGCACCCTCGACTGGTATCAGCCCGCCATGCCTAGCAGGTCCCATCACCAGGTGCGGCCGATCCCACGACCGCAAGTCCTCCCATAGAGGCGCTCATGGAAAACTGCGTGGACCTGACTGTTCGGGCGTCGCCACAACCCCAATTTCCAAACCCGCAGGTCCATCATCATCTGCCTAGCCTTTTCCCAAATATGTTGGGGTCAGCTTCCAGTCTATACGGATACAGCTGGCTACCAGTATTTTACAAGGAGCGACTGCCTATCTGACCTCCACATGCCAGTTACTAGGTAATACGATACCCCCTAAAAACGTATAATATTACTAATAAAAAATATGAATATTTTCAAGCCTACATGTCCGCCGTCACTTGCACTCCACCCTTAGCTAATCATAAATTACATTCCATTAATTGAACGTGTATTATAATTATATGATAGTAACCCATACTGATATCTTATTAAATATGGTCCCAGAGCGGTGCGGTGGCTATGTCGTGAAATATGCTAGCTAGTGGGCCAAATTAAGCTCGACGGTATTCCGATAGCTATTCTATAAGATAAAGGCCTCGCAAGTCTATTCATTTAAAAATGTCGTATTTATACATATAACATATACACCGTGTTCCGGACGATATACATAAACTTCGACCAGATGTTCAGATCATGGAAATAAGCATTTTTCATTATGGACACATTAATAAATTCTTATATTTTTAATTTTGTTAATTTTTTTCACCCGAGAGGCCTTTATTCGAACTGACAACGACGTATTTTCATTCATAAGATTTGGCGGGCTGAAACTTGTCAAAAATAAGTTAAACTCTTTCTTACTGCATAGCTCAATTAAATTTCATTAAATGAAATTACAAATATCTTTGTAACGAAGCCTTTTTAAGTACTACTCTTCCTTTGTTAGATTTCATTTGTAAAAGCTATAGAAGCGTTTGACAAAGTTGACACGGTGCATAAATAAATAAAATTGAAGTGTCTGTTTGTAATGTCAAAATAACAGCATTTTACTAATAATAATAATATAATACTTAATAATCATTTTATTTCAGAAATGTAATCCATAATTTGTTAGTAAGACATAAAGACATTTAAAAAAACATACAAAACTGTTAGTACACATGCAGATTGGACAAATAATGGACGAGCGGGCAATCAAATTTCCCTGCAATGACATTCAGGAGACTGTTCGAGCTGCCCCGGACCCTCTGCAGCAGCGGACGCGGCACGCTTACGTCTGATCGCCGCGAAGCCATCAGTGTGCGCATCAGCAAACATTCCCGATGCACTGCAGAAGCGTAGAAGTCCCAACAGCATCCTGAATGCATTGTTGTATTGAACTCGAAATACATATATTTCAATCACTTTAAGAGCTACCTACTTAATTATTTATATTCCTATTTCTTTCGGTTTTTTACTTTAACCACCACAATTTTTGCTACACATTTCATAGTCAGAATAAATTAGAATAAATGCTTGCTCTGACTGGACCGTCCTCTCAAATCTTTATGTCTCCTCCAAAGACCATTTCAGACACATGACCTCTGTTCTACATAGTCCTCACATAATCTGATCAAGATTATGTCTGGACTTTAAAAGAGACTTTGACTTTGAGTTGGTCCATTCCCGTACACCAACCCAATTTCATGTCTCTAGGACCAGCGGTTTTGGCTGTGCGTTGATATATCAATCAGTCAGGACTTTGAATTTTATACATATAGATGTATCTCCATAATAAAAAATATTCGATTCTAATTTTATTGAGAGTTTTCAGAAATCGTAAATGGCGTTGTTTTATTGTACCAAATCAATTATCTCCGCTGATAAGGTTTTCTAAGAAAACAAATAGTACCTAAATGAATGCGGAGGTAAGTCTGCACTCGTTCGTCTTTCTGTTGAGACTCTCACACAATGTGCAAATACGTTGGTTTAGCAGGAATTAGTGAGCTCCCATCCCGTCTTATTAGTTAGGGCTGCTCATGAGATAAGGAAGAATTTCTTTGTAAGCAATATCTAAAATAATTAGAAACTGATACAGTAAAGGGTTTCCATACATTTTGACTTTCAGAAATCTGAAAGATTATAAAAACTGGCCAAGTTCGAGTCGGACTCGCACACTAAGGGTTCCGTACCATAAGGCAAAAAACGCCGAAAAAAACACTTTTGTTTTATGAGAGCCCTCCTTAAATATTTATTTTATTCTGTTTTTAGTATTTGTTGTTATAGCGGCAACAGAAATACATCATCAGTCTGTGAAAATTTCAACTGTCTAGCTATCACGGTTCATGAGATAGAGATACAGCCTGGTGACAGACAGACAGTGGTCCATATAATGGCATTAGATAATACCAGTTCTGCACCCTAATTGCGTAACGTAACACTATCAATGTCAATGTGAATAATTTTGAAGGATACTGCTAATCCATTGCTTCATATGTTCGAAAAATGTGTTTGCTCAACAACGTCAATAACGCAATGAATGTTGTTTAACTGTCAAAATGACGACTGTTAGTATTGTACGCAATTACCCCGCTAATTCTGGACTTATTCATCAGACAATAGTCCTGGACGACTACTAATTAAAAACCGAAACCTGCCTAATCAAAGATGCTTGCTTTCTAAAATAGCTTGATGGTGAGAAAAATTATTGCGAAGAAAGCTGTGCTTACTTGAAAATTACCGTACGACAAAGTAGAGTAAAGGCTCCTGCAAACAGGCGCGACGCGCGACACAAAAGCACCGCTCGTTGCGCGACTTGCGGTGCCTTTGTGACACGCGCGATTTTATCGCGTGTCGCGCCTGTTTGCAGGAACCTTAATTTTGTGTGATGGTATTTTCGTAAAAAAAAACTTTGATCATCTTGCTAGTTTGGAAGCTTAACCCGTGCAGAGAGACAATTAGAGGTACAACCAGATATTATTTTTTTAATAAACTTATCTCACACTCAAATAAATTATCAAGGAGTCCGTCGGTCAGAAAGATGAAGCTAGTGGCCAATTCCAAAGCGTAGTAGGTTTGTATGGAGAAGATCTGGCAAGAAAAACCATGGGTACTTTTTTAAATCAAAATATTAACTTTAAGCATGGCAACCCTAACAAGATTATCGTTGCTCGCAACACCTTGCGAATCAGAAGCATTTATTCATGTAGACACAATCTGTATCCGATCGGAATCAACGTCTAACGGAGATGTTTACCCGGAAATACGTTTATAATGTCTGTAATAAATTACAGTTTTTTTAACGCACGACGCAACGCGCGCTTTACTTGTGGTTACTCCGTAGACAGAGTAAACTATAGACTGCTGCATATCTTCCTTTTCATTCGCACAAGAAAAAGAGAAATTTAATAACGTCACTAGCAAAGAAAAGAGACAGAGTAAGAATATTTCTGTCCCTTACTGCGTGTCGGCTAAGCACATCAATGTGCACAACAAGTTTGACGTTTATGAATGAAATAATAAAAACTACACCGCGATTAAACGGAAAATAAGATCTCTTTTGTGCATAATTCAATACTAGTACATTTGCGCAACTGTGAAAATGGTAAGGTGCTGTAAAAATGATAGTATGATGAAGATTGCCGGAATTTTTTGTCCCTTTCGGTGACACGGATACCATGAGCCTATAGATTACTCTGTCTACGGGTTACCCAGTGAAACACAAGCAAACACGCCGTGACTGTGCGTGTAAACTCAGGACCCAGGAGCTCTTGGTACCGTCCGAGACACTGGCGAAGTCGGAATTGTGTGTGTGTGCGTGTGAGTGTTATGTGCTGACGTCACACGTATTCAGCACACATTCACAGCGTGTTAGTACACTTGGTTACCACAAGTAAAGCGCGTGTCGCTTAATGAAATAAAAATAGCGTAATACTTAAGATATAGCAATCATCATCATCATCAGCCTAGCCTTTTCCCAACTATGTTGGGGTCAGCTTCCAGTCTAACCGAATGTAGCTGAAAAATGGAGAAAAAAAAAGAAAAAAGGAGTTAATATAGCAATATCCTTCAAATTGATTCACATTGAGATTGACAGTGGGTAATGCAATTAGGGTGCGACCTTTTGTACGAAAAATTATGAATTACTAGCAGCGCCCCACGGTTTCACCCGCAAAGTGTCGATCCCGTGGGAATATCGGGACAAAAATCATCATCATCAAAAGGTATCAGTCAAAAAGTCATTTATATTAGGTATACTAGCTTCCGCCCGCTGCTTCGCCCGCGAGCTATGTCGATAAAAACTATCCTATGTCCTTCCCCGGGATGCAATCTATCTCTCTGCCAAATTTTATCGAAATCCCTTCAGTGGTTTAGGCGTGAAAAGGACAGACAGATAGAGTTACTTTCGAATTTATAATATTAATAGTACTATGCCTGTATGTTTAAACGCCGACGGAAACGCAAAGAACAGCAAATTAGAAATATTTTTTGGATGATGTAAGAAAGAAAAGAAAGAAAATACATTTATTTAGCACAGACTAAAAGACACACAATACACAAAATAGTTAGACAGTAATCGTACATACATCAGTTAAAAACAACTATTCCAATCAGTATTAAAACAACACCTACTGTGGTAAATGAGACAATAGAATGACATAACGATAAATAAATACCAACCAATTGTGATTTCAATAAATTTAAATATTTTTGAAATGGATTTTCACAATCGTATGCACTCATTGTAGGTATAAATGTCACAAGCAAGACATTCCTCGACATGAATCATAAATACCCACCATAACCATTTGATAACAATCTAAATGTGGTACTTTATGATAAACATAATGACAACTGTCATTACTGACTCAACCATCATTATCATCTGCCTGCCTTATCCAAACTATGTTGGGGTCGGCTTCCAGTCTAACCGGATGCAGCTGAATACCAGTATTTCACATGGAGCGACTGCCTATCTGACCTCCACAACCCAGTTACTGGGTAATACGATATCTCTTGGTAAAACTAGTTCAGACTTCTGACGACTCGTAACGACTGTCAAAGATCTACGAATGACAGCCGGGACCAATGGCTTAGCGTGCTTTGCGAGGCACGGAGGTGTCTTGGTATGTAAAGATAGTCATCTATCCACGGACCGGCCTCGGCACGCATCTCAGCACAGTATGTCATGGAGGGCAGAACACACTAGTTACAGAGGCGGGAATTCAGAAATTGTGGAATTTTTGCTGATCTCAGAATATCGTCATACGCGGCCTAAACTGCATTAAAATAAAACATATAATTTCAGCCTTATTTCCCGGACCGAAGCCGGGTGTGTTCCATCGCACTATAAAATTATAATGAACGCGAACCATTTGAAATAGACGACATGCAACTAAAATAAATGCTTGTCCGAGGTTCTAAGGCAGGTCATTCGAACTCGCATATAATATTCAGAAGGCAGTCGGCATCTGTGTCGATACATACTTAATGCAAAAGCGATGCCACCTGGCCGCTATCGATTGATATCAGTAACTATACTTATATTCGTTTGTTTCTCTGGAAGACACAATGGAGTTTTTTTTTTATGATTTCGAAGAATTGTCGCTTTGTTGTGGTTGATGTGTGAAACGACTGAAACGAGGATATCCAGTGTAGAAATGGAATAACCAGAACTTTTTGTTCAGTTCCCAGATTTAGAATGGCATAATATATTTTATTTATTTATTAAAACTTTATGTACGAGTAAAAACTGTACGAAGGCGGACTTAATGCCTTGGGCATTTTCTACCAGTCTACCTTAGGGTGATGCAGAGACAATACACAGTAGGTGCAATACCAGAAAACAACTTAGAAAAGATACTAGATTATAAGAATAAATACATCTATACATACATAGAAAAAAAAAACAAATATAATCGAACCTTCAAAAATCCCATTTTGAATTCCTGAAAATATTAATGGATACTCTAATAAAATAAATGTGCTTATATTTGAGGTCCTCAAGGTGGGATTTCCAAATGGTGCTCGCTCAGCTCGCGCGCGGTTTGTCACTGTTCTAACCTAACCTAAACCATTTGGTCGGGGTCAGGTTCGGGGCCCTAGCTGAGTTAGGTACTGCCACCAACTTTCAGAAAAAGTTAGAAAGAAGTTTCTAGAGGCTCATTTATTTAAAAAGCGATTATCATTAGAAGACCATTAAGTTTTTAGAGGATCTACCCATTTAGAATCAGCTTGGTAACCGAAGTAGTAATCGATCCAGATTGTTTGCGGCGGATCAGATCTGTCCTGGACTGCATGTATTCAGAATAGGTTTCGGCATTAAGTTTTTCGCCTAGAACGTAAACCAGTATAGGGTCCCAAGAGCTTGTATCTACGCCCAAGTTATTTATAGCGTTTCGTAGTTACATCTCGAAGTTTACCATGACAATGATATTTAATTATTGTATACCCAAGTGCATATAACCTTCTCCAAGAAGTTAAGCTATGTCTTGTAACCGTGTGTATCAGAATTGCGTTGTCATCACAGACCATCACACTGAACACATTTCTTCATCGGACTAACATTAAAACTGTAATACTTATTCGACCAAAATGACCCAAATGTATGGGACGACTGATTATTTTCATGCGATTACAACGTTGGTGTCATGTCATAGAGAAAGTTGTTCAGTTTGATGATCTGTACAGAACCTGTAATTATGACTATGCATTTCTGAAACACGCTGTATAGTAATTATTATCCTCTTTGACCGTCCATCATTAGCGGACATTAAATGATACACGATAAGCAGTAGATCGGTGCGTACGCCTAATCAATATACAATTACCTAGTCTATTTATTCAGGTAACTATTATAAAATTATTGTAACACAACGGTGTGTTGATTCGGTTAATACGAGGTAATAGTGCGGAACTAATCCAGTTTTAATTTATGTCGATATAATTTATTGTACGGCAGTCGACACGATACAGTTTTATTTCCTGTGACGGAAAAGATGGCCGTCACTTAGCGTCCGCAATTTGACGTCAAATAACTACACTGAAAGTTTGAAACGTTGTTTATGAAAGTAAGTTCAAATCTCGATGTAGCTATACGCGACGATCTTATGACACCCTGCGTGCGGGTTCAATAGAACAATGCTTTCAGAATGTTGTTAAGGCTACCGTGGCGCTGCAGTGCCTCCGGGATGTTTGCAGATGCCACGGACGGCTTCAAGGCAAAAAATCGGCTCCTTTGCTGCAGCGTCTGCGGGGTGCTAAGAATGGCATTCTGAAAGTCATTGCTGCTCGATTTGACTGCCCCATTCAAAAACACTGGGTATGGGTGGTGAATGGTTTTATATAGTAGTCTACTTAAATAATAAGTACTAATATTACTAACATAATTGTAAGCTAATATTGTTGCTAATATTATATATTAATAAGATATGGATTTTAATTACCTATCTGAAATAAATTATTCTATTCTAAAAAACGTTCTCAATGGAAACATCATGACGTTTGGTGCCAAAAAAAAAAAAAAAAAAAAACTCTTTATTGCTAGAAATTGTCCGGAAGAGAACCGGAGTTACCGACATAGCTTGCAGAGTAAACAAACTGAAGTGGCAGTGGGCTGACCATGTTTGTCGAAGGACCAATGGCCGGTGGAGCAGACGAGTCCTTGAGTGGAGACCACATATAATATAATCTTATGTCTTGAATTGTTTCTTCATTTCTGTCTTTTTTACATTGTTCTCACATATAGAAGCAACAAGAATAATGTACCCAGGATTTTGTAATATCTTGATTTAAAAGAGTGTCCATGGAGTTTCTTGCCCGTTCTTCTCCATAGAGATCTACGCTTTGGAATGGGCAACAAGCTTCAACTTTCTGACTAACTGACAGACTATTTAATTTTGACAATTCAAAAGTGCCTGTACAAGGTTTAATTGAAATAAATGATTTGAGTTTGAGTTTTGAGTTTGATATCAGCAAGCGTAGTGGAGGACGCCCCAGCCAAATGGACGGACGACCTAAAGAAAGTGGCTGGGACGGACTGGATGCGGAAGGCGGAGGATAGGGTGTTGTGGCGTAGCCTGGGAGAGGCCTATGTCCAGCAGTGGACTGCAATAGGCTGAGTTGATTGATGGAAACATACCAATGTTTCCCTAGAGAGCGTCTTTGACACCGTAAAATCAACCCCGATGCCATAATTTTCATGACAGCCATCACTAGTTATGTGGCGGCCTGACTGTCATAGGAAACGTGGTATTCATAGGTTTTTGAAATGCTTGGATTTTTTCATCAAATATTTATAACAGGAGTTGGCAATCTTTATCACAGTAATAATATTATAAAGGCGAAAGTTTGTGATTGTGTGTGTGTTAATATGTCTGTTAATTCTTCACGCTCAAACGGCTAGACCAATTTTGATAAAATTTTGTATGGAGGTAGCTGACGCCCTGTATTAACATATAGGCTACTTTTTGTCCCGATATTCTTACGGGATCGACATTTACGCGGGTGAAACCGCGGGGCGCAGCTAGTAATAAAATTCATAAAGTAAGGTTTGATTGGTAAGATTACTTACTTCACAATAAATCCATCTAAATGATTGTTAAACCATACTGTAGATTAAATCAAGAGTACTTTTTATTCGTTACATGCATTCTTAACATGCGCTCAAGCATGGCATAGTATGCAAGTATGCATGTTCCACTGGATAAGCGTCTATCATGATAGTTTCGACGCATTATATTATGTTAAAAATCGCATTTCATCATCTGCCTAGCCTTTTCCCAACTATGTTGGGGTCGGCTTCCAGTCTAACCGGATGCAGCTGAATACCTGTATTTTACATGGAGCTACTGCCTATCTGACCTCCACAACCCAGTTACTGGGTAATACTGGAAAGACTGGTTGTCAGACTTTCGGGCTTCTGACTACCCGTAACGACTGTCAAAGATCCACGAATGACAGCCGGGACCAACGGCTTAACATGCTTTCCGAAGCACGGAGGGGTCACGGTATGTAAAGATGGTCACCCATCCACAGACCAACCGCGGCAAGCGTAGCTTAATCTGATCGATAGACCTGTGCGGCTGTTATTATTTAGCTACGCCCCTCCTATGTTAAAAATCGCATTTACCTACTAGGAAAATATGAACATTGAAGCAAAATACAAGGCACTTATTGATGACAAAGAATTGAGAATAAGTTTTAATTGGCTTACTCAGACCTAGACAGTAGATCCCTATTCTTAAAATATAGGTATCGGATATTCTACGAAAGACTGATTTGTTTAATATACTAGTGACTACGCACAGGTGCAATACAGCGTGAAAGGGGTGGTCAAATTTAAGACCAGACCATCAAACTGAACAAGAGGGGCCCGTGGCTAAATAATAACAGCCGCACAGGTCGATCGATCAGGTTAAGCTACGCTTGCCGCGGTTGGTCTGTGGATGGGTGACCATCTTTACATACCGAGACACCTCCGTGCCTCGGAAAACACGTTAAGCCGTTGGTCCCGGCTGTCATTCGTGGATCTTTGACACTCGTTACGGGTAGTCAGAAAAGCCCGAAAGTCTGACAACCAGTCGTACCAAGGGGTATCATATTACCCAGTAACTGAGTTGTGGAGGTCAGATAAGCAGTCGCTCCATATAAAATACTGGTATTCAGCTGCATCCGGTTAGACTGGAAGCCGACCCCAACCTAATTGGGAAAGAAAAGGCTAGACATATGATGATGTCAATGTCATTTACGCACCAGAAGAACGACTTTCAAAGATCCACGAATGACAACCGGGACCAACTGCAACGTGTTAGAAGTAGCGAATGTGAAATCATATTGAATGGCCAAAAACTAGAATTTATTAATCAGACAGTTTTCCTAGGAATCACGCTAGACGAGAAATTACAATGGGGACCTCATATAACATCTATTGCGGGGCGGCTAAGCTCGGCCGCTTATGCTGTTAGAAAGATAAGACAGTTATCAGATGTAGAAACCGCGCGTTTGGTCTATTTTAGTTACTTCCACAGTATTATGTCATATGACATTTTAATAGGGGGTCGGGCTGCTGACATTGAATCCATTTTTATTTTACAAAAGAGAGCTGTCAGAGCCATTTACAATCTACGTCGCCGCGATTCTCTTAGGGAACTATTTAAAAAGGTTAATATCATGACAGTACCTTGCCAATTCATTTATGAAAATATTATGTATGAAACAATCAACATCTTTCTAATAAAATAAGTGATAGACATAATTTTAATACTTTTAGTAAGTATAAATAATAAAGATAAATTAGATCAACCTTTTTTCAGATTATCTAAAGTATACATACCTACATCTTTTAAGGGGTACTGAGTTAAATGCTACAACAAAATACCTTGTGACATATTGCAATTAAATGAAAGAACATTTAAAACTCATATTAAAAGTGCACTTTGTAAACAAGGATATTACAAATTAGAGGATTGAAGATAAGATTGCTTGGAAACATGCTGGTCCTGCTCCATAGGACAATCTAGAGTCTAGACAAAATCAAACTGGTTCCTAATTTAATTTATAATAAGGCTGGTTTTAGAGTCGCGCTGACCGCACGCTGATCGTCGGCGCGGACAGCGAAACGTATGAGCCGTCAGCGCTGAGCGGTCAGCATTACTCAGAAACGCTACCTTACTACATAGCATATCGACCCATCAGCGCTGACCATCAGCGTGCGGTCAGCGCGACTCTAAAACCCGCCTTAGGTTTAATTTCAAATTGCAAAATATGTGACATCGCACCAGGAGAGATGTCATACAAATCTACTTGTGACAAGGGCGGCGGAAGTTGGTTCTCGAAAAATCATTAAATTCGTTTAACTTAATTTATGGATAGCCCCTAAAGCCCTTTGACATTTCGAGCTCAAGACTGTTTATAATGCAGTGATTATACCCTTTGGCAGTCGTATAAATATGACAACGGGTGGGTAGCCATAACTTCACAAACCAAAATACTCATTGAGTAATAAGTAAGTACAGACGCCAGCAGGTCAACCTACCCGAAACTGTCAGATTTTCCCAATCAACCTTGAACCTTATGCTTTAGCAATAAAGTCGAAAATCTATTAAAGAAATCTGACAGATTGTAGTAACTTGATGTGCTGGCGTCTGTACCTAAAAATAACTCAAAGATTGGTAGAAATCTGCACAAATGCGGTGGTTTTCCCGTTTCTCCCGAACGTAAATCTGGTTGAAACTTAACCAAACATTTAACATAAATTGTGAAATCTCGTGTAGGTACTTATTCATTTTATTTGGAAACACGTTTATATTAGATGTATTGGCACATGATTCGCATATTTTCCTGAACCGCTCATTAATACGCAATACTAATTATGACTCAGGATTGAGGAAACATCGTTTAAATATTTTGTAATTGTGTAATTTTATCATCATTTCAGCCGCCAGACGTCCACTGCTGTACATAGGCCTCCCCCAAACACCTCCACTTCGACCGGTTTTGTGCTTCTCGCATCCAACGGGTTCCTGCGGCCTTCACAAGGTCATCGGTCCACCTTGAGGCCTTCCAACGCTACGCGGTCTTCCGGTACGCAGTCGCCACTCCAGAACCTTTCGGCCCCATCGGCCATCTGTTCTGCGAGCAATGTGCCCTGCCCACTGCCACTTAAATTTGGCAATTCTTCGGGCTTTCTGATTCACGCAAGGAAACTCCATGCATACGCATAGCCCTCTCCAAAATGTAATTTTCATTAATAAAGAACTGTAATCATTTCTTGGCTCCTAAGGGTCGTAGCATAATGTTAAATAGCATATAACCTTTCTCGAGAATTGGGCTATCAAATGCAAAAAGATTTTTCTAAAATTGGTAAGTAGTTCCAGAAACAAACTCTTCAGCTTTATTATTAGTATAGATATACAGGGTTATTGGTAAAACATTAACAACCTCTTAAGAGGTCGTTGTACTTATCATTAAGAACAACTTTTACTATGGGACCAATATCAAAAAAATAAAAAGGTCCCATAGTAAAAGTTGTTAAGAGCGTAGACGGGCTGCATTTTTTCCATACAAAAGTATTCCCCTATTCTCTTCCTGGATAATGCCTCTAGAGTAATCATTTTTATTTATAAAAATCTAGGTCTATTGAAGGCATGCCCCTGTCATTTTTTTTTTTTCAAAAAAATTATTACAAAAATAAATATGATTTTCCGAAAATCTAAAAAAATGCCCCGTTTTTTCCTACGCCATCAGACGACTACCAAAGAAAATTGAAAAGTTTTTAAGATAAAAACAAATAATAGGGGCATAGATCTATACTTTCTTTAAATTTTGATACCAAAAATATTTTAATCGGCTTTTTTTTTTTTTTTTTTTTTCGGATGGTAAATCATCAAATGACCCCTCCCGCTCTGGGTGGAGCGGAAGGGAGTGTCAGACTCTTACTGACTAAAACCCACCCGTGTTCCTTCCTTAGCCCTTTATGTTCCGGGCCAGCGGTAACCCTTTCGGACAATCCCGCTGACGCGGAGACAATCCCGCTGACCCGGATTTTAATCGGCTTAGGTTTCGAGGAGTAAACAGGGGAATACGAAACGTCGATCGGTCATGGTTTTTTCTAGGCAAAATCCTTCTGAGCTGCAGTTGTCCCTATCGCACTCTACGGGGGGAGACAAGAGAGAGAGAGACGGCAATAGTTTCTTCAAATACCTATTTCTCAATTCTCGCGCAGCCCGTCTACGCTCTTAATACCTATACATAATGACATGAGACCTCTTAAGAGGTTGTTAATGTTTTACCATTATCCCTGTATAGTATAGATTAAGTAATAGACGATGATGATGACGTCGACCAATGCCGTTGGCGTTGGTTAACGACATGACGTCATCACGTCAACGTCGGCTGCCGCTGAAAACCAGTGCTGGGGTTTCTTTCTCGTATAGAGTCTTAGCATTATGCTGAGCGATGGCCGTTTTGCGTGGATGTGACGCATGTTTTCTCCCAACTTTTTTTTTGTGTTTGTGTTTTTTATGCGTCATGTTTACCGCAAAACGTATTTTCTTACTTTTTTCTAGACACTAACGCGTAGTAAGAAGCACTGCCTTATCTACGAGTAAATGAACTGACGACCGTAAAGGCGGCTGGAGCAGACTGGATATGAAAGGCAAAGAATCAATGTTCTACAGGCAGCCAGCATATCAAGCTACCCGAAACTGTCAAATTTTCCTAATCAACTTTGAACCTTATATTTTAGCGATAAAGTTGAAAATCTATTAAAGAAAGACAGATTGTAGTAGCTTGATGTGCTGGCTTTTGTACCGATCAGGATAGGCCTCTCTCTAGCAGTGACATAAGCTTAGTTGCTTGATCCATTTATAATTTTATTTGTTACAACTAACACTAAATATGTCTTTTAAGATCAGTTAGCCTAACTAATATTTAAAGTCATAAATAAGAAGTTACTTGATTTTCTATGTGACAACAACACAAGCCAACCAGCTGTCAAATCCTCTCAAAGACCTCGTATATTTTTACAAAGAAAATGAAACAAGTGCAACCGCAGCAAAAGCTATACGAATAATTACTACAGTGATAGGGCATCGTTAGGTGAATGCAATTTGTAGTGACACGGAACGGACGAACTGGGTCAGAGGACGTCTGTCGATGAAATCCGTCGAGTACCTCTATAAATATCGATAGCGCGTGTCCCATCACTTTTATTTTGATTGCGTTGATACTTAATTTGTAAAAATGCCTTTTGGAATAGGCTATTTGACAATGTAAAAAATAAGGACATAATTATTGACACTCTTATAGATTATCGCTTTTTAAATCGATTTGCATTAATTTTACTACAAAACAATGTATTATTTATAAAAAAAATCCCGAAAAAACTTCATCTTTTTAAATCTGGCGCCACGTAATCGAAAACGGTCTGGATTGGCTGAACTTAAGATGACGTCATGATTTAGTAAATTTCTGTCTATCGTTGACAGAACAGATGACTTTTGTCTAGTATCTCGACCGTTTCAACGTTTGTTTACATGAATCGTGACGTCACGACGCCATATTGTTAAAGATAGCGTTTTGGCGGCTTATTTAAACAGTACATTTTTATTTACTATTTTTTAAAAGAAATACATTATGCAATTTGAAGTAATAGGTTTTTATGGGCTCGTTAGACACCATTAAATAATCTGAGATGTTTATCAGAAACCAGTCAAATAGCCTATTGGCTACATTTTCGTAAAGAGTTATCAAAACTTTTTCATTGCAGAACATAGAATACTTACAAGACAATTTAGAAGAATCACATTATCACACTAATATTATAAAGGCGAAAGTTTGTGAGTGTGTTTGTATGTTTGTTACTTTTCACGCAAAAACTACTGAATGGATTTGGATGAAATTTGGCACACAGATAGTTCATAATTTTTATCCAGACTTTCTCACGGGATCGAAATTTATGCGGCTGAAACTATAACCCTAAAAAAACAAGGAATAAGAGTACCATCAATACGAAAAGAAGAAGTTCGGGGCCCGAACTAACCTTATCTCCGTAGCAATATTACACGGAGTAGGAAACTCCCATAACTTCGGCAAAAACTACGGATTTCGCGCTTACAGAGTAGAGTGCCTTGTAATAGTATATTTCATTACAAGTGCGGAAAGGCTGTCATTGCAAAGAGTTCCGACAAATGTCTACCCGAGCCGAGGCGCAGCCGAAGGCGAGGGTTGACAGTCGGAACAAGTTGCAATGACGGTTCCGCAGGTGTACTGAACGACTATTTTTAATACAGTTGCGAAAAAATGAAGCAATTTAATAAAATAATAAAAACACAATATTGCTTTCTTCTCTTCTCTCGACGCAAAAAATTAGTCGTATGTGGATATGTAACGACTTTTTGACTTTTCCGGTAAAATGTTCTCCGAAGCATTTTGTGCAATTATACTGAGTTCCGGTGGTGTTAATTAAAAAAAATAGGGTCGAAATTACTCATTTTGTGCAACAAACAACTAGGTAAACTCGCAAAGAAAATTTCTGGAAAATGGCGCCAACCGTAGAATATAAGCAGAGTTTTTTTTCTTCACCGATTTTGGTAGGCAAAAGGAACTATCCATACAGCTTAGTCTTCAGTATATTTTTTTTATTGATATGAAATGAAAATGAAATTTAATGAGATGAAACCTAACCTATCATTCAATTAAATCATTAAATCTGATATTGAAATAAATTAGTAGCTTCTTTTTAGAAATATACGTATTTATATGAATAACAAAAACTCTTTAGTAAAAACTTCACGGTTGGTTTTTCTTTTTTGACAGTTGGGAAAGAGACACGCACGAGTTCGGGTAAGGTAAAAAAAAAGCACTAGTATGTAATAGCCCACTTCCCGAACGCTATACGTCCCTGCAATACACCACTTTTTGAGCAACTGTATTAAAAATACCTTTTGTTAGTCGCTTTTTGTTTATCCTCTCAACATGACCAAACCATCTAAGCTTCTAATATAAAAAAATGTGGTTTTTCCCATCCTACTAATCCATACTAATATTATAAATTCGAAAGCAACTCTGTCTGTCTGTCTTTATGTTACCTTTTCACGCCTAAACCACTGAACGGATTTCGATAAAATTTGGCAGAGAGATAGACTGTATCCCGGGGAAGGACATAGCATAGTTTTTATCGACATACCTCGCGGGCGAGGCCGCGGAAGGAACCTAGTATTATAAACGCGAATGTTTGTGAGGATGGATGGATGTTTGTTACTCTTTCACGCAAAAACTACTGAACGGATTTCGATGAAACTTTACAGTAATATAGCTCATACATTAGAATAAAACATAGGATACTTTTGTTCCCGATGTTTTCACAGGATCGACACATACGCGGGTAAATATTATAAACGCGAAAGTTTGTGACGATGGATGGATTTTTGTTACTCATCCACGCAAAAACTACTAAACGGAATTAAGTGAAATTTGGTACACAGATAGTTTATAACCAGGATTAACATATAGGATAGTTTTTATCCCGATATTCTTACAGGATCGAGACTTATGCGGGTGAAACCGCGGGGAGCAGCTAGTAGGATATATGTATTCCATAGCACACTCAGATATTCAAGTAACCATGACATAAATTTAAATGGCTTTCAACCTTATCGCGTTTGAGAAGGCCATTATAAATACTGTCAGATTCAGCTGAATTTCATTAACGGTAAGACTGAAAGTGGATATGAAAAACACAAAAAAAACTGAAAAATATTAAAAAAAAAACATCGACTTCTAAAAAAAACACTACAAAGTGAGAACAACTTTAATTTCGAAAGTCGGTGTGTTTGGATCTGTATTTTAGTTGTTTGCCACTGACTTCCGAAATTAAAGTAGGTAGTTTATTTCTCACTTGTAGGTACTATTTGTGGATTAAATACGTATCATCCTTCGATCAATGTATCATCCAAGCTAACTCAAAAACTACCCAACCAAGCGAAGTTAATACAATTTATTTGGGACTAACACAAGCTTATCCTCTTCAAAATTAAAAAAGAATTTTCAAAATCGGTCCACAGTTGAAGCAAAATTGAATATCAATGAACATAGGTATACTTACATAAAAATAAGAACACATACAGACGAACATTATAACCTCCTCCTTTTTTCAGGTCGGTTAAAAAGTAAACTACGTCTACGATGGACGAAAGAAAAACTAATACTTCAAGGTCGTTGTAATAAATAAAACAATAGTTATGTATGTTTGTATTCGGTCTTATCAGGCATTTGAAAAACACACCAATATTGGCAATAAAAAACATGCCTATCAAGATAAAAAATAACATTAAAACACGATATACACGGTTTAAAATCAGTCTACAAACCAAGTGACCTTGAAGTTGTTGTTGCATGATGCCTGCTACGCGGTTTAAAACATTCTCTTCTGCATCTTCTGCCACTGGTTTGCAACGCAAGCCTTTCTACCAAGGACGTTTAAAGGTCATACGAATTTGGTTTCAAACCACTGTCTACACTGTTTTAAACTTAGGTTTGAAACCACCGTTTCAAACCATGTATATCGTGCTTAAGCAATCATCTAATCAATGTTGGCGTTAGAAAGAGACGGCACAACACCAACATTTGATCAAACGTTTACCAATTAACTGCATTCTGGGATTCACAGACGCTCTGTAGTTTTTGAAAGCGTCGCCGTCGTTTATAAATGTTTCCATTGAACGTTTTGTTTTGAGAAAATTATAGAAAATACTGGTTTTGTAAGCGTTGGTTTGGAAACAAATCAACGCTTAATTTCCTTGTTTGAGTGGAGAGGAGCCTATACACTCGGGGCTTTCCAAGAAGGCGCACACATGCGTGGCCAACGTTCGCTGATTCGCTCACTCACACTCGTGCGCAGCTTGCAACTGTCAGCGCGCGCGCACAACTGCGCAGTGCTCAGTTCTCACTGGCTCACTGCGCGTTCCTCCGGTAAAGAACTAGAAAACGTTTTATTGCTTGTTTTTAATTGAATATTATACTGTTTTTAGTGTTCTATTGGATTTTCTTGCATTTTTAACTCTACGTAAGTGTTTTTGACTTGTATTTTAGTAATTTTGTTCGTTTTTTTCAACGTTGTGTAGTGTTAATGGTGTTTCATTCAGCTGCTACAGTTTTAAATGGATAATTCCTGTGGTGTGTTTCGTCTCTAATGTCACTCGCAGAGAGTGTTTTTGTCCTCCTGTTAAAAATAGTGATGTTCTTTCAATGTAGGATATTTCAGACGGTCATTCGATACGGTTTGATTTGTTATGGTACCCGGCATTTTAATTAAGGAAATGTCAAATTATATCGTTATGTCAAAACATGATTGTGGATGTGTAGCCTTACTGTCTATAATAGGTTTTTAAATAGTTGTGTATGTAATTACTAATTAGGTAGTTAGGGGTAAGTATCTAAATTACGGTTTCATTATGATTTAATTAGTGTATTAAGTAATATGAATTTAATGATAAATTGTTACTGACAGATATTTGACATTAAAAATCATAGGTATGTATAGAATTAGCATTTAACAATAATGCCAAATATTGTGAATTAATATACGAACCCAACGACACCGACTTCCGAAGTTAAAGTTATTTTCCACTTAATAAATAATATTAATATTTTTTATTATTATTTGTTACAATTAATAAATAACTTATCAAAAAAATAAAAAATAGATCATGTCAAAGAAGTTTTTTTCACTTTGTAGTGTCTTTTTTGGAAGTCGGTTGTTTTTTTTTTGTAGTATCATATACTGTCTTCCAAAAGTAAGTTACAAGTTATACTGTCCAGATACCCACCGATATCATTACATTGGTAAGAAAATTCACGACTAAAGTGCCCAAGTATTTATTTGGGACCACAATGAAACACACATTTTACGTATAGCTATTTCATAAAATAATGAATAAGTGATTAATGTAATTTGAAGTTGAAATCAATGTAAGTTGTAAAAACCCGTGGTTGTTTACGCAAAGCAAAAAAAAAGTTGTTATTATTCCTGTTTGAAGTAAATACAAGGAAATGGTTAATTATTTAGGCAAGTTATACATGGTGGCTTACGCACGAAATTGATTAAGTACCTACACTTTACTTAAATTATTAATTGACTAAGTTATAATAAGGATGTTTTGATCATTTAAATAGGTATGTTTAGGTTGTATTCTAGCCTTAGGTATATAACGCAAGACTCATATACCTACTTATTAATCACACTAATATTATAAAGCCGAAAGTTTGTGGGTTTGTGTGTTTTTATGTTTGTTACTTCTTCACGGTCAAACGGCTGGACCAATTTTGATAAAATTTTGTATGGAGGTAGCTGACACCCTGGATTAACATATAGGCAACTTTTTATCTCGATATTCTCACGGGATCGAGACTTATGTATGCGGGTGAAACCGCGGGGCGCAGCTAGTCATCAATATAAACGAAATCATTGCTTCTTCAACACCTTGGTAACAATAAGTACTTCCGGTCGATTCTGTAAAAATCTCACCGTGAAAATTTAGGTGAAGTGAGTTTGTTTTTGCTAGGAATTGACACTGTTGACAGCTCACTCCACGCTCACTTATCACCTAAGTTTTCACGGTGAGATTTTTACAGAATAGCACCGCTGGTCTTGAAGTTGCGTGAAATTGAATTGAAGAGCAGTACTGTAGTGAAGTGTCTCAGTGGTAACGGCCGCGACTTCGAGAGGTCGTGAGTTCGAACCCGGGCTTTACTTTGTGTAAGTTATTTCATCACCACTTAGCTCCCAAAACGGTGAAGGAAACTGTCGTGAGGAAACCGGCATGTCTGAGAACCAAAAAATTCTTCGAAGCTATGTGACGTCCACTAATCTGCACTGGGCCCGCGTGGTGGATTTCGGCTCACTCCCTCTAACAGAGTGGAGACCTGTGTCCCAGAAGTGGAAACATTATAGGCTATTATGCTTATGGTTCTGCCTGAAATTGCAAACCCTCTAATTTTTTTTTTTACTGCTACACCTGTAATAATTGCCTATAAGAAAAGATGCGGTTACCCAGTACTTAAAACTTTAGTGTTTATACAAAACCATAACGCATACAAAAAAAAAACCGGTTTTTAAGAGATATAATTATATGCTATTTTTAGTTCCGTAATCAGCAGAGGAGTCTGCCCTCAACAAAACGAACATTATACTAAAACAGTGCAATCACAGTTACAATTCACATAATATAACATAATCAGCCTATAATGTTCCCACTACTGGGACACAGGCCTCCTCTCTTTGAGAGTGGGATGTAATCTACCACGCGGGTTCTTTGCTAACTGATACCTAGTTATTGTCAAAATTTCTTTTTACATGTTCATCTCAATTTACGTAAAATAAAACGGTCGTCGGCCATTTAGAGCCAATGGCGCCGATTCTGTTGTTCACAAACTAAACTAAATTTAAGTTCATGCATCTTTTTCTTTCTATTTCATTAAGAAAAGGGCAGAAGATAAATATTAGTTTAGTCCTGTCAAATTAAGATACTCCATAGACAATTTAGACGAGATTAAAAAATTGGTTATTAAAAATACGTCAATTTACGTCAGGCGCCGACTAATTTGACAGAACTAAACTAATATTTATCTTCTGTTCTTTTCTTAATGAAATAGAAAGAAAAAGATGGCTGAACTTAAATTTAGTTTAGTTTGTGAACAACAGAATCGGCGCTATTGTTTAATTAATTTAGTTTAGTTTTTAATTATTTTCCGCTTCCTTGCAATTTTTTTTAAGAGATCGTGAGGACATAAACAAAAGATGGTTTTACAATAGCCGTAGTGACTAAAGCATGACAATATAATTTAGCTTGGGGTAAAAACCCCTGAGCCCTGTTGCCAAAAAAAAATGTTTAGAATACGCCTGTAAACCATGGCTTAACTTTCTTTTGTCTAATCTGCTAACAATGCCAAAGCAATTCAAGTGAAATAATAACTAGCTTTTCATTGCCAATTTTTAGAGTTCCGCACCCAAAAGGGTGCCTTATTTGATTGCTAAGGCTTCGCTATCCGTCCGTCTGTCACAGGGCTGTATCTTTTGAACCAGACGTTTGAGGCAAACGTTTGAAATTTTGACAGTGAGTACTACTGTGGCTGCTATAACAACACACATAATGAAATAAAATAAACTTAAAAATTAAAGGAACAGCCATACTTACAAGAAACGTGTTGAAAGAAATATGTAGGTAGTGTTAAAATTATTTTTCGGGGTTACAGAACCCCTAAGACGTCCCGTTGTCCCCGTAGCGGGGACACAGATTACAGGGACAACGGGAATACATGTTCGTGACTTCGTGTGCGAGTCCGACTCGCACTTGGCCGCTATTGTATGGCCTGTTTTATTAATTACTTACACATTTTTATCATGTCAACATTACTGTAGCAAGATAATTCATTTCACTACTGTTTTCACAAAAAAAAGTTTGTTTACTTACATAGATTACGAATTTAGAATCGATAAGGAAAACGTTGCTAAGGAAAAAAAATAGCAAATGACATCAAACGGCGATCTGATAAGGCGGTATACACAACATTACTTACAGGTATTATTCATAATAAACTATAATAAATTATGATTTTCCTTATGACACACTTTTACGTCATATCAATGAAACCGCGGCTGGTTTGACGCAAAAACTCGTCACTAATACCAACAGATTTAAGGAAAAGGTTTATTTAAACTAAATGTCAAACTGAATGGTTCATTTTGAACCGAGACGACGCGGCGACTGACGATGGCCTTCGACTTTACATCTAGCAAAATCGAAACTGACCGTGTGTCATCGGCCTAACGGATTGAGGAAAAATATTTTGAAAAAGGTGCTCGTGTGTTTATAACCTACTTTTACAAGAATATCAATCTTGTTGTAATAGTTTAAAATATTCAAAAATTAATATTGGGACTCAAAATCAAAATATTTTATTTCACATAAACCTAAAACAAAAATATATGAAGCAATGGATTAGCAATATCCTTCAAAATCACATATGTTCAAAATGATAAAGATTGTGATTGATAGTATTTTACGCAATTAGGGTAAATTTGCTTGGCGCCGGCGCAGCGCTATTTATCTTCCATATATGTCAGTAGACGGGTCGTCAGAAGCCCGAAAGTCCGACAACCAGTCTTACCAAGGGGTATCCTATTACGAGGTCGATAGCCAGTTAGTGCATGTAAAATACTGGTATTCAGCTCTGCTAAATCCCGTTAGACTGGAAGCCGACCTCAACATAGTCACGGTAATGTTATGTAACATAGTTGGGAAAAGACTAGGCAGATGATAAATCTTTCAATAAAAAACAAAAGAAAAAAATCGTCATCTTCATCACTCAATCCATCCATCGTTTCTAGGGTCTTCCCCTAACTCTCTGGTCATCGACATTCATATGTCGACATTCACACTCATACCTATTACAATAACATTACACAAGTTCACTCTAATTGCACAACTATTTCTGGGAAACAGTGTACGCACGACATATCAAGCTATACAGGGTGGTCAAAAAGTCGTGGATCAAACGAAATAGGGAGATAAAGGAGATCATTTCCAACAAAAAATCTTTGTACCTACAGCATGGCTATAATCCGAATCCGCCTCATGCTCAGCAATAGCGCTTGCGACCACTAGAACAACGAGGCAGTCTCACAAGGCCAAATACATAATTATATGCTAGTATATTTTTACTTTACATCGCATTATAGCCAATAAAATGCTAAAATTATGGTTGACTAGAAAAGTCTGACAAATGACCATGAGAATAACAATAATGTTATATGTGGTATTTGCATTATTATGAATGTGTATAATATTATTAAGAATATTATCACAATACTTATGACAGGTGACATATTCATAGAACAGACTACCTGCACGTAGCCTAGAGGATAAAATCAAAATTAAAAGTCATTTATTCAAACTGGGCTAAGATCAGCACTTTGTGAACGTCAAAATTTCATAGGACGGTCCCCCAAAACGCCTGCCCTTCATTAGAAGAACGTGATTCTATACCATATAATTATAAAGTAATAAGCATTACGAAAGACAAAACATTCAATTAAATTATTTGCCATAATATGTCAGCTTGCACACGCCAACAAAATTATTAAAAACTATATTCAAGCAGATAATTTATTAACCACGGATTTTTTCCATTCTAGTGTTGCCATGACACCTAAAGAGAGTCGCTGCTGCGGTATCAGCCTCCGTCCACTATGTTTCCTGATCGGATACCTGCATTTGGTAAGTACAGAAGATTAACAAATCATTACCCTCATCCATACCGTCACATTCGGATTTCGAACTACGCTCCTTCGTTGTTTGAATGATTGTTCGGATGTCCTCTATTCCTCATCTGACGTCACACAAATCCTGCATCGCGCAAGAAAAGTTTACCGTCCAAAAACTATTGGGCAGTAGTTCTCCAGATTTCAAAGAAGGATGGAGGATCACTCCACCCTGTTTCTCCATACCCCAAACAAATCCTTTTTGACGTCACAGTTGGTTAAAAATTGCAATAAGTTATCTGCCAACCAATGGTCAAAAGCTGGATCAAAAGAATACATAACATGGATATAGAGGGACGAAGAAACATCGACGCGCAACCTTGGATTCAGTATATGATTTTGAACCGACGAAAAATCCGCGTTGAAATTTTACGTCGGTTATTAAAAAACAAAATCAGCTGTTTAATAGAAAAGTGTAATACCTACGCGATCAAAATGTATGGACCAGCAATTTTTTTTAAATAAGCCACAAAAACACGCGGATGTGTTTAGAATCATTTACTGAAACCATAATGGCGCGTCGATCCCGTCCACCTAGTATAGAAGAGTCTATTTTAGTAGTGTAGCGTAAGTAAAGTACGATACGTAATTCACCAATAACCGTCGGTACAACATAGGCATCGGTCACGCTGAATACATAGATAGTACTAACGATCTCTTGAGTAACAATCAGTTGTTTATTAGCCACGTGGAACCTTAGCAGCTAACCCATTGTCTAGGTGTGATTCAATTGATGTCATCTGTGTGTACAAATACATCATCTAATCATCTGCCTAGCCTTTTCCAACTATGTTGGGGTCGGCTTCCAGTCTAACCCTTTGGAAACACTGGTTGTTAGACTTTCGGGCTTGTAACTATTGTCAAATAATATATACGAATGACAGTCGGGACAACGGCTTAACGTAGGTACCTTAACGGCCTCGGCAATCGTAGCATATGGGGACTACAAGACCTAAACGCACAAAACGCAAGTTTTCTAATGCCTCAAAGTATATGATCGACTACAGACTATCTTATTAATTAGCCACAAAAATACATCATCATCTTTAGGATAAAAATTTTGTTAGACCTCCCTTTGCTTTTTCAAATTCCGTCGAGTCTTTCAATGTTTTTGCTGTATCATCATCAATAATTTCATCATCATCATCTTCTGTTTAGGCTTCTCCAAACTACTTTTGGTCGACAATAGCCGTCAAACATTTTTGGTCTCAAAAAAAATTTTGCGACTTTCGTATATCTAAATACTTTAAAATTAATTAATCCGAGACCTATACCTAGTTACAAAGCCACCTATCGACAATTAAGTCGTCTTCAGCTTAGTTTGGACGTTTGCAATTGAAGCAAATTGACCGATCCGATCAAGTGTGTAATTTGCATATTACCCGATCCGATTGGGCTACCAAATTTGTCAATAATTATATATGGAGGCCTGACTGTTCCGATTCAACGCTTTAAAGTGATCGCTCGTGCGAATCATTGATATGATTAACGGACGTTAGACTAATATGCTTTTTGATTAGACTAGTGGGAATTTAGTTGTCAAATTGAGTGGCACGATTTGTTTGTTTGTGGCTATTTTGGGGCTTGTCGATCCTAAAGTTAGTTGAGACGTTTATTATTGTGGCAACAATTTAGTTATGTTATAATGTGGTAACTGACGCGACTCATGAGTTGTAGGGCGTAGGTTCGAACCCAGACAGGCGCTTTGCTTTGTGTAAATTATTTCATCACCACTGCTCTCAAAACGGTGCAGGAAAACATCGTGAGAAAACCGGCATGTCTTGGAACCAAAAATTCAAAAACATGTGACCTCCACCAACCAGCACTGGTCCCGCGTGGTGGATTATGGCCCGCTCCCTCTCATAAAGAGGAGGCCTGTGTCCGAGCAGTGGGAACATTATAGGCTGATTATGCAATGTGGTGGTACTGGGTTGTGGATGTCTGCATCCAGTAACACTAGAAGTCGACCCCAACATAGTTGGGAAAAGGCTTGGCAGATGATGATGATGTGTGGTTCTGGGAAACTATGTTTAAACAGTCCTTGGTATCTGGAATGTAAAAAATATGTCTCTTCGTTGGTGCCAAGATCATTCTTATACAAAATGCATTCACCAATATTTTTCCTCGCCACGATGGATATGCCAATGAACCGCATTAAATTGAATCTCGTTTATCCGCAAACAGGAAATTCCAATCCCCAATGTTTATCAGTGCACTTCCTGAACTTCTACAATTCCCATAATAATAGCATGAATACTTCCTACTCTTTCAAATTCCTGTTCAAAACACACAGCTACAGACCAAACTATTATATAACCAGTGTAAGCTAACTTTTGAATATACGAAAAACCTATACAATGCGAGCTCAGCTAAAACTGGAAATATATCTATAGCTTGATGTTGATGTGTTTACCAGCAATTCCTTGTTAGAACTTGAAACATCTATTAATTGAAATGATGAAATAAAGGACCGGATGCGGTCGCTACTGCATTGTTGACCGTACAATGTGGCTCTCGAGTTACACCTGACGTATCATCCACGTGTCTCTTGAAAACTTATGCTTTGCTTGCCAAGGCAAACTTTGTATCAAATTGTACGTCCAATTAATAATATGCGTTTAATATGCGTTTCCTGTTAGTCGATAACACGGACGATGCAGTTGTTCCAATGTTGTGTGAGTGTGTTTTGAATGATCAGGGAAGTTTGTATGATTAAATCTTGGGAATTGAAGTTAAATACAGGGTGGCAGGGAGGCATCAAGGCGCATCCTGTTACCTCTGAACGCCCTGTTAAAAACTTTAGTCGGTTATTTAAAAAAAACTGTGATCAAAATGTATGGAACAGAATTTTTTTTTATGTCATCCGATCTATTTATTGATCGAAGCATCCGATGAACTATTTCAACGCGGTTTCAGAGGGGTTTAGAATCATGTACTGAATCATTAGAGGTTGCACGTCAATATGTCACCCTGTATGTGGCTGGAATACCCTGATTTTTTAATTTACTCTGTGAGATTGATTACTGACAAATGTGTGCACTGACTGGACAGGCCAATCTGTGTAGTTCTTTCCTCAAAATACTATTTCAGGTACCAATCTACATGGTCATCACATGATCTGACCAAGATTATGTCTGGATTTTAAAAGAGACTGTGACCTCTAGATTTATTTGGGTCTTTCTTCTCAGAGTAATCAGATAGGAAACATCGACCTCATCTAGTTTTTATTAAAATATGATTGACGTGTTTGTACAAACCTACTTACAAAAATAAAATCATTATTGCCAAGATATTTAATTATGCTGGTCACTGTCATAAGCACACAATAAATTCTCATATTTTATCTTGTTTGCATATGAGATTAATACTGCAATTAGCTGGTTTAGACGATTTTTTTTTGTAAGAGATATGAGTTTGAAATTTGCTTTCAAATTTTGTATGCAGTAGCTATAAATTAAATTTAAACTGAACTGAAATTGACATGTTTAGATTAGCTATTACTACCGCCATGATGGGATCCATCTATGTTGGGTTGTAGAGTTAGCTAGTTAGCGGAAACTTTTCCTTACTGTTCGGGTTTCTGAAATGTGAAACTCTGAATGTGCGTTTTTATAATTTCTAACACGACGATAATATCGTGGACGTCCATGCTATCGATCATAAAATGTATGAAAATACGTGGACGAAAATTTAAAAGCGCCTTCATATGTTTCCACATAATTTACTTCCCTGGGTTATCGTGATGCAGTGACGTGGACACCCACGATAATATTATCGTCACGTTAGAAATTATAAAAGCGTGCAGTGGGAACATTATAGGCTGAATATGATAGATAAATGTTAATGTGAATCGAGACTAGAGAGAGAAACTCAAGCCTAATATGATTTTCTTTTGTCTTTCCTAAGCCCAGGTACGCACGGACGTAAAAATATCGCGACTCGATTTTTTCGCGCACTGGATTTTTAACTCTCGGTGTTGAGCCAAGCATTGAGAATCCATCAGACCGCATCCCAGCGCGTCAAAAAATGCACTGTTGGATTTTGAACTCTCGGCGCTAAGAAATGCATCGCGCGAAAAAAACAAGCGCGCCTGGGCTAACATCGACTCTTACTTTAGATAGCTTAGTAAATGGTTAAATTCTGAAGTCCTAAATAATTTTATCATGCGACCAATTGGTTGGGCAAAAACTACGTCAAGAAAACGACGACTTGGTCCTTCAGGAACTGGCCATCACTAAATCAACATGACACTCGCTCAATATTCCAACCGCATTGATGACCGGATAAACACCTAAACACATATAGGTATATTATGTCTAGTCGCTGAGAACCTATAGCAGTGTTCATAATCTCAGATAATGTACAGACGTCTTCAATAGATTTTCAACTTTATCGCTACAGCATCAGGTTCAATGTTGATTGGGAAAATTTGACAGTTTCGGGTAGCTTGATGTGCTGTGCTGGCGTCTGTACATCCCATCGCCAATTCGCACATAAACAGTTATCTACTTTAGTGAAATGTATTCTAAGTTGATTTTTAAGTGACCATTGTTAACAAAAAGGTCCTAATAAGTTTTTTGTAGCAATGGAATTTAAACTTTGTTAATTAGGACATTCAGTTTGTTGTTCCATAACATGAAAATGAACTCAAATTCCTGGCTCCAATATAGGTATGTTATTGCAGAATATCGTGAACCAAGGCTTCAGGCTTTCTGCAATAACATCTCCGTTTTACACAATACAGTTACTCTATCCCTTCTGTTTTGACTTGTAAATAATAACTGTTTATATTTCAGGTATCCAGCGTCGTGGATCTCCTCTGCCATTTGCTGACAGTTGCCATTGTGACGAACGGGTTCCAGTGCGATGTGAACAATGATAGCGTGAGTAATCTGATGATGTTGCTATGTGAATGTTGTTGTATTGTTTTATGGACAATGGGGGTTTCTTACAAAAATGCTGCTTTGAGAGTTTTTTGGTGGAGGGTTTCTCACGAGACTAGTATCAAAAGGATTGAACTTACTGACCGTTGCCGTTGTAGTAATACCTATTTTGATAGTTAGTTACCTATGTAGGTATATCATTTTTTTTTAATTACATACAAAAAATCTCAACGCAGGGGGACTCATGATTAACTATACTGAATTCATGATTCCAGTTTGCGCCCTGGGAGCCTAAAAAGGCCACTTTGGCAGAATCATAAGAGGATAACATTATGAATTATAATGTTAACCTTTCATGATTCTGCCTTTTGAGGCCCCCTGGTTAAAAATTTGTCCTGTATGTAGGTATGTACGTAATTGGCGAAACGTATAACGATAAAAATTTCATTTGGTATGGGTACGAACCGTACAAAGTGTCAATTTAATTATTGACCATGGATGGTAATAAAATATTTATGATTCGCAAACCAGAAGGCCAATTCTCGTAGTTTAAAACGTTCAAAATCTAGTCACAGTCTCATCTCGGCGACAAACAAATGTCAAAAACTTGTCAAAATGTAGGGAAATTAGAGGTATTTTTGACAGATTGAGACTGAGATCAGAGGCCTTAGTGTGAGTTTTTTCGACTCGCGTAAACTCACGTTCGATTGCGAGCGCGTTAGAATTTTGTATGGGAAATTAGGTTTCTCCTAGTGACCACCAGGTGGCGCTATAACTTTTTTCCATTGTAGCGGTATCTACAACGCCACATGCGAACAACGCGTCATACTGACGTCACGCCTGCATCCTGCATCGCGCAAGCAGAGTTTACCGCGCAACTAGCATAGATACAACGGCCCGACATGAATCATCGGGCAGTTGCCCGCCAGACACAACACCCGTCTGGTCTAAAATTCTAAAGCGCTCGTAATCGAACGTGAGTGAAAAAACTCACACTTAAGCCTCTGTGGCCTTAGTGTGAGTTTTTTCACTCACGTTCGATTAATTCACACGTTCGTTAGAATTTTGTATGGGAAATTCGGTTTCTCCTAGTGACCACCAGGTGGCGCTATAATTTTTTCCCATACCTATAAAATTCAAACGCGCTCGCAATCGGACGTGAGTAAAAAACTCACACTAAGGATGTGAAGACTGTGAACGTTCTTAAAAATACCTACGAGAATTGCCCCTCAAATGTTTAATAAACATGAAGATATGACTTTCAAAACAAAAGAACTTACAAGAATAGGTATAACAAATGCAGAAAGACAAAAACGTTATATATCAGAGAAAATAGTCTATTCATGAAGACACCAAGGTTAACGAATAATAAACAGGTTAACAGACACAAGTCAGTATTGTTCTTATTATCAACAAAAAGTAAAGTATTGCTTCTAATGAGGACGCTAATGTTAGGGATTTTAACAACGAAGTATTTAGTAATTGTGTATTATAACCGATTCACAAAATAGTATAATACTTTTAATCTCGCTTAAGCGCTTTACTTGTGGTTACCAAGTTACAAATACGCTGTGAATGTGTGTGTCAGCACCAGTGCCGTAATTAGCCTTTTATGCGCCCGGTGCGAGTTGCTATAACCGCGCCCTTGAAATAATTTCTAATCATAACCGGTTCTGACAGTAAAATTGTCTCTAAAAATAAATCTATCATCCAAAAACTAAGTTTTTGTAAACTTAATTTTAAGTACTTGGTAAAGTTCTAAATTAGGTGAAAAAACGTTTATTCGAAAATATTTGTCAAAATTCACAATTAGACAATACACAAATGAATTACTGATCAAGTGATCAGTACAGATAGTAAAGATTCAAGGCTACTTGGTAATGTGTTCTACTGTCAAAAAATTAAAGAACTGGTGAATGTGGCCCTGGTCTGGTCATTTCTGCGCCCCTCCAGGGTCTGCGCCCTGTGCCTGGGCACCGCTGGCACCGCCCTAGTTACGGCACTGGTCAGCACCGCAGAAGCTCTCGGTACCGTTTGAGAAAATGGCGAAGTCGAAAGTGTGTGTGTGTGTGTGTGCGCGCATCATGTGCTATACGCTAACTCTACTCGTCGTCACGCACACTACAGCGTGCCTGTACACTTGGTTACTGAACCTATTTTAGGGACACTATTTCAAAATTTGAAAAGTTCTGACAAAAGCTGGATACCTGCAAAGAAGTCCGGGTCAGTTTCATACAACGAGCGAAAACGCATGCACGCTTCACGTACCTACAGCGAGTGATCAAGAAAAACCGAGTTTGTTGCATAGTTCAAATATTTTTTCTGAGAAATATCCTTTACTTTAAAACGACATGTCAGTAATTTACTGTTAATCAAAATGTGTTAGATATAATAGCAGGTACCCTGAACAAAATTGCAACATATTTTTGCTAAGAAAAGCTACTTTACCCATAAACATTTAAAAGAAAACAAATAAAAATTGGATAAACCCTACTCATTACCAAGAAACAGCTGACAGAGACACGCTTTTCCTCATTATTGACGTATTAAAAACTAAATACAAAGAAACGATTGTATCAGATACCCACGACGCTACTCAAAAGTTACGTGTTACGAGTACAAACTCAAATGACCATTGATTAGCCAGAATGTCACAGCACTAGTATTTCTGACCGATAAGAATTCAAATTGACATCTCTGTATTCCTGATTTGTATTAAATAATTTAAATTTTTAATTCAACTGTATTGACCTCGAACTTGACGAATTTATAATCCCACTAGTTGCATAAGTTTCGATCCCGTCGGAATATCGGGATAAAAAGGAGCCTATATGTTAATCCAGGGTGTCAGCTACCTCCATACAAAATTTTATCAAAATTGTTCCAGCCATTTGAGCGTGAAGAAGTAACAAACATATAAACGCACCCCCACTCACAAACTTTCACCTTTATAATATTAGTGTGATTGTAAAAAAAAAACAACAAAAAAATCGCGGGCTACCTAAGAAGCGCATCCCCCTTGAGATACTATTGCTGCGACATTCTGGTTATTCACTGGTGATTTGAGTTTGTTTGTAACTGGTAACTTTAGAGTAGCGTCGTGGACGACGGGCCTAAGTGCAACCACAACCGACGCAGACGCATGCATGCTACGCAATTGTATCCTACGCAATACACCGACCACCACGTGAAACTGAGATTTTGTGCAAAGATTTCCTTATATACAAAGAAAACATGCAATTCTTTTGGTTTTACAACGGTAAGAATTACACCAGAAATAAACTCACACGCGAGTTATTGTCACAACGGACATAATTGTATATCATGGAAGATAATGATCTAAAACAGTAAACAGAATTATTAGCCGTTGTAAAACTATCAAGTTGAAGTTGAAAATAACGTTGGTTTTAATAAAGAAAATAAAACTATGCAATTATGAGAATAAAATAATGATGACTTAGTAATTATGCATAATAAAATAATAGCCTTGTGTAAATATGCAGTTATCTTATAGAAATCTCTAATCTATGAGCGATTGAAGAAATGAATATGTCTTAGTTTAATCTCTCCAAAATCATCATCATCATTTCATCAGAAGTACGTCCACTGCTGGACATACGCCTCCCCCAAGCACATCCACACCGACCGGTTCTGTGCTTCCCGCATCTGGCGGATTCCTGCGGCCTTCACAACCATCATAAGTAACAGTTTTTTCTTTTACAGCTCCAAGCTATCTCAATCCCATGGCTGGAACCTATCCTCATCGTGCTGAACCTCGGCACCCATGGCTTCTACCCCTACCCTCCGTTCTTAACGGGCAACCATCGTCACATCTACGTGGAACATATGCCCGTGGCCACAGAGCCCAGGTGCTACCCTGGGATGCTGCACATCTACCTCATTGATCTGCTCAATTTTCTCATCAACACGATCTGGCTGAGGATCGTCGTTTCCTACGTTGGGGCTGTACATAAGGTAATAATTACTAGAATGTTGTATGTATATTCATTTAAGTTAAAGAAAGAAAAATTATTGAATGTTATCCTATGATGGTAGAAAACGCCTAAAGCAGCAAGCCCACGTTCGCACGAATTGTAAAAAATATCGCGGGATTTTATCGCGCACTGGATTTTCAACTCTCGGCGCTAAACTGTGCGATGGTAATCCAATGCGCAAAAAAAATAAAAAAAAAAAAGTTTTTTTTTTTTTTTACTTGGAGAAATCCTAACTCAGCCTATGTTTAGGTCAACCTATGTTTAGGATTTTGCTTGTACAAAAAACATTAAAATAAATAAACGACAATCAACTTTTAACCTTATGCTTTAGCGATAAAGTTGAAAATCTATTATATAAATTTGACAGATTGTAGTAGCTTGATGTACTGGCGTCTGTACCATACAAATTGTCACATTTTTCATACTTTATGCTGGTTTCGTCACATTCTCCAATCATATTAAAAGTCTATTGAATTCCATTTATTGAGCAGGAAATCTAAAATAAACTCTTTCCAAAAACAGAAAAACCCCGAGCCAATGCGCATGTTCCTGAGCCTGTCTGTCGTGAAGTTGGTGATGCAAGCCATGTACTTGGGATACCAGCCAATCTTCTACGATATTTACAAAAGCGAGACCGTTTGGTTCTTGAAGCTAACTGATATCTGTGAGTATATAATTTTTATCATCTTCACCTTTGGTTTCGTTGGGTCTACTTTAGCGGAAAGTTTAGGTTCCTAACTACTTGTAACATCCGCCAACCCGAAATGAGCCCGCCCCCCGGCAGGGGAAGCATTATTCGCTGATATTTGTATCGCTTTATTAATTATGGTTTACCATTGCAAATAAGCGGAAATCGCTTAAGTATAATATGGTCCGTAAAGTCCATAAAGTAGCTACATATTGCTCCAGATATAAAACAACTGACATAGACCTTGATTTTAAATTTGAAGTGGTTTATTTTTTACTCATATTATGGATCAAAAATTAAAATTAAAGTTCACTTGGTTTGCGAAAGAATCAGTCAATTAGTCCTTTGATTTCAAACGAATTCATAAATGACTCTTAAATTACAACAGCAGAATCAAACTGCGTGCAGAATAGCATCATACAATATATTTAACAAAATACACTGTCAAACTGTGGTGCAATATGTCCGGTGTAACTAATTCTAAAAGAAACGTGTCTGTATTGGAACTTCAACGTTTGCCGTAAAATTACTGCCTATGATTCATGTGCAAGTTTGAAATCTACTTTGATATTTCTGTCAACCTTATTGTAATTCAATCCTTCAATGCAGCTAGCGCGTGACACAGTGTTTATAATAATAATATCGAGTGTCGGGATAAATATAATAGATATATGCACTTTCAATGGAATTTATTGTTACAAAACTTATCTATGCAGCGCACTGTGCGCTTTCATATGCCGTTCTTTGTTTCACTCTGAATACATTTCAATTATAATGTTAAAACTTTTGGTTGTCATGGACTATTTTGATTGACATTGTGTGTTTTGGATTATGATTTCAATGTATTTCTGATTATTTACTGTTTTGATATATTATAGTAACTGAAATTCAAATCAGAATTATGATATTCCAGTTATCAATTATTTTAACGTTATTGATTGGAAACGTGCGTTTCTTTTAAATTTGTGTTAAATTGGTTATAGTTTTTAGAATAGAATAGAATACTCTTTATTATGTACACCATACAAATTACAGCCATAAATATAGAATCTTTACAAAGGGAAAAAAAGCTTAAACTTTACGAGTGGTCAGCTTGCTTATAAAAAGCAAATTGTCTGAATAGAGGTGGTAAGAAGAAAGCAGTTTTTTGGTAATGGAGTTTAAAAATATTGCGAAAAGTAAAGGAGCTAAAACGCCACCCTGAGGTACACCGGCAGAAGTATAACACCACGAAGAGCAAGACTCTTCTATGCATATACGTTGCCGGCGGCCATACAGGTAACTACGAAACCAGTCAATCGCCGTTGGAGATATGTTAAGCGAGCGAAGCATGCCAAGCAGGATATCGAAATCGACAGTATTGAATGCACTACTAAAATGTAGTAAGCGAAGAACTGTCAGATTTCCTCCCTCCATTCCTAACCGTATGTCATCAGTGACGTTAACTAAGGCTGTAGTGGTGCTGTGACCTGGCCGAAAACCGGATTGGAAAGAATTCAGCACACTATTCTTATTCTTAGAAATAAAAGTACTAAGCTGATTGCGGACACGGCGTTCTAGGATTTTGGAGAGGAAAGGCAAGATAGAGATAGGACGGTATTCTGAAAAGGAAGTAGGATTGATTTTTTGGTAAAAGAATAACTTTGGCCTAGTTCGATATCGATGGAAAGGCAAGGAAATTACACAATCACTACCAACTGCGTTAAACGTGATTGAAACTATGCTCGCCTTGTCATCACAATCCGAGAATTAACTAAAAATAAATGGGGGATGGTCCGGAGTTAGACCGATCAATCACAACAGATTTAGTTACAAATTAAAGATTTGACTAGGTTCTCAAAAATCGAGGTTCAATTCAGAAAAAGTAAACAAAAGCTTGATTATTTTCGAAAACCAAAATACAGCAACTAATTTTGTTTGTTTTTATTTATTTTTTTCAGTTATCGGCATCATCTTCCTGGTAATCGTCCAGAAATACACCAAAGCCCTGAGATTGGAAAAGGCAGCTACCCAGAACATTGAGAAGCCACCATCTTACATCGAATGTCTGATCAATGGACCCATGCGTCCGCCAGGCTATGACGTCAAAAACGTAGAAGTTGTCATTGTAGAAGAGGAGAAGAAACAGCCAATCGAAAATGGTGAAAAGTCTTGATCTAGAAAAAAAATTAAAGCGTCTACTTTGAAGGATACCCGCTATTGGCTAATTTTGAATTTAAAAAAAATATTATAATGTTGATGAAAATAGAAACTGTAGAAAATATTAAAAAAAATTTATACTTTGATTTATTTGAGCAAAAAAATTATATTGTGAAAGCATTTTGGTATATTCTCCTCAGATTGAATCTTTCTATACAACAATATGTTAAATATTTTTAATACTTAGTTTTAATAGCTCTGTCAGACGAATTACCGTTATTATAGTGTTGGATGTTTCTATGTTAAGATTTATCATTTTCTAATAATATTGTATTATAAATTGGAAAAAATGACGAAGATTACTTAGATAAATCTACCGTCGAAATTAGCAAAGTTTTTGAAAGTTTGCTCTTGCTCTAATATCAAGACTTATTTTTATCGTAGTGATATTTTATTTTGTATGGTGTTAGTACTTTCGTGATAGAAACTTCTCATAGCTAGAATTTGTCAAATCATTGCAATTTGGTTGTCATTGGAATTGACGCTGTCCTATTAAGAATCTGGAACAAACTGGTTTAAAGCAGAAATAGCCACTTTGAACCAGTTTCAACTCACCAAATTTGGTACGTTCCGATTTTAGAAATCTCGTCTATTGTATTTTTTTTTTAATTTTAACCTTTGTATTCCTGTATTTTAAGTCTCGTGTTAGTATTATTATATTGAGGAATGATATTGATCTGGTATGTGTAGATCTCCGTGATATTCCGTATTTCTCGATTAATTTATGAATGGATATCGAATGAGAATTAAAGGTAGGTATTATAAAGTGAGTCCTTATTTAATAAATATTTAAATAAAATTACTGCCTTGTTTGGACTTTCCCTTTGTTATTGGCTTTCATTCATCCTCTCGTAATGGCGGAACCACACTTTTTAACATTGTTTTTATTCCATGCTCATGCACCGTTGAATTGTATATAGATAAAAAAGTTGTTAGCACAATCGATTCATTTGTTTGGTTAAAGAACAATCGACGATCGTTATCGATGTTAATAACAGTGAAGTGTACAGTACGTCTGTCTATTATGTTATAGTGTACCATACATTATTGTACCGAATAGAGATATGGCAATCTTCACTTGAAATCAAGAAAGAGTACTTACAAAATGATAAAAAATACGTTTAAAACTAAAACCCGACTACTGAAAAGGATGAAATAAGAAAGTACCTTCCTGTGGTCGCATGCTCCCATCTGTATCTATACTATATTATATTATACTAATAATAAAGCTGAAGAGTTTGTTTGTTTGAACGCGCTAATCTCTGGAACTACCAGTCGGAATTGAAAATTCTTTTTTGCATTTGAAAGCCCAATTATTGAGGAAGGCTATAGGCTATTTACCATCACGCTAGGGCTCTTGGGAGCCGAGCAAAAAGAAAAAAAGTAAGAAAGATCGCGATAACGAACTAACAGCAGGCAGGCAATGCGATGCGACGGGGTCGGGAAACAAGAAATTTTACGCGGACGAAGTCGCGTGCCGTAGCTAGTAGCTTATAAGTATGTTAGTACAGCGGCATGCGTCTTTCGGCTGAAATGATGATGATGATGAAGGCACCATAGCAAAATATTTATTTTTAAATTAATTACTTTGTCTACTAGAGGGCGCTATATTAAATTTAGTGTGACGTCACATAGCCTATAACCAGCGGACGGTCAAAACGCTTCTAACGATACCTCATTAGTCAAATTATTATAAGTACTTTTGAAGTTATATAAGAGAACAGATGAATATACATACCGGTTAAAATCATAACCCTCCGTAGTCGGGTAAAAATTATAAATAGGGAAGTCAAAAGTAAGATGATTGAAGACCCCGCATTAGTTTAGAACTTAGGCAGATAATGCAAAAATCTGAAGGTCACATCCTGAGATTAAAAAATATATATATTAAAAATAAATATTTCATCTGCTGACAAACTGTTTTGCACTTTAGTAAACACATTACTTTTGCAGTGGAGCAGTGGTGGCCAAGTGGTAACGGCCGCGACTTACGAGTTGTAGGTCGTAGGTTCGAACCCAGACAGGCGCTTTACTTTGTGTAAATTATTTCATCACCACTGCTCTCAAAACGGTGAAGGAAAACATCGTGAGGAAACCGGCATGTCCTAGAACCAAAAATTCGAAGACATGTGACATCTGCCAATCCGCACTGGGCCCGCGTGGTGGATTACGGCCCACTCCCTCTCACCGAGAGGAGGCCAGTGTCCCAGCAGTGGGAACATTATAGGCTGATTATGGTATATATTAAAAATAAATATTTCATCTGCTGACAAACTGTTTTGCACTTTAGTAAACACATTACTTTTATAGGTGTAATATTTTCTGGGTAACAATACCTAAACAAACAGGCCAACTGCAAGTATTCACGCAATGCAATAAAAATCAAAAGAAGACAGACTTGCAGACCTAAAGATACGATCGGTTGTTTATTATAGAAACCGAACCGTTATTATCACTTCCCCTAAAATACTACCTGCAATAATTCACATTAACCCTGAAACATGGCCCAGCATTTTGCCAAACTGGAAATCTGCGCTAATTCTATTTACACATCCCACTACGGAGCATTATATTACCTGCTGGGAGCATTCCAAGTCTCGTGCTGCACAAAATAGGTAAGTGCAGAAGTTCTTCTCGATACAACCAGCGAAGACACACACACACAAAGACACGAGTCTACGTACAGCGAGAATGGCTTTCAGTCTCGAAGCATTACCGAGTCCCGGGAAAAAAATCGAGACTCGATGTGGTCTTGGAATTCCCGGGGAAAACGAGACTTCATACTATTTCAAAACTAGGTTTCTTACTTATAGGCTATGCAATTAGGCAATCAAACCAAGATATTTTAATCAAGTACTTTAATAAACAAACGCAAAAAAAAAATTGTTGAAGTTTTTTTTATTTTTGTAGTGGACACCTAAGAAACAAATATGGTTTCAGACAGAGAGGACCTAATTTTATTACAAAAGTAACCTGCGTCTCAAGTCTCAAAAGTCTCGTTATTCCCGTGACCGAAAATGTTAGTCTCGAAAATAAGTACCAAAAAATCGTCGAGACTCGAAATTTTCGAGACCAAGATTCCCGGGATGAAAGCCTTAGCGAGTACTAGCAGTCTCGCTCGACTGGCCACTTAGACACAGCGGATTCCGCGCGGTAAGCGCACCGCTCATGATCCGTGCGGTTCCCACCGTATATGCGGGTATTCATTTGGGATCACCGTGCTTAGGCGTCTATGTGTGAACGCCTCTTTTCGTTTCAAATGGAGTCGGTCTTCTGTACACTTCTTGGTATTTGGTGCTTGCCGTCTCAGCTGAATCTCTGAATTAAATGAGATGCGCTTATGGAGCTGGATGCTGCGTTTTAATATTGCTGTGAGTTAGTGTTATGTTTGTGGATGAAAGGTAGTTTAGGAGGATTAAAATTAAGAGATGGGGGAAATGATAAGGTGTAATGTCGGTAAGTAAATTCAGGATCGTTTCCTAACTTCATTGTAGGTAGGTACTAATAAATATGATTTTTTCTCGTTCACTGAAAAAAATATTTCTTACTACACCACATTAAAAAGTGATTTCATTAAGACCTACTGACTTTATACAGTAAGAAGAAATGTTTGTAAAACAGTAAAAGACAAAACAGTAACTTTTAATTATTGAACTTAGGTACAATTTACTGAAAAAAACCACAAATAAAAAAAGGAAAACCACCATTACTGTAATTAATGTAGGTAAATTTCAATATATGGTTTGAATGATATCACCAAATGAATAAAACAGTTAATTTTGTGAACTTTTAGCTAGGTACTTACTTAAAACGTTAAATTTTACTGTCTTGACGGTAACATTTTGCCTCAAGCTTTACCTAACTGTTTTCGGATCAGTAAAAAATACTGTTTTGAACTTTAGGCTCTTATGGAACTGTTTAAAGCAGTTGAGATCAATGTTTTATAATTTTTATTTGCTGCTTATTTCTTTCAGTGTTTATACCTCAGATAAAAAAATAACTTATCTACATCCAATCAGTATTAGTGGCGCAATCGAAATAGTACTTGTTAAATGGTAGGTAACGGGCCTGCGGGCGGAGAGTAATGGGTAGCTCACCGTCCGATCAGGACCTGCCGGTCGATTCTGTAAAAATCTCACCGTGAAAACTTAGGTGAAGTAAGTTTATTTTTGCTAGGAATTGACACTATTGACAGCTCACTCCACGCTCACTTCAGTTAAGTTTTCACGGTGAGATTTTTATAGAATAGCACCGCAAGCCCGTGTCGGACGGCGCGTTCGTGTTCCACGCGCGCCTCAAAGAGATATCAGCATCGAGGAGGGGCCCCATAGGGCCGAAGCCTGCCGGGTCAGCGAGATTGTCCGAAAGGGTTACCGCTGGCCCGGGCCCGGAACATAAAGCGCTGAGGAAGGAACACGGGTGGGTTTTAGTCAGTAAGAGTCTGACACTCCCTTACGCTCCACCCAGAGCGGAAGGGAGTGTCAGACTCTTACTGACTTCATCATAAGGGGTCATTTGATGATTTCGATTTAAAAAAAAAAAAAAATGGTAGGTAACCTATGACTAGAAATAACGAAGTCAATGATTTAGGCACTATATCAATCGGGTCGCTTAACTTTGCACCATTTTTTATTACTTAATAATAATAATAATAAAGATTTATTGTTCAACTAGGAATAGATGAAATGCTAGGGTAATATAATATAAAGCACAAGCATACAGTTTCTTAATCTATAGTTAGTGGGTGCGGCTACTGCTCTCCTAGATAGGTTACAGAATAACCTGTGTTTAGAAGGAACAGTTCCTATCCCCGTCATATGGTTGACTTATAACAGCACGTGTTAAATATGTATATTATAAATGTGAATAGGAATCATTACAGCAAGCTACTAAATGAGATATTATTAAAAAAAAATAAAAAAAAAATAACTTAGAATGTAAAAATATTACAACGCCAACGAACCTAAAGTAATAAATTATTTTCAAGTATACATCGCCACCACGACCCTTTAGTCGGAAACAAATTGCTCAACGAAACGAGTAATGTATTATTAAACATGGCTGACTGGTCATTGGCCTTTTTTGTGCAACGTCACTCAATCATACGTCCGGCCCGTTAGAAGACTTTTTAAAACATATACAGACGTCAGCACATTAAGCTACCCGAAACTGTAAAATTTTCCCAATCAACTTTGAACCTTATGCTTTAGCAATAAAGTTGAAAATCTATTAAAGAAATTTGACAGATTGTAGTAGCTTGATGTGCTGGCGTCTGTAGGTACATTCCTTTTTTAGGCAGTCGTGTAAAAAATGTGTCGCAAACAACTGAGTTTAAATCGATGCTGGCTAACATGGATGGAAGGTAAAAAAACCGTAAAACGTCAAGGTGGTTTATCAAGCGTAACTATCATTATCCTACCATCTAAAACAATATTTCTAAAACTATGGGTGAGCGAATATTGGGCTCCACAACCCAGTTACTGGGTAACACGATAGGTACTCCTTCGTAAGACTGGTTGTCAGAGTTTCGGGTTTCTGAAGATCCGTAACGACTGCGATAGATCCAGGAATGACAGCTGAGACCAGTATGTAAAGATGGACCCATCCATGAACCGACCGCGGCAAGTGTAGCTTAACTACTTACTAAAAATAATTCGGTTCAAGTAAATTTTTAGTTTTACCGTTAGACGAAGTACAATTATTACTACCACTGTGACTGTAATTTTCAGATCACAAGGAACAAATCAACATGCATTTATTTCATTAATAGACGCCACAATTTTTGGTAGGTCTAATCGCCGAACAAAAAAACTATCTCCTTTGTAGACTAAGGCCCCTGTTGTTACAGTTACACAATAGGACATAGCTGCCAATCCTCATGATATATATCTATGTTTTACAGTAACATCAAAGAATCCTTCCTTCCCAGAAGCTCTTACATTTGCACTTTGCATTAAACCAAAAACAATTATTCCTGAAAAGCAACAACAGGATTGTGAAACCGAGAACACTTCCAACCAGTAAGCTTAAAATTATTTCAGACCTTAATATCTACCTGGAATCTATCCAAAAGCGAATTCCCGTGGATTTCGTGGCAACCTCTCGACATTCTGTAATACGCGCATATTAATTTCTGTTACACTGTTTCTGAAAGGTTACCCTGAGAGAAATCTCTGTGTAATGCTTTATACTGATATTATAAAGAGGTTCGCTTGCTTCTTGTATATTTCGAGGGAGTTTTCAGGGCAGAGTGGCTTGTTCAATTAGTATCAAAGAGGTGTTCGTGCATTGATGTTTACAGTAAGAATTAGCCAAGTTACATTATGGTAATCATAATTCTATATTTGTAATTAACTTTACTACAGGTTTCTAAAGCCAAATGATGGCTTAATGATTTAATATGTTGTTATTAAAGACTGTCAATCACAGTATTTAATATTACATTTGAATGCTGGTGGAAAATGTTTTCTACTAACTTTTTATTAGACCTTTGTATCCTGCTTATGCGTATGAAGTTTCATTAAAATCGGTTCATTCATTTCGAAAAATAAGGGCTTGAAAGTTTGTATGAAATAATAAGTAATATAATACTCAAATCTGATTAAAGTAGAAGAAAACATAAATCAGAAACAACAATAAATAAAGATAAGTGAGTTTGTCAAGAGATCAACTTGAAATTTTCAATTCAGGTCGGATGTTAATCTTCCCAAATAAAAACAAAAGTTTCCCCATTAATAAAAAACACATAAGTAGATAAAACGACCAGAAAATTTAATTCTCATTTAAATGTTAAAGGCCTAAATCCGGTACAAAATCTCTAAAACCGAGATGAGTCGTCAAGTATTTTGCCCGGAATTCTTCTGGAGTTGCACGGAATCATTTATTATCTCCCGGGACTCGGTACCGTTATGAGCACAATGTTATAAGCCAGATACTGGATTATGTTTTTTAAAATTCCTATCTTATTGTATTTTATTTTTGTCGCTCCTTATTTTATTAACAGGACTTTGAAAAATTTGCCCGTGTGTGTTTTATTTAAGTGTGTTCCGTAGTTATTTATAAATGTGCTTTTTTATAGTGTGAAGAAATTTATGGACAAAAAAGTAGCAGATAAGTTACTGAGTTTTTATTACATTACCTACTTAACTTCCTGTTAGGGCGTAAGTAATACGCTTACTTATTCCGCTGATCTATGCGTCATGTTCGTGAACGGGCGCCGTCAGTTGGGGCTGGTCATCACTTAGCTGCCTCGGCTTATTTTTAATTATTTTATTTTTGGATTGTTACTATTTGTTGTACCTACTCTGGACGCTTTTAACGCGTACGTCTTTTTTATTTTTTACACCGTTCTCACATTATATAATTATAAATTCAAAAGTAATGATGTAGGTAACTAATATTTTTGTAAAATGTAATTTAAAAAGAGTGTTCATGGAGTTTCTTGCCCGTTCTTCTCCATAGGTACCTACGCTTTGGAATGGGCAACTAGCTTCATATTTTCTGACTGACAGACTTCTTGACAATTCAAAAGTGCCTGTTAATGGTTTAATTGAAATAAATGCTTTGAGTTTGAGTTCGAGTTTACGCCCTAAGAGGACATATGAAGGCACTTATTGGTGATGTTCTGCAGAAAGGTGAGGTGCGTAGTACTCGCAACCGGCGTGCTTGTATGACCAGCAAAAGGAGTCTGTAAGGATCGAAGCAAGTGTCGTTCTGTAGTTCCTGCCTATTGCCATTGGAAAAAGTTGTGAGTTTATTTCTGTATGTAAAGGCGGGTACTGAACGGCGTTACGGGGCGTAATGTAACATGTTACACAGCGAGCGTCCGTGCAGTCAGTACGGGGAAACAAGGCGCTCGCAACGAGCAACGAGCGGCTCGTTACTTGCTGCGAGTTTTTTGGCGAATCTTTATTTTTTCGTTTCTTAATTTTATTTGGATTATACAATAATTTGAGTCAAATCAAAGAGCCCAACGCCACTTCGTCGTCCGACATCTTGACTACGAGTGGCGACGAATCTGGAGCACGGGCGAGCAAAGAGTTCGAATCGAGCATGTTACACGGATTTTAGAACACGGCGTAACGTCATGCTCGCTGCGAATGGTACAATACTGCCCGTAACACCGGTCAGTACCCACCTTATTAGACATAATTTCGTACCTAATCGCTTACAACAATATTTTATTTTATTTGCTAATATATTATATTATATTTATTAGTTTATTTCTGTAATTGCCCGTGACATCACAGCGGGCCCTATCAGAATACCAGCGCTGCGACGTTTATTTTTAAATGACGCAGCATCATGCTGAGATAGGAGCCTTTTGGCCTCGTATAGGACTTTCTATTTTTTTATTAAATATAATTAAGTTTTTTTTTCATATACGATTGTGTTTACTTAAGTTTGTGATCTTTCACATTAAATACTTTTTCTCTAATATCTTTTATATCTTTTTCTTAGTCACATTAAATACTTTTTCTTTCTTTACATGAAAATGCTCGAGAAAATGCTCTAGTGTACACAACTTTAGACGATGTTTTTTGTTAGTAGGGTTGTTTGAAAACAAACTCCTAAATCTACACAAAAACTGGTTAGCCTCCACCCTTACTGGGCAACACAAAACCTGCACTTGTTAGCAGCACTTGTCAATGGACACGATAAGTGGTCACTTTGTCAGAGTTGTGTCCATTAATCAGCGAGTAGGTGTGGAGGCGCTGATTACCAGGTCATGGGGCTTCCAGAACTTAATAGCTGGTCTTTGTTTGTGTATTAAATGAGTTAATTCCACAGTGAGGTTTCTTTGCGCATGGAATCAGCGAAGATTTTAAAAGGGATTTTTGAAAAAAAAAAACAAAAAAATTGCGTTACAGCCAAATTAGACCGATTTTAAATTTTCCATAGAAACAGAGATTTCCAGTTATCTTTTTTTAAATAAGATATTTCGAAAAGTATCTTTTTAGACCTTTGTATCCTGCATGCGTATGAAGTTTCATTAAAATCGGTTCATTCATTTCGAAAAACAAGGGCTTGAAAGTTTTTATGAAATGCCGTACGTCGTAAAGGCTCTTAAAGAGATACTTGACTTGAGGGCTCCTGAGATTCAAGTATCTTTTTAACTTATTTCAGGAGCTACCTGTTCAAAGTTCAAATTGATTTTGACCACCACTTGTAAAATCATGTTTAGTGTACTGTACAATAAACTTATTATCGTGTGTGAATATCGGGATAAAAAGTAGCCTATATGTTAATCCAGGGTGTCAGCTACCTCCATACAAAATTTCATCAAAATTGGTCCAGCCGTTTGAGCGTGAAGAAGTAACAAACATATAAACACACCCCCACACACACACACACTCACAAACTTTCGCCTTTATAATATTAGTGTGACTAACTTCTGACCGCAACTTCGTCCGCTTGAAATTTGTTGTCGGGGGAACCTCCCCGTAGTCGCATTGCATCACCTGTCCACGCTATTACGTGTCACTGACACTGGCAGAGCCACCATCAGGGATTTTAATTTTGATAGCACAAAAAATTAGTCGCTAATTAGTCGAAATTTGTCGCCAAATATCAGAATTTGTCGGTTACTGGTTCAAAAGTTATAAGGGTTTATAGGTGGCCGATCTGGAGAGAGTTTCCCCAGCAGGGCCACATTTATATCTCAAAAACTAGGGCACCTAGCGAAGATCTGTTTTCTCCCATATTTAGTCGCCAATTAGTCGGGATCAGTCGCCAAGTCACAGTTTTAATCGGGTCTTAGTTTAGGAGATATAATGAGTTCAATTAGTAAGGTATGGTCCAAGAGCTGTCGAAGTTTTTTCGTGAACTATTCGATCTAGCTCTTGGACTATACCTACACATATAAACCCTAATATCTTTTGAACCAGTGACCGACAAATTCTGATATTTGGCGACTGATTCCGACTAATTGGCGACAAAATATGGGAGAAAACAGATCTTCGTTAGGTGCCCTAGTTTTTGAGATATAAATGTGGGGCTGCTGGGGAAACTCTCTCCAGATCGGCCACCTATAAACCCTTATAACTTTTGAACCAGTGACCGACAAATTCTGATATTTGTCGACAAATTTCGACTAATTAGCGACTAATTTTTTGTGCTATCAAAATTAAAATCCCTGATGGTGGCTCTGCCAGGGTCAGTGACACCGCTATTACTTCGTTTTCGGCTAGCGTTCTTTCTAACTTTTTCTTATTTTTATTCGGTGGCTAAGTGTCATAGCGTGATGTTAAATAGCCAGCCTTCCTCAAGAATTGGGCTATCAAATACAAAAAGATTTCTCAATTTTTTACAGAGATTAGCGCGTTCAAACAAACTCTTCAGCTTTATATGTGCAGACGCCAGCACATTAAGCTACTACAATCTGTCAAATTTCTTTAATTAATTTTCAACTTTATCGCTAAAGAATAAGGCTCAAAGTTGATGGGCGTCTTTACATGATACATTGCAAAATTATTGTCCGCTGTCACCAAGCGGGCTGGTAATCTCAGTTTCAAATGACCATACATTCAATCATGGGTAAACATTTGAGCCTTGATTCGAGACCCTAACAAATCTTTTGTCAAAATTCCCAACATACCGGTTTATATTGGACATTGGAGGGATCCAATGTCCAAAATATTCTAAACCTAAAATCACAACACCCTTTCATTTCGGGTCGCCATTCTCAAAGTCGACCCTCAGCTACCCAAGTTTGAAGTAAACCGTGCTATACAGCGTGACTCAAAAACGTGTGGCCATATTTACGGGTGTGGTACAGATCACCAAACTGAACAACTTTCCCTATGGCACCAACATCGTAATCACGAAAAAATAAACAGCTGTCTCATACAAAACTTCCATACCTACTCGACCCAAATGTCTCTGACAGCCGATAATTTTTACGCGATTCATGGAGAAAATTGTTCAGTTTGATGGTCTCTACCATCACCTATACTTTTCCCAACTATGTTGGAGTCGGCATCCAGTCTAACCGGATGCAGCTGAATACCAGTATTTTACATGGAGCGACTGCCTATCTGACCTCCACAACCCAGTTACTGGGTAATACGATACCCCTTGGTAAGACTGGTTGTCAGACTTTCGGGCTTGTGACTACCCGTAACGACTGTCAAAGGTCCACGAATGACAGCCGGGACCAACGGCTTAACGTGCTTTCCGAGGCACGGATTTGATAGTCTGTACCACACCCTGAAATATGACCACAACTTTCTGACACACGCTGTATAGGTAGCAGCGTCAGTTTCGAGTTAACCGAGTCATTTCCAGGCTGTCCGTACTCAATCTAGTTCTACCGGTATTTAGAACTGCGGAACAGACGTGTATTTGTTTAGAATTTGAAGGTATAAGGGAGATGAATCCTCAGAAACTTGCGGTTTTAGCAAATACATGCTGTGGACCCGATGGGATTTCATATCAGCGCTACCCAGCGGTGTAGGCTTTTTTTTTTTGCGGATGGTAAATCATCATGACCCCTCCCGCTCTGGGTGGAGCGGAAGGGAGTGTCAGACTCTTCCTTAGCCCTTTATGTTCCGGGCCAGCGGTAACCCTTTCGGACAATCCCGCTGACCACCTTATAGCATTGGCGTTGAGTTTGATTTCATCTCGTCTGTTAAAAGCGCCGTGCTGTGTTCCTATACCTAGTATTTCTTGAAAACACTCTCTACACACTAGAACATTTTGTCGAGCATCATGTAATGTAACGGTCTTACGAATGTTATTGAACGTTACGCAGTTTCCAAAAGCATTTCCATGTAATGTTATGTTTCTGCCAATGTTCGACGCTACGTTCGATGTATGTTCGCTTGCGTTTATTGTTGAAATGTCAGACCACAGGTACCGCTCGTGGCTTTGCTCGATAAAATGTTATTCAAATACGTTCATTGGTTTTTAAAATCAGGTTTTAACAAAACATCGAGTGTCGTGTTCGAATTGCGGTTTGAAAAAATTAAAAAACGGCGAATGCTCGATGTTCTGTTACAAGTAAATGCTCTAATCTATACTCACCTGAAATAGTGAAATGAAATCTCCTTTCTGCAAGCTAGTCTTTGCCCCACGTCGGCATACTTAATTAATAAAAGCTAGCGAATAAGTGCACACTTAATTGTATTATATCATGTGATTCTCTACAATTCCCTGGAGTCTAGAGATGTAGGTAAATCACTTGGAGAATTCTCTCTTTGGAAATGAGTGGACATTTTATATTATATACGAGACCGTTACGTGACAAGACTTGGAATAAGGCGTTGTATAGTCTTTGAAATATTTTTATCGCCCCTCCAGGACCTATCTTAAGTGTTTAGGTATGACCTAAATCTAAATGGTGTTAAATTGCTAGGATATTTAAGAAGGAGGTCTTTATTCTCGAAGGATATTTAAATGAAATAATGTGTATTAAATTTAAATTTTCGAGTTTGTGAGACCTTTTTTAAATGTTCTCTACTAACTTTTTAGACCTTTGTATCCTGCTTATGCGTATGAAGTTTTATTAAAATTGTTTCATCCATTTCGGAAAACAAGGGCTTGAAAATTTGTATGAAATGCCGTTCGGCGTAAACGCTCTTAGTCATCAAAATATAATAAGATTGCTTGAACAATCTAAACGTTCAAAACGCTTGCCTTTCTAAACAACCTTCTAATCTTTGTCAAAATGCAAATTATGTAGCGTCGTGTGATGGCGCAGGGAGACGGGATAGACTTGCAACGTTCTATGCTGGCGCCCTCTACCTGCACGACTGTTACCGCTTTATCAGGTAATATTTATTGACTTTTGCAACCATGATAAGGGGCAAATTCTTGGCTTGATATGGGGAAGAAGGGGTATATATGGACGGAGAAGTTGAACAAGTGCCTTTAAAATTGTATTATAAAATTATATGTATAATATATATATGTATTGGGATGCATGAAGAAGCCTCCTCGTGTGACATAGAAACAAACTTCCCCAAAATTTGAACGCGGAAGAAGAAAGAACTTTTTGCACAGCATCTTTCAAGAGTATGGAGCAATATTCTACAGGTGACAATAGGCAACCTGCAACACACTATCAGTCGGAATCTGAATAATTTTGAAGCAAATTGCTAATCCATTGCTTCATAAGTTCGAAAAATTTATCTGCACAACACGTAAATAACGCATGAATGTTGTTGAACTGTCAATATGAAACCGATTCCGATTGATAATAATGTGTTACGCAAATACCCCGCTGATACCCAGCAAGCCACGCCGATGTAGAGCCATTACGAATGCCTTGGGAGGTTATAAATAATTGTTAAGAATGTTTTTTTTTGTATTGAATTGTTATCTGACGTCAGTTTTTTGTATCTATCAAATCGTGTCGTTTTCGTTTTCGGTACCATTTTTTTTGGAACTAGGCAACCCTTTTATTAAATCAAACAATTAAAATCTGTATTAAATTACGCTTCTTTTTATATAAAATAATATGTTACATAAAAAGTTTTAAAATTAAAATGTCCCCTGTTCTCTAGACTTTGTTGAGTGACTTAGTATGATCTTTGTTCTGTATAAATACATATATTATACTAAGGTCGTATTCCAGCAAACTTTTAAACATAGAATAAATCTTATACCGAGAACAAATTTTGAATTTTTGACAGTTCTTTCATAAGTACTAGAACTGTCAGATGTCAATTTTATTTCACGGATAAAAGTTATCTAACTTTGGTAAAATCGGCCTTAAAGGTGTACGCAACTCATGCATATTTATTAGACTCTAGATTAAATTAAATTGGATTAATAAATTAAATAGAAAATTATTTTTGAGTTTGACTTTGCGGCCCATTCCTTCTCAAAGCCACACGTCAAAAAATCAAAAACGTGCCCTCCGCGTCAGTCTGTCATGTAGTCGAATCGTGGCGTGCTGGGCACATTTTGGTTTGTCATCTATACATGACTGTGGCGGTCAAAAAAGGCAGATTTTACCTTATTAATATTATGCTTAAATGCTCTTATTGTGAACCAAACAATCCTGTCAAGATATTGCATACCGCTTGACCTAAATACTACATGTGCAAGTAATTAAGCACCGTACTAGTGCATTCAAACGCTCCATGGTATAATAGAGCATCAATTATTAGTCTAATTTACATCGATTTACATGAGATTATGTACATACATTATCTATAGATTCCTTCTTTGATGCTGAAATCGCTTTAATTATGTAAAATAATAGCCTAGCCAGATAGAAGTACATACCTACCTACATATAATTATTTTAATTAGTAAGTCGTACTCTCGGAGTTTATCTTGGACATTGGTGACATCAGTGAAGGAAAATATCGTGAAGAAACCTGGACTTTGGAAGATCTAACACTACCACGCGCCACGCTCCGGTGCGTGGGACACGTCCCCCCGTGCGTGATTTCTACATAAAAATTCAATAAAAACGCCGCGCGCGCGGGGAATTTGACATCGTATCCCGCGCTCCGTCGCGTGGCGCGTTGTAATGTGTGATTCGCGTTAATATATCATTAGCTGATTCTGTTAATTTAAACCAAAACTTGTTGATAAACCTTTGGATAACGATTATTTTCTTTCGTTATACTTACAGGGAAAGAAAACCCCCTGCGTTAACATTTTTCGTCGGTTCTTAAAAGAAAAAATTGCTGTGACACACGTTTTGACCGTGTATCGTACTTTTCTAAGAATCAGCAGTTTAAAATTGCTGATTCTTCATTCTAGAAGGGAACCCAAAGGGTAATAACGGGACCCTATTACTAAGACTCCACTGTCCGTCTGTCTGTCACCAGGCTGTATCTCATGAACCGTGATAGCTAGACAGTTGAAATTCTCACAGATGATGTATTTCTATTGCCGCTATAACAACAATTAATACTAAAAACAGAATAAAATAAATCCCATACAACAAACGTGGTATTTTCGGCGTTTGTTTTTTAAATAACCTAGGTAATATTTTTACCGACTTCAAAAAAAGGAGGTTATCAATTCGATACGTATGTATGTAATATTATTGGAATTGCATTATATTCACATATGATGATCTATTAGGGCTTCCAAACAAATATACAAAATTTCATAGACGTATGTATGTATGTATGTAGGTATGTATGTATGTATGTATGTTTGTCCACGCATATCTCCGGAACTATTAATCGGATCGTGACCATTTTTTTTTTATTGGCTTACATTTTCTTCAACTTAGGGAACAGTGCAAGTTTCATCAAGATCGATTCAGTCATTTTCAAGATATGGACTAATACGTGTAAGTGTGACGGCCTGGCTTATTGATAAGAGCTACGGGTGTAGTGTCAAAGGGAAAACATCTCAAAACCTTGGTCAAATACTAGTGCAAAAACTAAAAATTACGAAATAAAAATAATTTAAAAAAATTAAACCGACTTCAAAAAGAAATTAACTCAAAATTATGAAATAACTTTAATTTCGGAAGTCGGTGGCATAAAACTAAAATACAGATCCCAAGACACCGACTTCCGAAATTAAAGTTATTTCATAATTTTGAGTTAATTTCTTTTTGAAGTCGGTTTAATTTTTTTAAATTATTTTTTACACTATGTGGTCTATAATCATGTGCTGAATTCATGGATGCAATTTGCGCGCCGATGGCCCTGCCATCCTGTAATAAACGTTGTATAGCGTCTGTATAGTTACACAACCCTTTGTCTTCTTCTTTCAAAAGTCAAATTACTGACGACTGAAAGAGAGAAATCGGTGTGTAACTATTCATCTGAAATAATACGCTTATTAGTAAAGGGTATGAACGAAAGAAAATAGATGTCATCCATTGTCTCTCCTGGATCCGCGACCGACTGTTCAAATCGTTCAAATTCAAGCCTTTATTGTAATTTCTTGTCACCCTTCAACCACCACCAAGTACATACTTCGCATATTTTGGTCACACACTCTCTACAGTTGACAGAGTGTACTCAAAACTTGCCTTATTAACGCCATAGAGTTGGGTCGTGTGACCGCAGCCGTTTAAATGAAAACCTGCGGGGTAATTGCGTATAACACACTAACATGTAACAGTAGCAATGAGTTTCATTTTGACAGTTCAATAGCATTCATTGCGGGATTTACGTTGTTGAGCAGACGAATTTTTCGAACGTAAGAAGCAATTGATTAGCAATATCCTTCAAAATGATTCAGATTGTGATTGATAGTGTGTTACGCAATTAAGGTGCCGATATTGATAGTGTGTTACGCAATTAAGGTGCTGGTACACCACATGCTGTAGGTATAGGTTTAAATCTTATTATGGGTTGTGTAAAGAGGTTCTGAATTTATACATAAAACTAATATTACAAATAGGTAAAGTTTGTACGAGTATTTAGGAGGCATTCTCCGAAACTACTCATCCCCTTTCAATAATAAAAATCTACATTAATATTGCGAACATTATTAAAAAATTAAAAATATGGAAATTGCACATCATTCGGGGGACAAAAACTTTTTTTTATTCAATCATTTTTAGTGCAGGATTTTTTTTAAGAGGTGTCATCAGTACAATATTCCTAATTTAAGTATATAATCATCAGCCCAGTCCATTCTTGGACATAGTCCTCTCCTATTGCACGCCATTCAACTCGATTTTCGGCATCTCTCATCCAGCTGCTACCAGCCAACCTACGAAGATCGTCGCTCCACCTAGCCTGAGGGCGTTAGCCTTACGTTTACCGATTCGCGGTCTCAACTCAAGAACACGTCCACCCCAAAGGTCGTCGGTTCTACGGCTAATATGGCCGGCCCATTGCCACTTCAGCTTGTTTATTCTGTGAGCTATGTCGACAACTTTGGTTCTCTGCCGGATCACCTCGTTGCGGATTGGATCGATCCCTCAGAGAGACTCCAAGCATAGCCCGTTCCGTAGCTCGCTGAGCGACCATGAATTTATGGATCATCCGTACCGTGAGTGTACACATTTCGGCTCCGGAGTCATAACCGGCAGGACGCACTGGTTGAAGACCTTAGTCTTTAGGATCTCTGGAATACGCGCCCAGCCCAGCTGAATTCTTCTGTTAGCCTTCCTCTCAAAGTTGTTCAAAACTGCAGAGTTTGCCATATTTAATTATAGTACATACTAACTCCATGTCATTTAATCATTTGCTCACTGATTCTGTGCTTATAATACGAATTAAACTTTCTTAATGTATGCTGTTCGTATTTCGTTTATTTCTGGTAAGCATGACGCAGAAAAAGAACAGAAAAACAACAAATTGGGGGAAAGATGCGTCAGATCCACCCAAAACGGCCATCGCTAAGCATAATACTACGACCATATGCGAGACACAGCCCCAGCGCTGGTTTTTTGCGACAGCCGGCGTTGACATGATGACGTGATGACGTCAACCGGTGCAGTACACGATGAGATATAAAAAAAAACAGTGGCACTCCGGGAGTGCCGACAGAAGTGAAAACAAAACACAAACAGAATACTTTGCCATCACTCACTGACATATCTGATATGTATACATTAAAACCGAGTACATCCCGAAGACAGGCGAACACATCCGAAGCGGGTATTTTTTTTAACGTCTTATAAAAAAAACACGCGCGCTGTCGCTTACGGTAACAGTGGTTTTTCCCCATCTCAAAAAATGCCCAACGCGCCTAAACAAGTTTTCACTTCAAAAATCAAATTGCTTTAAAAAAAGCCGTCTTCCAATACACTACCTAAAATAAAACCTACTCCATATCCTGAAGACCTGAAACATAAATGCGCTAAACGGGTTACCACCAAATATAATGCACTGACGTATAAAATAAGCAGGGCTGTCTCACACAGCTATCTTCGCTTCATTTTTCACTCTCAACTCCCTGAAGTTTAATATCAGCGTCGTAAGACACCATGTGTTATTAATGGACACTAGACACTCGGCACCCCTGATAGAAAACTGCACCACTAGAGCTGGCTATATTGAAATTTTGCTTTTTTGTTCTACTTTGTTGTATTTTTCTGCTGGACAGCGCTTGAGTTTTGTTTTGTTTTCGCTTTATTGAGAACTAGCTCCTCCCGCAGCTTCGCCCGCGAGGTATGTCGATAAAAACTATCCTATGTCCTTCCCCGGGATGCAATCTATCTCTCTGCCAAATTTTTTCGAAATCCGTTCAGTGTTTTAGGCGTGAAAAGGTAACATACAGACAGACAGACAGACAGAGTTACTTTCGAATTAGATAACTTGGCTATAAAGAACATACTAAATCGTCCAAGAGACTTAGCTCCATAGTCCTTAGGTACATCAGCACAGCATACTCGTATATCGTTTAAAACTAGTGCAGGTTTTGCTGAGACAGTTCTTGTTGTTTTCGTTTTTGTTTTTTTTTGCAATTATATCTGATTAAGTACTAATTTATTTATTTATAAGAATACAAAATGATGTAAGTATTAGGTTATTTAAGTAAGTTAAAACTGTTTGTACTCCCCGTCACTTGTCCCTAAAGGTTCATAAAGGGTCTGGCTGTTTGTGTATGTGAGTTTAAATGTTTGTAAACGCACCCACGATACAGGAGAAATTCCTAGTGTGGGGCAATGTTTAAAAAAAAAAAAAAAAAAAAAAAAAATAGAAAATCAGCATCAAATGAACACTGACCTCTATCATACAAGTTCGCTGTATAATACAGGTCAGTGATCAAATAGCATCTGTTTGGCATTATTGCTGAAATGAACCTTTTTGGCGCAGTCGTGAGGCACAAACTATTGTAGTTTATAACATTATTTTATTTTTATTTTTTTGTAAGTAATTTGTATTTTGTGTTTCAGGAACGATGTTCAAATAAACGTTATTCTTCTTCTTATTATTATTAATGGGTTTCGTTTAGTGATTTGACGCGCCTAATTTGACGCGGCAACTGGCTACAGTTGCCGCCACCGCCGAGCGTGTGTATGCACACTAACGTTACAGAGAAAAACTGAGAATTAATCCCTTACATGAGCCAGACCTACAGTCGCCTTATATATTAATAATGCGTTGTTTACCAACAGGTAGTTTAAAGTAAAAACACTACGTAACACGATCTGAATTATTTAAAGCGATTACTGGTTTAATGCGCAGTGGTGGCCCATGGTAACTGCTGCAACTTACGAGTTGTCGGTCGTAGTTGCGAACCCAGACAGGCGCTTTACTTTGTGCAAATTATGTCATCACCACTGTCAAAACATCATGAGGAAACCGGCATGTCCTAGGACCCAAAAATTCGAAGACGTCTACCAACCCACTGGGCCCGCGTGGTGGATTATGGCCCACGGATACGGATTAGAGGAGGCCTGTGTCCCAGTAGTGGGAACACTATAAGCTAATTATGTTCCTGGTTAAATAAAATCCAGATATTTTTTTATGTATTTAAAACTCAACGAAAGAACGCAAAATAATACGTAAAACTGCAACCAAAATGCTTTTAAAACCAGAATTCGAACAATGATTAAGGAGGTGACAACCTGAGCACTTCAATTATCAAAGGGAGAAAAGGACAACAAAGATGGCCCCCACCCTGCACCGACACCGGACTTCAACAAACTATTATCTTAGTTTTCCCGCTGACTTTTAAAAGAAAAGAAAATTTCATTTCGCACAGTCTCTGTTAGCGCGGGGAGCAATAAAAGAGTGGACTGTATTTTTAGGCAATGGTTTACTGCCGCTAATATTTACAATCTTAACTTTCCCGGAGAAACAATAAGTTATTTAAGAGAGGAGTATCGTCCGTCGCGGTGGAGTCCGTGGAAGCGAGTGGTCGTCGGGCCGAGCCGTGTCGCCGCCGCGCCGCGTCTCAACTCGCCGATGACGCGCTGATCACGCTGCCTACGCATGCAGACCGCGTGCAACGCGCTGTGTTGGGTTCGATTCCCAACATGCTGCCCGGGTTGAAGTGTGGACTTCAAAAATCTGGAAGGGGGCAGATATGAGTGCGTGCCTCTAAATGATGTCCCTCGTCGGTTTCACCTTAGTGAGTACTGTCACTGTCAGGGTAAACGCTCAAGACTCTTCCGAGTAAGCTGCAGGTGGTTTCCATTGCCATCAGAGACCTGTGGATAAGAATAGAATTAAGTGGCCGTCCAAAGGAACCAGAGGGAGTACGAGTGGAAGAGTTGAGGGGTTCTAAGGGAAGAGGAATATGAGGTAGGAGTTTGTTTGAGCCAGCTTTTATTTGAGTGAGGCAGGTAGCCATTTCTCATAACTAGCAAGCAATGATAAAGAATGAATAGGAGAAAAGAAGCTAAGAATCGTATAGTGAATTCCGACAATTACTGAAGAACGGATGAGTAGTCTTCACTGGATAACGCAACAACGAGTTCGAAATGTCAGGCTTGTGTCGAGTTGCAAATAAGATAGCCAAAGATGACAGATTTAAACTCTGCTTCTCCTGTCTGCTAGCATCACTGACTCAGCGTAAACAACGCTGCAATACAAACATGGATAATTTGTACAACATATAAGGACACATTAAAATATGCATGATCCAATTTACCACATACACATAGGCTATTGGATTATAAAATGGGAACAGGGAAATTTGATAAGAACATTAAAATGAGACCTATGGTTAACTACACTACATAAATAATCTACTTATGAATTATTGTTAGTATGTAGGTACAACAGAACAAGAAACCAGTACTGGTAGATCGTGTCTCTCGTTATGATGGGGCATTTTGGGCACTGTAGAACCAGCCCACGACAAGGATGAACACTGATGGAATCAGCCTTCAGCCCGCGGGAAACAAGATCCGCCGGTTTGTCTGACGACGGTAGGTAAGCTACACGCGTGAAAGGTATAAATATTATTTAGTAACAATTACTATTATTATGAAGACAGCTAGGCGAAGACTCCCTATTTTTATACCTATATTTGAAGACAGGACTTATACGCAACTGCTCACGTGACATGAACCGACACTTTGGCTTTTGAAGCGAACCGCCTAAGACTGAAGGTTTTTCCTTCAGCGGCATGGTTACCACAAAGTGTCTGTCGTCCTTATGAGTAACCCGTTTCTCAAAGTTCTGCTTATAGGGACGTTTCTCAGGAGATAGGGAGTGCTTGGCTGCGATGGTATCTGATACCAAAAAAGAAGATGAGACTGGATCGGCGTCCACGTTTAAAAAATTACAAACGGGAGAAGAAGAGTGTGACTTATGACGGGCAACATACCCTGACACTACCCAACCCAGTTTAGTTTCGTATAACTTGGGCTGATTTTTACCCAAGTCGATGATGTTGTTATTTAAGACGGACCAAAATACTTCGGCCCCAACTAAGATGTCTATAGCTGACGGCATATTAAAGGATGGGTCAGCTAAACTTATTCCCAATGGAAGAGGAATGTTATCAATATTAATATTTGTTGAGGGTAATGCTTTGGTAATTTGTGGTAAAATATGACAGTGTACAGTACGTTTATAGTCGTCATTGTGGATGGACATAATAGTAAGACTGCAAGACTGTGTACTACGAGAAGTATTACCATTTATACCAGTCACGGTGGCGCTCGCACTACGTCGCGACAAACCCAGCTTACCGCAAAATGACTCAGTAACTAAGTTACCCGTACTACCGTTGTCGAGCAGTACTCGAGCAGTGTGCACGTCGCCCTTGCTGTCAACCACCCTCACGAGCGCTGTGGAAAGCAAGACATTCGCAGGAGTAGTAAACTGCTGAACGCTAGTTGTACCGGCAAAGTTACTGACGGGGATAACTGGCTCAAGAGTAGAAGAAGTGTGCTCGTGTAAATGAAGCAGAGTACTGTGCTTTTTCTTGCAATGTTTGCAAGGAACAAGATTGCACCTACATTCTACGTGCCCTGGTCGAAGACAATTAAGACAGACCTTTGCTTCTTTGGCCTTTTGAAGACGATCTTCAATAGACAGGGCTCTAAATGCTTCACAATTAAATAAGTAGTGTTGCTGATTGCACAGAGGACATTTTAAAGTTTTATTATTGTAATTATTGGATTTTTTATTTGTGTTGTTACTGTCATTTTTATTTTCATTAGATTTTGTCATTGTAAGTAGATTAGAATCTTGTTTGCAAGTGTCTGATTCTGTTAAGTTTCTTTTGTGTTCTTGTACAGTTTCTAATAAGTCAGCTCTGTTGCTAAGAAATTTAATAAAAATGTCTAAAGAAGGTGGATCAGTAAGCGTGTTTCTATGTTCTTCCCATACCCTACGTGTAACACTGTCAAGTTTTTCTGCCATCATATGAATTACGAGGGTATCCCAATATTCAGTTGATTGACCTAAAGTTTTTAATGCACGAAGGTTTTTATTCGTGACGTCGATAAGATTGCGGATAGAAGAACAAGATTCACATTGGATACATTCAACGTTAAACAATGCATGAACATGATTATTTACGAGCAATCTTTTGTTGTCGTACCTACTACACAATAAATTCCAAGCGGACTCATAATTCTGAGCTCTAAAATCTAAATTATCAATGACTAATAATGCACTATCTTTAAGAGAAGCACGAAGGTAGTGCAACTTATTAATGTTGTCAATGTCCGACCGTGAATGAATAAGTGAAATGTAAGTGTCTCTAAATTCTAGCCAGTGTTGATAGTGACCGTGGAAAACAGGTAAATTAATTTTTGGCAACCTTACACAATTATATTTAAAGCCACCTGCCTGTACATCCTCGATACTCGTTATGGAACCATCTCGAAGACTACAAGACTGGGGGGGACGAGCACCGAGCAGACTCCGCGCCGTCGCCACCAGCTTATAATACTGGTTCTCAAACTGCTCACGCTCCTCGCTCTCGTCATCGGGGTTATCCAGCAACACCTCGATGTCGCACTGTAATTTGTCGAAATCCACATATAAGCTATCAAATTTATTAAATCTGGTCTCTAAATCTAAAAGTTGTAAGCTGCTAAGTTCGGTGCAACTTTTAAGCATGTGAAGGTAGTTGCTAAAAATTGTGAGCTTTGATTTCATACAGCTGCGTTTCTTAACGAGTTTTTCAACCTTCTCGTCAGCCATAGCGACAAATACACCAGTAGCAAACTTGCAAATAAACTAATGAGCTAACAAACCAGTTTTTTAAAAGTAATAAGAAATGTAACTATAGCTAATGAGTTATAAATGAGTCGACGGTGCGAACAAAAGAACAGCTGATGCTAGGGTAACAAGTACGTCGCCGAGCGATCAGCTGTTATAGATAAGAAGCGAAGGAATTGCGTAAACAGATGTTTAATATTATACCGTTATATTTTAGCTTTATAGGTAAGCAGAAGAGTGATTTTAGAGAAATGTAAGGCTATGAATAAGAATGATTGTCACTAAACGACTTAAATTGAAGATAAATGAAAGCACTCACTCGAATATAGCTGTTTAAACATATGAAATAAGACAAAGAAAGGATTAATAATGGGATAAATTGGAACGAACTCACAGAATGTCTAAACCATCCACAGGATAAACGATGATCTGCAATTTTTCGTTCTTCTTTGTCCGTTGGTGACTCGAACATTCGACGGGTCCGAAGTCCGCGCCGTTCGACCTCTGGGTGACTTCTTCCTCTAGGCGTGTGCGGGTGCTACGCGATGTTTCTTGAACAGGACCTTGATGACTCCTGCAGGAACTGTAGCCGCTGAAGACCGCAACCGAAGAGCTTCGAGTTCGAAGATTATCTTCCGAGACCGTTATTTCTCGTAAATAAGACGGCGAGATCCTTGAAGGACCAATGGTTTTTTTTTTACAATAAGTTATTTAAGAGAGGAGTATCGTCCGTCGCGGTGGAGTCCGTGGAAGCGAGTGGTCGTCGGGCCGAGCCGTGTCGCCGCCGCGCCGCGTCTCAACTCGCCGATGACGCGCTGATCACGCTGCCTACGCATGCAGACCGCGTGCAACGCGCTGTGTTGGGTTCGATTCCCAACAGTCTCCATTAATTAAATACTTCTAAAACGTGACTTCGTGGTCGCGGTTTTATTCATTTTACTTGCGAGAAGCATTTTTCTGAAAGGAATACACAGAATACACAGTGTTTATGTCAGTTCACTTTAGCGCTTCATAAAGAGCTTCGTTGGTAGTCGGCCATGTTTTATTTACTTTTTTTTTATGTGTTGAGATAAAGCACTGACGGGTGCAGCCTTGAAGATTATGAGGGACGTTCAATTATAAAATTCTTTTTCGACATTTTTTTTCTGTTTTACATGCTTCCGCTAAGCTGTTTGTTACCTTTTTTTATTATCTTTGTTTGTATCGCTTGTTACTAAAGATTGATCGTCGGATTATCTAATATTCGTTTAAACATACATAGATGTTTTTATTCGGTAATAAACCGCAATCGCAAGTCTGTTTTATCCGTTTGCATAGCTCAATTACGGGGCCAATTTTATTGATATATTTTATAAGATCATATATCTTGACCTGGTTCGCGAGGCTGTCGACATGTGTGATGTGGATACAGCAGTGATTGTGCCCATAGTCGTGACGGCTAATGGCATAATAGCCAAGAGCCTCGACCTATACCTGAGGACGCTCTTGTTAGGCAGCTGGATCAAGGGCTCTTCTGGACACGGTGCGTATAGTTAGGAGGTTCCTTCTTCAGGATCACCACCGGATGCTTGGACCCTATTCCCGATATACCGGTGGGCTACCATTTTTTATATACCTAAATAATGTTTTTTTAATAAAAATATTATAAATTGTATGTATTTAAATGAAATAAAGGAAATAATTATATTGATAGGAAACTTGATTTCTGGCAGCTTGCTTGGTTTCTAGTACACTTTTAATACCGGAAAATTAAAAGCTGCGGCCACGGTCTGAGAAAATATCTTCATCGTTCAGTCTCCAGCTGATCCTGAAATCCATTTTCTATTAAACGAATAGTTAGATTTTTACTTCAAGTTAAAATTTCAGTACTTAAATCAGTTCCATTAATTCAAATCTGTAAATGAAACGAAAACAGGGTGGTTAGGTGGAATACTTATGACGCGGAACATTTTGTTAAAGTCAATATGGCGAATATAGACGATGTGGGTTGTGACAGTACTGTGCTAGTTGGAGCAAATGTTACGTTTGTTGTGACTAAGACATTATGCAATACTGTTTCTAGATGGAAAGCTAAACAGACTGTGGTTTGATGTCTCGAGACGAGAATATACACTTTATGAAAATAGAGGTAGGTATGTTATTATTACGAACGATTTTTGTTAATTTTTAACCCCCGACGCAAAAACGACGGGGTGTTATAAGTTTGACGTGTCGGGGTGTGTGTGTGTGTGTGAGTGGGGGTGTGTGTGTGTGTGTGTGTGTCTGTCTGTGGCATCGTAGCTCCCGAACGGATGAACCGATTTTGATTTTCTTTTTTTTTAGACCAGTCTTACAACTGAATCTTAGTGAAGCAATCAGTGGAGTCCTTGTGCCAGTGTGCCCATTTAGTTTTTCTAGATATCGCCAAGCGGTTGGTCGACTCTTCACGTAACCAGAGGGCTGGCCTATTTTTTGGCCAAAGAATCAGCATTGCTATACAACGCAACGTGATAACACGTTTTGCCGTTGTCCCTACGCCGGATGTGTTCTTGCCCGTTCGAGAAATTGAATTCGGCACTTGTTTTGACGTATCAACTACTTTCCGAAGGTCCCGTATCTTCGTAGACCAGCGGGCAATTGGGTAACACATTAACAATCGGAATCGGTTTCATTTTGACAGTTCAACAACATTCATTGCGTTATTTACGTCACAGAACACAAAGACAAACTTTTCGAACCTATGAAGCCATGGATTGGAAATTTGCTTCAAAATGATTCAGATTCCGATTGATAGTGTGTTACGCAATTAGTGTGCTGACTACGAACTGCTACTGAGATACCAAAACTATAATATTATATTAATATGAAATGCAGGCCACAGTTTCAATATCACGTTAACACGTCAGTAGTCAGCGTATACACTCAACGCTACGTGTCTATGCACTGACGATATTAGGATACCGAACTAAAATTCTGGAACATGATATTTGAAATAGTTTTGAAAACAATAAACGATTAAACTTTAAATAAATTTGCAAAGTTGGATTTTTCGACAACTAAACACCGGCCTAAAAAGGTCACTTTGGCAAAATCATAAAAGGAATGAATCATAATGATATTCTTTTAGCTTTATGATTCTGCCAGTGGCCTTTTTAGGCCCACTGAATGTTTGCAGGATAAAAGGATTTATTTTTATACTTTATTTTTAAACTATTGATCTCATTGTTCATTTTATTTTGTTAAGGGGGAAGTGCCAGTCTATGGATTGAATAGTAATGTTTGTAAAAATAAAGAAGATTTTGTCCATCTGTCACAGGGCTGTATCTTTGAACCGTAATAAGTAGACACTTGAAATTTTCACAGAGTGTGTTCTACTTTAACCACTATAACAACAAAAAATAAAATAAAACTAAAAATTAAAGGGAGACTCCCCATGGGCGAACCGTGTTTTTTTTTCTACTTATGTATTAATTAACAAAAGTAATCCATACTTATGCATCTAAATCCAAAAAATCGTATCTTTTCTCTTTATAGCATTAGATAAACTATAGGAGAGAGCTTCAAGGCTTAAAGTTAGTTTATAATTATTCGTATCCTCTTTCAAGCCAATCAACTGAGAGAGTACCTACCGGGATAATTTTCATAGAATTTTAACCTGATATTTTAATTAATCATTTTAAGTTGTCTTGTTTCTCTTTTAAGGTCACAGCTCACTACAGTCACCCGGCACCCACTCCGAACCGCCTCGCCTCCTGCGGCTAAGTATTCTTTATTATGGACTTGTATGGGTATGCGCTTACTACTTACATCAACTCCGTAGCGTCACCGGATCGCCTCGGTCGTAAGCCCTCCATGCGCGGACGGCGGGTGGACCACTCGGTGCCAACTCGCTGCTCGCATGCCTTGCGTTGACTGCGCATTGCCAACGCGATAATGTTATACGCGACGCGAGGTCCTCTGGTTGACCGCGCGACGTTTATTGGTGATAACGCGACGTCCACCCGTGGACCACCTGTCGACAACGAGTGGACGCCGTGCGACGAGGCGGTGCGGGGTGGGTACTGGGTGGCTCTAATGAGCTGTGACGTTTAGGTTTTATAAAATTCCTGAAACGAAGGTAGCAACCAAATCCGTTGTAGAAAATCATAACAATTAACTGTTGCTACCGCCGCTCGTGTATTTGAGACGGCTGTCGGCGACGTGCGTCGACGGTTGCAGTTGTCGGATTCCGTAAAGGCTTTAGCACCGTAGACCACATACATACGCTGCGACAGGTTATACAGAAGATCGAAGAGTATAACCTGCCTCTCTGCTTAGCGTTTGTGTACTACGAGAAAGCTTTTGATTCGATCGAGACATGGGCTGTACTGGAGTCTCTTCAATGGTGCCAGATCGACTATCGGCACATTGAGGTGCTGAAGTGTCTGTACGAAACGTCAGTCCGACTCCAGGACCAGATCTCGGAACCTATCCTTCTGCAGCGAGGTGACAGGGAGACGTTATCTCTCCGAAACTGTTCACCGCTGCACTGGAGGATGTCTTCAAGGTTCTGGACTGGAAAGGGGCTGGCATTAACATCAATGGCGAGTACATAACTCACCTTCGGTTTGCCGAAGATATAGTCGATGATGTTGATGATGATGTCTGCTCGATGACCTCAGTAGAGCCTTCGAAAGAGTGGCTCTGAAAATGAACAATGGACAAAACGAAGGTCATGTCAAATGCCCATATAACTCCCACTCTCATGAAGATCGGAGACGTTATTCTCGAAGTCGTGGACGAGTATTTTTACCTAGGATAAACTGTCCAGTTAGGTAGGTCCAACTTCTAGAAAGAGGTCAATCGTCGAATCCGACTCGGGTACTACTGGGCAGCGTTCGGGAAGCTACGCAATATCTTTTCGTCCCACATACCGCAGTGTCTCAAGACGAAAGTCTTTGACCAGTGCGTGTTGCCAGTGATGACCTATGGCACTGAAACGTGTTCGCTCACAATGGGCCTTATTAGAAGGCTGAAAGTCACCCCCGGCTTGGAGTTTCCCTGCGTGATCGAATCTGAAATGAAGAGATCCGCAGGAAAACCAAGGTAACCGACATAGCCCCAAGAATTGCCAAACTTAAGTGGCAGTGGGCAGGGCACATTGCTCGCAGAACAGATGGCCGATGGGGCCGAAAGGTTCTGGAGTGGCGACCGCGTACCGGAAGACGTAGCGTTAGAAGGCCTCCCACAAGGTGGACCGACGACCTTGTGAAGGCCGCAAAAACGCATTCTCTCGTCCGCCGCACTGTAACAAACGAATAGACAAAGTTCCTTCCGCATATAATGTTAGAATGGAAGTAAAGACCTCACAACCCATCACTTCAAAACCACCAACCACATCGAATCCCTAACAAAATCCACAACTAATTAGTTTAAATCCGTCACGAACAACCACATAGCCGTAGGATGTCAGCAGAAAGAGCATCAGCTCTGTATGAGACCGCCGGGGGGCTTGAATTGTGCCGATCCAGAATGCAAATTACCAACGCCACCTGTACTAATGGATGCAGTCTGGCCTCTTTCACTGTCGGGCCATAGAAACAACTAGAGCGTTAGCGAGCGAACAGAGGGGCGTTTTTTAGGGTTCCGTACCCAAAGGTTAAAAATGGGACCCTATTACTAAGACTCCACTATCCGTCTGTCTGTCACCAGGCTGTATCTCATGAACCGTGATAGCTAGACAGTTGAAATTTTCACAGATGATGGTGATCTGTTGCCGCTATAACAACAAATAAAATAAAGTTAAAATTTAAAGGGGTATAAAATAAACTTTTTAATTCGGGATTTTGACCCAAAATGCAGGGTGTATTTTGGGTCAAAATACCGAAAATCTGACATCAAGTCTTGCCAAGGGGTATCGTGTTACTCAGTCAGTGGATTGTGCAGACAGACAGTCCATTCATGTAAAATACTGGTATTCAGCTGCATCCGGTTAGACTGGAAGCCGACCCCAGCATAGTTCAGAAAAGACAGGCAGATGATGATGAGCATTCTGAAAGTTGGTGACGTCGTATAAAGATGTCAAATATTTCGCTGTTTTGATTATTTTTCTATATTACTCAATTAAATTATGAAATATCGCTTCGCAGTGCACTAAAATATTGATTATAGGTAAATTGCAATAATAAAAATGAAATAAGTGTTGTAAGTTTTAGTTGTAAAAAAAGTATTTGGAATTATTCGAGCAAGGAGTAAGTAAATATAATATAATTATTATGTCAGTTTTCAATCCAGATTATTATTTCAGTATATTTCAAAAACCTAATGTGTGTGTTATAATTCTACTACAACTTACGTGGGAAATGTTCTTGTTTTTTAAAACCCGAGTCAGCTCGAGTTTCGACTAAAATCTTCGTTCGGTTTCTATACTAGTCGGCAAACATGGTATAAATTTCATATTACATTTAGGTGTATTTAATATTTTTGTTTACGAAATAAGACGTCACCAAATAAAATTCTTCTTTTATTTGTTCTCACACACTATTGTCTACATTTCTTTTTCATTTCTCCTTTTAAATAAGCAGTACCTATATACTCAATACTAATATTTCGTATCCAGCCGGTCGATTCTGTAAAAATCTCACCGTGAAAACATAAGTGAAGTGAGTTTGTTTTTGCTAGGAATTGACTCCACGCTCACTTCACATAAGTTTTCGCGGTGAGATTTTTACAGAATAGCACCGTTTTATTTACTCTGTGTACGTCGTACATCTATAGTATCTACCTATATACTTATATTACTAATAATAAAGCTAAAAAGTTTGTTTGTTTGTTTGAATGCGCTAGTCTCTGGAACTACCGATCGGATTTGAAAAAATCTTTTTGCATCCGATAGCCCAATTCTTGAGGAAGGCTATAGGCTATTTAACATCACTCTAGGACCTTTAAAAGCCGAGCAAACAGATAAAAAGTTAGAAAGAAAGCTAAGCGAAAAAGAATTCATAATCTTTTATTTATAGCACGGGCAGATGATGCGATGCGACGCGACGTGATGGGTCGGGGCAACAAGAAATTTCACGCGGACAAAGTCGCGGACAGTGTAGTCAATAATAAAATTAATAAACCTCATCGTACCTACTTTATGTACCCCAAAATCAAATTTCCCACAATTGATTAGTTTCTCGTGGCCCCACAGTCACCTGGTACGTATCTTTGAACACGCTCAAGACCTTTATTACTGCCCAAATAGACTTAAGTTAGCACTATATTAAGCTGTGCAGTAATTAAATTTTAGTTTATAACACAATCTCTTTCATTCGTGTTTTGGTGAAATCATCGGATATCTATGGGTGAAATAGTTTAGTACGGATTTTCAGACTAAATGCGATATTTTGCAGACTTGCTGTTGCTTGCATTTTCACTCGGTATCCTACGGTGACTATGCATGGACAAAAAGTAATCTATGTAGAAAACGGAAGAGCTCATTGGGCATCAAAAACTTCGTCCGCATCGCATAGGAAAAGTGCCCAAAAAGCTAGTAGCGGTGCCACTTTGGATGGCAATGCTGATTCTTTGATACTTGTACGTAATATACATACCTACACATTTTAGTGTTAGCTTGTATTATTTCAGGACATTTTCTATCTGTAAGCCTACTTAGGTACGCACATCAAGCTACCCGAAACTGTCAAATTTTCCCAATCAACTTTGAACCTTATGCTTTAGTGATAAAGTTGAAAATCTATTGAAGAAATTTGACAGATTGTAGTAGCTTGATGTGCTGGCGTCTGTACATACAATTCCGATGCCACATATGTATGCGTGATTGATTAAGAAACCTCTTCAGAAACTTTTTCGTTTATTATACTAAATTTTTATTCGTTTAGAAAAATGCCAAACTACCAAAAAACGCCATTTGAAACAAAATGTTCTAAATATAATACCAGTTTTTAAATGTCAAGTAATTTAGGTAGAAATAATAATCTAATAATAAATTAAAATAATATTAAAATATTAACGTTTTCCTTAACGAGGTGTTTATCTCTTAACAGGAAAAATAAGTCTCTTAAATCAAATTTAAATTAAACGAATCTTCACAAAAGAAATTCCCACAGTAACTCGTTAATTTAAATTAAAGGGACTACAGGACCTAAACGCAAAAAAACGCAAGTTTTATAATGCCTACAGTAAACAAAATTAGAAAAATATATGATATTCTTCAGGATATTACCTATATGCTATTTAGATAGTGTGTTGAAAACATAATAAAACAAATTTTATACGATAGAAAAAAATCATGAAGATACCTCTAAAAACTTTCTTTTCACAATAAAAACCATACTAATATACCTACTTACATACAATCATTCTGATTTTTTGTCAGATTATTCTACAAGTAACATACTAAAGCACTAGAGTTTTATTTTTTTAGTCCAAACAATAGATTTTTTGTAAATACTTAGTTGCTTCATATTTTGCAATAAATTACCAGCGTTGTGTCATCGCGCTTCCTTTCTTTTCTATGCAGTCCGACAGTGACCGCGCTTTAGGTCATGTAGTCCCCTTAACATTCTAGTCAACTGTATTTAACTACCATAACTAGGTACTATAACACCTCCTATCACTACATATTATAAAACAAAGTCCCCCTCGCCGCGTCTGTCTGTCTGTCTGAACGCAATTGACTCAAAAAGTACCGAACGGATTATCTTACGGTTTTTATTTTACCAATAGACGTACCGTGCATTCGCGATTTATTTGCCAAAAATGTAAACAAATATGAATTAATGGAAAAATAACTTTAAATCCTGCACAATAAAGTTCAGTTTACGCTACAACTCCAAACATTTTTATAACTTTTTCAATTCAATAGTCCTAGTCAAAAAATAAATTAATTATACCATTAAAATAAAGTTGATATTTGTTTAACTTGAAATAATATTAATTTGAAACATAAGCTTGAATAGGCGGTATTTATGTAAAACGAATCCAGAGATACGAAACATTGAGTAGGTATCTACTAGTTCAAAAAATACAACTGCACCATTCCAACTTTCATTTTTTCCTTATTCCCCCGAATTGGAGTATCAAAAAAAACAAAAGCAAATATCATTCCTATAAACGGCGTATAGGTAGGTGTGGAGCATCCTCAACTGTATTGGAATTCAGAGAACGAAAGAAAACCGTAAAATTTCTCGTGAATACAGCCACTGTATTTTCATGACGTGACAAATATGAGACAAATAAAAATAAAACGGGTATAGGAATATCTTGGGAAGCAGACGTGGTCGGTAATATATTCATGGGAAGTCCCAGAATGTTGTTTAGGCTCTATAGAATCGAATTGGGGACTGGAATTGAACATAAGGTGGGACTGTTTTAACTTTAGATAAATAGTCTAGTGGTCGGGAATGCTACTGCTGAACATGATGGCCTGGGTTCGATTCCAGTGTCGGGCAAAGAGTTATTGGGGTTTTCCGTCTGTAATTTCTCAGAAGTAGTCTGGAGTCTGGATTTGTGCCGAAAGTGTGAAAGTGGTCTATCAGTAAGTATTATTACTAAATCTGTTATTAGTTTATTTAGTAGTTTAGGGTTCCGCACCCAAAGGGTAAAAACGGGACCCTATTACTAAGACTCCACTGACCGTCTGTCTGTCTGTCTGTCACCAGGCAGCTCATGAACCGTGATAGCTAGACAGTTGAAATTTTCACAGATGATGTTTCTGTTGCCGCTATAACAACAATTAATAATAGAAATAAAATAAAGTTAAAATTTAAAGAAGTATTTATAAAAGAAACGTTTTTTGTCGGCGTTTTATGCCTTGTGGTACGGTTTTTTTTTGTTGTTAGTATATGATAGTATATTTCGTTATTAGTATATTACTATATGTTGAAACTACATACCTACTTCATGTATTAAATATTTGCAAGCCATCATTACATGGCGGAATTTGTCTTTGCACTACAATTTTATATATCATCCATCTTTTGTACATACCTACCACATTTTATGCAAATGAACGATTTTGATTTGATTTGAAACTTTCCCAGACCAGCACCGATGGTATACGATAAGGCACCACTGAGATGAAGATTTAGAGATATTTTTCTAATAGGAACACACAATAAATAGGTACATACGTGGCCTTGCTAGAGCTATTTTATATTGTTCCTGCTGAAACGAGAGAACGAGAAGATGTAGGTAACTAACTTCATCAACATCATTTCAGCCGAAAGACGTCCACTGCTGGATATAGGCCTCCCCCAAGCACCTCCACTTCGACCGGTTCTGTGCTTCTCGCATCCAACGGGTTCCTGCGGCCTTCACAAGGTCGTCGGTACACCTTATTTATTTATTTAAACTTTTCGCACAAAAAGGTACAAAGGCGGACTTAATGCCTTAGGCATTCTCTACCAGTCAACCAAGGGTGGTGGTGACCTTGTGGGAGGCCTTCTAACGCTACGTCTTCTGGTACGCGGTCGCCACTCCAGAACCTTTCGGCCCCATCGGCCATCTGTTCTGCGAGCAGTGTGGCCTGCCCACTGCCATTTAAGTTTGGCAATTCTTCGGGCTATGTCGGTTACCTTAGTTCTCCTGCAGATCTCCTCATTCCTGATTCGATCACGCAGGGAAACTCCAAACATAGCCCTCTCCATTGCCCTTTGGGTCACTTTTAACCTTAAAAGGCCCATTGTAAGCGGCTATCTTGCATACATATAAATAAGGTCTATTCAAATGTATGTTTCCAATTTATTATTGATGTAATTTCAAGTTAAACAAATATCAACTTTATTTTAGTGGTAATTAAATTGATTTCCACCCAAAAAACTATTAGAAATGCGACGTTGCCAGCCCGCGCGATATGAATAACTTCATTTGTTTCCAGCTCACCAAAGATAGGACAACATCTCTAAAACTAAATACAGGCTAGTTCTCACTGTTCCCAGTATCTTGCACAGTCTCAAGGAGCATAAAAGCCGCCTTTACACTGTCGGGCACAAATTAAGGCTGTCTGTTCCGATAGTGTGCACTGGGGCTCGTCTTGAGGTCGCACAATATTCTGTGAAGCTAAGATTAGTGTACACTGAAGGTGTATTTTAGTTCTAGTCTAGTTTTGCTTTTTGAACCTGAAAGGACTAACTGTCGAAAAAAACACAAACAGAGTAATAATAATATCGGATATACATTAAAACCGAGTACATCCCGAACACAGCCGAACAGAACAACACATCCGAAGCGGGAATTTTTTTGAATCGTCATATAAACAAAACACGCACGGTGTCGCTTACGGTAACAGTGGAGCGAGTTCAATGATTTTTTCCCATCTCAAAAAATATCCAAAGTGCCTAAAGAAGTTTTCACTTCAAAAACAAAACATTGATTTCAGTGCCTAAAATAAAGTTTTAATTAGACGTATGATCTATTACTAAAATGTAAAGAGAAAACATCGTGAGGAAACCGGCATGTCCTAGAACCAAAAAATCGAAGACATGTGACATCTACCAACCCGCACTGGGCCCGCCGCCCCGGGTGGATTACGGCCCGGTTTTGGTGGGTTTGAACCCACGACACAAGACTCGTAAGTCGCAGCCATTATCACTGGTCCACCACTGCTTTGAAATAAAATGATCGTCTACAAATTACATTTTGTCAATGTAATGGTAGGTATGTTTACCACTTGTGACAATTATTGTAATTGATAATTGCGATCATTTTTCCATTGTGAATTTTTCACTGTAGGTAGTAAATCTATCTCCTCAGTGAGACCATACCGTTTTTAGGAAAAGAAACGCTTATTGTTACTTTCACGAGAATAGGCCTACCAAATAGGTATATATAACATTCCCAAGGACCGAAACATCTCACCAGCGACCAACTGCATTACTGTTGTACTGTATTTTGTAAGATCCAATATTGTTCCACCACGAAATCTTGGCCAAAGATCGAGCCAAAGTCTAAGGCAGTATACTTCGGAAACCTGTTCAAAGCATGGCTGATGTTATTGCAACCGTTCTTCAGTCCAAACCTAATAGAGGCTAGTAATTCAGCTCCGGAGATCCGAGATCCGTCAGGTCAAACAAAGATGGCGGCGATGGACTTGATTAGTTTCAAGGCTTTGAGAATTTGAACATCCTTTGTGTACCTGGCTTTATTTTGGTCGGATTGTGTAATTGCTTGGTTATTAACTTATTAGATTTAAAGTTATAATATTTATTTAAAGGATTTAGGGGTGGCCTTTGCCCAGCAGTGGGACAGTATAGGCTATCAAAAAAAAAGTTATAATCTGGTGGTTGATTAAACTTCAGAAATTGGGTGTTATTTTTTTTTTGGTATTTTAATATTGTTCTACTTTATGTATGTGTGTCATGATAGCCCATCGGTTAAAGCCTCGTATCCACTAGGCAACAATTGACGCGCAACACGTGACGCTCAACATCATGTAGCGCTCAATATGACGCGCAGCTTGTTTGTTTCCGTATGAAAAATTTCCGGGTGATCAGTTCAGCGGTTTAAGCGTGAAGAGGTAACAGACAGACAGACTGACAGACACACTTTCGCATAATATTAGTATGGATAAATAAGTTAGGATTAGTTAGGATTTATGGTCTTACTTTAAAAAAAAAACTATTTTTATTTTTTTAGTCTAACTGTTTGTTCCGGTTAACCTCCGAAACGTCTGGACCGATTTTGATGAAATTTGGTATGTAGATAGTTTGAACCCTGGAAAAGGACGTAGGCTTTCTATTTCTTATCGACATACCACGCGGGCGAAACCGCAGGTGGAAACTAGCTATTATTATTAATAAATAAATTTGAAATTTCAATTTTGAGCAACAAATTTCCACCAACATTGAGGTCCATTTTAGAACAATGTTTATGTTTTTATACATATATGTATATATACTTTATTATTGTAAAGTCACGAGCAAAGTATGTATACACTTGGCTTTACTCAAAGGCGATTTTCTCCTTTATTTTTGAATTAAATTTTATATTAGTAGAAACATAATTATGTAGTATTTTCTAACCCATAGGTATATGTAGATTGTCGTATTTCAACGTTGCATTCGTTATTTCGTGAAAAAATCGCAATTTAAGGTTGCCAAATGTTGAAATATAGGTGCTCGTGACTGTACACCAGAAAACACATAACAAAAAAAAGTTTATGGTCCGAAAAACGAGAAAGTTATTTTTAGATGAACTTAACGTGTTTCATACAACCCACGCAGTTGATGAATTACTAATTACTGAGAAGCCTCTCCATAAATTTTGCCGACGACCTGCGCAGACATAAGTAAGATGTTTGGTTAAATTTTCAGTCTCTATCCACTGTCCATTGGCGAAACTTTGTTGTTTTAGCTTAGTTTTTATTGTTTTAAAATAAAACAGTACCTAGTGTTTATTAAATTACATTGTATAAATAAAATAAAAAAATTACATCGTACTCGTATAAATACAATAAAAAAAAACCTTTTATTTCTTGTATTATACAGTCTAATTTCTAGTCGTATGCTCGAATGGCTTAATATAACGTAGATTAATATTTTTTTTTAGTTTTGTTATTTTTTTTTTCTATTTCTTCTTTTTCAAGAACCCCAGTTTGGGTGAAGGTGTTCTCAAAAGATGCTCATTTGTGTGGGTCTTGTGCTATTTGGCTCCAAAGAGACTAGGGCTAATCAAAGAGATTGGGATTGGATTTGGATTAGATTGAATGGTATTTAAACATTCAATCTAATTTACTAAAAAAATACCTACTGAAAAATTCTTCACTAATGGGATTTGATACGATTAACTTAACAGTTAACTGTCCATTATGATTCATAATGTTATCCTTTTATGATTCTGCCAAAATGGCCTTTTTAGGCCTTTTTAGACTCTGAAGGTAATCGTAATGGACGAACATTGATCAACAAGGATTACCAAGTATTTACATACAAGTTGATATAATTATCTATACCTACTGATTAGGACAAAAATACACAAACCACACGAACACGTACGCAAATTTTACTTTGCATGTTGTTTTGTTTGTATGTCGGGGTAATATTCGGAACTACTGATCCAATTCCGAAAATTCTCCCACTAGTGGGAGCTTATAGCATTGCCGGGTGTCATAGGATGTTTTAAACAGGGTGGCAGGGGGATGAAATGTTGTTTTTAGTTATATAATCTATCAACACACAGCCCAACCCAAACCGCTGGTCCTAGAGACATGAAACTTGGAGGGTGTGTTCTTTGTGAAGAGTACCTAAGTATCCACTAACATCAACTCACAATCTGTTACCATGGATCCAGTACATGATTCTGGGCCTAAACCGACGAGTTGGTTTAGAATCGTGCTGAATTTATGGTTAAGGCTCCTACAAACATGCGCGACACACGATAAAAACGCGCGCGACACAACGGTGAATTTGTGTCGCGCGCGATTTTATCGCGTGTCGCGTCTGTTTAAAGGAGCCTTTACAGTTTGCGCATCGGTCTCCCTGCCACATTTTATGTTTAAAGCACGAAAACGCGGGCAGAAGCCAGTTGTAAATATTTTAGCAACTGAATCAATTACTTATCCTAGCGATAAGATCGTCATTACTAGGTATAACACCCAAAAACAAATAAACCTACATCACCGAATCCGTTTGCGCAAATCACATAACATTTATATTGTTTAGCTGAGAAATTTTCCGGTCGCAAGAATTTGAAATACAATTCACAGCCAATATAAAATGGCGTGGCAACCGTCTTTCAAATAAATCGTCATCTTTATGAAATGGTATCGATAAATTTCATTGGCTCCACAATATCGAGCACACTGTCGCACACTCATATGAAATATTAACGGCACTCGATTATATTTCACTATCTTTAGCGAACGTTCTAGAAGATAATAGGGAAATATTTATTCTTTCCGTACTATTTGTAAAGACATTGTGGGTTCTTTCATCTTGGCTTCGTCATCACACTCACTCACACATTGCGTCTTGAACGTGTACAAAAACTTTTTTTGGGGTATTTGGCCTATGAAATATCTCTAAAATTGGTTCAATACTGGAGGAGGAAATAGGCGAGAGCCAAACCTCGAATTATGAGGCTTTTTCAAGAGTCTTTCCGACCGCAATGAAGTATGGATATACTTGATCATCACCTCATCGCCTACCTTTTTCCCAAATTATGTTACCAGTATTTTACGTGCAGACAAAGTCGCGGGCGGCGGCTAGTACCAAACATTAGTACGAATTCAGATTCAAAAGATATCGCCTGATAAATTCTCATAAAAAACAAAAGAACTCGTTCCACGGTATACAATGGAGCATTTGATCCAAGGACGAAACAAAAGCAAAAGTATTTTGCACGACACCTGTCTGAAAAAACTCAGAACTTCTCAGCCTTAAAATTCAGACAAGACATGTCCAATTTGTCTGATAAGTTTCCATGAAACACAATCGAGTTAGATGGTTAGACTTTTTTACGTGAATATGTTAGATTCTTTTATTTTTGGAAACAAGATACGGTCTGAATCACAGATTTATGTAGATAGACCTGTATGAAAACCAAGCGTGCCATTTTTTGGGTACCTACTAAGACGTATAAAATATACATATATTTTTATTTCTTTCTTATTTGCCAAATAGTTCGGCAAACGTCATCTATAACTATCCCAAATTTCAAGCTGATAGCATTTCCAACTGTGACAGACAGACTGAGTCTCACCATAAAGGTTCCGTTTTACCACTTTGGTACGGAACCCTAAAAAGGACAAAACACACATATACATACATCAGAACACCATACACAGACAATAGAGACACACCATTCAATCATCACAAGAGAGAACACAACACATTAAAAACACAAGACATCATTCATTTCGTACCCAAAAATTAAAGTGGCCGAAAAAAAAAATACTGCTTTTTTGGGATGACTTTTTGAGATTTTTTTACTATTACCTACGACGAAGGTCTACACCCCCCCAACCCCCCTGCTGATTTGAGATTGAAAATGCCAAAAATCATAATTATTTTTATAACAATTTTATAGTTAAAACCGGTTCAGGAATTTAATGTTTTCCTTTGAGACGCTTTTCGTGTCTGTGACCGTGTTCTTCTTTTAAAATATGCAACGGTTGATATGACACGGTTTTCATTTCACTTTCTTTTTTTTTGTTGGTTTTTTGTCATTTCATTTAGTTATTTTTTTATCCTTTGTTTCAATAAATACATATAAATTACATTTTTAAATATTAGAATATAAAAACATTAATTTGAAAATATAAAAAATTGTTGCCCACCGGTATCGGGATCAAGGTCCAAGCTACCGGCGCAGGGCTCCAGAGAGAGGAACCTCCTGACAATGTGAGCCGTGTCCAGAAGTACTGCTTTCTGAATCAAGCCCTTAATCCAGCTGCCCAACGAGAGCCTCTTCGGGTGTTGGTCGAGGCTCTTGGCTATTAATCCATTGGCTGTCACGACTATCGGCACAATGATTGCTGAGTCCACATCCCACATTTCGACAACCTCTCGAGTCAAGTCAAGATAATTAATTTGTTTATCTTTCTCGGCTTTCACGAGGTTCTCATCATTTATATTATCATTACTTTTTCATTTAACGTTTTACGTGTATAACACATAATAAAGAAATCTCCATCTTTGTCATGCCGTAAAAACCATGTGATGCAGGAGCGGATCGCTAGTAATTTATATTCTCACAAAATAACATGTCATCTCCAACTTTTCTTATAAAAATTGTAATATTTTACTCAACAATATCGTAAAGGTAAAATGGCGACCATCCAATGACTGAAACTGGCAGGTCCTTAATGGGCTCAGCTTAGATATAACACTTATTTAATAAGCTGTTATAACCAAACACTGTTTCAAGAAAGATTTTGTAATAACAGCATTTTCAGTTTCGTATAGTCTTTTAGGGGAAGCTGTGAAAAGTTTTTATTTAGTGGCTTGAGGTGAAGTTACTGCTTTGTTGGAAAGCTTATTATTTTAGGATTTATTACTTTAGGATTAAAACTAAAAAAGGTAAAAAATAGTAAAAGTTACCTACTTACCGTTTTTATGGCTATGACTTTAAAAAGTACCTACCTAGTTTTGCAATACGACAAAGTTCCTTCAATACCTACCCAGAAGTGAAGATCGCAACAACTTTGCCTCAGCCATTGTAGGCCAAGTGGGTAATCATCATCTGCCTAGCCATTTCCCAAACATCATCATCTGCCTAGCCTTTTCCCAACATAGGTTGGGGTCGGCTTCCAGTCTAACCGGATGCAGCTGAATACCAGTATTTTACATGGAGCTGCCTATCTGACCTCCACAACCCAGTGACTGGGTAATACGATACCCCTTGGTAAGACTGGTTGTCAGACTTTCGGGCTTCTACCCGTAACGACTGCCAAAGATCCACGAATGACAGCCGGGACCAACGGCTTAACGTGCTTTACGAGACACGGAGGGGTCACGGTATGCAAAGATGGTCACCCATCCACAGACCAACCGCGGCAAGATCGATCGACCTGTGCGGCTGTTATTATTTAGCCACGGGCCCCTCATGCCAGTCATTTCCCAACTAAATGTGTGCATATCTACGAGCGGCACGCGTCAACGGCATAGGTAACTGCAGCGGTCGACAAAGTGCCGCTCGCGTATTTAAGTACGGTGTTCAAAAACACGAGCGGCATGTTGTCGATGGCAGTAAATATTGGTCCCAAAAATGCTTGGCATATTTTCCAAAAATCCTAGGTTAGTAAAGGAAATCACTAATTCCTATGCTGGACGTTTTGATTGTGGCAATATTCCTCACCACAGCGATAAAGTCTAACAAGAAGGCATTGGCTATCTTGATAACAACCCTGCTAGAAATCCAACAGCACCTGCATATTTCCCAAGAAAAGTATGCGCTTCGGGAATCATCGTGTGTCCTCGGAAATATGAACGTGTGATAATGAGATCTAATATTTACAATCAAAATTTTACAGCCATGCAAGTACTAGCCTTTTTTGTCATACCATGATTACAAAATTATAGATTACTAGCATTTGCTAGCGGCTTCGCCTGCGTAGATGTCGGAAATTATCCCACAGGAACGTACTTACTATCGGGATAGAAAGTATCACGTCTGTTAATCCTGGTTATAAACTATCTGTGTGCCAAATTTCATCCAAATCCGTTTAGCCTTTTTAGCGTAATTGAGTAACAAACATCCAAACAAAACAAACTTTCACATTAACAAAAACGTTTAAGTGACAAATGACGATCTGCGACCGGAGTTGGAAACCCGACAGAGAGAAAACTTCTTAAAAACGCGCAATGATAGGTTCACTGGGCACTCCAAAGCGAGGTAGTACACATGTTAGAATCTTTACCTTTATGGGGTTACTCAGTGGCGCGACGTTCGTACTAATTCGGAAAAACGAAGTTTACCGAAGCGCAAACCTTTTCTGGTTAACCTGTAGAAGTGTCAGACTTACTAAGACAAAGCAAGCACTTCCATATCAACATGTAGACACATTTTAATACTAACTAGCTTACTAGGCCATTCGGAATAGAATCCAGACCGTATCATTGCGGCGTTCTAACATCTGCGTCGCCGGTCTATTTGCATATCGTAACAGATCCTTACACGCAATGACATCCTGGGGCGTCGGTTGAGACTTGCTTTTGCACAGATTTAGTCGAGGAAACTGTGTAAATTAATCCGTTATATTCTGCAACCCGGTTTGTATATTGTAATTTTATAAATGAGCTGTTTGTTTTCTATTAATAAAATTAAATTTCAGTCGACAACATCCATCGGTTTCTTACTAAACTTCAACTATATCCGACGATCCTGCATACCTATCTCTTTTGCTGACTGTGCCTACAATTTTGCGTTATTTGATTACAAAAAAACACTTTTTTTTTTTAAAGTCCTTATTAGCATGTATATTTCTTAAAGACAAACAAATGAAAACCACCGTAAGATTTTGTAAACATTTTTATTTGTTAATTTAAACAGACTATGAAAGTTTTTGGTCAAATATTTACCAAAAACATACGAGTACATTATGGTTAGATACATTACTAGACATTTGAATCTCAAATGAATGCAGTACTGTGAACTTGGGTTAAATTGTTCGACGCGGTTATTTCGGCAGTCAGTTCAACTTTGTATAGCAAAGTTGACAGGAGTTTAATAGCAAAATCAATTAACCACTTCTATTTTAACACGCTTTTAGTAGTTCAGTTATTGTGAGAGTTGTCTTAAAGTATTTTAAACAATAGAGCACATTATATCGTGTCCAGCGTGTCCTCGATATTATTATCTCAGCATCAATACCAAAAACTTGTCAAAAATGAAGGGGAGGTAGTTTGACAGATTGAGACAGATCAGACTGTGAAGTTCTTAAGGGGCTTTTTTTTCTTTTTTTTTTTTTTTGCGGATGGGAAGTCGTCAAGTGACCCCTCCCTACAGGACCTTAACACAAAAAACGCAAGTTTTCGAAACAATAAAAGTATGATCGACTACAGTAAACAAAATCAGAAAAATATATGATATTCTTCAGGATATACGCTAGGTATATAATGTGTTGTAAACATAATACAACTAATTTGATAGGTATGATAGAAAAAAATATGAAGATACCTCTAAAAACTTTCTTTTTACAATAAAAACCATACTAATATACATGCCATCATTCTGATTTTTTGTCAGATGATTCTACAAGCAACATACTAAAATACTAGGGTTTTCATTTTTTAGTCCAAACAATAGATTTCTTGTAAATAAATAATTGCTTCATATTTTGCAATAAATTACCAGCGTTGTGTCATCGCGCTTCTCTCTTTCTTTTCTATGCAGTCCGACAGTGACCGCGCTTTAGGTCATGTAAGCCCCTTAAAATTACGAGAACTGCCCCTCTGTTGTCTGTATGCTACAGGAGCTGATGGAGGCTACTGAAGGTGCCAAGCTCGTAGCCAAATTCTGGGCTGACTGTATATAGATTGCCATGGACACGCTAAGAACATATAGTCTATTCAAATGTATGTTTCAAATTGATGTTATTTCAAGTTAAACAAATTTCATCTTTATTGTAATGGTAATTAAGTTGATTTCAGACGTATTCCACATTGGGCACCCGGTTAAATGGCACCTGAGTGAATGTGCCGTTGTGTATCAGGTGCATTCCCTCAGGTGCCATTTAAGCGAGTGCCCAATGTGGAATACGTCTGATTTCAGAGTGACTAGCACAATTGACAAAGTTATAAAAATGTTGGAAGTTGTAGCGTAAACTGCACTTTAATCTGGAATTAAAGTTATTTTTCCATAAACTCATATTTGTTTACATTTTTGGCAAATAAGTCGCGAATGCAGATTAGATATACATACATAAACTCACGCTTCGTCCCATGGGGGTAGGCAGAAACTACAGCACGCCACCTGCTAAGACCCTTAGTCAGCCATACTCCTTTTGCTTAATTTACGTTCATACATCTAGTAGGTACCTCTTACTACTATTTTAATATGCAAATACGAAATTGCAAATTACAGTTTAAACGGGAATGTCTAGACAGATTTGTTAGAGACGATAAAACCCCAAATACCTACTCTATAGTACAGTCACCCTAACCCTATCGTACACCCACATTTTGCCAGAACCTTCCGGAATAATGTTGTATACACAGGGAACCTTCCGGAATTAATTATAGAGACTGACCAATTCGATTGGAAACCTCTATTTCTTGTTACGATTTATTCGATCTGTTTTAGTAACAAATCTTACGCAGATATTCACCCCTCTTTTTTTTCCATTTTCAATGTTTTTTTCAGGTGTACTCTCACACACACACACACACACAGTTATGTTTAAGTTCCAAGTAACAGTGGGCGAGCCTGTTGCCATCAATCGGGCACGAATCCAGACTGCGGGGTTGCTACTGAGAAATTCCAGATTGAAAAACCCAATAACACTTTGTCTGACCTGGGAATCGAACCCAGGACTTCGTGTTCAGCAGTAGCGCTTGCAACCACTAGACCAACGAAAGAGTCACGAACGAACGAGATTATTAAGATACACTAGTTTTTTTCTGATTATTTCTTTGTTAGATTCCAGTCTGTGATCAGGGTTCTCATTGACATATTCCGCGGATGGTTTTTCATCCCAATCGATCCTTCTATCCACGACAATGATTACGTCACATGAAATCCTCTAATTAAAAGTTTAATCTCTAAGAACTGTACGGTCCAGCCGCTGTAACATGACAACTTTTATTAGGACCCTAGGTTGTTTTTAAAAATATTTAAAAGAAAAAAGCCGGGCAAAAGCGAGCCGGACTCGCGCACCGAGGGTTCCGTACCATCATATGTTTTTAATCATCGGCGAGGCCTATATTCATCAGAGAATTTTAACACTGCACTGCGGTGTAGAATATTGCAGATTTATGTCAGCGCCATCTCTTGACCGATAGTGGAACTAATGTAACTTTTGTTGATGATTTCTGAAAATGTTTGAGAATGCAAACTGCGCTCTTTCTTAAGATACCCCACATGCCCTTGCACCTTGGCTACTGCCCCACTTCGAATTTTTCAGACCCTCTTTCAGTCCCTGTTGCAAAAAATATACATATATTTTTATTTCTTTCTTATTTGCAAAATAGTTGGGCAAACGTCATCTAAAACTATTGCAAATTTCAAGTTGATAGCATTAGTAGTTCTTGAGATATCCAGCTGTGACAGACAGACAGACAGACTTAGTCTCACCATAAGGGTTCAGTTTTTACGAAATATCTTTTAAATTGGTCCAATATTGGAGCAGAAAATAGGCGAGAGACAAACTTTGAATCATGACTTTTTACTTAGGCTTTTTCAAAATAATCTCTCCGACCGAATTTCCTCTTAACTGGTTGTATACCGTAATTACAGAAACAAATAAGAAGCCACTGTGTCTCGCGTGGATCCACGTTCCGGCTAAATGACAATAATGATAAATAACCGATGCGTCCCAATAGAAGTCGTACGGTTACAATCCGCACAATCAACTAACTTGTCAAAGTTAGCATGTTCATTTTAATAAAAAGTTGAGTCTCCCTTTATTGCCAGTGAGACCGGCGACTTTTGAACCACCATCAACTATATTATTTGATTCGTTTACTTAGTTAGATATACAACATTATTTTTAGTATATGCGAAACCCGAAACACGTGCCTAGTATTTTTTTATGTAAAGAATCTATGTATGTACAAAATGTCAAAACTGTATCATGAAAAATCCCAAAGTTATAAGCTTGTTAAGTTACCTGTTTGTCCGTACAAAAACATGCTCACCCGCGCCGCGCCGTCTTGTCTTGCGTTTTGCGCGTCGTCTTTGCGTCTTGATAGCCTATCAATGATAGGTAATAGTAAACACCTAGGTACCTAACCGTTCAGCGCGGAGATTGGATAACCTACTTAGTGACGCTCGGTGTCCAACTTTTAAGCTTTTTTAAATATGTTTGGGACAAAATATAACATGGGGTAAAAATTATTGGAATCGATTCAGTTACTTATTCTGAACAAACTATATTCTGGTTTCGCATATACAAAAAATAACGTTGTATAGTGGCCTCTAAAAGTTAGTTGACATTTTTCCAGTTCAGCTGTGATGCCAAATTATGATTTAAAAATAAAAAAACTGGTATATGTTACCTAACTGGTACTTGATATTTTTTTTATTATAAGTCAATGGTTGAATTAGTCAATAAAAACGTTACAGCAGTTCAATCATTTGGAACACTAGGTTTTTAGGGTTCCGTACCCTACAAGGAAAAGCGGAACCCTTATTACATCACTTCGTTGTCCGTCTGTCAAGACTCTTTTTCTCAGGAACGCGTTTAGTTATCAAGTTGAAATTAATATCAAATACTCAGGGCTGCAATCCATTGAAGCAGTGAAAAAATCAAACTTCTAAGTCAACGCAATCAAAAGATACGGGCGTTTATGTTCCGTTTATGCCGCATATTTTGACACTCCCAAGGGAATCAAAACCTTTAAGGTACTTCCCGTTGACCTAGAATCAGAAAGCCAGAACTTGGGTCATGGGAAGTGTCAGTCAACCAACCGAGGAGATTAAAGATTTCGTTGATCAAACCATGAGCACTCGGACACCGCGGCCCAAGGGTTCTAACCCCAAACGGCTCGAAAATATAATTACCGATAAGATAACCGGATACCGGATACTTTCGCCGCTTGAAGTTTTTTATTTGAATAAGTTTTACTAAGTGGCTAGAGAAGGATGCCTGGAAGAATTTGGGGGAGGTCTTTGATAAACAGTAGGATCATAGATATAGATACACCTAGATAACGCAAGAGCAACTACTTCGCGTGCCAAAAATCGCACCAGCTTACGATAAAAAATCATAAGCCGCCACTTTCGCGCTCAGTCCTGTGTATTGCTGGCTGGGTAAGCGTGAGCGAGAGCGCGAGCTTTTGACGTCATAGTAGGTAGTCAAAAAATGGCACGCTTGGTTTTCATACAGTTTGTGATACTTGCGTTATCTAGGTCTATCTATATCTGTGAGTAGGACAGTGTAGAAAAAAAAACTTGTAATAAATAACAATTTTATGCGATCACCAAACTCTTTGGAAAGATTTGGGAGTCATAAGTAGAAACATCATTCACTGTAGATCTTTGAAAGTCGTTACGGGTAGTGTTGGCACCTGGCCCACGTGGAAGCGATTAGCTACCAACGATTTTCTCGCTCAAGAAATGTACAAAAGATTGTAGATGCCCTTTAAGTAAAAGATCTATTAATAGTAACAAAGAATAATAACATAATTTATTTGCGTAAAATATGGTATGGTACAAAATTTGTACCATACCATATTTTATGCAAATAAATTATGTTATCTTATTCATTATCTTTTAAATGGTGTTAAGCATAGGTCAGAGTGGCACAAACATGTTTAGCTAAGATAAAACATAGCATGCAAAAACATAATGTTACAGGATAATTGTATAATGGTACATAATGTTAGAATATAATGTCAATATTTTTATCCATAAATTCTTTCAAACTATAAAAGCTACATTCATTTAGCCATTTGTATAATTTGTTTTTAAATAATCTTACATTTAATAAGTAGTTTGCACACACACATTGCTAGACAGCTTTTATTATATTTGGATAGCTTTGGTAAATCATTTAACACCAGTCCATAAGGATCACGTCTGCTCCGAGGATATACATCGCTTGCTGTCTTGAATAATTGTTTATTCTTGGTCACAAACACACATATTTCGTAGATATAGGGAGATGGAAGCGGTAACAAATCAAGTTTTTTAAATATTGGCCGACATGTATCATCCGGCTGAAGTCCATATATATAAATATATTAATAGTTGATAGATGACTGTTCACTCGTTTGTTGCAGCGACGAGAGCTATCACAGAGAGAACTCGCTCAGCGACGCTCGGTTGGCGAGCAGAACACTCGCCGAGAGACTCACGCTTGGGACATTTGCATACACCAGCGACGAATCGCTCGTCGCCGTCGGCTGCATGTTACTTGCCAACTCGTTTTTGCTCGCCGGCGAAGGGACAGGAGCCTCAAAGCCCGAAAAGCTTGACTACTACTCCTGCCCAGTAGCGGCCCTAGGGCGGTGCGACGGCACCGGGCGCCGTCATAGAAAAGGCGCTGAAATCAACCGAACCACCAGGCATCAGTCATTGATGATAGTAACTTACTATAAAGCCGATCGTCTACAAGCAAGCTAGCAACTGCATATGCATATATCATAGGACCATAGTACATAGAGGGGCGCCATGTTAAGTGTCGTGTTATTGAGTGTCGTGTTACCCAGTAACTGGGTTATATTTATTCATATTTTAATGTTTTAAACATCATCAAACTCAAAGCATTTATTTCAGTTAAACCTTGTACAACAAGCACTTTTGAATTGTCAAAATTAAATAGTCTGTCAGTTAGAAAGTTTAAGCTAGATCTTCTTAGAGCTAGCATCATCATAAATTAAGTAGGTTCTGTATACTAGAAGGAGTATAACAATAGAAACAGTTGCATAAACGAGACAAAAAAAAAATTGCGATCGTAATTATAGTCGTGCAATAGGCTAAGCAGATGATGAGGAAGAAATATGATTATAGTGGTTTTAATTAAACCACTAGGGTCACGGGGTCCGAGACTCGTCACGTGACCAGAGGGCTGGCCTATTTCTTGGCCAAAGCATTAGCTTCGCCATACAACGTGGCAATGCTGCCAGCCTTTTGGGCACTGTTCCTGTTGACAGCTATGTAGACGAATTTTTTGATGCCCTATGATTCTTTTGCTTATTTTTACATATACCTACATGTACATAACTATTATTTTAAATATTAGCTTAATTATGTATTTTTTTAATTATAGGTTAGTTTTCAATAATGGTGGTTCAATACCATTTAATAGTTAGTATTATTTTGTTAAAAGTAAATAATTAAAAGTAGGTAATGCTCACATAACCACTAATTTAACAAATCCTGTAATTGGATTAAACAGTGGGAATATTTTGCGTATAGTAAACTAGGGACGGCTTTTACGATTTGACAAATTCTCTAAATGATGGTAAAAGCCGCATCAAAATCCGGACACACAGACAGACAGAATTGACAAAGGGAATTATTTAACTTATCCTCTAAAAACTTACGGACCTTCTGATGGACGCTTTTTCAAATTAAACACAGCTAAAAACTTTATAAGCTTCTAATGATGCACTTTTTTTTTAAATGAGCCTCTTTTTTACTCACTGGAATTTTCTCGCAGTTAGTCGCAGTAACTAAGCTAGGGCACCCTGACCGAATAGGTTTAGGTTAGGTTAGGTTAGGTTAGGTTAGTGACAGTGCCGGATTAGCTCATAAGCAAATTAAGCAATTGCTTAGGGCATCACATCTTGGGGGGCACCATAAGGCAGAAACAGCACCGAAACAGTATTTTCTAGCACATGAATGGCAAGGCTGTTTATCAGCAAGATATTACAAGACCCAAAAGTCACTGTAGAGATGTGCGCCAATCTTTACAAATCGCTCGTCGATGTTTTGGAAAAATACGAGGCGACTAGTGGGGGGCTTCAGGCGTGGATTGCTTGGGGCATCAAGTAGTCTTAATCTGGCACTGAATAGTGACAAACCGCGCGCGAGCCGAGCGAGCGAAACGAGCGGTGCCTCGGCAGCGGCCGGCGAGCGCTACATCCAAGTTGGGCGCAGTACGTAGTTATTTAATATTTTTAGGACCTCAAAATAGGAATTATTTGAGGTTTACAAAAGGAGGCAGATTTATGAAATAAAGTGTTTATTAATATTTATAGGAAAGTGAGATACGTTAATCATCAAGGGTTTTCCATACTTCTTTTCCACAATGCAAATTTGGTTGGTCGGTTTCGTCTAGCATAATCAGCCTCAGGCCTCCTCAGAGTGTCCTGTCTATATTACGAATTCTGACCTTTTGAAACAGATGTGTGGCAATATTGAGGCACAAGTTTCAGCCACCATTATCTAAATCTAATTAATAATTCTGTTATGAATATTTTTATTCTAATCATATTTGGCAAATCCAGTGAGTAATTAGTTTTGCATAAAAATAATAATGATTAGTTTTGGTTCAAAACGAGTTATAAAATAAAAATAATATCTAATTTGACTGTTCGAGTTATTTACAGCCCTTCGGAGAGAAAATTTTTAATTTGTATTCAGTTTTAATTAATATTAGATGTAGATAGCGAATGAGCATCTGAATTTAATACGAGACATAGAATTCTCATTATAGAATACTCTTTATTATGTACACATATAAATTTCAGATATAAATATAGAAATACAATACATCACGTCTATTTATCCCAAAGGATCGAGCAGAAGTGCACCTCAGTAGTATGATCAGATTACAAAAATTAAGTATTTTACTTATAACTCCACTATTTCCGAGTGCTCTAAGATATGTTTTATGGTATATATGGTAACTGACTTCTACCCAGACAAAATCGCGAACAGAAGCTAGTTCCGAAAATATCAATCCAGATCATATTTAATCGATATTGTCTTTCTTAACATTTCAAATCAGACAAAGCGATTCCCTACTCTATTTCAGGATTGTGCCGGAATATAGCAGTTCATCGTGGACGTGGTACGACAGCGGCTACCCTTTTTTTTGGATGGGAAATCATCAAATAACTTCTCCCGCCCTGGGCAGAGCGAGAGGGCATGTCACACTTTTACTGGCTAAAAGTCACCCGTGTTGTTCTAGTTGCCTATGCCAGGGGCCACGGTAACTGTTTCGAACATCCCACGATCCTGGCAGACATCGGTCCTAGCGGACCCCATCAGTTGGTGCTGACATCTCTTTGAGGCGCGCGGGGAACACAACGCGCCGTCGACCCGGGACAGCGGCTACCCTGACATCCAATGATTTCAAAAGAGCAATATATAAGTCAATGCTGACATCCACAGAGCACTTTAATAGTACTGGTTCTGTCATCAGAAGTCAGCCGCCACGCAACCATCGATGTGACGCTCAGCTAGAGCGACTGTCACCAGCCAGTGTCACTCTTATCCAACCTATTCGGTGATTTCAGTAACCTCGTAACAAAACAAAAACTTCGTCGCAGGCGTGTGACATCAGCAGAAAAATAGCCAAAAAATATGCCATCAGCTGCATTTCAGATATGAGGAACTCGAAGGACTGAAACTAGAGTCCAGCAGAAAGTATTCAGCCAACTTTTGCATGGTAATGCAAGACATTTCACATGCATTTATTCAGTTTCATGACTACGTCAAATAAAATGTCGGCAAGTTCGTCTGGACTAAATTTAAATAGCTGTAAAATATTTGCTGAACATTTTTTTTTGTGTTGAAGTTATTTTCCTTTGGTTTGCGGAGTTTCCGTATGGTGCTACTAATTTGGTTGGACTTCCTTAGTGTATGAGGCATTTTTCTTGGTAGTAAGAATTGCTCCAAATAAATCCTTCTTGGTTATATTTTCAGGTTGGAATACTTCCTCCATTTCATTAGTAAAATACGGTAAAAACGGAACAAATTATGAGACAATTTAAAAAATGCAACTTCAAATGTTAGTTTAACTGACGCTTTCCCAGCTTTTCACGTTGAATAGCTTATGACAAACATTACGATATTTTGGTTTGGTAAAACCATTGTGTTGCTATTTAGTTTCCCCAAAAATGCTATTTTATAGTCTTGTTTTTATAGCATTTGGGATGCATTATCTACGACAAGGGATGGGTCTTGCCAGCTGTATAATAATAAATAATAAAACGTATATTTCAGAAACAATCCATAAAGCATAAAAGTAATAAGATAGTCAGCGTACAAATATAATAAATAATTAACAAAGTAAAATAATTCAATAAATAGCAGATACAATTAGAATACAACAGAAACGAAGATACATAATCACACTAATATTATAAAGGCGAAAGTTTGTGAGTGTGTGTGTGTGAGTGGGGGTGTGGGGGTGTGTTTATATGTTTGTTACTTCTTCACGCTCAAACGGCTGGACCAATTTTGCTAAAATTTGGTATGGAGGTAGCTGACACCCTGGATTAACATATAGGCTACTTTTTATCCCGATATTCCCACGGGATCGACATTTACGCGGGTAAAACCGCGGGGCGCAACTAGTAATTATATAAATTAAATAATGTTCTATAATGTTCGATGGTAAGCGCATTAATTGAGAACGGCTGGACCTATTTGGCAATTTTTTTGTTCTGAAATTTTAGGTTCTTACGGAAATAAAAATGTGAAAACTTGCCGGGAACATTGAAAAATCCGGGAAAACTGAAAGTGCATTTTCTATGTGAATTTTGTACGAATTATTGAAATTTTACAACGTCTATCGAGTTCGCTAGTTATATAAAAAAATCCTTTCAGTCCTCACCAATCCTAATTACATAAATGTACCTACTTTGAAGCAGTCTTCCCCTCCCAGAGCCCATATACTTTGCCTAGATCTAACCCACAAGGCCTAACCCACCACCTAGGTGAACTAGAGCAAAACATTTTAACGAGGAACCAACACAACGGAATTATTTTCCATAGTAGGTATTAGATCCGTCGCAGACTAAGCCATCGATTGTGGTTACTAGAAGAAGCCTGAGATAGCAACTGTCTAAAAGGAGCGAGTGGCTTATAGGAGCGAGTGGTTTAAGGGAGCGAGTGGCTTATAGGAGCGAGTGGCTTAAGGGAGCGAGTGGCTTATAGGAGCGAGTGGTTTAAGGGAGCGAGTGGCTTATAGGAGCGAATGGCTTAAGGGAGCGAGTGGCTTATAGGAGCAAATGGCTTAAGGGAGCGAGTGGCTTATAGGAGCGAGTGGTTTAAGGTGCCACTGTTGTAGGCTTGCCGCTAGGGCTGGTTCTTGAGGTATTTTTTCCATAAAAATTTCGGGAGAGTATTACTCCACTGTTTGACATTCAGCACCCAAAGTTAAGCATGTTATCGTTTTAACTTAGTATAAATTGTGTCTGTACGGAAACAGAATAGTAAAATAAAAAACCATTAAAAAGTTATGAGCCCACAAAGATGCTATTTTTAACGTAACTTTGGGTGTAAATAAGTAATAAAAGAACTGTAAAATCTTAAAATCCAAGTCCGTACCGACAAAGATCAGTTATCGAAGAGTTCAATAAACTTTATTTATAATTGATTCATGCAGTGGGTTTTTCATAAAACTCGATTTTCCAAAGTACTTTTCGATTTTTTTTACGCGCCTATCATTTCGGAACGGTGTTTCTGTGCGTGAGAACTAGACGTTGTGCCTGTAAACTAGCGTCTAACTGCTCATCACTGATACTAGCTCTGTCAGACATAAAGTCAGGTGAGACAGCGTGCTTTTTGGCCTTGACCACCAGTGAGTTCGAGCTCGCGACTAGTGTACTCTTAAGGGAGCGAGTGGCTTAAGGGAGCGAGTGGCTTATAGGAGCGAGTAGCTTTAAGGAACAAGTGGCTTAAAGGAGCGAGTGACTTATAGGAGCGAGTGGTTTTACGGAGCGAGTGGCTTAAAGGAGCGAGTGACTTTAAGGAGCAAGTGGCTTAAAGGAGCGAGTGGCTTAAAGGAGCGAGTGACTTTAAGGAGCGAGTGGCTTAAAGGAGCGAGTGGCTTAAAGGAGCGAGTGACTTTAAGGAGCAAGTGGCTTAAAGGAGCGAGTGGCTTAAAGGAGCGAGTGGCTTTAAGGAGCGAGTGGCTTTAAGGAGCGAGTGGGTTAAAGGAGCGAGTGGCTTAAAGTCTGTCACCGTAGTAATCGTCAAGTTTTCTTGCTACAATATATGACCAGCTATTGTCGCATAGGTTACTTAAGTTAGGTGTACATGTGAAGCAGACGACTTACGCCTCTTACATACGACTACGCCTTAGTGCCTCGAATACTGCAACTCAAACGCCAAATAGTTATCTATATAGATAAAAGAAGAAACTGACTGACTGAATGAATGACTGACTGACTGACTGACATATCAACGTACAGCCGAAACTACTGGGTCTAGGAATGTGAAATTTTGCACACGGCTTCCTTTTATAATGTAGGGGAGCACTAAGAAGGGGTTTTTGGAAATTCACCCTTTAAGGGGGTGAAAAGGGGGGATTTCGTTTGTATGAAAAATCTTATTCCTTGAGTTAATAAACTTGAAACTTGGCACGAATACTTATCTGAGTAAATTATTAAGTTTGGCGTTTTTTGTTTTTCTTAAATACCCCCTAAAGGGGGATTGGGGAGTGTCAAAGTTTGTATGGAAGAATTTTAACGGGCTGTCCGATTAACTCGAAACTCAGTATTTATACTTAAGACCAAAAATAGAGAATAACGTGTATCAGGGTTTTTCGAAAATGTACCCCTAACGGGGTGAAAAGGGGTAGTTAATTTTACAGGGGAGGATTTTACTGCGTGACTTGATTTACTCGAAAATTGGTATAAATAATCTTTGAGTCAAGTAATGAACACATCACAAACTATTTTTCGAAATTCCACCCCTGTGGGGGTGAAAAGCGGGGATACAGTTTATATGAAAAATCTTATTCATTTGGTTAATAAACTTGAAACTTGGCACGAAAGTAAATTATGAAGATTGACACTTTTTGTTTTTCTAAACTACCCCCTAAAAGGGGATGGGGGGGTGTTAAAATTTGTATGGAAGAATTTTAACGGGCGGTCCGATTAACTCGAAACTCGGTATTTATACTTAAGACCAAAAATAACATGTATCAGGGTTTTTCGAAAATGTACCCCTAACGGGGTGAAAAGGTGTAGTTAGTTTTAGGGTTTTTCAAAACTCGACTCCTACCAAGGTGGAAAAGGGTAATAAAGTTTAAGGGGTGGATTGCTGGGAAATATAGTAGGAAATGCTGTATCCACTAGCACATAGCGCCACCAGTGGTTTGCAGAGCACTGGCTCCAGCGAAAGATCCAAAATGGTCTCCGACACATGACCCTTTGCACGACAACATCCTTGTGCCACAAAGGCTGAAAAGCCGAAACAGTTTTTTAAAGTGTGTCGTCAACTCACTGGTGAACTATGACAAGAAAGACTGAAGCTGTGGCGAGACAGTCCTTCCTTACCCAAACCGTTCGTCCCACCCGCTGAAGACCTCCCACCTGGACATGAGCAACCTTGGGTAACCTGGAAGTCTTTAAACAGACTCCGGACTCAGGTGAGCTGAAGTAAGGAAAACCTGTTCAGGTGGAGATTCATAGACAACTCCGCCTTGGAGTGTAAATGTGGTGCTGTTCCACAAACGATGGGACACTTAATATCGTGTCCTGCATGTCCTGTCAGCTGCACGTTATAGGAACTGGTGGACGCTGGTAATGGTGCCAAACAAGTAGCCGAATTCTGGGCCGAGTCCATTTAGATTGCTATCGACACGCTAAGAAGAAGAAGGGGTGGATTTTACTGCTTGCTTCCATTAACTCGAAAATGAGTAGTTATCGGTCTTTTAGTCAAGTTATGGACACGTCATCCCAAACGATTTTTAAAAAGTCCACCCTTGTTGGGGTGAAAAGCGAGGATCCTGTTTATTTGAAAAATCTGATTCCTTTATTCTACAAACTTAAAAATTGGCCCGAATACTTATTAATCTAAATAAATTATAAAGATCATAAACATACATATTCGAAATTTTTAGAGGAAAGTACGAAATACACGCGGACGAAGTCGCGGGCAAAGTGCTAGTCAAATATAAATATGAAAACGAAAAAAAACATTTTTTTTCTTTACTTTTTTCTTTAAATGACCTGAGTAACTATTAGATAGAGAGATAGAATACTCTTTATTATGTACACCATAAAAATTACAGATATAATGTAGAAATTTTACACAGGGTGACACAATGGGCGGTTTTATAGCTGAAAGCGATATTTTGCAGCCTCTTAGATGGATCCTCTACTTTTGGGGGAGGTGGAGAGACAATACTCCTGCGCGACTTTGCAAATGAACTGAGGTCAATATTTCTAAACTCAATCTGTTTAAAAAATACCTTTCGTGGCGCAAGTCTTCCATATATTATGACTAACTAGCTGCGCCCCGCGGTTTCGGCGTCGATCCCGTGGGAATATAGGGAAAAAAAGTAGCCTATATGTTAATCCAGGGTGTCAGCTACCTCCATACAAAATTTTATCAAAATTGGTCCAGACGTTTGAGCGTGAAGAAGTAACAAACATATAAACACACCCCCACAAACTTTCGCCTTTATAATATCAGTGTGATTAATTTATAGGCTCTGTCAGTCAGTCACGTAGGTACTACTTCAGTCGCCGAGTTGTCGGTCGGTAGTTGCCTAGTGTGCGCCGTACGTAACAATTAGAACACGGGTACTTGACTTTCTGAGTTTTTGTTTGATGCTGACTTACTGACCTTTGGCTCTCTAGTGGTTTTATTAACAATAATACTTCTTGAGTTTGTACTTTGTTCAGTTTTGTGAACAATGTAGATAAAGGTTAATGCTGTCTACATTTCTACAAGCATTTGAGATTATTACATAAAGTCAGAGATATTTATTATTTCATAAATATTAAATTGATTATATCTATATCTATACTACTAATAATAAAGCTGAAAAGTTTGTTTGTTTGAACGCGATAATCTCTTAAACTACCGTTCAGATTTGAAAAAATCTTTTTGCATTTGATAGCCCAATTCTTGAGGAAGGCTATAGGCTATTTAATATCACGCTATGACCCTTAGGAGCCGAGCAAAAAGAAAAAAAGACAGAATGAACGCTAAGCGAATACGAAGTGTTGCGACGGGGTGGGGGTACAAGAAATTTCACGCGGACGAAGTCGCGGGCAGAAGCTAGTACAATATATAACGCAAGTTAGGTACTAAATTAAATGACTAACTAACTAAACATCCTTTTGTTTTTAGCACTCGTCCGCATCGCTGTCATCCGGACACGTGCCCAGAAGACTGGCATTATTGTCACGTTGCATGGCAATGCTAATTATTTGGCCAAAGAACAAGCCGGCCCTCTGGCCACGTGAAGTGTCGATCAGTGGGCGAGTAATTTCCTCAAAAACTTATAATTAAAGTCAAAATAAATAAAAATCTTACTGACAGACAACACAGAGCTTAAAGCGGTGGTCTAGAAGCATGAAATTTCGAGTTCCTTTTATAACGTAGATGAACACAAAGGAAGGATTTTTGAAAATTTACCAATAAAGGGGCTTGTTATTGCATGAAAGTTTTTATGGATATTAAATGGTTCCCTATCCATTTCCATAAAATTTTAAGACCTAATATAACTTGGCATACTTTTGTTTCTCCTAATTATATTTTCGCATAACATTATTTACGACAGCTTACGAATAATTTTTTAAGCATAATTTATCTAATCATAATAATGAACATTATGCGAACAGAAGGGATCCCATATTAAACACTTGCCAGTGGGAAACCCCCTCGGTACGGCGTGTCCCTTTTAACTTATGTTGATAGGTTTCCAAATTTTCGTTTTGGGTTATTTCTTTTCAGTGAGTAAGTAGTACGCAGAGAAAGAGAATATTGTTTTTTTGTAGGTTTGTTTGTTACGCTTTTACACTAAAACGGCTGAACGGATTGCCATGAAATTTGGCACATGGGTAGACAATAACCTGGATGAGGACTTCCGGTACTTTTTATCCCGATACCCGCACGGGATACGCGGGTGAACCCGCGGGGCGAAGCTAGAACTGTCAGATAAGTATACATGAACAAATTAAATAAGTAAGGGCTGATTTTTGCAACGCCAGATAATTTTATCCGAGGAATAATTTTGAATTTTTGACAGTCCTTCCATACAATATCTGTCAGACGTCAATTTTATCCGTCGATTAAAAAATTAGCCCTTAGTGAAACTGCGCAGACTTTATGGGTATCGAACTATACAACTATACTATACTATCGTGGCGAATCAGTGGCGAAGGTTCCGTACAACTCGATTCCTACCGGCTTCCCTTTGAAAAATGGCACAGTCAGTATTCTATAGACAAATAATATAATCATAATAAAGATATCTATTTCGGCTTACCTCTTACAAAAATTGGCCCTTCGCTACTGCTATTATATTGGTATAATATACAACTATATTGATATCTAAACACGCTAAAACAAAAGAAACCCGATTTTATTTACTCATACTTCAAATGACAACACCACCAGCAGTCGTTGACCCCCAAAAAAATTAATCAATTTTTTATTTATTTTTTATTTTACGTCTCTGGAGTTTCCCTAGCTAATAAATTGTATCCTGTACTTTGAAAATAGTGTGTATGCTTATTTTAAATCAAAGCAAAGCAATATCAGAATTAAGATTTTACCACAAGTTTTCACTAATAGGCATACATTTTCTAGGAACCCCTGTAAGTGTACATTCTCGGTAGCAATCAGCTGAGGTGGCAGGTTATTCGTTACCAACCATAGGGTATTGTCACGCAAACCAAGCTGATATCAAATTATAAAGAGATTTGCATAAACACTGTGTTACTGCCTTTATGGCTCTTTCACATTCGCTCGTAACTTACTTAGTCAATAGGTATACCTATCACCTATGTCGTCATAGGTACAAAGTAAACCATGCGCTGGATAAGTAAGAAGATACTGGATAAGAAAGAGCGTTTCTCACTCAAGATTTTAAATATGGCATATATTTTAATATGGAATTTTGATTAAGGTGAAAGTGCTAAGTAAGGTAGCCCGCGAAATTCAAATTTTCTTAGGTTTTTTGCAATTTGCTGGTCAGTATTAAGTTGTACGTTGACCGACCGTAACAAATATGTATTTACAGAATTATCTAATCATTATCAGTAATACAACTTGTTTTGTTATTATAATTCCAAAATGTCAAGATTTCATGAAATATTCATTCAGTGGGATTACTTGGTCTTAGGGAGTTGTGTTGATGACTTTAATGATTATAATTCTGTAAATAGATATTTGTTACGGTCGCGTAGTAACTGGCACCGCCGCGCCGCCGCCGCCTCATTAACCGACTTCAAAAAGGAGGAGGTTCTCAATTCGTCGGAACTTTTTTTTTTTTTTTTATGTATGTTCTTTTACTACAAAGTTACCGGAATCACTGTATAAAGGCTCCCGATCATAGGCGCGATGTGACGGTGCGACGCGATTCTGGTAGAACAATTTCCATGTAGTTTTATAGAAATTGTTCTACTAGAGTCACGTCGTGCTTTCTCGTACACAGTTTCTCGTAGACACTGACTGGTGACAGTCACTCTGGCAGAGCGTCGCATCGTTTGTCGCGTGGCGGCTGTCTTCTGATGACAGGAGATGATGTCAGGGTAACCGCTGTCGTACCACGTCCACGACGAACTGCTGCTATATTCCGGCACAATCCTGTTGATATTGAAGCTGCTGAACTACTAATAATATGACCACATAAAAAATACAAAATATTTAGAATTAAGTACCTATGACAGGTACTTATTCTGTTTTAATAGTGATGATAATAAAACTACTAATGCACCAGGCTCTCTATGTACAAGAATAGCAAGCTACAGTATTTTTATCTCACAAAGCGAGACGCGCTTTACTTGTGGTTACCAAGTGTATACACGCACACACATACACTCCCGACTTCGCCATTGTCTCAGACGGTACCAAGAGTTCCTGCGCTTACTCACACATTCACAGCGTGTTTTTACACTTGGTATACAAATAAAGCGCGCGTCGGTTCATGAGATAAAAATACTATAATATCGTGTTAAGTAAAAAAATATTTTCTGAGGTTCTTGAAGTATAAAATCGGTTCTGTAGTTTAGGCTGTAAGAGGGAACAAACTTACATACCTACGTTACGTAGCCAGAGTTCTCCACGACCCTATTCTGCAAGCAGTCGGCTAAAAAAGCAAATTTTCAAACTAAACTGTAATAACATTATTGTCTTCATTTTAAATCCGAGATCGCCACCTCGGCAGGATTACATCTGCCCTCTGTTCCGAGTGTCGCAGAAATAATAATAACTTTAAATTCGCTAACTTTGGACGCCTGGGATGTCTAGACAGTGCAGTCAGCAAAGAGGTAGCTAGACTACTATAATGTTATCTATCTAGGTATTACAAGCTGGTGTTTTGGGTAGATTAAATTTAAGTATGATGGAAAATTTTATACAGGATTTTTTTTAACCAGTACGCAAACTGTAACCCTGAATTCAGCATAATTGTGATTCTACCCCCTAGAGTGGAAAATTTACATTTTCATGGTTATAGACTATAGTTTATGTACTGGTTAATTCTTTATCCTGTATTGGTAACGAAGCATTGTCTTCTATTTTATAATTTTGTGGAAAATTTTGTAATTTTGTGGAAAAATTTGTAATTTTGTGGAAAATTTTGTAATTTTGTGGAAAATTTTGTAATCTTGTGGTATTCTTATCTTGGACATAATTGACATAGGTGAAGGAAAATTAATGCTCGTGCCTTCACTGTATGAGAAGTGAGGGCTTTGCCCTGCAGTGGGATTATAATAGGCTGGTATTACTTACCTAGGTACTTAGTCAGAACCAAGGTACTTTTTTGGCATTATTCCAATTGTAACTAGTGTTATCGACGCGTTTTATTTAATTGGAAAAAGCTTCATGACGTCACGTCAGCCACTGAAGGCCAACGGGCCGCTCAGCAAACGAGCGTTTAGTAAAAGGCCTTTTACGAATTGATCGAGCCCAGCTTGCGTACAATTCTCAACGAGTCCACAACTGTCTACAAGTATTCACCTTACGGTCTGTGAAAAAAGGTAACAAATATCAATGTGTGTATTACAATAAAAAAAATTTTACTATAAGTTTTCCAACTACATTTCGGTATCGACTATGTATTGTGTAGTATGGAGCTGTTTATATTTTTTACCAAAGACTCCAAGTTCGTCGCAAATTATGAAAGTTGTATCCTGAGATCTGGTTCCACTTCAAGTCGGTTTCTATATTTATTTTTAAGGTAAACTAGTGTTGAAACCCCAGCTTCACATTTATAGGTTGTGACAAAAGGCATTAAGGAAGTTATTGCTTGATTTTAGCTCATTTTGTGTATTCTGTCAGCCAGCAGCGGCGGCGCTTACGATGCGTTGATCGATAGTATTATTTTAAAACAAGGCGGTTCGACCCGATATTTTATTATTATTGCCCGGTACCGGGTCGCGACTCACCAAATGGGAAACACTGATCTAGGGTCACCTTTATAGATTCTAAACAATTGAAGGTTTCACCAGCTTCCAATCTATTTACTAAACTCGGAAAATCTAATCTCTGTCTTTAAAGCCTACCATGTTGGGGTCTACCTATCTGACCTCCAACTTCTCAGTTACTGGGTTACTGGGTGACTACCCGTAACTAAACGGTAAACGGCTTAACGTGCTTTCCGTGACTCCGAGAGGTCTCGATACGAAATGGATGGTCATGTAACTTTACCATCGATCGACTCGTGTACTTAGCTTACTTAACTGTCATTATGACACTGTTACAGAGAAAAAATCAATGGGCAACATAGTCCTAGTGTCAAAATGTACAAATTGCCTAGTGCCAAAATGTTGTGTTTGTGTATGTTGTTTATTTTACGTCAGTTTTATCCTTTTGGACATTCTAGCGTATTTCCGGTTGCGTTAGTTTTTGGCAGTGGACCACTAAGTGGATAACAAACACACAATAAAAATATGAAATTCAAAGTGATTATCATAATTCTTAACACGTTGGCTGCCATGGGGGGTTAAAATGACCGGCACTTGGTAGAAGCGTTGGGGCCATGGGGGGCTTAAATGACCGGCACAACTAAGGTAAACTTGAACACCTTTTGCTCGCTGACGGCCATGCGTGTAACGCAAAATACCATTAGGTACAAGTGGCCGGCGCGGCCCCAATGATCACTTCAGATAACTTGGCCTCAAAATATTTTTATAATTTTTTGGTTGTATGAATGTTTTTGTCGCGAGTCAAACAAAATTATAATGTAAATTAAAGACAATATACTTTTTAATCAAAAAATCACGTAAGCAAAAACGTCCATTGTTTCGGCCTATTAAAAATTTCTAACAGAGTTCCCTTACACAAAGTCAAGTATACTCGTATTGAAACAATTTTTCATTGATGTGGCCCCAGGCCGTTTTGTTCAATGGCCTGTGAAAGCAACCACTCTTGAGTTTGCCGAAGACTTTAAACTAAATTTGGCGAACTGCCAAGAGACGTATTCTGATGAGGAAGAGAGGAAATTGAAGGATGAAATATAATGGAGAGTTTATCAGATTTAAGTAATGTTTTCAGACGTATTTCAATAAAAATATAGATTTGAGTGTAAGTTTTAAAGCTACTTTATAAGGTAAAATTAAATTAGCTAGTAAAACTTCACAGACGTGATGGATGATAAAACATAATTATTAGCTCAACTCATAATTCAAGTAACAAACAATACAAGCGGTCCAACGACCCGAAAAAATATTTGTTGTTTTTTTTTTTGGGGGGTCAAAACCCTAAAAAAAAATAACATCAAATATTTTTTGTATTTATTTTATCGTGTATCGATATCCATACATACGTCTGCAGGGTTTCGCTAATTCATTTAATTTGACCTTGTTGAAAGGTACATTTTATCTAAAAAAATCCACTTAAATAATCGTTAGAATCTTAAATCCGATGGTAGGTTCAATGGCAATTTACCCGACTACGTCAGAAGGAGGGTTATGTTTTTCGAGTGTAAGTATTTATCATCAACATCATCCTCAGTCCGACTTCTTTTCGTGGGCCAATCCCACGCGCATGTGCCAGCTTCATCCCGGTTCTACCCGTGGTGTTAACAATATCGTCTGCCCATCTCGCTGTTTGATAGGGAGGGAAAATATAGTACTAACCTACTAAAATGAAATCACACCTAATTCTACTCTACGTTTACAACACGAAGTGACAAAAACACACCTTTATTGAACTATCAAATAAACTAAGAAGAAAAACAGACCATGACACAAAAACAGGCGAGTCATTATGGCTATTGACTTGCCTGTTTTTGTGTCAATGTTGGACAAGATGGTGGCTATGGTGGCCCATAGCCGCCATCTTGTCTAACATTATTAAAATTTAAACCGTCCTCGTCCGAGGTCAGATGGTTCCGTGTCTTCGAATAAGGACATGGACGTAACTTAGAGGCATTAAGTGTTCGAGTTTAAAACACTGCTAAATAGTTGGTTAGTGCCGGTTGGGGGGTTATTAAGGTTAAAATATTGAGCTGTAAATATTAGCTGGATTGTGTGTAGTGGTTATTTTATAGTTTTTATAGCCCACTGGCTGCGCCCCGCGGTTTCACCCGCATAAGTTTTGATCCCGTGGGAATATCGGGATAAAAAGTAGCCTGTATGTTAATCCATGTTGTCAGCTACCTCCATACCAAATTTTATCAAAATTGGTCCAGCCGTTTGCAGTACTATTTAGTAGAATAACCAATGGCCACCCTGTATATCTGTGCACCTTGACGGAGATGACTAAAAGTCATAGCACACGTATCAAATCGGAAGGGGATCGGCACCGTATCACCTTTCGTCTTGCCTTCAAACAGGCGTCAACCTAACGTAAGCACGTAACCAAAGCAGATCAGAAGCTCCGATACGTCGACTCGGCTACGGCTAGGCGACACGCCGCTCTTACGGCTCGCCGACCGCTGGTTGATGGTGCAGCAGGCAGGCCGGAGGGGTGAGAGGGGCAAGGGTGGACGAAGAGACGAAAGCTCGGGTACGGAGAGACGTAAGCGCGGGGACGACGAGCCGTAAGCGCGGGGACGACGAGCCGTGACGCACCGCACCGCAGTTCTTGAGCTTGTCCCGAGGCGAGGCGCTTACGTTACGATTCCGATTAGTGTGCGTTGCAGTAGGGAGTTTCATACAAAGAATACTGAACGGCTCGAGTTGATACGGTGCCGATTCCCTTCCGGTTTGATGCGTGTGCTATGAACTTAAATCGCCATTCCGCATATCTGTAAAGTAAACCTATGGACAACGCAAAGGTGCAAAGGCATAAACTTAAAAGGAAGCTGATCTTGATATGCCTTGTTATTCCAATCAATTTAGTTTTCTTTGCAGATGAGAACGTCATTATCGAATATAATTAAATAATATGTACGTAAGTAACAAATTTTAAGTACCTAATGAATTAATTAAAATAACAAAATGATATCCTAACTTAACTAAAACTATTCATAAACTAAAATATGCCATCGATAAATTCATCCGCATCGCTGTCAACTGGTAATGAACCCAAGAGATTGGCGGCATTTCCACGTTGTATGGCGATGCTTAGCCTCTGACCAAGTTATAAGCCAGCCCTTGGGTCACGGTTAGTGTCAACCAGCTGTTTCGAGATTTCCTCAAGAGACCAAATCTTTGCAGATTGTAGGTATAAACTATGTAAGTAAGTACTTGCATACCTACAACTAACAATTACACAACAAAATTGTTGAATTTTACAACAAAATGCAAGCGATTTCTTAATTACTTTACTACGGCCACGTGATTAACATTAGAGCAGTGTTATTACGAACACGCTGGTCATTGCGTGATGAATTATTTTAATCCTACATTAAGGTTATATGCAAAATCCGTAATCAGGTCGCATTTGTACGACAAAGAACATGGGCCTTTGAGTTAAGCCGATGCAGTAGCTAAAATGGAACAATAAAAAGTACTTGTGGAAAATACCAACTAGGTATATTGAAGTTGGCCTGTCTTGTAATGAAAATATTTGCCTGTAGACCAGACCTATTATTTCCAAACGTACTGATACCTACCTACAGTTATCTCAGTAAGCCACCACCAACCTTCATCATCATCATCATTTCAGCCGACAGACGTCCACTGCTGGACATAGGCCTCCCCCAGGCACCTTCACTTCGACCGGTTCTGAGCTTCTCGCATCCAACGGGTACCCGCGGCCTTCACAAGGTCGTCGGTCCACCTTGTGGGAGGCCTTCCAACGCTACGTCTTCCAGTACGCGGTCGCCACTCCAAAACCTTTCGGCCCCATCGACCATCTGTTCTACGGGCAATGTGCCCTGCCTACTACCACTTAAGTTTGACAATTCTTCAACAACCATAGAACAACGAAAATAAAGATCACATTTTTCTTCTGACTCTATCACACTCAAAGTCACAGTCCGTGACTTTCGAGTGAGATGCAGTCAGGGGTAAAATATCTATGGAAGGATCTGTCAGCCTGGCTATCATTTTGCCGACTGATCATAATATATTTGTACGGGCGGCAACAAACTTCATCAACACTGTCATTTTTACATGTTATTAAATTGACTACAATATTTCAAAAAACTGCTTTATAGCGTTTCTTTTTAGCGAGTTTATATTCTAATAAAAATTGTACTTCTGCTGCAATTTTGAACAAATATTTTGCTCAATAACTAAGATTTAAACTACTGAATTGTTAATCTACTTTTGTTGCTGACTGTACAAGTAATTCATTTCGATACGAAAAGAAAAAAGCTACCTCCGTAGTAGTCGGTTTCAGTCATTGCAAAGCAATTTAAATAATAAATAAAATCTTTATTGCAGACCACATGGTCCATAAAAAACCCAATAAGAAAAATTTGATAATACTAAAAAGAAATACAATAAAAAAGGCATACATACACACAAACATAAACCCACGCCTTTCCTCTCTCGCACATTAAATAAAAAACAAACATTTACTCGGCTATGTCCAACCACCGCTCGTAGGTCTTGGTAGTATACATCCTATCGGCTTATTAGTAAATTCGCACGAATTTATTCGCCCGAAACGTGCCAATCGTCACTTTTAAATAATCTTATCTTTTCTGTAGGCGACTCGCACGAAGTTAATTTATTTAAAAGTGACGATTCTCACTTTTCGGGCGAGTAAATTCATGCGAATCGACTAATAAGCAATCCAAACCAAGCAATCCAATCAGCAAGGTCTTTAACTACACGTACCAACCCTTATTTATCAGGCTATATTTTGTGGAAATCAAACTCCATATTCCTAGAAAAAATTAGATTGCCAATTGACGCAGGGCCTATACCAATCAGATGCGGTTTAAACTATCAATGTCCATTGAATCAAAATATTTATTTTCAAATACCTAAATTTATAAACTATTCGTCTGCTAAGCTTGGAACAATATCAGTAGCATCACAACTCTTCGGTAGGCCTAGCACGAACGAGCGGAGAAAACATAACAGAAATTCGAAATTGAAAAAAAAATCAGAAACGTAGTTATCCGGAAAAGTACCGGAGTTACCGACATAGCTTGCAGAGTAAGCAAGCTGAAGTGGCAGTGGGCTGGCCATGTTTGTCGAAGGACCGATGGCCGGTGGAGCAGACGACTCCTGGAGTGGAGACCACGTATCGGCAAGCATAGTGTGGGACGCCCGCCAGCTAGATGAACCGACGACCTCAAAACGGAGGCTTAGACAGGCCGGATGCGGAAGGCGGACGACAACCCTGTTGTGGCGCAGCCTGGGAGAGGCCTATGTCTGACAGTGAACTGCGATAGGCAGAGTAGATAGACACATAATTTTTAAGCCTATATTTATATCTAAGGGTGATACATATTGCTTGTCGCAAAAATTTAAACCAAAAGACTACAGGATAGTTGTATTTTCGATTCGCAAATCGTTCTAATTTACGTTTCGTTTACGTGCGCGTTCTTGCTGACGCCTCGGATATGGGAGGGCCTGGTCCAGCAGTATCTAGATGGCTACAGGCTGATGATGATGAAGGACAAAAACATTGTTATTGAAGACTCTATGTAAATATTTGACTAAAATCGTCAGTGTACTACGTATGATGTGCGCGGAGAGGTTTGGCGAGTTATGTATGTATATGCGTGGTTCATTTGTTTTCTAGCCACGCGTCCGTGCGTAGCTTGGTCGTGGGTCGCAGTGGATCCCACCTACATTTTCATACAAAGTGAAGCTAAGTAGGTGCGTAGCTTAGCCGGGGGCTGCTGCGAAGCCGCGCCTTAAAGCCTATTTTAATGCTGTTTGTGTAAGTGAACCAAAAAACGAGCCAAGAAATTAAAGACTTCTTTTTAACGTGTCGTTTATTTTCCGCCCTTTCTTTAAATTACAAAGATATCACTTTACAAGCGAAATGTATTTTAAAATGCAAATACCTCGGAAACCCCTTAATTCCAGCTTTCTTATGTAAGGTGACAGAAACTTAGTGCAGTCTGATAACTCTAACTACCAAACCTTTGGATAAAAAACTAAGCCGTGTTTCAAGCATAATACAAAATGGTTTTAGCTTATTTATTTAGTGTGTATGGGACAGTAATGCATAAGGGGCACGTTACACAGAAAAGACTACAATCTACATAAAGTGGACATGTTTTTTTTTTCTTGTTTATGATGCGATCTGTCCATTTACTGACATTCAGCATCTTTTGTGATATGCTTTTGTTTAGCCATGCTTGGTATGCACCCAGTGGTGCATCCACATCAATCCGTTTTATGTTGTGTCAGTTGTTATAGTATCAGGTCTTGTGGGGTTGTCTTTTAAGCCTCTTGAATGTCTTGGTTTTCATCAAGTTTGATGCCAGTTTATTAAGATGAGTGGTAATCCTAGTCTTGTAGGCACTGACTGATTGCGTGATTTGTTCTTTCACCTTTGGTATTTTTAAGTCCCGATGTAAGCTATCGATCTTACGTAATAAGATCAGTATCTACCAGAATTGCAAAGAAAAAGTATCAAAAAAAATAAAAACTTGTCATTTTTGCTTACTTTTTTTATCTTACGTAAGAACAATCTAGATCCCACGTAAGAAAAGATAAAACTTGTTCGGACCGGTCCCTCTTCAAATCTTCTTACGTACTACATGAACAGCCCCTATACGCAATACTCAGATAACAGAAAGAGACAGAGCGAGAGAAAGTCGCATGGAGGTGGCATAACGCTTTTTATTTACGTGACGATTTCTACCAGTTAACTACGCAAGCCGCGTTAAAAACTTCGTTCCAAAAAAAATAACAATAGATTATCGCCCGGTTCACACCCGTTATCCAAATGTCGACGTTTCATCCTATCAATGTAAACTCCGCCTAACAAGACAAAATCGACTGGCGTGTTCGAGTCACATAAAAATGTAGCTTCAACTCGAAACGCCTACCGATCAATTGTGGACTTTTGACTTTTGCCTGAAGTAATGTACCCCACTTTGTATATCGTATGTATCACAAGACGTTAATTAAAACGTTAAACAAAAGTGCATTGGTATTAATAAATCTTTCGTCAGACACAAAAGCGAGGTTGCGAGTTTAAGTGTAACGTATTTTCACACGTCAACTTGTTTTTGTCAATCGGTTCAGTTAATTATGAAAGGTGAATAGTAAATAAGGTGATTTATGCAGCTATTCAACAATGTAGGTAGACAACCCCTAGTAATTTACTTTCTGGAGAAAGTGTAGGTAATGTAGGGTATTTGTAAAGAACTGGTCAAGTGCGATTCGGAACTGCACACGAAGGTTCCGTACCACAAGGCAAAAACGCCGAAAAAAACACGTTTGTTGTATGTGAGCCCCCTTTATTTTATTCTGTTTTTAGTATTTGTTGTTAAACAGGAAGATTTTTTTATCACCATCCAAATTTTTACCCATGAATATGAACAACTTTCAAAATCAGCTGTTTCATACAAAAGTTCAATACATACTTGATCAAAATGTATGAAACAGCTGATTTTCTTTTCGTGATTTCAGAGTTGGTCCCATAGTGAAAGTTGCATTTACTTGTAAACGAACATCGAGCATTCGCCGTTTTTTAAAATTATGGAACCGCACTTCGAACACGATGCTCGATGTTCTGTTACAAAACCTGATTTTATAAAAACCAACATGGTGTAACATTTTATCGAGCAAAGGCACGAGCGCAAGAACGCACAATCATCAAAAATTTACGCATGGTAGAAATAAATGTTACAGGTAAATGCTCACTCGCCGTGAGCATTACGACGAACGCAGCGTCGAGCATTCGCAGGAACGTTGCATTACATGGAAATGCTTTTGGAAACTGAGCTTTTGCCTGTATTGTAAATGCTTCTCTTTTAAGGGAGCGATGCGTACGTGACGTGCGCGCGAAAAAAATCGCGCTCGTGTGAGACCCTGAGACTATTTTAGACCAAGCCATCAAATCCATAGAAACGCTCTCGCCCGTTTTCTTTCTGGTACAAAACATAGGGACACAGTACATATCCTTCTTATTTAGTTTATGAAATATATTTTAAATTGGTCCAATATTGGAGGAGGAAATAGGCGATAGCATGATATAGCGTTTTATTTCCTCTTTGACTGTCGGTATTTTCAGATCATGGTGTAGTGCTTTAGTCCAAGAGCTAGATCGAAGAGTTCACGAAAAAACTCTTCGACTAGCACTTACATTCCTAATAAACTAAAATATAATAGAAACCTCGATGTTTTTCCAAGTCGTAAAAACTGCGCGAACCTTGGGCGGGTTGCTAGCATCAAATATTATAGGTGAGTATCATCGTGGAGATATTTTTATAAGTAAAAGGAAAATAAAAATCCAAAAAAATCTATTTCATTTCGTTTATTCCAATATCGACCTTGAATACTTAATGTCTATGTAACAAAGTCCAAGCTATCCTATAATATAATATGACAATCATCAGTCGCTCTCGTCTAAACCTTATAACATCCATCTTTACTTTGATAATAATAAGGTACACATACTCTTTACTTACATAAACTTATATGGTCGATTTATCATACACTTACTTATAAAAACGATGTTTATCGCAATTATTAGTCTGTACTAGCCTAAAACGCGGCAGAAATGTCAGATGGGTCCAAATTCAAGATTTTTTGTCTATGTTGAAAAGGAACCCATCTTTCCTAGTCACTCGCAAATAAATGAATTAACAAAAGAAATTCTTCAATTATGAAAATTATTAATTCACAATAGTTTTGTTAGATCTTATTATAAGCAAATAAAAATCATTTTAAACAAAAATAAAAGTACAATCAAGACCTCAATTCATTATTGCAAGTGACTAAAAAAAGAAAATAAAAGTTTACAGTAGAGCAGAACCAGTAAGGTACAATCAAACGCAAAATTATTTATTAAAATATAATGTTCGTACAGAACAGAAGGCACTTAACCGCTTAAAGTTGACATTTAAATTAAACTCGCATTCAAGTCAATAAATTAAAAAAAAAACTTTTAAAAGCATTCTTATTCTTATTTTTTTTTTATGGCAGTGTTTTTATTTTGTAGGTGGCAATTTTTGGAGACGGTTATCATTGAAAAATGTCCACCAACAATGCCTAAGTACGAGTAATTGATCAATAACATTACATTATTAACGTATGTATATTGGAATGTAATCAAAGTTATTTTTTACACTGTTACTTAACTATTTTATGGGGCTTTCAGGAATAGTGTCTTGGGATAATATGTATCCTAACACCATATTCCTCAATTAACTAGAAAAAACATCGAAAAATTACCTAATAAAGTGACAATTTCAGCTTTTTACATGGCATGGACAATAAAAATAACAAAAAAAAACAATTTTTTTTAAAGGGGGACTGAAAAAACTATTTAAATAGTTCTACTTTTACAAACGTTTCTATTAAAATAACATCTTTTTTTAAATATTATGGGGTAACATTAGATTTTACTCCAATATCATGAAAAACACAAATTTATTTATCAACATTTCTGTATTTAAGGTTTCGTCACATATCATTTAAAAGTCTAAACTCAAAATAAGGGCGAAAATTAACATTTATTTTTCTAAATACGTAGCATTAAAATAATACACGTACGACATTAAATACGTAGGTAATAAACAGCTCATAGGATCGGTATCAAAAATTATAAAAAAAAAAATTAAATCTAAATCTTGAAGTACAAAACAGTACTTATTCTGTGCCTACTTAGAAACTAATTACAAAACAAAATATCAATAACAAAAGAGAAATGAAGCGAACGACTACTTAAAAGCTATGGACACATTATAAAAATAATAAGAATTCGTCTAAATAGAAAACCGCAAATATTTTTGCAATAACTTTGTTCGGTGTACAGTATGCAAAAAAAGGAAAAACAATATTCCGCTTCAATCATATTCGAAAAAAGAAAACTAAGTATTCATATGCATAACTAAAAAAAAATTCAGTTTCGATTTTTTGTGCTAACTCTACAATCTTTTGGACTAGTTTTAAAAAAATTGTTTCGTGGCTTCTCTAAGATTACAGATTTACATTGGTCCGAAATAAATAAAGGGTTTTATTCATAGATGTAGTCACTATTTTTATATGCTAAGGATATTACGTAGTAGATATGAATAACATACACATAGATAGTTAGGCATATTATGTCATATTGAAAACATGTCCATACAACGGATCCGATAAGAGGATAACTTTTTAATATTACAATTCGTTGATATGCATAATGATAAGACACCTTGTATATTCGCCTAATATTAACCATACAAAAGTTAATTTACTGAATATTAAGTTCACACAATGTATATCCATCGCTGTACATATTTACATTTATGATCTACTATATTCCAATTAAGACGATCTTATATTTAGTTGAAACTATTATTTAAAATTAGACGTCTATTAAAATAATGAAAGATACAAAACGTTTTTTTAGTATTTGCCCCGTTCGGGGGCATTTCACAAAAATATTTAAAAAATCACACATTAGCTACTTTTTGTATTATAGAATCTGTGAAAAATATTAATTGTTATGTAGGCCCTTTTTAATAAATCTTCACAAAATGCTTTTTTAACATAAATCTGTATGGCTTAATATAATAAAATAAGACAAAATGGCACTTTCGTTCCATCTTCTATATGATAAGGTAGGAACCATCCGTCCAGCCTAGCCTCAACCATCTTTTAAAACTTTTAATTGAAATGACTCACATAATCTACTGAAGCTACATATGTTCAGAGGACGCATGTCTAAATCAGCTGAAATCTACGTCTTAATAAAACATCAGAAAAGCCTTATAATCATATTTATTCAGTAATTTATTGAATAATAGAAATAATATTCAATACTTTATTGAATAAGTCAACTATTCAATAATTTATTGAATAAGAAACTATTCAATTATTTATTGAATAAGTCAACTATTCAATAATTTATTGAATAAGAAACTATTCAATTATTTATTGAACAAGTTAACTATTCAATTATTTATTGAATAATAGAAGTATTCAACAATTTATTGAATAAAAGAGGCGCTAAATAAAATGCAAAGAGGCGAGGCGACTATCAGGAGTTGTGAACATCCCATACCAATAACACTAACTAATAGCTAAGGCCGACCTATTTTATTACAAAACTAAATGAATAATACGTATAAAAGTCTTAAATACAAGTCATACACATCACTCAATTTCTGTCCTAAACATTTTACATATAAAAATTACATACTCGAAATAATGTAGGCGTATCTATAACGATGCCTATTGTTACATCAGTCATTTTCTTAAAAACATTTTTAAATGTGATTTATTTGAATAATTATAATTGAATAGATATTCTTAAAAAAACGCAATTTACTACGAACTTTCCACCATTTTAGGTTATCACCTTGCTTTATATTTAATCAGTTTAATTGAACCCACTTCCGAAATGCAATTATTCGTGTTTTTTAATTAATACTGTTATTAATTTTGCAAAATTATTTGACACTTGATTCTAAGTTGCTAATTGTTAAAAATTAAATTAAATGTAGCTTAGGGATCGGAAAGAAATTAAGTTAAAAATTTAAATAAAAAATTAAGTAAAATGGAATGCATGACTGCCAAAAGATACGCATTTATAGTAATAGTATGTATATTGACGGTTTCAAGATCCTTACGTTTTAAGGAAACAACTTCATAGAATGCTGTTCGAGGAAGGTTTACAGACGTCCCAATTTCTCACCCAATTTGAAAAGCGTTTTTGAGCAACTCTTTAATTTCTAGGTCGTTGCTCGTTTTACCAAAATTATTAGGGCAGATTTTTTAGGATCAGCCTTACAATTTGCGTTAGAAATTAAAACGTCGATAAAGCAGTAATTTCATGAAGTTACAGTAAAAAATAAAAGATACAAAAACAAGTGTATTTATCACTATCTGTCAAAAACATTGTACAAACCTGCCACAAACCAAAAAAAGAAACAATTTCATACAATCCCGAAGCGAACTTTAAAAAAAAGTCACATTATCACAGGGTTCCAATTCAAACGTCAATTTCAATCAAAGGGCTTATCCGGTGGGGTGTAATTGTCACTGGCAACACAAGTACCGTGTTAAATCATACGCTGTGAAGCGGTAAGGCATCTGGGAGCTTGGGAGTCACATCACCAAGCACTTGGCTTTACGCCTGGACAGTCAGATGGCTACACGAGCCAAGCGTGGCGCTAGCACCAGGACTCCTCGTGTGGTCGTTCCCGGTCCTCCTCCTCGTCGCCGTACATGTCCGCTAGCTTGCGGAACCGAGGACCGAATGTTTGTAGGTAGTTGAATTTGAGGTCGCCGTCGTCCGTACCTTAGGAATTTGGTATTATTAATATTTAAAAAAAAACAGGTACATAGTGATTTAAAAAAGAAGTATGGAAGAAAAATAGATGTTGCGCCGACCCCAAATATATGGGGATAAATAGATGGGATAAGGAGGTTGATGATGATGTGTGATTAAAAACATTTAAAGTTTTTTTTTATAAGTAGGGCTTTAAGAAATTTAAATAAATTCATCTAACATCAAACTAATATTTTTTTTTTTTTTTTTAAATCCCCAAATTAATGTTTAGGGATTGTCCTTCCCACAAAACTTTTAATAAACGTTCGGTGCTAAAAAATATTTTAGAAAAATTATGTTGGCAAAAACGAATTTTATTAGCATAAAGGTCTAGACTTGCAGAAAACCACCAATATTGACGTAACATTTTGGTAAAAAAATTTCAATATGTTTTCATTTCTAGCATAAATAACGCTCGGTTTCATATTGGCTCAATACAGCAGAATTTAAATTGTCTATTATTATTTATTTCATTAAAATCTGTGGGTAGGCAAAGAATTTTATAATTGTACAATGTTGTTGTAAAGTGAGTTAGAAGAGCTAATCATTATAACAACTTTACTTTGAAGTAGTTGGCAAAACTTCACAGACGAAGTGGAATCGATATAATTACGTAATCATAATTTTAAGTAAAAAGAAAACTTGTGGAACAGCTATCTTGTTTGTATATGGACTCAAACAAGCTATTTCCGGTTGGTTACAATATATTAGCTGTAACCTGCGTTCGCAATGTAGTTTTCTAACAAAAAATATATTTAATAACAAGTGACTTCCATTCTTTCTGAAATCTACATAATTTACATTGTTAAAAGTGAAAATGACTTCAATTGGAAACAAATATTTGAATACAGAATAGCATACAACGCTACAAGGTTATTTTAGCCTGGTGGTGGTGGTGGCCAAAATTGGAACTAACACAGCCATCTTGTTTTGCCAATAAATACAATTTCTGTGACAATTTCACAAACGTTTACCAAGAACGGCGAAAAAAGATCCTTGTAGCACTATAGTGTTATACTTACAGCTCGCTAAAGAAGAGAGAGAACCACTAGTATTCCCGTCTCCCTCATACGCGTAGTGTCGCACGTCGTCGTACGGTGTGATGTCAGGGTCACGGTCCAGGACCGATTTCTTGTCATCAAGGAACCCTGAGATGTCTGGTGCTGCGCCCACCATACCTAGGAGGAAATTCAAAAATTTAATTATAAAAAAAGGAAATGACGTATTAAAGAAAAAAAAATCGAATAACCGTTTATCCAGGAATATGGTAATATTATGGTTTTCCTGTGGGAAAAAAGCTCCACAAGTAATATTCTTGTTATATTATTTAGTTATAAATTATTAAACGAATTATAACTTCAATTTCAGTTTTAAGGATATGTTTGCACCTTTCTGAAAATCGGTCCAGAAGAGGAGAAAAATAGAGTAGTTTGTATAGTCGATCTTCTAAGTGCTTAATCATTTTTGACGACAATTCCCACTAGATTGAAACTTCAATAAGGTTGAAACTATCTGTTTGTCACATAGACAAATAGACATTGTCGTTAAAGTGTCATTTATTTTAGGGTGATAAATCAATTACGAGGTCGTCTACACAAAGTAATTAGTAACGCTGCAGATCAACACAAGCTTTTAAAAAAAAACTAAACATACAAAAAATTGCTTTATACAATAACTAGCTTCCGCCCGCGACTTCGTCCGCGTGAAATTTCACCCTCCCCCATTCACCCTCTTAGGGGTGGAATTTCCAAAAATCCTTTCTTAGTGGATACTTACTCTTCACAAAGAACACACCCTCCAAGTTTCATGTCTCTAGGACCAGCGGTTTGGGCTGTGTGTTGATATATCAACAATCAGTCAGTCAGTCAGTTTACCATTTTATATATATAGAAGAAGAAGATAGCCCAGCATTTTACATGAATACTGATAAAAATTTCAGGACAAAGATTATCGCTCAAACATCGTCCATTTAAACAATTTTCATAATCAATAGAGCTTCTAACTGAGATAAGAACGCTCCCCTCCGAACGGTATCAGATACCGGTATTTTATCTTTCTCGCCATTTTCAATACCGATCACCGTTGACCTGGCAAAGGCAGGTTAAAAATCAGCCCTAGCTCTCATTACATTCACTTTTTGCCCTGTACTGCTTCTGACAGAAATTGATATCGGGGGCGAGAAAGATTTGCGGATTTCGGTAAATCCGATTCCAATGCTGGTATAAATAAATGCTGTCTTTAACTTTTTCTGAAGGCATTCTACGATCAATTTTACGTCATATCTTTAAATACTTGTGTATAACCAGTATTTCTGAGATACTTTTTGACAAAACGGGGTCATAGATATTGACCAAACTATTATTTATTTTTAGCGTATGTTGTCCAACTGCAAGGACATTTCCCTGCAGTTGGACAACATACGCTAGAAATCTCCCCCTTTCTCTTTTTCTCTCTCTGTCTCGAACTAGAGTGGACCAATTCTGTCTGAAGGCGTCAAGTTCGTCCCGCCAAACTAGCCAAAATATGTTTGTCAAAATGAGAGTTTATGGTGCAATAGGCGGGATGTGAACTCCCAATCATTTGCTAGCGCAATCAGCCCTGCAACCACCTCCATTTTCATAATAGAAAAAAAGAACTATTGTCTAAATTTGACGCCTGGTCAAAATTAGACAATAGTTCTTTTTTGCTATTATGAAAATAAGTCTTACCTCAGCCGGAAAAAATGATGATCTTCCGGCTGAAATAATTTAAAAAATAAAATATCCCAGCAGTTGGACACCGTATAGCTTATAATTATTAAGATAGGGTTATGTATTGGCGGGTCAGCGGGATTGTGCCGGCTCAGCGGGATTGTCCGAAAGGGTTACCGCTGGCCCGGAACATAAAGGGCTAAGGAAGGGACATGGGTGGGTTTTAGTCAGTAAGAGTCTGACACTCCCTTCCGCTCCACCCAGAGCGGGTCATTTGATGATTTCCCATCCGAAAAAAAAAAGTGTTATGTGTTCTTACCTCTACTCTGCATGAAGGTGTCAGTATCAGGCAGGGGCCCGTCATACATCTGCCTGAGCACGTGCAGGTCGTAGCCAGCATCCCCTTCGCCGCCGCCCTCGTCTTCGTACGCTATGATGTTTTCTCTGATGTCGTCTAGTTCCTTCTCAGCCCAGGCGTCTGCTCTTCTGCGGTGGACTACCACCGCTAGGAGGAGAACTAGAAAGAAGATGGCGGTTAGATTTTTGTTGAAGGGATATTCGTATGAAGAACATACCGTTGATTTTGAGAGTGATCTGGGGATTTCAGAAGTAGAATACAACATTTTTGACGGACAAAGCACAGTACATAAAGGAATAAAACATATTCATTCGATTCTAAGTTATTTTGCTAGCGATTTAAATATTGTGTACATAGATTTTTTTAAATGTATCTTTTTTTTGTTTAATTTCACTCTAGTGAAAGAAAGCACTGGTTTTTGAGTCATCGGTTCAGATAGATTAGCCATAGAATATTAAAATAAAGCCAGTCTGTGATTTTTCATGTAAAACAACGTGCAACAAAAGTTTACTCGATTAATTAATTTACGTATTTAGCTAGTCTGTCAAAATATCATTCTAATTTGACCAGAAATCCTCTGTCGCAAAAGTTATGATGTTTATCATGAAAGGCATGTGACACAAACTTTTACAACTTATTACAAAACGTTTTGGGTATTCATTTTGTGTTCGAAATAAAAACTTTTATGAACCCAATGACAAATAAATTGGCTGAAAGCTGCCAAAATTAACCGGAATGCCTTAATAACAGTAACAATAAAAAAGCCATCGTGCCTCGCGTGGATCCATGTTTGATTACGAAGGGTTAATATGAATGCGAGATTCATTTCAAAAATCCAAAAGTAAAATCGCAATTATAAGCTAGAATCCTAGGTATTCTTCAAATATACAAAAATATATACCTAATGCATGAATGTCAAAAACCGATAGATTACGAATCCAGTTTTCATTCGAAATTCATGTTTAACCATAGTTATAGAATTCAGGACCTTAGACAGACATGGCATTGTGAAACTAAATCCTATTTCTAGGTCCAGTGTAAGTCCTAACTAAACTAAGACATTTAATAATAGGTAAGATGAATCGTTAGGCTGCCTCGTTTGTCAAAATCGGGCTACACGAAATGTTTCTGAGGGCCGACTGAATATTAATGTTTTATTCGAATACTAGCTGCGCCCCACGCTTTCACCCGCATCAATGTCGATCCCGTGGGAATATCGGGATAAAAACTCTATACCAAATTTCATCTAAATCGGTTCAGCGGTTTAAGCGTGAAAAGGTAATATACAGACAGACGGACAGAATTACTTTCGAATTTATAATATTAAGTATGGATTAGACTTATAAGAATTAAACATGCACTATTGTCGACCACATCATCGCTTATATTATCGACCACATCGTCGCTTATATTGTCGACCACATCATCGCTTATATTGTCGACCACATCATCGCTTATATTGTCATTATAAAAAGTAAAAAAAATACTTACTGGCTAATATGACGATGCAGACAAGTATGGCGACTAGGAAGTTGGTGTCAATCCCGAAGGTGACGGCGGTGAACATGCTTCGTTGACAGCTGGGGTCCGCGTTGTGATGCAACGAGGGTTCGCCCAGGTTGTACATCTGTTGGGAGAGGGAAAATGTTAGTACCAGCAGTTACAGAAGTAAAGAAAGAAAGAAAAACTGTTTATTCTGCACAAACAAAACGCACATTGCAAATAAAAAAAAAACATAATATACACACAATGTAGACAAAAGCCTCGTACTCAAGCTTAAAAAATGTTGACAGTTTTGTCCAGCCAAAGACAACACACATTATTATTTTATTATTTGACATTATCAATTTGAGATTGACATTTGACAATACAAATCAATCCATGATGCGCCCGCGTCACTGGCATAATTATGACAACAAAACAAAGTGAAAACAACAACAATCAAAACTAAAACAAAATGCCAATTGCTGTATCGGGACCGAAAACCCGTTTCTTTATGTAAGCACGCTTACGCTTGTTACAGTTCTCAGCCCTTTACCTCTGACAGGAGCCACTTATCAAGAACCTTATTGTAACGTCAATAAAGATCACAGTGATTTTGACAGAACTGTTAGTGGCGGCATCCTGTGGATGCCCTAATAAATTAAGGCCTTCAGCCAGGGCTTATAAACTACAAGTTCAAGCTGATACTTCAAATTTTAAACAAATCAATTAACTAAATGTAGGGTGTCCATCATTTAGTAACATTTAGAATATTCTTTAAAAAAAAAACAATATTGTTGAATTCATAATTGTAAATTAATGAGTTACAAAACAATTAGACATGTTAAAAATACTTACAAAGTCGTTATATGTGAAGTTACTAATACATCCTACGAAGTTCTGATTGGTGGGAACGTGCCTCCAGCCGAATGTTCTTGCTATGTGTTGCAGGTCTATGCTGGAACCTCCCAGCTGAAGTGGTCCGTTCACTGTAGACAAGAAATTTTATCAAAATTGGCCAAAAATTAGAAATAAAGCAGGTTTTGACGCAAGCTAATCCATTGCTTCATATAATTATGTTCGAAAAATTTGTTTGCCCGTCAACGTAATTAACGGAATGAATGTTGTTGAACTGTCAGAATGAAATCCATTCCTACTGTTAGTGTGTTACGTATTCACCCCGCTGCGGTGATAGAAATACATTTTAGTCACCAGGCTCTCCCCTTTTGTAAAACGTATAAGAATATATTTTTAAAAAGAAAGTTAAAAGTAGGTTGGTAAAGTATTTAAGACCATTATCAAGTTTTAACCAACTCACAAACTTAGGCTTGCTGAATTTAATTAATGACAACAATACATTCTTAAAGTTGCACTAAGTGCTATGAAATGCTGAATAAACGACTATATTAATTCAAAGAAAATGTCACTGAAGCGTGACAGGTCTAAAAAACTAACCTATTTAATGTAATTTAAAAAACATTGAATACTGTAATGAAATGAAATTAATTAAATTGTTACTCGTGCAAGCTATCAAGTTCGTGGGAATACAATAAACTGTTCTCATCTCATCTTGGTATTTGATAATTAATAATAACGCTGCCTTACACAAATTAATAACAAAAGTCTAAGGATGAATATTGCTTAGCAATGAATCTTTATTACAAAACTGGCAGATAGATTTAAACATTAATTTTTAATCAATATTGGCACGAGAGACACCGACTGATGAAACAAGAACAATCGTATACAAATAGTTATTCATTTGTTTTTGGGGGTTTTTTTTTTGTTGACGGTGGTATTCAACGCGAAGTCTAAGTATATTAGTATTGTCTACAGCGCGCATACCCTAAAACGTTAAAAGTTAGAACTCACACACCATCACTATTTTGATGAGGATCTTGTGTCAGTTACGTGCATTAAATGTCATTGCACTACATAATGAGAGAGCCTCAGCGACTGGTGATATTTGAGTCAGCCCTACCTCGCTATCCATCTTTACCTCCTACCCCGCGGTTACACACATAGGACAACGACGACGACAGTACGACGCGTTGTTCGCATGTGGCGTTGTAGATACCACTACATCACTCCCCCCCCGGAGACCGGAGGTTGGCGCATAGTTCTCGGTGACTCGGAACTATCAGCCCCAGTGAGTCGGGGTGGCGCTGCGTTATGCTCCAGTGCGTCGGATGTGGTACAGCGCCGGGTTGAGGCTGACTGCTGGCGTCGACCAGTTTTTAAGAGCTCTTCTTGTTGGCCGGCCGAAAGTGCAGTGTGCTGTGCCAAGGTTGCTGATTACCAACACGAAAAACAAAAGACTACTCACCATTTAAAATCTCTCTAGGCCCAGTAGGAGCAGCGAGGCTCATACACGTAGACAATTTGCATCTGTCCACGAACATTTCAATGGAACTCCTCATCAGGACTATTTCTATTAGATGAGGCTTGCCATCAGCCACGTGGACCACGCTGTTGTTCAACCTTGTGGTTCCGGATCCGTAGTTCACTAGGAGAACTGGGAAGCCCTCCACTAGTTCCAAAGACATGAAATCTGTGAACAAAATTGTAGGGTTAGCAAATATAAGTTACACAGTCGTTAAAGAAACACAATAAAGGACATATTTTTTAAAACATCAGTATTTTGTAGCCTGAAGCACATATTCAACCTATTTCAGGTAAATAAGCAAAGTTACCTACTTATTGTATAGAAACTATGATAAATGTGATTGTATTATTAGGTATATTTTTACTTAACATTCTATAGCTTTTTTTTTATTTAAATACTGTTCCATTTGTTTGATACAGTTTAGGGAATGCAAAACCGGCCAAAATTAAAACCCGGTTTTTTTCGGTGGTATAATAAACTCAGTTTTCGGTGAAACCAGTTTACATTCCTCAATACAGTTTATTACTTTTTCGATGACGAGTTTGAATTCAATTTAGTGGCTCTACAAACATATGCAGATCAAAAACAATTCCGAATGCTGAAACCATTCTAATTAATATTTCAAACACACCAAGCACACATCAAAAGACTATCAAACCAATTAATTACGAAATATCAAAACCAAAACATGGGGTAACAACGCAAGAATGTTTTATACATATAGACAAATCCTCGTACCATATTAATTATATACAAACTAGGTGTACCACAATAACAAAAATAATTACGTAAGAGCTGGAAAGGTATTAAAGGTTCCACCTATCACGCGATGGTTACTTTCATAAATCATAATGTTCCGTAGGTACGTACAGGGCTGTCAGTCATTATGGGTTCATTAAAAAATCATTACTTACAGCTAGCATTCAAGTGTGGGATGGCAGTTTGTTATGTATTTCGACGGATAAGTTATTGATAATAATATGAACACGTACACTACGTACAGTATCTATATAATATGATATTGGTAGGTTAGGTAATCATCATCATCATTTCAGCTGAAAGACGTCCACTGCTGGACATAGGCCTCCCCCAAGCACCTCCACTTCGACCGTTTTTGTGCTTCTCGCATCCAACGGATTCCTGCGGCCTTCACCAAGATCGTCGGTCCACTTTGTGGTAGGCCTTCCAACGCTACGTCTTCCGGTACTTACGCGGTTTTGGTAGGTATAAAAATATTTTGTCATGGGTTATTATTATTGACCAATTCAGGAAACCGGGATATTAACCGGGATTTATTATTCTAATTTATTATCATTATCGACGATGAATGATCAAAGAAACGATTGCTGGACTGTGTGAAAGATAATATGGCAAGAAAGGGGGAGAAATATAACATAACATACCGAAATTACTAATAGAGAAGTATGGAAGAAAGGGACATGTTGCGCCGACCCTAAATAAATTTGGAGAAGGGCAGAAGAAAAATGACGGTAAGAAGTAAATGCTGAAAATATATCAATCAGGTCAAGCTAACCGATTTTTTCATGAAAACAATCAACTAAAAACCAAATCTCAAAAAATGTCCTAATAAGTTCACAATCTTAGTCACCCTTACAATAAACGTAAAACCATCTAAAGCATAAAGACGCACACAACCTTGGTTTCCAAGAATGCAAATCCTCAATTCTGATTGGCTGTTTTTGCCGCCATCACAACATCGTGAGCGCTGATTGGCTACAAAAATAAAGGTTCTTTTTCGTTCTGAATGAGGGTCCATTGTGGCGAGGAAATCATTATTCAAGTAGTTACGCCAATCTACTGTGACATGTTCATTGTTGGAGGTTATTATGCTTCGGAGTTCTAGTTAACGATAGGTTTATGAACTTTTGTATTCCTTAGCCTGCATTGTTTGGGAGGTTATGAGCGAAATTTTGATGAATGTTATTCTAGGAAATATGGCACATAGGCATCAGGAATCGTTTTCAAAGAATATAGCTACGGTGATTTAAAAATAACGTTGTGTTAGGATGTTCAAGAACCCACTGTTTGAGCGTAGAAATCTCAATTGACACTTGGCTTTGTACAAACACTTTTACACGTCAATCATATTTTTGAAACTATATGAGGTCGGCGTTTCCTATATGACTACTCTAAGACGAAAGGTCAAAACAAACTCAGAGGTCACCCGTCACAGTCTCTTTAAAAATGTGCAGACATAATCTTGTCAGATCATGCGAAGACCACATGGTCTTCGCATGATCTGACAAGATAATGTCTAAAAAAATAAAATAATAAATAAATCTAATCTACATAGATTAGATTTTATTTTTATTTTATTTTATTATTATTAGATTGGTGTCTGAAATGGTCTTTCGAGGAAAGAACCACACAGATTGAGTGGACCTGTCCAGTCGGTGCACGTCGTGTATTTCTCAGTAATCGTGCAGCTCAATTCAGAACTTAAGGAGCTCAACTCAGGTGTCTATGGAAGGTCTCAAATAGGAAACAAAGAAACGAAATGAATGCGTTTACAATGCAAGCCTCAATAAAAACCAGATCAACAAAAATTTTATATCATTAATGCTTGTTTAATAGCCTAGCCTTATCTTTTCTACCCAGTCTTTGGAGTAAAAATCTTCCTAATATATCTCCTCCTGTCAATATTTTCCCAAGAAGTCTTATCTCTTACCGACCTTTTAATATTTTCTCACAGTGTTCTGTTTAGTGAGTAATAGAACATTATGGTCATCGGGTTTAGATTACCATAATGCATCGGTAATGTGTTCCACAGCCATTCTCATGCAGTAACGGGTCTTTAGTTGACAGTTAGAAGAGCTTTTTGGTTCTATTCATGTTAATATAGGTATAGTTATGGTTCTGTCTGCTATACAAAGACACGGTACGGGTTAAATAATGTCGTCATGGATTTTATTGAACTTTATACGAGAGTAAAACTTGTCTAGTAATTGAAGAGTAAGTTAAGACATTCACGACAGACGTAAAATCTCGGTAAGGTCCTTACCTTACCGAGATTTTACGTTTTACGTCTGTTTGTAGAATAATGTGACAAAAAATCAGAATGATTGTATGTATATTAGTATGGTTTTTATTGTAAAAAGAAAGTTTTTAGAGGTATCTTCATGATTTTTTCTATCGTATCAAATTAGTTGTATTATGTTTTTAACCGACTTCAAAAAAGGAGGAGGTTTCTCAATTCGACCGATATATATATTTTTTTTTTTCAACATATCTACCTAGCATATATCCTTTTCTGATTTTGTGTACTGTAGTCGATCATATACTTTTACTGTTTCTAAAACATGCAGTTTTTGTGTTTAGGTCCTGTAAGCCCCTTAAACTAACCCCACAACACAGGGAATCCTAGTGTGGGGTCCAGGGCATTTGTAAAAACCTAGAACATAAGACCTTTATTGTAGTAGGTACCCGTATTTCATCAATAAAGATTGATTGATTGATTGCTCTTTATAATCTGCTACTAGTTTTTTGTTATATTGTACCTACCGTGTTTTTTTTTTCTGAACTACTTACATATTTGACAATGTGACATTAGAGGCTACATTTTATTATTTCTTTTTTTATAGTGTAGATCTAAGAATATATTTCTCTGAACAGCTTATGACTTCATTTTAAATGCTTACAGAAAAAGTCTCGACTTAAAAGAAACGAAGACATAAACCTAATTATTTTCTTCTTAACGTTTCATAAACTTTAATAACTATTCTCGATAAAACGGCCAAAAAAACTAAAATAAGTAAAGAGCTTTGAAGATCCGTAGAATACCTATCTGTCCGCCATTTTGTTTTTTTTTTTCTAGATGGCGGCCTCGCATAAAACCTATATAAAACGATAGATGACATCAATGCAAACATATAACATTATATAAATTTCATCATCATCATCAGTAGGTGCATGCGTGGGTCACAGTCTGTGACCCACGCATGCACCTACTGTGACTCACAGTAGGTTTGCCAAGGTCCATATTATGAAAATCTTCATGCCCCTTTTCAAGTAGTTTAGGTAAAAAGCGAAGTTTTAGTATTTTTTATGTTTTTTTTCTTAGTGAGAGGTTCTTTGGCAAGTAAGTTGACACAAATTAGGTGGATCCTTTAGCTCGGCCCGATGTGGACACAACACTTTGCTAGATTGGCAATTTGGCACTCGTTCGGAAATATTTGCTTTCACCGTGAAAATACATTGAAAATCGCGTTTTAAATGTACCTACATTTCAGCTGTCGATAGAGTTTTATTCGGTTTCGACTATTTTTATTATTATTTATTTTATAGCGATAACAAGTTTTCAAAGAAACAATGTCATCATCATCATCTGCCTGCCTAGCCTTTTCCCAAAGTCTATAATGTTGGAGTCCAGTCTAACCGGAGCGACTGCCTATCTGACCTCCACAACCAAGTTACTTGGTAATACGAGACCCCTTGGTAAGACTGGTAGTCAGACTTTCGGGTAACGACTTTCAAAAATCCACAAATGACAACCGGGTCCAACGGCTTAACGTACTTTCCGAGGCACGGAGGGGTCTTGGTATGTAAAGACCACCCGTCCATGGACCAACCGCGGCAAGCGTAGCTTAACCCGAACGATCGACCCATGCGGCTGTTATTACTTAGCCTCAACTCTCCCCTCTCTCACATTACAAAACAAATGTCATAAATTCGTAACTCTCACCGACACGTTTCGAAATTATGGAAAACAGCGTAATAACGAGGGAGAGAGAAATATTCAAATCAATTACATAATTGTATCAGCACCATCCATCGTCGACATTTTTCGGCCATTCTAATTGAAGAGTCTGATGTGATGTTGTGCCGGGAAACGTAATTGGATTCTGATTTTAGGAGCATATTTCATTTTTATTATGTTCCTGATGACCCGGTTTTTTACCACAGCTTTAGAGCGTGGTATTTTGTTCATAGATGGCTACTTTGTCTTTGATACTGTACCCAGATAGATTCGGCTTTCAGTTCCTTTAAAAATATTCGCTATTTGTGATAAAAAGTAGGATAGGTACCCGTTACTTTAAAGAGTCAAATTAAATTGACTAGCGTAAACAGTTCCGTTGGACATTTTGCTGCGTTTACCAACAAATACTTGAGCTATATGCTGTAAGTGAATAATCATTGCTCAGCGATTTCCCTGCCTGTATTATCAATATCGCCGGTTGAAAAGCTGACATCTGACGCTTCACTCGAGTGAATGTTCATTTTTAGGGTTCCGTACCCAAAGGGTAAAAACGGGACCCTATTATTAAGACTTCGCTGTCTGTCCGTCCGTTCGTCTGTCTGTCACCAGGCTGTATCTCAAGAACCGCGATATCTAGACAGTTGAAATTTTCACAACGACGACCTTAAAAAGGTAGCTGGATTGGGCTGGTTTTTTAATATTTCTTCAGTTCCACTTTAGTCCAGCATCCGCTATTTGTGTATTGGTACGAAGTATAGAGTTCCTAATGCGGTCTGTGAGTTTGACACCTAGTATACTTCGTTCCATAGCCCGTTGGCAGACTTCAAGGACGGACTTTTGAAATTGAAATAATAATTGATCGAAAAATTAAATGAAAGGAGCAGATTCGATGAACGTTTATACCTATATTTTTTTGTCTGTGTCAAGTGAACGTGGGATGAAACAGAAATTAACGTTCACTCGAGTGAATCGTCTGGCAACCCCCAGCCATATTCCAATTTGACAATACTCCAATTTTAATCGGCCGTGTAAGAGCGTCATTATTGATAATGTTATAGGTGGAAATAGCTTTCTTAAGTGCTGTTTCTGTAATAGGAGTTGGTATGCTCGTCTTTTTTCCTAATAAAGGTTTACTTACTCCGAGCAAAGTGGAATATAGGATACGGTAGCCTTAATAGCCAATACATTACCGAGTTTAAACAAAATAATTACTTTTATATCATTTACTTTTTAACTTGGGGAGATGCGAAAAAGATCGCTTGCTTTTTTACGACATGACTAAAATTAACAAGACATAATATAGGCGATAAGTTTGACGAATTAATTGAATTGGTTTAAAATGCTGGTTAAATGGAATCTGTAGTTGACTAAGGTCAGGCAGGCCTACAAATTGCAAAAAACGTAAGAAAATTTCAATTTCGCGGGCTACCTAGCGTATCCTCCAGATCCTCCTTCCCTCTTAGGGCCTGTGCACACCACGTTTTTTAAACATGCCGTTGGCGCGCTTTTATCCTACAGAGCAGTGTCTGCCAGTATCTGACTCGCGTGCGTATCGCGTCTGTATCGCTACAAACGCGCGTCAACGGCGCGTTTAAAAAACGTGGTGTGCATAGAAAAGAAAAAAGCAGTGTTGGATTTTTAGCTCTCGGCGCAAAGCAGTGCGTAGAGAAGATCATCATCTGCCTCACTCGCCTAGCATTTTCCCAACTATATTGGGGTCGGCTTCCAGTCTAACCGGATGCAGCTGAGAACCAGTATTTCAGATGGAGCGACTGCTTATCTGACCTCCACAACCCAGTTACTGGGTAATACGAAACTCCTTGGTAAGACTGGTTGACTTTCGGGCTTCTGACGACCCGTAACGACTGTCAAAGATCCACGAATGACAGCCGGGACCAACGGATTAACGTTTTTCGAGACACGGAGGGGTCTTGGTATATGAAGATGGTCACCCATCCACGGGCCAACCGCGGCAAGCGTAGCTTAACCACAAGAGACGATATGAGAGAAGGTAACAAACAAAAATAAAACACTGCATGGTATTCACATGACAGATTGGCGTGGTTTCGATTTGAGGGCAAATACTTGGATGGCGATAGCGTGCAAATATTTGTCCCTGAAATACCGACACTGACAATGGTGAATTAGTGTGCATGACACTGAATGCCTACTCACGATGTTTGAGCATGTGTGCAATCATATGGCGTGCTAGGGTGCGTCTAGATTATGTTATATAACACATAAACTTATGTTATATATATATAACACGTCCAAATATTTTAACATTGCTAACTTCTCTATCTTCTCGAGGCAGGCCTAAGAAACGCTGGCGTGACGATTTAGACTCGTTCCTAACCGACTGGACGGAGAAGGCACAGTATAAGGAAATGTGGAAGGAAATGGGGGAGGCCTTTGCCCAGCAGTGGGACAGAACAGGCTAATATAAAAAAAAAAAAAAAAAACTTCTCTATAGAAACATGTTGTATAACTATGTTTAATAACATGTTATGTTAAACAGTGTGAACGCACCTTTAAGTCTAGAAGTCTTTATGTTATTTTTTAAAGTTTAGGTTACAATTACCACCAGGGGCCTATTTAACAAAACCAACAGATCATCTGCCAAGCCTTTTCCCAACTATGTTGGGGTCGGCTTCCAGTCTAACTGGATGCAGCTGAATACTAGTATTTTACATGGAGCGACTGCTTATCTGACCTTCACAATCCAGTTACTGGGTAATACGATACCCCTAACAAAACAGTTAGGGGTATCATCTGTCGGTTTAACAAAACCCACAGATGACAGGCGATAATCCGATAAATTAGCAAGTTTTTTGCTTTGTTGTATATACGCCAGGATATCAAGCTACCCGAAACTGTCAAATCTTCCCAATCAACTTTGAACCTAATGCTTTAGGGATAAAGTTGAAAATCTATTAAAGAAATTTGACAGATTGTAGTACTTGATGGCGTCAGTACATCACTTGTCGTGAAAATGTGGATCGCAATGTCAGTTTATTTATTTATAGTTAATTAAAACGGTAAAACACCAATTACATTAATTAACGAGACAATAATTACGTTCACAATAATATAATTTAAAACTAACATGGACCAGTGGACTCCCTTGCATACTTTCTCTCACAGAACTCCAGACATATACGCATAATTTATAGTTAGTTCAGTTATATTAAAGAGGCCCCAGATGTACCTAACGCCTTTTTATTTCGCTCCTGTACAATAGGCTATTTGACAATGTAAAAAATAAGGTCATAATTATTGACACTCTTATAGATTATCGCTTTTAAAATCGATTTGCATTAATTTTACTACAAAACAATGTATTATTTATAAAAAAAAAACCCGAAAAAACTTCATCTTTTTAAATCTGGCGCCACGTAATCGAAAACGGTCTGGATTGACTGAACTTAAGATCACGTCATGATTTAGTAAATTTCTGTCTATCGTTGACAGAACAGAAGACTTTTGTCTAGTATCTCGACCGTTTCAACGTTTGTTTACGTGAATCGTGACGTCACGACGCCATATTGTTAAAGATAGCGTTTTGGCGGCTTATTTAAACAGTACATTTTCATTTACTATTTTTTAAAAGAAATACATTATGCAATTTGAAGTAATAGGTTTTTGTGGGCTCGTTAGACACCATTAAATAATCTGAGATGTTTATCAGAAACCAGTCAAATAGCCTATTACATACCTACCAGTACCAACTAACTATAGTAATAGTATTAATGCTTTTAAAAAAGTACCCTAAAACTTTAACCAATAAAAATCAACATACCTTGAACTTCAAGCAGCGGATTATGTTTCAAAGGTCCCAAATAGAACACAAGGCTGTTACTGGAGTGTGACGTCACAGTCAAGGTCACATGGCCCTCTTGGCAGGCTGGTGGTGCAGAGTACATGGCCCAGCCGTCGCCATGGAAACCGATGGAGGTCTGCTCACAATGGGGACCCGATAATCCCTCTGGACACTCGCATTTGTCCGCGAATGGCGTACCTGGGGTTAAAATGATTGGTTAATGCATTAAAAGTATTGGGCTATAATGTAAAATTTATTTAAACGTCAAAATGACTGCTAAATTGAATTGAATCATTTGGAAATAACGGTGCACATTGAGAACAAATCTAGCGAATTTAAAGTAGGGACGAAATTGACGTTTAGAGGGCCAGACTTTCAGGGGGAGTAAATAAGGCAATTTACTCCCCCTGAAACTTTACAATGAACCGTAATTAACAGTGATTCGAAGTCAATACCAGAACAAGTTTCTATTAATTCCCACACCACATTAGATTGTCTTTCTTCAATCCATTTTCAACTACTTCTATATTAAAGACCTTATGGATGTGACGCATGTTTCCCCAAACCCTTTCTTATTTTTTTTTTTATGTTCTTTATTGCGTTATGTTTACCGCAAATAAACGTATTTTCTTTCTTTCTTATAAGCTATACCTTAGATTATATAATCAGCCTATAATGTTCCCACTGCTGGGACACAGGCCTCCTCTCTGTGAGAGGGAGTGGACCTTAATCTACCACGCGGACCCAGTACGGGTTGGTGGATAAGATTAAAAAGTAATAAAGTGAAAGAAACTCACCTCCATTCAAACAGATAAGTGGCTCAACCACATCACAAGTACATTCAGACTCAACCCTCGCTGAAACTCCTACAAAGCTGGTGGTATTGGTGTACACGGAGAGAGGAACGTTGTTCTTCATCAGCACGTTACGGCAGGAGTCTTCGCATTGCTCCTTCTCTATTAGACACTCGTCTATTTTCACCATGTAGATCTTGGATTGGAGTTCTTCTTCGAGCTGTGAAAAAAAAAATCGCCGTTATATGTATAATAATACTAATCATAAACTCGAGTTTGTTTTTTTTTTTTAATCTGTGGAAATAACACTAGGATTTAAAAAAATATTTTCGCATTTGATAGCCCGATTCTTGAGGAAGACTATAGGCTACTTAACATCACAAAATACAAAATGGCAGCTAATGCGATGCAACGCGGGACAACAAGATATTTCACGCGGACGAAGTCGCGGATGAAGCTACTAAGAAGTCTGACTTTAGGATAGGTACTCGTATCCTTTAAATAGGGATGATGGTGACAACAATATAAGTGGACAATGACAATGATGATGGTAGGAAAACCACCCGATACGCAGAGAAATCGGCTATGTGAGAACGGAACAAGATGTGTGTGAGGTTCACATTCGAATTTTGGCTATACGAAATTAGCGATGAAGACAGAAATACAACATCCTACCTACTAGTAATAACCGGCCGTATACCGATACTGAACTAATTGGGTACATGATTCTCCCAAAAAAATCACTCCTGGTTGGAAAAAAGTCGCATATAACAATTGAACTGCCAAATTCATAGTAAGAATATAATACAGAACTACACTAGGTCTATAATAATTCCAAATAACCCGGGTAACCCCATCAAATAAGGTCCTAATAACATCATGCGGATACCAATTCCACGAAATGTCCCTGTAACCTCATTCATTATAGCATTCTATCCGAAGAGCCATGTTCGGACGTTTAGGGGTTCAAACTTCGGTCACAGAATAGTACCTACAGAAGGTCTGCTCGGCACAACGAGCGAAAACGCACGCACACAGACACGCGTCACGTACAGCGAGTGCAAGCGCACTCACCATGCGTTCGTATGAAATAGACTGAGGTCGCCGATTGCTGATCGTCAATAATACGTAAGCGACTATGTATGCGGGCATTTTCGCTCATTGCATGAACATGCACGAATTCTATATAATCTGCATAGTTCTCATATGACCTGAACAAGATTATATCTGGACTTTATAGAGACTGTGATCTCAGAGTTTGATTAAGTGCTCCTTTTCAAAATCGTCAGATAGGAACAATCGTCCGCTTCTAGTTGGCTGAAAATATATGACGATGATTGTTGAAGATGTCGGTAAAAAAACATCTTCAAAAATCATCGTCATATTTCAGTAAATTTACACAAAACCTTAATGAATTATACACCTAAACCTTCCTCATGAATCAATTCGTCCATTGGTGAAAATCCGTGTTCGGTAGTTTTTGAGTTTATGGCGTTCAGACAGAGAGAGACAGACACGGCGGGGGGACTTTGTTATATAATAGAGCCAACCTTCTGTACTACCCGTGGTGTAAGGGTGAAAACTTCTGTGTCGAATTTGTGAGGTCAAGGTCAACTAAAGAGTCGTTACAACTTCCAAAGACTTAAGTATCCTCGCATTAAAGTTGTGAAAGGAAAGTTTTAGATCCATTTGTAAGATGGTCACGAAAAAACGGTTGATCCAATTGATTAAGTGAACAATGGCGGGAATTTGTAGTGGATCGACAATAATAATGATATCGATGACGGCTTTAGGGAACCATTTATGATCAGCACCCTAATTGCGTAACACACCATTACTCTCAATTTGAATCATTTTGAAGCATATTGCTAATCCATTGCTCCTATGTACGAAAAGCGTGTCTGCTCAACAATGTAAATCACGCAATGAATGTTGTTGAACTGTCAAAATGAAACCCATTGCTACTAATAGCGTGCTACGCAATAGGCTATTTGACTGGTTTCTGATAAACATCTCAGATTATTTAATGGTGTCTAACGAGCCCACAAAAACCTATTACTTCAAATTGCATAATGTATTTCTTTTAAAAAATAGTAAATAAAAATGTACTGTTTAAATAAGCCGCCAAAACGCTATCTTTAACAATATGGCGTCGTGACGTCACGATTCACGTAAACAAAAACGTTGAAACGGTCGAGATACTAGACAAAAGTCATCTGTTCTGTCAACGATAGACAGAAATTTACTAAATCATGACGTCATCTTAAGTTCAGCCAATCCAGACCGTTTTCGATTACGTGGCGCCAGATTTAAAAAAATGAAGTTTTTTCGGGATTTTTTTTATAAATAATACATTGTTTTGTAGTAAAATTAATGCAAATCGATTTTAAAAGCGATAATCTTTACGAGTGTCATTAATTATGACCTTATTTTTTACATTGTCAAATAGCCTAATGGACTAGCATGGGTTCATCATAATTCTCCTGTCTTATTCGAATTTATTTAGGGTCGGCGCAACATGACTTTTTCTTCCATACTTCTCTATTAGTCGTCATTTCGGTAGTCTACTCCTTTCTTGCCGTATCATCTTTCACACAGTTCATCCATCTTTTCTTTGGCCTTCCCCTACTCTTAGAGCCATACAATTCATACTCAAAACTAGGATGGGATGTTCATGATAATATTAAGTATACACGTATAGAGGTATGAGGAACAGAGTGTAAAGTTCACTCATACTCTATAGAAAAGGGAGGATCCTCCGACCAGACGGGTATCGTGTCTGGTGTGCAACTGCCCTACGATTGATGTCGGGACGTTGTACATAGATATGCTAGTTGCGCGGGAAACTCTGCTTGCGCGATGCAGGATTATGCGTGACGTCAGTATGACGCGTAGTTCGCATGTGGTGTTGTAGATACCGCTTCAAACGAATTATCAGGCAACTATCCTTAAATCATGCATAAATCTGGGAACACAGCCGTCCCAAGCAGAGTTTATCCCCGACTCTCAAACAACACTAACTTTAAAACGTTCTTCACCGTCTGTTGCTACAAAAAACATTTAAGAGACAATTACAACTTGAGACTTAAGAGCGTCATAAAATTGGGTGTACGTCTTTTTTTTACATCGTTCTCACTTAAAATTATAAATTCAACATTACTGATGTAACTATATTTTTGTAACAATAGAATTTAAAAAAGTGTCCATGGAGTTTCTTGCCCGTTCTTCTCCATATGTGCACGCTTTAGAATGGGCAACTAGCTTCATATTTCTGACTGAACGACTCCTTGACAGTTTAAAAGTGCCTGTAAATGGTTTAATTGAAATAAATGCTTTGAGTTTGAATTGCGTTTGAGATTTCAGCCGTAAACACCTATTTTTCAAATCCATAGATATCAGTGTTCAAATCACAGGAAATTATACAACGTTCAAACTCAAACTCAAAGCATTTATTTCAATTAAACCAATTACAGGCACTTTTGAATTGTCAAGGGGTCGGTCAGTCAGAAAGATGAAGCTAGTTACCCATTCCAAAGCGTAGGTACCTACGTTTTTTTAGTATATGCGAAACCTGAATATAGTATGTTCAGATTATGTAACTGAATCGATTCCAATAATTTTTAACCCATGATACTTATATTTTGTCCCAAAAACATTTAAAAAAGGTTCAGTTAAGGTTAAGTTAAAGGTTAAGTAGTTGGACACCGAGCGACACTAAGTAGGTTATCTAATCTCCGCGCCGAACGGTTAGATACCTAGGTACTATTATCAATGAGCGCAAGACGGCGCGGGTGAGCATGTTTTTGTACGGACAAACAGGTAACTTAACAAGCTTATAACTTTGGGATTTTTCATGATACGGTTTTGAAATTTTGTACATACATAGATTCTTTACATAAAAATACTAGACACGTGTTTCGGGTTTCGCATAAACTACTAAAAATAATGTTGTATAAAGAGTTTAACGAAGAGCCAACATACCTTTTCCTGTATCCCAATGACCATACTATCCAGCTTCTCGGGAGGGTAATACGGCGACCCATGTGCGGAAAACCGGACATCCAGGAATACATCCTTGACAGTATTCTTTGTAAACACAGTGAAAACATCCACGTTGTGAAGAGACGTGTTATACAGTTGAGCCAAATGACGGTGTAGTTTATCCTTCTTACTCGTACCCTGTAGGAAAGAGACAGAAGACAATTAGAGACGTCAATAGAAGGAATTGTGATGAAGGACGGTGCGGCAGACATTAGTAAAATTCGCTTGAATTATTCTTAATTTACTTCTTGGCTGTATCTTCGGGCGTTTTGTTCGGTCAATTTACTTGGAAAGAGAAAAAATGTAGGTAACTTAAAGTATTAAACGAAGACGAAAATTGCTTGTATAGTCCTCGCAATTCACGAGCGCGCGTTAAGTGGCGTTTATCCCATTGATATAATATTAAATTATTCACCAAGGGGATAAAACAGTGGCTTACATTACGCCATATTGAATCCCGAGCGGAAAAAACATTAGAATTTCGAATACCTACTTGCCTAAGATAATTTTTGTAAAAGTTTTCATACGATTTCGTTCCATATTAAAAATCATCTAGGGCTATAATGACTTACTTTAGGTTCCGTTTGCATGACATATAATTTCAAATGGTGTGGTGAAAAGGTATTTTTAAGATTACCGTGCGCTTGTAAAATATAACAACTAAAGTACCTACCTAGTAACTTTTTCGATAATTGTGATATAAGCCACGCAAACCACCAAGTGTCACCGTCACCGTAGGCGATCAATATCAACTGATATTGACCTTATGACATTATCTGTATTTTGCTTTCGAAAGTGACACTTGGTTTTGCATATTTTTTTTTGGATTGTGTTTTGTTTATTATATTTTTTCTATATAAATTGCTTCGCATGCATCGACGGATTGCAACCGATATTTCAGTCTGCGTGTATATTTCGCACGTCAGATTGTGTTATCCATCGAACGAGCGCCCCGACACGCGCATTCCATCGGTGACTGAATCTCTGTGCTATAGGAGATCAGAGATACTTTACATGTGGCTGTTATTCCATTGGTTTCTGATTCTTTTTGGCTCTGTGGTCCACTTAGCAAAAACAAAATAAACACGCTAAATCATTGACATATATAGGTATTACTAGCGTAAGGACCGGGCTAACCGCGCGACTAAATGGCACCAACGCGCTGGCCCTAAAATGACGGTTTTAGGGCCAACGCGACTCAGTTGACAGCCGCGCGAAGGAGAGAACGTGTATTTGCCTGTCATAAAAATGCCTAGTTGCGTGGTAAAAGGCTGCAAAAATTACGATACAAACATTAAAAAGAAACATGGGATATCGTATCATTGGAATGTAACCTTACATTATTTTTGTTGCGTTACTTTTGCTTGTATGAAGAACGTCTATGTAAAATGTTCGGATGGGCGTATCCTTACTTTTGAAATCATTGCGCTGAATACATTTAGCATTATCAGCCTATAATGTTCCCAATGCCGGGACACAGGACTCGTCTCTTCGAGAGGAAGTGGGCTTTAATCCACAACGCGGGTACAGTACGGGTAGTCACATGTCTTCAAATTTTTGGTTCTAGGACGTGCCGGTTTAACCACGATGTTTTCGTTCTCTGGGTCTAAAAAACTAATTATCTTGTCAAGAAAACCCATTTCCAACAAGTAAGTAATTATTGAACAAACTACTGCACAATGACAGCACAGTTCCAAAATGGCGACCGCAGTCAATTGCTCGTAAACCGCGAAGCTGTTAACTGGGCTCAATGAATCCCCGGATGAAACTTTACGTAAGCATAATTTGGACCAAGGTCAGAGACTACGATCGTAGAATGAATGGATAAGTCAGCAAATGAGTTTATTTTTAATGTTTCGACCTTAATAGGAAGAAGGAACTTTAATAAAATCACTTTTTTGTCCATCTGTCACATAGGTTTTTATAATAACAAAAGGACAATGTGCAAATCTGGCTATTGGAGAGTGGGACAAATTCCTTTAGAGAAATGGTCATCCTCCTTTTAATCATAAGCAAATTGAAGTTATTTTTTGAAAAACTAGAGTGAGAGAGTGATTGGGCTGTCAGCTGATGGAGTCTAGTCTAGGTACTCCGCGCTGTCTGTCTTTCATACATGTAAAAAACGAACAAAATAATTTATTTGTAAGTAATGATTTATTCAGCAGCAAATCTAGTGTTTATTTTCACAAACAATTAGTCGTTATGATCTCCAATTTATTTCTTAGAATACCACTCAAAAACTGACGTTTCGCTTGTAGTCTTATTTCGGAATTCGTTCACTGTAATTGCCTACATATCTATCTAGTTTCTACGATCTACGTTTCAGACGAAAAGCATCATCAGTTGGCGAGAGCACTAAAACACCGTCTGCCCACTTAGTACCTACACAAGTTTCAATGAACATCTTAATTTCGTTGAAAATTAAGCAAAGTCCGGACTCACCGCATTTCGAGGATTCCAAAAGTATGAGCGTTCAAGATAACGACTAAGCGAAACTAGCTTATTAGTCGATTCGCACGAATTTACTCGCCCAAAACGGGCGAAGCGTCGCTTTTAAATAATATTATTTTTTATTTTGGGTAACTCGCACGAATTGGCAAATTTACACAAAAAAAGTACATACAAGTTTTATAATATTTAACACGCATTATATTATTTCTATACTTTACTGCATAAAATTCAATACTCAATATCTTTATTGCTTTAAGTACCATAATGTGTAGCTGTACTTAGGTGGTAACTGTATAATTTAGATCATTAAGGGTGGAACGAGAGAGGAAGCCCTGTTTTAGGAGATAATTAAGTTGTTTTTGTGGGACCAAGTTTTAACTTATATATTTATAATCAATTCAAAATGTGCCAATTCGTGCGACTTGCCTATAGAAAAAATAATAGTATTTAAAAGTGGACGATTCGTCCGTTTCGGGCGAGTAAATTCGTGCGAATCGACTAATAAGCCGAAACTTTAGGCTCATTTTGATTTGCAAACTAAGAATTTTCCTAAGTCTTCATTTAGTTTTAAGTGGTTTTAAGTTTTCTTGTGAAATAAGCGTTTTGTAACAAAACTTTGCAGTCGACAATTTTGGTAAGTAGGGATTTAATTTTGAGCTTAATATTCAAGCAGGCTTATAAAATTTTGTTAAATTCACAAAAGTATTTTTTTTTTCTTTGATGTCTTTCAGAAATGTCAGGTGCGTAGTAATCGCAACCAGCATGCTAGTATGACCAAAAGGAGTATAATGTAAGAATCGTAGCAGGTGGCGTTCCATAGTTTCTGCCTACCCCCATGGAAAGAAGGCATGAGTTTATGTAGGGTTGCCAGGCGTCCGGATAAAGCCGGACACAGTCAGGCTTTTGGGTTGCGTGTCCGGTCAAATCAGACCGTGTCCGGCTTTTGTTAGGCTTTTTAAATTTGACCAATTTGCAATACTGTTAAACTACTATTGCAATTATGGAAATTAATATTGTAATGTTATGAGTATTGAATGATTACTTAATAATAAAGAGGAATGATTTTCAATTTTATTGTTGTTTCATTAAAATTTAAGAAGATTTTATAGTAAATGATAAAAAAGCCGGTCCGGCTTTTTTACCCAAATGGCCGGCTAAACTGGCGGAGCCCGTCCTGCTTTTTTACCCAAATGTCCGGCTAAACTGGCTGGTCAGTCCAGCTTTTTGGTTTTAAGACCTGGCAACCCTATTTATGTATGATTGTTTTGAAGCTTTTCAGAGCAAAATAATAAAACTTTGTAATCAAAGGCAGCACTTGAAATCGTTGTGTAAATATTTTTCACATTTGAATTGCATGAATGTTATTCCAATATTCCTATTTGCATGATATTCCATTTTAGTTTTTTATAAATATTCTATCGGCGAAACTTATTGACAAAGAGGTCAATAAAATTTTGTGATACCTATTGATAACCACACAGAATTGCATTGATAATTTAGGTTTTTTTTTTAAATTCTACTGTTCGTGGCGAAACGACCTAGACGCGTACCGTCAGAGTTGGATCGAGGTGGCTCTAGAAAAGGATGCCTGGAGTGATTCCTTTGCTCAGCAGTGGGACAGTCATACCCAACACCTTATTTGACTGGCCAATTCTTCCCTTGCGGTGGTAGAGCTAACGCTCGCATGGTTTGCGACCACCCGCCCACCGGAGTCCGGCGTCAAGCAGCCTGCTGTGTTTCGTCGATGCGTGGGAGTTCCAGTGCCTTAGGCATCTTCTGGGCACGCTCGTTCCATCATATACCTCATCCACCGCTATCCATCAGGCGTGATCGAGGTCAAGGGCGAGCCCATTCAGCAATAAAAAAAAATAAAAGAACTATTCTGCGTTTTACTTGTTAAATTTTTATTTTCTACTACTGAGAATGAAGTACCTACCGTTTTCGATGCCCAGGGCGTTCAAAGTATTATTAGGTTTTTTATTAGGATATTCTCAGTGAGAAATCTGGAGTCTGGATTGTTCGCCCTTTATCACAACTGGAAAAATGTGGGTGTACACCTCTGCCTTACTCTTCAGGGTGTGATATTATGTATGTGTGTATTAGTATTTATTCTTGTATTTTATAGTCATTTCCTAGCTATTTATCCCGTATGTTGCACCTGCCACGTTTTGTCTCTGCATCACCCTAAGGTTGACTGGTAGAAAATGCCTCAAGCATTAAGTCCGCCTTTGTACAGTTTTGCTTTTACTTGTGCACAAAGTTTTAATAAATAAATAGAAATATTATGCTATAATCGTCATGACAACAATAATGTATATGATGTTACTTACATCAGATTCAGGAATAATGAACTCCTCAGCGGTGATGTTCACAAAACGAATGGATCCTGACTTGTCGACGGCTTCTTCGGGAATCTCCTTGATCGTCACATTGACTGTCGCTTCCACCCAGTGGAACGGCACTAGCGGCTCGTTTTCTTCTGTCACCTACAAATTAAAGAATATTATTATTAAGTAAGCCATAATAATGGGCAACAGTCTCCATACGGTGCGTGCCCGAGTATGGGCAGTGCCGCCGAGGCCGGCCCAGGAAGGGGTGGCGAGACGATCTAGACGTGTACCGCAAGGGTTGGATCTAGGTGGCTCTAGAAAAGGGTGCTTGGACGGATTTGGGGGGCTTCTGCTCAGCAGTGGGCCAGTGTAGGCTAACTTTAAAAAAGGAATAATAATAACCCTCATTCAAACCTGTTTAAGAACGTTTACGCCGTACGGCATTTCATACAAACTTTCAAGCCCTTATTTTTCGAAATTAACGAACCGATTTTAATGAAACTTCATAAGCATAAGCAGGATATAAAGGTCTAAAAAGTTAGTAGAGAACATTTTCTAAATGTCTTATTTAACAAAAGATAACTGGAAATCTCTGTTTCTATGGAAAATTAAAAATCGGTCTAATTTGGCTGTAACACTATTTTTCGAAAATAGATTTGATTTAAATAAATGATTTGAATATTTGACAATTCTTCCATACAAAAACTGTCAGATGTCAATTTTATCCCACGAATAAAAATTATTATTCAGATTCAGATTCAGATAATTAATCAGCCCTAAGTAAAACAAAAGTGGTTCTATAATGCTTTCTTTCAATTTGAATTATGAAACAAATCGATCATTGTGGCTTCCGAAGTATTCCCTTTTGAGCACCTATGCATTGAGCAACAAATCGTGCACATCCTACGTAGCAGTCGACTACCCAGATGGTCTCAGTCGCGCTTTCGTAAGTGCGACTGCTGAGCTGAGGTCCTGGGTTCGATTCCCGGGTCGGGCAAAGTGTTATTGGGAATTTCTTAGTAACAGCTCGGAGTTTGGAAGTTGGCGGTGTGATACCCCCGTGCCTTGAAAAGCACGTTAAGCTTTTGGCCTTGCGCCTGATCTGTCTCCGGTCGTGTCGAATAATGACAAGACACTGCAACTGTGTCTGCGCACAAACTTGTTCACTATAATATCTCCCGCGCCGATAGCCGACTGAGATTGGTCGACATGGCCGAAATTCGGTCTTATTTACTTATTTTTTTACATGTAAGTAGTGGATGGTCGACTTAAAAGATTTAAGACTAAGTCTGGTACTCACGTTGAACCTCAACAAATAAGTTCCATTAGGTGTTCCTTCCTTCATGGTGATCATGCCGGTGTTGCTGTGTATGTCGAAGTACGGACTTCTCTGCTCGTACGATGGTAGCCACATGAACCTCTTGTCTGCTAAGTCCCAATCATCGGGGTCGTCCACATAGACGCGACCGATTTCTGTGTCGGGGGCTTCACCCTGTTGGAGAGAAAAATGAGGTTAAGACAAGATACTTTGTTGTTTTGTTCGGTAAAAATTTTGCAAATTAATCGCATTCATAAAAAAAATCTAAACTGGGTAACATTAAATCTTGATTAATTGACATTAACAAAGACGGAGGAGATTTAAAAATAAACAAAATCGTAGAAACTCAAACTCTTTATTGCATTCAACAACAACAAAAAAACAACGAAAATCAAGAAATCCGACAGCAAATGGATAAACGATGTGTAACAGAATAGTAACCACAAAACGAACAAAAAATCCATACTATAATATTATAAATACGAAAGTAACTCTGTCTCTCTGTCTGTCTGTTACTTTTTCACGCCTAAACCACTGAGCTGATTTCGATAAAATTTGACAGAGAGATAGATTGCATCCCGGGGAAGGTTATAGGATAGTTTTTATCCCGATATTTCCACGGGATTGACACTTATGCGGATGAAACCGTGGGGTGCTGCTAGTAAAGAATAAAATAGACCTACTAAAACAGAATATACACGATAACAATAGAAACCAAACTAGGCAAAGAATGCCAATCAAACTTCCAAAAATAAAAATAAGTTCATTCTATCCATCCGTATTAGGAACCCCGCTGGCTTTAAAAACAATGGCTTTCATTCTGACAGTTCAACAACATCCATTGCATTATTTACGTTGTTGAGCACACAAATTTTTCGAACATATGAAGCAATAGATTAACAACATCCTTCAAAAATATTCAGATTGAGACTGATAGTGTGTTACGCAATTAGGGTGTACAATTAATTTGCCAGTACAATGCTAATGGTCCTTCCAGGCTACTGAGAGAACAGAACAATTATGAACGGTCTCAACGCATCCAGTCGACCACTTGTCAAGTACTTCAACCCGGCCCTTTCATAAAGTTCCAAGGCTTGCTGACCAGTTACGGAGGCTGGAGTGGAAATAGATTTGTAGACTTTTAGCACGGTAATGTTTAGATTACATTACCGTGCTTTAAGGCGAAAGCGCCAGGGTAGCCCGCGAAATTCAATTTTTTTTAGGTTTTTTGCAATTTGTCATCAACACAACTCTCTAAGACCATGTAATCCCCAAATGTCAAGATTTCATGAAATAGTCATTCTTGGGGATTACATGGTCTTAGAGAGTTGTGTTGATGACTTTAATGATTATAATTCTGTAAATACATATTTGTTACGGCCGCGAATCATATTTTAATCAACGTACAACTTAATACTGACCAGCAAATTGCAAAAAACGTACGAAAATTTGAATTTCGCGGGCCACCTTAGAGCTTCCCCCTTACGTCGCGAGTATGTAGAATGCAAGTCACCGGCCACAACCACTGGCCACTGGCTTGTCGCCAGCTGCTGCTGTAAGGTTAGTGTTTTTTTTTTACGGTTTCGGAGTCTTTTAATCCGTTATTATTTGAAACGACGTTTTATTGGACAAAAATTGGTAGAAAACATGCGTCACATCCACGCAAAACGGCCATCGCTCAGCATGCTAAGACCCTACACGAGACAGAGCCCCAGCGCTGGTTTTCAGCTATAGCCAGCGTCGACGACGTGATGACGTCAACCAGTGCAGCATACGATTAGATATAAATAAAAACTGGCCAAGTGGGAGTCGGACTTGCACACGAAGGGTTCCGTACCACAAGGCAAAAACACCGAAAAAAACATGTTTGTTGTATGGGAGCCACCCTTAAATATTTATTTTATTTTGTTTTTAGTATTTGTTGATAGAGCGGCAACAGAAATACATAATTTGTGAAAATTTCAACTGTTTAGCTATCGCAGTTCTTGAGATACAGCCTGGTGACAGACAGACGGACGGACAGACAGCGAAGTCTTAGTAATGGGGTCCCGTTTTTACCCTTTGGGTACGGAACCCTAAAAACAACAATCAAAATAAGATATAAAATAAATATACATTTGGAGCCCACCATAGAGTGGAGCCCACTGTGTACCTAATCGGACTAAACTTCCCATTTCTCCCCAAATCCCCCACAAAATTAGAATCAAGTACATTCACTCGGAAAAGTAATTATTTTATTACTGTTAACTCCAATACATTCTGGTCGATTACAAAGCATGTATTCAATGGCCGTTAAACCCTCCAAAGCGTTTTACTTTAAATAACAATGTTCGGCGATACCTAATTAAACCAATTTACTTCGGCTCGACTACGGAATGGTAATTTTCCGATTCATTAAATAATTATCCGCGATTCAGTAATGCGAAGCCTTTTACTGATAAAAAGATACAGTAGGCAGCATGTCACATCAGTCGTAATACTCTGACCTTGAAATTAAATCAAATCAAAATGTTTTTATTTCAGACTAGCTGTTCCCCGCGGTGTCACACGCTGCGCGGCTCCTAAGGGTCGTAGCGTGATGTTATATAGCCTATAGCCTTCCTCGATAAATGGACTACCCAACACTAAAAGAATCATTCAAATCGGACCAGTAGTTCCAGAGATTAGCGCGTTCAAACAAACAAACAAACTCTGCAGCTTTATAATATTATATAGTATAGATTAGTATAGATGGGAACCTACATGGGAACTTATGAAGCGTCAGATGTAAGATAAAAGAAAATACTTTTTTTTTAAGGGCTGATTTTTCCATCGCCAGATAGGTAACTTTTATTCGAGGAATAAAATTTATGTTTTAAATTACAGTTTTTGTATGAAATCAACTGTCAAAATTTCAAAATTATTCCTCGAATAAAGTTATCAGATGATTGAAAAATCAGCCATTAGAGAAATAGATCGGTGATTCGGTTGTATTTTTTTTTATGTTTGTTACCTCAGTAGGTATGTCATTTATAAAACCGATTTGGAAAATTCTTTTTTTATTTAAAAGGATAACTTCCAGATTGGTCCCATTCTTATCAAAATCCAGTTCTGATGACGGGATCCATGAGGAATTGAGGGAACTCCTCAAATATTATAGGCAAACCTATAGCGATTTGGGTATTTTTTATAGCAGCATGGTGAAGTGGAACTGATGAAGAAGACCACAGATGGCCACCGGAACTACTCAATAATAAGTATTTCATGGGTTGCGATTCGATTACTTTAATAAGGTTGCTAAGCAATTTATGCTCGTCACAATGCTAATGGTGAACTGGAGCTGATGGTGGAATACTAGGAGAACTCCTCAACAATTAACGTCCCTGCATCGGGAAAAGCAAAACTTTGTAAAAAGCGATGGGCAAGTTGACATTAGGCTGTTGTAACTTAGATAAGAACATTATATGTATACAGACCCACTAAAAAGCGAGAAATAAAAACTTTTTTTTTTAAAAAAACCCACTTCAAAAAAAGACTACAAAGCTAAGTGAAAAATAACTTTAATTTCGGAAATCGGTGGCAAAAACTAAAATACAGATCCAAAGACACCGACTTCCGAAATTAAAGTTATTTTTCACTTTGTAGTGTTTTTTTTTTAGTCGGTTTTTTTTTTGTTACAAAGTTTTTTTTTATAATTATTACTCCACTTCTCCTTTCATTTAAACACTTTGTTTTCAATACAATGTAAATTATTGTACCATAACTTATTTCCGAAAAAAAAAAAACCACCAAACCTCTTTAAACCAAAACCTATTCAACTATGCACGTTATAGGTAAATAACAAAATGAAAATACTAGTTAAAGCAACTCCAAACTGCCACCAACTCCATCCGACCATGTTCACTGTCGGCGCTTAGTTTTTAAACTAAGCAACTTGTAATTACCGATGAACAACTTAATTTCCGAAGTTGCTGACTGAAGTTGCTGGCGACAAATCAATTATGGCGGCGATAGCCTTTGCCAGAGTTGTGTGTAGGAGTTATGGTCAATCCCTGGTTTAGGAGGGACGAGGTAAAGCTAGTCGTTAAAACGAACATGGGACAAAAGACGTGTTTGTTTAATTTTGGATAGTTACTTGACTAATGGGAGGACAGTAACTGGGAGAGTTGTGAGTCCTCTGCAGAATAAAATAGAAGTAACAAGTGTCAGTTAGAGCAGTGATAGCTCAGTGGTCAGTGGTATTTGGCCGCGACTTACGCGTTGTAGATCGTGGGCTTGGAAAACAAGTAGGCAGTTTACTTTGTGTAAATTATTTCATTACCACTGCTCTCAAAACGGTTAAGGAAAACATCGTCAGGAAACCGGCATGTCCTAGAACCAAAACTTCGAAGACATGTGACATGCCAATGGATTATGGCCCACTCACTCTCACAGATCTGTTTCCCAGCTGTGGGAACATTAAAGGCTGATTATGAACAAGTGTAAGATTGGATTAATGCTAATCTTAAGTCACCATGCGAAAATTTTCACTGCAATGCAAGTCCCCCTTAAATTGTCACTTGCAGTGTACTTAATCTGAGCTTATAGTGTCGAGCCTTGGAAACTAAGGCAAAGGCGAAAAGCAGTTTTGAATATCTATATTATCTACTTGCGTATTTCAAGCTCAGTAACAATGGTAAGTCTCTAAATTGTGGATGGAAAAGTTTTAGCTAAGCGTAAGCTAAAACTTCTCTCTTTAATCGATATTCCAGTAACTCGCCTCCAGTGGTATACATACTAAACGCTCCCCCAGCGTATTTGTGGCAAGTCGCCTTCATTAAGCGCTGAGTTTAAACGAATCCCGCTTGCTTTACACAGATTGCGCGTAGTGCATGCATGGACGGACATTCTCCTTTATTTTTTAGCTCAGATAGTATTAAAAAGTTAATAAGAGAAACTTGCTGTTTGAAGGACTCTTTTTGTGCGAAGCGAATTAACTTACGACATTCGTTTGCATGATTTTACTTCGAAGTCTTTATATGCCCCACATTATGTCTAGACTCTAGACTTTAAAAGAGACTTTGACCCTGAGTTTGTTCCGCCATTTCTTCTCAGGGTTATTTAGATAGAAAATGTCGACTCTATCTAGCTTATTTTTTTTTATGACGTGTAAAAGTGACTCCGAGATCCTATTTACAAAATAAAAAAAATATCTGAGTCTTATTTATTCATGGAATTAGTAAGTACTTTGATACAAATTAAGTTTATAAATTAAGTTGATTTTAAAATAACAATGGACGACTTGTAAACTGTTATAGATTATTGAATAGTAAGTAATTTAATTCTTTTAGTCAAATTGCCTATAATGTTCCCACTGCTGGGACGCAGGCCTCCTCTCGGTGAGAGGGAGTGGGCCCTAATCCACCACGCGGGCCCAGTGCGGGTTGGTTTTATGTAAGTCAAATTGTATTGTAAACTGGGTCAATTTAATAAGCTTACCCATCCACTCTAAGCAATCAGCCTCATCCCCAACATTGTTGTCTAAGAGATGCCTATTCATTCCAACACTTCAGGAGTAGGAGGATGCTTGCATGCAAGTACATACTTAGATGTTAGACTTGTTGGAGGATGCGACTGAGAGGCGCTTCTCCTCCTTTTGATATTTAATTACCAATTATTAACAACTCAACATCTTTTATGAAGAAAAAAGTACCCATTCGAAGATCAAACGGTACCCCTCCTTAACCTAACTGCCTATAGTGGCCCCTCGATCACTCATATTATACCCTCATTTAAATCTCTTGACACAGTTTCCAACCCCTATTTAAAATAAAGATGTTAGCCCCGTCAGCCTGATGCCGCATCCACACATACCCTTATAACTAAGAAATCAGGGCACGGCAGTAAAAAGTGCCTTCCCACATAATCCCTGTTTATGGTACCCGTACTAAACTGAGTTTCATTAAAGCGCAAAATTAACATTTTAATGGCCATATATTATTATAAAACAGCTACATAATCGTTAATGTTTATAGGGTATATCGAATCTGTTGACTTGATTATTCATTGGCAGACAAATCCGCTAGATTAAAGGTAAAAAAGGTACGGGTAAATTAATATTGTCTGTGCTACCCTTAAACGGTGCGATGCTTTATTTTGAGATAGGTCTATTAAAATGGAATATATTTAGGACGTGAAAGGTCAGTAAATAAAGAATGAAAGGAATTTTTAGCAATAGGCTTATAGAGATACGAGGAACAGGGTGTAAAATTCACTCATCCTCCATAGAACAAGGAGGATGCTCCGACCAGACGGGTCGGGACGTTGTATAATATGCTACTCGCGCGATAAACTCTACTTGCGCGATGCATTTTGCGTGACGTCAGTGCGATGCGTAGTTCGCAGGTGGCGATATAGATGGCGCCACAGGCTCGCCCCCTATTACATGAGACGTAAACGTAAATGACGAAGTGTGGGTGTACCTACTATAAGTACACCTCTGCCCGTGATGTTATGTTGTGTATTATGAAAGAAATTCTATATATACGGATAAAATACAGATGACAAAATCTATTTTGGGCTTAGAGAACTCGGAAACATTGGATTAAGAACTTCGATTTTTTAGTATATAATCTAACTAGTAAAAGAACTTACTAACTCTTGGGAAATAATGAGACGGAGAGAGAGATACATTCTAGAGCGCCAATAAAAATACAGTTAACAAAATACAAAGTTTTGGGCTTAGAGAACTCGGAAACATTGGAACTTCGTTTATTTCAGTACCATATAATCTAACTAGTAAAAGAACCTACTAACTCTTGGGAAATAATGAGACAAAGAGAAAGATACAGTCTTTAAAATCTAAATCTAGAGCGCCAACTTTATCACCACGGTTATAACTTTTAACATAACCAGAGTAATCGACTATAAGATGGGATACAATGAAACCAGTAAAACAGTTTACTGCTAATCCGAAATCCTCCCATTCCGCGTCGAGAAGTCTTTAATCATACATTGCTGTAAATGCATATCCTCATTACTGCAGTGCTGGCTTTATACAAACGCCCGCGACTTACTAGTTGTAGGTCGTAGGTCGAACCTACAACCACGGCAGGTAAAGGAAAACATCGTGAGGAAACCGGCATTTCCTAGAACCAGAAATTCGAAGACATCTGACATCTACCAACCCGCACTGGGCCCGCGTGCTGGATTACGACCCACTCCCTCTCGCCAAGAGGAGGCCTGTGTTCCAGCAGTGGGAACATTTTTTGAGAATGTGCAAACTGCGCTCTTTCATATGATACCCCACCTGCCCTATTAGCCCCACTTCGAATTTTTCAGACCCCCTTTCAGTCCCTGTAGCAAGAAATATACATATATTTTTATTTATTTCTTATTTGCAAAATAGTTGGACAAACGTCATCTAAAACTGTTCCAAATTTCAAGATGATAGCATTAGTAGTTCTTGAGATATCCAGCTGTGACAGACAGACAGACTTAGTCTCACCATAAGGGTTCCGTTTTTACCCTTTTGGTACGGAACCCTAAAAAGGCGAATTTGACGCGAAAGAAAAATGCGCTTCATGATTATTTTGTTGGTTCACAAAATGGCCGTAATGTCGTAGTAGTTATAAAATGGAGTCGGTTTTAATTAAGAGTGACGCTGAAGATTAACTTTCGTGTTGCTGATAAATAGAATGAGAATTCTTTGTAGAATAGAATTAATGAGGCTATTATTTTAGGGCTAGGTTGTGGTACCTGAATTATTATTAGGTATTTATTAAAGGCCTGTAAGTTTTTTCTCCTTGTTTAAGTGTTTTTTCACACTGTTAAAGTTCTCAATTCTGGGATGCACTTTAATAATCCTCAAGTATGTAGCCAAGTCATCATAATAGAATAGAATGCTCTTTATTATGTACACCATGTCTAGCCTTTTCCCACCTATGTTAGGGTCGGCTTCCAGTCTAACCGGATGCAGCTGAATACCAGTATTTTATATGGAGCGACTGCCTATCTGACCTCCACAACCCACTTACTGGGTAATACGATACTTCTTGGTATGACTGGTTGTCAGACTTTGCATTTATCCAAGTAGTAATCCTAATATAATTTGTTCGTGTTTGTCTTACGGAAATGTACTATAGAAATAAAGGTCAATCACCTCACTTCAACATCTATATTTCACACGCAACATCAGTCTATAGAAGTATAGGTAGAGGTACAGTACATCCAAATCAAAATCGACGCTTCGTATCAATTCCCAGAATTATTCGAATTATTCGACAGCCAATTGAAACCATATTGTTATTATGCGTCACTTAACTGTTGGATCGTTAATTGGATTTGGCAATAATCACCGTGGAACAGTCGGTTTGGCACATAGTTAATTAATTATAAATCATAATTGACAAAATATGGGGGTTATTCGGTTTGATTTATATGTCGCGTGGCGGATCGAATAATCGTATAAAATTAAGGGTTATTCGATTGATTTGGAATTTTACTGTTGATCGTTTAGATATTGTTATCTATTGTATAATTGTTTTCTATTATAGGCGTTTTCTTTGTTGCCAGCATTTTATAATAGGCACGAGCTTTTGACATTTGTCGAAGGTTCTTCCTTGATGAGATTGAATCTTTTAGATTAGAAATACAGGGTGTCAGGGACATCGACACGCAAACAGCTTTTTTCGGCCTATTAACTTCAAAGGGTGTTCAGAATCATGTGCTGGATCCATGGTACTTAAAGTTGAAAAAAATTAGGTTTTTCTATTTCGTGTAACTTGTTAAGTATGTGGAATAGGGATTTAACATTTTGGTATATGTTTTTTGACTCTTTGGTCTAATATCGTGTAAAAGGAATGGACGATTTAATAAATTTTTCTCGATACAAAAAAATTGCCAAGTTAAATCTATTTTTTTACTTTTTTCGACATCACGGCGTAACGCTTAAGAGTTATTCAATGGAATTTACTTTAAAACATAGAGAATTATCATATCAAAGTTTACTCAAAGTAGTTTTTTTTTTGTTAAAAATGGAGTAAATTCGTTTTGGCACATACGTCGTTTTATTCCGAGCGCACGCACACTACTCGTATAGCCATCACTCTTCTTTTGCGATTCAAAAGTAATTGCATCACTTTCGCTCGCTTAGTAGGTTTTCGTGGATTTTAGATTTTTGAGGTAGCAGCCCCTTAACAGGTTGCGCGACTATGTCCCCCTACCACCCTTTATAGTGATGCGAACAAAACCTTCACATGTTTAATCGACGAATAGATTCTCATTACGAAAAAAGTCATCGGAAATTATACAAAAACAAAAAAGAAACAAAAAAAAATCATCGACGAACACGAACTTAGAAAAAACCAAATACCATCCAATACAATTCGATAGTATAGATAGAAGAAACAAAACGTGAAGCAAAGGAAACAAATAAATAACAACTATATTGCCAATTTATACTCACATAATACCGCCAACTGTATAAAATTTCATTGAAGTACGTTTCCGGCTGATTGCATTAGGGAAAACAATTTTGTTAATACAATATGTCATATATGTATACAGTTACATACCTACTAGTGTAAGAAAGAAATACAAACGATTAATTTGAACCTTAAAGCGTGTCGGTAACAAAACTGAAACTAATAAAAGTACCTACAGAATACCAACAAAATACTTTGCAAAATAAAAATTTGATTAGGAATAAGCGTTAATAAAAGCGGTCAAACCACTAAACTCTCTTTCAAATAAACAATTCATTGAAATGCTGATTTTTTCAACGCCAGATAATTTTGTCGGAGGAATAATTTTGAACTTTTGACAGTTCTTCAATGGTTCTTCCATACAAAAACAGACAGATTTTCTATGAAAGAAATATCAAAAATTCAAAATTATTCCTCAGATATAATTAACTGGCGTTGGAAAAAGAAAAACGAATAAAATTAGAAGAAAAAAACCATTTCAATAAAAAAGAAAAGGTGTGGTCTATTTTCAAAAATCAAGCACTACCGAGTAAATAGCAGGGGTGACATTCTCGATACAAAAAAAACGCTCAATTATCGTTTAAAATATCGAGACTGTCGGCTCTAACTGTACTGGATGGTAAATATGCTATAAAAATAGTACCTATAACTAAAATAAAAAAAATAAACTTACGCTAAATTAAACAAACCAGGAAACTAAAAGGTGAACGATATTAAAGGTCTATACTTGGAGGCTCAAAGGAAATAAGTGATGGTCCCCGAAGGGATCAGAAATCTTTTTTGGCCTTTGTCGTGCCACTTTATTCGGAATGTAATTGGCCTTTAAATATGTAGGTAAATATCAAAAGCTTTCCCATTTTCCTGTGTTATTTGGTATTTCTCATAGAAATTTGACGGTATTTGGCCACTGGAACAGGAAGGAATAATTTGGCAAATAAATACTTTGGGAGTTTAATAAATAAGGTAGGGACATACTCGTACAACAAAAATGTCTAATAACAAAAACGAATTTCCACTGATGAGAAATAAAGTAAATCAATTCTTCCTAAAACAAGACGAAAAATTCAAATAACGAAGCAAAACACTACAGTCGAATTTCAAAACAAAAAAAAAACATTAAAAAGTAAGTGAATAATAAAAATGGAGGGAAAACGATACCTTGTAATTGTAAACAAAAATGTCGCTATGTCCTGGTGCCATGGCGTTGTCATTCTTGTCTCCGATGACCACATGAAGGATGGAGACGCCTGTCAGTCGAGGAGTGCCGGAGTCGGTGATGGCTACTGGAATCTTGTACTCTTTGCGTTCTTCTCGGTCGAATGACACGAGGGTCGATAAAATGTTGCCTGTGGGAAAAAAACTATAACATTAAAAAAAAAAACGTATTTTTTAAGCTTTTTTCAAGGAACTGGACTGTCTGAAACCGCTTAGCGTGCTGGGTGTGCTGACCAACACTTTAATTACAAATTTCTTGCCCTACTTGAACAGCCTATAGTATTTCCATTGCTGGTATTCGGGCCTCCTCTCTGTAAAATGGAGTGGGTCAATGCTCGGATAATCTTAATTTGAATATTTAAAATTATTATCAGAAGAAAAACATCGTGAGAGTGGCAAAAATGTGGACTTGTTCGTCTAATGCTTGTATGACACAAGGATGTTGCCCTACATAATCAGCCATACTGTTCCCCATATTTGGGACTCGGGCCTCTTCTGTGTGAGTGGGACGGAGCAGCCATAAACTGTAATCCACCACAAGGGCCCCAGCACGGGTTGAGACAATTACAATACACTTAAAATATTCATGTTTACGACAATTTCCTTGCACGGTCCTTCCCATAATATTGACTCGACGACCATAACTCTTTTTGACAGCAACATAACATAGTACATCAATTGAAAATGATTTGTAGGCCATAAAGGTGACAGTTGCTTGATAATTTACTCGAACGATTGATCAATTAAACAGTATACAGGGTAAATTTTTTGTTTGGCGTTAGCTGGTAGTGAAGTTGCTTGGAAGTGTGAGTTGAGAAAATAAGTTTATTTTTGTTTTGTCGTGTTACCCTTCATTTCAGTGTTACACAAAAAAAAACTACTGTTTAAACTGATATACATAATTATATCAAGTTACTACACTACACCAGCTGTCGTCGATCCCAAAAATTTTATTCATCAATTTAATTTATTATTTGTTTTATCATGATTAGAGATCGATACCCGTCACATAGCTTGCATAGTAAGCAAACTGAAGTGGCAGTGGGCTGGCCATGTCTGTCGAAGGACCGATGGCCGGTGGAGCAGACGAGTCCTGGAGTGGAGACCGTGTATCGGCAAGCGTAGTGTGGGACGCCCCCCAGCTAGATGGACGGACGACCTAAAGAAGGTGGCTGGGGTAGACTGGATGCGGAAGGCGGAGGACAGGGTACTGTGGCGCAGTCTAGGAGAGAACTATGTCCAGCAGTGGACTGCGATAGGCTGACTTGATGATGACCCATCACATCTGCAAGTCTCACTAGCTAATATAATTTAACCCTGTATTGACCCACATCATCATCTGCCTAACCTTTTCCCAACTATGTTGGGGTCGGCTTCCAGTCTAACCGGATGCAGCTGAATACCAGTATTTTACATAGAGCGACTGCCTATCTGACCTCCACAACCCAGTTATTGGGTAATACAATACCCCTTGGTAAGACTGGTTGTCTGACTACCCGTAACGACTGTCAAAGATCCACATATGTAACTAAAATAATATCTTGAAAACCAATTAAAGTTTTAATATTCTTGGAACTTTTAATTGACTTGAGGAAACTATAAAAGTTGTTTCATTTTAATGTCAAGTTTTCCCGACAGGTGACATTGAGAACCTATATGGAACGAATAGCACGAGTATTTCTTTTAGAAAAGTTTCCGATTTAGTTTTTTTTTTTTTACATTGAGAAAAAACTAATGTTTTAATATGTTTTAGTGGCATATAAAGAAATGTCGCTTATAATAAACTAGCATATGCCTGCGACTTCGTCCGCGTGAAATTTCTTGTTTCCCCGACCCATCCCGTCGCATCGCATCGCCTGCCCGCGTTATTGCTTCCTTTTCGCTCAGCATTGTTTCTGACTTTTTTTCTTTTAGCTCGAATCTTATGGGCCATACTTAGCGTGACGTTAAATAGCCTATAGCCTTCCTCAAGAATTGGGCTATCAAATGCTAAAAGATTTTTCAAATTCGACCGATAGTTCCACAGATTAGCGCGTTTAAAACAAACAAACAAGCTGTTCAGCTTTATTATTAGTACATATGTCACATAAAATAAATGTGCTTTGGTAAATCGTGTTTGAAAAAGTCTTTTTTCCTTCGATTAGCATTAATGGACTACATAAGCCAAATGTTCAAACGATTTACAATTTTTCAGCCACTGCCTGCCAGCAGTAGTTTGGCAGAAACCGCGAACTAACTGCCAAAACATCGACTATTTAAAAACCAAATCTTTTGATGAATAGAGAGGCGTACATATACAAAATTATAAACACGCCAGCCTTAATAGAGAGGACCAAAATTGAATTGGCACTTCGCAAACAAAGTTAGACTTAGGCTTGGCACGCCATTTATTGCATGTTAACTACACTAATTGATCGAAACTCGATTTTGGGCGACACTCGGAAAATTTCTGGCGCGCGAAAGGGGCCCACTGAATTGAAATGGAATTGCTCCAAAGACGAATCGGGGAAGTTTCCAGTTGGAACCTAGCTTTAGTTTAGTGGAATTTGTGTCAATTGGTCCATTGTGAGGACTTCCTCGAAACATATTTTCGGAATTTAGGGAATGATTTTACTCGTGTAGTTGGAGCTGAAAAATGTTCGCGAATATTTTTGCTTTGTAGATTTTGGGGTTTATTTATAAACGTGACGTGTAAACGTCAACATGTATGGTTAAACAGTCGCTAATCACTATTTAACTTTATGTTTAGTTTATGAATAAAGGACTTTGTATCACGATAAGGTTCCCATTGAACTTCAGCAGGTACTAATAACGTTTGATATTGAAGACATCATAAAAACAAATGATCAAATTTGATGTACAGTACCATAGTTTTGTTCTTAATAAACTCACAAAACTATGGTACTGTCGACTGTCATGCCTTTGGATATAACGAAATATTTAGCCGTTAAACATAGGCCATAAGATTACATAAGACCTCTTTTATACCTTTACCTAATGTAATCCACTAATAGAAGAAGCTGAAGCTGAAGTCGGATTTGAAAAATATTTTTGCATTTGATAGCCCAATTTTTGGGGACGGCTATTAGGCTAGCTAGGACCAAAAAAAGTCAGAAAGAACGCTAAGTGAAAACGAAGTAATAGCGCGGGTAGAAGTGGCGGGCAGTGGCGGGCAGAAGTTAGTGTGTCATATAATAAAAAAAGACAGTTCTTACCGTGTATATGGAATTTGGAGCGAATATCAAAAGAGGCTGATTCGTTCAGAGCGAAGGTGAAAGGAGGTCCATTTTCTGCCGAGTCGTAGTCTTTAGCAGTCAGGATGACTACTTGACCAGGAGGTTCGTTTTCGTACCAAATTACTGGCTGAGTCTGTAGGAAAAAAAATACAATTAGGTTATATTATTATGAAGCATTTTCATGCAAAAGTTTTTTTCACAAACAGGATAAAAACAATACAATTAGCGAAAAGTAAGTTATGAGTGTTTGATGTAATTACCGCTTGGATCTTATTCAGCTTTTTCCTAACAAAATTTTTATAACGAAATATCAAAGTTAAAGGTTGAGGAAATCAATAATTGGAAGAAGTACTGAAATGATTTTTGATATAAATTTATTTTAAGATCAGAGGGCAATTCTCGTTATTTTACACACACAGTCTGATCTCAGTCTCAATCTGTCAAAAATACCTCTAATTTCCCTACATTTTTTGTACGTTTTTGATATTGACTGTCGCTGAGATGAGATTGTGACTAGATTTTGAACGTTTTTAATTACGGGAATTTGCCTTCAGATTTCAGTTACGATCATAGTCAGAAGAAACATTATTTCAGGCGCATTCTTTTAATTAAAAAAGTCCCAAAAATATAATAAAAAATCAAATAAAATAAGCAATGCCTTTCATATTACTTCGACGTTATCACACGTCTATTTGATATGTATTTTTGCATAATATGGCAAAAAATATTTCCGATATCCCAATGAACCCAGCGAATATTAAACAGCGGAATACATTTTCTTACATTATTCCTTACGGCATAAGATATTGTATAATAAGGAAACGGGCTGTAACACCAGAATACCGAAAAAGTGGCCAAACGTGAGTTGAGGACTCGCACACGAAGGGTTCCGTACTACCGTACAATATTTACTACATATTCGAGCCGGAGCAAAAAAACACAAATCGTCGGCCCAATTTGTTAACCTGCAAAGTCCATTTTTAACAAAAATTTACTTTTTATACCAGACAAGAGGTTCAGAATATTAAACTGTATACTTAGGTATTTTATTTAATATAATAAAAATGGACTAGCCGGTTAACAAATTAGGCCGACAATATGTGACACGAGGTACCTATACAAAAACTTGAATAAGGAACCTTTTTTTTTACTTTTTTTATTTTTATTATTTGGTGTTAAAGCAGCCACAATAGTACACACTGTAAAAATTTCATGTATATACCTACTGCGACTTAAAAGATACAGCTCTGTGACAGACGGACGGGCGGACGGACCGACAGCGGAGCCTTAGTACTATAGGGTCCCGCTGGTACCCTTTCTTTATTGTTTATTTTGTGTACGGAACCCTAAAACGGCGCTTTAAAATACAAGGCAACTTAGTACTAAGCTTTACTGGGGAAATATAATAGTAGGATTATGAATATCGGTCCACCATTTCGGGTTTTTGGTCGAAAAATGCTTGCATTATGAGCAAACTACACTTTTCGAGCTAAATCGGTTGGTAAAGCGGTGATTCCAATGTAGATTTCAGTATCGAACTTTTTAAAATATGTTATTTGGGCCTGCACAACTAGAAAAGGCACTTAATACAATGAGCAGTAAACATATTTAGAACATCATTGCATTTCGGAGAACATATTACAAAGGCACCATAACGTTTCAATTAAGTAAACCTCTAATTGTATTTAGGTTCGAAGAACTACCTAAATACAAATTAATGACTTAAAAATTAGACATAATGTTAATCAACCATATAAACCTATCTACTTAATAAAAATCTAATATCTTTTATATTTAAAGAAACATAATTTTAAAAGCTAAGTATTAAAATAATAATTTAGAAAAAAAAAATCTTAAATTAATTTACTGGCAGACAACACATCCTATACCTACCGCTAGGTCTAGATCTAGAAGAATGAAACTTTTCATTACTTCTTTTTTTTTTTTTATTGGGCACTAAGGAAGGATTTTTGAAAATCCATCCCATAAAGGAGTGCAATAGGGTCCGAAAATTTGTTTGAAAGTTTTTTACCAATGAGAAAACCCGGCTGGAAAAATCGGGTGCACGGCTTGTAGCCTTTAAAAGCCCTCTGAGCCACAAACCCAACACTTATTCCTAAACACGCGATCTAAATCTAAATAAAACCTCTTTTCACGAAAATATCAGCACGTCCCCGTCACATGACCATCTCGGTAGTCGCCCAAAGCTCTCAAAGGACCATACAGCTCTACGGAATGGAAATTAAACCCACCCTTCGCGGAACACAGAACCAAAGGATCGCTCCCCGAAATAAGAAATTGAACGTCCATAGTAGATTTGCATAAAAAATTGACAACTGAGCCGATGTGTGGAGTGAAACGTACCTTTAAGTAAAATGAGGGAAAAGGGCCAAAAAGAGGTACGTTTTGCTTTTTATTTCGGTTTTAGGATTTGGAATTGATTTGGGATGTGCCGTAGAGGAGCATGATCTAGTGGTTTGATTTTTGTAAAGGGTGGAAGGACCACCGTGTTTAGTAGTTTGGGAAGTTTGGAACTGAGTCTGCTGTTATTAAATATGGTAAATGCTAGGGAAGTGTAGACAGGATGCTTAAAAAAAAGGGTAAGTATTTCTGAGAGATGTCAAAATGTTTTTACTGTATGTACGACGCAATTTAGATACTGGTGAATTGTCCTCCATCTCTTCTATAGATGTAAGTATTCGTTTTTACTAAGTGTTCGTTATTTATATTTTAATTTTTACTACTGCTAAGATGCTATCCGTATTCCTCATTGCAAGATTTATTTTTAGACTAGCAGCGCCCCGCGGTTTCATCGCATAAGTGTCGATCTCGGATTGTCGTCTTAATAAACCTACTTACATCGTAAACACTTTGATTTCATTTCTTTTATTCGAAATTAAAACAATATGTACGTAAATAACAACTAATACCTAATTAATTAATAACAAAATGATATCCTAACTCAACAAAAACTATTCACACTAAGTATATATTTTTTAATTCAATTAATTTGAGATAAATTACATGAAAAAATACTTTCCAACATGATCAATCAAATTCAATTTGGTTAAACTTAGGTAAGCTTTTTAAAATTCAATTTAAAAGTAATTTTGCAAGTGTGATATAAAAAAGTTATATACAAGTTCTGTCTTAATTGAATTGGATTGTTAAATGGTATTGAGTGAATTTTATTCAATGAAAACTCATCTATGTTCGAAAGTTTAAATCTGTAAGCTTAAATTAATTATCTTGATAAAGTGGCTAAATCTTATTGATACAGATACAATTTCAGCACTTTTATCGCTGCACACAGCAAGTGTGTCGTACAGTCAGTATCGTGAGGTTGTTGCATACCAAATTGATTCTACTTTACTTTGACCTCCTCAAGTTCTGCGTTGAGCTACACAATTACTGACAAAATATGCTTGCACTGACTGGACTCGTCCTCTCAAATCTGACTTTCCTCATAAGATCATTTCAGGCACTAATCTACATTATAATGCCCTCACATGATCTGACCAAGATTATGTCGGAGCTCTAAAAGAGACTTTGGCCTTTGAGGTTGTTTTGCCATTTTTTCTCGGTGGTAGTCAGATAGGAAATATCGACTCCATCTAGCTTATTAAGGTTCCGCACCTCAAAAGGAAAAACGGAACCCTTACTCACTTAGTTGTCCGTCTGTCAAGACCCTTTTTTAACCGACTTCAAAAAAGAAGGAGGTTTCTCAATTCGACCGTATATATATATTTTTTTTTTTTTATGTGTGTTCGCGGATAACTTCGTCGTTTATGAACCGATTTTGATTATTCTTTTTTTGTTGGAAAGGAGATATGCCAAGGGTGGTACCATGATAAGGAAACCAGGATCTGATGATGGCATCCCAGTGAAATCGAGGGGAACATCCGAAAATCGTAGGAGCGACTAGTGCGTTTGTTAATTTTTTCATTAGGTATTTTAAAGCACTACAATTTAATGAAGGCCTGGAGTCGATCTGATGATGGAGCCGAAAGACAGTCGAGGGGACTCCTCAACGATTTACAGCAGTTACCTTGTATTTGGGCTTGATTAATTTGTATTGATGAGAACTTTACACCTACATGGTTGTGACTGTCATTCGGGGTCGGATGATGAAGACGAAGGACAGTTAAGGGAACTCCTCAACAGTTTACAGTAGCTACCTTGTGTTTGGACGATTTACAGCAGTTTTTGTTGGACTTACTTCATACGGTTCAATATGCCAAAATGTTCAGTTCGTACAATAATAATACCTAATTAAGATTTTAGTTTTACATTTTTTTTGCGTCAATTTGAAACCGAATTTAAGTTGAGTAATCGCGTCATTTCTAGCAATGCTCTTTCGTCGTGTGGCCTACTCAATAATTAAAGTAACTTGAGCATTTGCTCTCGGAAATCATCATTTGGTAAAGTGGAGCTGATGATGAAGACCACAGATAGCCATCGGAACTACTCAATGACAAATATTTCACGGGTTGCGATTCGGTTACTTTAATATGGTTGCTAAGCAATTTATGCTCGTTACAATGCGTATGGTGAGTGGTTGTTGAGGAGTTCTCCTGGCTCTTACCAGGAGAACTCCTCAACAATAAACGTCCCAGCATCGGGAAAAGCAATATTTTGTAACATGTGATGAGCAGTTGACATTAGGCTATTGTAACTTAGATAAAAAAAGCTTGTAATTACAAACTGACCTACTAAAAAGTGAAAAATAAAAACTTTTTACAAAAAAAAAACAACCGACTTCCAAAAAATACACTACAAATTGAAAAATAACTTTAATTTCGGAAGTCGGTGTCATTAAACGAAAATGAGGAACCAAAGACACCGACTTCCGAAATTAAAGTTATTTTTCAATTTGTAGTGTATTTTTTGGAAGTCGGTTGGTTTTTTTTTGTAAAAAGTTTTTTCTCAGCAACGCGTGTAGTTATCACGTTGAAATTAATATCAAATACTCAAGGCTGCAATCCCTTGAAGCAGTGAAAAAATCATACTTCTATGTCAACGCAATGAAAAGATACGGCTGTTTATGTTCCGTTTATGCCGCATATTTTGACACTCGCAAGGGAATCAAAACCTATAGGGTACTTCCCGTTGACCTAGAATCATGAAATTTGGCAAGAAGCAATGTCGTGTAGCACAAGTAAAGGAATAATTCCGAAAACCGTAAATTTGTAGTTACGCAACTACAATTTGACTGGCCTGTTGGTCTAGTGGTCAGTGACTATGACTGCTATGCCGGAGGTCGTGGGTTCGATTCCCACCCAGGACAAATGTTTGTGTGATGAGCATGATCATTTGTTCTGTGTCTGGGTGTAATTTATCTATATATGTATGTATTTAGAAATATATAAGTATGTTTATCAGTTGTCTAGTACTCATAACACAAGCTCTGCTTAGCTTGAGACTAGACGGCGTTGTGTGATAGTTGTGGAATATTATTATATTAAAAAAAAAAATTACGGAACCTTCGGTGAGCGAGTGCGACTCGCGCTTGACCGATTTTTTTATAATATGACATGTAAAAGTGATTCCGATATCCTATTTACAAAATAAACAATTTTATTTTATTTAATTTCCTTGAAACCATACCATTAAGGGTAAGTAGGTACCATTAAGGGGGATGCACCAAGGTAACTCGCGAAATTTAAATAAAAATTGAATTTAATAGGCTACCTAGCGCACCCCACTTAAAAGCAAAATGAAAATCTCTATCACCTAAGACCATAAACTCAATCTAAAATCTGTCCATAGACTAAAGAACCTTCTCTAAACAACAGCCTTATGTCCACAGCAACATAAACTCCATATTCTTACCCACGTCAAGAGGATTTTCGGTGACAGACATACAAACACACAGGGCAGAAAATGTGAGAAATTTACATAATATAATGTAACGGGCCGTTTGCGAAGGTTCCTTCACTGTACCTGATTTATTGGCAATATGGTTATTGTATGAAATGAAAATAAAAACGTGAATTTCGTGAATTCTTAGCCGCTCTAAGAGATAATTGAAAATTTGAGGGTGCTTGGGTACGGATGTGCTTTTGTTTTAGTCTTTATTATAATCTTTTAGTTGGCGTATTGCCAGAGTGACCCGTTATTAGGGTTGGCCCGGCAATTTAGAAATAGGGACTTTATTATTTCAAAATAAAGTAAGTTCCTTTATGTTATAATATGCCTCTTCAATTTCTACAAAAAAAATCTCAAACACAAAGCATTTATTTCAATTAAATCTTGTACAGGCACTTTTGAATTGTCAAAATTAAATAGAGTCTGTCAGTTAGTCAGAAAGTTAAAGCTAGTTGTCCATTCCATAATGTAGATCTCTATGGAGAAGAACGGGCAAGAAACTCCATGGACACTCTTTTAAATCAAGATATTACAAAATCCTGGGTACATTATTCTTGTTGCTTCTATATGTGAGAACAATGTAAAAAAAAGACACAAATGAAGAAACAATTCAAAATATAAGATTAAAAATAAGCCTTGGCAGTTAAGAGATGACCAGTCTCAACCGACGGCGCCCGTTCACGAACATGACGCGTATCTATTTCATGACTTATGTTCGGTTCCTATAAACAAAATTGAATCATTTTGCTTACTAGTGGTAGCAATGTTTATTGCTAAACTGAGCATATAAATAGATTCGTAAGCCAAGTTTACCTGTGATAGCTACTTCCATATGGGTATACTATGCAAAGCCACAGTATAAAAACCATACAGTAGGTCGACGCCTTTGATCTCGTGGTAAATGCCGACAACGTCTAGACATTGTCGTGACAGCTAGGGTTGTCACTTGTCTCAAGTAAACAATATTAATTTATTTATTTGAGATCAACATCGTCCTCAACATTACTATTATCATAAACAATAATTAACAATTATCAAAATATCGTCTTTTTAACCCCCCACGCAAAAACGACGGGGTGTTACAAGTTTGACGTGTCTGTGTGTTGTGTGTCTGTCTGTGGCATCGTAGCTCCCGAACGGATGAACCGATTTTGAACCGATGGTGAATTAGTCAGAAGTGTTCTTAGCTATGTTTGATGAAAATCGGTTCAAGATGGCCCCCACCACAAAATGGCGGATTACATAATTTTTCACAACTCCCTCAATATGGGTATCAAATGAAAGGGCTTGACTAGTGGAATACTATACACTATGATAAATTTCAAATCCAACATGGCCGCCACCACAAAATGGCGAATTACATTTTTTTTTCACAACTCCTTCAATATAGGTAAGTATCAAATGCAAGGGCTTGACAAGTAGAATAATGTACACTATATTGAAAGGGAATGAGGAATATTAAGTAAAACTTGAAAATTATTTTTTTCCTAGATTGATGAGGAAACTGGAGTGATGACTGGTACCTACGACCGCTGAGTTTGACCATTATTACGAATGGAATTATTCTACTTAACATACGTTTTTCTACATCAGATAGTGTCGCAGTCCCATTTTCAAACAATTGGCCAAACGACATCTATGATGAAAAATTACATTGTTTCGCAGCCGCCATCTTGAATTTTGATTTTGACCTCATATTCGCTGTCAGCACCCTCGAAATCTTTGGAAACGACACCCATGACGAAATTTGAAAATTTTCGCAGCCGCCATCTTAAATTTTGATTATGACCTCATATTCGATGTCAGCACCCTCGAAATCCTTGGAAACGACACCCATGATGAAAAAATTTAAAATTTTCGCAGCCGCCATCTTGAATTTTGATTATGACCTCATATTCGTTGTCAGCACCCCTGAAATCCTTGGAAACGACACCCATGATGAAATTTGAAAATTTTCGAAGCCGCCATCTTGAATTTTGATTATGACCTCATATTCGTTGTCAGCACCCTCGAAATCCTTGGAAACGACACCCATGATGAAAAATTTGAAAATTTTCGCAGCCGCCATCTTGAATTTTGATTATGACCTCATATTCGTTGTCAGCACCCTTGAAATTCTTGGAAACGACACCCATGTTGAAAAATTTGAAAATTTTTGCAGCCGCCATTTTGGATTTTCGTTTTGACTGCACTATCGGCTTTAGCGTCCTCAAAAGCCATGGAAATGTCAAGTAAAAAAAAATAAGTTGAAAAGAAAAGTAAAATAATTAGAAAAACTAAACAAATAAGCAAGCACTCAAATGTTACATGTCGTATCTCTGTATTTGTCTTCATAAATTAAAAATTAAATAAAATGTGTACCATTACATTTTTGAAAATAGTATCCCAATAATAAAATCAATACCGAAAAGTCGAAATCATCAACCCTGAAAGTTATGTCCCGAACTACTAACACGGTGGCAGTATGCAGTTCGGGCTCGCACCTCCCGCGTCTCGCCCCTCACACCCCGCACGATTGCTCTGTCTAGACGGCTTCGTCGAACGACTGTATGATGTATAGACTGTGGCAAAGCTATGAGATACAAGAGAATTAATTTTAAACTCAAACTCAAAGCATTTATTTCAATTAAACCATTTACAGGCACTTTTGAATTGTCAAGAAGTCGGTCAGTCAGAAAATATGAAGCTAGTTGCCCATTCCAAAGCGTAGGTACCTATGGAGAAGAACGGGCAAGAAACTACATGGACACTCTTTTAAATTATATTTTTACAAAAATATTAGTTACATCATTAATGTTGAATTATTTATATGTGAGAACGATGTAAAAAAAAAGACGTACGCGTTAAAAGCGTTGACCAATAACGGTCCGTAAATTATAGGAATCGGCCATTAATCAACAGAATAATATATTATTTTTAATGTAGTATTACATGCTGTGCCAAAAATGATCTGAAGGCAATTCGAATTCACGTTATTAAAAACGTTCAAAATCTAGCCGCAATCTCATTTCAGCGACAATCAATGTCATAAACTTGTCAAAAATGTGGATATTAGAGGTATTAGAGGTATTTTTGACAGATTGAGACTGATAAGACTGAAGTGAACATTCTTAAAATTACGAGAATTGCCCCTCAGATCTTTGCCAAAAAAAATTAAGGTCAAACCGTCAAACCATTCAACAAAAATTTCCCCCAAATTAAGCAGATTAATCTCTACAAATGCTCCATTGTTCAAACGCACAAAAGAGAGACAAAAATCACCCGACATTCTCTCTAAGCCATAGATTATGCTTGGTAAGGTGACATTATCGCAAAATGAATAAACGCTGACATGCCACGATTCTTTGAGCAAACGATTTCTGCGTTGCCAGATTACACTCGCGCTTAATCCGGCAGATTCCGGCATTCGAGTCCGATCAGCCGGGCCGGATGGTCGAATTTCAAATAAGCTCCGGTTTCGGAATATGGATATTTTAGGCGTTTCAGGACTATGAAATGGTGGGTTTCTCACTGCGGCGTTCAAGTCGCTTAATTGTATGGTCGTGAAACCTTTGATGTTATTTGGGGGAATAGGGATTGAGATTGCCGATTCATAATCTTACCTAATATTTATCTTTTGTCCTTTTCACAATGAAATAAAAAGAAAAAGATACATAAATTTAAATTTAGTTTAGTTTGTGAACAACAGAATCGGCGCCAATATAGTATTTTTATCTTACGAAACGACGCGCGCTTTACTTGTAGAGTGCAAACACGCTGTGAATGTGTGCGTGAATACGAGTAGCGTCAGCACAAAACACGCGCACACACACACACACTTAAACTTCGCCATTGTCTCGGACGATACCGAGAACTCCTGGGCTTGCTACACATTCACAGCGTGTTTGTACACTTGGTAACCACAAGCAAAGCGCGCGTTGCTTCGTGACATTAAAGTACTGTAGCACGTTGCTAGCAAACTTGATATACGAATGATTGTTTCCCTCAGCCCCGAGCAACGCGATATTAATCATATACTAAGCCAGAAGCCTGAACAAACGTTACTCCGTCCTACACAAACACATTTCCTAAGGAGTCTAGCACGAACGCCGAAGATTTATGTGAAGATATATAACTTAGAGTAGTAATTGTTGAATGGTAAGAAAATTGTAGAAAGATTCGACAATTTATTCCACTGTAATGGTCGTCATTATTCAGCTGTTTTCAATAAAAGCCTGAAGAAAATTTTGAAAAATTTAGCATCTCTTAAACCGATCAAAAGTAAGACACGCTTTTACTTTGTCTTAGTTTTTTTTATTAAATAATGTGGTGTCATGAATCAATAATCATAATAGTGATATAAGCATAGCAAGAAAATGTCTAATAAATACTATGAAAATATAAAAAAAAATAAACTACAGTCTCACTACTTCAATTCTGCGCTTCCACACTAAGTGCCAATTTCACCAATGATCAAAACCAAGAAACTGAACACAATCAGCACATCTAAACTGCGTTTAAGAGCTGTCAATATCCTATTTGTTGTTGTGGAATTTTGACACTGACAGCTCCTGAACGTAGTTTAGATGTGCTGATCGTGTTCAGTTTCTTTGGTGAAATCCTCCCCTAGATACTTCCTTTACCCGTAGCAAAATTAACCAAAACACATTTATCCGCTTAACCTATCTACTTAAATACTTTAGACATCCAAAACTTTTATCATGTACAGACGCCAGCACATCAAGCTACTACAATCTGTCAAATTTCTTAAATAGATTTTCAACTTTATCGCTAAAGCATAAGGTTCAAAGTTGATTGGGCAAAATTTACAGTTTCGGGTACTGTATTAATTTTATTACGATCGCGTTATACTAGTGTTACCTAATACCCAGCTTTGATAGCTCACTACAAAATCAATAGCAATATATTTTAAAATGGACTATAACATGTAGTGAGCGCTATAAAGGTAAATTGCATGTCTATTTGAGTTTAAAAGAGCTTACAATCCTATAGATTCTACAGTTTTAATTATTGGGAGAGTATTAAGCTGTGGGCGTAAAGTTTGGTATACCCACGTTCGCACGGAAGTAAAAATATCGCGGCGGGATTTTATTGCGCACTGGATTTTCAACTCTCGGTGTTGAACCGAGCGTTGAGAATCCAACAGAGCGCATCCCAGGGCGTCAAAAAACACACTGTTGGATTTTCAACTCTCCGCGCTTAGCAGTGCGTTGTAAATCAAGTGCGCGAAAAAAAAAAAATTTCGCCGCGGGAGAAACGCGCCTGTGTGAAGCTGGACAGAATGGATAATAAAAATGGCCGATGTTTCTTAAGGGTTACCGCTGGCCCGGAACATAAAGGGCTAAGGAAGGAACATGGGTGGGTTTTAGTCAGTAAGAGTATGACACTCTCTTCCGCTCCACCCAGAGCGGGACCCCTCCCGCTCTGGGTGGAGCGGAAGAGAGTGTTTTCGGATGGAGTGAAAAAAAAAAAAAAAAGGGTGAATGGATAGTGGTAGGCCGCGAAATTCAAATTTTCTTGATTATAATTCTCTAAATATGTACCTGTTATTGTCGCGAATCATATTTTGATCAAGATACAACCTGACACTGACCTGCAAATTGCAAAAAACGTAAGAATATTTGAATTTCGCGGTGTCAAAGGTAGGAAATGTGTAATAATGCCAGGTGTTTTCTTCTGTTCAAGATGATTGACCAGAGGGACGTTGCATTTCGCCCCCGCCCTTTGGGGGTAGTAGAAACTTTCATTGGTTTGTAGTTTCATTAAACCGCATAGTTGGGTGACTTTCAATTCATTGATGTTATCTATCAGGGTCAGTAACCTTTTAAAATATTTTATTTTGGAATTTCAGAGCGAAGTCTTTATTAAAAACTGCTCATATTCATTCGTATTTTCACTGTCTGAAAGATTCAATAAATTCAAAGTCACCCTTGTATAATTTAAATTTCTCTCCTACATTATTACTCTGCGCCTCTGTAGGGAATTCTCTATGTTAATGCTTTCAATATATTTAATGCCTATTAAATTATTATGACCCATAAAATAGTCTCTTTGTATCAGTAAGTACGTCGCAGTAAACCACAAAATGTATAATTCAATTTACAACTTAAACAACTTTAATTGTTTCTCTTGAATATTCTCACTTAGTTCGCGCGTTTTACAGTTTAGTGGCACTGTTTCAAAGAATGAGTACGCAGCGCCATCTATTAAACTAAATAAGAACTTATTCTGAGCTAATTCGATTCACACGTTCGGTATTGAAAGCCTCAAGCAAAATACTTAATTTGGATCACAAATTGTCCAAGTTACAATTGATAAAAAAAACTCCCTGGTTTTCATAATTACACGACTAATCTCTTCTTCCCGAGACAAAAAAATAGGTAAACAAAATCTTCTTCCCTTTTGTCACCTACTTCTGAACATCTAAATATCGGTAAATATCGAAGGGAAAACAAGCCAAGTCGTGAAGCATTATTATGTATTGTTTCAACGTCTATTGTAATAGATAGTCGGTCCCTCTACTTGTCTATGCACACTCAACCGACTCATCAATCATGCCATCGTAGTTGAGGGTAGGCGTAATGAAATATATTGGTAGACCATTATGGTTTATTTACAGGGTAGTTTGGACCGTTTTATTCCTTATTTCTTTTCTTGAACTAATTTTATGAGAAACTAGCTGACCCGGCAAACGTTGTTTTGCCATAATTATCATATAAATTATTTCTAGCTGCCCGGCGCTACTTCGTTTGCGTGGTGTCCTAACCCTTACCCTACCCTATCCCTACACTACTTCTACACTACTCCTACCCTACTCCTACCATACTCCTACACTACTCCTATTACCTACTCCTACACTACTCCTACCCTACTCCTACCCTACCCCTACACTATTCCTACCCTACGCCTACCCTACTCCCACACTGGTACTTCAAGGAATATTCTAAAAAAAGAATTAGCGAAATCGGTTCAGCTGTTCTCGAGATTTGCGCTTAGCACCACATTCAGCGATTCATTTTTACATTATAGATATGTTAGGATTTTCAGGAATTCATTGGCCGAGCCGCATGTAGATATCGGTATGCAACTCAGGGCTAGATAAGTGGTTGATATATTTAATTTGTAACATAAAGGTATCTAGGAATACTTTTCCTGGGAAACAGGAAAGCTGATAAAGGTCTGTAGTCGACTGCAGACGACAGCAGCAGGCGAAATGCTGCCGCTACACTACTGGTTTCTATATATAGGGCTGTTTGGAAGCTGAATGCAAGGCCTTAAGGAGGTGATAGTTGACACCATTTAGAGCATTTCGAGCCATACATGTCTTAGACGAAGTATGTTTTTTTTCCAGTTACAGTTTGTGTTATTTTTGACTAAAATAAATGTTTGTAGTTAAAAATAAAACATACTTCGTCTAAGACATGTATGGCTCAAAATGCTGTAAATGGTGTCAACTATGACTCCCTTAAAACTTTGCACTCAGCTTCCAAACATCCTGTATATCTAGAGGCAGGAATATGTCTATCATATATATGTATATATGAGAATGGTGGTAGTACTTTTCCGGATCATCCATTAAACCGTGAGCTATGTTGAAAAACATTTTCTATATTTTTTCTGTATGAGCTATGAGATCCAAGCGGAAATTTTAATATTAATTTATCTCGTTTAAATCTAGGAAACAAGAAAATATTTCGACAAAAAAGTCAAAAACAAACAATAAGAGTACTTACATTAGTCAAAAACGGCGCATTATCGTTGATATCAGTCAGCTCCAAGATAACTTCGGTCGTTGATCTCAAGCTGTCAGATCCCAGTCTTCCTCCATGATCAGCAGCCATTATCAGTATCTGCCACCTGGTGAACCCTAGAGGCTGGTCCCGGTCCAAGGGTTTGGTGAGTCGGAGACAGCCATCGTTGTCAATTTGCAGGTACTCCTTCTGTTCATGCTTGACTAAGGAGTAGACAATGTTTTGAGGAGCATTCCTGTCTTTGATGTCAGGGTCGTAGGCTTCCACCTGTTGGAATGGCACAAGTATTAGTATGCTGGCTTGATAACTGAAGATGGTCTGGTTTCGGTGAGACAGATATAACAAGCGGTCCCATTTATTTATTAACAAGCTGCGCCCCGCGGTTTCACCCGCATAAGTATCGATCCCGTGGGAATATCGGGATAAAAAGTAGCCTATATGTTAATCCAGGGTGTCAGCTACCTCCATACCAAATTTTAACAAAATTGGTCCAGCCGTTTGAGCGTGAAGAAGTAACAAACATATAAACACACACATACACACTCACAAACTTTCGCCTTTATAATATTAGTGTGATAACAAATGAAAAAGTTTCCTAAAAAGTGAAATATACATACCTTAACAATACACCCTTCATACAGCTTCTCTTCCTCAATAGTCTTGGTATAATTAGCCAAAAACACAGGCGGGTTATCGTTCAAATTCTCAATGTTGATGATAACTTTAGCATAGTCCTCGTAGATGCCGTCGAAAGCCCTGACATCCAAGCTGTAACTGGTGATGTTCTCATAGTCCAGCTCACTGTTGACGCGGATCTCTCCGGTGAAGTTCCTGATGACGAAAGCATCGTACGTGTTGCCAGCGACTATGCTGTAGGTCACCACGGATGCTGTTGGAGAAAGTAGAGAAAATTTGTAATATATTATGAGACTTCATTTGCGTGTAATTCATCATTTTTAGGGTTCCGTACCCAAAGGGTAAAAACGGGACCCTATTACTAAGACTTCGCTGTCTGTCCGTCCGTCTGTCTGTCACCAAGCTGTATCTCAAGAACCGCGATAGCTAGGCAGTTGAAATTTTCACAAATTATGTATTTCTGTTGCCTCTATAACAACAAATACTAAAAACAAAATAAAAGAAATATTTAAGGGGGACTCCCATACAACAAACGTGTTTTTTTCGGAGTTTTTGCCTTGTGGCACACCCTTCGTGTGCGAGTCTGACTCGCACTTGGCCAGTTTTTTTATCTTATGCCTAGCCTTTTAACTTTGCTGGGGTCGCCTGTCAGTCTAACCGGATGCAACTGAATACCAGTATTTTACATCGAGCGACTGCCTATCTGACATCCACAACCTAGTTACTGGGTAATACGATACTTCTTGGTAAGACTGGTTGTCAGTCTGTCGGGCTTCTGACGACCCGTAACGTCTGTCAAAGATCCACGGGAATTTACCATCCAGGGCATTTAGATAATTTCATTTCTTTTAATAAAAAATAATTGGAAAATGTCAACAATGGAAAGTTACATGTTACGTTAGCAAAAATATTAATTAAAAATAAAACAAAAAAAATATGACTTTAAAAAACAAAAGTTGCAGTTGTTTGTTGTTGTTGTAGCTGTAATTAAAATATACAGTCTTTGAAAATATTCATATGAAATACCGATATACCAATAAAAAAGAAAACTTCAATGATAAAGTAAATAATGTATATCTACACAAATAATAAAGCTGAAGTGTTTGTTTGTTTGAACGCGCCAATCTCTGGAACTACCAGTAGGATTTAAAAATTATTTTTACATTAATTTGATAGCCCACTTATTGAGGAAGGCTATAGGCTACTTAATATCACGCTAAGACCCTTAGGAGCCGAGCAATAAAAAAAAGTCAGAAAGAACGGTAAGAGAAAACAAAGTATTAGCACGGGCAAGCGATGCGATGCGTTGCGACGGGGTGGGTCGGGGTGCAAATTTCACGCGGACGAAGTCGCGGGTAGAAGCTAGTGAACAAATAAAACTATAACGAAAAAAATAAACAGCTTTTACGTTCAACCCCGTTTTCCAAGAATTTTTAACATGAACTCATATAAATATTAAAAATTCATTCTTCAGCCATTATTTTGCCCTTAGCGATTTCAATCACATACAGTTGCAACATTTTTTCTGTTATTAATATTATTTTTATCAATATTATATTCTTTAGTCGCTGTGACAATCACAGAAAAATACAGAGAGAATTGGAAATTGACTCGCAAACTATTAATCTATTACTATTTATTTATTTCTTCATTAAAACGGTTTAAAACCAATTACAAAAATTAAAGACACTTTGCATATATGTTGCAGCCAACTGGTTTAATTAGCCGTTTAGTTACCCGCCTGGCCTTTGGAAGTAATGCTCGCCTCGCTTCGCTCTCTATAGGAAAAATAAACTATACTCAAGCAAAAATGAAAACCAAATTTAACACCTAAATAAAAGCCTCCAGGCATAAAGGGCGTGACAGCTTACATATTTTTGGTAAACCGTCGATTTCCCTTACACCGTATAAAGGTTAATAAAAAAATAACTAAAATTCGTGATAATATTTAAAAAAAAAACTGTCCAAAATCTTACCTGTATCAATATCCACGGCACTGACAACAGTAACCAACTCATTAATATTAGCATTCTCAGCAATAGACTCAGCGACATACGTATCTTGAGTAAAATGAGGAGGATTATCGTTCTTGTCAGCAATCTCTATCAAAAACACTTGCTGTCCCGCATTATGTTTACCAGGAATCAGAGCAGACTCTGAATTGTCTGTGGCAATGATCTTAATGTTATAAAAACTCCTTTCTTCTCTGTCAAACATTTTTAAAGTAGTAATGTTGCCAGTTAAACTGTCAATGGCAAAAGGATCTGATGCGTCACCAAGTTCATAGGAAATTTGGTTGTTAGCTGAAGTTCCATCGGCGTCGAAAGCTCTGACTTGCATGACAGGAGTACCAGGGTTCTCATTTTCAAGTACACTGCCTGAACGGATCTCACTGAATATAGGTATATTGTCGTTTACATCTTCTACTTCAATCTGTATTATCGTTTCAGCTGCTAGTTTGTAGTTGTTCTGTCGAAAGAGAATTTTGGTGTTCAGTGGTTTTTGTGGTTTGTTTAGTCAATTCGCACGAATCGTAACGGGCGAATCGATACTTTTAAATAATATTATTTTTTGTATAGGGACTCACAGATCATTGCATAATATTCAAAATGTGCCAATTGCCTAATACAGACTGGCGTACATCTGGAGTTGTAGACTCGCCTACAAATAAATTAACTCCGTGCGAGTGGTGACTCGCACGGAGTTAATTTATTAAAGATAGAAGATAGAAGAATAATATTATTTAAAAGTGTTAATTCACCCGATGCGGGCGAGTAAATTCGTGCGAATCGATTAATAATCCGTTTTTGTTTAATAATAAACGGCTGCTAAATGCAGTCAATTGTTTTCAGATAGAAATCTTTTTATTTTCTTAATAAACGTAGTCGACTTTTGATTTAGTTTATTGTTGTATTTTGATTTTATAGTTTTAAGTTGTACTTCTAATAGGTATCTGAAATTATGAATAAGTCATCTCAGTACGAACAAAAATAGGTCCGAATTTATTTATACTTCGTAAAACATTGATTATACTCCCAATTTCATATAGCCTAAGGACACACGACACAGTTTTTTACGGTACGGCGTACAAGCCGCGCCGTAGAAAAAACGTGTCCGTCAACAATCTTCCATAGTGATTCATACAACACTGACGACCGTGCCTACATACGGCGAATAAACAGAAGTTTTTCACGGCAAGAAAAACATGTGTGCACAAAGGACCTAAAAATTATTTAAGTGGATATTTCCATTGGATACGTGCTTCTTTTACTAATGTTCAAGCAGGATTAAATATTTTTCATTTTATTCTTACCTGTATCCTAACAGTGAGTGTATAATCGGTGATCTTCTCGAAATCCAGATGGTTTCCAAGCTTGATGTACGCAGAATCAGCTTCGGGCTCCAGCACAAAGGTGTGCCACTTGTTCGTCTGTTCGGTCTGACCCTGGACCAGCTCGAACTGGAGTTTCTTTTCTTCAGGGATGTTAGAACTGTGAAATAAAAGACAATTAGCACCTTTGTATATTTCTGATACCTAATTTTGAGAAAACAAGTCAAAAATGGATGCTCCCAAAACTTAGGAACAAGATCACGATGCGATAACAAAACAGAAAAAATAAAATTATTTTAAGTGATGATTCGCACTTTTCGGGCGAGTAAATTTGTGCGAATCGACTAATAAGCCCATTTGATAAGTCGTTACAAGATTTTAAACCAGAGAATACAAGTAGTAACTTAATCTTACAACAATATTAAGATTTAAAAACCAAGGTATTGTAACACCGGCCGCCACTCAAACGACTTTCGAACTGCAACTTTGAAAACGAGAACATTAAAAACTTTACCAAACAACAATCAAACTGACATTAGCAAAAATTATTGAATAAGTTTTGAATTACTTTGTCTAGATTGTTTGAAGATCTGTTTGTTATCTTGAGGCCAATCTTCAGGATTTCTTAAGTAAGACTCTGTAAGACCTCACAAAATGGTCATAGGTAAAAAAAGAGCTAGGCCTTAGACTTCATATTGTATTGAAAATTGAAGTTAAGTCCAATATATTACTAAATTATCCTGACCCTGTACCCTGATAAAAACACACATCATCGTGCTAAAATCCTATTGGCTAAATCATGTTATTTCTTATTACGATACCCTTCTAAAACCTCTTAACAAAATTATCTTAGCCGGAAGCCGTCAGATGTCCGTTGCAGAATAGAGACCTATACAGGGTTGCATGGACATGGACACCCAAACTGTAGCCATGAATTCAGCATATGATTATAAATCGAAAAAACAAAGCAGCAGGGTAATTGCGTAACACACTATCAGTAGCAATGGGTTTCATTTTTACAGTTTAACAACATTCATTCCGTTATTTGCGTTATTGAGCAGACACATTTTTTGAACATATGGAGCAATGGATTAGAAATATGCTTCAAAATTATTCAAATTGATAGTAATAGTGTGTTACGCAATTAGGGTGCTGTTTCATAGAAAAGTACAATACCTACGCGGTCAAATCATAGCAACAGTATAGTTTTTTTTAATAACCGACATAAAATTTCAACGCTTGAACACCGTCATGTTCTGAATCCATGGTAACAGGATGCGCGTCGATGACTCCCTACCACCCTGTATAGGTACTTACAGCAAGCCTTAATGATACTATTATCATCTGTCTAGCCTTTTCCCAACTATGGGTAATACGATACCCCTTGGTAAGACTGGTTGTCAGACTTTCGGGCTTCTGACGACCCGTAACGACTGTTAAAGATCCACGAATGACCGCTGGGACCAATGGCTTAACGCGCTTTTCGAGGCACGAAGGGGTCTTGGTATGTGACGATGGTCACCCATCCACGGACCAACCGCGGCAAGCGTAGCTTAACCAGATTGACCCGTGCGGCTGTTATTACTTAGCCACAAGCTTCTCACCTTGATGATACTAAACAAAAAAAAAAGGTACTTACATAGCTTTCACAGTCGCAATAGGTGTATTGAAATCCGAGTAATTCTCTTTTAATCTAATCGGCGCATTTGGTACATCTATAAACGATGGACTCTTCTTGTTTGACTCCACAACTTGGATGTCTAAAGTTATGGAACTCTGCTGCTCCGGGATACCCATATCTTTTACTATCGCACTCAGCTTAAACTTATATCCTGGCGCTTTCTGTCTCAAAGAAAACAATTAATTAGTGCCACGTGTCGCACAAGTTTATAATGAGAAAAGTAATCGTATTTATGTAATGGCTCGTGTTAGCGATAAGATTTATGTTTTAGAAGTTGCTTAATAAACATTATGGAGTTTGAAATAAAGGAGTTTACTCTAACATGAATGACATTTTTATTGCCTTTCTTAGAAATTGTACTATTTAACTAAAAGAAGACTTCTGGGAAGCTTTTCTTGTTATTATTCACAGTAACAGTTTTATTCTTGTCTCTTTGTAATAAAATGTCCTCTAACACGAATAACATTTTTAGAGTAGGCTTTCTTACAAATTATACTTTAACACCTAAAAGAAGACTTCTGGGAAGTTTTCTCGTCCTTATTCACGGTAATAATTTCATTCTTGTCTCTTAGTAATAAAATGTCAATATAATTAACTAAAGGTCAAGAACGTAACTCAAGGTAAAATAACACAAAAGGAATGCTTACATCAATAGTCTTGTTCAAAAATATGACCCCGTTATCTGGGTCTATATAAAAATATGCTTGGTCCGGCGAATTGGAATCCAGACTGTAATGGACGATGGAATTGTTGCCATCGTCTATGTCCGTCGCAGATATCCTCATCACTTCCCTCCCACTCGCCAAGTCTTGAGGGACCGACTCCGAATACGACTGTATACATAAAATCAAGTTAAATTGGTGACATTTTTACAACAAAAATCTTGGGACTTTGGAGAACTTCTTGTCTGGTACAATAGAAATTGTTCCTGTATTAACTTGGGGTAACATACGCGTTCCATCCTTCAAAGAAACCTTAACAGATTAAGAAGATAAGTAATATTTCACACACAGTATAGATAGCATCGTAATAGATATCTATTTAGACATGTTCTACGCGACGCGAAGCATGCCCAAAGCTTAGAGAAAGTTTTTTCCAAAATAATTATAATCGTGCAGTGTGATAAAATGCGCCTAGGGGGAAAGAGCAGCCTAGCTAAAGAAAACACACCAACTACAAATGTGCAAAGAAAGTGTATTGAAACACACAAAACACATACAATTTTATTACCAATAACGCCTTGAGCGGCGGCTTATGGTCCTAAATCACACATGCAGCAACATGCAAGTAGAGAAATAGATAACTTTCAAAAAAAAGTTCTTGATTTCGATTGGTACCACAGCTCAAAATACTACAAAATTAACTTGACTATCAACAGCAATGGTAACAATCGAACAAATATACATATTATACAAGTTATAATTGCAATTTTATTTCATTTGTGTGCGGTAAACTCTCTCTGTTTTGTGAAATTCTCTCATTAGGACAAACCTTCCAAACATCTCCACGGAAGACCTTGGAAAAACAGGCAAGCGTTAATATAGTCTGCGCCACGTTTTGAGGCTAATGAACGAACAGTTAATTAGTTACAATTAGGAGAAAATTATCAGCTGCAAGTTGAAGCTAACGGTACACGCCAAGGTATTGGGAAAGACTTCATTAGGAATCCATTAAGAAAGCTTGGAGCAATGTCATATACATAAGTCACAATATACACAGTAAATATAAACAAATAACATTTAAGAAAACAAAGTACCTAATGCTGTAAAAGTTTTGAATACACTGCGATCATTTCTCAAACTTCCAATCCACAAGATCCTAATTTACATCAAGCAGTAGACATTTGTTCTGTCTAACCTCAAATTCCTAATTTTTAGAGTAAGAAAGATTTGATTATTGTCTTCCTACAATTAGATCAATCATGTAATCTATACTCACAACTTTGTCGAACACAGGTGGGTTGTCATTGATGTCTTCTATAATAATTTTGATGGTACATGCATCGTCGAGCTGTGGTTGACCGTTGTCACTGGCTCGGACTGTTATGTAAGCTTCTTTTTCTCTGGACGGTTCATCGTGGTCGAACATCTGTGTTATTTTATTGTTATAAGTATAAGAAATAGTAAGAAGTTCATCGGTTGTTTGTGCACCTACCTCTTCTCCGATAAGATTGGCTTTCAAAATATGACTATTAATAAAACAATATTTATTACAAGGGAAGACATTATTGATTCACTTTAGACATAAATTATACACCGTTGTCGCATTTTTATTTTCCTTTAATTTTTCTTCCTTCTCTACAACACCGATGAGCCTCTATGCTAACATTTTTTAATCAAGAGCATCAACATCGGTCTGCTCCTAATCCACATTCTGCCATACCACTTAGTTCACAACCCTCCACATTCGTTTCAGCCCAGCTGTCTAGCTCTGGTGCTTTATTAATATAAGGTGTATTTTATGAGAAAGTTCTTATACTTACATCGGCTGTAGTAATAGTCCCTGTCACGGGGTCAACGTGGAACCTCTCCTTCTCACCAGGAGTGGAGACAAACTTATATGTTACCGTCCCACCCATTTCGGGAGGATCCTTGTCTTCTGCTTTTACCTAGAAGTATAGATAATGTTAATATTGTATCTTTACTGATAAGTCTTCAAAGAGTTTGCGACGAACGTTTCTGTAGAGTTCTCCAAGGGATCATATTAGGTCAAATCAGCTGGTTTATCACAATAATATTAAGACCCAGAAAAGTAATGAGCCGTTTCTTTATTATTTGGCCAAACCGGGATTGGAACTCAGAATATTGCAGGAGGATATGACGACAATCGCTGTTTATTTCTCACGTAGACTAGGCATAATACTGTTAAACAAAATGTATGTTCACAAAGATATATGTAGGAGTATAAGAAGCCAATATTTTCGTGCACAACCTTCACGTTTGACGCATAAAATATTAAGTGATTGATCAAACGAAATCGGAAGACGTTTTCACAAACGGATAAACAGTATTTTTTCCTGAATTCTTAGATGAAGACAGACCGTTGACAATTTAAAACGGAGTCATGATTCTCAGCAAAGAGAGAGCGAATTAGAAGAGAAGAATAGATTTTGCTGCTTGAATAGCTTGTCTGAAAGGTCAGAGTGTAAGCATCGCCGTGGAGCGTTAGCCATGTGTTTTAGGCCACTGCACTTTAACACCTAAGTACGAAACTTCAAGTGACACCGGATTTTAATGGTTTTTAGTATACTTATTGTAAGTTTGTAACTTTAATTCATTTTTAAATAGCAAAGAAACTTTAGCAATTCATTTCGCGGCACCTTTGGTTTTGCACACTTTGGGGTTTTCAAAAAATACATTAAAATACTATTTTCTAAATACACTGTTCTACTTAAAAAAAAGTTTTTATTGTTATAAGTAACCATATATCCTTTCTTAAAGAGCTAGAAAAAAGATGTTATTTGGTCCATTACAAACAGGCACTTCGATTTAATTTGTATTAGGCAGTAACGATGTTTTCCTAAGCTTAGAACGCCAAACATGTCTAAATTACTCTGAGTGGAACATCTTAAACTAATTCTCTCTATGGTACAAGTTCTTGAACACACGGCTACACACCAAGCTATACATAACCAGTATAAGCTGACTTCTGAAGCCTATACAGGATGAAATTGAATTGGTGCGCCAAATTAAAACATCTGCAACGTGTTATAAATAAAATTTAAAGCATGTCATTATGGACAGGGATGCCCATATGTGCACGTAGGCAAGCGATTTGGCAACGTTGTCGCACGCCCTTTTTTTCGTAGGAATGGTCAAAATTTGGTAAATACCGCTAGGTCAACTTGCTGCAAAATTGCTTCAAATTGTGAACTCTGCAATGATTAGATTGGTTATTGGGCGCGCGCTAAAATTGACAGTTTAATTTTCCTAATTGTTTTGAAAATTACGAAAAAAAATATCTACAAAAAAAATTCAAATACTTGAAGGCAATAACTTAGTTCGCACTATCTTAGACCATAATTATACGATTTTTTTCGAGAGTTTCGATTTTGGAAATGACATTTTTTACCTCCTATATCGATTTGTCGCAACTTTTTAATTTCATCCTGTAAATGCGAGGTCAGCTAAAACTGGAAATGTATAGCTTGAAGTGTCTCCATGTGAACGTTAAAAAACATACAGATAAAAGGGATACTTACAGTGAACACATGGGTCCCAATAGGCTGTTCTTCTTTCACGGTCGGCCTGTAGTTGAGGCAGTCGGTGAACAGCGGTTTATGGTTATCTTTTACCACGAATTTCGTCACCGTCGCTGGTACGAACTGAAACCACGTTAGGCCATGCCTCTACGTCAATTAAGAACTACATACACATTCTACGACATAATGGACTCGCCCAGTCCTTACAGAAGGAACAAGTTAATTTAAATAACTTATTTATCACAGGCCTCCAAGCGGGCCCAGTGTGGGTTGGCAGATGTATCATAATATCTTCGAATTTTTTGTTCTAGGATATGCCGGTTTCCTTACAATGTTTTCTTTCACCGTTTCGAGAACAGTGGTGATGAAATCATTCATCATCATCATAAAGTGATTTATTACAGTAGCCAGAAATGAATCTACCGATCAAAGTAATAAGGAAACGATGGTATGGGAGGCTACAGTCCTTTCACATTTATTTTACGTCTGATTTTGCATCACTGTCCAAACCACAGTGACCTTTATTCTCATTCTAATAAGGTTGCTGTTAGGTTGCTGTCCGTGTTCGTCTTTTTGCAGTTCCAATCTGTCAAATTTTTGCGAATGACGTCACACACAAATGACAGTTGTCTATTTAACTTTTTCAGCCAGTGATGTGATCTTCATCAAACTTGTAGGTACGTTAATTGTTCATCGACGTCACCAGTATTTATTTTCTTTCTTTTTCTCTACTTTGTGGTTAAAACTAACTACTGTAACTAATTAGTTCGTGAAACTTCGTTAGTAAGTTTGAATAACGACATAAACTTGAGTGTTTGGCTTACGACGTAGTTAAAAAAAAAAACAAAACATAATTACAGTGTCATAACTTTTAGAAATTATGTAACATCGTTCTGTAAGAAATGGGCGAGAATAAAACAAAAAAAAAGTTTTTGGACATTAACTATCTTGCATTGCATGCTGTCCATTAAATAAAATAACTAATCACGCAAACATACAATTAAGTTTATAAAACTCATTTATCAACGCTCTCTAAAAATCTAATTATGTATGTACAAATTACTAAATTAACGACTTTGTAAGTCAACATGCAATGACATAAAACAGTATTTTATTCATTAATATGTTAAATAATCTACTATTTTTTTTTTTGTAAAATAAAATAATAAACAGTGCAAGACAAATATAAATTATTTTGGTATGATCAACATTTTTTTTCCTGTAATTTTGTCCCGCACTGTAAATAAAAATAAAAAGTCACCGATAAAATACAATAAATAAAATACTAAAAATATTTAAAATAAATACACCATAATATCATAATTAAATACCTGTATATTTTCCGGGAAACGCTTATTTGGGATCAAAATATTTGTGAAAATTATTATGAGATGTGGTTTTATTCAAGATAAATTAACTTACGTTATTCCATGAGTGCTAAAAGCTTTTAGTATTTTGCATTCGTACATAATAATAATATTTACTTACATTAAATTATTAATAGTCATGCAAAACATCTACGATTATTATAATAATCAATATTTAAATAAAGAAGCGTAAAAATAACACGAAAATCTATGGGGATTAAGCTTTTGGGGGCAGGGTTGTGATTGTGATAAATGAGTCCTTTATATGATGGTTTTTTTTTTATAAAGCTGTATACTCACGGAAGATGTGTGTATTGGCAAGTACGTTTCTAGGTGTCTCGAGTGCCTTAATCTTGTTACATGGTGTGACGTGTGTTCCCGGGCTGTGGAATAAAAATAAGCATTAGATTTTGTTTTTTTTTTTAGAAAGAATTTCGAGCTTTTTTGCTAATGGTCTGTACAAATGTATACGCAGAGTATGTCAACACTAAGGCTTGTTTTTAAGAAATTTTGATTTTCTGTAACACTTTTCATCCATTACATATATTGAAGCAAACCGTAGCATAATTAACATGTGAAATTACGCAAGCATTATGCTGTGACAGAAGCCTTTTTGGCCTCGCACAGGTCTTTCTTTTTTTGTCTGTTTTACCGACTTCAAAAAAAAGGAAATGAAATGATGATGAAATTATGAAATGATTTTTATTTCTGTAAGTAGGTTTGTACAAACACTTTTACACGTCAATCATATTTTTTTTAAACTAGATGAGGTCGGCGTTTCCTAACTGACTATTCTGAGAAGAAAGGCCGAAACAAACTCAGAAGTCACAGTCTCTTTTAAAGTCCAGACAAAATCTTGGTCAGATCGTGTGAAGACCATGTAGATTGGTGTCTGAAATGGTCTTTTGAGGAAAGAACCACACAGATTGAGCGGACCTGTCCAATCAGTGCACGCATTTGTCAAAAATCGTGCAGCTCAACTCAGAACTTGAGGAGCTCAACGATTCGACGAACAATACCAAAGACAGGACATTTGGGTAGGCCGCATAAACTACTCAAACTGCCAGATCATGATTAAAACTAAGAAGGAAAAAAGAAATGACCCACATAGTCCTCACATTCACAATAATTAAATAAAAAATAAAATAATAAAAATTACTTACAAAGTAAATATTCATGTCATTGTCTGAATAAAATTCATCAATGTCAATGTGTATATAAAAAATCCGGACATAATCTTTGAGGACCATGTAGATTAGTGTCTAAAATGGTCTTTTGAGGAAAGAACCACACAGATTGAGCGGACCTGTCCAGTCAGTGCACGCATTTGTCAGTAACCATGCAGCTCAACTCAGAACTTAAGGAGCTCAACGATTCGACGAACAATACCAAAGACAGGACATTTGGGTAGGCCGCAAAAACTACTCAAACTGCCAGATCATGATTAAAACGAAGAGAGAAAAAACAAAAAATTACCTACATAGTCCTCACATTCACAATAATTAAAATCATATAATACTTTATACAGTAAATGTACATGCCATTATTTAAGTACCTAAACAGATAATTAAAAAAAAAAAAAAAAAAAACAAAAATAAAAAGAAAATTATAAAAAAAAAAGTTTTTTTTTTATATAACTTTTAGGAGGTTATTTTATATAACTTTCTCACTTTTAAATGCTTCTTTTTTACTGTTATGTATTTCCTGTGCGTGTTCCAGACGAAATATTTTTATTTCTTTCTTTCAAATTACGGATTACAAAAATAAATAATATCTAAATAAGTATAAAACATCCATTTCGCACCTTAATTTCTGAGACGACGTTAAAATATCTTATAGGTAGGTATATTATATCTATCTAAATAAGATATTATATCCAAATTTCTATATCCTCCTAATTCAATGCTCGAATCGTACCGAGAATTATTATACGTGTTCACACATGTAATTAAAGACGAGTCCGTACCAGGTGCACACCATGGTCTAATCTTATTCGGGCCAATGAGTCCACATGTCTGGTCTGTAGTCTGTACGTCTGGTTCTGAATTAGGCGTGGTCTGCCAGACCACGATGTGGTCGTCAATATAATTGCTCGTTCGAGAGCGAAGCCCTTTCGTGTGCAGAACTATGATCTGACGCATAAAGACGTATTGTCGATTGAATTATGTGATGTGAATGGAGATTCTTATTGTGTGTTTTAATTGGTTCTGAGGACGTTTTCGAAGCATCGGAGGTCATTTTTAGGGTTCCGTACCCAAAGGGTAAAAACGGCAAAACGGGAATGTCAGTCCGTCTGTCTGTCACCAGGCTGTATCTGATGAACGGTGATAGTTAGACAATTGAAATTATCACAGATGATGTATTTCTGGATGTGGCCGCTATAACAACAAATACTAAAAACAAAATAAAATAAATATTTAAGGGGGGCTGCCATACAACAAACGTGTTTTTTTTTCGGTGTTTTTGCCTTGTGGTACGGAACCCTTCGTGTGCGAGTCCGACTCGCACGTGGCCAGTTTTTTATACTTGGCAAGTTGATAACCTTACATTGCCAAATATGTAGATACCTGCAATGTTAACGTTATCCTGTTAATTTCGGTGAGTAAATAAATTTATTAACTGCTTCACTTGCAAGTAAAATGTTTTTACGGATAATTTCCATGTATTATCACACATTTTTGCCAAAAAAAAAAAAAAAATAACAACCTTAACGTCCAAGAGCTGTTTTCTTCAAAAGGCTTTTTCTTTACAATTTTTGTTATTAGAGAAGCAGACGCCATCACTCAAGATGAAGTAGCAGGCAACCAAACACATACATAATGCAACCAATTATTATGTTAAAATCCAAGAGACGCTTCCCACATACGAGTAGCATACATTAAGTTAGCTAATCTCAGGTATAATATCACTTAGATACGCAGCCGAGTTTACATAACGTTTACACATACACTTCTGTAAATGTAACCTTAGATTAACAAGTAAACGAGAACGTTATACTGAATGTATTTTGTTTCTGTTCAAAACGTTGAGCTTCCCTGCTATTAAGGTTAAAATTACGTAATATATAAAATTTACAACGGGGAGAAGAGGTATAATTTCTTTTTATTTTACATTTTGAGTAAGGTTTTATATTTTTTTCATGTACCTGTTCACTGAAATATATTATGATTAAGTAAGTACGTAGTTAAAGGACTAAATGTTTGAGTAACCTACTAAGAGTTGTCAAAAAACTATCACCAATTTAACTTAACTAACCAAATAAAACATACAAAAACCAAAAGAGCCTGTTTATTTATCCACCAATCTAGTTTATTTAAACGCCAAAAGTATTTACTTAAACGGAAAAGCTTATAATTACCGCTGGCGTGTCTAGCATAAATAAAAACCATCATGGCGGACAATTGGCGGCCATTTTCGGCTATTTATTGTTAAACCGATCGGATCCGAACCGAAGTGTCAGTTTGTCGACCAAAAATAAATGCCCGGACCATGTAATGATGCTTAAATTAAAAAGCATTACAGTCAAAATATATCGCCGGGAATAGACTGCAATAATTATTCTTTCATCATTCGCTGTTTTAATTAACTTGTAAGTGTTATTAATAGATTCGCGTTAAGTTTTACAAATGGTTAGATTACGTTGTTTAAGTAAGGTTGTCTGAAAGTTAATTAATGTAAGTAATAGTATCGCGTATCTTTAATTTTATGTAACAAAAAAATCTGTCTTAAATCTACATTATTAAAACATAATTGAAGCAAAGTAAAAAACGAAACTCCCAATCAAGTAAAAATCGTAAAGAAAAACAAAAAAGTTAACCCTTAAACGCGACCGTACAGAACGAGCACATATTATAAAACTAATTGCCGCAACGGTCCTAAAAAAAGACTACTCCACATGCCAGCCATTGACATCGTTTACTAAGCGTGTTCCATACTTGAATATTCAAATTGACCTCGTACAATAGACCTCGCCTCCCCCTTAGATGACCTCCCTCTAGCCAAAGGAAGTCCAACAAAGGATCTCAGAGAAAAAACGCTAAGTTCCGGTGTCAGGCGCACGCGATACACGTTCCTCCCTTTGAATGCGCACCACTACTGTCTTCTATGTACCTGAGGTTTTACCTAGTTTTATTTTTCCGTAGAGTATAATAAATTTGTTTATTGTATTCTTTCTCCGTTTTATGTTTAAGTGAGAACGTATATTGTGCTGTAAAATATAGGAGCGGAAGCTTTTGTATCGTTTTCTGTTGTTGTACGGTTCAGATTAATTGTTGAGAGAACGTTTGAGTTGTTATGTTGGCTATATCGGCTTCAGTTTGAAGATAAACTTGATTAACTAGGGAATGAAACGTGAAACATTTCTCCGTCGTAATCAGAGCCGGTTTTATCAGTTTTCTTGTTTTTCCTGCGATCTCTCATAGCTAAATAACTCCCACGAAGTTATTAAAATCCTACCCATTAAAACCCAGAACACATCATTCACATACCGAAAATGCACACAGTTAAAGGCTCCTACAAACAGGCGCGACACGCGACGCGAATCGCGCGCGACACATAGGCACCGCAAGTCGCGCAACGAGCGGTGCATTTGCGTCTCGCGCGATTCGCCTCGCGTGTCGCGCCTGTTTGTAGGAGCCTTTAACTGTCCCGGGAACCAGCCTAATAAGGTTCGTGTTACAAATACATTAATTATCACCGCCTGTTCTACAATGGCCTCACGAATTGTTCCTATGGGAGGTCGCTTGTCCTATATGGTCCTATATGGCCCTGTACGGTCGCTTTGGACCCACGTCGCATTTCCACGGTTAACTGTTTACAATTTCGAGTTTCGGGATGAATATTTAATGTAAGTAAGCAAGTGATTGTGTACGAGTTTCACCTACATATCCTCCATATGTAGGTGATAATATTGTAGTAACGAGGTCCTTGTTTTCGGTGCAGATTATGTATGAGTGTTGGTGTATATTCCCTCAAGAGGGACCGGATTGCTGATTACGGAATTAGGTCCCAACTGGGGTGAGGTTGTCGTTGTTTATCGGGGTACTCAAACTGGAGGTACCTATAACCGAGCTTTTTGGTGGTAATCGAAAACTGAACGACACTTTTATACTTGCTTACCAATACCAAGACTTTCTTTAGTTAAGTCCACGTTCAAATTGTATTTTTGCGTCTGGATAACCTAGGTAGGTACAGTCAACAGCAAAAGTAGATGATCAAAGTCAGAAATTCAATACTAATGAACGGAGTTCGCGTCAGAACTGTGTGGCGTCGAAGTGATTCAAAAGTATTCTACGTAGTGAGTATTCTAAGTAGTAGTACTTCGACGCCACACAGTTGTGACGCGAACTCCGTTCATTAGTATTGAATTTCTGATTTTGATCATCTACTTTTGCTGTTGACTGTACCCATCTAGTTTTAAACTTCTCAAGGTGTTTGGCAAGACTAGTAAACCTGATATGATAAAAAAATATGATGATGTGATTAAAAAATATACGCGTCGACTTGAGAACCTTCTCATTTTTAGGGTTCAGTACCCAAAGGGTAAAAACGGGACCCTATTACTAAGACTCCACTGTCCGTCTGTCTGTCTATCACCAGGCTGTATCTCATGAACCGTGATAGGTAGACCGTAGAAATTTTCACAGATGATGTATTTTTGTTGCCGCTAAGAACAGAATAAAATAAATATTTAAGGTGGGCTCCCATACAACAAACGTGTTTTTTTCGGCGTTTTTGCCTTGTGGTAGGTACGGAACCCTTCGTGTGCGAGTCCGACTCGCACTTACCAGTTTTTTTTGTCGGTTTAAAACATCCTATCCTACTTCCGCTTGGAAGACACAGCCTAAGAATACATACCAACCACAGATATAGATAGACCTAGATAACGCAAGTATCACGAACTGTATGAAAACCAAGCGTGCCATTTTTTGACTACCTACTATGACGTCAAAAGCTCGCGCTCTCGCTCACGCTTACCCAGCCAGCAGTACACAGGACTGAGCGCGAAAGTGGCGGCTTATGATTTTTTATCGTAAGCTGGTGCGATTTTTGGCACGCGAAGTAGTTGCTCTTGCGTTATCTAGGTGTATCTATATCTATGATACCAACTATTAAAATAATAGCCTCCCGACCGATTTCGGTAACGGTAGCCAATCTCAACGGAGATTAGCCAGGAACGCAGCCACGCAGGAGACATTATAGTGCACAAGTGTGTGCGTAAACAGAAGTGCACTCTCTGTTCCTTTACTCTCATAGTCCGATGGGACGGCAATCCGACACGACCGGGGAGAGATCAGGCGCAGGATCAACGGCTTTACGTGCTTTCCGAGGCACGGGGGTATTAAACCGCCAACTTCCAAACTCCGGGCCGTTACTAAGAAATTTCTAATGGAAAAACTCAATAACACTTTGCCCGACCCGCGAATCGAACCCAGGACCCCACATTCAGCAGTCGCGCTTGTAACCACGAGACCAACTAGGCATTTAAACCAACTATTACCTAAACAACTGCTAATATTTTGCCATCTTTATAACAATAATAATTTTATTGCGAGCAACAAGACTCATAGTATCAATATATTTACAAACTTTTTTACATTGTTCTCACTGAAGCAACATGAATAATGTACCCAGGATTTTGTAATACATATCTTGATTTAAAAGAGTGTCCATGGAGTTTCTTGCCCGTTCTTCTTCATAGAGATCTACATTTTGGAATGGGCAACTAGCTTCAACTTTTTGACTAACTGACAGACTATTTAATTTTGACAATTCAAAAGTGCCTGTACAAGGTTTAATTGAAATAAATGCTTTGAGTTTGAAACTATGTTCCTTTGGAACGTAGACAATTTTTGTTTACGGTCGAATGGTCCGCGGGCCGTTCAGACTAAATACCCAGTAATTCACTTACAAAGACAAAAGCAAAACCAAAAACAGAAAAGAGATTGTGAGATCACTGCTGCACGGTGACAGGCCCAGCCGACACCTTGCAGCAGTTATAGGCACTAATGTGTATACTTTTAAATTTCCATATTTCAACTCCTACATGCCAATTATTCGGCGTTCAATCTAATGATATCAAAGATACATACCACCAACACATCAAAAGCATTATCCTTTGAGTCAGTCCTCGCGTGTTCGCTCCCATTTATACGATAATACCTCCCCGGCTTATCTCAAGGTACCCTATAGATCCCCTTTAAGTATAAACTGGGTTACCGTGAAATGTTAACAAAATAAAAGTTGTTTATTTCCGTTTTCTACTTTATATGTGTCGCTTTAGTTGATATCTTTGTCTGGCCTGATCGTTTGATAACGGTTAGTCGGATAGTGTGAATATTTTAAGGTAAATAAGTAGTGTTTTGGTGTAGGATAGCTGATTAGATGCATACTCAGCCTATAATGTTCCCACTGCTGGGACACAGGCCTCCCCTTTGTGAGAGTGGGCTGTAATCTACCAAGCGGGCCCAGTGCGGGTTCGTAGATGTCACATGTCATAGAATTTTTGGTTCTAGGACAAGCCGGTTTCCTCACGATGTTTTCCTTTGCCGTTTTGAGAGCAGTGATGATGAAATGATTTGATGACACAAATGTAAAGCGCCTGACGGGGTTCGAACCCACGACCTACAACTCGTAAGTCGGGGACGTCACCAGTGGGATGTAGGTTGGTTAATATTGTTTTATTTAAAGAAAATTTGTTTTTTTTTTTCTCGAAACAAAACATTAATTCTCTCTAGGTTTTCTCTTAATATTCGTGCAACGAGTTCAGACACAAATCACACTTGCACGAATAGTCCCAGGAAAGGACTGTTTTGTAAGCCATGTAAACATTGTTATTTTGTTTTTAATTCGTGCGAGAATCGAAACCGTAACTGGGACCTCCTTCGAATTTACGGGCGTTTCCTACTTCGTACTGCTCACGGCCATCAGCCGGTCGATTCTGTAAAAATCACTGTGAAAACTCAGGTGAAGCGAGTTTGTTTTTGCTAGGAATTGACACTATTGACAGCTCACTCCACGCTCACTACACCTAAGTTTTCACGGTGAGATTTTTACAGAATAGCACCGCCCGAACTAAGAATGAATGACATCAAGATTTGTCAGTTGGCCCAAGGGGGCAATTGAGTAACACATTATCAATCGGAATCGGTTTCATTTTGACAGTTCAACAACATTCATTGCGTTATTTACGTGTTGAGCAGACACATTTTTCGAACTTATTAAGCAATGGATTAGCAATTTCCTTCAAAATGATTCAGATTCCGATTGATAGTGTTACACAATTAGGGAGTCGGTGTGTTTTTGCCTGTCTGAAAAATTGTATTTGTCACTTATTTTGACAGATCAACATTCGGATAGACCTGTATCTTCGTTGACGGACTTTAGAGAGTAGACCCATTTTTTTTTTCGCATGGGAAATCTTCAAATGACCCCCTCCGCTCCGGGTGGAGCGGAAGGGAGTGTCAGACTCTTACTAGTAGACCCCGTAACCGCAAACGAAATCCTGAATACAACTTCTCTTTTCGTTCAGCACTTAACACTACAATGAAATCTTCCGTAAAAAACCTTATCTAAAAAAAACCCCTTTTAAATACCCTTTTATCTTTCCGCGTACAAATAAATTAGCTTTCTCAGCTAGTCTACGGCTTCCTTAAATAAATCTAGGTGGTGCCTAATTTACGCTCTACGTCCCGTTTTAAAAAGGAAAGAAAAAAAAAAGTTGACAGGTCTCTTAATTTACTTCGTCAAAGCCTTCATCAATCAAGCTTCGAACCGGCTTTAAATTGATCCGACGTTTCCATCACTACTTTTTGTTCTGAATGAAACACTAGTGATGGGAAATTAGTATCCGAGACCTAATTATTTAGTCGAGTTTTTATTTAATCGACTAATTTTGTATTTATTATTATATATTTTTATAGATAGGTTAATAATAAAAGAATATGTTTTAGGTAGGTACTTATCATGAATGTATTTATTGTATAGGTACACCACGTGCTATTATTGATCGAAGTACACCACCGACTACCTTCAGTATGGTGTTTCCTTCTGCCTTAATCCACCCAATGGTTGTATTTATAAGTTCGCTTTCAGTGATAAGACCGCCCATTGTGTCATCCCTTGTAAAATGTCTAGGTACATTTAATTCTGTCATTTTTATGGTGCACATAATAAAGAATATTCTACTTATCTATCTTATTATTGTTTATTGAGTAGGTAAAAACTAAGTGAGGATGACTAAATTAATACTTATTTATTTCTACTAAATAAAATAATCACAAAGATTGTCTAAATGTTACCTAAGGTAAATTAAGCCCAGATAAGTGTTAGTGTTAGAAGACGGCGCGAATGAAGGTGTTAACCCAAATTTAATAGTCAGGAATTACAAGAACATTCTGAGCAACATAGACAAGTAATGATTCTCTGTTATACTGTGAGAACAACTGCTCTCATTATCGTAATTTTAGTAAGATTAAGACAACATGTGACATCTACCAACGTGGTAGATTACGGCCCACCCCTTTCACCGAGAGGAGGTATGTGTACCAGCAGTGAGAACATTATAGGCTAATTATGTAGTAAGATTAAGATAGGTACCGATCAAATTACAACAAACATGACTCCACGCCTGTGTGAGGAATACAGGCGTGAGGTTGAGACGCCAGCACATCAAACTACCCGACACTGTCAAATATTCCCAATCAACTTTGAACAATCAACTTTGTGCTGGCGTCTGTACCTGGTACCGACGCCAGCACATCAAGCTACTACAACCTGTCAAATTTCTTTAATAGATTTTCAACTTTATCGCTACAGCGTAAGGTTCAAAGTTGACATAACTCGCGAAATGTGAGTGTACTATAGAGTACACTCAAATTTCGCGAGTTATGTTTAAGTCCCATGTAATAGGGGGCGAGCCTATTGACATCAACCGGGCATAAATCGAAGACTCCTGGCTGCGGTAACTGAGAAATTTCAGATAGAAAAACCCAATAACACTTTGCCCGACCAGGGAATCATACCCAGGAAGGACCTCATGCTCAGCAGCAGCGCTTGCGCCCACTAGACCAACGAGGCAGTCTCTTGAGGTACCTACATAATTTCTTCATTGATAACACAAATAAATATGAAAACAAAAATACCCAAACTATTTTCTCATATTCCACTAGACGGCGATTTGTCAATTTTATTACTTGAGAAGACTCATAATACCACATGATGCGTAAACGAAGGCAATAATTTAGTAAGTGAGAAACAACAAGAAGCATTTATCATGAGCCCGTTACTTTGTTAGTCGATTTTAGTCTTGAAACTATACTTGGAAGTATCCTTATATTAGTTTTTAGTATGACATATTTATAGCATCTACAACACTAGATGCCATTTTCATCTAATTCTTTCAAGAAGCCAAAATTGTATTCGTGATCACCCTACTGGACATAGACCTCTCCAATTACACGCCATTCTGCACCCTCATTGCGTAACACACTATCAATCGGAATCTGATTCATTTTGAAGCAAATTGCTAATACATTGCTTCATAAGTTCGAAAAATTTGTCTGCTCAACACGTAAATAACGCAATGAACGTTGTTGAACTGTCAAAATGAAACCGATTCCGATTGATAATAATGTGTTACGCAATTGCCCCGCAGGTCGATTCTCGGTAACTCTCATCCAGCTGCTACCAGCCAAATTGTACTCAAATTTTGCTAATGAAAATATTTAGTAACTATAGAACCCAGGGTTTATACACAAATCAAAACTTACAAAAGTCTAAACTCATATACATAAACACTGATCAAAGGCAAAAAGTGTAGCTTTCCTATTAACAAAATACCAATTACTAAACCATTACCTTCTCACTAACACAAAAACAAATCACGACACCATTTAGTCGATTTCCACACTCGATTAACATAATCGACAACAGTTAAACGATCCCACCTCTAATTAAACCTATTAAATTGTCTCTGTTACTTTCCCGGAGACTTTCGACCGCTGTTTTGACGTTTACACAATGGTCACTTTTTGTTCATTAAATGGGCCAGGGAGGGCTTGTTGTGTGAACACTAATTAATGGCTATGTAATTACTCTAATTACGGTCTGTTTAAGAATACTGGATTTTACAGGGAAATTAAGGGGTGGTCCTAGGAGGTCCGTGATGTGTAGTTTATTATGCGTCAGTTTGTATTACGCATAATTAAAGGGGCTCGTGGCTAAATAATAAGAGCCACGCGGCTCGATCACAGGTTAAGCTACGCTTGCCGCGGTCGGTTCATGGATGGGTGACCATCCATTACACATTGAGACCCCTTCGTGCCTCGGAAAGCACGTTAAGCCGTTGGTCTCGGCTGTCATTCGTAGATCTTTGACAGTTGGGAGGTCGAAAGCCCAAAAAGTCTAACAACCAGTCTTACCAAGGGGTGTCGTGTTACCCAGTAACTGGGTTGTGGAGGTCAGATAGGAAGTCGGAAGCCGACCCCAACATGGTTGGGGAGCTAGCCAGCACCCTAATTCAATCTGAATTATTTTGAAAGATATTGCTAATCCATTGCTTCATATGTTAGAAAAATGTGCCTGCTCAACAACATAAATAACGCAATGAATGTTGTTGAACCGTCAAAATGAAATCCATTGCTACTGATAGTGTGTTACGCAACTACCCCGCAGATTGATTTTGAGTTTTTATTATGCATAAGATGTCTAGTCATGGGTACCTATAGGCAGCATCGTCTAAAGTAACACAGCTAAGATAAATTTTGGTATTTTATTTTAAGTCCAGATATAATATAATCAGCCTATAATGTTCCCACTGCTGGGACACTGGCCTCCTCTCTGTGCGAGGGAGTGGGCACTAATCCACCACGCGGGCCCAGTGCGGGTTGGCAGATGTCACATGTGTATGAGCTAGGTGTCTATGGGTCAATTTATCTTTTTAATCTTTGTATTTTTTTTTCACCTCTTTTGATGTTTTTTAATACCTGTATTGTGTCTTTTGTTGCACTGAATAAACGTTATATCTATGTATGTCATCGAATTTTGGCTTCTAAGACATAGGTTACAAGGTTAGGTTAGTCTTTTCCTCACGATGTTTTCCTTCAGTTTTGAGTCCAGAATAGCTATCCACAACCATCCGACAGGCTATCGTATCGAAAATGACACATTTCGATAAACTGATTTGCCTTGGCCTCGACAGCAAACAGCTGTCGGAAGAATAGCGGTCGTCGCGTTTGATTTAAAACTGACAAAATTTTCGGATTTTGGACTTGTGCCTACGATAACATTGATTTGTGTTCGAATAGCTGCGCCCCGCGGTTTCACCCGCGTAAGTGCCGATCCCGTGGGTATATCGGGATAAAAAGTAACCTATATGTTAATCCAGAGTGTCAGGTGCCTCCATGCAAAATTTTAACAAAATTGGTCCAGCAGTTTGAGCGTGAAGAAGTAACAAACATATAAACACACACACACACACTCACAAACTTTCGCCTTTATAATATTAGTGCTATACGGTACGGAAGCGTAACGTATAGTGGTTGTGAATAGCTATGCAGATTTAACACAGGTAAATGATACCCTCCTTTTTTTTTTAAGTCGGTAAAAAAGTTCCTTGTCTTAAGATCCTACAAATTTCTTCAGGTTTCCTACGGGATCTCCGCTCATAGTTCTTTAAAACTTCCGTAACACTCTTTATAAAAGTACATGAACTTAAAAGTTTTCGCTCAGTCGGATACTCATTACTTTTTACTATTTTCTCTGCATTTAAAACCGACTGCATATCGAGGTTTTCAGGATAACTTCAAAGAAAAGTGAGGAACATAGGAATCCTATGTTAATGCAAAACAGTTTTAAACTCTTTGACTTTGATCAAGCACTATAAACTGTAGCTTTAATTCTGTTTATTCCGTTTCGCAGTTGTGTTTATTATAGTTATTTTCTTTGATGTGGGATACCTTAACAAAATATATTATGATTTATTATTCTATATCAGAAAAACATTATTCTATATTATTCTAGTACCAGAAAAGAAATACGTTTTTACTAATAAATCATAATAAGGTGGTTTCAACGAGCAAAAGAAGGTGGAGAAATTCTTTGTGTAGGTATTTTCTGCATTTCGATTCCAATGACATTAAGATTCCAGTAGAGGGCTAGAAAAGGAGGGGCTCGTGGTTAAATACAGCCACACAGGTCGATCGAAGTTAAAGCTTCACTTGTCGGTGGATGGATACCCATTACATATTAACACGTTAAGCCTTTGGTCCCGGCCGTCAATTTAAAATTTGAGATAATTTTCAAGTTATTTTCTTTGTCAGTAGTTAAACTGAATATCAAATTCCAATGGAACCAAAAACTTATTAGTACCTACTTACCTTTTTTTGTTGCAAATGGTCACTCAAAAATCGACTTAGAATAACATTTCACTAAAGTAGAACACTGAAATATAAAAATTTTCTGATTCTACGAACACTGCTATAGTTTTGCTACTTTTAATTGAACAACGACGACGACGTTAGACGTTCAGACGTTCTGACGTCAATAGTAGAATCCACCATCAAAAGCCCAGATGTATGACAAAGCTACAGCATTGAATTGAATCACCTTTTCGTGCATCTCACCCGGAACGAGCGTTCCACAAAGGGGCTCAAATGTGCAATCGCAATATTGAAAGCTGGGGGGCTCAATATAACCCTAAGATGGAGGGAATATTGCGTGTTGATGATAAGTAATGCTTTGGTACAGCCTCTATATACAGGGTTATTGGTAAAACATTAACAACCTCTTAAGAGGTCATTGTACTCATCATTATGAACAACTTTTACTATGGGACCAAACCTGAAATCGCGAAAAAAAAAACACCTCACGAAAATATAAGCTATTACACGGTAAGCCACCTAAACAAAGAAACAATAACGTGAAGTTTTTATTACAATATTAATTGATATTTGCACAAAAATAGCGTGATAAAGACACGTTTCCGCGTTTTTATCGGCCATCTTTATAATTTTTATTACAGCATTATTAATGTTGAGTAATATTATGGATTGAACCAATTTATTTTTGCAAATAACTTACTTAGCTTTTTGCTTTAGAATTCAAGGTAATCACACTAATATTATAAAGACGAAAGTTTGTGAGTGTGTGAGTGTGTGTGGGGGGTGTGTTTAGAAGAAAAAGAAAGAAAGAAAGAAAAACTGTTTATTCTGCACAAACAAAACGCACATTGCAAATAAAAATTATATGTTTATTACTTCTTCACACTCAAACGGCTGGACCAATTTTGATATAATTTGGTATGGAAGTAGCTGACACCCTGGATTAACATATAGGCACTTTTTATCCCGATATTCCCGCGGGATCGAAACTTATGCGGGTGAAACCGCGGGGCGCAGCTAGTATTTTATAAGACTCAGGATCTGAATAAGGACAATCTGATCTGATGAAGATCTGATCTGAATGCCTCGTGACTAAGTAATAACAGCCGCGCGGATCGATCGCTCAGGTTAAGCTACGCTTGCTGCGGTTGATCTGTGGATGTGTGACCATCTTTACATACCGAGACCTCTCCGTACCTCGGAAAGCACGGCTCATTCTTTGTCAGTCGTTACATATCGTCAGACGCCCGAAAGTCTGACAACCAGTCTTATCAAGAGGTATCGTATTACCCAATAACTGGGTTGTAGAGGTAAAATACTGGATTCATCTGCATCCGGTTAGACTGGAAGCCAACCCAACATGGCTGGGAAAAGGCTGGGCAGATTATGATGATGGCACACATTTTTATTCAAATACAAACGTGTCAAATCTAAATAAAAAATACTCTTGATACGAAAAATAATTAACATTCCTTTTACAAGAGAAAATTGAAGGGTTATCTACATATAATTAGATCAATCGTAAAGATATTTCTTTAATAATTACCCACGATTTATCAACTTAATTTACATTACATAAACGTAGAAGTTCACATCGACGAAGAATGTCTTGTATGCAAGTGGGATATACGTCATGAACAGGGTTGCCAACCTTCATAGTATAGTATCCTGCTATATTATAGGCCTAAATAATATATTAAAAAAAAAATAAGTAGTAGGCGTAGGTAACTAATTTATTTTCATATCAATACAAAATTGCGATATAATCGCAATAGGGTCAGTATTAATTCGTAAAAGCTGAATTAATTTAAAATGTTTGTATGAATAGTTATGAGATAATAAACTAATCAATAACACATTAAGGGCTGATTTTTCCAACACCAGATATTTTTATCGGAGGAATAATTTTGAATTTTTGACAATTCTTCCATACAAAATCTGTCAGACGTCACTTTTATTCCACGAATAAAAATTATCTGTTGATTGAAAAATGAGCCCTAAATAAAATAAAAAACCTGTTAATAAAGGTTCAAAGTAACAAAAAATATGCATGTTTCATTATTTATTTTTTTAAACATAGGTACCTACTATATTATTTTTTCGCCGAAAATACTATATTTGATGAGTTGGCAACCCTAGTCATGTATGAGGTTGGGGTTCCCACGTACCCCACGCTCGGCTGCCTATGAAGGGTCACGGGCATTTAAACTTGCACCACTTTCGTCCCAGCGAAAGTTAGTTAATTATTTTCAACCAAAAAGTTTCATATTTCGCTCTAGTTTCCTATTCAAGCTTCATTTGAAGGGTTAAGTAATATTTGTTGAACAAAATGAGAGTTTTGTTGTAGAATTAAAATGTAATTCGTGTTTTAATTAAAACGTAAGTACGTTGTTAGATGGGTTTTGTTTTGTATTTTTTAACCGACATCAGAGCAGTGGTGGTCCTGTAGTAACGGCCGCGACTTACGAGTTGTAGGTCGTAGGTTTGAACCCAAACAGGCGCTTTACTTTGTGTAAATTATTTCATCCCCACTGCTCTAAAACGGTGAAGGAAAACATCGTGAGGAAACCGGCATGTCCTAGAACCAAAAATTCGAAGACATGTGACATCTACCAACCCGCACTGGGCCCGCGTGGTGGATTCCAGCCCACTCCCTCTCACAGAGAGGAGGCCTGTGTCCCAGCAGTGGGAACATTCTAGGCTGATTTATGAGTATGAACCGACATCAAAAAAAAAGGAGGAGGTTCTCAATTTGGTTGTAATTTTTTATTCTAGTTACCCGTTTCATATTTTGTGTGAATTTTAAATGTTTGTGTGATGAGCATGATCATTTGTTCTGTGTCTGGGTGTAATTTATCTATATATGTATGTATTTAGAAATATATAAGTATGTTTATCAGTTGTCTAGTACTCATAACACAAGCTCTGCTTAGCTTGAGACTAGACGGCGTTGTGTGATAGTTGTGGAATATTATATTATATATTATATTATATTATATTATATTATATTATTATATTATATTTTGTTAAAAATTTACGACAGAAAACCTTAGTAATTGGATTTCAGTGTAGGTAGCAATTAGGATAGACTGAAATTGGACCCCAACACATCCACGAAGAAGCTTTAAAAATATTGTTAAACTAATGTGTTGTAGGTATGTAACGGTCGGCTGTCGCTGAAAACCAGCGCTCGGGCTTTGTGTCGCTAAGGGTCTTAGGCTGGTTTTATCGTCACGCGTTTCGGCAGCGCCGTTGGAGCGCGCGCGTTCGAAGATGTATTGTGTACACTAAAACGCATACTGCTCAACGGCGCTGCTCAAGCGCGTGACTTTGAAACGCAACTACTACCCCATACATCTTAGAACGCGCGCGCTCCAACGGCGCTGCCGAAACGCGTGACGATAAAACCAGCCTTAGCATTATGCAGTGCGCTGGCCGTTTTGCGTGGATGTGACGCATATTTACCCCCAACTTATTCATTTTTTGTGTTTGTGTTATTTCTCTGCGTCATGTTTACTGTAAATCAATGTACTTTCTTTCTTTCTTTGTAATTTAAATAAATTTTACAACATTTTCCCCAAGGCAAAAAATCTAAACCAAAAACTAACTCAAACCGGCCCAAATAAATCTAAAAACAGACCCACTATCTCCAAACAGATTAGTTTAACAAGGAAACAAGGGACAAGAACAAATAACCGTCTAACTGCCATACAAACATTTGAAAGCTTAACTAATAAGGTCTTAATGACCGGATAATTGATCGCCCTTCAGTTAATATTAAGCTTGGTCGTAAATAACCCAAGGCCCATTTGATTTGACGAAGATTTAGCTGTTCTTTTTAGGTTAGGTGAGAGAGATTTATTGGGAAGGTGTGTGACTAAGACGATGAAATGGGTAAGTACGAAGATTTAAATCGCTAGATTTGCTCTCACCGTACTTCATAATTAGCCTATACTGTTCCCACTGCAGGGGCACAGGCCTCCTCTCTGTGATGTGCTCTCCTCTCCCTCACCACAAGGGCCCAGTGCGGGTTGGTACGAGTTAGTGACGCGTATATAAAATAGCGTTTTCATGACAATCTCAAGTCTAGGCAATGCGTAATGTTAGTCCTGGGTTCGGTTCCCAGGTCGGGCAAAGCTATATGTTATGTTTAACTCCCTTGTAATTGAGGGCAAGCCTATTGCCATCGAACGGGTTACTAATCCAGACTCCGGACTGCTACTGAGAAATTCCTGTTAAGTATAAGTATGAGTATTACAAGGGACTTAAACATAACTGGCGAAAGGTGGGTTTACTAGAGCTACACCTCTTACCTAGCGGTAAACTCTGCTTGCGCGATGCAGGATTTTGCGTGACGTCAGTGTGATGCGTAGTTCGCATGTAGCGATGTAGATGGCGCCACAAGTTCAATATCTACCTCTAAATCCCAAGTTATCTGAACTACACGCGAAATAAACAGAATGTCGTAACAAGTTAGACATAATTCAAGTAAAGGCGCGTTCAGACGGAGTTCCTAACGCAATTAACGTATCGTGACTAAGTCTGTGTTCAAACTTGTATCTGTCAGCAATAATTGGATGTAAGCTTAACTATAATGTTGCTTTCTGAGTAATGATGTTAGTTGCCACGTTAGGCGTACTGCTAAGAATCGTGGGTTCCATTCACAGCTCGGGTAAAGCGTTATTGGGTGTTTCATTTGGAATTTTTCAATAATGGCCTGGAGTTTGGAACTTGGCAGTGTGATACCCTCTTGCCTCAGTGCCTGATCTCTCTCTGGTCGTGTCATGAGAGTGAGGGAAGAGTGAGTACACCTGTGTCTGCGCACACACTTGTGCACTGTATTATCTCCCCTATAAGAACGAAAATTGACATCCACCAACCCGCACTGGGCGCGCTAGGTGGATTAAGGCTCGCTCCCATTCACAGAGAGGAGGCCCCAGCAATAGGGACATTAAAGACTGATAATGGTATTTTGCTCATTACATGCAAAACTACTAGAGCAACATAGAGCGGAAAAGGTCATCTTTATAGGTATTTTGCCTTGAAAAATCCAAACTAAACAAGTGGGCGGGGCCGCAGGCAGCCAGCCCAACGTTAAAGTTAATGTTTATCTTTCTCATCTCCTTGTTTACTTTTAACATCCACCGAAACCTCTTCCTTGTATACAAACAGTACATGACTGGCTTTTAAGTCCAATATCCACCAAAGGAGAGGGGGAGGTATACCTATCGAACTACGAATAGGTTTGAATCAGTTTTGCTTGTTTTGCCTCACAGACAATGGCCCACTTTCCATCCTGCGCTGCATCATTTGATGATCTTGGACAAAGTCCGTAATGAGCAGCTTTAAAGTCGCACCTATCACTGACAAAATTGTCGAAAACCACCTCAGATGGTACGGACACATTAAAAGACGCAATGAAGACCATGTGGTACAAATTGCACTAAATCTGCCAGAGCAAACGAGAACCAGAGGCCGCCCGCCAGTGACGTGGTGTTCAAATATAAAAAGAGACCTAAAAAAAGCCCAACCGACAACCCAAGACAGAATAACTTGGCGCAGAAAATTGAGAAGACTCGACCCCAACTAACGGGACCAGAGACGAAAGAAGAAGACTTAGAGCGGTTCTGCACTACATCCGATCCGAATCAGAGAAATGCCGGTCCGAAGTGACCATAGTCCTATTTATGAGGGGTGCGCACTAGATCCGAACTCTATCCGTTCGAATTTAGAACAGTCTCAATCAAGGGTTGAAGCCGCGAAACCGCTCTTACGGTGCATATCGGTCTTTTTACAAGACTTCTCTCCGCTCGGTTCGAACGCTTATCATCAATAAAAATACCTCCACAGTTCCCAAACGCTGCAGACTTCCTTGCAGTCCACAATAATTGGCAATGTAACGAAGATTAATAGCACTCCAGTTAATGATAATGGAAACAAAGCGAACGAGCCTCTGAAACGCGGGAATTTCAATTCGCACAGTTTTAATTAAATGCCTGAAGCCTTGGTACATTTTGGTACAGTTCAGGCCGAAGAAATGTGTACAGTGAATTAACTGAGTAGTATGTTGTTATTTTTTGTAGAGACATGAACGAAAGAAGAAAGAAAGAAAATAAGTACATACGTTTATTTGCTGCAAACATGACGCATAAAAATAAAAATACAAACAAAAAATAAAACAAAATAACAATTTGGGAGAAAGTATGCGTCACATCTACGCAAATCGGCCATCGCTCAGTATAATGCTAAGACCCTATACGAGACAGCCCCAGCGCTGGTTTTCAGCGACAGCCGGCGTTGGTGATGACGTCAGCCAGTGCAGCATACGATTAGATATAAACAAAAACAACAATCAAAATAAGAAATAAAATATACAGTACAAAAAGATAACATGAAATATAATTAATGGTAACATTCCGACAACGACTCACGCGCCGCTGCCGGTTATTAATAAATCTGTGCGCTCGCGCAACTGTCACAAGGCTATAGATTTGACGTTATGACATACTGCTGAACGTACTATTTACATTACCAAATCCCAAAAAGGGTTCGGCGGAGGTGTAATGAAATGAAATGAAATGATTTTATTTTTTGTAAGTAGGTTTGTACAAACACTTTTACATGTCAATAGTACACCCATATTTCGCCAGTTAGGTATGTTTAAGTCCCATGTAATAGGGGGCGACTCTATTGCCATCAATTGGGCACAAATCCAGACTCCGGTCTGCTACTAAGAAATTCCAGATGAAAAAAAACCGGTCAGGTGCTAGCTAGTGGGACTAGCGCACCGAGAGGGTTCCGTACAAATTTGTTAGGTATAAAAGGATTTTTTTTTTCAAGATTGTATCTGGTATCAGCATTTTGGGGACAAGCAAATGTGTTATTTCAAATCAAATCATTTATTTCAAATATAAAAAAACATAAAAGGCACTTTTGAACGACAAAGTTTACAAAAAAATAGAATTACCTCTAGTCGCCCCTTTCAAAAGTAGACACTTCTATTTTATTTATTTGTATGTACTCGTATTTAAATAATTATCTCTAATAAATATCAGCTGTCGGATATTTGCATAATAAAAAATTAAAGGTGAATGTTTTTCTGCACCGTCTTGTAAATAAAAAATGTAATGGGAACATTGATTTAACACATTGATATTCAAATAACACACGTTTAATTATTATTTTTAAGTATAATGAAATGAATGATCATTGATCATAATTGATCATTTGTTGCCAACAATGAAATAAGTATGCTGACACGGGCCTCCTCTCGGTGAGAGGGAGTGGGCCGTAATCCACCACGCGGGCCCAGTGCGGGTAGGTTGATGTCACATGTCTTCGAATTTTCGGTTCTGGGATATGCCTATAGGACATGCATAGAGCAGTGGTGATGAAATAATTTACACAAAATAAAGCACCCGTCATGTTCGAACCTAAGACCTACAAGTTGTAAGTCGCGGCTGTTACCACTGGGCCACCATTGCTCCGTCAAACACAAGCTAATCTCTGCTCGTTACTATGGATAATGGATACACCAAAAAGCCTATTAAATCAGCGAATCCTCCTATAAACATATTCTGTGAATTAATCCTTTCTAACGAACCCATCAGTTTGAACATGCGATCACAAACTAATCTCCTCAAATAAGCTAATTTCATCGCGAATTGAAAAGCTTTTACAATAACAATATCAAAGACTAGGTCCGCATACGTATCAAACCGGAAAGGGATCGGCACCGTATCAACTCGAGTCGTTCAGTATTCTTTGTATGAAACTTATTACTGCAACGCACACTAATCGGAATCGTAACGTAATCGCCTCGCCTCGGGAGTCGGGAAAGCTCACGAACCGCGGTGCGGTGCGTTACGGCTCGTCGTCCCCGCGCTTATGGCTCTACGTCGTCAAATTTCTTTAATAGATTTTCAACTTTATCGCTAAAGCAAGGTTCAAAGTTGATTGGAAAAATTTGACAGTTTTGGGTAGCTTGATGTGCTGGCGTCTGTACTTAGGTAATAGGGGGCGAGCCTATTGCCATGATCAACATCATCCACAGCCCGACTTCAACCACTTTTGAGCATAGGCCTCTCTTTTCTTGTGTCAATCCCTACACTCCTGTATTAACCAGGTTCTACCCGCGATGGTAACAATTGCCATTAACTGGAAACAAATCCAGACTCCGGGCTGCTACTGATCAATTCCTCTATCTTCTATTCCTGCCTCTAATTTATGCAAATTTCAGCATTTCTTAATTTAAAAAATCTAGAGTGAGAAATCAAGAGCTCAATTTAGTACGCCTATTTCTGCGGAGACGGCAGTGTGAAATCCGCGTATAAATAACGGAGTCAGCGAACGACCTAAATAATGAAGCATATAAAATGAACATCAGCTATGCTCATACATGAGCTCGTTGCCTTTGACAGAATATGCTCTTACACACTACAACCACTCAGGAAATGCGCGCGGGAATCCTCTAATGTCCAAGCAGTATGTGTCACACACCTCGTCTATTCTGTACAAGCACAACGCAGCCGTATTATGAATCTTTCACGTTGCTCTTTTTATGTACGGATATAAAATTGGACGTAAAATTCTAGTCACGAACTTGTCCCTGTACAGAGTCAATCATTGTTTTATTAGGTACGCGTATCTCCGACACAGCGGCCCGAAACAATCTATGTGTGCCAAGTTTTTATAAGAACCCCTCTTCAACGATATGGGCCTATTTATCGAGTGTCATATCGTTCGTTTTAACCGCACGGGGGAGGTTATTGTTGTACTGAATAAATAAGATATGGGGGACCTTTTAAATGGTTTATTATAATACTAGCTGCGCCCCGCGGTTTTAGGAATATCGGGATAACAAGTAGCCTATATGTCAATCTAGTGTGTCAGCACCCTGGGTGCTGCGCGCCGACCTCCCCCTAGCGGCGTCAGCGTAGTTTGCTACGCTGACGACACGCTGGTCCTGGCGCGGGGTTACGACAGTCGTTGAAAGGATCCGGCAACTAGGACGAGGTGGCCCTGCACAAGACCGAGGCCATGTGTTTTCATGGCCCTCGGAACGCGCCACCGTCGGGTTCCCAAATTACGGTAGGAGGGGTTCACATCAACGTTGAGTCGATGATGAAGTACCTGGGAGTTGTCCTCGACAGCCGGTAGAATTTCGTGGAGCATTTCAGACGTTTGGCTCCCAGACTGGAGCGGGCCGGGGCTGCCTTGAAGCGGCTCCTGCCCAATCTAGGGGGTCCAAACGCCTCCTGCCGGAGGCTCTACGCGGGGGTCGTGCGGTCCATGGCCCTTTACGGGGCACCGGTGTGGGCGCGTTCATTTAGGTGGCGACCGGCGGTTGAACGCGTCCCGTCCTCTTCTGACGTTTTCGCCTCAAATAAAAACCTTTCTAATGATAGTTGAAGTACCTATATTACCCAGGTTTATCACTGTTTATTACCCACTTACCGGTTTACCTGTAAACCTTGGTAAGTGCAACACAAATGTCCTCATAAATGTGGACAATAATGAACTCCTGCCAACTTAGATATTTCTCGGAGAAGGAAACTTTTTTCTTCCATCAAATGGAATTCATTTACGAACTGGCCTAGTGCCAGAGATCGGATTTCTATTACACTTCTCTGTTCTTTGTAAGTTTGTACTTGTATCTACATCTACATTTACGTATGTAGTTTACGAATATTGAATTAAGGTACGTACTAATTACTCGCATCTGATTCTGAATCTTATCATCATCTGCCTAGCCTCTTTCCCCAACTATGTTGGGGTCGGCTTCCAGTCGCGTACCAGTATTTTACATTGAGCGACTGCCTATCAGACCTCCACAACCCAGTTACTGGGTAATACGATACCCCTTGGTGAGACTGGTTGTCAGACTTTCGAGCTTCTGGCGAATTCCGGCGACTGTCACAGATCCACGAATGACAGCCGGGACCAACCGCGAGGCACGGAGGGTTCTCGGTTTGTATAAATGGCCACCCATCCACGGACCAACCGCGGCAAACGTAGCTTAACCTGATCGATCGATCTGTGCGGCTGTTATTACCTGGCCACAAGGCCCACAAGCTCTTATCCAAATTATACCTACCTATTTTTTTTTTTAAACGTTACTTAACGAAACGTTATTAGTCCTACTTGATTTAACCCACATACAGAAAGAAAATACACATTTTCAACTACCAAAATAACTGTACACTCAACCCTTCAAATGCGACGGACATTTATAAGCCAGGGGCACACGACCGCGATCAAGTTAAAAAAGTCCCGACAAGCTAAGAAAACAAATGTTCTTGAAAAAAATAAATACAGAAAACTGCGAGTTGTTTTCTTAGAGGGTAGGATGATGACGAAACGGTACTGAGAGGTAAATGGAACGACTTTACTGTTAATGTTCTGAAGTAGGTACAAGTTAGTGTTAAAAGACACGCGGTTGAGTTTAACTGCGATCTTTTTGACAGATGGTGGGTGTCGGGATAAGTGATGGGGTACGAGTTATGAGGAAAGTCTGATTTGATTGAAGACTATAGTTTTTGCTCGCGACTTCGTCCGCGTTCAAATTCTTGTTTTAACATAAAATATATTCCATGTGATACTGGTATTCAGCTGCATCCGGTTAGACTAGAAGCCGACCCCGACATAATTGGGAAAAGGCTAGGCAGATGATGAGTAGACTATTCTTTTTCATTTTCACTAAAGCAGTTGCAGTTGCCAGTTGCAGGCCTCCTCTAAATGAGAGGGAGTGGGCCGTAAAATGCCGTAATCCACCCCGCGGGCAAAGTGCGAGTTGTAGATGTCAAATGTCTTCGATTTTTTGGCTCTTAGGACACGCCGATTTCCTCACGATGTTTTCCTTCACCATTTTGAGAGCAGTGATGATGAAATAATTTACACAAAGTAAAGCGCCTGTCTGGGTTCGAACCTGCCACCTTCACTAGTAAGTCGCAGCCGTTGCCACTGGGCCACCAATGCGCTAGTAACATAAGGTTAACAGGCTAACTTTTCCTAAACGAGTCACAAAATAAACTCACTAAACAACAAAACGAAGAATTAACCAAACCAAGAAATAATCTTATTCTCCTATAACAATAAAAGCAAAGTTCCATCTTGGCACAGATACAAATCTATGACATAACTTCAACAAGCTTATCGGAGACTTGAATACATCACTAAATATTATCATAATAGCTATTTGTACAGACAGGCCCAATCTCTGGGATTTCACAAACGAGAGAGGAAATATGTAGCCGTCAGAAATTGTATTCTGACAGGTCTCTAGCGAAATATGGAGCATTTAATTATTAAATTAAAATGTTATTCTGTTGAAAGATGAAATAACATAACATAACACCACGCCTGTAATTCTTGAAGGGTCAGGCAGAGACCACAGTACACCCACATTTCGCTCGTTTTTATGTTTAAGTCCCATGTAATAGGAGCGAGCCTACACTGAAAGAAATGAGCAGTAAATAAAAATGAAAAAACATTGATCTGAACTCGGTTCCATATGAGCCTAACCACAGATATAGATAGACCTAGATAACGCAAGTATCACGAACTGTATGAAAACCAAGCGTGCCATTTTTTGACTACCTACTATGACGTCAAAAGCTCGCGCTCTCGCTCACGCTTACCCAGCCAAGCAGTACACAGGACTGAGCGCGAAAGTGGCGGCTTATGATTTTTTATCGTAAGCTGGTGCGATTTTTGTCACGCGAAGTAGTTGCTCTTGCGTTATCTAGGTGTATCTATATCTATGAGCCTAACTTTCAAAACAGTATTTTTTTTACTGATCCGAATGTTACCGTCATGACAGTAAACTTTAACGTTTTAAGTAGCTAAAGGTCTCAAAATTAACTGTTTTATTCATTTGGTGATATCGTTCAAACCATTGTATTTTACTTACATTACAGTAATGGTGGTTTTCCTTTCTTTTTTGTTTTGTTTTTTTTTTTCAATAAATTGTATGTTCAATCATTAAAAGTTACTGTTTTGTCTTTTACTGTTTTACAAACATTTCTTCTTACTGTATAAAGTCAGTAAGTCTTAATGAAACCGCTTTAATGTGGTGTAAGAAATTATTTTTTTCAGTGTTGCCATACACCGGGCACAAATCCAGAACAGATCGGGATCGCGATTAACTCTTTACTCCTTGAAAAAATATAGACAGCCAGCTTTTACGTTAATTCTAACCAATATTCTTGTATTACTTCATAAAAACCACAAAAAACTGGCCAAGTGCGAGTCGGACTCGCACAAGAAGGGTTCACAAGGCAAAAACGCCGAAAAAAAAACACGTTGTTGTATGGAAGCCCCCTTAAATATTTATTTTATTCTGTTTTTTAGTATTAAATTTGTTGTTATAGCGGCAATAGAAATACATCATCTGTGAAAATTTCAACTGTCTAGCTATCACGGTTCATGAGATACAGCCTGGTGAAAGACAGAAAGACGGACAATGGAGTCTTAGTAATAGGGTTCCGTTTTTACCCTTTGGGTACGGAACCCTAAAAAGGCCTATCAAAAAGCGAAAGAACTGAACAGGTGAGGCTTATAAGAAAGTCGTAAATAAAATCATGAAATAAGATTGGATGCCATGCCAGATGTTTTAGTAAAGCCAAGTGCAGTTTGAGAACTGGCATCTGGTCCTGGCATCTTGTGAAGTGGTGGGTGGAATGTTTAGAGGGGCACAGATTTTAAATGTTGTTGTATTTTTTTTATATTATTAAATAAATATAATATTTATATAATACTAGCGGACTACTTCGTACCGGCTCAGAATGAAATCATGTGACCAAGTTTAATACCTAAGAATTTGCAGAAAACCAAAAATACATTAAAATTTTCATAATATCGAGATTAATAAATACAACACAATTCAATTTAAAGCTTTCAGAAATGACATATTTGTTTGTTGTCAAATATTTACAGTGAGTTCAGAAAGGAGAAGGGAATGACTCCATAGATTCCTGGGCCCAGGTGTTAACTGAATCAAACTAACCCTATTTGTAAGAGGATATAATAACAAGGCTTCACTGAAAATTTGGTGAAATTTGGCTATCCAGAAACCAAGTTAGATGAGTTATAGTAAAAGTGAGGTTATATTATAACATTGTAGTTTTTGTTATTTACGAAATACTTTGAATGTGTAAAGGTAATTTAGAGTAGCAAGATCCGTCAAAAAGTCCGTTATAATGTGCAAAGCCGAGGTCGTGGGGTTAAACAATAAAACATACAAGGAAAATACGTGCGCACTCAGAACGAAAGAAAAACAAACGAGTGCATCTGTCAGTCAGTGACTGACGGAGTGTTGCCAGAAGAAAAAAAATCACTATGAATCTATTCAATCGATTCCACGAAGCTTGATATGCACTTGTCACTCGATTTTCATACATATTCTCATATTTTACCGATTTATTCATAATCGATTAGTAGTAATTCAGGAATTATTTAATCGATTATTTAGTTTCATTAACTTAAATTAAGTTTTCTCGCTTTCTAGGTAGAAACATGGTACCATACTTTGTGATTTCCTTTAGAAAAATATAACGGTTTTTTTAATACACATTTCAACTAGTTCAACTGCTGGGCCCAGAAGTCCCCTTCTCCTTTATTTTGTGACTAAACCTAGAAAGATATATCAAGCTACATAAAAAAATATCTGTCTTGATATTATACTAAAATAGAAATAAAATAAAAAGAGTGAAGGACAGACCAAACAATTTACGACTCGCAAACAAATAAATTAACTACGCGCGAGTCGCCTTTGGAAAAAAAAAAAAAAAATTTTAAGTGACGATTCGCACGTTTCGGGCGAATTCGAACTTCACCAGCACGCACCTGAGGCAAAATGTATTTCATTTAGATTTAGATAAGTGAACCTACATATTGTTCTTATGAGAATAAATTCTTTATACCTAAATTCATGCGAATCGACTTAGTATCCCACAAAGTGTTAAGTATCTTAGCTTTTTCTTACATAATTGGCGGATTCAAATGTTCTCCTTCTATCATTGCGTAAGCAACTACTTATATATACATTTAGGTACTTACCGAAAATAAATTATTTATTTACTATATTTGTAACTTCTAAATCTTTGTTAGCTCTATACTTTGAACAACCTGTCTTGTGCGGCGACATGTCGCGCGCATTGCAAAATCTGCGCCAGTTTTTTTTGTTTTGGTTACATCGAGACCACTTCTTTATAGAACAGGCGTATGTATTTTATTGCGCTTTTGTATATTGCTCTTTTGATATTCTTCTGTTAGTATTATATTTATTCTCTGCTACGCAATTAGCAGTTTCCAAAAAGAAGAATGATAGTCTATCTTGTTGTAAGTAACCTCAAATTTAACCTGCTTGGGGGAGGCCTATGTCTATCAGTGGACGTCTTTTGCTGAAATGATGATGATGATGATTCCTTGAAATTACCATAGACGATGATCATGACTTTTAGGTACTGTAATTAACATGCTTAACTGCCCTAATTCCTATCCCAAGGACCCTAATAAACTTAGCTAAAACCTTACCCAAACTTTCCTAAGCAGAAACCTCATAAACACCAAGAGCTTCAAAGACGTAATCCGGACGTCTCTCGGACGTATTCATAGCAAGTAATGCAAGCTACGCTTTTGGGAGACAATGTGTAGACGCCCCTTGGACGTGCACTTATTGTTTCAGGTCGCTCAAATGGTTCGGCTAGATTAGATGTTGATACTCTTGTCTTAGAACAATGGGTGTGTTCTGAGGACCTAGTCTGTCTAGTGTTTGGTATCTTATCGGTAGAATTCAGGTGGGGAATCGCCTTGTGGCGCCTTGAGGCGGCTAGCTCGGGTAGGCAAAGGAATGCATTGGAGTGATATAAGCTTTAGATCGAATGGTAGTTGAGATTAAGATCAGAGATCTAGACAAAATAAAACGAAAAAAAGAAACAGCTGTTCCCTACATTTATGTTCGTATAACTCGTCAAAATGTAGGGAACAGCCGAGTTCATAACGATGAGTACAATGACCTCATTGTACTCATCGTTATGAACAACTTTTACTATAGGCCGGTAATTTTCCCAGTGCTAGGACAAAGTCCTGCACCCTATTTGCGTAACACACAACCACAATCTGTATCATTTTGAAGAAAGAAAGAAAAATGGACATTACAGCAAAATAAATACACCTTAAAACTATAAAAACAGAAAACAAATATTAACAATTTGTCTACTCAAAAACGTAAATAACGCAATGAATGTTGTTGAACTGTCAAAATGAAAGCCATTGCTAAACAATTTGTGTAAAGCAATTACCCCGCTCGTCTCTGTAAGATGGAATCCACGTAATCCACGGCAAGCCAACATCACTTTGGTAATTGGTAGTTATATTTAGCCGGCTTCTCCGAATTTAATTAGACCAAATAATGATATATCTGTTACTCAATCCCTAATTAACACTTCCCATACGTTTAATTGGTCCTCCTATCTACTAGATATCGGATATCCAGTGTCAGAGGGTTGAAAATCGTCTTAATTGTTCTCGCAAGCTGAATGGTGGGAAAAGAGATAAATTAATGGAATCGCGAACTTTCCTAGACGCTTATTGGATTAATTGGAATCCTGAAAGGTGTAGTTATGGAACTATTTTTCGTATCAATTGCGATTTCTTGTTAGAAGAATCTTTCAATGGTTCTTCTGCTGGATTTAGTTTGGGAATAGGAATTTATTTATTGCTTGAGGTCTGGGGGCCTAAAACGGACACTTTGGCAGAATCATAATAGGATAACATTATGAATTGTCTTAAAAGCAACTGCTGACCGTGAGATTTTGGATTCGATTCCCCAAACAGCTGGGCTGGGAATTGCGTAACACACTATCAGTAGCAATGGGTTTCATTTTGACAGTTCAACAACTTTCATTGCGTTATTTACGTTGTTCAGCAGACACATTTTTCGAACATATAATGCAATGGATTGGCAATATCCTTCAAAATGATTCTGATTGAGATTGATAGACAGTTATGGTGCAGTTATTGCTATCGAGTTTTATTTATTTAGGTAATACTTTTGGCACATAATGTGCAACTGGAAATAAGGAAATTCTCAGTAGGATTCTGGGTTTCAGAGTCTGGAATTGTGTCCGATAACTAAAAATAATCTCGCCACTTGTGGGACTAAAAATAAATGACAAAATATCCAAGTTTTTCTGCATACCTACTTGGCGAATACAGGCAAGATATTTTATTCCGTAAACTTTTTAACTAGCACAGTGACTTTTAAGCACGACTTAAAAGTTTAACTGAACAACTTTTTATATTGATATCCGATACTCTACAATGTAAGAGGGATGTTTGCAGTTCTCGGTGTCCTCGGTGTAGCTTCTAGTAATAACATATTCATTACATAACATCACGGCTTGTTTCCCCAAAGGGTTGGGCAGAGTTGTACCCATAGCATGCCTACTTTTCGTCAGTTATGTTTAACTAGCTGCGCCCCGCGGTTTCACCCGCGTAAATGTCGATCTCGTGGGAATATCGGGATAAAAGTTTAGCCTATAATATGTTAATCCAGGGTGTCAGCTACCTCCATACAAAATTTTATCATAATTGGTCGAGCCGTTTGAGCGTGAAGAAGAAACAAACATATAAACACACCCACACACCCCCACAAACTTTCGCCTTTATAATATTAGTGATGTCGTGTGATGTGTGTGTGATTCCCGATTCCCGTGTTATTCTCCTAATATTCACAAACTTTCACATACATATTAAAAATGTTTAAGTATCTGACGAGAATCTTGGGAATCGGAAGCAGGCAGACATTCTAGGAACTAGACATTGCATTTACGATTTTTACGATTAAAAAAAACTGCTTTTTCACAGAAAAGTGCAATAATATTTTTTTTATGATTTTTTTTATTAGTAACCTAAGTACGAAAAATTTTTCAGGGTTTTTTTTGCAGGGTTCAGAATCATGTGGTGAATTCATGGTTACATTTTGCGCGTCGATGTTACTGCCACCCTGTATTCACTGCTGAAATGAAAAGCCTACTTTTCAGTCAGGTATCAATCTTAAAAAAATGTTCCGATATCCTATCAACTTACCGGTTTCCTCATCCTAAGTAAATTATTCGTTACAACTGAATAAGTTCCTATAGAAAATTATTTCGATTGTTGTCTCCAAATTCTGTTTTATGCAGAAAAGCTTTCAGGAGTTGTTTTGAACAATTGGACTAGTTAGTTGGAAATTGGCCGGATAAATAATTAATGATTCTAGTAATAGCTAATTAGCTCAATTAGAAGTTTTTTGACGCGCTGTAATGCGGTCTGTTAGATTCACAATTCTCGAGTCAACACCGACGTCCTTGCGAACACGACGAACATTCGGCGCCTTTATGCTTTTCATGAAAATTTTCCGACGTACTTTCGGCCCGCACCCTAAAATTATGTAAAACACTATACCTAGAAAGAATAATGAATTTTCAATTTTAAAAACGTTCGAATTTTCGAATTCGTTTATTTTTATGGCGCTCAAAAATATCAGTCTAAAAAAAAAAGTTCAGCATGCGCGAACCCATGACGTCACCGAAGAATTCCCATTTCTTCTAAATATATAAACATTTATATACAAGCCATTAGTGTTGACCTGGAGGCTGGTCCATTAGCTTTATTACCAACAGCATTCCATCGAGATGCATCATCCTTGACTCATGCATACCTGTAACAAAGAATACGTTTATTATTAACTGAGATAAATCGACCTTAAGGACAGTCAGGCCATGTGGCCAGCGGCCATGTTAAATTATGTTATGTGTAGTACAATACCCTTGTGTAAATGTTAATACATATATACTAATATTTTTTTAAGGTAAAATTTGTTAGTTTGTATGTAGGGGGTAATCTTTGAAACAACTGATTCGATTCCGAAAATTCTAGTAGCCGTGTAGCCGGGTGTCATAGGATATTTTTATGTTAAAACTAGCTTTTGCCCGCGGCTTCACCTACGTACTACCGGGATTAAAATCTTACGTGTTGATCTAGGTTATAAACTACCTATGTGCCAAATTCCATCCAAATCCGGTCAGTCGTTTTTGCGCCAATCCGGAATATACATCCAGAAAAACAGGTAAACGGAACAAAATCTCCCGTACGCTCACGAAGTGCCTTACTTATATCAAGTTCTATACTATGTATAACTACCTCTTGTACATAACTGTCAAAATGTTGGTACCAAAGGTACAAACCTCTGCCTTCCGCCTTAGACAATACAGGCGTGATCTTACGTTATATTAATTTGTCGGTCATGATAACGATATATGATATGAAGTATGAAGTTTACTGGGACAATTAGCAAGTAATGATTAAGGGCATTGAACTTGTGGTAGAGAAAAGATACGTAGGTTCCTAAGTATATAGGTATAATCCTTACATAAGATAAAATAAAGTCGCCAAATTTTCTGTACGCGCATAACTCCCGAATGACTGCAACAAATTGGATAATTATTTTTTTGTTGTGTTCGGTATTGCCAGGACAAGGTTTGTATAAAAGAATAATTTAGGAGCAAAGGCTTCCCACAAATCCTTCAAAGCAAAATGTTACAATCATAATCTAATAATAGCATTATTTATATCAAGAGAGCAGTGGTGGCCCAGTGGTATCGGCCGCGACTTATGAGTTGTAGGTCGTAGGTTCGAACCCAGACAGGCGCTTTACTTTGTGTAAATTATTTCATCACAACTGCTCTCAAAACGGTGAAGGAAAACATCGTGAGGAAACCGACATATCCTAGAACCAAAAATTCGAAGACATGTGACATCTGCCAACCCGCACTGGGCCCGCGTGGTGGATTTGGGCCCACTCCCTCTCACTGAGAGGAAGCCTGTGTCCCAGCAGTGGGAACATTATAGGCTGATTATGATGAATAGCATTATTTAATAACAATTGCAATATTCTGTAGGATATCGGAATCATTTTTACTCGTCATATAGAAAAAAAATAAGCTAGATTGATGGAGTCGACATTTACTATCTGACTGGCCTGCGGCCGGGCGGCCCTAAGAAGAAATAGCTAAACAAATTCAGGGGTCGAAGTCTCTTCTAAAGTCCAGACAAAATCTTGGTCACATCATGTGAGGACCATGTAAACACTCGTAGATTAATGTCTGTAATGGTATTATGGCACACAGATTAGAGTGGACCTGTCCAGTCATGGCATTTTTCAGTAATCGTTTAGCTCAACCCAGAACGTATGGAGCTCAACGAAAACGACGAAAGTTGGTACTTATCCTGACTGGTGTCAGTGCCAATAGAAGAATGGAGACAAAATGCAATAAATAAAAATCTTGGCAAACATCCATCTTGAAAAACCTCTGACGATATAATAGGATAAGTCTGTCTAATCCGTAGACAAAGTAAACTATAGACTGCTGCATATCTTCTTTTTCACTCGCACAAGAAAAAGAGAAATATATTAACGTCACTAGCAAAGAAAAGAGACAGAGTAAGAATATTTCTGTCCCTTACTGCGTGTCGGCTAAGCACATCAATGTGCACAACAAGTTTGACGTTTATGAATGAAATAATAAAAACTACACCGCGATTAAATGGAAAATAAGATTTTTTCGTGCATAATTCAATAATAGTACTCGTACATTAGCGCAACTGTGAAAATGGTAAGGTGCAGTGTAATAAGCTGTAAAAATGATAGTATGATGAAGATTGCCGGAATTTGTCGTCCCTTTCGGTGACAAGGATACCACGAGTCTGTAGATTACTCTGTCTACGGTCATTTCAGAAACTGTTTTGGAATCATAATAAAATAAGCCTCTCAGATTAAAAAAAATATATATTTTCAGATATTTCCTAGAACTAGGCTTATTTAAAACAATCCAGTCATTGAAACAGTTTCTCAATTTTGTTTTTTTTTTTAAGTGTTGAGCTCATGTAAGTAAACGCAAAAAATAACAAGAAGTGGAGTCTTTATTCTAAGAATAACCCAAGATTCGAACGGATGTTGTTTTTTCTGTTATTACTGGCCAGTTGGCTTGCAGTTTAATATTATTTCAGTTTCCTGCCAAGTAAGTACTTGCCTACCTAATACTTTTTTTTCAATAAAAGTTGCTCTTTGAGCATGTAGGTATATTTTTAGAAAGCACGTTTCCCTGGAAAAACCCAATAACACTTTAACCGACCCGGGAATCGAACCCAGAACTTAATGCACAGCTGTAGCGTTTGCGACAACTAGACAAACGAGGATGGAAGAGTGTGGAAGAAAATGATACCAATTCGCACTTAGCGTTTTCAAATGTCCTATAAAATGCGCATAGCAAAAGAGTGGAACTCTCTACCTGCGTTTGTGTTTCCGAGCATACAACCCGAATTTCTTCAAAGTAAGAGTGAACAGGCTTTTTCTGGGTAAGCTCACTCCATCGTCGACTTTGTCTCTGTCACCTCTGACCTAGACTAGAGTCAACAGCAAACCCATTTCAAATAAAAAAAAGACATGTTGTGCCAACCCCAAATAAATTGGGATAAGGGCAAAGAAAATCACGATGGGATACCAAAACGCCCACAATACCATAAAAAAAGAGGAGCGGAATACCAAAACGCCCACAATACCATAAAAAAAGAGGAGCGGAATAACAAAACGCCCAAAATACCATAAACAAAAGAGGAGCGGAATAACAAAACGCCCACAATACCATAAAAAACAGGAGCGGAATAACAAAACGCCCAAAATACCATAAACAAAAGAGGAGCGGAATAACAAAACGCCCACAATACCATAAAAAAGAGGAGCGGAATAACAAAACGCCCAAAATACCATAAACAAAAGAGGAGCGGAATAACAAAACGCCCACAATACCATAAAAAAGAGGAGCGGAATAACAAAACGCCCAAAATACCATAAACAAAAGAGGAGCGGAATAACAAAACGCCCACAATACCATAAAAAAGAGGAGCGGAATAACAAAACGCCCAAAATACCATAAACAAAAGAGGAGCGGAATAACAAAACGCCCACAATACCATAAAAAAGAGGAGCGGAATAACAAAACGCCCAAAATACCATAAACAAAAGAGGAGCGGAATAACAAAACGCCCACAATACCATAAAAAAAACTGGCCAAGTGCGAGTCGGACTCGCACACTAAGGGTCCGTACCACAAGGCAAAAACACCGAAAAAAATGGCCTTCAGATGTATATTGTTTAAGAGCATTGTTTAATTTAGCTGTAAGTATCCCGAACAGAATAAAATAAAATAAAAAAAACACGTTTATTGTATGGGCCCCCCTTAAATATTTATTTTATTTTGTTTTTAGTATCTGTAGTTATAGCGGCAACAGAAATACATCATCTGTGAAAATTTCAACTGTCTAGCTATTACGGATCATGAGATACAGCCTGGTGACAGACAGACGGACGGACGGACAGACAGCGAAGTCTTAGTAATAGGGTCCCGTTTTTAACCTTTGGGAACGGAACCCTAAAAAAGAGGAGCGGAATAACAAAACGCCCACAATACCATAAACAAAAGAGGAGCGGAATAACAAAATCTGCTCTGACAAAAGACGTCGCAGTTGTCAGTCAAAAACGGAACTTTGCTCTCGTTTGCATAATTCCAATTAATAATAGCGATTATCAAAGAAACTTTGAAGGCAGCCTTGATGCTTCACGGAATCAATATTGTTCTTGTTCTTATAAATCCTCAGCTCCGTGCAAAAGCGAAGACCAATTTCAATTTCAAATTCATTTTGAATAAGACCCCTTTGTGAATGAAACACGCAAATTATTTTTTTTTTTCAGTCGATCTTATTGAAAATAACAAAAAAAATATTTCGTAAAAAAAGTACTTATAAAAATTCAATTGGGCGAAAATTTTCTTTGATGGAATTAGGAGCCATCATTTGTGTTAATAACAAAGCAAGGGAAATTTGAAATTAGGCTTTTAATTTCAAATTTCTCTTCCTTTGTCAGCGTTTTTATAACGACGCGACAGTTGTTAACTTATTCATGTAGCAATTATGTACAGGGATTCTTAAGACGCGGATGTAGGCTGCTGCAAAGATTTAAATCTTTAGATCCGCCCTAAGCGTCGAAAGATAATCGCGTTTCTATTCTGCTTTTGACACCTCGGACACACAATGACGCAGTGATTTGTTTTTATATGTATAAGCGTTTATTTTACTAAAGTCAGATATATTATATTTTATTTATCCATGGAATAATATATTGACGTCTGACAATTCTAGTATGGAAAAACTGTCAGGAATTAAAAATTTATTCTCAGGTTATGACTTATTCTAGTTACTTACAAAAGTTTGGTGAAATTTGTTATCATGTTGCAATTATTTTGCTTGTGTGTTGCTATGTCTTTTGTGTGTTTTATCTATATATTTGACTTGATTGTTATGGAAACGTTATTGTGTGTTTTATCTATATATTTGACTTGATTGTTATGGAAACGTTATTTAATCATATGTGAGCTCACTCATCTGAGTATGGACACTTTTTCCCGGTTAGGGCAAATCTAGCGATTAAAATCTTTAGGCTGATGACAATACAATGATCGCCGTCGGTCCTACAGCGAGGGATAATTATAAGGCGCTCAGCTTCTAAAATATTCATGCGAACTACAGCCTAAATCCGGAGAAAGGAGGCGCGGATACAGAGCAGAAAACGATCAAATTCAAACCGGTTGGCTGGTTGGCTATATCCAACCCAATCCATATGCTGTAAAAAAAAAATAGGAGAATGCCAGGTGGTGATTCCATTATTGTTCAAACCTGACCGAAAACGACAGGTGTTTTCGACCGACACATGCACTCATCCAATGTTTTGGATTCGAAGCCTATCGAGCAGATGGTCGGATGCAAACCGCTTTATATTTTTTGCGCGTTTTTGCCTTATTTTTGGGAAGCTGTGTTTACGGTCGAATGTAAAGTTGTGTGCGAATTCTATTTTGTGGTAGTGCCTACCTTTTTCGCTTTCGTGTGGAATGATCCGAAAAAGGAAAATCACGGTTTTGTGTCTAGACAAAACTGGAAAATCTATTTCGACAACCTCCGACGCCAACTGAATTAATTTTAGGTACATATTTATAAAGCTAAAGGCTTCCGCAGACGCGACTCTAGTAGAATAATTATTTCTATGAAAACATCGGACCGTCGTGTCGCCCTGTCTAAGGCAGCCTTAAAATGTACATTTTTCAAGACAAATAAAATTACATCTCAAATTCACACTTTTTCAAGAACTTTTTAAGGAACATTTCCCGTCTTTCCAACATTATTGAACGACAACGATCTACTTATACGAAAGCGGAACGCGATCTTAAAAACTGCTCTATGTGACTTGGCAGATAATTTTATTGAATTTCAAATCGAACTGGATTGCATCTTCAAGCATATCGTCACGTATTATTGTAACGGACTTTATGCCGCGGGGATAGAGTTCATTTTGTAGGTTTAAGGATAGCGAGTCAGCATAATAAACATCTGGCCTGGTTTTTACGGTTATGCATCAGGATTGGAGCGCAAAAAGGTCACGCTTAGTAAAATCAAACGCGTCTCCGGTGTTAAAGTGTGAAATTATTTTGTGAACTCAAAGGTCGGTTTAAAGGGTGATTTTTTGTTACCGTGATTTAAATTATAACTTCAATTTGAAACTAATTTTAGTTTCACGTGCACTGAATGGGTCGTAATTTATTTGTTTACGCAACTTGGACTACTCGTTTTATTGGCCTATCCAAAACATTCATGAATTTTGTGATCTTGTTGTAACATTTTGACCTTTGCGGAGTTTGTGACGAACCGACGACACACACACAACACCTACACAAAACTTTGTATAATAAGCTAACTTTATACACTTGTACATATTATTATTTTAGGACTGAATATAAGTAAACTAGGTTTCGTCCGCGGCTTCGCCCGCGAGGTATGTCGCTAAAAACTATCCTATGTCCTTCCCCGGGATGCAGTCTATCCCTCTGCCAAACTTTATCGAAATCCGTTCAGTGGTTTGGTTACTTTCGAATTTATAATATTACCTATAGTATGGAATAACTGAAAAGATTTGATTCGAGGAAAACTTGGCGCAACTTGGGGACTAATAACTCTTTGATTTCGCCATTACGTTATCATAATTATAGCGTATGCGATAAATTAAGTTTACAAACAAATTAGACAGTATATATAGGGTGACTGGTAATTAGTGACCGATACTTAAACACGTGATTTTACTCATCATTATGAACAACTTTTACTGTGGGACCAAACCTGAAATCGCGAAAAAAAAATCTGTTGTTCCCTACATTTATGTTCGCTTAACCCGTCAAAATGTAGGGAGCAGCTGATTTTTTTTTCGCGATTTCAGGATTGGTCCCATAGTAAAAGTTGTTCATAATGATGAGTAAAATCACGTGTTTAAGTATCGGTCACTAATTACCAGTAACCCTATATATAAACAGCAAATATTTTTATAGCATCCCAGTCCCAAAAAAAATTAAACCACCTAAAATAATATTCCAACAATTCCTCCACAATTCGCATTTAACTTTAAAAACAGCACACAGAACAGAACCGGCTCACCCAAATACCGGTAATCCAATTCCCATTTCGTTTCAACATTAAATAGAGCGTCTGCATCACCCTTTACAAACGGACAGTATCAATTAAGTACCGATGCACGATGGTGTAAATGTGAAATGTAAATACGTGTATCAGCGAAGTGGGTTGCTTCGTTTGGCCGCCACTGTACCGTTATGGGAAGTGGTATTTTTGGAGAGCGAAGGATGGTGTGGCGAAGTTTCATGTTTTTTGATGGGTCGTTTTTTGAGCGATATGTGTAGGTACTTGTGTAGTCAAGTATCAAGAATGTTGTTCTATTTCTATAAGGGTGTTGCAGGTTTTCTTATTTATCTCTCATAACTTTTTATTTTATTATATTTTGTTGTATGTATGTATCTAAGTATTTATTTTTTTATATTCTAGTTATCTTCTAAGCTGTTTTCTGTTATTGCACCTACTGTGTATTGTCTCTGCATCACCCTAAGGTAGACTGGTAGAAAATGCCCAAGGCATTAAGTCCGCCTTTGTACAGTTTTTACTTGTGCATAAAGTTTAATAAATAAATAAATAAATATAAGAGTCTCCGTGAGTGACGACGATAATATTTTAGTGGCTCACCCTAGTACCAATGTCAGTATTTTCAACATAAGCTATTTTCGTTCAAACTTGTGACGACGTGAAAGAAGCAGATTGTAATATAATAATCAACTTGTTGTTTTCGAAATACAGTAGTATTTTTAAGCCAGATTTTTCAATAGTCATAATTTTTGTCTGACGGCTATATATTGCGGTTTGACAGCTTTTGTATAGAAAATATATCAAACTGTCATATATATTCTTTAGTTAAAAGCTTCTGAACATTGAAAAAACAGCCCTTAATCGTTAATTGATGAAACGAAATTGGTAATTCTGTAAATAGCATATCGGAATCAATTTTACGTATTCAAAAAATAAGATATAATTATGGTGTCGATATCTGACTACCCCTAAGAAGAAATGGCGAAATAAACCAAGAGGTAAGTGCAGACATAATCATGGTCAGATCATGTAAGGACCGTGTCGATTCGTGTCTGAAGGGGAAAGAAACACACAGATTATGGTCAGAGATAGCCGTTAGACAAAAGGCTTTTACCTAACACCCAAGAATGACGAGACTAGGTATAATACAATATACGATAGCCTAACCTAGGTAAACCTCTCAAACGAGGTTAACCTATAACTTATTCTGGACACACATCTAAAGTAGGATTACTTACCCAAAATTTACTTTTAAAGAAACCCCAAACCTCGAAGTTCTATTAATAACTACCCTTAAGCCGCCAAACTAATGTGCTTATGTAGACGGGTCCATGCTTATGTAGACGGGTCCACAATAACGCGGGTCGGGTTAATGTCACAGTCCACACCCTTGGCTATTGTCCCTTCTGGATAATACCGTCCAGTGTACAGTCACGAGCATAAGTATGTCTACACTTGGCTTTATTCAAAGACGATTTTCGCCTTTAGTTTTGAATGAAATTTTATGTTATTACGAATAACGTATTTTCGAACCCATAGGTTTGTTTAAAGTGTCGTATTTCAACGTTGCATTCATTATTTCACGAAAAAATCGCAATTGAAAGTTGCCAAGTGTTGACCTATTAGTGCTCGTGACTGTACTCCTGACCTTACAAATATGAGGCAAAAGGTGAACCCGACAGACATTGAGAGGCATACAATGGTTTTTTTATTTGGGGTTTGGTGGTTTTTTGAGGACAAAAGGGTTATATTAGAAAGTCGATCTGATTAAGCTTGAATCTTTGTTGAAATAATGGAAAAAGGACGGTTGAAACTTTCAATTTATCAATGCTGCAATTTATCAAAGTCGCAGTGGTGCCCAGTGGTAACGGCCCTGACTTACGAGTTGTATGTCGTGGCTTCGAACCCAGGTAGGCGCTTTACTTTGTGTAAATAATTTAATCACCACTGCTCTCAAAACGGTGAAAGAAAACATCGTGAGGAAACCGGTATGTCCTAGAACCAGAAATTTGGAGACATGTGACCTCTACCAACCCGCACTGGGCCCGCGTGGTAGTTTGCTGCCCACTCCTCTTGAAGAGAGGAGGCCTGTGTCCCAGCAGTGGGAACATTTTTTTGTGGGATTATGTATAAAGTTACGAAAAGGTCATGTCTAAAAAACCGGTCAAGTGCGAGTCTCACTCGCACACACAAGGGGTTCCATGAGGCAAAAAACGCCGAAATAATCACGTTTGTTGTATGTGAGCCCCCCTTAAATATTTATTGTATTCTGTTTTTAGTATTTGTTGTTATAGCGGCAACAGAAATACATCATCAGTTATCTGTAATAATTTCAACTGTCTATCACGGTTCATGAGATACAGCCTGGTGACAGACGGACAGACGAACAGTGTAGTCTTAGTATTAGGGTCAATTCCCGTTCCGGGTCCCGTTTTTACCCTTTGGGTACGGAACACTAAAAAGAGTGTGACTATATTGTATTATCGTTATTGTCTCTGCCTTCAAATTTTCTTCTAAATGACCAACCTCGAACCACTCAAAAAGGCAAAAAGTATAAACTTCTTCACCAGCATGTTTTCAACAAATCTAGCTTCTACAAACTTCTACAGACCTAACACGGTGCAATCCAAAGTATACAGATTGTATTGCCCCAACTTTTCAGCCAACAAGTCGGTCGAATCTAGGTCAAACGCTGGTTGTAAATTGGTCGGAGTAACCCACTTTATTGGTCCAGACAAAAAGTGTAGTTCATGACCTAGAACGGTACTTAAGCTTAATGTTTAGCTTGAAAGCTTATTCTAGTTTTGCAGTAGTAAGTTGAAAACTTGATTAATTTAATGCCGAGTGCGAATGGAAGACAGACTTGCGTTGCGGGGTAGTTGCGTAACACACAAACGTCCTGGCCACGACCTTGCCGCTATCTGCGGCAGCTTAGCGCGGGGGGGCGAGTGTCGTGACATTTTTCGAACATATGAAGCAATCATAGATATATAGCAATATCCTTCGAAATGATTCAGATTGAGATTTATAGTGTGTTACGCAATTGGGACGCTGCTGGTCGGGCGGGTTCTTTCATTTTGAGTGTATTTTTTTATTTTCAAGGAAGTTAAGTAATATTTACATCAAGTCTGCTTCAAGTCTGCTGCAAGTCAGCTTGTATTAAAGCTGACAGACTTAAAATAAATAAATTGCCGGTGTTTTGAGATATCGCCATGCGGATGACCGACTCTTCACATGGCCAAAGGGCTGGTCTATTTTTTGGGCAAAGAATCAGCATCGCCGTACAACGGGGCAATGCTGCCAGCCTTTTGGGCACTTTTCTTGTTGACAGCGATGCAGATGAATTTTTTGATGCCCTATGATTATTTCCCCTTTTCTTTAGACAGTTTAACAATATTCATTGCGTTATTTACGTTGTTGAACTGACAAATTTTCTTGAACATATGAAGCAATGGATTAGCAATATCCTCCGGAATTATTTAGTGACGCTGTCAGCGTGCTGTTTGTTTGAAAAGGAGGGTTGATAGTGAGAGTAGGTTAAGTGGTAAGGGGGGAGGGGGGGTAGATTGTACGGTGTCAATGATGGACTGAACGGTTCGAATAGTCTGGATAATTTCGTCCTTTTTCTATGGGATTTTTGTCTAAATCATTGAAATTTGAACAGAACAACGTCTGTGGGGGGTCAGAAGATTTAATGTTTTGTATGCTTGTATGTGCGTTTTTTATGCTTTCACGCTAAAGCGGCTGAACGGATTTTGATGAAATTTGGCACATAGGTAGATCAAAACCTGGATCCGGACATAGGATACTTTTTATACCGATTTTCCCAAGGGATCAAGGCTTATGCGGATGAAACCGCGGGGTGCAGCTAGTTATAAAAGCAGGATATACGTGATGTAACTCTATTATTAGCTTGGTGTAAATTATTAGCTATCAGTTACACTGTAAAAAAAATTATGAATGTAATGATTCATCTATCTAAAAATATAAATAAAAAGTAAATATATAAATAAAAAGAAAAGTCCTGACTGACTGATTGACTGACTCATCAACGCCCAGCCCAAACCCTTGGACCTAGAGAGCTGAAATTTTGCACAGAGGTTCCCTTTATAATGTAGACAAAGAATAAGGAAGGATTTTACGAAATTCAACCCCTAAGGGGGAGAGGGTGAAATTTCACGCGGACGAAGTCTAAAGTAAAAAAAAAGTCAAAAGTCATTTATTTGCATAAATAAGGTACAGAAGGTTGGTAAAATATACAGAATTGTTCTCTTATGCTGCCTTTAATTTCGGCGTGCAAATATAAAATAAGGCTACATATTTTATTGAAATTAATTATTGATAATAATCATGCACTCAGTAAAAAGATAATGCCATTAAAATTAAAATTGTGTCATTGAATTAAATAAATGTCACTTCTACAATTTAAAAAGAATAATAAAAATAATTAATAATCATAAATGTCAATAATAAGCATGTCAATAATGGGAGAAATTCGGCACACAATAATAATAACCATAATAAATTAAAATGACCGTGCAGTTTACAAAACTTACAATTTATAATCCAAAAAATCATGTACACTATAAAAGCATTTTTCAATTAAAAACCTCCTCAAATTATTTTTAAATCTAGAAAATGGGAGCGTTTTTATAGAATTTGGTATTTTGTTATACAACTTTATGCACATACTATAGCTGTTGTTACCTGTAAATGTAAGATTCGTCCTCGGCTGAAATAACTTATTAGTATACATAGATCGTGGGGCATTCGCGGGAAGTCGCGGGCAGAAGCTAGTACGGAATATGACTGACTAACCTTTGGCAGTTAGCCAAACAAAATGCTGTAAGCTCATGAATTATACAAAAATATTTTATTAATAAATAGTGAAATATGATTTTCCAACAACCCGGAACATCAATATTTTTTATTATAAAATAAATATTTTTGCGATTCAAGTGATTTACGATTTTTGAACGTGAGCCGTTTTTCGGATACAATTCCAATTGTTATATACCTATAGGCTAGGCAGATGATGAGAGTAAGGTGTTTATAAATAAGTTGAATATTACCTATTTGTCGATTTTTACTTCAAATAAGTACCTAATAGTATTATTGACAGGGTAATTTCATTTCAGGTGTTTTTTTTTTTTATTATTTATTTAGGTTAGCCTACAATTGTTTACACGCTACAATTCATTTTAAAAGTACACGATATACATTTATAAGTGCAACAATCACTTACAGGCTAACACCACATGTTTGAAAAAAAAAAAGAGAAATCGATTTTTTGGGAGTTTCTCGCCCTTTCTTCCCGTACTAAAGGCTCCTACAAACAAGCGCGATACGCGATATAATCGCGCGCGACACAAAGGCACCGCTCGTTGCGCGAATTTATCGCGTGTCGCGCCTGTTTGAAGGAGACTTAAAGTTGTGAATGGACAACTAGCTTCATCTTTCCGACTCCTTTACCATTAAGGAGCCTGTTCATGATTCAATTGAAATAAATGTTATGAGTTTGAGTTCAGTTACAAAAGTCAAACAGCAGCAAAAAAAGCACAAAACTAATCTTATCTGCGCCTCATTTTCGCAAAAAAAAACAGTCAAAATACCACCAAACGTGCACCATTTCACATGCTTGACTCAAATATTGATCAAGTATCGCTATCGGCGCACCCTAGGAGCAAACAGGGGTCAGGGACCTTAGATAAGGATTCAATAACCTTACTCTATCGGTTATGCAAATATGAGGGCAATCGGAACTTTACCCGATGCACGTAGGTGGGTATGTCGTGATAACACTGTCTACTCTGTATGAGGGAGTTGTCGTGATAAGGGACGAACGAACGTTTCCTACATTTTTTGTTGGTCGCTCAAGCCAAAGATGGCTTACATAATCAGCCTATACACAGTTTCTTTTGATATCCCATTCTAGGGTTAAGAGGGGTCCGTGGTTTATAATAACAGCCGCACAGGTCGATCGATTAGATTAAGCTACGCTTGCCGCGGTTGGTCTGTGGATGGGTGGCCATCTCTACACACCGAGACCCCTCCGTGGCTCGGAAAGCACGTTAAGCCGTTGGTCCCGGCTGTTATTCGTGGATATTTGACAGTCGTTACAGGTAGTCAGAAGCCCGAAAGTCTGACAACCAGTCTTACCCAGAGGTATCGTATTAGCCAGTAACTGGGTTGTGGAGGTCAGTTAGGCAGTCGCTCCATGTAAAATGCTGGTATTCAGCTGCATCCGGTTAGACTGGAAGCCGACCCCAACATAGTTGGGAAAAGGCTAGGCAGATTATGATACTCTCTACGGTTGTATTCTATAAGTAAAAATAATACAAAAGTCCTATGTGGTCCAAAAATGCATAGTTTCGAAGATATCATGTACCTATCTAAGTTTCATTGATAAATACGAGTAAGTATGTAAGTAATTCATTTTCATTCAAACCAATCATTCATATTTAAAGCTAAGAAAATGCGACGTTGTCATATTTCACATAATCTTGACTTTGTCGAATTATTTTGTATGAAAAATGAAAACAAAAATAATTCATATGCCAGTTGATTCTTTGTTAGTCTCATTCATACCCTGGAGTTATGGGCTATAAAAAAACACCTTGTATAATATTCCCACTGTTGGGACACGCCCAGTGTGGGTTGATAGATGATTAGCTGATGTCACTTGAGAGAACGTGGTTATCATAACTGTTTTCAAGTCCACATTACATGTGCCTATGAAATCCAATTTTACCTCGATGGTTGGCAAAACTTCAAAAAATGGCGTCGCAGGTGGCCACAGGTGGCGATAACTACTTTCGATAAGGCAAAGTAAAATACAAAAATATAACCCTCATTACGCCATCTTTATACCTACAGCAGTGGTGGCATAGTGGTAACGGCTGCGCCTTACGAGTTGTAGGTCTTAGGTTCGAACCCAGACAGGCGCTATACTTCTTGTAAATTATTTCATCACCACTGCTCTCAAAACGGTGACGGAAAACATCGTGAGGAAACCGGCCTGTCCTAGAACCAAAAAATCGTAGACATGTGACATCTACCAACCAGGCCCGCGTTGTGGATTACGGCCCACTCCCTCTTACCGAGAGGGGGCATCTATCCCAGCAGTGGGAATATTATAGTCTGATTATGCTATTAATTTTGTCTGCATCAGGGCTCGGAAACCGGTTGATATTCTTAACCGGTTAGGGTCATTGACCCCAAACCGAAATCGATTTAGGTTAAGGTTTGCACTTTACCGGTTTTTACCGGTTTATGCGGGAAACCGGTTTTTCATGGATTTTGGTTTTGATAGTGGAAATTAACCGGTTAAAACCAAGTTTGAACCCCCCCCCCCGGCCCTCGCCACTCTCGCGAGCACGGTCTGGACGTTGCGATATCATTTAGTTACAAATTTTTATTACGGAATTTATTAATTTGGGTGTCAAAACCGTTTCTGCTTAAGTAACCGGTAACCTTTATCGTTTGGGTTTCATAAGAACAGTTCACTTGTTTAACCGGTTAATGAAGGAACGATATATTTACCGGTACTAGGGAATGCAAACCGGTTTCACCGAAAACCGAAAACCCGGTTTTTCGGAATATTTGAAGTTATTAAAAAAACCGGGTTTTTTTCTCACGTTTCCGGTTTTTCGAGTTTTTTTATTATTTTCAAATGGCAACACCCAACACCACGTGTCAATCAAAACTATGAATTTGGTGTCAGCCATTTTGTTTTACCAAACGTTGCCAACGGTTGCTAGTGAAAAGATTCAAGATTCAACATTCTTTATTTGTGGAAAAAGACGTGTTGTTTATTGTAGCATTAGTAATTTGGTAACATTTAACTGTTTTCAATAGTTGAGTAAAGGTGTTTAGTGAATTTGTCGTGCAGTTCAGTTATTTTTGTAAGTATTTGACATTATAATATGTACTTAGGTTAGGTACAAATTGCTATTTTTAAATGTTAAAATATTCACACAGTGTGCCACACAATGCTTTATATTATAATTGTGAAAGTTTGATTGTTAGCATGTTTTTTACTTTTTCACGCAGAAACGGCTAGAATCTAGATAGATTTGGATGAAATTTAGAATAGAAATAGCTAGGCTACCTACATAGCCTACTTTTAATCCCGAAAAAAATCATGTTCCACTTATTCTACGCTGCCGAAGTCTCGGGCAGAAGGTAGTAGTTAATTTATTAATCAACGGTTTTGTAATGATAGGCATAAGCCGTCTGCCCATCGCCTACGAAACTGATTTGCCTTTGTTTCCTTACCTAACTTTTACAGTATGCCCAGGAAGTGCCTGGATCAGCCTGGAACATTATATTTTCCTTCCTCTCCCAGTCCAGTATAATTCTTGTTACTTTCATAATTAAACAGATCAAGTTATTGTTCTTGCTTGTCACTTTCAGATTACTATGGATGACTTTGTAGAAAACATCAGAAAAACTGAGGATAAAAACAGCGTGTGGATGGTTACATTTTAAAAGTTAGAGTTTATGATTAAAGAATTTATAATATGGTTATATGTTGGTTTTATATTTTGTAATACTTTCTATTCATGCGTGATAGTTAGAATTACTTAATTATGTTTCGTTGATCTTTTTAATACTGTTGATTAATATTGTACCTACTAGGGTGAAGCACAAAAAGCAAATAAACCTTTCACTTAAACAAATTTCTGCATTTTCATTGAAATTTTGAATACTTATGTATTTATTTTTAATAGATACGTTTCTATTTAATTATTGAAAATATGCAAGATGTAGGCGGCCTGAATTTCACAAGTAGTTTAAAAAAAACTTCGACAAAGAAAAAAAAACCGGGTTCACCGAAAACCGGCTTTTTTAATACGAAACCCGAAAAAAAAACCGGGTTTTAATTTTGGCCGGTTTTGCATTCCCTAACCGGTACTTAATCGAAATTAACCGCTCTTTTTAAACCGGTTCAGAGCCCTGGTCTGCATCCCTACATTCATGTAGGTACATATATAGCTTGTGCCAACACATCAAAAGATAGGTACAGACGCCAGCACATAAAGCTACCCGAAACTGTCAAATTTTTCCAATCAACTTTGAATCTTATGGTCTAGCGATAAAGTTGAAAATCTATTTAAAAAAATTGACAGATTGTAGTAGCTTGATGTGCTGGCGTCTGTACACCAGTAGAACAAGTTTATTATAAGCGAGAAAGAAGATCACACAGCAACAAATCAAAAGGATATTTTCCTTCCCGAAGACACAACGAATAATCAAAACATTACACATCGAGCCATTAGAACCAGCACACCAATCATTGAGCACAAAGACGTTATTGTACATGGACATAAATGAACAACAACCCAATAAGATTATATTAAAACCAGATCACGTAGTGGATATACTCGTTATAGCGATAAATATCGTTGCTATGTAACACACGTCTTAAAATTATCTAGCCAAGTTATTGGTCTTGATTGGGTAGGGTGGCTTCTTGTTTGTGAGAATTATTAGTAAGTTTACAAGACTCATACTTACTCGTATGTCATAATATTCTTAAAACGACGCTCGAAAGCGTTAAGGTAGCCCACGAAATTCAAATTTTCTTAGGTTTTTTGCAATTTGCTGCCCAGTATTAAGTTGTACGTTGATTAAAATATGATTCGCGACCGTAACAAATATGTATTTACAGAAGTATAATTATTAAAGTCATCAACACAACTCTCTAAGACCAAGTAATCCCCAAGAATGACTATTTCATGAAATCTTGACATTTTGGGATTAAACTAACTTAACAAGTTGTATTACTGATTCTAATGATTATAATTCTGTAAATACATATTTGTTACGGTCACGAACCATATTTTAATCAACGTACAAGTTAATACTGACCAGCAAATTGCCAAAAACGTAAGAAAATATGAATTTTGCGGGCTACCTTAGCACTTCCCCCATATGAGAACATTCTTCAAAAAAGATTTGCCAAAATTTAAAATATGTCATATCAAAATTTTATGTGACAGAACATTTTCCATTTTCATATTTTACTCGGAAGGGTGTAGATTTTAATAGGATCTCTGTCACCCCACATAACAAAGTTTAATTGAGCGATTAAAAATTCATTTAAGTACCTATTCCATGGAGCCCTATAAACCCATGAGTCACAACTCACACTGTATGGAAAAATCTCACAGGTTTTTATATTTGTATTTACACAACCCTCTCAGTAAACATTTACAGGATGACCTCTTTCGTCGAGCAAGCAGTGTAAACCCAGTCTTTTGTCTCGTCCGTCCCACGGGTCGAAACTTAACTAATTTTAAAATCAAAACATTTAAACTGTACATTAAAGTGCTCGCCAGTGTACATTAATTCCCAATTTTGTGTTATTAAAACGGATGATCAAACTTAAGTACACTTGGAGCGAGTTTCAATACAACGATACTTATAACAACCTACCTACTTAGTTAATAAAATTAAATAACTCTTGTAATTTGGTTGTACTTTTGAACAATTTTCCGAAAGAATGGGTCTATTATTTTGAAACAATTGTAATTGGAACGAAGACTTGGAAGTTTAAATTCTATTAGGTATTACTTTTAATGATATTACAACGTAATTAATTATCGTTCTTTGACATTCTCTCATAAAAAAGAAAGAAAAATAGGTTTATTTTTCAAAGAAGCACTTGCACTTCTTCTTGCACTTGCTGCAGCTGCCGTGGCGATGTAGTGCGTCGGGGATGTTTGCAGATAATAATATTGATGGTTTTGCCGCTATTATTAGGAAAAGATGTGCATCCCTGATGTCTCGTGTTCGCGGCGGCACCAACAGTATTCTCAGTGTATTCGTAGATCGGTGGGATTCCCCGATGTTGCGGAGATGGATGCGGCTCCATGCCGAAATTTAATTGTATATTTTTATGTGTCTGTAACCTACTAACACTAGAACTTAAGTTAAAATTGTTACTAACCCTATGGACTCCGGTCTGAAATAAAAATATTCTATTCTATTCTATGCTATAATTATAAAAGATAAGTAGTTAATTAGGTAAATCTAAGTTAACGAGCACAAAACAAAAATAAGATGTATGAAGATTTATTTGATTTTTTTGGGATGCATGAGGAAGCCTCCTCGTGTAGCGCAGTTTGTTCGAACCGAGTGTTCGGCGCATCCTGGACAGTCACACCCAACACCTTATTTGACTGACCAATTCTTTCCTTGCGGTGGTAGGGCTAACGCCCGCCTGGTTTGCGACCACCCTCCCACCCACCGAAGCAAAGTAGCCTACTGTGTTTCGTGATGCGTGGGAGTTCCAGTGCCTTAGGCATCTTCTGGGCGCGCTCGTTCCATCATAGACCTCATCCATCGCTTTCCATCAGGCGTGATCGAGGTCAAGAGCGCGCCCATTCAGCAATAAAAAAAAATTGCTAAATAGCAGAATTAATATACCTGAAATCGCGAAAAAAAAATCAGCTGTTCCCTACATTTATGTTCGTACAACTCGTCAAAATGTAGGGAACAGCTGATTTTTTTTCGTGATTTCAGGTTTGGTCCCATAGTAAAAGTTGTTCATAATGATGAGTACAATGACCACTTAAGAGGTTGTTAATGTTTTACCAATAACCCTGTATAACGATGCAAATGTTATCTCGAAAGATAACTATGATATGGCCCGTATGTTAAAGTTTAACAAGCGAACTGAACTGTAGTATCCAGTCGATTACGATAGGATGCCGGATTGCCGGCATTCATTCCCATGACTGATCAGATTAACAGTCTGTACTCCACATTAATACTGAACCGTGGAAATACATCTGTAGTTTATTTCTCGTAACTATTGTTATGTGAATCAACTTGTTATAGTTTTCAACGTATTTTTGTTATGGATTCTCATGTAGTCTATCTTCATTATCTACCTAGCCTATTGCAAACTATATTGGGGTCGGCTTCCAATCTAACCGGATGCAGCTGAATAGTGCCGGTATTTTATGTGGAGCGACTGCCTATCTGACCTCCACAACCCAGTTACTGGGTAACACTATACCCCTTGGTAAGAGTGGTGGTCAGACTTTCGGGCTTTTGACGACTCGTAACTACTGTCAAAGATCCACGAATGGCAGCCGGGACCAACAGCCTAACGTGCTTTCAGAGGCACGAAGGGGTCTCGGCAAGCGTAGCTTAACCTGACCGATCGACCCGTGCGGCTGTTATTACTTAGCCACGAGCCCCTGGGAAACTTAATCATCCTCTGATTAAGTATAGTTTAAATAGTATTAATGTCAAGACAGAGATTGCTGACAGCAAACGACCCACAGTTAAATCGAGACTGCGCAAGACCGCATGCTATAAGTTGTGATCCTCTATACTTAGCACGGGACGAAAGACTTCGATACATACATAGCATCACGCGTATAATCCCCAAGGGGCCAGGCAGAGGTTTATTTATTTATTTATGAAGGTAGCTTCTGTATATAATATCTATATGTTAATCATAAGTAAGGTAACAATAGTCTCGGACTTACACAGTCGCCACTCACAGGTTAACCCGTAATCTCAGAAATAGGTGATTATCCTAACTTCACACTAATATTATAAAGGCGAAAGTTTGTGTGTGTGTGTTTATATGTTTGTTACTTCTTCACGCTCAAACGGCTGGACCCATTTTGATAAAATTTTGTATGGACGTAGCTGATGTAGGCTACTTTTATCCCGATATTCCCAAGGGGTCAACATTTACGCGGGTGAAACCGCGGGGCGCAGCCTCAGAATTTCAGAAATAGATGATTATCCTAATTTAATATTATAAACGCGAAAGTAAGTTTGTTTGTTACCTTTTCGCGCCTAAACCACTGAACCGATCATCTTGAAATTTTGCATATACGTTGTCAGGTGTACAGAAACGGACATAGGGTACGTTTCATCCCGAAAAAAAGAGCTGTTCCCGAGGAAAACAACAATAACGTTATTATGATAATAGATGGCGCCACGTGTCTTTCGAATCATGATACGAATTATATATTAGAAATCACGAGATCGAGATTTATACGGGTCAAACCGCGGGCCGCAGCTAGTACATAATACCTAATAAAACTAAAGGTTCCAGAATTTAGAAATTAATGGGAATATGGCAAAATACTTCTTAAACTTAAGATTAATAAATTAAAGGACAATAAAATTACAAGACGAACAAATGAGAGGCAAGAGGCGTACTTACCTTTATAACAACAACAATATTTTGCCAATTATTTCAAAGCCCCCTGTAATAGAGGGATATTTGAATACTTCCTTGGAAATTGGAAATGAGGAGCACAAAACGTCAATATATAATGAAAGGCCAGTCATAATCAGCCTATAATGTTCCCACTGCTGGGACACAGGCCTCCTCTCTGTGTAAGCCTTAATAAGCTTATAAATACCTGATGCTGGTACAGGTTGTCGATGGCCATATTTCCTTTGATCAATTAAAGCAGTAAATGAGGCTTATATTTCGCAGCGGTTTGATTATTTCGTTTGGATATCAAACGGATCCAAAATGCGATTGAATTTTCTACTAACTAGTGACGCGTTCCTGCTTAACGATCTTTTACGACTTGACAAAACATCAAAATTTCATCCAAATCTGTTCAGTAATTTTTGCGTCAAAGAAGTAACAAACATCCATCGATCCACACAAACTTTCGCGTTTATAATATTAGTAGGAGTTGTATACTAGGATAGCAGGATATTATTATGGTAGGCAGTCACCCCATGTAAAATACTGGTACTCAGCTACATCCGGTTAGACTGGAAGCTGACCCCAACATTGTTGGGAAAAGCCTAGGCAGATGATGATACTCTACGATTATATTCTAGTAAAAAATAAAATAATACAAAAGTCCTATGTGGTCCAAAAATGCATAGATATAATGTATCTAAGTTTCATTGATAAATACGAGTGTAATTTATTTTTATTCAAACCAATCATTTATATTTAAAGCTAAGAAAATGCGACGTTGTCATATTTCACTTAACGGTGTTTTATATTAATAATCGTGACTTTGTTTTTGTGTTGATGATAATATATTATTACGTAATATTAAATTAATGTATTATACACTCAAACCTTAACCGTATTCAGCTGCATCCGGTTAGACTGGAAGCCGACCCCAACATAGTTGGGAAAAGGCTAGGCAGATGATGACACTCAAACCTTCCGGAATAAATTCTATAAATGATGGTGAAGACCGTATCAAAATAAATTAAATAGTTTAGAAGAACAACGCAGTCACAGACATGCGAAAAGCGACTTTCATATAAAATGTGGAGACGAAAATCCATACTAATATTATAAATGCGAAAGTGAGTCTGTCTGTCACCTCTTCACGCTTAAACCGCTGAACCGATTTAGGTGAAATTTGGTATAGAGATAGTTTGAGTCCTGGGAAAGGACATAGGATAGTTTTTATCCCGATATTCCCACGGGATCGACACTGATACAGGTAAAACCGCAGGGCGTTGCTAGTACGTCAATGAATGAAAACATTGGCAATACACTACACACTGAATACACTGGCATTGACAAAGGAGTATTTAGAAACTAACCTAACTAAAACTATTAACAAACTAAAATATGGCGTCGAGATATTCAGCCGCATCGCTGTCGACTGGAAAGCACCCGAAAGACTGGCGGCATTGAATAGAATAGAAATAGAATAGAATACTCTTTATTGTGCATTGCCACGTTGTATGGCAATACATAACCTAAGTCAAAGTCAAAGTCAAATCATTTATTTCAAAAAGGCACATTAAAGGCACTTTTGAACGTCAAAAAAAAAACTAAATAGAAATGATTCTAGTCGCCCATTCCAAAAGGTAGTTTTCGTATGGAGAAGAATGGGCAAGAAACTCCACCGTTACTCTTTTAAAATGTTTTACAAGGGCCTCTGGGCCAAGGTAAGAACCAGCCCTTGGGTTACGGGAAGCGTCAAGTAGTTACTCTTTTATTATTTATCAAAGAAAATATAAATCCTAACATCGAAATTGAAAATAGTAGTGATGGACCAACTATGGATTTTGCCGATCTTTGACTAAACTATTGGATAATAATATATTTGGCTGATTTTTTTATGAAGACTGGAAACGAAGTTAGTAATACAAAGTTTAATTCACCTTGTATTTAATACGTATAGATTGATACAGGTACGTACCTATAAATGTCAGCATTATCAAGACAGACAGACTACTTTATTACACTTAAATCCATCTCAAATTTCAAGAATTTTTGATGTCGACATCTTACACGAATGTCGCTAAATCTCTTGAATTATAGATATCTACAAAAACTTAAGATTTACGAATGGCCAAGTAGATTTATGCTCTTTGCGTTTCACGAATTGAATATTTAATGCGGAGGCATCGCCGCCTTATAATCCAAAGTTATCTATTAGGGGCTAAAATATGCCGTTTTCATGAAATATTAAACGGGTCTGGGGGACGCCATTACCTAACTTGGCCGGACTTGGATTACGAGGCGTCGTAAAAATGTTTTTGGATTTCGGAGAATGTTTTTGGTGGGTACTTTGACATTATTTTTGTTTTGATGTTTGGGTTTTGAAATATGATGGAGTTGGACAGTTTCTTTTATTTTTGTCGTACAAATTGTGTAGAAAAGAATATAAATTCATAGTTAACTACCAACTTAAATTACCCGTATAACCAAATCACAACTGTCATTCTTTGACAAACGCCTAAACTATAACACGACAAATTATTTCAAATTCAAATTATTTATTAGTCACAATTTGTAAAAGAATTCTATTCTTCTAGAGTTCTAGACGGTGACCTTAAACTAACAATTAATAGTTAAGCAAGCAACTACCAGCTTAAATTGTTCGAATATTCAAATTAGGTAATTCTGTCGTTATTTGAGCATTGTATGAAATGGAAATGGCTGTACTATTATAACACGATAAATTGACGTAGCCTGTCAATTTGCTTAACAATTTTCCCCGACTGTACCTAAGTTGGAATGGTTATTTACTCCCGAATCTGAATTTGTAATCGAATCGAATTTGATTGACATTATTGGTGATGTAATTTATCTTTTGTTTTTATCGATACTACATAATATTGAATTGATTTTCGAACCAAATTCGATGTAATTTAAACTCGAATGTATCATCATGACCATAGTTTGTTTCACCATTTCTTCTTCAGATAATTTACATTCCAGCGCCACGTAATCAGTTATCTACTTTAGTGAAATGTATTCTAAGTTAATTTTTGAGAGGCCATTTGTAACAAAAAGGTCCTAATAAGGTTTTGGTTACAATGGAATTTGATCTTTGTTAAGTATGACATTCAGTTTGTTTTTCCTGTTCCAAATGCCTGGCTCTATTATAGCTTCTATTTTTATATTATGACATGTAAATTAATAAAGTGATTCCGATATCATATAAATTTACAGAACGAATAACTTCATTTCTTTTCAGGAATCAGCCAGGTGGTTCATGTTAATTTAAATAACTATAATTTTGAGAATATTACGTGAACAACTGAGTAACCTTTGCATTTCTTTAATTCGTATAATATATATGAAACTTTCACAGCTACCTTTAACCTGTTGAAATTGATATGTTACCTCTTAACATTTGCCTTTTTAATTAAAGCCAAAAGTAAAAGTCGCATAAACGGGTATTAAATCCACTGGATGTGAAAATAACGCCTTATCTTTAATCTCGGGTTTATAATTAAGACACCGCCAGAAGACGTGCAATAAGCACTGGATAGAATTTTTAAAAAGGTAAGTGATATATCAACAGCCCAATTACACCAAAATAACGAAGAAAATTCGCAATAAAAAACTCAAAACTGAATGAAATGATGAAGTCATTATTCATCATCATCATCTGCCTAGCCTTCTCCCAACTATGTTAAGGTCAACTTCCAGTCTAACCGGATGCAGCTGAATACCAGTAATTTACATGGAGCGACTGCCTATCTGACCTCCACAACCCAGGTTCTAGTTCCTACGATAATTACGACAGGTATTTCTTGGTAAGACTGGTTGTCAGACTTTCGGGCTTCTAACTACCCGTAACGACTGTCAAAGATCCACAAATGACAGCCGGGACCGTTTCCGAGGCACGGAGGGGTCTCGGTATGTAAAGATGGTCACCCATCCACAGACCAACCGCGGCAAGCGTAGCTTAACATGATCGATCTACCTGTGAAGCTGTTATTATTTAGCCACGGGTCATCATTATCTCCTTTATTTCATTGTATATACATATATACATACAAGTTATATTATGAAATATTAGAACATAAAACATTTAAAAATAGCCCACCGGTATCAGGAACAGGGTCCAAGCTACCGGCAGTCAGGGCTCCAGAGACAGGAACCTCCTAAAAATACGAGCCGTGTCCAGCAGTACCTCTTTCTGAATCAAGCCCTTGATCCAGCTGCCCACCGAGAGCCTCCTCAGGTTTTGGTCAAGGCTCTTGGCTATTAAGCCATGGGCTGTCACGACAACGGTCGCTGAGTCAACATCCCACATGTAGACAACCTCGCGAGCCAAGTTAAGATCTCGGTTTCACGGCTTTCACGTGGTTCCCGTCATGCGGGACTATTTAGGTCATCACCATCTTCCCATTGGGATATTACTTGTGGCCGGCGCAACACGTTTTCTCCTTCCATTCTCCCCTGTCAACCGTCACGCTATCATTCACTCCCTTCTCTTTCATATCATTCCTTTCTCTCTCCATGCATCAACATTTATATTCATATCTCTGTTAGTCGCATGCGTTTCATTCTTACTCATCACATGCCCAAACCAAGCCAAACGATTTCCTCTCAACTTTTCTGTAACTGGCTTAAACTTTCCCATATAATATAAGCACTCATTTCATACTTTATCCATTATTTCGTTCTTTTTTTTTCTTTCTTTTTCCAACTTGGCAAACCGACTAATGGCTCACTTATAGAAATTGGTTCACTACTTAACGTGATGCGAAAAGAAATAGACGTGTGATTTCCGCCAGGGCGTTGAAATGTGTGTACTTTACCTACGGCTAGATTATTTTATCAATGGCACTTATGTTTATGACAGACAGTAATGTTGGCTTTCTCTCTCTTTTTAGCACTTAGCAGTCGTAAAATATTATCCCGTGAAATACAAAGTAACTAAAACTTTTCGATGACCTACAGAATTCCGCAACGGCCAAGACTAAAACAATACAACCCCAAAGAGTCAGGCAGAGGTATACCTACCTGACAGCCTTGGGTGTAACTAAAACATAAGTCCATTTTTAGGGTTCCGTACCTCAAAAGGAAAAACGGAACCATAAGATCACTTCGTTGTCCGTCTGTCTGTCCGTCTGCCAAAACCTTTTTTCTCGGGAACGCGTGGAGTTATCAAGTTGAAATTTATATTTAAATACTCAAAGCTGCAATCCCTTGAAGAAAAAATCAAACTTCTAAGTCAACGCAATCAAAAGATACGGGCGTTTATATTCCGAAATCATAACCTATAGGGGTACCTACTTCCCGTTGACCTAGAATCATGAAATTTGGCATGAAGCAATGTCATGTAGCACAAGTAAAGGAAAACATCCGAAAACGGCGCGAGTCCGACTCGCGCTTGACCGGTTTTTTTACAAGAAAAACAGCTTGAAAACCAAACAACTAATTAAAAGATTGCAAGAGGCTAAAGAAACAAATGCATTCAATCTATCACAAACTTCAAGTTTCAAGAAACTTCAGCAAAAACGGAACGGAAAAACTGACTCGGTGAGAGCTAAGTATAGTCAAGACGAGGCAAATTGGAGAGGTTTAAGAGATTAAACTGAACCCGGCCGCGATAACGGGTTAAAAACGGACCGACGTTTAAGAAAGAAGCTTTATAAGATCAGAAATGTAATTTAAAAATGGTGTTAAAAGATATATTGAGTTGTTTGTTTTGAAGGAGTCCGTAAAGCTTGGAAATAATCAAGGATGGAAACTTTTTAATTATTTCAGTATAACAAATTCTTAGAAGTTTGTTAATTGTATCCTAAATGGAAGAAGTCACTGGCTATAACTATAACCTAGCACAGGAGTCAGGGTCTCTCATTTCTCTATAAGTAACCTGGTTTTATGGCAATAGAGAAAAAAAAAATTGTTAATAAGTAAACTACCGAGAGGTCCTCTTCTTTGTTTTGGCATTTTTCTCTTTGATCGTGGACAAAGATGAACAGTTATTTTTTACGAGAAAAATTAAGTGCCTACCTAAAAAAGAAATCTAGTTCACTTGAAACCTGACATGTATTTCACTCCGAAAGGAATAAGAAAAAGTGTAGAACACGTCAGAAAACGAGCGTGAATACTGAATATATTTTATTAAAATATCCTTCAAGCAGACAATATACTACGCCAGTTCGCGTTAAAACTACGAACTCGTGTACAACTCCGAGAAAAGTACGCGATTCCCAACAGGGGAATATTAAAGGGTTTCGTTTTCACATTCGCGATATGGAACCCGAAAAATCCGGATGAAATTCCACAAGATTGAATGATTTATTCTTGACGTTGGCTTATATAGGAACGTATTTTTATTTGTCGTAAAGGAATTTATGTTTGCCTCTCGATTCTAGGCCTTACTTGCCCATGGCGGACTCAATCTTGATACCCAATAAACCCAATCTTTATATTGTGAGAACGTAACCTTTGCACCGGAGGTGTTTTCAATTTTGTCGTGAAAAATAACTAGGGCCCGTATGGCAGGGGAATTTAATAAAGGCAGGGTAATATCGTCTTGAGGAGATCTTGGCGAAATTGAAAATTAAGAACCACTTTTTACTTACCGATGTTACGATTTTTTTTCAAGATCTGCATTGTGTTACTTACTTTTTTTCATCTAGTTTTTTAAATTGTGTACTTTATTCCAGTTGAGTTTATTTTTTAATTCGGGCGTAATGTCGAAGTTTTCAGCCTCTGTATTAGTTTGAAAGTTGCACAACAATATTTATGTAACTATTTTGCTAATTTATAGATTCTGTATAGAATAATTTAAAAATTAAGTTATGAAAATGAATTCAAGACCTATTTCAGTAATAATAGCATGGAATTTATCCCACAACACTTATTTTCTATTGATAAGAAATTAATTTCAACGATTCACAAAGATTTTTAATCTCATAAAAACATTGGTTCGACGGAGCGTTAACGCCGTACAGCATTTCATACTAACTTTCAAGCCCTTGTTTTTCGAAATGATTGAACCGATTTTAATGAACCTTCCTACGCATAAGCAGGAGATAAAAAGGTCTAAAAAGTTACTTAAAGACATTTTCGAAATATCCTATTTAAAAAAAGATAATTGGAAATCTCTGTTTCTATGGACAATTTAAAATCGGTCTAATTTGGCTGTAACACTATTTTTCGAAAATGTTCTTAAATAACTTTTTAGACCTTTGAATCCTGCTTATGCGTATGAAGTTTCATTAAAATCGGTTCATCAAAAACCTAGTCGTCTTTCGCATGATTCCCGTCCTTCAGGGTACTATTTAAAACTCAACCTCAACCTACCCACACATTAAATCACGAGAATCTAGTTTATTGAACGTCATATTATATTCCTCACAACATCCTACGCGGGAAGACCACAGAGTATATTAACTCGTAGCTAGTAGAGTAATATATCATGAAGCAGGCTTTATTAAAACTACACAATTAATTTTGTGAAGTAATAAACGGGACATTATATAGTATCTTTTTTATTTAGGTCTAAAAATGTTGACTAAAAGAGCTTGAAATAAAAACTCTACTTTTGGAACTTCATACTTAGCTAAATGGCGTTGGTTTGTATTTCGAATTCTATGGATAGAAATAGGAATAAAAAAACATTGTACAGTAATTGATCCGTGAGTAATAACTGGACCTATATGTATCGTATTACCCAGTAACTGGGTTGTGGTGGTCAGATAGGCAGTCGCTCCATGCAAAATACTGGTATTCAGCTGCATCCGGTTAGACTGGAAGTCGATACCAACATAGTTGGGAAAACGCTGGGCAGATGACTAAATTTTAAAACGCCCACCCACTAAATTATTTATTTATTTATTTATTAAGGCACATCAACAACACAAACACAAACATTTACAAATAACAGTGAACAGAGACATGGACTAGTGTTTACGTCAATTACAGACGTGCACAGCATTCACAACAAAAAAAGAGAAGAAAAAACACAGCATTCACGTTACAAAAGGAGAAAAAGATAATAATAAATATAAAAAAAAAAAAAAAAAAAAAAAAAATATTATAATTAATTAAAAATATAAATTAGTTCCGATATAGGTTTAAAGACAAACGATAAGTCTATTTCTGTTCATTTATGAATCAAAACATCGCAATATTTTTACGACATTTTAGAAACCCCACTATTCATACATTTGCATATAAATTCAAAAGCTACATTGAATAAATTATACGTGCCAATGAACGTTAATTTAATTAGTGAACATTTTTATTTAGATTAATTTAACTTAGAAAGAGGGTCAGCCATAGACAGATTTATGATTATGAGTCACAATAATAAGTAGATTAAATAGATTAATTTTCATACATCATTATCATCATCATTTCAGCCGAAAGACGTCCACTGCTGGACATGAGTCTGGGACCAAGCACCGCCACTTCGTTCGGTTCTGTTCCTGCGGCCTTCACCAGCATCCAAATAGCGAAACACTCTATCAATTAAAATCTGCATCATTTTGAAGGATATTGCCAATCCAATGCTTCATATGTTCGAAAAATTTGTCTGCTCAACAACGTAAATAACGCAATGAATGCTGTTGAACTGTCAAAATGAAACCCTTTGCTACTGTTAGTGTTTTACGCAATAATCTCGCGGATGTAGGAACGTAAACGAAGTAAAAGGAGTATGTAAGGATATTATCAGGTAGCGTTCTAGATGTCCTGCCTACTCTCATGAGAGGAAGGCGTGAGCTCGTTTGTATATTTGGTATGATAAAGACTAATGATAGAAGATAGTAGTAGGTAATCTTTCCATTCCTTTTCACGAAAACTTTAGTATCTTATTAGGTACAAAATCCTTTTTTTTTCAGACTACTTTTTCAATCATGAAAATCCTTCAATCGTCAACAGTCTAACTAATTCCGAAGAGATATTTTCCTAGAAAAAAAAAACTTGAGTTTTTACTAAGAAACGTCTGGAGAGACGCTAATATAATTCCACTTAGCTACTTTAGCTTATTTCAATATTCTTACAGGTCAAATGAAATGTTATTTTTTGTAATGTTATGCAGATTTTATTACAGAAATAGATTTTTGATGGAGACGAAATTTCTAGTTTACAGGATTGTTTCAGCTTTAGTTAGGGACATGCCTGGCGCACACGCAATGAACTTTGGGCCATTGTAGCCTAGAACTGATAGTCTTGACGGCCAATACCGTCTTCACCATAAGGGCACACGGGGCCCGTGCCCAGGGCCCCATTCTCAGGGGGCCCCGAAGGACCGACAATTTCTCTCACACATTTATTCTCAAAACATTTTTGTCGGGCACATTACACTTTTTTCACAAATCAGTAATCTTATCAGAAGGTATTTATTTATTACAAGGCATATACTACGCCATTATATCAATCACTGCGCCTATTCCTACTTTACTAATCAATAATATTTCCGAACGCATCCTACCTAATTTACCAAGTACACCATCTAGCGATCACTCACGCAATCCCTCCGATTCCAAAGTCAAGCTGCACCGTCTGAACAAGGCCTTTCAATTCGCTTTTTTTACTTTCCAAATGGGCCCCAAATTCTTGTGTGCCTAAGGGCCCCAGCCTAGTTTAAGACGGCCCTGTTGACGGCCATTGCACGAAAGGTTAGGTAGAGGTATACCTTATACTCCTAGGTACAGACGCCAGCAGGTCAACCTACCCGAAACTGTCAGATTTTCCCAATCAACCTTGAACCTTATGCTTTAGCAATAAAGTCGAAAATCTAATAAAGAAATCTGACAGATTGTAGTAACTTGATGTGCTGGCGTCTGTACATTTCGCCAGTTATGTTTAAATTCCATGTAATAGGGGCGACCCTATTGCCATTTACCGGGCACAAACCCAGCCTCCGGGCTGTTAATAAGAAATTCCAGATGGAAAAACCCAATAACCTTTTTGCCCGACCCGAGAATCGAACCCAGGACCTCACTCAGCAGTAGCGCATGCGACCACTAGATGAACGAGGCAGTCAAAGATCCTTTTTTATCCCAACAAATACAGGGTGTTTGGAAGCTGGAGCAAAGTTTTAAGGGAGTGATATTTGACACCATTTACAGCATTTTGAGCCATTTGTACATGGCTTAGACGAAGTATGTTTTTTTTTTTTTCAACTGCAAACTTTTAGTCAAAAATAATATAAGTACCAACTTTAACTAGGAAAAAAAATAAAAAACATACTTCGTCTAAGACATGTATGAGTCAGAATGCTATTAATGGTGTCCACTATAAGGGCTTAAGGCTTTGCATCCAGTATCCAAACACCTTATATAATTGACACCTCTGACCGACCGCTCACTGAATTACGTGACACCCCATCATTCTTAGAACACGATTCTCTTATAATATAATAATAAAAAATGTACCATGATGACAGTTGTGGTTTCTTATGTCTCAGTCTAACACACTAACAGTACTAACGAGAAATAGAACACCGTGAGATAAACTACACCATGTAATAGCAACCGCAGTTTGTTCTATACGGTTTCCATTGATCGCTGTGTGCCGACATGATGGAAGAAATTCAGTGTTTAAACGGTAATGGAACGTGTTTGAAGCGGTAGTGTGGTTTGTGTATACAGGCTGCGGTTATTATGAATTTCTTGGAAGTGACAATAAGACAACGGTGTTAGTCTGCGCTGATATGTATAGGTAATCACGTAGAACGTAGATTAGGAAATAATTGGGACAGGCGAATGCAAAAGTGTTAAGTATTCCAAGTTACTTTTATGGTTTTAGTTTTTTTTATCTTACCTATCCTAACCCTAACTGATATTATAAATACGAAAGTAAGTTTGTTTGTTGGTTACGCTTTCACGCAAAAACGGCTGAACGGATTTGGATGAAATTTGGCACATGGGTAAACCATGACCTGGAGAAGAACATAGGCTTATTTTTATCCTGGTTCGCAGAAGAAGTCGCGGGCAACAGCTTGTATTTAATCATTTAAATAATTTCTAAAATGGCATATTAGGCCAATTCTCAGTTGTGACTGACCATTTAAAAAAAAAATTGATTATTTAAACATTATTTGAATCCTAGAACACGCCAGGATGGTGTCGTCAAAGCCAAAAGTAATATACTTACTAAAACTGCAAAAACATAAAACATAACGATCTTTATTACGAGGAAATGCAACGGTTACCACAAAAACCAGCGCTTGAAACTATATCACTCGTGTTTCGTACTAAAAAGAGGCAATTTCAAACCATTTCTGGTATACATATAAAACGAAATTATTTCGTTTTTACATCCTATCTGGAGCCAAGTGTAACGTTTTTATTACCCTTGAGTTTCTGGTTTTAATAAACTACGACTTTCAGGAGCATTTGATTCATCATCAAAATGTTCTTTATCATCATCATCATCGTTCCACCTACTGAAAAGTATGGCTTCCTCCCTTTTATGGCATCTAAGATTTGAATCATTTTGAAGGATATTGCTTGTCCGTTGCATTATAGAGGTATGAGGAACAGGGTGTAAAGTTCACTCAACCTCTATAGAAAAGGGAGGATCCTCCGACCAGACGAATGTCCTGTTTGGCGGGCAACTGCCCGATAATTCATGTCGGGCCGTTGTATATAATTATGCTAGTTGCGCGGTAAACTCTGCTTGCGAGATGCAGGATTTTGCGTGACGTCAGTATGACGCGTAGTTCGCATGTGGTTTGTAGATACCGCTACAGCTTCGTATGTTCGAAAAATTTGTCTGCTCAACAACGTGAATAACGCAATGTATGTTGTTCAACCGTCAAAATTCAAGCCATTGCTACTGTCAGTGTGTTACACAATTACCCCACAGGTACTTAACAAAATAGAAAATGGTCAGCAAATCAAAACATCTGAGTCTACAAGGTAAGGAATAAGGTCGTATATAATGTAACTATGTCTTAATTACTATTCGTAACTACTATTCTTAAAAACATAGATACCCAGTATCAAGTCCAAAATAATTATACAGCTTCAAACTCCAAGCCATTAGCCCGTCTGTCACCAACCAGTCAACTCGATCAATTCATTCAACGCTGTCTAAACGTAAGTGTCAAAACATATCCGAAACTGAATTTGTTTATGCGCTTCACTTATGGCACATACTTTATTTGTTCACGAACGCGCACGAAGATTGATGACGTTTACATTTAGGCCAGGGACTACACAAATGAATTTGTCGTCTATGTGGAAGCTTTAAGGTAGAAATTGCAATGGAATGGTGGTTAAGTGCGACACCAAGTTGCAGTGTTGGCAAATGATGCACTTACCAGTATTGCTACTAGTCAAAGTTGTTTTATCCATAACATACGGTTAATTGATTCCGTGGCAAATGGATTGCTCGCTAATGCGAAAAAAATATTGTTAAAACATAGTTAGCACGTAATGTATGACTTTTGTGTAGACTGTCCTTTTTTTCAAGTAATGCGTCTTTTTTTGTGGGCTCCAATGTAATTTTGCAGAATTTATGTTAGTATTTAATTGAGTTTTATTTCGAGTTATGACTTTTTTGGTGATACGAAAATAGGACTGCAGTAACTTTAGTTTAGTGAGTTAAATTCAACATTTTTCGTTTTGAGTGTACTCCTTTTCGTAATTAGCAAAATTACTGTCTTTTCACATACTGACTTTTAATACACATTAAAGTACTACAATTTAGTATCTAAATAATTTACTTTTATAAACTCGTAATTACGTAGTGATTTTATGGAAAATGGTAATTAACAACAAGGTGCTTAAGGTTTGTCTATTGGGTGGATTTACACAAGAAAAATTTCTTCAAACAAAAATTTCAAAAAATTTAAAACACATTGGAATGCGTGTAGAACTAGATAAAATCATTGTAGGATAACTATAATGTGCCTACATTGTGTTTAGACCAACATTTTAAGCGTAGATCTGAAGATATCAGCATTCCAATAAAAAGAGGTGAGATGGTGATGACGACTGTGGTATGGCGATGATTTATCTATGGATGGTGATGATTTAGTGTGTATGGTGAGGACGCGTTATACATAAAAGTCAAATTAAAAACAACTAAATTTAAGGAAATCAACTTTTTTTTAATGATTAATTATAATAACAGTCTCAGACATTTTTCTCTTAAATAACTTATCATAGTTAATTGAGATTTGGTCAGTTTTTTTGATAATCAGTCATAAAGAGGTACCTACTATTTGTGTTTAATTTCTGTTTTTTAGCTTTTTTATTTTTTTTTTGTAATCAAAGGTAACAATCTACTTGTAGGTACAATAGCTCCTAAATATCTGTGTTTTTTTTTTGTATTTTGATTAATTTGTTGGAGAGTATTTTTATGTTTGAGGGTCCACCTACAAGTACTTTGTTATTTTTTGGTAAATTTGTGACATCACAAAGAGTCGGATGCTTTGTTGCTGCTAATAGAGTGACATGATCTTTGTTTTTATCCTTATTCATAATGATTGCGGCTGCACGTGGTATTTGTATAAAACCTAAATGTTTTCCATGTTCACATATCTGCCCACATGTGCATTTGAAACAGCTTGATGTTCTCAACGTTAACCTCTTACAGTGACGCTCCCACAGGACCTGATGTACTTTAAGAGTACCCTTAAATGTGTCAATTTTATTGGGTATTTTATGTTCTCTTATCCTCACGTCAGTTTCGCTTACAGCAATAACTGTAACATTAGTGCGTGCTTGCAAGACAGTCATAAATGTATCTATACTTGAAATGTCTGTGCCATGATTTACTTGAAAATCAGCTGTCCTCTTGATCACAGCCCCCACTCCATCGGCGGCTCCTTTTCCGTGGCCAGATTCAGTGAAATTCCATGTTATTCGGGTAATTTGTGGGAAATCTTGGGACAATTGTGTTATTATATAAAACATGTATTTATTCCTGTATTGAGATGTAGGCGAGTCTGATTGAAAATGCAATGTATCGAGGAATGGATTAGTTTTGATGGCTTCATTTATGAGAGGTATAAGATGTGCCCAAATTGCTGGTGCGTCATGCTTCAGACATTCGCTTACGGTGCAGACTGATGTTGGTTTTATATCACTTCCTTGGAAATCAAAGGCATAAATAACGGCAGTATGTAGGGTAAGTTGTTTTCGGCTCCCACCAAAATGTAATGACTGAACTTCATTAGCGGCTTTCATTCCATAATTTTCTGAAAAGTCTACTAGTATTACAGCAGCGTTGACAGTCAAAGATTTCTTTAGTTCTTTCAACTCGTCGTATTGTGCTTGGATTAGGTAACAATGTTCGAAAAATGATTTCAAGTCTGTATCCAATTCATTGATGATTTCGAGAGGGTTTGCTTTGATTTCGTCTTTCTTAGTGACTGTGACCGTTTTAAGACCTTTTTTTGTTGGGATTGATTCTCGGGATCGTATCCATTTATAGAACACTATCTCTTCATCATTTGAGAACTCATTGAATTGAATTGTCTTGTCTTTGCAGACACCACAATCTCTTTTAAGGCATTTCTCTGCATATCTCGAGCAACAAAGACTTTCCAGCAGTTCGTGATGATTTTTGTCTTTAATGATTCCCGCCTTAAATAAAGATTCCAGTTTGAAGTCAATATTAGCATGTACTACACACATGCATGTGTCTCTTTGTGCCGCTGTGGCTGGCAAAACCCAGAATGGACGACATTTCCAAAACGTACAGTAGCTGACTTTAATTTTATGAATCTTCAAAAACTTCGAGTGCAAATCTTTTATCGAACTTTTGAGATACCTTCTCTGCATTTGTTTTTTGAATCGTGTTATATACTGTTTTTTTCCCGGACATATCGTACTGTTTGCATCATCAACATAAAACTCTTTTATTAATTTAACGGTCTTTGTTTCTGGTGAGATTTTGGTATTCTTTGTTTTGAAATCTTTTCTAAGATTACATTTTTTGGTTTTTACTTCAATTTCGTTCATTTTTTGCCCATAAAGGTTTTGTCTGAGTCGTGTATTTTCTTTTTTCAAATCCATAATTACTTTCAACAACTGCCTTCGTTTTTTGTATTCTAAATAACGAACTCTTTTAATTTTTACTGAGCAGTTACATTGCAAGTTGGTGACTGTTGTTAATGGGTCTTGATGATCCTGATCTAAACGTTTGTTTGTATTCGTTTCATCACTATCAATGGGATTGATCAATATTGGTGATAGTTTAATGGTCTTCTCTTTTGCTTCATTTTTCTTCTTTTCCCTATACCTTTTAGCTGCTTCACGCCATTTCTTGCGCTGGACTCTCTGCTCTCTTGGACTTTTTTCATTTATTGATTCGAACTGACCTAATTTCTCTTTTCTATTTTTATACCTTTTTTTTTCTTTTTCTTTTATAAGTGCATACAATTCAGGATCCTGCTTCATGGTTGCATATCTTCTCCGTTTATTTATAGCTATTTTCTGTTTTTCTAACTGAACTTCTCCTATACTTCGCTTTCGTTTACTCATAGTTGTGATCTGAAAGAAAACAGTTATGTTAATAGGTACAATTATATGTGTAAGGTACAACATGAAACATTATTCTAATTATACATACTTTATTGATACTCGTAAATTATTATTTATTGGATTTATATAGTTGGTTAAAAATTGGTTTTTTAAATATTTACTTCAATGATTTGAATGATTTGATCACCTCAAAGTTAGAACTTCTCCTAAACTAGGTACACTAAGTACACTTCCTTTATTGATTTTTGAAATCTGAAAGAAAAACAATTATGTTAGTGGCCACAATCATGTAAGCATAGGTTACCATGAAACGTTATTATAAATGTAAACGTACTTTAATAATAGGATAGTATTTTGATCGATTTGTGGTAAAAAAAATAATTGATTCTACATTATATAAGTTGATACTTATTCTGGAGAACAGAGAAATAATAAAATTTCGATCTCTTAGTATAAATTTTAAGCAAATTATAACACAATAAGAAAATCGTCATCACCATACACATGAGGTCATCACCGCTCATTATTTGTAAACGGTGATGATGCGTATGGTGATGACGATTAGGACGTTCCGTCAATTTTTCTACAAAAGTAATAATAATAGTAAGATATTGCTATTTTCTTAGCATCTTCATTTATAACTAAGTTCTTGTTGAAATCGATCGTAATGTTATTTTACGTACTTACTTTGAAACACAGCCTGAAGGGAATGACGCAACTTTGTCTAAATCACTTTTTTGTACACTCACACCAAATTTTTGTGCTCGGAGCGCGTGTTATGGCGACGTGCGGCTCGCTTCGCAGTTGGCTGTGAACTGAGGAAGCGGGGCGGGGTATCGTGGGCCGCGTAAATGCTACGCAGACTGAACTACCTCTAGTTTGATATTTCCGTGACGGTGTTGACGAATTTAGATGCTAAAATTTCATTTATTTATTATTTATTTATTTTACGAAAAATTAATATTTGCTTATTCTAAAAATATAGATACAATATTGATAAACGTAAATCATAAATTAAAATCTAGTTACTACGTCGGGTATTCGGATTTTTTGCTGGTAAACTTAATTGTCGCATTTTTTTCACAGACGGTGATGATTTTTATATAAGTATTAATTTTATTATTAAAAAGCTATTGACTTTGACGATGTTTGGGTTAAAGCGCTTTATAAAACGAGTATAAATAAAGCCCGTAAATGTAAAAAAGTTACGATATTCTAGCATTATTAATTTTTTTATGCCCTCAACGTGATTTTTCGACAACATTGTAAATCCACCCCTTTACAGACCCTTATTTTCTAGAATATTTCTAAGTGAGTTACTTATCTCCGTGAGAATCTTATCCCGCATGTCCTAGAACCAAACATTCGAAGACAAGTGACATCTACCACCACGCACTGGGCCCGTCTGGTAGATTACAGCCCACTCCCTCTCGAAGAGAGGAGGCCTGTGTCCCAGCAGTGGGAACATTACAGGCTGATTATGGAGTACTATATCTTTTTTGTGAAGGCCGCAGGAACCCGTTGGATGCGAGAAGCACAGAACCGGTCGAAGTGGAGGTGCTTGGGGGAGGCCTATGTCCAGCAGTGGACGTCTTTCGGCTGAATGATGATGATGATATCTCAGGAAACAAAGTCCACTTCATCTTGATGCGTCACCGAAAACCGTCAGGATAATGAGGAACAAAAAAAAGTCAAACAAGTACACTGCTTCATAGATCATACACTTGTAATATAATGTTGATTCTGCAAAATTAAGTAGTACAAATCCGCATAACCATTCAGTAATGATTCCAGAGGAATATATTTCAACGACGCGAAAAATAAATCTGCTGTTCCCAACATTTTGACGAGTTATACGAACATAAATGTAGGGAACAGTCGCGATTTCAGGTTTGGTCCCATAGTAAAAGTTTTTCATAATGATGAGTACAATGACCTCCTAAGAGGTTGTTAATGTTTTACCAATAACCTTGTATAGATGACACAAATACAATCACATCAAAAGCGATGTCAGAAAAGAGACAATGACAAAACTAGCACTAACACTATTTAATTACACAAAGCACCTTTAAACTGATTGCTCCCCATATAAAAAAAATCATTCATCATTATTTGAACAATTTACCAAATGCATTTTGGTTTATTCCGTGACTGAGCGAGCTCGTTAGGTATAAATATTCATTTTGAAAATGACTGGGGTGACCCGTCCCCTCGATTTTTGTAATGATGACGTGTTGGCTTATGTAAATTGGGTGGAACAGGTAACTAAGTACAACACCTATGCGCGTAAACTGTGTTATTACAGACCACGCGATCTAGGATCAAAATGTATAACCTTTTTACAATGTTTAATCATAGTTTCCGACTCAGCACGCAGGAACATTAGGGGAGGCCTATGTCCAGCAGTGGACTGCTATAGGCTGATGATGATGATGATGCCATGGGTTCAGTACATGATTCTGAACCTCTTGCGTGCCACATTTTTTAATTTGTACGTAAGTATTGCACTTTTCAAAGCAACAGCAGATTTTTTTTTTGTAATCGACTACAAATTTCTACCATTGAAATGAAATGAAATGATTTATTTTGTAAGTAGGTTTGTACAAACACTTTTACACGTCAATCATGTTTTTTTAAAACTAGATGAAGTCGGCGTTTCCTATCTGACTACTCTGAGAAGAAAGGCCGAAACAAACTCAGAGGTCACAGTCTCTTTTAAAGTCCAGACATAATCTTGGTCAGGTTATATGAAGACCATGTAGATCGATGTCTGAGGTGGTCTTTTGAGGAAATAACAACACAGATTGAGAGGACCTGTCCAGTCAGTGCACGCAATTGTCAAAAATCGTGCAGCTCAACTCAAGACTTAAGGAGCTCAACGATTCGACGAACAATACCAAAGAAAGGACATTTGGGTAGGCCGCATAAACTACTCAAACTGCCAGATCATGATTAAAACTAAGAAGGAAAAAAAGAAATGACCCACATAGTCCTCACATTCACAATAATTAAATAAAAAATAAATTACTTACAAAGTAAATATTCATGTCATTGTCTAAATAGAATTCATCAATGTCAATGTGTATATAAAAAAAAATCCGGACATAATCTTTGAGGACCATGTAGATTAGTGTCTGAAATGGTCTTTTGAGGAAAGAACCACACAGATTGAGTGGACCTGTCCACCAACGTTCCATCACTAAAATAACTGATGTCATCTGCCGCATGTCAGACGATCAGTGGGCCAAACTTACGACCCAGTGGGCAAACGACATCGCAGCAGGCCCAGACGGAGATGGCGGGATGAACTGGACTCCTTTGATTAATATAAAAAAAACAAATTTCGACACTAGGGCTAGAATCGTGTTCTGAGTTCATGGTAACAGTTTGCGCGTCATCGTCAATGTCCCTGCCACCCGGTATGTACTGCTTTTTAATACAAGAAGCCAAGGCCAAGGCCAGAGTTAAAAACCTATAAAGTACATCAAATGTAAAGGTTTCGCTAGCTTAATCTTATAAAAGTAAAATAAAGCTCTTCGAATCTACGGGACGCCTTTTACAACGTCCTCCACAAAGGATTAGTATTATTTCGCAGTCCGAACACGGATTAAACACTACTTTGCCATTAAACCAGAAACTTTTATAACGAGACTTTCTACTTAGGAAAAAAAAGGTTGAAAAAAGGTCATGCGTTCATATCGTAGTATGTCATCCATTTAGCGAGTGTGGCTTATAGCTGCAGACACACGACACGGCATACGTTCATCAATCACTCCGGGACACTTTTATACGCTCCACACTCGGCTGTGACAATGCGAGGTTTTTTTTAAGAACCCAAGGTTTTTTCCAATTTTTTGTGGGGTTCCGTACCGCGTACTCGAAAGGTGCCATCCCTATTAATAAGGCACCGCTGCTGTCCTTCCGTCTGTCATAGAACTGTATCTTTTGAACCGTATTAGGTAGACACTTGGAATTTTCAGTGTGTACTACTTTATGGCTGCTATATCAACAAATAACAAAAATCAAATAAAGTTAAAAATTAAAGTCCTGAGAAAAATGTTTTATTTTTTTCTAAATTATTTTAATACATAATATTTAGTGTTAATATTGTACTGTGGTACGGAACCCTTCGTGTGTGAGCCCAACTCGTATTTGGCCATTCTTTTAAGAACTCAAGGCTTTTTCCCAAAATATATTTTGTACACTAGGTATGACGTAAGTGTAAACCTGTGTTCTCCGCGTGGGTGGGCAGGCAGTGCGCTATTTCTGCATTCTATGATAATAAAATGTTTATTTTAATAATTTGCGCCGTTTGCGTTTGTATTTTACATTTTGTAGGGTCACTGTTCTTATAATGGTACCGCAGTCCAGTGTTCTTGCTCAGTTAAACTTATCTCTGTGCTCTAGATTGTTAACATTCTCGTTCTGAATATACGTTACTTTACTAAGGAGGTATTTATGAATTTGTTTATAGGGGGTAATCTTCAACATCTACCAACCCGCAGTGGACCCGCATGGTAGATTATAAGCCCAGTCCGTCTCGAAAAGAGGAGGCCTGTGTCCCTGCTGTGGGTACATTAGTCTGACTACTGATCAGCGTTCTTTTTTTTTCACTAATGGGAAGCTACTTTATTCCCGAGTGTCATAATAAGCTGCATTAAAAAGAAAAGTACGAGAAAGTCGGAGAGAGAGAAAGGGACGGGAGTATTCTTGGTATCAAATTAACATATCGAGTTAGGAATACGACCATCCGTAGATAACTGATGTCACTTGGAAAGCTGCCACGGTAAAATGGAACTGGGCTGGACACATCTGCCGCATGTCAGACGAACAATGGGCCAAACTTACGACCCAATAGGTCCCTATTAATGGCGAGCGACATTGCGACAGGCCCAGACGGAGATAGCGCGTTGAGCTGGACTCCTTCAACAAGAACTGGTCCTTAGCCGCTTTGAACAGAGATAAGAGGAGAGTAGGGAGGCCTTCCTGCAGTTGGACCTCACAGGCTAATAAATAATGAGAAATTCTGCTTTACATGCGGGCAAACCCACGGGCGTAGTTCTAGTCTTACTTAATACCAAGAAACTCTTTGAATTGTTCATAATACTTCGCTTAAAACCCAGCTAAATTCTATTTACTCTATTATCATGAACAGAGTCTATTTCCCATAGTTAACGATAACACTTAAGGCAACTAAGCCAAATGACTGTGGCCTCAGCAGGTAAATCCATTACGTCCCACCAAAGTGGTCGACAATGACCCATATTATGGATCACTATGTTTCGATATGGCGACCATATCATTTTATAATACGAGCTAAAAGCTTCTACCTATTCGAAGTATACTGTAATATCCACGACCGATGAAGGAAAACATACGTTTTTTTACGAAAAGTGTTGTAACTTGACATACCATGTTTTTCACCAAGTTTTTTTTTTATTTTTTATTTGTACTTTTACATTGTTATACATATAAGTGTGTGCAAACATACATTAATTAGAGTTTTACCGTGCACCAAAATAATCGACCACATTAGTTAGGGAATTAAAACAAACTGAAGTTCTTAATTAAAATGAAACAACATCAAAAATAATAACGGCACTAAGCGAAATATTGATCTATTACTAACGAGCGAACGTCGGTGACCGGAATGGTGAAATGAATTGTATATTTCTGTAAGTAGATCTTCTGAGTCACTTTTACAAAGTCAATTTGGTCAACATGTTAAAACAAGATGGCGCCAGCATTTTCTAGCTGACTGATCCTTGAGAAGAAATAACGAAAAAAAGTCACAGGTTATTATGGCCTCTTTTATTAAAGTTACAAATATTTCGGGTCCTTAACATCGGATGACGCAATTTCCGGATTCCCAGCCCGTTAGTCATGAGCCCGAACATGTTTTTATCCCAGCTCTAATTAATAGCTTTATTAGGGTAACGCTGTATGTTTTACAGAGCAAAAATTTACACAAACATAAATTAGTGAATATTAAAAAGATTATAATTATCAACAAATCCTAGCACCTAAAATCGGGACCCCTATCATTGAATTTATCAAAAACCCTTATTACAAACGAGATTTGGGACCGGTCTCGACATAATCCATGTTCTATCCGAGCCCTTTTAGCGTAAGGGAAGTAAAATTAAGCCGGTGAAGGGCTTCGTAAAGAGACCAATTTTAATCCTTCAAATCTAATGAAAATATTTGTTGTTGACAGTTCTTGACGAACTTAGTGGATTAAGATTAATTAATTTATCAGAAGATTTGTCGTTGGTCTGATCTGAATCCTCAATAAATACTCGAGACTTTTTGACGTAAAACAAACTCTACTTGAAAATTTACCACTAACCAGGGCTCTGAACCGGTTTAAAAAGAGCGGTTAATTTCGATTAAGTACCGGTAAATATATCGTTCCTTCATTAACCGGTTAAACAAGTGAACTGTTCTTATGAAACCCAAATGATAAAGGTTACCGGTTACTTAAGCACAAACGATTTTGACACTCAAATTAACCGGTTAATTCCGTAATAAAAATTTGTAACTAAATGATATCGCAACGTCCAGACCGTGCTCGCGAGAGTGGCAAGGGCCGGGGGGGGGGGGGGGGTTCAAACTTGGTTTTAACCGGTTAATTTCCACTATCAAAACCAAAATTCATGAAAAAACGGTTTCCCGCATAAACCGGTAAAAACCGGTAACGTGCAAACCTTAACCTAAATCGATTTCGGTTTGGGGTCAATGACCGTAACCGGTTAAGAATTTCAACCGTTTCCGAGCCCTGCCACTAACACCCAAGTACTTTATCAAACCGGAAAGAGCATAAAACAGCAAGTTATGGTAACATCTTTACTGCAATTTTTACTATACTACGTGTACTTTAAACAAACAAATAATCGTTTCCTGCGCGCGAGGCGAAAATAAAACAGTATTTAAGCAAACGTTACAGATACGAACATCGAGCGGTAAATCTTTCTTTATCGTCCAACTATCTTCGCGCGTTTCGTACTTAGGGTTCAGTATAACAACTTGCAAATAGAAAATCCGTTCGTGAAAACAACCTTTCGAAGATACAACAGTTTACCATGTTTATGAAGATACGATAGTTTACCTTGTGTAAATGATAAATTATGTTATTTCTGTAAGTAGGTTTGTTCAATCCGTTCACAGTTTTATTTCACCACTGTCCAAATCACAGTGATCTTTATTCTCATTCTTATAAGGGTTACTGCCACTGAAACTCTGTCAAAATTATTGTGATCTTTATTCCCGTTACAATAAGATTGCTGTTGTCAAAGGTAAAAAAACTGTGAAAGGACTGTACGAACATTTTTACACGTAAAAGAAATTATGTTTTAAAACTAGAAGAGTTCGGTGTTTTAATTCAATTCAATTCAAATCTTTATTGCATTCTCATGTGTATAAAAGATCTAAATAAATGTTACAAGTTCCACATGGACCCCTGTCGGACACAACAATTTAGTACAATAAGAAAAGTAGCATGTTTTAATTAATAATTTTAATACATTATACAATAACATAGGACTGACAGGTAAGTGTCATTTAAAATTCAATTCATAAAAAATAAAATAATAATAACATTGTCACAGACTAAAATGATACAAGAAATTCAATAAAAAATAATAAAAATCAAATAAAACAAAAGTCACCTTAAATAAAAGTGATAAAAATAAATGTCTCAAAAATGAATAAATCCATAAAGTCATCCTATTTAAAGTAAAAAAATCATTAAGTGTGTAATAACATTAAATCGTCAAGTAGTTTTCTGAGTTTCCTATCCGACTACTCTGAAAAGAAAAACCGAAACAATGTCAGGGCTCTTATTTAAAGTCCAGACATTATCTTGTTCGGATCGCGTGAGGACCGTGTACCGAAAACTTCTTTAGGCGTGTTCGGCATTTGAGATGGGTAAAAATCATTGAACTCGCGACACTGTTACCGACACCGCGCTACATTCAGTTGTGTTTGTCTGTCCTCGAGATGTACTCGGTTTTAAATCCGATATGTCAGTGAGTGATGGCAAAGTATTCTGTTTGTGTTTTGTTTTCACTTCTGTCGGCACTCCCGGAGTGCCACTGTTTTTTGTTTGGTTAGAGATCGTATCGCCAATTGTTTACTCGGTCCTTGTTCGATATAGCTTCATCAAGTTAATGTATTTGAAGCGTCGATATGTTTCTACTTTCTATCAATAGAATTTGTAAAGCTTGATGACTGTTTCTTACACATAGCTGGACTGTTTCTGGACTTAAATCATAATCATCCTATAATGTTCCCACTGCTGGGACACAGGCTTCCTCTCGGTGAGAGGGAGTGGGCCGTAATCCACCACGCGGGCCGAGTGCGGATTGGCATATGGACTGGACTGGACTTAAATATAACTGGCGAAATGGGGGTGTACCACAGGTATACTTCTGCACAACTCCTCGGGGAAACAAGGCGAGTTGATGTTATGACAGTTTCTATTTTAGTGCTGTAATAGATGATTTTCGTAATGTTGGAACTGCAGTGTTGAAAATCCTCGTGTTTTGCTACGTTGAAAATAGCCTCAAGAATAAAAAGGTGAACGAAACTAGCTACTATCTATCACAAACAACGAAAATAGCCAATGAGCCGACAGCAGAATGTTTCAGTTCTAAAGTAACTTACACTGAAAGCCGAAAAAGTTTTAATTTGAAAATGGCATACGTACTCGTATAATGTTGAAAATGCACATAACGCTATTTGAGGAGACCCAATAAAATACTGATGCCAGAAAACGTTTCCACAAAATTAATTTAGTTACAGACGGTACGGGCAAAACATATTTGACGACTGTTTTTTTTTACCATTGACCGAATAAATAATGCAGCTTGACCAATCCCGGTACCAAACTACTCATTAGATACAAGATATTTTATGTTGCAAATATGGGGATATAGCGAAAAGGGTCCAGCCATATTTTACCACTCGGCATGCAAATGTAAAAAAATATAAACTAATCCACTAAACTACAACTAAATACTAAACAACTTTAACAAACGGAACAAGAAACAACACAAAACCAAACATGATTCTTATTTTAAACATTATTGTATAACAGTCTGTTTAAATTTTTTGTTCAGTCAAGAATGTTTGTTATATATGTATAGTATGCTTTGGCAGACAAAACGCTTCGAAGCCGAAGCCTTTTTTTAAATAACGATAGCGGCAAATCTTTCCAATTTTTTGGTATTTTATCATATAAGACCGGAGCCATGCAGTAAACACTATTGCGCATTAGTGCTGCCTCGAACTGAAGACACAGTAAGATATTGCCGCGTCTATTACGTGAAACGACACTGTCAAGACGTTTAAAACGATTTGGGTACAACTTAACAAACACAGCAACTTCTAATATGTACAAACAAGGTAATGAAAAAAAAAAGTAAGTATTTTATGCTGTTTAAAGTATTGCATGCAACTATCGGTAGTTTTACGCTTAAACATTGCCCGTATGCATCTTTTTTACTGGCCATTACTGGTCGAATACCATATTACTTTAACTTCCATTGCCTTTACTATCCGAAATGTTGGGAAACCATAGCGACTGTCTCGGCAATACATCATCTGCCTAACCTTTTCCCAGCTGAATACCAGTATTTTATTGAACCCAATTACTGGGTAGTTATTATAGTGTAAACAATAAAGAGTATTCTATTATCTATCTAACACGATACCTAATTGTTCCCGTAAGTCTGACAACCAGTCGTGGTTGGCAGACTTACCGGTTTCTGACTACCCGCAACGATTGTCACAGATCTACGCACGACTCCACCAGCCGGCCAGCAGGATCTACCAGCGCTGGGGCTCTTATAGGGTCTTAGCATTATGCTGAGCGATTACCGTTTTGCACGGATGTGACGTATGTTTTTCCCCAACTTGTTATTTTTTTTGTGTTCTTTTTATGCGTCATGTTTGCCGCAAATAAACGTAAGTATTTTCTTTCTTTCTATCTATAATATTGTATCCTGTCTCGCCAATACGTAGTACATTAAAACATTATTTGTGTATCATTTCACGTACATTATAAGGAACCCAACACAAATAAAACGAGGCTCTTATAAAAATTGAGCCATTTTATTTGGATGTCGTACAAAAAGTAGTTAATCTGCATAACGGGAACCCGTAATGCCGTACCGGATACCTCGGGATGCGAACGTTTGGCATAACAAATATTATGGTAATACCACCCATGCTCTTATGGGATTTGGAAATAAGGATATTAGCTCCATGGATATTTAGTAATGAACCCTTTTGGGACGTCGTATTAAAAATGTAACAAAATAATTTATCTGTTGTATAGCAGCGCCATCTTGTGTCAACTTTGTGTATTACTTTTGAATAAAGTTTAGTCTATGCAAAACTGCCATTGTGTTTTAATAGGTTATGGGCCCAGTCCGAAAAATAATTAAGTTATCGGTGTAAAAATCAAGTAATCCGAACGAAATATGTCAGCCAGTTACTCAGTTAATGTGCCTAAATTACGGGGACGTGAAAACTATGATGATTGGGCGTTTGCCGTGGAAAATTATATGATCCTGGAAGGCGTGGGTCTGAATGACGCCACTGTACTTGCCGAAATGGAAGATAAAAAAGCCAGGGCGAAGATCATCATGACAATAGATCCATCTCTATACACCCATATCAAGAACGAAGCTACGGTACGAAGTCTATGGAGCAAGTTAAAATCATTGTTCGATGATTCAGGTTTTACGCGGAAGATCAGCCTCCTCAGAAACCTGATATCAATCCGCTTAGAGACCAGCGACTCCATGACCAGTTACGTGACCCAGCTCGTCGAAACCGCCCAGAAGTTAAAAGGTACAGGTTTCGAAATACATGACGAATGGATTGGATCGTTATTGCTGGCAGGACTTCCTGAAAAATTTAGCCCAATGATAATGGCTATAGAGCATTCGGGCATGAAAATTAGTTCAGATGCAATAAAAACTAAATTATTGGACATGAGTTCGGAGTTTGAGGTTAGTTCTGAAAGCGCGTTGTTGGCGAAACAAAAGCGCGGGAAGATGCACAGTAACAGTAGCAATAACGGAACGCAACCATCAGTGAGAAATGTCAATGACAATGAAAACGTCAAAAACAACAAGAAAGTTATTCGTTGCTACAAATGCAAAAAGATTGGCCATTATAAAAACCAGTGTCCGAATACTTAAAAAGAGAAGTCAAATGCTTTTAGCGCAATATTTATGACTAGCGAATTCAATAGAAACGACTGGTATGTAGATTCCGGTGCCAGTTGCCATCTAGTAGCGAACGAAAACATGTTGTCGAACATTACATATCAGCCGATAACCAAGGAAATCATAGTGGCAAATCAGACAAGCGTACAAGTTCTATGCTCTGGAGATTTAAACCTTACTACCTCAGTTAAAGGGACAGAGTATGACATTAAAGTGAACAATGTTTTGTGCATCCCTAATTTAACCACAAATTTGTTGTCAGTGAGCAGAATGGTTGAAAATGGTAACAGGGTATCCTTTAACAAACGTGGATGTTACATTTACAACGCTCAGAATGACTGCATTGGTGAAGCTAATTTGGAAAATAATGTGTACAGATTAAACATTGTGAAATCTCAGCAAGTTTTAGCAGCTGCAGTACAGATTTCAAGTACGACTTGGCATAGACGACTCGGTCATATAAACTCAAATGACTTGGAGAAAATGAAACATGGAACTGTTGAAGGTGTGACTTACCAAGACAAAAGTGATATTAGCAAGATGAATTGTGTTGTGTGTTGCGAGGGCAAGCAAGCAAGATTACCATTCCCCACAAGCTCAAGTAAGACTAAAAATGTACTTGAATTGATCCATACCGACTTATGCGGACCAATGGAAAACAAATCACTTGCTATGTCTCGTTATTTTTTGATATTCGTAGACGACTACAGCCGAATGTGTTTTGTCTATTTTCTTAAAACAAAAGATGAAACCTTCAAGTATTTCAAAGAATTTAAAGAACTAGTAGAGAATCAGAAATCCACAAAAATAAAAGCATTAAGATCTGACAATGGTGGAGAATTTTGTTCTGCAGAAATGGAAAATTACTTGAAGAAGAATGGCATAGTCCACCAGAAAAGTAACGCTTACTCACCTGAACAAAATGGGTTGTGTGAGCGATATAACAGATCAATAGTAGAAAAAGCTAGATGTCTCCTGTTTGATGCCCAGTTTGATAAACAGTTATGGGCAGAAGCTGTGAACACAGAAGTCTATTTAAAAAATAGATCACCAGTAGCCGGTCTAGACAGGAAAACTACCCCACATGAAGTGTGGACGGGCAGCAAACCGAACCTCAGCCACTTGAGAGTGTTTGGTAGCCCAGTTATGGTCCATGTACCTAAAGAATGTCGCAAGAAGTGGGACAAGAAAGCTCAGCAGATGTACTTGGTTGGATACTCAGAAAATGTAAAAGGTTTTCGTTTGTACAATCCAAAGAACAAAAAAATCACTATAGCCAGAAATGTTGTAGTCATGGAAGACATTAAAAATGACAGTAGTACAACAAATATCATGGTAGAAGAAAAGCTGCCACTTTGCAACACAGAGAAGGTGGTATCAGCAGAATTAAGTGATGACCAGTTGAGCAGTCTAGATGAGACCGTGCAGACACAGAAGAATGATGACTCCACATATGTTGCAAGCGGATCGTCCAGCGATTCCGATGAAGTGTTCTATGAACCCTTGACAAGAGATGATGTGGACGTTATTCCTCAGAATAATACTGTTGATCGACCAGGGAAACGTGTTTCTCGTAAGCCAGATCGTTTTGGCTACAGCAACATGTGTGTTGAAGATATGACAAATGAGCCAATCACAGTCTGTGAAGCTCTTGAAGGTCCTGAAGGAGAGAAATGGTCAAGAGCAATGAAAGAAGAGTTACAGTCATTTAGTGAAAATAATACATGGGAGCTAGTGGACAGACCTAGTGTTGGTACAGTAGTGAAAAATAAGTGGGTATTCAAGAAAAAGACAAATAGTGAAGGTGAATTGCGTTATAGAGCAAGACTAGTGGCAAAGGGCTTCACCCAAGTTAAGGGACTGGACTTTAATGAGACATATTCACCTGTCCTAAGGTATAGTACTTTAAGACTTTTATTTGCTTTGAGTGTACTTCTAAATCTTAATATGAACCACCTAGATGTTCCTACAGCTTTCTTAAATGGTTATTTAGATGAATGTGTGTTTATGGAATTGCCAGAAAATTCAGAATATATTGACTGTAAAAATAAAGTATTAAAATTAAAAAGAGCGATATATGGTTTGAAACAATCTGCCAGAGCGTGGTATGTAAGGGTAGAAGAAAGTTTATTGAAGTTAGGTTATTGTAAATCAAAGTATGAACCATGCCTTTTTATGAAATGTCACAATAATGTAAAAGTGTATGTAGCATTATTTGTTGACGATTTTTTTGTATTTTATAACTGTAACTCAGCTTACCAAGAATTAAAAAATGTTTTAGAAAATGAATATAAAATTAAAGATTTAGGTAAAATAAAACAGTGTCTTGGTATGAATGTAACTGTCAGTAAGAACTGCATATCTATAGATCAAGAGAAATTTATAGATAATGTGTTAGCTAGATTTAATATGAGTGAATGTAATACATCAGATACCCCCATGGAAACCAATCTCAAATTAGAAAAATCAGTAGATAACCAATGTGATGACTTTCCATACCAGCAATTAGTGGGATGTTTAATGTACCTATCTGTGCTTACAAGGCCGGATATTTCCTTTAGTATTAGTTTTCTAAGTCAATATAATACATGTTATAATGAAACTCACTGGAAACACTTAAAGAGATTATTAAGATATTTGAAGAAAACTAAAAGTTATGGTCTAGTCTTTAAGAAAGAGGATAGTAATTTACATGGTTATGTTGATGCTGATTGGGCATCGTGTACTATAGATCGAAGATCATATACTGGGTATAGTTTTATTTTGGCAGGATGTGTAATTAGTTATGAATCTAGAAAGCAAAGAACAGTGGCACTATCCAGCACTGAAGCCGAATATATGGCCTTGTCTGAAGCTTGTAAGGAGGCTATTTATTTTAAACACTTAATGAATGAAATGCATGTACTGGATAGCAAGATACCTATATGTTTGTATAGTGATAACCAAAGCTCGATAAAATTGACTGCTAATCCATTATTTCATAAAAGGTCGAAACATATTGATATTCGACACCACTTCATAAGAGAATGTGTTCTAAATAATAAAATAGATGTAGAATATGTGTCAACTTCCAATATGCCTGCAGATATATTAACCAAAAGTCTTTGTACAAGTAAACATTATAAATTCTTGAAGTTATTGGGCATATCAGAAATTTAATCAATTTACTTATTTTGTTATGGGAGGATATTAAAAATGTAACAAAATAATTTATCTGTTGTATAGCAGCGCCATCTTGTGTCAACTTTGTGTATTACTTTTGAATAAAGTTTAGTCTATGCAAAACTGCCATTGTGTTTTAATACGTCGGAGATGTCAAAGTATGCGTTTGAACGTGATTGGGTAAATTATGACGTAGAGTGGGTTTTTTATATTTCCGAGATAGATTTTTTTTAAAGTATCTCTCGTTATTTTAGGCTATCCAATACGTACTGTCTTAAGAGAAAAATTTCAATATTTTTTGTTTGTCTGGACGTATGTTCCGGATTGGCACAAAAACGGCTGAACGGATTTGGATGAAAATTGGCACACAGATAGTTTACGGGTACCTAGTACATTCCCGGAGAATTTTTCCGACTACCACGCGGGCAAAAGCAAAAACTAATTATAGATATTATAAAACCACGCCAGTATTCCCTAAAGAGATAGACAGAGCTGTAGGGTGGGTTATCCAGGCAAGTTTAACCTTTTGAACGCCAGAGCATAAACGCACGCGCGTGCCCTCCACGCCAAGTCACAATTTTAAATATTTAAGGTATACAAATAAAAACACACAAAAGTAATGATTTAATTGTTTATTTCGTGATAAAGTGCACCGCATTTTATGTCACATATTTGTGTCGCTCGTAATAGGATAGGCGACACACGACTGGCGTACAGGGCACGCGCTTGCTTGTCACGTACATGTGACAATGGTGTTCAAAGGGCTAAATATCAATCATTATACAATCATTTACAAATATGTACATGATTTAACAAAACTATCACCCGCCAACTACCCAAGGGCAAACTTGTTTTAATCGCACGCAATACCCTCCCATAACTATCAAAAAACAATTGACACTTAATAAACCCCATGACCAAATTAAAACGTAACTATGTATATAACAATAACGTGTTCCCAATGGAGCTGAACAATAACTCTATGGGTCGCCATAACTTGGGCGTGCAATGGGCCGTGTGTCGTTAGACCGCTGCCCGGCCCATTAATATAAGTAGCGAGATGTTTTAGCAAGCACTTAGTGAAAGCACTCGCGTCCAATTGATTGCTTTATTTGCGACATACGGGTTGGAAGGTCAATGAGAGATTTGTGGGTAGTTTTTGCAGCGTGGGTAAATCTGGGACATTAGGGATTACAGTGTCAAGTCACATTTATTTCAAACTAGCTGCGCCCCGCGGTTTCACCCGCGTAAATGTCGATCCCGTGGGAATATCGGAATAAAAAGTAGCCTATATGTTAATCCAGGGTGGCAGCTACCACCATACAAAATTTTATCAAAATTGGTCCAGCCGTTAAAGCGTGAAGAAGTAACAAACATATAAACGTATACACACACTCACAAACTTTCGCCTTTTTAATATTAGTGTCATAGGCACATAAAAGGGAGTTTTGAAAGTCAAAAATCTATATATATAAAATGGTAAACTGACTGACTGATTGTTGATATATCAACGCACAGTCTAAACCGCTGCTCCTAGAGACATGAAATTTGGAGGGTGTGTTCTTTGTGAAGAGTAAGTATCCACTAAGAAAGGGTTTTTCGAAATTCCACCCTTAAGAGGGTGAAATTTCACGCGGACGAAGTCGCGGGCAGAAGCTAGTTACAATATAAAATAGAATTGATTCTAGTCGCCCATTCCAAAAGGTAGTTTTTGCATGGAGAAGAATGGGCAAGAAACTCCACCGTTACTCTTTTAAAATGTTTTACAATATTTTGCATACAATAATTACATAATAATAATATGTGAAGACAATGCACCTAAAAGAAAATTACTATACCACAATAGGTAAAAGAATAAAAAAAAATGAAACCATTAAACCATGTCGTTGGTGTTGTCAACTTTTTGCAAAGTTTTTACTAGAATATAGGCTTGATTATAGCGGATGGAAACCAGATCAATACTATGGTCGTTGACCAGTTGTCAGCTATGGAGTGCAGAAAAACAGACAATATTATTTCCTGAATTTTTTCAATACTCATCATCTGCCTAGCCTTTTCCCAACTATGTTGGGGTCAGCTTCCAGTCTAACCGAATGCAGCTGAATACCAGTATTTTACATGGGGCGACTGCCTATCTGACCTCCACAACCCAGTTAATGGGTAATACGATACCCCTTTTAGTAAGACTGGTTGTCAGACTTTCGGGTTTCTGACTACCCGTAACGACTGTCAAAGATCCACGAATGACAGACGGGACCAACGGCTTAACGTGCTTTCCGATTTCCGAATTCTTTTCAATACTGATTACTGTAATCAGTACACAAATGGCGTAACACACTATCTAGCACAATTTGAATAATTTTAAAGAATTTTACCAATTCATTGCTTCACATGTTAGAAAAATTTGTCTACTAAAGGACATAAATAACGCAATGATAGTTGTTAAACTGCCAAAATGAAAACCATTCCTACTCTTAGTATGTTACGCAATTACCCACCCCGCTGGGTCACCAAAGTCTCGGCCTGGCCAGGGTAAAGCTGGATGCTGTTGAAAGGAAATCAGCCATCGTATCCGGTACAAATAATACGTCGAAAATCAAGAAGCATTACTCGAGAACACTACCCTTTAAAACCAATCTAAGCAATCTCATCTGATTTACAGGCAAACATAACAACTAACACGCCTTAGACACGTCAAAGCAGTATGTCATCCAACTTCCCATATTATTGTAGTTAGAGGGGGATAGCGAGAATTCGAAACAGCACGTGCGCCTGATTCATTGACCATAGAGCCCATGGGTAATGATCAAACAGCCACCATAATCCATATACAAAGAGAACTCAATTATGTGCAATTCAAGACCATACGATAATTGAGATTTCGAGGCACAATGGAGTCCGAAATACGAGGAAACCAATGTTTTATGCAGGGGTTAGAAGGCTTGTTTCGACAAAAAGTGCCGAAGGACCAAAAAGTAAAGAATACTTTGTAAGACGTGGATCTTAGCATCTGGTAATTAAAGAAGAATCTCCTTCCTCGCTCTTATTTTTGGGTAATGCTGAATCTTCTAATTTAATCATTAGACCTTACTATACGATATCTCAATTTCTGTAAGTGTCGAGTGTTGCGCACACCCGTGTAAATGTCGATCCCGTGTAGGGTTACCATATCTCAGGATTTGTCCTGAGATCTCAGGATTTTTAAACTCTTCTCAGGATTACGGCCGGTTTTTGTAAATCTTAGGATTTTCAGAATTAAAAAAAAGTAGAATTTTTAGATCTTTTTATTAAAAAGGTACTTACAGGACAAAAAAAATATTTACACAATATAGTGACTAATTAAAAAAACAACTGTGGTCATGTTAATTGCACAAATAAAATCAACACTTATTTATCTATGAAACTTTCTAGTTTTTTCAATCGATGATAAATGTACCTTATATACGGGAGGGGTGGAGTGCATTCGCGCCCAACGTGTGGGCAAGACCTCCGAGAATCGAGATCCCCAGTGAACAAAATTATGAATAATATGACTTTTTAAACGTTTGAGAAAAAAATCTGAAATAGCGACAAATTCTCAGGATTTTGTAAGGAAATCAGGCTTTTTCTCCGGACTTTTAAATTTTTCATCTGGTAACCCTAATCCCGTGGGAATATCGGGATAAAAAGTAGCCTATATGTTAATCCAGGGTGTCAGCTACCTCCATACAAAATTTTACCAAAATTGGTCAAGCCGTTTGAGCGTGACGAAGTAACAAACATATAAACACACCCCCACACTCACAAACTTTCGCCTTTATAATATTAGTGTGATTAGAAAAGAGGTGCAATTTGGGAGTTTGCATGTAGGGGGGTATCAAGAATCCGCTGGGTGCGGAAAGCATAGAACCGGTCGAAGTGGCAGTGCTTGGGGGAGGCCTATGTCCAGCAGTGGACGTCTTTCGGCTGAAATTGATAATGATGATGATAATGTAGGGAGTAAACTGCTGATCCGATTCCGAAAATTCTTTGACTGATAGAAAGCTACACTATTCCTGATTGCCATAGGATATGTTTTATGTTAAAACGAGAACGAAGAAGCGGGTAGAAGTTAGTGTAAACATAATTCGAATAAATGAAATAGTTGGACCGCTCACAATACACTAGCATAGAACTATACTCCAAAAAAGTTCCCTTGCATCACCCATTCAAAACAGAACAATCGCTCCACACAAGTACAAACTATGTACCTACTAACAAAATGGTTGATTTAAGAAAAAACTTGGTTCAACTCGCGCCGTTCACGAGTTTTATGCCCAAGGACTTTCCTATACGTTTTATGGCATCGGCTCTTGACAGTTAAGGAAAGGGTATAGAGCAATTTATTTTTATGCTTTTGCTGTAGGTATATTGGTATTAAATATCGCAGTCAAAAATACTTTTAAAAATATCTGGGTTCCTTTGTATCTGAAACACTGGATAGCAGGGTCTTCGATGCACAACCTATTATCTATTATGATGTAGACTGTGCTATTACCATGTATTCAGTACATGATTCGAAACCCCTAGGGATGAAATCTTTCGTCGGTTATTAAAAAAATTTTGCTACGCCATACATTTTGACCGAGTATATACTTTTGTATGAAACAGCAATTTTTTAAGTGAAAACTTCTTAGGCGCTTTGGCCATTTTTTGCGATACTCGTGACACTGTTACCGTAACCGACACCGCGATACATTCGGATGTGTTCGGCTGTCCACGGGATGTTTTAATGTAGGTATATCCGTTATGTCAGTGATTGATGGCAAAAAAATCAGTTTGTGTTTTGTTCATAAGACGATTAAAAAAATACACACGTAATTGTTCTAGTTTTCACTTCTGTCGGCACTCTCGGAGTGCCATTGTTTTTTTTTTTTTTATAATCGACGAAAAGTTTCTACGCTATGGGAGTCTACATTCATGTGCAGTTTGAATTTATGGTCATAGTTTGCGCGTCAATGCCTTGTCGCCCTGTTTACAACGAATAATTGTTGTAGGGTTACTGAATCTTTTCTGAAGGATTTAATCACCTTCAAAGGTCGCAAGCGCAACATCCAATCATGAAAACTTCACTTCCTACCCTTAAAAGTAATGACTTAAAGGATTTAAAGATCGTAAATTTTAGAGCTAAGGCTGGCTTCATGCACCATTGTAAACTGCAGTCGGCCATTACAACTTCCGTGGAATGATAAAGAGTCGTTGCGTGTTGAATTTTCCTAGAAATAGGTCCCTATAAACAGTAACATCCTGTGAACGTTGATTGTTGAACATGAGCCATGAACATAGCCTCTCCAACTAATAATCTGCAGGCTATTGGTTGATTGTTGAACATGAGCCATGAACATAGCCTCTCCAACTAATAATCTGCAGGCTATATTATCGTTTATTTACAAACGTTGTTTAACGTTAAGTAATGATTAGCAACAGTTTAACCATAGATTTTTGACGTTTAAACGTTTATGATACAGCTTCAAGTTATGATGGTAATTGGTTTTTAACAGTCTTCCGATATTTGAGGATGCGGCCCAAAAGCCATGTAGATACAGTTAACATGTTTGCGCATGTTGATAGTAATAACAATATCGGAATTATTTGCATAGAACCCACCAGAGAGTTTCTACATGTGACAGAAAATTCGAGCGTTTCGACCAAAATACCGTCCAATGAAAATTGGAACCCAAAAAGGTTTAAAACAAAGCGATCCATTCAACCTCAAACAAAAACAGATTAATCCTATACCACTCAAAGAATTGAAATAAAGCCACTTCAAACAAGGGATACTAACTACCCTGACAAAATTGAACGGTTTCAGTAAATAATTCATGACGCACAAAAACGGTCTCGTGTCTAATGTCCACTCATACGCAATCGTGGTGATAGTAAATTAGGGATCTAATTGGTATAATTATCTGGGGCCCCGAAAAGGGCAAATGGCAGGCCTTGAGTTTGACCACTGGAAGTTGTTGAAAGAGTAGGTGAAACCTGAAACCTTTTCATGTAAAAATGTTCATCATCATTACAACAGTCAGCCTATAATATTCCCACTGCTGGGACACAGGCCACCTCTCTTCGAGAAGGGAGTGGGATATAATCTACCACGCGGGCCCAGTGCGGGTTGGTAGATGTCACATGTCTTCGAATTTTTGGTTCTAGGACATGCCAGTTTTCTCACGACGTTATTCTTCACTGTTTTGAGAGACATCGGAGATTTACAAAGTAAAGCGCCTGCCTGGGTAAAAATGTTAAGGGATTAAAATTTCAGAATTGGTCGTGCTCTGGAATTTGACGAAAAAAATTTGACGATGAAGTCACACATAGAAGAGACATGATAGGCTTCATTACGCAACAAACCGTTCAAGCGACAGTAATCCCTAATCTTCCAACTAGAGCAGTTAATTTTCCTGAAGACATTCAAGAACACAACACCAACTAATCAAGGCCTAAATCCCCAATGTCGAATCAGGAAGCATCCAAAAGACAAATCCGAGTAAAACTACTAAAGCAACACCACACAACGCACTACGGGAGTGTTAAACACTGCCGGATCCCGGATCACGGATCCCGTGATCCCTATTAATCCTTGTGTGCGAGTGCCGGTTTTTGCCAGCCCGGAATTCACGCGACGCCCAGATAGAGACCGTACATTAAACCTATTTACCGGCATCGCCAACCGTCACGTTCCGAATGTGAATTTTGATTTGATAACCCTATATGGTAATGAGTTAACAATCCATTTGGATCAGTTGCTGTGGTTGGTTTTGATGAATAATAAAATTGGTTAATCATTTGTGTGTTTTTGTTTTGATGGGTCTACAATTATAGTTAAAGTTTTGGTAGTTTCAGCTCGTTGGAATGTTGACCTAAAGGCTAAAGCTAAAATCCATATGTCTAATATTCATAGGACGCTTATGAAAATTACGTAAAACAACAACAACTAACAACCATGGCAGTTGGGATAACGACTCACTAGTTTCTAACAGGTATACTACCAGGTCGATGACAGCAGGTAAATATAATGTACCCAGAGTTACTAATTACTATGGCGACAGAACCTTAAGAAAACGCGTTCCTTATTTATTGAACACTTTGCCTGCTGACATCAGACATGAAGATAACAAAGTAAATTTCGCACGTAAACTTAAACAATATTTATTAGAGACAATGTAAGCGTAGGTATTATGTAGGTTTAAGCTAGCTGTAATAGAGACTCATCGATCTCACAGTTAAACAGTTAACAGCGTAAGCAGTTTTGTGGGGCAGTGTATTATTGTTAAGAAACTGTGAAGGAATTAAATAAATCATTCATTCATTCAACTGAAAATATTAGAAATTGTAATTGTTAATCAATCGATATATCATTAGCTTCTTCACTCTAGAACATGTCTTTTCTGACCAACATTATAATAATGGTGTTAGTACCATTAACACAGAAGAAAATTAACTAATCCCTCGGCTGTTTTTTTTTTAATCTGTCGCCTTGCGCTATTTTTGCCCCTAGGCACACTACAGGCTAAATCCTATCTGTTATTAATCTTTTATTCATTCTTAGTATACCAGAAAGCTTCTTGTACGCTCTAAGAAGCGTCTAAAAGCGAACGAATGAGTTTTAAGTTTAAATTTTTTTCAGCAAAATGTTCCTCGACATGTTTTAGTTTGGCATATACAGCCGCTCGATTCTGTAAAAATCTCACCGTGAAAACTTAGGTGAAGTGAGTTTGTTTTTGCTAGGAATTGACACTATTGACAGCTCACTCCACGCTCACTTCACCTAAGTTTTCACGGTGAGATTTTTACGGAATAGCACCGCAGGTCTTGCAGGCTGACAAGGACATCGACGTGCTGTTACCATGGATTCAATACAATGACATGATTCTGAACACCCCTGTGTTGAAATTTTTCATCTGTTAGAATTCGGTACTAGAATTGTAGCGGTATCAAACGCCACATGCGAACAACGCGTCATACTGACGTCCGCAAATCCTGCATCGCGCAAGCAGAGTTTACCGTGCAACTAGCATAGATACAACGGCCCGACATGAATCATTGGGCAGTTGCTCGCCAGACACAACACCCGTCTGGTCGGAGGATCCTCCCTTTGCTATAGAGTATAAGTGAACGTCACACCCTGTTCCTAATACCTCTATAGAACCATGTGTTGAATTCATGAGTTCAGTTTGCGCGTCGGTGTTCCTGGCACACTGAATCATGCGTCTATAAGAGCTCAACTGTTACTAATGAGACCCAATTACTTTTTCTATTGTTACCGAACTTAATAAGCTTGCCTACAAGACAAGGGTATAATATCCAACTATAGATTTAATTGATTTCTAAAATACAGGGTGTTTGGAAGATGAGTGCAAAGCTTTAATAGTTGACACCATTTACAGTATTTTGAACCATACATGTCTTAGACGAAGTATATATTTTTAAATACACTACTGGAAAAAAAAAAAAACACACTTCGTCTAAGACATGTATGTCTCAAAATGCTCTAAATGGTGTCAACTGTCACACCCTTATAGCTTTGCATCCAGCTTCCAATCACCCTATATAACAATTTTACGTTGTTATTTTCTAATGTTTTCTTTCTTCAAACGTTCACCCTATTTCCTCTATTAACAATTCTTTGTGTGGGGGAGTCGTGAAATATTACCAATAGAGGGCTATTAGTAATATTTCACGACTACCCCACATAGGAACCGCATTTGTTTGAAGGTGCAAGATGCATTGGCAATGAGATTAGAATGAGTATTGAGCACTGTTTACTTTATGGCATATTTATTCAAAGGGCAATTTGCACTAAGGGAATCGGTCATATTCACAAATATTATTTTTTGGCTCCCCACAAGTTCTAAAGCAATATTTGTTTCTATACAGGGTGGCACCCATGAATTTAGCACATGATTCTAGATCCCGTAGCGTAGACGTCGGTTATCAAAACAAATCTGCTGTTTCATAGAAAAGTGTAACACCTACGCGGTCAAAATGTATGTAAAAGCGATTTTTTTTATATAACCGTCGAAATATATCAACGCAGGGTTCAGAATCATCTGCTGACTTTATGGTTACAGTTTGCGCGTCGATTTTCCTGCCACCCTGTATAGCCACCTAATGCATTTTCATTTCTTCAAGTGCCCATTCATATTGGGGCCGGAATTGATGGGCCATTTTAAAATTGAATTTATAACTTATTTCATCGCTGTGGAGAAGTAGGGGAATGCTTTTATATCTACACTAGCAGCGCCCCGCGGTTTTACACGCATAAGAGTCGATCCCGTAGGAATATCGGGATAAAAACTATGCTATGTCCTTTCCCGGGACTCCAAACTATCTCTATACCAAATGTCATCTAAATCGGTTCAGCGGTTTAAGCGTGAAGAGGTAACAGACAGACACACTATCGCATTTATAATATTAGTATCTATGGATATTTCATTTTTAAGGCCCAAACGTCACTGAAAGAGCTCAGCGGTGGCCCAGGGCAACGGCCCCGACTTACGAGTTGTAGGTCGGGTTCGAACCCAGGCGCTTTACTTTGTGTAAATAATTTCACCACCCCTGCTCTCAAAACGGTGAAGGAAAACATCGTGAGGAAACCGACATGTCCTAGAACTAAAATTCGAAGACATGTGACATCTACCAACCCGTACTGCGCCCGCGTGGTAGCCCAGACCTCTCGAAGAGAGAAAGCCTGCGCGTGACCCAGCAGTGAGAACATTATAGGGTGATTATGCCAAGTCACTGAAAACAATTAACTTGGCATTCGTTAAACTTGAAAAGCAATGATGTATGAAATATATACGTTTAGCGTTCAGCGTATTTGTTTTAATTTACTTGTGTACAGACACGCCAGCACATCAAGCTACCCGAAACTGTCAAATTTTTCCAATCAACTTTGAACCTTACGCTTTAGTGATAAAGTTGAAAATCTATTAAAGAAATTTGACAGATTGTAGTAGCTTGATGTGCTGGCGTCTGTACATTGTGTTAAGTGACTGGTCATGCAAGCGAGCCTAAAATTTAAATTGTAGGCACAGTTATTAAACTTAACATTCCTGTAGAAACAGCCAAGCACCAGCTTTTTACAGCCCGCCATTGTTACCTCCGTCGGTGTGACGTCATAAAATGGCGGCCACACAACCGCCGCACGTAATTTTGAACTGATGACATTCGCAATTTAAAATGTCTCACCCTAACAGCGACAGTTTAATGAGCATTTTAATTGCGGCCCTACCCGTGTCCATTACGGGGATATCAAGCGAACATCGACCTTAATGCCAGGTAATAACGGCTAATATTACGCCACTTAAACTGTGTGGAACTAAAAATCCTCTTTGCTACGTCTAAAAGTTTGTGGAGTTACTTTTGGGTTGATGTGAAATGTTTTGTTTTTTGTTGGGGCTTCATTTGATGTTAATACAATGTGACATTTGCTTTCGAAAAGAAAATGTTCTTTTGAGGAAAAAAATACATGTAAGATATTAAATATTATAAAGAGGTATTTTTTTTTTGTCTGTATGTAGTGGGTAATCTCTGGAACTTCCAGTCGGATTTGAAAAATCTTTTTGCATTTGATAGCCCAATTCTTGAGGAAGGCTGTAGGCTATTTAACATCACGCTATGACCACATAATAAACAATGACCCTCAGGAGCAGGGCTCTGAACCGGTTTAAAAAGAGCGGTTAATTTCGATTAAGTACCGGTAAATATATCGTTCCTTCATTAACCGGTTAAACAAGTGAACTTTTCTTATGAAACCCAAATGATAAAGGTTACCGGTTACTTAAGCACAAACGGTTTTGACACCCAAATTAACCAGTTAATTCCGTAATAAAATTTTGTAACTAAATGATATCGCAACGTCCAGACCGTGCTCGCGAGAGTGGCGGGGGCCAGGGGGGGGGGTTCAAACTTGGTTTTAACCGGTTAATTTCCACTATCAAAACCAAAATTCATGAAAAACCGGTTTCCCGCATAAACCGGTAAAAACCGGTAAAGTGCAAACCTTAACCTAAATCGATTTCGGTTTGGGGTGAATGACCGTAACCGGTTAAGAATTTTAACCGGTTTCCGAGCCCTGCTCAGGAGTCGAACAAAACGAATAATAGTCTGAAAGAACGCTACGCAAATAAACGTATTTGCTTTCTTTCTTTCCAAGCGAAAACGAAGTGATAGCGCAGGCAGGTGATGTGATGTGACAGGGTGGGTCGGGGGCACAAGAAATTTCACGCGGACGAAGTCACGGGCAGAAGCTAGTAAAAATATAACCAAGGCACAGTAAATATATGAACACTACGGAAACCACGTACTAACGTTCGAAACAGCACACTCACACAGACGCGCGCATCTACGGTACCCCTAAGCGGCACCCGTGGCTGAGAGCACCGCGACCATAGATTCCGTGACCGCGACTATCGCTAGGGGTACCGTAGATGCGCGCGTTTGTGTGAGCGTGCCGTTTCGAACGTTAGTACGTAGTTTCCGTACTGTTCATATCTTTACTGTGATCAAGGTGAAGGACGGTCTGGAGTGTAGAAAAATATTTTCCCGCCATCGCGTGTCACAAGACAGTTTCACTCAACGCAAGACACCCCAAGTAACTTGACAGTTTTAATTAAATATTAATTACTACATTGCAGGGACAAGAATTATTAAAGATTTATTCCATTGTCCGTTTCCTTGCCTAGGACACGCATGTTCATACAAACGGCTGTGAATACAGAGTCAAATTAAATTAGCTAGCGAAACTTTGCAGACGTTATAGGTAATAATAATATATATCTAAACACGAACAAAAATAAAATGGATTTGTTGGATTTTTATTAGGGGTAAACGACCGCTGGTAGTGTTGTTTCTTGAGTTGAGAAAATCTGTTTTCTTTTGTTTTATCGTGATTAGATATTACACAAAAATTAATAAACTATCTACACTAAGTCAAATGACTTTCTACACCAACGGCGGTGGATGACCCTAGAAAAAAAACCATCCAATTATATAATTTTTTACTTTATCATATTTGGATATCGATTCATCAAGTTTGCGGAGTTTCGCTAACTAATTTAATTTGACCCTGCCTACCCCAACATAAGGTAGGTAAGTGCGTGTTTGATCCGTACGAACATAGTGTTGTAATGACGTCATCTGTCAAGTTTGACGCGTTGCGTGGGCAAGCCCCCAGCCGGGGCTAGATTAATGATGTCATATGTAAACCACGGGACCCCAAAATACCGCTTTGTTTTTATTGTTTAATATTTTATTAGTTTTTTTGGTAATTTTACGGTTTCGGGTTTCGGTTTTCTTTTTTGAGATCATAAAAATAAACTGTAGCTTCTGCCTGCGACTTCGTTCGGGTGAAATTTCTTGTACCCCTGAGCTAACCCGTCGCATCGCATCGCCTGCCCGCGATATTACTTCGTTTTCGCCATTGACATATATATTACTAGCGTAAGGACCGGGCTAACGGCGCGACTAAATGGCACCAACGCGCTGGCCCTAAAATGACGGTTTTAGGGCCAACGCGACTCAGTTGACAGTGGTGCGCGCGAACTTCGAAATTCGAACGAAGAACTTCTATGTAAAATGTTCAGACGGGCGTATCCTTACTTTTGAAATCATTGGTTTTCGCTTATCGTTCGTTCTGATTTTCTTCTTTTTGCTCGGCTCCTAAGAATTCCTTCCTCAAGAATTGGGCTATCAAATGGAAAAATAATTTTTCAAATCTGACCGGTAGTTCCAGAGATTAACGCGTTCAATCAAACTCTTCAGCTTTATTATTAGAATATAAACGTACCTATATCAAACCACAGTATTTACTATTCACGCCAATTTTCTATAGCTATAAGAAAGTATTGACAGTTGGCAATAGACTGCAGAATGCAAGCGTCTGATTGGTCGATAGCAGTCACGGACTCACGGCACGAAGTTCTAATTTCAATTTTTAGTAGTTGAACTCAGTCATGCTATTGGGTAATATTTGACGGCAGTGAACGACTTAGGTGTTCTAGTTTTGAAATTGAATTTAGAAGTTTTATTTCAAGTCGTTGTTGGTTATATTGTTTTGGATGTTAATAAAGACTATTTTAATACTTACACGGAGTAAGAAAGAAAATTGGGATGTAATAACGTCATCTGAATTCTGAAGTAGACAACAAGGAAACTTACTCGCATTACGAACATTTAATTTCGTATTGTGAATTTATTAAAAAAAATACCTCTCCAGTCTCCACACACTAAGAAAATTCCCACAACATTTTACCAATCCGAAAATAGGCGATTACACGTTGTTTTAATAGTTACTTCCGGAGTAAAAGTTAAGGATACAAAATAATATAATAAATAACGTCATCTGAAGTAGACAACAAGCGAATTACTCGCATTACAAACTTTACACTTCGAATTGAGATACACAATTTTTGAATTAGCATACACAAAATGGCTCCTAAAATTCGTTCCTGTAGAAAATAAAAAATACCAACAAAAATCCTACAAAATTTTACGAATCGTCGCTTACACGGTCCAAAATGGCGCGAGCCGATTTTCTTTTTAATTTCCAAGCTGAGTCGACTGCTTCTAGTGGCTAGAAGTGGCATTCGAAATACGAATTTGAGAACGCATTCGGATAGAGCCATTGATATACATACACTAGATTAGCAATTACCGCGCCAAGGCGTTGCCACTGGGCTTGAGACCACAGTCTCAATCGTAGCTAATGTCAGTTCAGTGCTCTGTATGACGCCAACCGAAGTTAGCCGAGTGAAAATTACCGCCAAAATGGGAAAATGCGTAGTGAAAGAGTGCGATTCGAGGTCACAAAAACACAATAAATTAACCGGAATTACTTTCCACGCGTAAGTTTATTGTTTCTGTGTTTATATCAACGTAAAAACGCAATAAAAATAAATAAAATGTAGAATTTTGTAAATTAGGTTCAATGTTGCCACTAAAAACTTAGTTTTAGTTTCCCACATTATGTGGGAGTTTTTAATTTATAGAGTATGTGATTTAAAATATTTATAAAACTAAATGTGTGACAATGTGTAACAAAAAAATAACATTGTAACATAAAAATAATTGTTTTTAAATATTTAAATACATAATTCAAAAATAACGTTCATAACGTTTAATGTTTTTTTTTTGCGTTTTTTATGGCTTAAAAAGTTGGGTAAAATTTCGCATGGCTAGGCAACACCCTCCCGCCATTGCATGTTTATATTGCGGTCTTTGTCTAATCTAAGCGACGGTATTATTCTTGCGACTTGTGTAAGTGAGACAGATATATGTTTACTTTTAAATACGTAGTGGTTTCAAAGCTACGTCGTCGCGTTTAAATAGTGGTTACATTTTTTTGACACATTTTAATGAGGTTTGCTTCTCTAGTTATTTAGCTCAATGGATAGAGCAATCTCGGACGACTACGTACGTGGTTGCGCGACTCAAGCTCCCTTAAGATGAGTATACACTACAGAATTTTCTCGAGCATTTCCATGTAACGTTCTTACGAATGCTACAATACAGGCAAAAGCTCAGTTTCCAAAAGCATTTCCATGTAATGTAACGTACCTGCGAATGCTCGACGCTGCGTTCGACGTAATGCTTACTGCGAGTGAGCATTTACTTCTGTAACATTTATTTCTACCTTGCGTTCATTGTTTAAATGTCCATAAAATGTTACACCAATACGCTCATTGGTTTTTAAAGTCAGATTGTAACAAAATATCGAGCGTCGTGTTCGAAGTGCGGTTCGATAATAATTGAACGTTCAAAGTTGATCACGTGATTCAACCATGAACTTTGAACGTTATTATCTTGGAAACGTGACACTTTCCGGGGTTTGGTCTTAAAATGTTTTCTGTTTGCACTGATGTCACCTATCGTACCATTTTCGAAATGGCGCGCAGTACGTAAGTATGCCACGATCTTCAAAATCTTTAAAAACGAATGCTCGATGTTCTGTTACAAGTAAATGCTCTAGTCTATACTCACCATAAGAGCAGCGTTATATGTGAACGTGTTAGAAATCGTATATAAGTTTAGTAATATTTTATGACGAAATTGATTTAGAATATACATTATACACGCATTCCGAGGTTTCGGTGTGAGGCTGTGAGCGTTGACGACACCGTTATCGCATTAGGCGACAGGATTTTATGGGTAGGTACCGCTTTTTGTGACGTGCAAAAATTGTCGTGATGTCGTTCATAATCATCCCCTGCTGAATAATAAGCTTTCAGTTCAATTCAGTTAATCCAATTCAGATTCAATACAGAAATAAAGAAAAATAAGTTGATTTGCCAGAGAAACAAATAAGAAAAGTGAACTCGAATTAAAAAATAATTGTAATTGCATTGTAATGTCTCACGGGAAGCATGTTATGTTGAGGATGTTATGTTTATAATAGAAAATATAGTTTATACTATACCTTCTCGGAAAGTACCCTTTAGTGTTTTAAAGATGAGGCAGAAAGTACGTCGTTACTGCTGCAATTTGAGAGTCAAAAATCCATTGTTAACGTGCTGAGCGGGCAGAAAAAGTGTATGAAAGGGTTTTTAGGGTTCCGTACCAAAAGGGTAAAAACGGGACCCTATTACTAAGACTCCACTGTCCGTGTGTCCGTCTGTCACGTATCTCATGTACCGTGATAGCTTGACAGTTGGAAATTTTCACAGATGATGTACACTGGACAGCAAAGAAACCGGGCCACCCGCCACCTTGGAACTCTGATTCAATTTTCTCAAAAAGTATATAACTTACAATATCAAAGTTATACCCACAGAAAGTACGTTTCATGCTGATTAAAATGACTATAAATTTATTCTAAAGTATCGTCAACTCACATTGTAATTAAGCAACAAACACAATGCTAACGATTTGTTCTGTTTTGACTAGAGTTCGCGAGTAGCGTTATTTTTTTCTACAATGAGGGAAGTCGGATATTTCTTATCATTTCTTTAGTTTTTGTCCATAGTTTCCTCAGACGCGTGTATTTTTGCTCCTTTTATCGGTCAATAATGTATACGACACCTCAGGAAGCAGCTCTAGCTGTAGCACTACTTCAAGCAGGCGTTGCGCAACGTGAGGTCGCTCGAAGACTTCGAATCAGCAGATCTTCGGTGCAACGAGTTTACAGACGGTACCTAGAGACTAGAGCATTCGGTAGCCGTCCAGGTACGGGCAGACCTAGGGCTACATCAGTAGCAGATGATCGTTATATCCAACTTAATGTTCTGCGAAATCGCCGCCTCAACGCAATTAAAGTCCAACAAAGTCTGCGTGACGAACGCCAAGTGGTTATAAGTTCAGACACCGTCAGAAGGAGACTTGCTGAACGGAACCTGACTCCAAAGAGAGCTGCAACAGGCCCAGCATTAACGGTAGCCCACCGTCGAGAACGACTTGAATTTGCTCGAGAGCATAGGGATTGGATGTTAGAGCAGTGGGGTAATGTACTCTTCACTGATGAGACCAGGGAGAGTCTACATGGAAGAGATCGACGTCAGAGAGTATATCTTCGCCCTGGAGAACGTTATTCTCAATGTTGCATCGAGGAAACTATTGCTTACGGAGGAGGATCTGTAATGGTCTGGGGCGGCATCTCGTAAACCGTACATACAGCGTTATTTTTCATCAAACCGACGGGCGCTACACGTGGATTGACTTCTCATCGCTATATTACTGAAATCCTCGCAGACCATGTGGTACCTTACGCAGGATATATCGGGCAGGATATGCAGTAGATGCATGATAATGCACGGCCTCATGTTGCTCATGTGGTGACCCAGTATCTACGCGACGTCAGCATTCGTACGATGGACTAGCCAGCTCGAAGCCCGGACTTGAATCCGATAGAAAACTTATGGGATGAGCTGAAACGTCGGGTTCGAGCCCGAATACCTGCTCCAACAAGGCTTCCAGAGCTGCGAATCGCAATTGAAGAGGAGTGGAATGCAATTCCCCAAGATTTCATCGTCAGGCTCGTAAGGTCGATGAATACGAGGATGCTGGCAGTTTTTATCCGAGCAAGGGGAGGGTATACTGAACACTGATCAAAAACTTTTTTAAATGTTTTTTCTTTATTTCTGGCTTTAATTTAATTTTCATTTCATGATTACTAACGATTAACACGACTGGAAAACGACTCTTCGTTGTAAGATCCTTAATAATTACTTAATAAAATTGATTAATCCCAATGAGTTTCCATTCATTTTAATCATAATGAAACGCACTTTCAGTATGTATAACTATGATAGCTGTAAGTTTTATACTTTTTGAGAAAATCGAATCAGAGTTCCAAGGTAGCGGGTGGCCCGGTTTATTTGCTGTCCAGTGTATTTCTGTTGCCGTTGTAAAAACAAATACTAAAAACAGAATAAAATAAATATTTAAGGGGTGCTCCTATACAACGAATATGTGTTTTCTTCGGCATTTTTGCCTTGTGGTACGGAACCCTTCGTGTGCGAGTCCGACTCGCACTTGGCCAGTTTTTTTTTTTAATTTAGGGCAATTCAGTAGCTATTCTAATAACATATAAAAGTTTTTATCTAAGCGCAAAATGATACTGGCCACATACTAATCCTGAACATTCGAACCAATATTAATCTCCCTGACAAAAGAATTACATTGATAACGATAACGCACTTGAGTAGGTACGTCATTGAAGGCCTTAATCACTGTAACAATTTTAATATAAACTCTACTAAAAAAAAATGTTTTATTTTCCTCGTAGGTATAGTATAAAGCACTATGTATCACTCGAAAGAAAGTGCGATTCCCATGTCGTGTGTATTTACACAAACTTCACTCTCGTTAGTAATCGGTCACTTTCTCCCCTCGGTGAACATTGTACTATTTCTTCTTAGTTAACTGGTGAAAATGTTTCCTCATAAAGTCTATTCAAACTTATGTTTCAAATTAATAATTATAATTTCAACTTCATTTTAATGTTAATTAAGTTGATTTCAGAGTGACTAGCACTATTGAAAAAGGTATAAAAATGTTTGAAGTCGTAGCGTAAACTGAACTTTATTGTGTAGGATTTAAAGTTATTTTTCCGTAAACTCATATTTGTTTACATTTTTGGCAAATAAATTGCGAATGCAGATTAGACGACAACACGATATTAAGATTCGAGATTAGATAGTTACTATGTGAAAACCTACCTTCAGACATTTTATTATTCATTTGTTTTTCTAAATCTTTCCAGTTGCAGTAGAAACATGTTATTATTATTATTTATTCATCAATCAAGTAACATAGACTCATACAATTATTAGGCATACAATGTCAAAAGCAATAATTACACTTAAAAACAAAAAAAAATTAATAGAAAATAGAAAAATTAAATAAAATAAATAAAAAGTTATGCATTGCCTATAAAAACTAGTGACTTAATACGAACTCGTGACTTCTCGGTTCCCAGTCTAATAATTCAGGCGCAGTGCCAACGGGGTCAAAAGTAATATTTTCTAGCTTATTTGTATTTTTGGGACAGACGAAAATCTGGTTCTGTGAAGATGGTTTCTATACTCTATTTATTATTACGATAATAGTACTCAAAGCGACCAATCTTAGCGGAGATCAACCTTCAGCGCAGGAGATAGTATAGTGCAGAAGTGTGTGCGCAGACACCGCAGACACAGGTGCCCTCTCTCTTCCTTCTCTCATAGTCCGATGGGTAAGCAATCCGACACGACCGGAGAGAGCTCAAGCGCAGTACCAACGAATTATCGTGCTTTCCGAGACAGGGGAACTAACGCTAACTTCCAAACTCCGGGACTGTTACTAAGAAATTCCTAATGGCAAAACCCAATGACAATTTGTCCGACCTGGGAATCGAACCCAAGACTCCATACTCAGCAGTCAGCGCTTCGACGTCGAGAACAACGGTGCAGTTATTATTATAATAATGTTACACCAAAGCATCATCATCATCTGCCTAGCCTTTTCCCAACTGTGTTGGGGTCGAATTCCAGTCTAACCAGATGCAGCTGAATTCCAGTATTTTACATGGAGCGACTGTCTATCTTATCTCCACAACCCATTTACTGGGTAATACGATACCCCTTGGTAAGACTGGTTGTCAGACTTTCGGGGTTCTGACTACCCGTAACGACTGTCAAAGATCCACGAATGACAGCCGGGACCAACGGCTTAACGTGCTTTCCGAGGCACGGAGGGGTCACACATCCACAGACCAACCGCGGCAAGCGTAGCTTAACCTGATCGATCGACCTGTGCGGCTTATAATAAATAAATAATAATTTTACATCAAAGTATCGAATCTCATCTGGATCTAAGGACCAAGAACCTTTTATAATAGAAAGATTACATTCCAACTCACCCCCACAAGTCATCGGAAAAGCATCTTATAAAATTCTTATTAGCAGACTTCAATTGAGAGACCCTTGTTGACGTGGGGGTGTGAAAAACACCCCTCCCCCTAACTACCCTTCCTTTTACATAAATAACTACGAGATGGCAACTATTTGATTAGCCAGAGGGATGAGGGTTGCGAACCCCTGCGTTCCTGATTAAATGCATTTCCCTAAATGGAATTTATTTTTCGATCAACACGTAATATTTTATTAAGAATTTCATTAGGCACGTTATTTTTCATAACGTCATTCTTTATTAGATTAAAAGCTCATTTACGTGTTGAAGGAGGATTTTATGAAATGAGGCGGGTTATTAAAATGCGTGGGGTTGTTTATAGAGAAATTATAAATGGATTGAATGAGCATAGGTTTACGTACGGTGAGTTAATTCTCCAGCTTCGTATACGGATTTTCAGGTTTAATCTAGGTCATATTTTATATTAAGTATCTAGGTAATTTTTGAATTGAAAACTTCTTTTGGCGCGTTGGGATTTTTTTGAGACGGGGAAAAAACCATTGAATTCGCGCCTCTGTTACCGTAAGCGACACCGCGCGTGTTTTGTTTATAAGACGATTAAAAAATTACCCCCTTCGGATACATGTGTTCGGCTGTCCTCGGGATGTACCTACTCGGTTTTAATGTATATCCGATATGTTAGTGAATGATGGCAATGTATTCTGTTTGTGTTTTGTTTTCACTTCTGTCGGCACTCCCGGAGTGCCACTGTTTTTATTTACTGGCACAGGGGCGTGAGGATTGTCACATAAAAAGACAGGCCTGTGCTGCAGCAGTGGGTAAAATCAAATGGCGGATGATAATGACGATTAATTATATTGATTTTGACCAAACGGCCAATTCCCATAATTAAAAACGTTCAAAATGTAGTCGCGATCTCATCTCAGCGAAAATCAATGTCAAAAACTTGTCAAAAATGTAGGGAAATTAGAGGTAGGTACTTTTGACAGATTGAGACTGAGATCAGGAGAATTGCCCCTCTGATTTATTTATTTATAGTTAACACCAATTCACGTACCAACTAAGCAACTGATGTTAGGTATAAACGTAAACGAATCAAAAGGTTAAAGGAGTATAATATGTAAGGAACTGTAGTTTCCGCTTACCCCCCTTTTTTTTGGGTGGGAAATCATCAAATGACCTCCCGCTCTGGGCGGAGCGGAAGGGAGTGTCAGACTCTTACTGACTAAAATCCACCCGTGTTCCTTCCTTAGCCCTTTATGTTCCGGGCCAGCGGTAACCCTTTCGGACAATCCCGCTAACCCGGCAGGCTTCGGCCCTTCTGCTTACCCCCTTGCTTACTATGGAAACAAGGCGTGAGTTTACGTATGTATGTATTTTTACACGAACCAACTGCCATAAATCTTTACCTAGTATGGATGCTGCAAAAAAGTATAAACGAAAAAAAGATAATTATGAACATAACGCTTATCTTTTCAGGCAAGCAGTAAGATTCAATGTAACAAGGGTGCCTTAAGGTTTATACTCGATTGAGTTAACGATTATTGCGATCTTTACACCCGTTCAGAGCCCTCCCTTATAGAGCCTTAAGAAAAACACGTTAGTTAACGAATTACTTACCTTAAGCCCTATTTACACGATGCTGTAAGCGTGACAGCCTGGTGTTTTCGTGTAAATCGGAAGATCTTATTGGAAATGCCAATGTCTTTCTTAGTCACTCAGTTTTTAGGGTTGCGTACTCAAAAGGTGCCAACGGAACCTTATTACCAAGCCTCTGCTGTCCGTCCGTCTGTCTTCGGTCTGTATCTCATGAACCGTTAGGTAGACAGTTGAAATTTTCACAGTGTAGTATACGTTAAATATGCCTGAAATGACATAAAATTGCTCGAAGCCTATCTAACGCCGTGTTTACACCAGGATATAAAACATGTATTTTACACGTTGCGTCTACAGTTTTCATTTATCGTTTACACCTAAAAAACTTGGCAAAAAAATGTCAAAAAGGTGAACAAAAAAGTTGACTTATTTTGACAAGTCTTTTACAACACTTGTCCGATATTTACAAGAAACATGCACGTGCTTCCACTTGCCTCACCACGAATATGAACGTTCGCACATTGCGAATCATGCGATGAGCGCCGTGCGCTGTGCATGCCTCGCAATGTTTGTATCCGCCTTAACACAATTGGTATATGGATGCAAACGCGGGGTAAGCCAGCTTAATATACCCTCAGTTTGTCCCTTGAATATCAAATCAAGCCTCTATACTCCTGTGTCTACAAACACCTGACAGTGTCAATTCTGGTTAAGGCTTTCAAAGCTTATAGCGTGCTCTATCTATATGTAAACCCACAGTATATGTCACAGAGTATACAAGCACAGAAGGTTTACTTACAAATACAGCCGATCTCTTCTGTAAAAACTTCACAGTGAACATTTTGGTAAGTGACCTGTCAATAACGTCAATCCCTAGCATCAGGTGGAATGATAGCTCACTTCACCCAAGTTTCCACGGTGAGATTTTTATCCGACTTCAAAAAAGGAGGAGGTTCTCAATTTGGATGTTTATATTTTTATTTTACGGAAAAGATCGGCTGGCATCCGGATGCCTCCATCTTTTCCGTAAAAAAAAAAATATATAATGTCAAACATTATATTCTCGGGAATATAATGTTTGACAGCTCACTTCAAACTAACTTCATCTAAGTTTTCACGGTGAGATTTTTACAGAATAGCAATACGACTCTGGTTTCAATAGCATGCTTTGATTGTCAACAACAACAAACATCATTGAACATTGATAGTCACTGGATTGACATGACATCCAACGGTAACATGGGTCATTTAATGACTTCCCACCCAAAAAAAAAAACAGGAGGGGGTAATCTTCGAAACTACTGAACTACTGATGCGATTCCAAAAACTTGTTGACTAGCACTGTATACAAGGTGTTAATGGAATAACCCAAAACCTCTTAAGAGGTCATTGTACTCATCATTATGAACAACTTTTACTATGGGGCCAAACCTGAAATCGCGAAAAAAAATCAGCTATTCCCTACATTTATGTTCGCATATCTCGTTAAAATGTAGGGAACAGCTGATTTTTTTTTCGCGATTTCAGGTTTGGCCCCATAGTAAAAGTTGTTCATAATGATGAGATGACCTCTTAAGAGGTCATTGTACTGACCTCTTAAGAGGTTTTGGGTTATTCCATTAACACCTTGTATATATTTTATGTTAAAACAAGAAATTGTTCTCCTAGCCATTGAAGGTCGATTACATTAACTAATTGGAGTATCGATTGTTTAAGTCTCGAACACAATTCTTGGCATAGCAACCATTTCCCAGCCCCTCATCAGCCTTCATGAGAAGTGAAGCTTCTGCTCCCCACTCTATCACTCTGTGGTCATCCTACATATATTCTAAGCACCCTCTCTCGATCGGACACAGCAATTAATAGGGACGTTTGGCAAAACATGGCCCTCAGATATTTCATGGGCCAGAACATTCGGCTAACGGCGCGAATCAAGAGCATGACGACATTAAACACCATATGTACGAGGGAGAACATATCATTTGATCGGACGATAATTTAGAAGGGAATGGACAATATTGCGGAGTATTATTTATGGGGCTATGACTATTGTGTATCGGGAATTAAGATTTAAATATAGGGGAGTAAGAATATTTTTGTAAAAGCCTTGGATAACAGTTTGAGAGATACTAAATAGTCATAAAATATGTCCAGACAGAAGGCCGGAAGGCGTCTTAGAAAAACAATGGACTACGAATAGCAAATTTTATAGATCATGAATTGATGATACTTCAGAAAAAAATGGCAGATGATCAAGACTAGAATGTTTATTGACTGAATCCTGAAAGAATCCCGGTAGGCATGACTTAGTTTCAAAACCTTGAAACCCTAAAGATAGGACTTGCTTCAAACCATATCCAATATATCTCGCAAAATTATTTCTCAGCGAAACCACTTTAATTAATTACTACAAATTGTTAGAAAACAATTACACCTATCCTACCACTGATTACAGAAACCACTAATCTCAAAAACACTACATTTCTCTATCAAATAATTCACACAAACGGATCATTAACCGTAACATTCTCTAATAGCGTGAAGAACAAGTCGTCATTAAGCATATGTGCGACTCCCAGTCGCAATATGGGACCTAGTTTATGGAAAAAAATGTAATAACTTACTTCGTAGGGGGAGTTGCTTCGGTTCGCGAATTGATTCGAGCAAGCTGGGAGAAAAAGACGAAGACTGCTTTAAAAGTAGCTGAGAATGAAATAGTCTTGAACATGTAGTACAATGTGGATGGTACTAAGGATGGTAATGATGTAATCTCCACGCCTGGCAGTGGGACTGGTGATCACAGATCATTAGTAATCTAATTTGACAGGAGGATACCTATTGATACTCATCCTATTGGTTGCTTAATCTCAAAGTCGTCTTTTCCAACTCACTCCGGGAAAAAATGGCATTCAAATATACTCCTTGCAAGACACAAAAAAGGGTCTTAAAGAAAAAACAATTAAACTTATAACAGTAACAAAATATCCGTAGATAAAGGGAACAATAAGAATCTTAATACCTACTGAAATTGGAATCCCTCTGTACAAACAAGACATGACCATGAACAAACGTTGGTCGGCAACACCAATGTTTGTCGCATTGTGGGATTGGTAACCGCAACACTGATTGCGGAAGGCAGGCGGATCGTTTGTACACGGAGTGGTAAAGAAACAGACTGAGAAAATAATAATAAACGAGGGGAATGAGCATGCAGTTTATTTTATATTAGATAACAAATATGTACACAAAAGAACAATTCAAAAGGAAAAATCCAATTATGTCACAAATGCATCCATTTGAATCAAAACATAATCATCGATCTAATTCAAAATCAGTCACACCATACTAATCCATATAAAAATCACAAAAAACTCCCAAATTGCTATTAACATAGTAATGGCCAAATCGAACACATTCTCAAACGAAGAAACATGGGCAATATATGGGGAATGTACCCTATCTACCCTAATTTGGGGCGAGAACACCCCCTCGGGAGTGTTACAATGAGCTGATATCAAATTGGCAACATTCATACGTAATTGCATTTTATTACAAATATTGTGCCCGCGGGCTAAGGCCCGGGCTATTTCCCTGCCCTGCTTGACTCAGCAGGGAACTCAAGCTGCGAAATTACCCAATATTTTAGTTTTTGGAGGGTAGAATACAATGAATTTTGGAATTATAGGCTGTCAAACATCAAACGTATGGACTTTTGTGTGCATGCTGGGTCTATTGAGGAGATTGTAATCTTGATTGTTAGTCGTGTGCGCAGTTAGGTTTTACTTTTGAAGGAGTTTATTTATTATTACCTATAATAATGGATGATGATGATAATAATGGATATAATGTATTTGGAAGTCCACCACATATTTGTGGAAAAAATGTTCAACTTATTTTTTTTTACAAACTAATATTATATTATATCAATAAAATTAAGTCCGAAACATAAACATTTGAACTGGCGTATGTACAAATACAAATTTTACGACAACGCTTCATGTTATTTAATTCTTAATTTACATAAATCTTAAGCTACATGCAACGCCGAGAAAGAAAATCTAGTGTAGATACATTACCACATGCTATAAATTCTTCAAAAACTCCAATCCTATCGGGACCTTCACACCCACATACCTGAAATAAACAGAATAATTGTATCAATATTATATATTTACACAAGTGTATAAATGTTTCTAGTGTATCCGCTGCCCTGAAGGACAACGAACTCGATGGCAAACGAAAAGCAGATCTGGACCAATGATCAAAGTCAATGAGTTCAAATTGAGTTTAAATATGTAGATTTAGTGCCTTGCCTTCAGAATTTATTCATCCTTTTTATTTTAAGGGCTATGAACGGATAATAGGTACAGAAAAAATGAGTACCATTTATTATTTTGTACATCTTTCCTTTCATACATATTTATGACTTTCATATGTTCTGCCTTTCCACGTTAATTATATCAGAGTCATGGAGCGTTTAAGACTGCTGTGAAATAATGGTGAAAAAGTTTGCTTAGTGGACTTGTAGGTAGGTATATACTCCAGAATTTGGTCAATATTAGTCCACGATATTTTTCATCAGAGTTTAATGTAACCAAATTTGGCAGAACCATCAATCATCGAATTGAACTCCAATTTTGACAATAAACCTAGGTATTGACTTTTGCACTAATCACAAAACTGTAACCATATACGAGTTCAACATTTCGTAAATAAACCAAATTAACAAAATAACAAATATTGTTAAATCTTATTAAACTAAAATGTCAATATAATTGCGATAGACATACATAAGCCTAAAGCAATGTATTCTGAAGGTGAATATCCTATAGATACAGATACAAATAGAAAATCAGATTTGGGCCGCATACACTACAGAGGGAATATGTATGACTAATAAGCCAGGCAGAACTCTACGGAGTTTGGATACATAACCAGTGTGTAATTGGCTTTAATATTGTAACACCAATTCGCGTTCGCTCGCTGCCAAGATGGAGAAGTTCTGGAGATATTAGGTGACTTTCAGTCAGCAACTAATTGTCGAAGACCGGTTATTAAACCGATAATATTGCAGCTGTAATCTCTGGAAGGCATTAGAAAGAAACAACTAAAAATTAATACTGAAGCATTTTTATCTGTAGACGCTTGAAATCTAAGAATCACGGAAAATTTAAAATAACAGATCGCAATGTAATTTTAAGCCACCCTTAAAGTTAAGTCGATAACTGATTATAAGAACCGGATAACCGAACAACTTTGTGTTTTTGATAACTTAACAATTTATAATACCAACATCGTTCGGGACTCCAATGCCCCCGCAAGAGATGGTATAGATATAATTTATAATATATACATTTATATTGCGTTTATGTTACATTGTTGTTTTAGGCAATTCCAATGGGTATTAATAAAAAACAAAGGAATATGATGTATGTTTAGAGGTCCATAAGGCAACAGTAGGATGCCAAATGCCAACAAGGTTTGATGGTTTCAACATTGGATATAAAACATTCGCGACCAACATTTTCTAATAAATATATAATATATCCAAATATTTGAGGAAATTATGTATGAAAATGTATTTGCTTATAAATTTTCTTTTCGCGAAGTCTGTTGATATCGCTTCGGAGGCGTCGGAGCGAAGAGTTTCCAAGTTTTTACAAAGTTATCCGATACAACACGCTTCGGAAAAAGATATTGAAATAACTCGGTCATTACTCAATATTGGATCTCAACTTTCAAGATAAAAGATATGCAAATTGATTTAATACTAACAGTTGTCATGATTCATGAATACAAATTGGTTGACGAACAATGAGATTATAAGTGTGAATCATGAACTGAGATAAATACAGAACAGTTATGATGAGGGACAAGAAGTAGACCGAAGACTTGTTGGCATGGCTTGAAAACAATTGAATCTGTCAAAAGCCATGGACCATGGCAAAAGGCTAATTTGGGTCAAGACAAAAGCCATCGACCTAAATCCAAATAGTGTTAAGTTCACAGTCAATTTCAAGTTTTTAAAAAAAGCTTGGAGTCACGCCAACGACTTTTAGAGCATAAAAGAAACAATACTTATTTTTTAACCTGCAACTCTAGTGCCAAAAAAGTATATACTCGTATATCTTGGCCTAGCTTCTTATTGCCTCACTAATTCACCAACTTTTGTTCTTACACATTAATTTTCGGAAACACTAAGTGCTTACTTTCGGGAAGTTCGTGGATTACTTATTTTCGAAAGATATTGTATATCCATTAACCTAGATCGAAATGATAAAACGATCAAGCCTTATTTTTGTCGTAATTCTTTTGGAATCAACGTACATAACCAGCGGATCTATTCTGTAAAAATCTAACCGTGATGACTTACTTAAATGAAGTGAGACGTGAGTGTCAATAGTGTCAATCTCTAGCAAGAAAATCATGAAATATATGTTCACACGAAAATTTAAGAATTATATCTTTAAAAGTACTAACAAGTTTTGTAACCCGGAATCGAATCCGGGAACATTACCAAGACTTTGTAATTAACTGAGCTATCGAGGTCATCAGATATACATAATTATGATTATGAATACAAATGTTAATTCTTTATGTCGCAATAAAGTAATGTCGAGCTTCAATGTGTCGCACAAGCGTGCTTTCGAACTATGGTGAGTCGCAGTACAGGGGGGTCTACTCCGAAGCGGTTAACCACTGTATCGGCCGAATGTTCGGTCATTTTCTGATTCAAATATTGTTGTCCTACTACGAATTTAAAAAAAACAAAAGGTAAAAAAAGGGTTAAGGGTTCTAAAAAGGTTCGGATTGGCACAGTTTGGTCGGGACCAATAGTCAATATAGGAAATTAATGGTAGTAGAAAATGACCGAACATTCGGCCGATACAGTGGTTAACCGCTTCGGAGTAGACCCCCAGTTTTGTCGCACAAGCGCACATCCATTTGTCGAGTTCATGTAGTACATTCGGTGAAATGACAACTCACTTCAACTAATCTTTCGCGGTGAGACTTTACGGAACAGACCGATTGGTTTTCTTTTCAACAAAAACATCATATTTGGCAGAGACTAGTAAAGCTATTGACACCATCTCTATAACGGAGATAAAAAGCCATTGTTTATTCATTTGCGAGAACCAATCAACCAAACAGTACATTGACTCATTTTAGCTGAACAAATCTTTCAGTTATCTCTAGGGGAACCAATTAGCGCCTCACGATGAGCGTTTGCTAATGTAAAGCGCTGAATCGATTGAAGCGACGAAAAGACGGTAAAGAAATATTTACGTATGTCGATCGGCAAGTCGAACGCTCGCTTTTGGGTTTATTTAAAGGCATATGTTACTTGGTACGAAATCAAATAGTAAATCGTTTTCTTTACCTTTGGTTGTATTTACGAGTGTGGGTAATGCTACTGTCCCAATAAAGAAAACTGTTTTACGTAGGTACTGTTAACCTAACAGATGCTACATTATGGGCAGTGGGTCCAGTCGAGGTATCCAAAATGTGATTACGTCAACTGGACCCGCGGGTCCAGTTCGAGTGGGTCCAGTTGATCAAAGACTGTTTGCTTTTGCTTCGCCCGCGTGGATGTGGAAAATGTCCCACAGGAACGTACTACGGGGATTAAAATCCAGTGTAAATCCAGGTTATCTATCTGTGTGCCAAATTTTATCCAAATCCGTCCAGTCGTTTCTGAGCCAATTCAAAATTCGGACAAAACATTATTTCTTTAAAAAAAAAAAATTCAATGTACAGTTTTGACTTCGTTACTATTTATTATATACAGATATAGACTACTCAATTATTAGTAACCACGTCACCGTAAATTGAATTACAATTAACTGACAGTGAGATATAGGAACCTGCCAATTTGCTTTCTTCGATCAAAGCAAGTAGGTACTACAGGTTCATTTTAACGTGATTCTATTAATTATCAAGTCACCACCGGCGCTAATGACGAGGATCTAATTACGAAAGCAGTTACTTTCGTGTTAATATTTGAGGCTGAACAATAGTTCTGTTGATATGGTTGGTTATATTAGGTACCTAACTAGCTGCGCCCCGCGGTTTCACCCGCGTAACAAAAACTGGCCAAGTGCGAGTCGGACTCGCACACGAAAGGTTCCGTACCACAAGGCAAAAATGCCGAAAAAAGCACGTTTGTTGTATGGGAGCCCCCCTTAGATATTTATTTTATTTTGTTTTTAGTATTTGTTGTTATAGCGGCAACAGAAATATATAATTTGTGAAAATTTCAACTGTCTAGCTATCGCTATTCTTGAGATACAGCCTGGTGACAGACAGACAGACAGACAGCGAAGTCTTAGTAATAGGGTTCCGTTTTTACCCTTTGGGTACGGAACCCAAAAAAAGGAGGAAAGAACGGTAAGTAAAAAGGAAGTCATAGTCGAGAGAACAAGATATTTCACGCAGGCGAAGTCGCGGGCAGATGCTAGTATTTTAATATCTTGAAGATATTAAAATACTAGCATCTGCATCATTTTAATAAAACTCTTATAGTCTTCAAGCATTCGATCCCAGTCAGAGTACCTGTTAAGACCACACTGAACCGGAAAAAACTGCAAGTTTTTCGTTTCAAATTCTCAAATGCAATGCTGCTTTTCTCCAATCGAAGCGTTTTTGTCCCCAAGACAATTTCTACGAAGATTTTCGATTTGCTCAAGCAATGCAATGTTCACAACTTAAGGGTCATTAACAAACACAGCTTTCGAAAGTTTCCACTATCGAAAAGCTCGCGGTATGTTCGGACACAGTGTAACTACTTACAGTAGTTCAACGGGAGCGTTGTAAGGGGGCAGTTCTCAGTTGGCAAAGAGATGTCAGCATCATGTGAAGGGGACCGTTAGGGCCGAAGCCTGCCGGGTCAGCGGGATTGTCCGAAAGGGTTACCGCTGCTCCGGAACATAAAGGGCTAAGGAAGGAACACGGGTGAGTTTTAGTCAGTAAGAGTCTGACACTCCCTTCCGCTCCACCCAGAGCGGGAGGGGTCATTTGATGATATACAATCCTCAACAAAAAAAAGGGGGGGGGGGGGCAGTTCTTATGTACGCGGGACATGAGTACGTATAATGCACTTCTTCTTAGCGTATTTATGGCAAAAAGTAACAAAAGTTCCTGTATGTTTGCCTCTAAATTCAGCTGCACGAACCCTGACAGACGCAGTCATCACATCCTCAAGTGAACAGGTTAAAGGGCGATGTGATGTACAGACGCCAGCACATCAAGCTACCCGAAACTGTCAAATTTTCCCAGTCAAGTTTGAACCTTATACTTTAGAGATAAAGTTGAAAATCTATTAAAGAAATTTGACAGATTGTAGTAGCTTGATGTGCTGGCGTCTGTACAACGGTACAAAAATCTTTTAGCACGTCACCAAAAGCGGAACTAACGCAGCCATCTTGTTTTGTCAATACAATTTCACAAACGTTTACCAGCAACGTCAATGTCATTCAGGAAGCCAAAAGATCGTTGTAACACTCCACTCTAAGGTATAGAGAAATATCAAAAAAATTGCCATTTCTCATCTCCTGTGAAATGTATTGGCAATGAACCACTATTAGTAGACACTTTGTAGTTCCGATGGCAACGTTTTGTTTCTGTTCTGCCCTGATTGCCCACAATCCGTTGTCTAACGGTAACATTGAGACAATAAAACATCTCCTGTACCACAATTTGATACCTCTCAAAGGGTTATTGTTTAGATCTCGAAATTGAGTCGGTTATATATTATTCGATCGATGGGAGCTGTTGTAGAGCCCTATATGATTTACATATTCTTGTGGAGTAGAATATAGGCCTACTTAATAGGCTTTCAAGTTTCAGTATATTTATGGTATAACTGCCCCGTTGGTCTTTTGGTAGCAAGTGCGACTGCTGAGCGTGAGGTCCTGGGTTCGATTCCCGGGTCCGTCAAAGTCTTATTGGATTTTTGCGTTAGGAATTTCTTAGTAACAGCCCGGAGTTAGAAGTTGGCTGTGTTATACCCCCGTGTCTCGGAATTTCGGAAAGCATTTGCCGTTGGTTCTGCACCTGATTTCTCTCCGGTCGTGTCGGATTGCCGTACCTTTGGACTATGAGAGTGAGGGTAGAGAGAGTGCAACTGTGTCTGCGCACATATGTGCACTATAATATCTCCCGCGCCGAAGGCTAGTCTCTTTAGGATTGGCCGAAATACGGTCTGGAGGACTACATATATTTACGGTATACGGCCTAGAATTCAATAAATTTTCGTTGTGCAGCCAAGAGAATTGCCTGATATTGGGAGACAATTTCGTGGCCTCCAGCAACATAATTTATGGCAGGCCTGCCAGACAGAAATGACTTGAGAAGCTCACACTAGTTGGGCCTGCGGGCGGAGAGTAATGGGTAGCTCACCGTCCGATCAGGACCAGGCCCGTGCCGGACGGCGCGTACGTGTTCCACGCGCGCCTCAAAGAGATGTCAGCATCGAGGAGGGGCCCCATAGGGCCGAAGCCTGCCGGGTCAGCGGGATTGTCCGAAAGGGTTACCGCTGGCCCGGAACATAAAGGGCTAAGGAAGGAACACGGGTGGGTTTTAGTCAGTAAGAGTCTGACACTCCCTTCCGCTCCACCCAGAGCGGGAGGGGTCATTTGATGATTTCCCATCAGCAAAAAAAAAAAAAAAACTCACACTAGTTGGCACAGTTGGCAGCAAAACCGCGAGCTCAAAAGCACTTTTCCATTTTCCCAGACAAGCAAAAAAAAAACGGTTCAACAATAATATAATCACACTTATCGCCACCATTCCTATTCACAAACCGAAACAGTAACACAATCATGCTTACGCAACCCCAACTCAGAATTCATTGAAAAAAAAAACAGTAAAACTACCTGAAAATACCTTTTTAAATATAGAGTTTGGAATCTAGTAGTCTCAAAAGACAAGGTTCCCAACCTTTATTGCGTTGCAATTTTGAAAATGGAACTGCTTGATGTCTCAGGGGACTGCCGGGGTCTACCCGAGCACTCCCTACTGATTGTTAGACTCCAGGTTATGACACTGTTAACCCGATTGCTGAGGGTTAGTGTACACTAGCCTTTAGGAGATAACGGTCTAACGGAATTAGAGAAGGTTCGACACGTTTTCGTAATAGGATATTTTAGACGGAGTTTTGGGGATTTTCAATTTCATTTTAAGATCAGCAATTTGGGTCCGTATCTAAAAGCTCAGCTTATTCAGCAGTATATTTAACAGTATTAATTTGTAGTCTCTCAAGTTGATAAACGAACAGTGGCGGTCCAGTGATAACGGTCGCGGCTTAAGAGTTGTAGGTCATAGGCCCGAACCCAGCCTGGCGCTTTATTTTGTATAAATTATTTCATCACCACTGCTCTCAAAACGGTGAAGGAAAACATCGAAAGGAAACCGGCATGTCCTAGAACCAAAAATTCAAAGACATGTGACATCCGCCAACCCGCACTGGGCCCGTGTGGTGGCCCACTCCATCTCACCGAGAGGAGGCCAGTGTCCCAGCAGTGGGAACATTATGCAATGATGATTAGATTATGCAAGATGATAAATGAAAAATAAAACAATTCCAGAAAATCATATATTGCTGAACTATAAGAGATTGTAATATGTTTTAGTTCATTATTAAATAGTGTACTGGTTTCGTTGGTCGATGTTATTAGACTACGTATAATATACTGATATACACGCACAATGGTCCATTTGTAGGACTAAGTGCGGAAACCAAACCCTTAACATAGAACATATACTGATATATTTACCTAACTTACCTTCCTAATAATGTAAACAAAAACAACTTAATCGAAGACATGAGGCTCGAAATACAAGACAACTGCTGTGGTGTCAGTACATTCACCTTTATTAGAGGACCTAATGTGTTTAATCAGGAAACCTAAAATTCTCGTATGACTAAGCAGTAGAATGCTAACATTATAACAATATATAAATGTGGTGCTGTTCCACAAACGATGAGACACTGTCCTGCGTGTCCTGTCAGCTGCACGTTACAGGAACTGATGGACGCTAGTGCAATGGCGCCAAACACAAAACCGAGTTCTGGACCTAATCCATTTAGATTGCCATCAACACGCTAAGAAGAAGTACATATTACATTCTAAATAAATATGTGTGACGTTACTAACATCAAAATCATGTAACGACAATCAAATACAAATTCACTGAGCCATTACCTACAGCTGTATAAAAGACGGCAATTTTCACTTCACATGTCGAGGTCTTTCACCATATTATTTTTACCACCCACAGTCACGGATCCCACAGCGAAGAAACCGTAAACCAGTCTACGAAGACCCTTCGATTCCTCCACGTCGTCATTTAAAATCTTGAACATATGAGGTCACAGAATAAGGACACTCAAGTCATGTCACGACACACCGATAAATATGTCGTACAGGATTCCCATCAAATCTTTCGATCTTATCAGTACGGAGAAGTTTTAAAATGTAAGTCATACTTTATCCTATCATAACTGAGGCAAACTTGGATTTGATTCACGATCAGACTTTCACAAAAGAAGATCTAGCCGAGCCTTCAGAGATGATGAGAAAATTGGATGTTAGAATGCAGTTTCGAATCTATATTAATCACACTAATATTACAAAGGCGAAAGTTTGTGAGTGTGTGTGTTTATATGTTTGTTACTTCTTCACGCTCAAACGGCTCGACCAATTTTGATAAAATTTTGTATGGAGGTAGTTGACACCCTGGATTAACATATAGGCTACTTTTTATCCTGAAATTCCCACGGGATTGACACTTACGCGGGTGAAACCGCGGGGTGCAGCTAGTACTAATAATAAAGCTGAAGAGTTGGTTTGTTTGAACGCGCTAATCTCTGGAACTAGCAATCGGATTTGAAAAAATCTTTTTGCATTTGATAGCCCAATTATTGATGAAGATACCTTGCATGCATGCTAGGCAAAAAGAACAAAAAGTTAGGAAGAACGCTAAGCTAAAACGAGGTTATAGCGCGGGCGCCCGGGTCGGGGAACAAGAAATTACACGCGGACGAAGTCGCGGGCAGAACCTAGTTTAAATAGTATAAAGGATGCATACGTTAAGTTCGCTTTCCTTTATAGAGAAATAATTCGAGAGCAAACAACGTTGCTTATTGGCTAAGCATTTTTCTTGGCATAAGATTATGGAAGCAGTTTTAATGAGCAGAGAATCTACTTTGAGGCAGATAAGGGGATGGCAAGTGACTGTTTGTATTCACGGCAATTTCCTCAGTCCAGTCTATTTTGTTTCATTACTGCTCTAAGACACCAATTTGCCGGCTTAAACAGAAACTATACACTTTTAAACAACTTTTGCTTCGGGCAAAGTTTAGTCAGAATTGTTGAAAGTTTGGTAGTGTCTGAGTGTGGGGTGTTGGCGTCCTGTCGGGACACTCTCGATAGTTTTATCTGACACTTCACTTACAGTTCTACCGTAAACGAGGGTAGTAAAATGTTATACTTTGTGTTTCTATTGTTGGTTTGACGACTGTCTGACATTTTCTGACGGAAGAAGTGTCAAATGAGAATGGCCCGAGTACGTCGGGTACTCGGGCCATTCTCATTTGACACTTCTGACACTTTCCCATTTTGACACTTCCCGGATAAATTAGATAATGTCAAAAAAGTAGGTAGCCTTGCATTATTTTTATGTTATTCATTATGCGTATCAAAACTTGCTTTCCTAATTTTCCGTGCGAAAACTACATAAAAATAATCATTAATTTCCGTATTTCCATGTACAATTACATACATATACATGCATATACCTACAACAAGAACTGAAATTAATTCATATTCAACATGCATTTTATAGGAGAATTAACTTCGCACCCGTGTCCGTATAATTCGAGCTAATTTAAGAGACCACTTGTAAAACAGAGTTGTATGCATGTACTTAAGTACATTTTTAGTGCCTGTGACGTCATAAAATGTTAGAACGCAGATAAGGCCGGAATGAAGTAATTAACATAACTCTCTACACAACTACTAATGAGCATTTTATACCCGGCAGTGGAATTCCTACTTGTGAATGTAGAAGTTTTATTCCGTCTATTGATTAACAACCTAACAAATTCGAAGCAGAACTTAACATGGAGGGAAGAATTAATAACTAAAATTAAGATAAATCTAAAAATGGAAATGATAAAATATACGACCCTCATCATGTCAAATTAAACATACTTGACACAGACGAAGTTCCAGCAGTAACTATTCCTACAAATAATTTAAAAGCTTTAATACAAGATTCCAAATCATCAATCAAACATAAGTATAAAATCTAAGATTAATAAGCAGAACGAATAAACGTGAGAACATTAGAAAAAATATAGAAATTATGTGACGACAGGTAAAAAGCTAACGATAAGGACAGCTAATGACATAAGTACGTGTGTTCGGAAGAAACGGAGGGTTAGCACGCATTACCAATGAGAGTTTAATAGCCTGCTTGAGGTTGATAAGCTTTTTTTTTAAAGAGACACAATTATAGAAGATATAAGACTATCCAATGCAGGTGACTCACGAAATAAAAGAAAGTTTAAAGGCTATAAAGAATAAGAAAAGGAAATATAATGAAGCGAAGTTGATAAAAATTAGCTTCACAAAACCTAACAAAATAAAACTGAATGGTAATATCATTAATCGTAATAACAAACAAAAATAACAACAAGACCCATTACGACAAACTTCAAAAAGGTTTTAAGTAAGCGAAGTACAACAACTGTTCCATAAAAAAACAGATTGTATGTTTTGGAAAACGTCGCAACTGTGGAAGCTATTGAACCTCACTTGAATCCTAAAGGGTCGAGTCTCGAGAGCTGTCATTATCAAGACCTTCCAGTAAAAATCTCTTAGCGACGAGTTTTTCTCAACAATTTATCTACCGCCCCGGTACGACAGCGAAATCCCTTTCTGAACCTTACAAATCCACGCTCTCCCCCGGCGGCGGCGGCTTTGTCAAAACACGAACATCTTCGCCAAAACAAATGAAACAATGTATTTCTGTAAGAATGTAGGAGACAGCATAAACGTCATTTTTTATAGGATACTCTTGTCACATGACAGCAGAGAAGCATTCATTGATCTGATATTTTAATTTGAAAATGAAAAAGGAATGTCGTCCGACCGTAGGCACGATGTATTTTCAGAACAAAAGGAGCTCACTCGTCTGTCGACGATATTCGTCAGGGCCAATCATCCGCATCGGAGCGATAAAGGAAATAATAATAACAGAAATTCACTCCGCTTTTTTTGGACGGACGAGCAAATTTAGCCTGATGAATAGACGTACTTGTAACATAAAAGGCTCATCAATAACAGCGTTGCTCATCAAGTAAATGTAAGTATGGGACACTGGTGGCGTTACTTAAGAAATTAATATTTGGGCGGGTGACACGGAGCTGTGCGAACCCCGAGGACGCCCGTCAATCCTGCTGACAGGACCGACAGTTTCACTCCAATGAAATATTGCTTTTATACACTTTTTGCCACTGAAATATGTAACAGTTTCCGCAACTCGTGTATTTTGATTGACCATTTATTTGCATTCGGTCCTGAATACCGATTTCGTAGTAAAATTTTCGTTGTAAAAGTTGGAGCTGCAGCAGAATGTTAAAAAGTTTTCTCTCCGGATGTAGATATGAATAAAAAATGTTTATAGTTAACAATTACAAGAGTAATTTCTTTGTATATATATCTCGACAAGTCAGTCATTAGGTCGGCGGCGTTCATTTAATTTGAATATTCTTGCAATACTTATGTTAATACTTGCATAATTTGCGAAAGTGCAAAACATTTGTATTTTAAAGCACGCAACTTAGGTATAAGCAGCAGGTATATTCGTCTCATATATATTTATGAATTCAGAAAGCAGATATTGATTGTAGATTCCCTCGTCTCCGGAATAACAATAACAACTCGAGGTAGGAAAACGGTAACAGTAAATTTTATGCTTATTTGATCTTAGCGGAATTAATTGTATTTTAAACGAATTCAATTTATGGGCATTGGAAATTCAAAGGATCAATTCAGTCGGAGAATATTAATTATGTGCTGCGTTTTAAATACATTTAAATTGAATAAATTTTTAAGACCTATTCATTAATGAGTTCAAAGACTGAAGCCCCAAAACTGAGCTTTAGAAAATCTCGAAAACTAAGACGAAAAGCATGACAAATTTTTCACCTGACCCCAATTTCCTGGCCATTTTATAATCCTATTACATTTCCCGGAAACTATAACAGACTAACAACATTAGTCCACAAACCTATAGTCCTGTGGGTTCCCAAACATCCTCCTTTTTCAACGATCGCCCATGACGGGAGACGGCCAAGATGATTTATAAGGGACTACGAAAATTGATTGGTTCCTACCGTAATACCGTTAACCGAAATATGTCTGAGAAAACAAAAGACGGTCTACAGTAAGTGACGTAATATCGTAATATTATTTGAACTATTTTATCAGCAACCTAGTTTTGGTTGTTGGATCGAGTCGACATTGTTTATTTGGTGATAATATAATGTTGAAGTGACATTCCTAAGGTCTGCTGGTCTTTGAGCTAAATATATTTCAATCGCTTTCTCAAATTCTATATTTTACAACCGTACCATGAAAAATCATTCAAAATAAGTCTAAATCCGAAGACGTACGAAAGTTTTCGATATCGGAAAACGAGTTATGGAACTTAAATGATGCAGTGTGACAGGTGGAATAAGGCAGTGACCGAGTGGCGTCCAAGGAGTGGAAGAAGAAGCGTCGGTCGTCCAGCAGCGAGATTGGTAGCCGACATTGTTACCATCCCGGGTAGAACCAGCAGGGTGATTGCGTAACACACTATCAGTAGCAATGGGTTTCATTTTGACAGTTCAACAACATTCATTGCGTGATTTACGTTGTTGAGCAGACACATTTTTCGAACATATGGAGCAATGAATTAGCAATATGCTTCAAAATGATTCAAATTGAGAGTAATATTGTGTTACGCAATTAGGGTGCTGACTGCTGGCTGAAGCTGGCACAGGAGCGTGGGGATTGGAACATGAAAAGAGAGGCCTGTGTGCTCAGCAATGGCTGTGGATGATGACCATGAAAAGACATATACACCCAGCACGCGTAGCATGACCACCGTAGAAACGGGTTTTGTCGACGGAAGAATAGACAAAATAACAGTTTGTAGAAATATTTGTACGCATTCTACGCGTCTAAGCATGGCAATGTGTCATTTTGTCTATTCTTCCATCGACAAAACGTCGCCATGCTACGCGTACAGGTTGAGAAGCGGAAACAGCTATTATAAAATAAAAACAAAAAACTACATTATTCCAACCAAAAAATACTAAACAAAACATTGGCAAACCCACAGGTTTCGTTATTAGCGCCGAAAAGGCAAACGTTGTGAGACGTCAGTTTTCCTTGCCTGGACCGAGCCTTAAATAAAAAAGTCGACGTGACCAAAAGGAATATCTGTGTCGCTATCGAGATGAAACCGAATATATCGAGCGAATACATCCTCGCTGCTTGAATGAGTCTATCCATACATTTCTTTAACGATTCCAGTATATTATCTGAAACAATTCAGAATTCAGCCGTAGGACACATGACGTTTGCGACTATATTTTCGGTACTCGAATGTTCGTTCTCTATTATATAAAACTTAAGCTTATTTCGTACTTATTTTCGCAGTTTATTAAATCTATTATGTTCTTTACTTTCCAAAGCTGTTTACTAAAAGTTTGTGATGAGCTTTGAGAGTGGAAAACACGTGTATAATCTTTTTTTTTTATAAATTCTAGGTAAGCCGTAAGTAGAGAGATTAGGTGTAAATCGTTGGAACGTGTACAATAACAATACTATTTTTCTAAAAGATAAGTAAACTTAACTCTGAGCAAAAGGTCCTGGGTGCAATTCCCGAATCGGGCAAAGTGTTATTGGGTGTTTTCATCTGGATTTTCAGTAGAAGCCTAGATTTGTGCCCGGATGACGGCAGTAAGTTCGCCCCTATAACATGGGACTTAAACCTAACTAGCGAAATGCGGTTGTACTATACACACGGTACAACTCTGCCTAACCCTTCGGGATTTAGGCGGGACTTTATATTATACTAGTTTTTATAGATATAAAAACTATCCTATGTCCTTCCCCGGGATGCAATCTATCTCTCTGCCAAATTATATCGAAATCCGTTCAGTGGTTTAGGCGTGAAAAGGTAACATATAGACGGACAGACAGAGTTACTTTCGAATTTATATTATTACTAGCTGACCCGGCAAACGTTGTTTTGCTCCTACACTACTCCTACCCAACTCCTACCCTACTCCCACACTACTCCTACCCTACTCCTACACTACTCCTACCCTACTTCTACCCTACTCCTACCCTACTCCTACCCTACTCCTACACTACTCCTACCCTACTCCTACACTACTCCTACCCTACTCCTACACTACTCCTACACTACTCCTACCCTACTTCTACCCTACCCCTACCCTACCCTACTCCTACCCTACTCCTACACTACTCCTACCCTACTCCTACACTACTCCTACCCTACTCCTACACTACTCCTACACTATTCCTACCCTACTTCTACCCTACTCCTACCCTACTCCTACTATAAAAAAAAAAAAAAGTATCCTATGTCCGTCTCCTGGCTCTAAGCTGCCCTACAAATTTTCAGCCAAATCGGTTCAGCCGTTCTTGAGTTATAAGTGGTGTAACTAACAGACTTTCTTTTATATATATAGATTAGTATGGATTATAAATAACTTGGTGATTACTTCAGGTTTCTCAAAAGCCTTAATTTAAGATCATGAGAATAGAATGAAGACAAATCACACAGACACAGATGCGATCATAAATAATTTCTCACAATTAATCAGTTGTGTATCCACATTACGTGCCATATTTACTATCCCAACAAAAATATTTATGCCTCCATCCAGCACAATAAGACGTAGCTGGAACAATAAATGATATCACCGTTATCTGAAATGACAGCGGTGGGCACAGAGTAACGAGGACATGGAGACATGAGGAGGCAGATGGTGAGAAGCACATCTGCAAAAAACAATGCTACATGAATGTGTAGAGTGGCTAAGTCAGGAGACTGCGGCGAGGTCTGTGTGCTTGGAACCTGAGATATCTGATGTAGATGCTCCCTAGCTAGCAGATGACCCAAAGTATAGTGGACTCAAGAAGCTTAAAATGAGATAGACTAGGTTTGGAAAGCAGAGGGGCAATCCTGGTAATTTTAAGAACATTCAGTCTGATCTCAGTCTCAATCTGTCAAAAATACTTCTAATTTACCTACATTTTTTATAAGTTTATGACATTGATTGACGCTTAGATGAGGTTGCGACTATATTTTAAACATTTTTAATTACGAGAATTGGCCTTCAGATCACATTGAGGCACTTTTTGAAATTACCTTTTTTCTAAGTCCGTTCAGAGTCACCATACAACACGAAATCAGTCTGTGCTCCTGAAACATTCAAGCAGAACTTCTTCGCCTAAAGATATGCCTGAGTTGTCCATAGAATACTTACTCTGTGTCGGTAATATACGACTGTGACAGTTGGTAATTGATCGACGATATCTGCGCGCACGCTGATCGTAGATATGACGGTCACTGAACTGAATATGCAGTGTGCTTGATCTAGAGAATTTATTTTACTATTTGCTTTGTATGTCGTTTCATCTAAGAATAGGGGCCTAATATATCTTGTCCTAAGGGATTATATAATTCTGGGGAAGGTGATGAGCGATTTTCAACGAAAGAACAAAATGGTCGACAAATTATTGGTAATTTCAGACGATGTTACGAACAATTTATTGAACATGTTATTTTAAACTAAGTTCTGAAAAATGTTAGGATTTAGATATCCTATTGCGTCTTAATTACATTATTAGGAGGCATAAAGTCTTATTTCAGATAACAATGTGATGAGCTATGACAAAAACTGATACCATTCCGAAATATCGTGCTTTTTTGTCGTTTCCCAAAAAATGCAAACTGTAAAAACAGAACACCTTTTAAGCAACAAAAAGTTGCGAATACTTTTTACTAAACTGCGAGACAATTTAAATGAAACTGTAGCATAAAATGGAACTATACCATCATCTATTTGTAAACCTATTTGAAAATACCGGACGCTCTGCAGCTCGGAATTTTTTAATAATATTTTTTTTATCCAGTGCTTCGTTAAGATGCTCTAAAACTGAAACTAAAAAGAAGGTCCAAGCCTTTTTAGTCGCACGCGGTCATTTAGTTTCTCTAGGAGAACTTGTTTCAATGAGCTACCTCATCCCATTTTAAACCTTAAACCCTTTGAACGAAAGCTCAAATTACTATAACTTTTCCTTGCGCAAGATAATGCAATCTACTAATCATATTTTTATTTTTTTTTCACTAAATAACTGTATTCAAAAGACTATGACAATTTTCATCTTGTCTAACCAAGATTACGCGATGCAGTTTATTCTTGATTTAAAACTTAATTGGTAAAGAGATCGTTGGCACAAAAATAATACATAATCAGCCTATAATGTTCCCACTGCTGGGTCACAGGCCTCCTCTCTGCGAGAGGCAGTGGGCCATAATCTACCACGCGGGCCGAGTGCGGGTTGGCGGATTTTTGCGTCTACGACGTGCAGGTTTCCTCACGATGTTTTCCTTCACCGTTTTGAGAGCAATAAACAATAACTATAATAAAAAACAATAACTTACCTTAACCAGAAAAAAAAACTTGTAGCCATGCTTCAAAAATCTTCACGTAAGTAATAGAGATATTATAAATTCTCGTAAATTTTTATGATTCGCAGGAATTTCGTTGAATTCAACGAAGGACATATTTCTACTAGATTGTAACGAAACTGTAGACTGTTGTTTCCTCTTTATCAGAATAAAGAGGAAACAAGCAATTTTTATATGTCTGAAAGGCAGTTGTTGTATAAATGTATGGAGAGCTAGTTGCTCAAATACCTAAGTTTATTGAGCATACCTCATCGCCTTTGCCATAGCAACTTAGGTCATTCAAGAACGCAAGTTAATACTTTGCAGGACACTAAACTCCCCCAGACGTAATAACAATAAAACTTCTGTTGCGTCTCTTTCAGTGTCCTTCAAACTTTCCAAAACTATATTGGTTATGGCGAAAGCGCCAGGGTAGCCCGCGAAATTCAATTTTTTTTACGTTTTTTGCAATTTGTTGGCCAGTATTAAGTTGTACGTTGATTAAAATATGATTCGCGGCCGTAACAAATATGTATTTACAGAATTATAATCATTAAAGTCATCAACAAAACTCTCTAAGACCATGTAATCCCCAAGAATGACTATTTCATGAAATCTTGACATTTGGGGATCATACTAACTTAACAAGTTGTATTACTGATTGTAATGATTACAATTCTGTAAATACGAAAATTTGAATTTCGCGGGCCACCTTAGCGCTTCCCCCTTAAAGAAAATGCTTGGAAGATCGCGTGAGAGTGCATTGGAGATTTTCGTATACATTTCTTCAATGAATAAAACTGAACCAGACAGAGGACTATAAATCTTATTGCTACTTAGAAAAAAGACACCTGTCTAGAGCTTGAATCTAAGCTTGGCTAAGCTCTGCAAGCTCTTAACTAGAATACTCAAACTTTTCATTCATTCTTTTTTTGTCTCGGTACTCTTTTATCTTTCCTACTTCACTTTGAAGGCCTATTTCACTGTCTCCGATACGATTAACTCCACCAGATAAATGCTCAAATGAAATAAAATTTGTTAGAAACATTCTGCCAGAGTTTCCATTTTCAAAACCTAGTCAAATTCAAAAAGATTTAGCCTAAACTTATAAACACTTGTTTTAATAGTAACAAATTCGCAGCTCCTAAGTGATAACTTAATAATTCTGTGGCTGCCCGATGAGCTATTAAATTGCAACGCTTCAAACTCAACTTGACGCAGCTTGCACAGAGCAACTTAGTGCCGGGAATATAACTTAGTTCGACCTAAGTGGTTGAAATATAAACCTAGAAACCATTGACACAGCCAGTAATTTCATAGTTGGGGATTTCTTTGAAAGCTCAAAGAACGTTTTAAAATGGAATCTTTGGACCTGGGTTTAAGTATTTGACTAACTGCAAGACGATGTTTTAGATGGTTTTAGTTAAAGAAGTAGTTTCAAGCTTGGTTCCTGTATTTGACTAATCGCTTAAGATTAAAAACTAAGAAAATTCAAATCATGTATTTACTTGAATATGGGTAGGTACTACTATATGAAGTGATACATATAACAAAACATACATATTTAAACCATATCCTACCTGAACAGGTGTGCAAATATCTATTATATTTATTCTTATAATGAAATAGTTTACAATATTAAAAGTACTCAGGGTACCGTTGAAAAGCGTGTTTAGATAAAAAATACATAGTTACTGCTACTAAAATTGGGAATAACCCATACTGCTTGTTATTTTCGGATAACCTATTTGGTTTGATTGTAAAAAAAAAACAATTTTCAATTTCATAACCAATTACCATAAATATAGCAAGTACGATAAAGAACAAAGGCAAAAACACGTGTATTACATCCAAGACTAACGTCGAATTTGTTACTCAAACCCACCCATTACATAACGTAGTGATCCGAAGTGTAACAAATTGACTGGATCAAAAAGAAATTTATCACAACGATGCCTCAAATAAGAGCATCGACCGTTCCCTAAACAAATTGACGTCCATATTAATTCAATTTATGCTACCAAGCTCCTGCTCTATAGTATAAATGATATACTGGCCGTACTTTCCTAAATCATTGTCCGGACTGCATTTTCTGTTCCTTATATAGTTAAATATTCAAATAGGAGTGAGCAGAACGACTATAGGGTCGGCTATACGGGTTGATAAGGGACGGCAATTAAAGGGAGCGTTGAATGACCTCGTTCCCGCGCTCGGGTTTCTTCGGCCATGTTCGGAGCAACTCGGGCGTGTAAGGCCCTTATCTTGGGATCGAAGTGCGCGGGCGCAACCCTTGCTTATTTTTTATTAATTATTATAAGGTTAGTACTGGAATGCAGCGCTGTATCGGTGCTTAAGCCGTTATAACTGTTGTTTCTTTGCTCAATTTACTTAGTGACGTGATCTTATCCACTATGATGACTGCTTGAGTTAACTGCTTTTCGGAATGGCTCCGTTCTGATTCTGATAAGTGGATAGATACTTAGTTCCATAACGTTAGGTAATCTACTAAGTATGGGTGTTTAAATATGAGTTAGTGATAAACGAGGTTACGTCTGTACTCGGTATTTGTTTTACAGTACGGAATTACCCCAAATAATAAGAGAAATAAGTGAACTGACCTTTAGTACGATAAACTAAGACGTTTTCGGGTCCTATCAGAATACCAGAGCTGAGGTGTTTATTTTTTAAATTTCGCAGCATTATGCTGAGTTAGGGAGCCTTTTTGGCCTCGCACAGGTCTTTTTTGAAGTGAAAACTTCTTTAGGCGCTATGGGCATTTTTTGAGATGGGAAAAATCCATTGAACTCGCGCCACTGTTACCGTAAGCGACACCGCGCGTGTTTTGTTCATGAGACGATTAAAAAAAATACCCGCTTCGGATGTGTTCGGCTGTCCCCGGGATGCTCGGTTTTAATGTATATCCGATATGTCAGTGAGTGATGGCAAAGTATTGTTTGTGTTTTGTTTTCACTTCTGTCGGCACTCCCGGAGTGCCATTGTTCTTTTTTTTTTGGTTGTTTTTAATTTAACTTTTTTACTATTTATATTTCCTGTGTGTGAATTTTTGTTTCTTTAACCGTTCACATTGGGTGTTCCCCGGATTTGGAGCCTTTATTTTTTATCTACTTTTTCACAACAAGGCGAAAGCTTTCCCTAATTCATGAAAAGTGTCGGTTAAAGCAGTTAAAAAATTTGCATTTAAGTTTATCGCGATTTGTAAACAAGCCAGCAGATCTGTCACACCCGAGATCACGGAAATACGGTCGAACGACTATACTAGACTAGACTACTATTAATAGTCTACATCTACACTACTATAGTCTCTACTATAGTCTAGACCAGGGGATGGCCAACTTGGCTAGACTCAAGATCTACTGTTCACTGTCTGCCTGTGCGATCTACCAATTACATACTTCTTGAAATCTTAAATGAAACGGCATAGTTCAGTACACAATTATGTAGTATTTTTTATTTTATTAAGTGGGATAATATAAGACTGAAAATTATTCTTAGTAACCTACTTATTTATATTAATGTGAGCATTGCGTTTGAGCATCTTTCGCTAGATTAGCAAAATCAGGTTTGTAGTTGGAAATATTTTTTGCCTTGGCTCTTTCGACTGGACTAATAGTCGTGATCGACCGGTTGGCCACCCCTGGTCTAGACTATATTAGACTAAACTTATATTATTATTTATTAGTATGATTTCGTTCATTTATTTAGTGAACTTACTTTCTTACATTTTTAAATATTTCTTAAAATATAAAAAATAAGTATAAAAAAACATTTAAAAATAGTTATCCACCGGTGTCGGGAGCAGGGTCCAAGCTACCGGTGGTTAGGGCTCCAGAGACAGGAACCTCCTTAGAATTATTATTATTATTTTTACTCTACACCGGATTTAAATCACCACCGTCAGCAGCTGTGTTCACCACCACTAAACCATTGTGGGCGACTTTAAACAGCTGTCCAGAGCCTGGTGTCGATAATAGCCCATTGGTTAACGAACTCCCCCTACTAAAGTGAGGTATTTTAAGAACTTTAGAGGGTTACTGAAGTTTCTAAATTAACTTGTATACGTTAAGTGATCGTTAGTTAATGATACAAATTAGTTTGTACAAAGAGTTCATTAAAAAATATTTTTAGAGTTCAGAAGGGTACTTAAACATTGTTCATTCCATAGATAAATAATTAATAATAGCATTAATCAGCCTATAACGTTCCCACTGCTGGGACACAGGCTCTCTCTGTGAGGGGAAATGGGCCGTAATCCACCACGCGGGCCCAGTGCGAGTTGCTAGATATCACGTCTTAGAATTTTTGGTCCTAAGACATGCCGGTTTCCTCACCATCTTTTTGAGAGCAATGGTGATGATATGAAAAAATAAAAAAAATGGTACAAATATAGCATACATCTTAGAAATAATATAGGTATTACAGAGTAGGTATGATGCCTGTACTAGAAAAAACTTGTATCACATATTTCATTATGGATGATAATTTATACATTTTGTGAGTCTAGACCTGGACTGTAACGAAGCCGCGGAGTAAAGCTAGTTATAATAATATTATATTTGTGAACGAAATTAGTTCCTAATACAGCAAGTATTCCTTTAATCCAGACTGCATCTGCTGGAATGAAGAGTTTAGCTACTTAAAAATGAATAAATCCTAAGGAGTTTTGATACATTCCCTGAGAGTTCTTAATTTCACTTCGTCAGCCCGGATAACCAAAAAATCCATCCAGCCATATCAGAAACCCCAAAAACGCACCTGAAACTCCTTAAACTCTGCACCGTAATTAAATTCACATAGGTGCCCCTAAAGTTTCACATACCACAGGGGGATCTAATTAAAAATGTTTCGTACTCAAATGAACAAAGTAATGTCACAGTTATGTCAGGAATCATTTATAAAATACAGAAGGTTAGTTCCATACAACGATCGAAAACAGTCGCACACGCATAGACGCGTATACTCTGTTCCAAAAGTATCTGATGAAATTGTAAACAAACTCTGTTCAAGCAAAATTTTTACGAATTCACTGAATAAAACATTCATCTGTAAATTAGAAGTGTCCAACTCTGTATAATTTGTAATTGATAAATCATCGAAAAATGAGGTAATAAAAATAAACTCAACTGTCAAATGAAAAACATTATTAAGCTTTTAATAAATTATAATTTCGGGCTGAAGTATTCAAATAATAAAATCAAAGCATTCAACTAGTAAGTGACACTATGAATTGGCCAGGTACGTTTTCTGATCCATTTGTTTACATTTGGAAAAGACCATACATACGTACGGAGACGAATGTAAATACTCAAACGAATGCCAGTCGCGCAGTCGCGCTCGCGAGTGCGATTGTACTCGCTGTATAGTGTATATTATGAAGCGTGTCTATGATGCATGACACTCTCTGCGCTCAACGCACTCTTGGACGCTAAGCCTGACGATGGAAGAAGATGATATGATGAGATGAGCGTATGACTGTCGAGAACTAATATAATTGGCAAATAAATGAATAAATAAATATGTGTGCGTATGTTTTCGCTTGTTGTATGAAGCCAACCTTCTGTATCTATCTATTTTGTGGAGTAATATAAGAATTATGTCAGGTCGTTCGTGTCATTGACCTCATTACTAATGATGAATGAGCTGTTAAAGAGTCGCCCATTAGGCCCGAGTGTCACTGTTTTATGAATTACTAGCAGCGCCCCGCGGTTTCACCCGCATAAGTGTCGATCCCGTGGGAATATCGGGATAAAAACTATCCTATGTCCTTCCCCGGGACGCAATCTATCTCTCTGCCAAATTTTATCGAAATCCGTTCAGTGGTTTAGGCGTGAAAAGGTAACATACAGACAGAGTTACTTTCGAATTTATGATATTAGTATGGATCTGAGGATAAGCAACAGTCACGAATGTCGCGAGTGTTTTCACGTACCGTACGAGTCGGTATAGACAAGGTAAGAATTTCATCAAATGTCTAAAATATTTAGGCAAGACTGGGATTAATGTGGCATTTCCTTATAATAATAATAATAATAATAATAATAATTTTTATTCATAAGTTCACATAAGTATAAATTACATAGAAGTTACATCATTACAATGTTACATATTAATATTATTAGGAAAATATTAAATTATGCCTAAAATAAATCTAGTGTATAACTTATATATTGGTTAAAAGCCTACTGAATTCAATAGCGACCTGCCTGATGTAGGTTTCTTCAAACCTGTGTTTCAGGCCATCGCATAACAGCGCCGAGTGCTTTATTGGACTATTATGTCACTGAACATAGAGCTAGCATTGATACATAATAATTATATTTAAAATAAAAATTGACTTAACATTAGTAAACTTATTGTATTACTTCTAGCAATTTTTCAGTGTCTGAGTAATTAAATGTCGCTAAGTATTCACTCAACATTTCACTACATTTTTTACAATTTACACTATATATACTTAAAGACTTATTGATTTTATTATATAAGAACGGACCTAAAAATACATAAAATTTATTTATAAAAGTATGTCTAGTTTGAGGCTTTATGCAAACTAAGTCTTTTCTTCTCTTATCTATAGGTATTGGGACATAAGGAAGGTTGCGATGCTGGTGCAGTACTATATTCAATATAAACAGTTGCCGTACAGTTAAAACCTTACATGCCGTGTAAAGCTCGTGTGTGGGAAATCTAAATGGGCGAAAGGTGGCTACCTTAAGGATAGCTCTCTGCGCACGTTCTAATGGCAGTAGGATTGATTTAGCAGCGCCCCCCCAGGAAGTTATACAATAAGTGAGAATGGATTGACACAAAGCTAAATAGACCTGTTTAATTAATTTGTAGTCCGATATATATCGTAAATTCTTAAAAATGTATATCAATTTACGCATTCGAGTGCATAACAAATCAATGTGTTTACGGAAATTCAGATTTGTGTCAATCGTTACACCAAGATATTTCATATGATCGGTTTTTGATAAAGTAGGACAATTACATGCATTGTCAGCATACGTGCCGCACTTATGCGCATAAATGTTTATGTTAGTAGTTGGCAGGTTAGTATTTCTCATAGTAAATAAAATGTGTTTGGTTTTTTCTGCATTTAGTGTTAGGAGATTTTCATATAGCCAATTAGACACTATATTAAAACCGTTCTGGGCTTGTTTATACACCTCATCTCGAGATTTGCCTGAAAACAATAGAGCTGTGTCATCTGCATAAGACATTATGACACCATTTTGGAGTGTTAAGCTGCACAGGTCATTAATATATACTAGGAATAAAGTAGGACCCAAAATACTACCTTGTGGTATTCCGTAATTACTATTTGGAAGCTCAGAACTGACGTACTGACCAATTTTGACACATTGTTTGCGGTCACTAAGATAATCAGAAAGTAGTGAAAGCGTTGTTCCTCTAATTCCGAGTGTTTCAAGCTTGTTCAATAATAAAGGACAGGAAATTGTGTCAAAGGCCTTGGCGAGGTCTAGGAAGATCCCAATGGAGTGTAAGCCCTTATCCAAATTAGTAGTTATATAATCCGTCATTTGATGTACTGCCTGTTTAGTTGATTTTTTGGGCCTAAATCCAAATTGTCTATCAGAAAGCAATTTGTTATCTTCTAGGTATTTAATTAATCTAATATTAATGATTTTCTCTAGGATTTTGGAGAGCCCTGTTAAAACTGAAATGGGTCTGTAGTTGTTAACACATTTTTTGTCACCAGATTTATATACAGGAGTAACCACTGCTTTTTTAAGCGACTTAGGGAAGTAGAACCTTGGAGTCAACATGTTTACTGAGCACATGAAATAGTTTCGTATATTATATGAATAAGTATAAATAAATGCTGTTCCTTGGCAAGTGCATCACTTAAGAACAGCTGGACCAATTTGCTTAGTTTATTTTTAAATGTTACTTATAATCCGTATAAGGTTTATCGGGAAGGTAAAACTGGAAAAGTTGCCTGGAAAATGGGAAAAGTCGAGAAAAACTAAAAGTGCTTTTTTTCAATGGGATTTTTGTATGACTGGACCACAGGAGAACGTCTGTCTGGTCAGCTAGTACCAACATAAAAATGAATGTCAGATAACATTAAATACTTGGGAATGTGCTGCATCACTTGCATGCATTCGATTTGAGCATTTTTTAGGGTTCCGTACCCAAAGGGTAAAAACGGGACCCTATTACTATGGCTCCACTGTCCGTCTGTCACCAGGCTGTATCTCATGAACTGACATGAGCTAGACAGTTGAAATTTTCACAGCTGATGAATTTCTGTTGCCGCTATAACAGCAAATACTAAAAACATAATAAAATAAATATTTAAGGCGGTTCCCATACAACAAACGTGTTTTTTTCGGAGTTTTTGCCTTGTGGTACGGAACCCTTTGTGTGCGAGTCCGACTCGCACTTGGCCAGTTTTTAATTTATATGTTGGCAATTATGTTCCTTGGTATGTAACACGCAGTTCCGACGCAGTCTTGCTAAAATTACGAAGAGCCCAATGCAAAGACACTGCACATCGACTACATTGTTTTCATCACGTTTGCCCACTTGTTCCATCGCCGGCGATTGGCAGGAAGCGAGTCTGTATAGCTAGCAACTAGTAACGAGTTGGCGAGCAACGAGTGTGTAGTTCGGATAGATTTGTCGCTAGGCTATGAGTGAGTGCGACGAGTAGAATGACTTGCTGGTATGCGTTTTAAGCGAGTCTTTCACGGAGTGTTCTGCACCCAAACGAGCGTCGCTGAGCGAGTATTTTCTTTGATAGCTCTTGTCACTGCGACAAACTAGTAGAGAGAGTTCTCGCCGGCAATGTGAATAGTCAGCGATCAACTATTCATAATTATGTATATGCATGTCTTTTACTGATACGAGACCTCAAGTCTTGTCAAACTTGTTTCAAATTAATATTATTTCAAGTTAAACAAATATCAACATTATTTTATTGGTAATTAAGTTGATTTCAGAAAATATTGAAAAGTTATAAAAATATTTAAAGTTGTAGCGTAAACTGAACTTCATTATGTAGGATTTAAAGTTATTTTTCCATAAACTCATATTTGTTTACATTTTTGGCAACTAAATCGCGAATGCCGGTTACAAATTAATATTGTACATTTCTTGACCGAGAAAATAGTCGATATCCACTCGCTTCCTCGTGGTGGGACAAGTGCATTACTGTGTGCAAAATAGGGACGTTAGCACTACTGCTTACCACAACAATAACACAGCTACAAATTGCGAAACATTTCACACATTTCGCTGTAGCTACTAAATACTAATGCTATGTTACCACGAACCGCGGCAATGGTGTGCAAATGGAGTGTAAAGCATTTATACAATGTGTTCCAGAGGGATGTGACCAAATTTGGGGGTGTGGTACAGGCGATCAAACTGAACACCTTTTTCCCGGGGACCAACATCGGTAATCTTGAAAAAAAAAAACAGTCGTCCCATAAATTTGGCCAAGTAGTATTGAAATTTTGTATGGCGACTGATGTTCTGGCGCCCTATTGGGGGCGAGACGTGGCGAGACTATTACTGTCAACAGGGCACAAATCCGTCCTCCGGGCTGCTACTAAGAAATTCCTAATGGAAAAACCCAATAACACTTTGCCCGACCTGGGAATTGAGCCCAGGACCTCATGCTCAGCAGTAGCGCTTTCAACCACTAAACCAAGGATCCAGTCAAACCTGACACAAAATCACTTGACAATAATTAAGACAGCGAGATTAATTCTTAATTCTAGTCAAGACCAAGTTTGATCCAATAATGAAAACGGCAGAAAAATCAAATAACTGCTAAAAACCGGCCAAGTGCGAGTCGGACTCGCATACGAAGGGTTCCGTACTTTTATACCGCTTTAAATTTTAACTTCATTTTTTTTTTATTATTTGTTGTTATAGCGGCAACAGAAATACATCATTTGTGAAAATTTCAACTGTCTAGCTATCACGGTTCATGAGATACAGCCTGGTGACAGACAGACAGACAGTGGAGTCTTAGTAATAGGGTCCCGTTTTTACCCTTTGGGTACGGAACCCTAAAAACCTAGGCTATCAAGGTTAACAACCGCTCTTTTGTCCCCCACACCAATGAAGAGTCATTTCTATTTTTTCTTACCTTGTTAAAAGTCCGTCTCAAAAATGTCTGCGCATCACAATGGACACTTTCTTTTCACTGAAGCGTTTGACGTTTTTATCATTAGCAGGGGCTTCCGCAGCCACTTTGTGTTGACTTGGAAGTGCTTACGTCATGTCCGTTCCGTTTGTGACGAGTCAGTGACTTTGGCTTTTTAATTTTTATGGTGGTGACGATAATCACAAATAAGTTACTGTTTTAAGACTGGTCCTAATTAAATGCTGATCGAATCACCTTGAGACGGAATTGTTTCTCGCATTTGAAGTTTTTTTGTAGTTGTGTGATTGTCATCTCTTTTGAACAACCTAAGCATTTATTTTAACGTAAACCGGCCAAAGCCAATTTGATTAGTCAAAGACACAAACACATAAGTACCTACAATAACGCAAAGTATACAACTAATCGACAGTCATAAGCTCATCTCACAACACTCCAGACATAGGTACTGTCGAGATCTACCATTCATCCGCAAACGCGTCACAGTCAGCCTTAGCGTCCGTTGAGCGCACAGAGTGTGCCAGGGACAGCAGACTGAGATAAACTTACGATAACACTGTAAATAAATTTAAGCCATCATCTGCCTAACCTTTTCCCAACTATGTTGGGGTCGGCTTCCAGTCTAACCGGATGCAGCTGAATACCAGTAATTTACATGGAGCGACTGCTCTGACTTCCACAACCAAGTCACTGGGTAATACGATACCGTTTGGTAAGATTGGTTGTCAGACTTTCGGGCTTCTGACGACCCGTAACGACTGTCAAAGATCTTCGAATGACAGCCGGGAGGGACCAACGGCTTAAAGTGCTTTCCGAGGCACTGAGGAGTGTTGGTATTTAAAGATGTTCACCCATCCACGGACCAACCACGGCAGGCGTAGCTTAACCTGATCGATCGACCCGTGCGGCTGTTATTACTTAGCCACACTCCCCTCCTTTACTTTAAATGAATTTAAGTACTAACTTATAACGGAAATGAAAGATTCATTAGCTCATTAGTTTGAATCGAAGCCGTAAATCTACTAACCCAACGTTCAAATATAACGCCAGTTGAACGCGGTTAACGACAGTAATACTTAAAGTGTAATTAGTTTTATATGTTGGCAGTTCATTTTGAAGCTTTTATCGGCACCGTGCTGTTGAAATGTAGAAATTAAGGTTACCTTACGAGTGTGTTATAAAGTTAAATATATCTTCACGGACGCATTGTGGTAACCAGTAACTGGGTTGTGGAGGTCGGCTGTCGCTCTATGTAAAATACTGGTATCCAGCTGCATCCGAGTAGACTGGACATCGACCTCAATATAGTTGGAAAAGGCTAGGCAGATGATGATGACATCTGCGTAGCCTGTCCTAACTATGGCTGGTTTTATCGTCACGCGTTTCGGCAGCGCCGTTTGAGCGCGCGCGTTCGAAGATGTATGTGTACACTAAAACGCATACTGTCAACGGCGCTGCTCAAGCGCGTGACTTTGAAACGCAACTACTACCACATACATCTTCGAACGCGCGCGCTCCAACGGCGCTGCCGAAACGCGTGACGATAAAGCTAGCCTTAGACGGGTCGGCTTTCAGTCTAGCCGTATGCAGCTGAATGGGCCCAGTGCGGGTTGGTAATTATCACAAGTCTTCGAATTTTTGGTTCTAGGACAGGCCGGTTTCCTCACGATGTCCTTTACCGTTTTGAGAGGAGTGGTGATGAAATAATTTACACAAAGTAAAGCGCCTGTTAGGGTTCGAACCTATTAACGATATTCAGTTGTTGAAGGATTACTTTTGAAGATTTTGGAAAAAAAGTATGATAATAATTTTATTTTAAGGTCAAAACCTTTTTGAATTTAAGTATTCACAAGATGAGACAAAGATAATCGTGATTTATGATGTTCGTGCGACGAAAGCATCGTGTTACTGACGTCCGTTTTGGACGCGGTTCGTGACTGCTGATTATGTGTGATTGTCTTTATTTTTAGGTAAAAAAAAAACTTCCTATTCAAACTGAAACTCAAAGCATTTATTTCAATTAAACCATTAACAGGCACTTTTGAATTGTCAAGAAGTCGATCAGTCAGAAAATATGAAGCTAGTTGCCCATTCCGAAGCCTACCTATGGGGAAGAACGGGCAAGAAACTCCATGGACACTCTTTTAAAATTACATTTTACAATAATATGATTCATAATGTTGTCCTTTTATGATTCTGCCACAGTGGCTTTTTTAGGCCCCCTGAACTGTCACTAATGAGAGACCATTAATTTGCCTATTGTTACCGAACTTAATACGCTTGCCTTACTGACGAGGACAAAATCAGTCCCGAATATCTAGACATGTCTATAGGCTGATCCAGAGAAATAATTGAAAAGATATCTACATTATTCAGAAATTAGGTTATAGTTGGCTGGCATTTTATCTGTCCATCCAAAAAAATATTGGGATTAATAGTTTGTTCGAACGTTCCGTATATAATTTAATTCGTGAATACGTTTCTATATAATACATAGTTAAGGATGAAATATGAATCAATACATTTAGAAATACATGTCCAATATGGTATGGTAGAATGGTTACCGAGAAACGGTAAGATGTCAATCATAGATATCCGAATGTCAACAGTCGGGTGGGTGATGGATGACCTACAGAATCGCGGGGAAGACTTGGATGAGACTCGCACAGAACAGGGAACCATGGCATGAAATGGTTCCCCTCTGGTCTGTGCGAGACATAAACACATCAGTGGGCGGAAAAATACTCCCAATGATGATGTTGATGATGAGGTAGAAAAGAGGAGATACATGCAGAGTTAATAATCTGCATTCGCGACTTACTTGCCAAAAATGTTAACAAATATGAGTTTATGGAAAGTAACTTTAATTCCTACACAATAAAGTGGAGTTTACGGTACAAATACAATTTTTTTATCACTTTTTCAATAGTGCTAGTCACTCTGAAATCAACTTAATACCTTACAATAAAGTTGATATTTGTTTAACTTGAAATAACAATCAATTTGAAACAAATTTAGACAACTTGTAAAGATTTGTTTCCTTCTTTGACTTGATATATTTTTCATTCTGGCCTTAATATGTCAGTGTATATTAAGAAATAACACGAGTGCCGTTGATGAATTTGTGTAATATATCAGCTTTAGTATTTCGAAAAGCTTCGCTTAAACATATTTATCGTTACTTATTTCAATCTTTGGACTTTGTTGCGACCCGTATCTTCTTTGACGGACTTAGAGTAGGATCCTAGAGACTTAATTTTAAGAAATCTATTGATTTAATTACTTGAAAGCGGACTCAGTTAAGAAATTAGCTGGTTGGATGTCAGACTTATAGTAGGCCCACGATCTATCAAATCAGAACACAAAAACTAAACTCAACATTTGTCCCCAATCCCAATTTGGCAAAAAACTATTTTGTCAGTTCAGTGAAAATCCGAATCAAAGTTACATCTTCGAAATCTCACAAAGACATGACACGTTCAAGTTCAAACCAGCCTGCTAGTTATCCGAGGCAAAACTTCCGTCAACTCCTGGCTATTTGCCTAACTCTGATATTTGTCTCCTAAAATCACGGAGTAGAGTACGAAACTGGAAACTAATTCCAAAGTACGGTTGTTCTGTAACCCGTGTGTTAGAAATGTTAGCATTTCTAGGTTCTGGGGCAAAATGTTATGTGAACAACTGGGGATTGCGGGAAGAAGCGGGATTTGCTAATCTGGCTTTTAGGATCCGACAAGTCTCTCTATGACTCTCAGATGTTACGCCAACATTACATTACAATTAGGTCACGACCTTTTTTTGTATAATGATCTCATTTTATCCATCGAAGAAATAGTTACTAATACAGGATAGCGTGAACAGAACTCAATTGTTTGGGACTGCTTTTGGTATTTTGCATATCTGGTATATAGCGAATAAGGTGTTTTGCGAGTCTGGTAATTTGCGAATCTGGTATTTAGCGATTCTGGTATTAAGCTTCGAAGCCATCTAATCCGTCATCGGCCGAACTACGCTCGTAAGTCGTCGGCCGAATTTGAATATAACATATTATATTTCGAACCAAACATAATTATGTTAAAGAAAGCGAATGCGTATACTATTTTAACCGAAATCGTCCGATAAGTAGGTGTACGCACTTACTCTTTTTCACATGTGTTTGGTTTAATCGGCCGAGTTCGGCCACGACGTACGAGGCTACGAGCACAGTTCGGGCGATGACGGTTTAAGGGACCAAAAAGTCTGACAACCAGTCTTACCAAGGGGCATACCCAGTAACTGTGTTGTGGAGGTCAGATAGGCAGTCGCTTCATGTAAAATACTGGTATCAGCTGTAGCTGGTTGGAGTGGACGTCAATTCCCGAGATAAGAGTCATTGTAATGTAACTCTTATCTCGGTAAGTTAAGATATAAATTAGAATGTTTGCCGAGTGCTTTAGCAAACTTACGGCAATAATTCTAATTTATACTTTATTAAGATAAGAATTCTAATGCAATTACTTATACTAAAGCTATAGTGTGCCATAAATGTGAAGAAAATAAACTTTTTACAGGTGAGTGGCTGTTGATCACACTAATATTATAAAGGCGAAAGTTTGTGGGGGGGTGTGGGGGTGTGTTTATATGTTTGTTACTTCTTCACGCTCAAACGGCACTACCAATTTTGATAAAATTTTGTATGGAGGTAGCTGACACCCTGGAATAAAATATAGGCTACTTTTTATCCCAATATTCCCACGGGATCGAAACTTATGCGGGTGAAACCGCGGGGCACAGTTAGTTAAAAATAAAATTAAAACTGGCTGATATACTGACACATATCAATTAGCGTCAAAATGGATTATCGAAAGCTAAACTTTTGCTACAGCATAACGAAGCACAGCTATAAACAAAACAGTTCATTAAGCAAGTATAGTACTAAAAAACAAACCATATCACCTTTCCTTCTTACCCTTGGGAGTATAAACTAGAAAGTGTATGCGTTCACGTACCCACGTATAAAACTCGTATTTCATCCGGATCGCAAACGCTGAGTTTTTCTGATTAACAGTGTGAATCCGGCCTAATGAGATTGCTCATTCTATGGCAGTTGTTAGTCAGTGCACACACTAGTAATAAAATAGTTTTGTTTAGCATAGATGGAGCTGTTTTTACTGGTGTCAAAACTGCTGTAAAAGCATGGTTCTTTTTTATCGTCGACATTTTTGTGACGTCACTTCCATAGTTTTCGGGAGTGCTGATGCCGAAAAAAGAGTAAATTAAAATCCAAGATGGCCGCCACCAATATTTTCGGTGGGTTGTATCAAAAGCTCCGTTATAGTTTGCGTCAAAGTTAAATTTAATCGTAACCATAACCATAGAATCTACTATCCGCTGTTGCACCGTCATATATTTTACATGTTTTACAGTTAAAGTTAAAAGGGTGACAAGTGATAAGACGTCATATTTCCCCAAAATGTACGTGGGTAATTTTTTGACAAGGGCAACACTTCAAGCTTGTTGTCATCACGCTTTCTTTGTTTGACACTAGTGATGTTACTCAGTCATTAACGGTCAGGCACTCGATTGTCTCTATTATGTAAATTAAAAACACAAGAACAGAATCATAGCAAGATCAAAAATACAGTAACCGTTCTATATTGGTAATGTACCAAGGTGTTTAAGTCAGTGACTGAAGGAAGGGAGGCCTTTGCCCTGCAGTGGGACAGAAATGACTGATAATAATAATAATTCGGCTAAGATTGGCTTTGTTCGACTTTGTAAAGAGCTTTTTGTCTTACATTCCACTGATTATCAGATTGATCTGATAAAATCAGTGAAGATTTAATGAAAAATTACACTTTATTATCTGACAGCACTAACCCACAGAACATGTATTTTCTCTTATTAAAACTCTGTGACTCTGTACATTACAGTATTATGACGGCTTATTACACGAAATATATTTATTACCTGGTTTATTATCCAAGAATGATAGTTAACTAGTGTGGCAGTGTTGATGATATTTCTAATCGCAACTAAACCGAGTGGCACATCGAGAGAAAATGGACTCGATTCTTTATTTTTTTTTATTTGAGTAACGAGTTAAATAAAATCGAGCCGCATCACTATCTGACACTGTCAGAAAGACAAGACGTAAGTGATAATAACATTCATTTTATTTTTCCGTTTCTTTCGAATTGCATGAAATTGATATTTCTGTTTTCCTGTATGTAATTGAAGGATTGTATTATTGGAAGATGCATTACAGCATTTACTCCAGAAGGATGTTGAGTTAATTGTTCAGTAAGATTGCAACGCAATGTGCGAAAACATTGCCCGAGACTGCTGCAGATGTGCGGTAACTTGAGAACGCATGGATTCACGAACGCAGATCAAATCATCTGTGCAGTTTAACGAAAGTGCGTATAGACAATGCAAGAAAGTATTGAAACTGTTATACATTATGGAGATTTGGATACAGGAATATTTACATCATATGGCGATTTTCACAGCAAACCCATACTGTGCCTGATGAATGCGGGAAAGAACATTATTTTGCAGTGGATTCCAGCACACCAAAAAGAACAATAATAATATTAGTTAGAATACGCTTATAACACCGAGCTGCTCTTGCTGGATGCTATTGCAAGGTTGCAACTGTTTGGTGGGCAGACGATGGTATAGTTGGCTGTTGTGCACTTGTAATGTTGAGTATGCGGTATTTATGTATTTTCATTGGTGGAGCGACCTGCATATTTTTTAGATGAAATATTACCTACTTCTAAGTCGTGTGACGTTGAAATTAATATAAGTAGGTACCTACTTGCAGAAATAAAAATGCTTTGTTATGTACAATTTATGTGTTTTTTTTTTTAACGTTTGAAAACACCCCTACTCGCTGAGCAGTGGTGTGTCCGTCGTAACAGATGCGACTTACAGCTTGTAGGTCGTAGGTTTGAACCCAGACAGGCACTTTACTTTGTGTAAATTATTTCATCACCACTGCTCTCAAAACGGTGAAGGAAAACATCGTGAGGAAACCGGCATGTCCTAGAACCAAAAATTCAGAAGAATACGCAGAAGCATACGCTAGAGCTTAAGTTTCTTTGGCAATTAAAGCAACACACTGAAGAGCAACAGTGAAGCTAGAACTAAAAATAAAAAAACTGAAATTAGAAATCGATATTCTTAAGTAAAATATTCTCAGGGGTTTCTTGTTTTCAGCAAGGGTCCTCCTTGGGGGTCAGTGGGTCGTCTTAGGGGGGGAACTAAAAACCCGGAATCTGTCCAAAAATTTATTCTCATCACACTTATGAAATCGATCAATGCGATGGTGATTTTTTTTCTCTTCCTAACTGGCAAATCGGATTCACTGTCACTATCATCGCTAGAAGAGCTTTATTCCCACAATATTTCGCGGAGTAAAGACATACCTAATTTGTTTTAATAGGTACTTTATTCAACAACACAATATTTTTATAGGTTACAACTGCAAAGCAGATGACATTACAATGACACTAACCGTAACTATAGCCCTTAACCGGCCGAATTTGGTCGATTAATGTTATAGTTATGTGTGACGTCATTTTAACAATTATGACAAAACTTAAATCGATGCAACCCGAATTTCGCTTAACCGGAGATTTGACGTCTGTCAAAGCTTTGATTATAGTTAAAAATGGCTTGTTATAGTTATTTATGACGTCATTTTAACAATTCTCAAACCGATGCAACCCGAATTTTGCTTAACCGGAGATTTGACGGCTGTCATGAGATTGGTTATGGTTATAGTTAGCTGATGCAACTCACTCTTAAAGGTGTTAAAGAAATCTTACACACAAACTTTAAAGGGGCGATAACTATATAAAGTAATCACATCACACTATAATATTATAAAGGTGAAAGTTTGTGAGTGGGTGTGTGTGGGGTGTGTGTTTATATGTTTGTTACTTCTTCACGCTCAAACGGCTGGACCAATTTTGCTAAAATATGGTATGGAAGTAGCTGACACCCTGGATTAACATATAGACTACTTTTTATCCCGATATTCCCACGGGATCGACATTTACGCGGGTGAAACCGCGGAGCGCAGCTAGTATTATATAAAGAGAAAAGACCGATCGATTTTTTGTGTTTCTGTTTATTACGCTTATATGCTCATACGGCTGAACGGATTTGGATGAAATTTGGTACATGGGTAGACCTGGAGAAGGACAAAGGTTAATTTTCTTCCTGGATCGCAGTCATAATCGCGGACAACGGCTAGTTATTTATAATTCTTTATCCTACAATACGGACTATCTAAAGAACGATCTTGCCTGTTCTCAAGCAAATGCGCTCGCCATATTTGTTTTCATAGAGTGATAGTCTGTGCACAGCCTTAGGGCGCGTTCACATAGAACGTCCGTTTTTACAGGACCCTTTTTAACGGATCTTATCTGATTTGTTTTTCTTTTTTACTGGATCCGGAATGCTGTATTGTGTGTGAACTCTCTCATACAACTACGCTATCAAATAACGGACCAGGGCCTCAAGTCTGCTATTACAATAGTGTCAAAATGGTTTATCATTGATTTCATAATTGAATTTGACAAGTTTGGTAATCTACTAATATAATGGCGTCATTATGACTTTCTAATGGTCAGCCACTGACACTCCATTGAAAGAAATGGCATAGAATGGTAATCTCGTACTTAGTGACAAATGAATTACTGACTCAGGCGGTAATTTGCTACAATTTTGACAGTTCCTTTGATCAGTGACCTACCATTAGAACGTCATTGTGCAGTCATTGCTTTTAATTCGTTACGAGTATCGTAATAAGTTCTGTGCCATTGACCGACCAATGATCGACCATTATGAATTTAGCAGATTACGAACTTTTATCAAAATGACAATGGGATCGTGTTGTGAAAATAGCAGACTTGGGCCCCTGTACAACGGATCGCTATGTGTACGCGCCCTTAGTCTAGCGACAAGATTAGCGACAGACCTGGCGGCGACTGGAACTGTTAGCGACAAGTTTTCATACAACATGGTTATAAGATTGTTGGAGTAATACAATTAGTTTTTGTATTGTTATTTTTATGCTGGACTTAGTATGGGAGAGATAAAGTTACTTGGCTAAGAGTAATCATTCCGTGAACTCTTTCTTGGTCATTCATTACATCCTCAGACTTTGTATTTCTTTTTATGTGAATGTAAGTAATATAGATATTTTCTTTTGTCTTTCCTATAATTGGGTACAATTAACATACTTACCGGGGATGGTAATTATCGAGAAATTGTGCTCTTTAGAGAAACAAAGCGGTCAGACAGACCTATTTTATTTCATGCTTTTTAGACGACTGCAGAATTTTATAAAGGGCAAAAATGTAGCAGAGGTTTGATGAAAACAAAGGTTTTTTAGGGTTCCGTACCCGAAGGGTAAAAACGGGACCCTATTACTAAGACTCCACTGTCCGACTGTCCGTCTGTCACCAGGCTGTATCTCATGAACCGTGATAGCTAGACAGTTGAAATTTTCACAGATGATGTATTTCTGTTGCCGCTATAACAACAAATACTAAAAACAGAATAAGATTAATATTTAGGGAGGGCTCCCATACAACAAACGTGTTTTTTCGGCGTTTTTGCCTTGTGGTGCGGAACCCTTCGTGTGCGAGTCCGACTCGCAATTGGCCAGTTTTTTATAATTATTGTATTGAGAAATTTTACAATGAAAAACGATGCATTAGTTTTACGAACAAATTCGGTATATTCGCTATCTTACCCACTTAAGTGTATAAGCAACAACATTGCGATTCTGGACACGTATAACCTCGTTTCCCAGATAGATGTAGAGATCAGTCAGCGCGGGCGTCCAGTCTTAAACCAGAAACTGAATGCTTATTAGAAAGCGCACGATCTTTAAACAAGGCGCAGAATAAATATAAAAAATATATATATAGGTATATATACATTGATATAAATTGTATTGGAAAACCAGTTATGCCTAACCCCCGGTTTCTGACTTATGAATTTGAAGTTGAAAACTTGGCAAGCTCTATTTTATTACATCATCATCTGCCTAGCCTTTTCCCAACCATGTTGGGGTCGGCTTCCAGTCTAACCGGATGCAGCTAAATACCAGCATTTTACATGGAGCGACTGCCTATCTGACCTCCACAACCCAATTACTAGAGACTTTTGGGCTTCTGACGACCCGTAACGACTGTCAAAGATCCACAAATGACAGCCGGGACATAGAACAATAAATATACAAGAGCGCCATCTATTGGTTCATTGTTAATTATTATTAACCGCGTCAAACTGTTCCTTACTCGGTAGTTCACTGTATCACCGCCCTTTAAGAATGGCGCTAGGATATCGGAGAAATAGTGGGCGTGGCTAAACATCGGAACCCAATAGCGGTTGACAGCGAGCGTCTTAAACGCTTTGATTGTTACTTTCAGTCACATCTTAAAAAAATACCTAAGTATACTGTTTTTTGATTTTTGCTTACTCGAAGAAGTAAAAAGGAAAAAAATTATTTAGCCATAAAATGGCGTGTCCCAATTTAAATAGCGGTGGCTGGGTGGAGCGGTGGGCTTGCGTCTTGTGCAAGAGGCTTCAAGATTTAGGAGGCTTTTGAAACACTGTATAACGTCAGAAATTTTTGAAATATTTCTGGGTAAATCTCAGTTCCTTATGTATGGAAATGGCGACACATGGTGTTAGTTTAAATGTGATACCTACTGACTATATAATAAACAGGCTTGTTTACATTTTTGGCGATCATACACAATCACTAAGTCGTCTAACGTCCTGGATGATTAGCCTCATTAGGTTACATTACCTAGTCAAAGTGACCACTCCGCTGCCACAACGATGCCGTGGAAGTGGCGAAGTTTTGATCCAACAAGATCTAAACACAGTCGTGCCAGCGACATGGAGAAGAAGCCTCATTAGGTAAGAAGTAACAACCTTGCTGACAAACTAATATTTTTATCAATTAAATAACCACTCAAAAATTGTTACGATTACCTACAAGAGATTGCAGCATAAATATGGGCTCTTTATAACGATATTTTCCCTTACAGTCACTGTACACCCAGCAAAACCACATTTGTGTTTTTGTGTAGTTGTGTGATTGTCATCACTTTTGAACAACCTAAGCATTTATTTTAACGTAAACCGGCCAAAGCCAATTTGATTAGTCAAAGACACAAACACATAAGTACCTACAATAACGCAAAGTATACAACTAATCGACAGTCATAAGCTCATCTCACAATACTCCAGACATAGGTACTGTCGAGATCTTCCATTCATCCGCAAACGCGTCACAGTCAGCCTTAGCGTCCGTTGAGCGCACAGTGTGTGCCAGGGACAGCAGACTGAGATAAACTTACGATAACACTGTAAATAAATTTAAGCCATCATCTGCCTAACCTTTTCCCAACTATGTTGGGGTCGGCTTCCAGTCTTACCAGATGCAGCTTTCTTTATATCAAACACTAGCTTCGGCCCGCGACCTCGTCCGCGTGAAATTTCTTGTTCGGGCGACCCTCCCCGTCGCATCGCATCGCCTGCGCGCGCTATTACCTACTTCGTTTTTGCTTAGCGTTCTTTCTGACTTTTTTTGTTTTTGCTCGGCTCCTAAGGGTCATAGCGTGATGTTAAATAGCTTATGGCTATATTCCTCAAGAATTGGCCTATGAAATACAAATAGATTTTTTTCAAATTCGTCTGGTAGTTCCAAAGATTACCCCCTACATACAAACTTACAAACTTTACCTCTTTATAATATTAGTATATAGATATTATTAAATAAAAAATAACCTAATCGTATCTGTATCTTAACACTTAGAGCACAACAGAGCATAGAGGAATATGTTCCCGGGGGAAGAATTCCTGGTCCCGCACAATCCCGGGTTACACGTATAAAGTTAAGGATGTAAAAGTTTAGATTCTGCGCACAAGTTGGTTTGTTTAAAACTATAGTGGACTGTTACGAGTTATACCCATAAAACACATTTTGACATCTATTAAAGTTGGTTACGTGACGTAATTTATTTAAATCCGGTTATTGTGAGTTTTGGGTTTGGTTGTTGCTATGGAATAAATGGAGATAGGTTTTTAATGGCAATACTTGCTGACAAAAGAATAATTAACTCGAATAATAGAGAACAATTAATCACGAGCACAAAATAGTCGTCGGTTGCACTGCACGTCATGACTGTGACAAGAAGGCTTCCATTCAGCATGATGCTGTGCTAAAGGGGGGGGGGGGACAACACAGCGCTGATTTCCAGTGGTTACCAGAAAAGGACTTACGGAAACCAAGTCAGGTTAAATGATTCGTACTATACGTAACAAAATAATAGTAGTAGTAGGATTTGTTGTCAATTAATTTACAATCATATTTGATAATTAGTTTCCTACCAAAATAGAAACTAATGACTTACACAAAACAAAAACAAACAAAGATTACATATAATGGACGCTATTTGCGTCGAAATTCAAAATAAGGCCGCGTCATAAGTGGACGCCATTTGTAAAATATGAATCCATAGACAAAACAAACGAAGATAAGTAATGATTTAACGTCACTTAGATTAATTGCGGACGCCTCGTATCTCGATCACGGGAATATGCTTCGTGATTTTACTATTCCAAGCAGCTTACTTATTTTCGTTATTTGATTATCTTTTGTTTTTGTAAAAATAAGTAGTGCATGCATGGAGCAGTGGTGGCCCTGTGGTAACGGCCGCGACTTACGAGTTGTGGGTCGTAGGTTCGAACCCAGACGCTTTACTTTGTATAAAATAAATTATTTCATCACCACTGCTCTCAAAACCGTGAAGGAAAACAGCGAGAGGAAACCGGCATGTCCGAGAACCAAAAATTCGAAGTCTACCAGTCCGCACTGGCGCCGCGTGGTGGATGACGGCCCACTCCCTCTCACCGAGAGCCGAGAGGAGGCCTGTGTCCCAGCAGTGGGAACATTATAGGCTGATTATGAAGTAGTGCATAAGCAAACTATATACATATAAGAAGATATTGTACACAAGAATGATAAAGTAATATACAGAGTGTTAATTTTGTAAGTGAATCTCTTAGTCTGTGCCAACTTTCGAATAGAAAAGTGGATGAACCAATGCTGCTCAAAGCACTTTGTGAATGACATGTTGAGTACCTATCTACCTAAGTATAACACTCTGATACAGTTTCAACTATATTAGATTTGTTATTCATTGTTTTAGAATCCTGTTGATTCTGAATTTCAATTTGTTATACAGGGTTATTTGTAAAACACCAGAAACCTCTTAAGAGGTCATTGTACTCATCATCATGAACAACTTTTACTATGGGACCAAAACTAAAATCGCGAAAAAAATCAGCTGTTCCCTACATTTATGTTCGTATAACTCGTCAAAATGTAGGGAACAGCTGATTTTTTTTTCGCGATTTCAGGTTTGGTCCCATAGTAAAAGTTGTTCATAATGATGAGTACAATGACCTCTTAAGAGGTTTCTGGTGTTTTACAAATAACCCTGTATATCACTTCACTGGCTAACTTTAATTAAGAATTTGTTAATCAGTTATGGAACAAAGGACCTTTTTGTTACAAATGGTCACTCAAAAATGAACTGAGAACACAATATTTCAGTAAAGTAGGTAGCTGATGGAAATTATGTGAGATTATGAACACACACCAAGCCCTCTCGTGTAGGGCCACTTTACAGTTTCAACCTTTTCCCGCCATTCGTGGTGACTGACAGATGACATTAGTGACAGCAGCGACCTCACTACTTGTGTGAATGAAACAGTGTAAAAAAATAGATACACTACAATAGGCTATTTGACTGGTTTCTAATAAACATCTCAGATTATTTAATGGTGTCTAACGAGCCCACAAAAACCTATTACTTCAAATTGCATAATGTATTTCTTTTAGAAAATAGTAAATAAAAATGTACTGTTTGAATAAGCCGCCAAAACGCTATCTTTAACAATATGGCGTCGTGACGTCAAAATACACGTAAACAAACGTTGAAACGGTCGAGATACTAGACAAAAGTCATCTGTTCTGTCAACGATAGACAGAAATTGACTATATCATGACGTCATCATAAGTTCAGCCAATCCAGACCGTTTTCGATTACGTGGCGCCAGATTTAAAAAGATGAAGTTTTTTCGGGATTTTTTTAATAAATAAAACATTGTTTTGTAGTAAAATTAATGCAAATCGATTTTAAAAGCGATAATCTATACGAGTGTCAATAATTATGACCTTATTTTTTACATTGTCAAATAGCCTATTGTCTTTATTGCCCCCAAAAATCTCCTTGCCACCACAATCGACGTTGCTTACCGACAATAAATTGAAGAGAGCCGGGACTAATTTATTAAGGTGGTTTTCGAACAGTAAAAAGGTTTCCTTAATCGAGTATTGTAACCTTGACCGATCTAAATCTTCACTAGATTACTGAGGTCTGTCAGTCAATCAAGATTAGGGAGTTGGATCTTATTGATCCTACTCGGAATTTAATCGAATAGCTTTATCTTGGTGCTTTTGCTTATAAGGTCTACTTTCCTTAATTCCTCTGTTATAACCAGAAATAGCATGTGACTAATTAATAAGTACGTATTTTTAACACGCTTTTATTAGCTTCACACGTGACTAGCTAATAAACAATGTAATAAAATCTTAAAAGACAATTTTGACCTACTTCTAATTGTCGCATCGAAATGAAACTTTGTATGTACAGACGCCAGCACATCAAGCTACCCGAAACTGTCAAATTTTCCCAATCAACTTTGAACCTTAAGCTTTTGCGATAAAGTTGAAAATCTATTAAAGAAATTTGACAGATTGTAGTAGCTTGATGTGCTGGGTCTGTACATGTAGTTCGGGTGACAAAACTATAATTTGGTATCTTGGAGCTGATCTAATGATGGAGCCAGGAATTGGATGGTGGAACTCTTCAGTGGCTATTAGTAAGCCCCTCGACTTTTGGCTCATATAATTTGTTTTGACGAGTCCAATAAATTGGAGCGTATTTTTTAGTTTTTTTTTCTAACAAACATGGCGACCAGCCATCAGCTGAGTTTTCTCAAAGTACCTTTTTCGTCACACAATTCTTCTTCTTCTTCGTGTCACTGGCACGACTGTATTTTAAATCTTGTTTTCCCAAAACTTTGCCACTTCCACGGCGTTGTCGGTGGCAGCGCAGAGGTCACTTTGACTGCATGTTTTGGGACACAGAGGGCAGGATAGGAGGTGGAGCATGGTTTGTGAAATAGCTCCGCAATCACATCCTTCTGCCGTTGCGTCAAGGTAGCTCCATTTTACCAGGTTGAACTTACATCTTCCCACTTGTGTCCGGAGACGGTTCAGAGATTTCCAAGTGGGCCACGGAAGGTTACACCCTGCAGGGAGATGCTCCTTTGGTGGTAAGTAGTGAGTAGGAGGGGGAAGAGTATCCTGCCACAGTTTGCAACGGGCGTCGGCCGGGTTTCCTGACAGAGACGCTGTCGATTTCAAGAAGCTGTGTCTGCTTTTTAGCCGTTGCGTTGGTAGCTGTGCGCCAGATAGTGGGTGTCACACAATCAAACCATTTCTCATCATCACAGTCCACTACATTTCTGATTCTCATGTAACCCGAACGAAATCCAAAAATCTCTTCAAAACTAAACAATCCAAAGATCTATGTAACCAAAAAATTATAAAATTTTCCGATAACCGCCATTCAATCGACGACCATCTTTATTGGCCCATAGACCACAGAAAACACATGGCGTATTTATTTTAAAGCCGAGAAGCACAGACAATAAATATTTTGCTTTTGAATTTCGCTCAATAAAACGCTCGGCTCTGTGTGGCCAGTGTTTGTGTTTGTACGGTGGATTTCAATTTGTTATATTTGATTTTCGTTATGATATAGATCGCTTTTTAATGGGATGAGATATGTTGGGGTAACTTGGTACACACGGCTACACATCAAGCTATACATTTCCGGTTTTAGCTGACCTCGTATTGTATAGGTTTTTCGTACAATCAGCAGGGTAATGGCGTAACACACTATCAGTAGCAATGGGTTTCATTTTGACAGTTCAACAACATTCATTGCGTGATTTACGTTGTTGAGCAGACACATTTTTCGAACATATGGAGCAATGGATTAGCAATTTGCTTCAAAATGATTCAAATCGAGAGTAATAGTGTGTTACGCAATTAGGGTGCCGAAGTCAGCTTAATACTGGTTAAAAAAATTGCTGCTCCATACATTTTGAACGCATAGGGCGTTCAAAATGTATGGAGCAGCAATTTTTTTAACAACCTACAAAACATTTCAACGAACCTGGGGCTCCTGGGGTTCAGAATCATGTAATGAATCTATGGCTGCGCGTCGGTGCCACCCTGTATTAAGTTGTGATGGGCTAAACCTAACTTCATACTGCTGGTAATTCCAGTCGAAACCGGTGCACCTGATACCATACTGCTAGTAACACACTTTTGGTATTATCATCAGAACACTCTCGTGTTGTGGCAGTCGTCATGAACTGATGATGAGGTTCACGGAGAAAAATTGTACTTCAAACTATACAAGGTGTTTTTTTCTTATATCCCAAAACTCTAGGGTATGAAAGAGACCATATCTAAGAATCAACTGGCATAATTATGAATTATTTATTTTTCAATTATCTTTTTTTTTTGTTTCCATTTTTCATACGAAATAATTCGACAGACTCACGATTATTAATGTAAGACATTTACGTGAAATATGACAACGTCGCATTTTCTTAGCTTTTAATATGAATGATTGGTTTGAATAAAAATGCAATTAAATGAAAGAAAATTTAAAACTCATATTAAAAGTACACTTTGTAAACAAGGATATTACAAATTAGAGGATTATATCCAAGATAAGAATGTTTGGAAACATGCTGGTCCTGCTCCATAGGACAATCTAAAAGTCTAGACAAAATCAAACTTGTTCCTAATTTAATTTATATATATTTTTTTTAATTATGACATCTTATTCTAATTCATTTTTACAATCTGCGACTACAGTGGCTCACACACTTGTTAAAGTTCAACTACTTTTGCATTTTTTTTTTTTAATAACTTGTAAATATGTGAGCACCATGTATCTATCACTTATTTGATTTACCTGTCATTGCTTAATTTTTAATTCTTTTTACCTTTTGTGGTAGACTAATTTTATTATGGGTGCATCGTGTTCACATATAATTTTTATTATGTATACAAGACCTTGTAAAACATTTTTAAAAGAGTAACGGTGGAGTTTCTTGCCCATTCTTCTCCATACGAAAACTACCTTTTCGAATGGGCGACTAGAATCATTTCTATTTAGTTTTTTTTTTGACGTTCAAAAGTGCCTTTAATGTGCCTATTTGAAATAAATGATTTGACTTTGACTTTGAATGAATTACTCGCATTTATTTATCAATGAAACTACGCATTTTCGGACCACATATTCTAGGACTTTTTGTATTATTTTTTCTTATAGAATATAACCCTAGAGTTATGGGATATAAAAAAAAACACGTCGTATAAGAAATTATTGTTATTGTATAACACGAAACAAACGCTTCAATGAATACCATTCAAATAAACTTCTGAATATACACAATACACGTCTGTAATTACCGAAAGGTTAGATAGAGGTGTAGGTACCTATTAAGTACACTCTCATTTTGCCAGTTATGTAACATAAGTCCCATGTAAATAAGTGGCGAGCCCGGGGCACAAAGCACGGCTTTGGGCTGCTACTGAGAAATTCCAGATGGAAAAACCTTTATCCGACCCGGGCATCGAACCCTCACGGTTCATGGACTTAAGAGTAAAATTAACACTTATTACCATCCGATACTCCATTATTTCTGAACTCCAAAATGCTTACCTGTAAACAACAAAACAATTCGTTAATGGACAACATTAATGGTATTGTAATAATTAAAGCAGAACGCAATGTGGTAAGAACTGTTAACAGTAAATGGAAACCACAAATAAATAAACACAAAATAAATATTGTTAATGGTATGGCAGTTATTATGGCAACTTATAAACGGGTAATATTTTTCACTTATTTTCCAGTGATATTTTAGACGACCAAAAATATCAGTAGACTGGAAACAATGAATGGACCACCATAGGCTTAAAATAATGATAATAATTAGATCCCGCCCGCGGCTTCGCCCTCGTGGTATGTCGATAGAAAGTAGCCTGTGAACTTCCTCAGGGTTCAAAGTATCCTCATACCAAATTTCATCAAAATCGATCCAGCCGTTTCGGAGATTAGCCGGAACAAATGGACAGACAGACAAAAATGTTAAACTATATTTTGACAAAATCAGCCAAATCGTTCTGAAGTGATGCGCTTACCAACGAACAACATTTCATTTTTATTATATAAATCAGCCTACAAATTCTACACAAGGAATTTAAAATAAAAGAGGCATCAATAAAAAAAAATTAAGAACCATTTAAGTATGTCTTGACTGTTACGTTTGAAGGGCCATCTACAGGGGGAGCACAAATTCAATTTTAATTGAACGATGCCGATTCATTGGATGGAGACAGGAGGGTGAACGATGAAATTAAACGTCAATCTTACTTATTGAGACCGGATTACGCTGATTTTTACAGAACCTACAAATTGAGAGAGTTCTGTTGTGACTATTACGCGGGCGAAACCACAGGCAAAAGCTAGTTTGGTTATATTATACTTAAATCTGATTATTTTCAAAGACACAACAGGTGAAGTTCTTCCAAAATTGAGGGAGTCCCTCACTTTTAGAAGGACTTCAATCGTCGTAATTTGACATCTAATAATTTATAATCTTATTCATCTTTGACTCATCTAATCTTGTTATTTTATTTTTTAAATTATTTAAATACCTACTTTAATATGAATATGAAGATGCTTAAAGTTTCGATCAAAGCGTAAGCGGTAATACGAGTCATCATCATCATCATTTCAGCCGAAAGACGTCCACTGCTGGACATAGGCCTCCCCCAAGCACCTCCACTTCGACCGGAACGGGTAACGGGTACGGGTAATACGAGTATTATGCACTATTACGCTACTTTCCTATTAGAAACTATTTTACAGAAAAAGTATTACAATTTCTTTAGATACGTGTGGAAGCGAAATGATTTCCACAACTCCAAAACACAATAACTGATCCAGATTTTGCAAACGAAACATGCTACCCTAAAACTAGAACACAACAAATCTTCCGTAGATACTAAATCTCCCAATTCTAGTTGTACTACATTTTGTTATTATAATGTTAGCGTGTTACATAGTATATTCTTACAAGTAATGCCATAAAGAATCTCCATATGACTTGGCTCGTTCTTGGCTCCGGTTGCAAGGAATTTAAACAAGTTGTATACGGGGAACACGATGTAGATAATAGGGCTGTCAGGCTACCTCAGTTCTGGAAGAATGTAGTTGTGTTTACCAGAGATATTGTATTAAAATATGTGCTATAACGGTGTTTAGAAAATATTTTTGAATATAGTCGGACTTTTAATTAGCTGCATTAAAATGACAGCTTATGTGTTTCTTAGATGAGTGAAATTGGCGTCTTTTTGTTTTTTTTTGCGGCCATCAACCAAATCTTGTTTTTCTAGTACAGAATAGTGTAACAAACGAAACTTATTTGACATGCATATCTCTAAACTCAGTCCGAAATGAGTTATTAAGAGGTGTCACTTTACTGCAGCTAATTAAAAGAATAGAATAGAATACTCTTTATTATGTACACCATATAAATTACAGACATAAAAATAGAAACAATACAAAGGGTGACACAATGGGCGGTCTTATCGCTAGTTGCGATCTTTTAAAGACAACCTTTGGATGGATTAAAATGGGGAAGGACAGACAAATACTGTAGGTAGTCTGTGGTGTACCATTTACATAATACAATAAATACATACATAAAGTATATTATACCTAATCTAAATAAAAAAAGAAAAAAAAAACCGACAAAAAAAAAAAAAACCGAAATAAAAGAATCTCTAATCTCTAATAAAAGTCCGACTATAGTCAATAATATTTTCTAAACACCGTTGTAACACAATTTTAATACAACTTCTCTTCTCTAGCGACTTCGTCCGGGTGAAATTTCTTGTGCCCCAGTCCCATCCCGTCGCATCGCATCGCATCGCCTGCCCGTGCTACTACTTCGTTTCCGCTCAGTGTTCTTTCTGACTTTTTATTTGGTTTTTGCTCGGCTCCTAAGGATCCTCGCATGATGTTAGGTAGCCTATATCATCTACATCACGTCAAAGCCAATTGTCGCTGAAAACCAGCGTTGGGGCTCTGTCTCGTGTAGGGTCTTAGCATTATGCTGAGCGATGGCCGTTTTGCGTAGATGTGACGCATCTCCCATATTGTTATTTTGTTTTTTTTTTATGCGTTATGTTTGTCGCAAATAAACGTATGTTCTTTCTTTCATATCCTACGTTAAGAATTGAGCTATCAAATGCAAAAACATTTTTTATTATTAGTAATATGTGTGTGTTTTCTTATTGTATTCGAAGCTAGAAACCAAGCTAAGAAGAAATGTTATGTAAACGTATGCAAAATATTTGAAACTTTTCTCTAAAATACACACGTGGCATTACTAAATATCTATCCACTTCAAACATGAGTGTAGCGGATCGTTGCACTGTTGTGTGTCAAAAGGAAACTACGAAATTATGATGCTACACGGGGCAGCTGCGCAGACGTCTCCGGCGCGCTGGCGATTCGGTCCCCACGGCGTCACATCGACGTCGTGTCTCGCGGGCGACTGGTCGGCGGCGGTGGGGGCGAGCGGGATCGCCACGATCCTGCTCCCTCGCACACTTAATACTATTGGTTATCTGTCTCGCGACGTTCGCAACCACCCCGCCTTTTTATTAGAATAATATGTAGAGAAACACAATAATTATCACATACATACACAGAAACAAACAGTAAATTGAATAAGGATTCTTAATCTAAAATAAACAACAAGTACCTCCTTACATTGCTATCTTTTTTAAAAAACAGCACTGAGCCGTCCATCATCGCTAACATCCTGCCCCTCAGTGTCGTCATTACGACACTCATCACCACTCTGAAGTAAAGCTATACGCGATGCTGGACGCTTCATGATACCAGTTTTTGTCCTTATGTCTAAGACTCGAACCCGTCCGTCAGGCCCAGGGTATATTTTCTGAACGATGCCCTTCGGCCATACGTTCCGCGGCGAAGCGGGGTCTACCACTACAACAAGATCTCCTACCTTCAATTGCGCGCCTTCGCGATTCCACTTTTTACGCGGAGCTAAGGTAGGTAGGACCTCCTTCATCCACCTAGACCAGAATAAATCGGCCAACCGCTGAGCTATACGCCACTGTTTACGCAAAAGAAGATCTTTGTCGTCAAACCTGCCAGGTTGCGGTAGATTTGACGACGAACCTATAAGGAAGTGGTTGGGCGTCAATGACTCCGAGTCACGAGGGTCAACGGACACGTGAGATAATGGTCGACTGTTTACCATGTTCTCCACTTCGCATAAGAAGGTGGAGAGCGCTTCTTCCCTAGGAGCGCGTTCCTTCAAAACAACTTTTAAGGCAGTTTTTACACTGCGAATGAGGCGTTCCCATGCACCTCCCATATGGGGGCTAGCAGGGGGAATAAATTCCCAGTGGACTCCTTTATTTAAGGCTTCTGTCACCAGTTGTGGCTGATGGTCAATCACCTCCTGATATGCCTTCTTCAATTCGGCATCAGCGCCTCGTAAGTTGGTGCCATTATCAGAGAACACTGTGTGTGGCCAACCTCTGCGTGCGGCCATCCGGCGCAAAGCCATTATCATAGAGTCGGTTGTGAGGGACGAAACTATTTCTAAGTGCACAGCACGTACTGTAAGGCAAGTAAACAGTACACCGTACCTGCGTACCCTTTGTCGACCAACTACTACTTCCAGGGGGCCAAACAAGTCTACACCACACATTGTGAATGGCCTCTGATGATGGGTAAGCCTGCACTCAGGTAAGTCACCAAGGCGTGGAGGGTTAGGTGAAGCTTTTCTAAAGCGACAAATCAAACAATTTTTGGCAACAGTTTTAACAGTAGGCCTTAAATTTACGATCCAGTACCTTTGTCGTAATTCGTTAATTATCATCTCGTTACACGAGTGTGCAGCATTCACGTGATAATGCAACACTATGAGCCGCGCTATATGGTTTTTACCATCTAAAATAATAGGAAATTTAGTCATCTGATCTACATCTTTCACGTTTCCGATTCGTCCGCCAACACGTAAAAGATTATTTTTGTCGATGATCGGGGTAAGTGTTCGTAAACGACTTTCACGCGTTATTTCTTTATTTGATTTTAACAAATTAATTTCGCTACGAAATGATTGTAACTGTGAATGAGAAAGTAACAACATCTCTGCTTTATGCATTAAATCTACGGTAATACAGGTAATTGACCTTTTCTTACATTTTTCAATAAATAATAAAACTGTAGCCGTAGCACGTAATAATCGCTGCCAACGGGAGAATCTACTTGGATCCGGTACAGGTAAGTCACAAATTATTTTATTATTATTATCACACACAATGTTTATTCTTTCTAATATTTTATCATCACTAGTAATTATTTTTATTTCCGGTTGCTGAGGCCAGCAAGAAGGTGGTTGGTACAAAAACGACGGTCCGGAAAACCACGTGGAATCACTACTAAGCACGTAATCGGTATTCTTCGTTCCTAAGTCGGCTACGTTTAAGTCAGTAGGCACATAGTGCCACTCGTCAACCTTGCTTAACTCATCAATTTCCCCGAGTCTATTTGCAATGAAAACTTTATAGGTTCGACATTGATTCTTAATCCAATATAAAACTGTAGTCGAATCCGTCCAATAGTGTACTGAATTCGGTTGCAAACGATGTTCTTTTTTTATGCTATTAGCTAATTTACACGCTAACACGGCTCCCTGTAACTCCAATCGCGGCACGGATACTGGTTTCAGGGGAGTAACTTTGCATTTGCTCGCGATGAACGATACGGTAACGCGTCCATTGATGCTTTCGCGCCGCCAGTAAGCGACCGCGGCGTACGCACTCGGTGATGCATCGCAAAACATATGAATTTCCAAACTCGCTAAACTATCGTTTGTTAGGTCAGTCGAAAAATACCATCGCGGAATTCGAATATTATTAATTTCCTGAGCTTGACTAATCCACTGTCTAAATAAATCATATAAATTATCGCTTAATTTATCATCCCAGTTAAGATTCTGTTCCCAAACTTTACGCATTAAAATTTTCCCTTTAATTGTGGATGGACTTAGGTAACCGTGAATGTCATAAATGGACATAACTATACATAATAGTTCGCGTTTTGTCGGTATCCGTTTCAGAAGTAATACCTCTTGCGGTATCCGTTTAAAGGACAAATCAAAGGCCAACATATCGGTACTTGGAAACCATAACAGCCCAAGTGCTCGTTCCGGTTGGTTATCTATATTGAACCTTATTGCCTTGTCATTAAGGGTTTCTTTGGGGACTTCACTTAATACGGTCGGTACGTTACTTAACCAATTACGCATTTCGAATCCACCTTGTTTGTGAATATAGGAAACGTCTTTTATTGTTTTTCTAGCTATGTTAAAATCGGTAAAACTATCTATATAATCATCCATATACTGGTTAAGTTTAATCGCGTTAACAGCGTCAGGCATTTGCTCTTGAAAAAGAGAAGCATTCTTGTCTTGGTTTATGAATTGTGCTATAAAGGGAGAACAATTAGCACCGAATATGAGTGACGTCATGACGTATTTATTGACCTCATCGCTCCCTTTCTCTCTCCATAAAAATCTTAATGCGTTTTGATCATCATTTTTAATTTTAATTCTTAAAAACATATCTTTTATATCGCCAATTACACCTATATAATTTTCTCGAAATCTAAACATTATGCCGTACAAGGAATTCAATAAATCAGGTCCCTGCAGTAAAAAATCGTTAAGTGAAAAATCATTAGATTTAGCAGCGGCGTCAAATACTAACCTCAACTTCTTTTTATTTGGATTACTGACCCCAAAGTGAGGCAAGTACCACGTACGATTAGTGAGCGTGGCTCTACACTCAGACTCGCTAAGTCTTCTAGCGTAATTATTTTCAAACAAATGTGCGATCCGTTCTCGATATCGCGATTCATATTCCGAGTCGGATAACATCTTCCGTTCGACTGACTTCAGTCTTTTCAAGGCGACGGAATACGAATCGGGCATAACGCAAACATCTGATTTCCAGGGAAGACCCACTGTCCATTGACCCCCGATTAACTCAGCTGATTCGTTAAGTATGTTTAAAGCTCTTGTTTCTTCGATATTTTGACGCGGATTATTACAAATCCCGATAGAGTCAAGCGAGAAAGAACGACGTATTAGTTCGTGTAAATCTATATTATCGTTATTTTGTTTGAAGGTAGTAAGATCTCTGTTGTAGGTATCTAGCGGTTTGAATGTGGGCGGCTGACGCTGTGGGTAAGTTGCGCACGCGGGGATGGTAAGTAAATGCGAGACACAACAAACAATTGGCGCAATCAAATCATAGTTATCTTGACCTATTAACAATGTAGGTTTTATGATATCACAATTGCAGGGATTAAACTTAATGTTATACAAGTTTTCGTATTCACTAAAGTCCATACAAGAAGTCGATTGTACAGGTAAGTTCAATTCTTTTAATTTGCGAGCACGTAATTTAAACTTATTACCGTCACTGTTACTAATGTTCAAATTTAACATTTCAGTTTTACATACCAACTCGCTGGAGTCCCATGCACTCGTAGCACGCATCGTGACGCACTCACCGTGTAACCCAGCCTTATCCGCGATATCAGCTGCGATAAGGCTCACCGTCGCGCCGTCGTCTAACAGCGCGTGCGTGTGAACACTTTGTTTGGGTCCATGTATGGTAACCGGCACTATTTTAAGCACTATTTTTGACACGTTAAGCACTTTACACTTTTCAGGGTTATTATTTAGGACGGACACTTCGGAACATCGCGTTTCGATCGTGTGGGCTACGAGTTCGTCGCTGCTAGTGCAGGCGCGCGGCGCCGCGTCCGCGTCGGGCTGCTGAGACTTGCTGAGCGGCTCGGTTGCGGCCTGGCGCGCTGCCTGCGGTTTCACCCAGTGAAGCAAACGATGATGCGGCCCACCACATGCGTCGACGTCGCAGTTCTCGGCGGTGCACTCCGACTGATTTTCATGTCGATCTCCGAGACACTTGAAGCACAGTTTATTTATGCGAACATAGCGCCATCGGTCTTTGCGCATAGCGTGTTTGAATCTGCTGCACTCTGTTAGTTTGTGAATAGGTTTTTTACAGTATTTACATTTATCAGATGTGGAGGGGTTGTTGACCTCCGCACACACTAACACTGATTGCTTGTGATTTCTATATTTCTCGGTATTAGATCTCGGTTTCGAATCGATTTGACTGTGCACGTAGCTCACTCCTGTAATTGCAACTTTCTTGGCTTCTTGAAGAAGAAACTTGGATAATAATTCTAATTTTGGTGTGTCGTCTTGATTATCATACTGATATAGGTAATCGGCCCATTTATTAATCAGTTCGGTGGGCAATTTGGAGACAACAATGGTTACTAGTTCGGGACTTCGTAGATAATCAGTTTGTTGCACAGTGCGAGTAGCTGTAACATAATTCTTTACTTTGATGGCGAAGTTTACGACCTCCGTATGATATGCTTGTGGTAGAGGATGTAATTTTCTTAACTGTTCCGTAACTGTCCTCATTATGATTTCAGGTCGACCAAAACGAAGTTCCAATGTCTCAAGTATCTCTTGAGGTGATGTGGCGCTCATCAGTAAAGATGACGCTGACTCCTTAGCTTCGCCGCGGAGACATTTCCGTAGGCGCCATAAATTCTCGGAATCCCTGTAGTTGCAGAGGCGTGTGGACTCGTAAAAGGCTCCTTTGAAATGTAGCCACTCCATCGGATCTCCGGAGTATATGGGCAGGTCTTTGCAGATAGCTAACCTTGACAACAGTTCATGGTTTGTTGATTTTGAGGTAGAAGCACTGATGGCGTCCTTTATAGCGTTAGTGAGCGCCTCAATTGCAGGTTGGGTACCGGCCGACTGATCTGTGGGTTGCCGTGTGCGGCTGGCGCTGTTTTCACGAACATCGCCGACCACGTTCCGTTCAAGCGACGACCCAGGTGCGGTAACGGATTGTTCCAGCCACTTTTCTACTTTACTTTTGCATGATATCGACGAAGATTGCTTTGAACATCTGGAATCTTCTAGGTGTGCCAAATCAGCGGCTAATTTTTTCTCTAATAACTCCTTTTCTATGCGAGCTTTAGTCATCGTCATTTCGGCTTGAGCTTCTTCCAATTCGATGATGGCTCTGGCTTGAGCTGCTTTATATTCGAGCTGCTTTTGCCGCGTGGCCGATGAGGAAGACGCGTGGCTCGTACACGTGCCGACTTGTTCGCGGCTGTGCACGCCGCCATCTTGAGCCGCAACGATGTCGGACAGAATCTTTCCAGCGCTTTTCCTGTTGTACTGGACGTCTGAACCCGATTCTAGCTTCATTTTCGTTTCGGTAGCCATCATTTCTCTCGATTGTGCACGCGTTCTCCCAGTACGCGGCGTTTGAAATAACGGCATCCTGCTACACAGGTTTTGTGCTTCCTTACACTGAACACTACTGATCCGGCTCGAATGACCACTTTTGTAGCGGATCGTTGCACTGTTGTGTGTCAAAAGGAAACTACGAAATTATGATGCTACACGGGGCAGCTGCGCAGACGTCTCCGGCGCGCTGGCGATTCGGTCCCCACGGCGTCACATCGACGTCGTGTCTCGCGGGCGACTGGTCGGCGGCGGTGGGGGCGAGCGGGATCGCCACGATCCTGCTCCCTCGCACACTTAATACTATTGGTTATCTGTCTCGCGACGTTCGCAACCACCCCGCCTTTTTATTAGAATAATATGTAGAGAAACACAATAATTATCACATACATACACAGAAACAAACAGTAAATTGAATAAGGATTCTTAATCTAAAATAAACAACAAGTACCTCCTTACATTGCTATCTTTTTTAAAAAACAGCACTGAGCCGTCCATCATCGCTAACAATGAGACCGTACTAACATTATTCGAAGTTTTATCTCCAAAACTTTAGGCAGCCCTAACAGCAGGCTCGTTCTTTACAAAAAATGACTAATAAACGTTACGTAGTCTTGGCAACACCCCTTATGATCAATACATAGTCATAACAGGCTGAAGTTTCGTACCTATAACTTATACATACAGCCTGTATCAGAAACTAGCTTCTGCTCGCGACTTCGTCCGCGTGAAATTTCTCGTTCCCCCGACCCACCCCGTCGCATAGCATCTCCTGCCCGCGTTTTCACTTTGCTTTAGCTTAGCGTTCGTTCTGACTTTTTTCTTTTTGCTCGGCTCCTGCGGGTCATAGCGTGATGTTAAGTAGCCGATAATTCCTCAAGAATTAGGCTATCAATACCAAAAATATTTTTTTAAATTCGATTGGTAGTTCCAGAGATTACCCCATACATACAAACAAACAAATTTTACCACTTTATAATATTATTATTAAGTATAGATGTGTCGTCAAATGTATGGTACTGACTGTGGTACAGATGATCACACTAAACTACTTTCTCCAGGGGATCAACATCGCGAAACACTTTAACCGATCTGGGAATAAAACCCAGGACGGACGCTAAGCAGTGGCGCGTGCGTTGTGTAATTGGGTTTTACTATTAGGAATTTCTCAGTAATAGCTCGGAGTTTGGATGATGGCGGTGTGATACCCCCGGGCCTCGGAAAGCACGTTAAGCCGTGTGTCCTGCGCCTGATCTCTCTCCGGTCGTGTCGGATTGCCGTCCCATCGGACTACGAGAGTGAGGGAAGAGGGAGTGCACCTGTGTATGCGCACACACTTGTGCACCGTGTAGATGGCTAGTTTATGTTGAGATTGTCTGCGATGGCCGAAATTCGGTCTGGAGGACATTAATCGCGAAAAAATTATCAGTTGTCCCGGATACATAAATTCAATACCTATTCGACCCAAATGTACGGGACCGCTAATTATTTTTTCGCGATTTCGTTGTTGGTACACACGCCAGCACATCAACCTACTACAATCTGTCAAATTTCTTTAACTGATATTTAACTTTATCGCTAAAGCATAAGGTTCAAAGTCGATTGCGAAAATGTGACAGTTTCGGGTAGCTTTGATGTGCTGACGTCTGTACCATGGAGAAAGTTGTTCAGTTTGATTATCTGTACCACACCTTAAATATGAACACACATTTCTGAAACACGCTGTATAATGTTATGGACCACAAAACTGCTGTTTAAACGTTCTGAAGTCTAACATTTTTTATGTTTTTTCGATACATTTTGTATAACATGTTTACATGAGGGGTTAAAAACGAAGCTTTGCGAATACAAAGTAAATATTTCATGGTAATATTATATCTGTATTGTGTACTCTTGACCCTTATGGGGCTTCCTTCGCGAGGGTCGGAAACATAAGCAAAATGAATACACGTGTTGCTAGTGTAAAATATAAAATCGAATGAGTTTGTATGTTTTGATACATACATAATCAGCCTATAATGTGGGAACATTATAGGCACACAGGCGTCCTTTTTGTGGGGTGGGCCGTAATCCACCACGCGGGCCCAGGGCGGGTTGGTAGATGTCACATGTCTTCGAATTTACACTCTACCATGTTTTGATACATGATCCAGCCAAAATTGCTGTATTGATTTAATCAATGCTTGGTCCAGCTGAAAAATTTCTCCTAGTATTGGACACTAGCTGTTCCCCGCGGTGTCACACACTGCGCGGCTCCTAAGGGTCGTAGCGTGTTATATCCTTCCCCGATAAATGGACTATCCAACACAAAAATAATTTTTCAATTCGAACCAATAGTTCCTGAGATTAGCGCGTTCAAAGAAACAAACTCTTCAGCTTTATAATATTAGTACCTATAGATAGGAAGTATTCCACACAGAAGTTTTTATAAAAAGCTCATAAATACTCGAGTATTTTTCCCCAACAAAATATTCTGCTTTGTGACCTCCAAAAAAATCTACGCATACTTTACGTTTCAGACCCACTTTTCCCGTCTCAAACCATAACGACTTCGTATCCTCAAAGTTGAAGGGCCAACGCACGAAGAAGGTGCTCCGAACAAAATTAAATTACAATGATTTACTTTAGCGAAACCTGCCCGGAATTTAAATCTGGAATGTCGGTAGGTATACCCAACCGCCGTTTTTGACGGTGCAATTTACCTTCTTCCGTTGGCCGCCATGTTATTACGACTACGAGAACAGTCGAGTATGACCTGGAATGAATAATTTTGGATAGCTGGCCAAGACGAGACCTAGTTTTGAGAAATAAATTCTAGATACGTTTTTGGGTTAGTTTTCTTTAGAAAATTTTGATGCAGAACTGAGATTACTGAGATTTGGGAGTGTTTCGAAATATTACTGAGTTTGTAATACAAGTTAAATATGTAAAACTTGATAAAGGTAACGGTAATCTCGTAATCCTGCCTTCCTGGTGATCGAGGTACAACTTAGTCAGGTGGGGGTTACCCAGATGAGCCACAATGCGACTGTGGAGCTGCATCTCAACCGACTCCCTGGATTAACATAAAGACTACTTTTTATCCCGATATTCCCACGGGATCGACACTTACGCGGGTGAAACCGCGGGGCAAAGCTAGTATAAAATAATCATGGAAATGGAATCATTGATACGACCAAGACGGTGATCAATAATCATTGCCTACTTATAACAGAAAAAACATTTGCCCATAAGGAGGAAATACATCTTAAAACGTACGATATAAAAGAGTCTTAAATATTACATGAAACCACTCGCATATTATTTATAATTTGTACATTAAATAAGATCAAACACAACATGGAGAAGAATTTAGAATCCATTTTGTACTTACAGAGACTTACGAAAGAAACAGATGTTTTATTTTCCTATATATTACGGGCGGGTGGGCCATAAGGGTGTTGGCGGTTTGAATATGAAATTTAAAAAAACTGGCCAAGTGCGAGTCGGACTCGCACACGAAGGGTTCCGTACCACAAGGCAAAAACGCCGAAAAACACAACGTTTGTTGTATGGGAGCCCCCCTTAAATATTTATTTTATTTTAATTTTATTATTTATTGTTAAAGTAAAAATACAACTGAGTATTTTGTGAATATTTCAAGTGCCTACCTGTTGCCATTATTGATATCGAGCAAAAAAGGGCAAAAAAATCGCGTTTGTTGTATGGGAGCCCCCCTTAAATATTTATTATATTTTGTTTTTAGTATTTGTTGTTATAGCGGCAACAGAAATACATAATTTGTGAAAATTTCAACTGTCTAGCTACCGCGGTTCTTGAGATACAGCCTGGTGACAGACAGACGGACGGACGGACAGCGAAGTCTTAGTAATAGGGTCCCGTTTTTACCCTTTGGGTACGGAACCCTAAAAAGGAACGTAAATTATGAGATTTATTTATCTATATATAAGTATGTCCGGAACGGGAGAGCCTAATGAGCTTTTGCTAATCTAGGAAGAGCACCGGTCTAGATACTGTGGCGGTACTAAATTAGCAGACTTTAAATCTAGAATAAATCAGGATTATCAGGTAAGCAACTAATTACCTGTATGTTGCTGTAATTAACTTAAAACAAGTAACTCTTTTGTAGGCGAATGACTTTAAAAATGTGCTCTATTTGGACTTGAGGCACAGCCTGAATAACATAATTTTGGTACTTTTTAGGGTTCCGTACCTCAAAAGGAAAAAACGGAACCTTTATAGAATCACTTTGTTGCCCGTCGGTCTGTCTGTCAAGACCCTTTATCTCGTGTCTTTAGTAGTAAATGTTTGGTATAATTTACAATCACATACTTTTGAATCGCTTCGACGCCACACAGTTCTGACACGAACTCCGTTCATTAGTATTGAATTTCTGATTTTGATCATCTACTTTTGCTGTTAACTGTACACAGACTTGCATTGATAAATAGGAAACAAGATATCCAATACCATTGGCAATATGTGTGTGAATCATGTTGCATCCAATAGAAACTGATGTTATGAGTAATATCAAGTATCCTCCTCCTTAGTCGTTCACTCTTGACAGAGTGGTCGTGGTTGATGACTCTGCATTTTCTTTTTTGGTCAAAGCAGCCCTCGCGATGCTCCTCCACTTATTCCTACGCGTTGGACAGACCTTATCAAAATGTCAACACAAACCTCCATCGTTCAGAATTTTCGAGACGCTGAACATCAGGTATACTACAATCGTTATTGCATATTTGCGTATTTGTTTTTATAACAAGTTGCCAAAGCCGGTTACAGAACTTAGCAATGGAAAATTCAAAACCTTCATCAAACGTGTCCTTATCAAAAAAGCATATTATAAGATTAAAGACTACGTTGAAGACAAGGTAGTTTGGCAATAATTCCTTCTGCACATGTGGCTTCCCTGGCTCTTCATTAACGGCTTAACTATTTAAATGTCTATTAACTGCTCTCAAATTACGATGTTCATTTTTTATTTACTTTACTTTATTTACTTTTTTACATACTTTTTTGACATAATCTCTCTATTACTTGACATTATATACAGACAATTCAAATTTTTCATCTCTTTATTAGTGGTTGTAATGGGAATCATATCACTAGGTTTTATTAGGTTTTTATTTTTTATTTTATCCTTTTGATAGATTCTTATTTTGTAAATGTGAGGACTTTGTAGGCCTTGTAGACTTTAGATCTGTAGACCATTTTTTATCTTATCAAGTACCTGATACTTGTTGACCGGCCTACGCTATCCTCCCATACCTACTGTAATTTGAAAATATTGTAAAAGCCAATTATTTTTAAAAAGAGTAACCGTGGAGTTTCTTGCCGGTTCTTCTCCATAGGAAACGACCAATTGGAACCGTGCACCTAGCTTCTGACGTTTCATAAGTGCCCATGTAGGCTTATGTGAAATAAAATATTTTGATTTTGATTTTTTGATTTTGTAGATACTGATATAAAAGGAATATTTTCACTGATAAACTGAAGAGCTGTCATATCTATGAACTAGCTTCTGCCCACGACTTCGTCCGCGTGAAATTTCTTGTTCCCCTACCTACCCCGTCGCATCGCATCGCCCGCCCGCGCTGTTTTTTTTTTTTTACTTCGTTTTCGCTTGGCATTGTTTCCGACATTGGCCTATATCGTTACTCAAGTTTTCCAAATCCGACTGATTCTTCAGCTTTATTATATTAGTATAGCTATATCTCGGTTATCTTGCTAAGTGCACTCTGCTCTGATGCATTTAGTCTTTTCCAACAACTTGTAGAACATTTTCGCTGAAATTAGAGCAGCGGAATTCAGCAAACAAATATCTTGGCCGACAGGCGATGAAGCAAAAGTCAAAGTCAATTCCATGAAAGTTAAAAGCGATCCGAATCCTGCTGCAAATTCTCAAATCTACAATATGATCGAACTATGTGAAAGATTGCTCTCAAAACTCCTAGAACCAAAAAATCAAAGACATGTGGCATTCACGTGGTGCATAACGGCCCACTCTATCTCACAAAGTTCCAGCAGTGGAAGCATTAATGCTGATTATGCTGTGGAACTTAATGTAAGTATATGAAAAAGCAATTCAATGATACCATTAGTAAGTGCTAACATTTGGTCATCAACGTTACGGCTCCTCAATGGTGTCAGCTGTCAACACTTCCAGGATATTCCTTTCTAGGTCTGCCATCCTTTCCTTTTTGGCTAGAATACAGGATAGCAATAAAACCAATTGATAGATTTATTGCATCAGACAATCATAAAAATACACAATAGGCCCGAATAAGGCATATGTACTCCGATAGCTGATGCAAATATGCGAAATTCCATTTCGTAATGCGTTGAAAAGGGAAGCTCGGGGAAATTCTCGCGAAAATATTCTTTGTGCGAAAGCCGGTGTAACACCTTTATTACATGGTAAAGAGTAAACGAAATATAAATACTGTATGGTATACCTAATAGTAATGACTGGAACGGTTTGTTCAATGGACGTTAAATTTTCGTAGAAAACTTCAAGTGGTATGTGTGATCGTCTGTTTGCCTGTTTTGCATATAAATTGTTTTCGACGCTATGAATGTGATACGGATAAATTTTCGCGTCATGTAAGGAATTTTGTTACACCTACAGAATTTTTGAGGTTCAGAGTTTTTTAATACCGTGTCGGTACGTTTTTTTTTTTCGGTTTTTTTACCGGTTTATCAAATATCTATATATAGGATATTTAATACACCGGTAACACCGTCACCCTTCTCTTTCATACAACGCCAACGTCGGCAACCGCCAACCAACCGGCGGTTTATCGGCAACCGGCGGTTTATCGGCAACCGGCGGTTTATCGCCAACCGCGGTTTTCGTTGAAAACCAGCGCAGGGGCTCTGTCTCGCATGGGGTCGCATTATCCTGAACGATGCACGATGGCCGTTTAGCGTGTACGTGATGATATTTTCCTCCAACTTGTTCTTTTTAGGGTTTTTATCCAAAGGGTAAAAACGGGACTCTATTACTAAGACATCTAAAAAACAAAAACTTTCTAATTCATCTCTTCTCATCTCTCATCTCTTTGAGATAAAAACTTCATACTAACTTAAAAATCGAATCACGAGATTGTTCGGCAGATTTGACATTCTCGTTAAATAATACTGAAGGTTCTATTAGCATTTAAAAAATATCTACCGTTACCGTATTTAAAAAATATCTACCGTACCGTTCTAAAAGTGTATTGTAGACCAAAAAATACGCTGCAGTTAGCACCGCACGCCAACTAATTAAAAGTTAGAGAATCACTGCAGTGCTAATCACATCCAATTGTCTATTAAACTGGCCTATTTCACTATTTCTATCTTTGGTCTCGTGTATACCATTATCGAAAATAGACCTAAAATACATATAGATATATTTATTTACGGACTAGCTGCGCCCCGCGGTTTCACCCGCATAAGTTTCGATCCCGTGGGAATATCGGGATAAAAAGTAGCCTATATGTTAATCCAGGATGTCAGCTACCTCCATACAAAATTTCATCAAAATTGGTCTAGCCGTTTGAGCGTGAAGAAGTAACAAACATATAAACACACCCCCACACACTCACAAACTTTCGCCTTTAAGAATTAGTGTGATGTGATTGTTTCTGTGTGATGGTCTAATAATATGCTAACATATCCTGTCATTGCTTTTTTTATAATCTTGGTGTTTGTTTGGGGAATGAAACAGTAGTCTCTAACAGTAGAATATGTTATTATTCGCATTTGAAAAATTAAATCTACATCTATACTATTAATAAAGCCGAATTCAGAGTTTGTTTGTTTCTTTGAACGCACTAATGTTTGGCTAAATCTTTTTTCATTTGATAGCCGAATTCTTGAAGAAGGAGACAGGCTATTTAACATCACGCTAGGACCCTTGGGAGCCGAGCAAAACGGAAAAAAGTCAGAAAGAGCGCTAAGCGTAGACGAAGTAATAGCACGGGCAGGCGATACGATGCGACGAGGTTGGTCGAGGGAACAAGAAATTTTACGACGACTAAATCGCGGACAGAAGCGTATAACCAGAAAACATAGTATTTTTATTCTATACTTCCCCTATAACCCCTTCTGCAAATCGTAAGAAGGTAAACAAACCCCAAACGTGTATAACTTAAAGTGCGTAATGCATTTTGCCCTAAGGCCAGCACACACTACACGAATACTTTAACCGAAAACCCTCAACCGTTTAACGTCACCTATATGATAATAGGACCTTTTAGGGTTGCTTACTTTTTGAATATCGAATATTTTTTTATTTTTGAAGCCATTGCCTGTAAAAATATAAGATGGCGGAAAAATAAATATAATAAGGAAGTTTCAAAAATATATTATTTTTTAATGCATACGATTTGCTTCTTTGGCCTTTAATAACAGGTTTTTTTAATGTCTCAAAACTATTAATGATTACTCTAAATTAAAGTTATAAAATACCATTGAGATTAATGCTGGCTGGCCCTATTGCGGTCATCTCGCCATTTTGTATTGAAATGAAAACCTAAAGATAGTTTCGCCTACCATATTTTTTTCTTAGAAATATATTAGGTCTCCAATATAGAACGGAGTTTGTTTCGACCTGTTTTCTCAGAGTAGTCAGATAGGAGACGCGTGGGAGACGCCGACCTCATCTAGTTTTAAAAATATGAAAGTGTTTGTACAAACCTACTTACAGAAATAAAATCATTTATTATCCATCCATACTAATCGATACTTATTACTTGTTTAACATTACATTAATGTTATAAATTCGAAAGTAACTCTGTCTGTCTGTCTGTCCGTATGTTACCTTTTCACGCCTAAACCACTGAACGGATTTCGATAAAATTTGGCAGAGAGATAGATTGCATCCCGGGGAAGGACATAGGACAGTTTTTATCCCGATATTCCCACGGGATCAACACTTAGGCGGGTGAAACCGCGGGGTGCTGGTGTTTATTTATACGGACTCCTTTCATAAAGATTGGTCCTTGACAGCTCTGGACAGAGAGAGGTGGAAAGAGAGTAGGGAGACCTTTGCCCAGCAGTGGGACAACGGCTAATAATATACATTGATATTGATCACTGTTTCCTTCCTTTCCAAGGTTACCTGCACCCTAATTGCCGATTGCGTAACACACTTTTACTCTCAACTTGAATCATTTTGGAGCATATTGCTAATCCTTTGCTTCGTATGTATGAAAAGTGTGTCTGGTCAACAACGTAAACAACGCAATTAATGTTGTTGAACTGACAAAATGAAACCCATTGCTACTGATAGTGTGTTACGCAATCGCCCCGCTGGAAGAGATCGCAGAAAGCGATGAGGCCGCCCATTGTATATTTTTTAATGTTCGGTTTATTTTTTGTTATACATAGGGTTGGCAGCCCTAGTATGAAACCTGTGTGAAAAGGGCCTCAGACGTCAAACAATTCGTGTCCCTTCGCAAACTTTCAATAACTATCGTATTCCTATGCATACGCCATCACCCCCATATAGATTTGTAAACAGACCCTCACTCATTCGGGTGTTCATTTACTTAGGTTGCCATTTGAATATTTGCAACTTAATGGCAAATGTCCGGAAAATCGCCGCCTCTGTAATTAATGTAAAACATTTCACAAATTGGATTACGTTAACTATGTGGACGGTTTTAATATTCTGTGAGGAGGGATGCCGCACATTATTTGAGGTTTTGGCCTATGGTTTTATGTAAAAGGCTATGGTTTTGGCTAGTTATTTTACAGGAGCTTCTGCCCGCGACTTCGTCTGCGTGAAATCCTCCAACTAGTTATTTTTAGGGTTCCGTAGGTACCTCAAAAGGAAAAAACGGATCTCTTATAGGATCACTTTGTTGTCCGTCTGTCTGTCTGTGAAGACCCTTTATCTCGGGAACGCGTGGAGGTATCGAGTTGAATTTAAAACCATAAACGTATATTTCAACACTCAAGGGAATCAACATTTATAGGGTACCTACTTCCCGTTGACCTACAATCATGAAATTTGGCAAGCAGCAAGTCATGTAGCTTAAGTAAAGGAAAACATCTGAAAACCTTGAATTTGTAGTTACATACCTACAAAGTACCCGCACTTGACCGGTTTTTTTTTCGTGTTTGTGTTCTTTCTCTGCGTCATGTTTACAGCAAAAAAAAACTTATTCTTTATTTATTCTTATTATATGTAGATACAGACTGGAGCACATCAAGCTACTACAATCTGTCAAATTTATTTAATAGATTTTCAACTTTATCGCTATAGTATAAGGTTCAAAGTTGATTGGGAAAATTTGACTGATTCGGGTAGCTTGGTGTGCTGGGTTCATGAACATTTCTGATGTCTCTATTAGTAATTTTGACACAAGACAAAAATATGCATCAGTACTTTTAGTAGGTATCTAAACAAGCCTAAGCATGGAGTGCAGAATGACCTATTCCACAAAAGACTAGACAGTGTGCAGTACTAGACTGAATTAGGCCAGAGAGTAGAATTAATAGCGAGTAGTTACTATGCTGATAGGAGGCTCTCACAGCATACGCTCAACGAGGTAACTAGTAACTGCTCGGGTAAAAGCGGAGCCGATCAAGTGCCGGCCGTATAGGAGACACTCCTTAATAGTGGGTCAGCTTGATATACGAGATACAATTTGTAGGCACACCTACGACCATTTCAGTGTCCTATATCCATTAAGAGCCCATATTCACGTATTTATTGCCTTTTATTTGGCCTCAAGTGGAAGTAAACTGCTCAATACAAAAGATATGTACGATCGACCATTATTAATGACCTACAATATGGAATGCAACTTAATAATAAGTGTAAAATGCCATTCGAACAATGAACAATGTAAAAGTATGCCAAATATTTTTGCACTTCCCTCCCGCAACAAAGAGCCGTAAACATTTATTGCATTCAAAATGGCCTATAACTGAACAGATTTCTCAGAAACCAGTTGGTTTCTGTACAACGCCAGCAAATCGAGTTCCCGAAAGTGTCAAATTTTCCCAATCAACTTTGAACCTTATGTTTTAGCGATATAGTTGAAAGTCTATTAAAGAAATCTGACAGATTGTAGCACCTTGATGTGCTGGCGTCTGTACATACTATTGCCGTCGGTTTTGCTGGCAAGCCCAGGTAGCACGGACGTAATTTTATCGCGACGACTTTTTTTTCGATCCGTGTTCAAAAATTTTTTTTGATCCACTTTTTTTCGAAAGCTTTTTTAGCACAACCCCGTACAAGTATTGGGATTCATCATTTCCTATGGAGAATAAATCAGTAGGTAGTTGAGCTCAATTTTTATTTGATAAAAATGGAGTTTCAATGACCGTGAAAGGTGACTTTCCACCTCTAAATGTCACAATGAAAGATAACCGATATCTTTTTAATCATATCAATACATTTTAGCTACAGCATGAAATATTGTTAAAGCAAATAAAATTTAAATAAACTGCCTTGTTAGTCCAGTGATTGTGAGCACTACTGCTGAGCTCAGGTCCTGGGTTCGATTCCCAGGTCAAGCAAAGTGTTATTGAATTTTTCCATCTGGAATTTCTTAGTAGCAGCCCGGAGTCTGGATTTGTGCCCGGTTGATGGCAATAAGCTCGCCCAAATAACTGGCGAAATGGGGGTGTACTTTAAGGTAGATCCAAATCCTGGCGAATGCGCCGCTCGCGAGCCGCATGCGAACTACGCGCGTGTTGCTCGCGTGCGGTTTCAGTCCACGTTTGGTGCGCCGCTCTAGTGCAACTCCGGCAAGGCTCGAGTGGGGCGCGCGTGCAGCGCGCGAGCAGCTTAGCTTCTTTCGCGTTTGATGAACTATGAGCCTGAGTAGTGAATTTCCTTGCGCCGCTCGAGTACGGCGCGTAGATTGGGCGCGAGCGGTGCGCGGACGGCGCAGGGGCTGCGTACGAAGTGTACGAACATGAAATGCACGCGCGCAGTTCGCAAACGGCTCGCGAGTGGCGCATTCGCCACCTTTGCCTAACATTACGGGCATTATAGGCGTGATGTTCATGCTGTTACATTTTGTAGTAACGTGTCATTTAAAATAACGGCAAAATTGAAATCAATTTAATTATTTAAATGCAAAGTTAACAATGGCACTACAAAAACAATGGTATTAGCGTATAGAAATGATAATTTTTATAACGCGGCCGCGGCACGGATGTGCAATTATGATAATTATAAGAAATAACAATACAATATGAAAACAATGAGTATTCCCATAGCGGATACAATTCTCAGCGACAACGACGCGTTACTTTTATGAAGTCGGTTAAATAAAACTGGCCTAGATTGTTTATTAATTGGACTTATTAGTAACTAGCTTCTGCCCGTGACTTCGTCCGCGTAAAATTTCTTGTTCCCCAGACCATCGCATCGCCCGCGCCCGCTTTTTTTTTATTTGGGTGCGAAATCATCAAATGACCCCTCCCGCTCTGGGTGGAGCGGAAAGGAGTGTAAGACTCTTACTGACTAAAACCCACCCGTGTGCCTTCCTTAGCCCTTTATGTTCCGGGCCAGCGGTAACCCTTTCGGACAATCCCGCTGATCTGCGCCCGCTGTTACTTCGTTTTCGCTCAGCATTCGCCCTGACTTTTTTCCTTTTTTCTCGGCTCCTAATATATGTCTTAGCGTGATGTAAAATAGCCCATACTACTTCCTCGAGAATTTGGCTGTCAAATGCAAAAATATTTTTTCAAATCCGACTGGTAGTTCCAGAGATTAGCGCGTCCAAACAAACAAACTCTTCATCTCTATATAAAGTACTAGCTTCCGCTCGCGGCTTCGCCCGCGAGGTATGTCGATAAAAACTATCCTATGTCCTTCCCAGGGATGCAATCTATCTCTCTGACAAATTTTATCGAAATCCGTGGCGTTTAGACGTGAAAAGGTAACATACAGACAGACAGAGTTACTTTCGAATTTATAATATGAGTAAAAATGTCAACAACTCCAGTTAAAGTACAGTCAGCACGAAAATTAAGTGAACCTATTTACAAACAAAAGAATTGTATTAATGAAAGCTTTGAAACTGCTCTTTTGTTTATGAACAGCCGCAAGAGGTTAATTGCGAAACCCGCATACAATGGCAATCGATGGCAATGCCTTTCATATTGACACCAGCCACGTCCTTTACGTTGTTGATCAGACGAATTTTTCAAAGCAGATTAGGAATTTCCTTTAAAACCAAATTGTGATGGGTGTTACCTACCAATAAGGGTGCTGCAGGTGATTTCCGAGAGTCAAGTAGGTCTGTACATTCATAGTTTTTTGAGTTTTCCATAAACCTAGATCAGGCAGGTCTACATTTCAGTTAGAATTTAATTTTTCCTAGATTGTAATTAATGTAAATCCTATTTATACTTTACTTTATACTTGAATAAATTTTATTATTATTATAGTTAAGATTATAGTATTAAGTTGGAATTTCGAGATTGTACAGACGTCAGCACATCAAGCTACCCGAAACTGTAAAATTTTCTCAATCAACTTTTAACCTTATGCTATATAGCCCATAAAGTTGCAAATCTAATAAAGAAATTTGACAGATTGTATTAGCTTGATATGCTGGCGTCTGTACTTCGTAAAAACTTGCAACATGTGTTGACATAACCTCCAAACGGTCGCAAACCCAAATAAATAAAGATAAACAAAAAATATTGCAACGCACTTGCAGAAAACACAGGCGCTTCATAATGAAGGTTCGAATATAAAGTTTCATACATATTCATAAAAAAACTGAAAAATACAGAGTCAATTGACATATTTCAGAGAATCTCATGAAAATTGTTACAACAATGTTTCGAAACAGCCGCACCGAAACATTTTGAATATTGATACGATATGATAATAATGTGATTCTTTTTATAGCGAACTGCCAACTCACAATGAACGTTGCAAAGTCGTTATTGAAAATGTTATAAAATTATTTGTACTGTGGAATTGTTATTCATTTCGCTATGTTGTAACATTGACGTCGAGAAAATGTTACCATTTCAAATTGTTCTTGATTACCTCTGATTATTAACAAAAGAAAGGTTTACTATTTCATAGATAGACAAGAGCAATGGAGATAACTATCCTTTGATTTTCCCTACGAGACTGAAATGAAGAGATCCGTAGGAGAACCAAGGTAACCAACATAGCCCAAAGAATTGCCAAACTTTGTGGCAGTAGGCAGGGCACATTGCTCAGAGAACAGGGGGCCCAAAAAGGCCACTTTGGAGAACCATAAAAAGAGAACATTATGAATCATAATATGGCGAAGACAGTCCGTGTTTTTCTTTTTTTCGCTGCACTACGTAGGTATAATCAACGAGATTAGGATTGGATTTGGATTGGATTGATTGGTATTTTAGCACAGACAAACAAAATGGGATTTGATACGATTAACTTGACAGTTAACTGTCCATTATGTTATACTTTTATGATTCTGCCAAAGTGGCCTTTTTAGGCCCCCAGATGGCTGAAAGCCAAATAGCCAAAAGGTTCTGTAGTGGCGACCGATTGCAGTCGTAGCGATAACGCTACGACTCCACTAGAGGCCATCTAAGACGGCCATGTCCTGCAGTGGACGTCTATCGACGGTAATGCTGTTGATGATGAGATGGGACAACCAAGCCCTATGCAGTATATATTTCAAAAATTATAACGCCACAACCAAATCTGGGGTACGCCAAAAAGCTATGCCATTACCACAGAAAACTAATTAATACATTTGCCGCAAAACCACTAAAGCAGTCGCGATTTAAATTGATATTTTATCACAGAACTCCGAACGGTAGCCGCTACTGTAAAACGCTAGTCAAAATTTAAATTTTTGCTCATCGGAAATAGAGGCCTTTGTGAAGAACCAATTATTTTTTTGCATGGCCGCTTTTTCATTACAGTTGAATTAATCTCTAGGCTGTTTGTTTTCGCTCTAAAGATATTATTGGACCTTTATACCGTGCGCTTTTTGTGGGCACCGGTCAATTTTTAATGAATTATAGAATAGACTTTTTTATTGGCATTTTGAAAGTCTTTCCGAGAAACAACTAGAGCGTATTAGGTTTTTATTCAAGCATGAAAAGGTTGGTTCAATGGAAAAGAAAGAAAGAATAAAGGCTCCTTCAAACAGGGGCGACCCGCGATAAAATCGCGCGAACACAAAGGCACCGCAAGTCCCGCAACGAGAATGTCGGACGCGATTATATCGCGTGTCGCGCCTGTTTGTAGGAGCCTTTAATTTGGACAAACTACGGAAATTATCCTCGCATCTGCTTTTGCCAAAAGAAATTAAACAACTAAGCGCCAAAGTATTAGTTAGACACACACACACAGACATCAATTTATACAATTTGACATAGTTTGTCGTACCGAAATAAAAAAACATGGCACCACTTGTGATAAATTAACTACGGGACAATGACACCGTCAAAAATTTGATTTAGTGGGGTGTTACACAATCATGGTTCGTTAAACCGCGGACAAAACCCGACATAGTTTAGTCGGGACCCCACCGAAAAGCAAACTAGCTATTTAGGTACCACCCTAATGTTGCACAATTCGTTTAAGGGTTGTCAATTCAGCGACGCTTGAGGTCCCGTGATTCAATTATGAAATACAATTAAAATTCTGTTTGTTTAGAACATATGTTTGAGTAGCAAGGGCTTACAGTAAAAGTAGCGGTTCTGACCAGTAAAAGGGACCTTCGCTATATAATAGACATAGTGTTTTTGTTGTCATAAATAATTCCGGATCGTTATTTTGTTCGGAAATTTTGTTTTTCTTTCCGTAACTCAAAGGTGAGCCCTCATAACCACGGGCGATTTTTTATTGCGCTCTGGATACAGCCGAGAGTTGAAAATTCAACATTGTATTTTTTTCACACTGTAAGTCACTGTTGGTTTCTCAATGCGTAAAGCGTTGAGAATCGAGAGTTGAAAATCCAGTGCGCTACAAAAACACGTCGCGTTAAAAAACTGGCCAAGTGCGAGTCGGACTCGCACACGAAGGGTTCCGTACCACAAGGCAAAAACGCCGAAAAAAACTCGTTTGTTGTATGGACCCTTAAATATTTATTCTGTTTTTAGTGTTTGTTGTTAAAGCGGCAACAGAAATACATCATCTGTGAAAATTTCAACTGTCCAGCTATCACGGTTCATGAGATACAGCCTGGTGACACACAGACGGACAGTGGAGTCTTAGGGTCCCGTTTTTACCCTTTGGGTACGGAACCCTAAAAATCGCCAGTGCGAACCTTGAACTTAACAACACATAAATTGACCACGATTTCCATTGCTTTTTCCAATAAATATGTATTTATTTATTTATTAAAAACTACCCCAACAATTATCCGAAACTTTCGTATAACTGGGCACCCTAAGCTGAATGATGAATAAAAATGCAAATGGCTCCGGGCTAACGGAAGAATGATTTTGAATAGTGCGTAAATTGGGAACAGGTGTATAGAAAAGGGTACTAACCGGTTTTGAAACGATAAAACAAGATGGGAGAAGTAACGTCGCAATGAATTTTTATTATAAAACTAATTAGGAATAAGCTCTTTTAATGGGTTAATTTTTTGTTAAAAAAGTGGGGTGCTTTTGTTATTTTTGAGAGGATAAAGTTTGTAGCTTGTTGGATTAGAGATTATTTTGTTGTGTTTGTATTTTTAAGCGTTTGGCAGCGTTTATAACAGATGTGCTGTATATTTTATCAAAAGGACACAAGCCGACAGGACAGGAGCCGATCCTTTGAAATCACACTAATATTATAAAGGCAAAAGTTTGTGAGTGTGTGTATGTGGGGGTGTGTTTATATGTTTGATACTTCTTCACGGTCAAACGGCTGGACCAATTTTGATAAAATTTTATATGGAGGTAGCCGACACCCTGGATTAACATATAGGCTACTTTTTATCCCGATATTCGACATTTCCGCGGGTGAAACCGCGAGGCGCAGTTAGTAACTAATATCTTCAGGAAGTATTCATGATTCAAGAAAAACTTCAAATGGTTGTTTGGCATTTTTGCTGAACTGGGCCTTTCTGGCGCAGCCGTGAGGCTCACTTTCCTGCTAATTTCATACATCGGACTTTTCAGTCTTTTTATTTGATTCTTATTTGTTTTTATCTGATGTACCTACTCCTATTTATACTGTGCGCCTTTTAGTCTGACTAACTGACAGACTATTTAATTTTGACAATTCAAAAGTGCCTGTACAAGGTTTAATTGAAATAAATGCTTTGAGCTTGAGTTTGTACTAATTATATGTATTTGCTATCTTTATTTCGTCCTTTTCAAACAAAATATTCGAGAACAGAAGATTTACACAAATTTTTGATGACAACTGTACCTGCTGTGTCCGACCAATATTTTATGAGCTCCAATTTCCTTTTAGCATACGACTACCTATTGTACTGTTATATTTTGTATTTCCCTTTGTGACACTTAAAATATGCCTTCCTAAGTCCAGATAGTAACAATATCAGAATAATAATCTAAAGCCCTGTTCACACGTCTGGAGAATCTCACGCATGGCTCCGCCAACATAAAGGCGGGTCATCACAGTGGTTAGTGACGGGGGGATGAACGTAATTCCCTCGCTTTGGTCGCCTAAGGTACAGATTACCATGGGAGGTTAATTTGTTGAGAGGACATAGAGGACGGGTGCAGGGTTTAAGCTGGCTAGAATAATTTATAATACAAGCCTCGATTTTCTGCATTTATGAAAGCGAAGCTTATTCTCGGTGTAGTTTAATAAACTACACTTCCGGACAACCTGCATTTTTTGGATAAAAGTCGTTAACTTTTTAGATACTTAGTTGTGAATTCGGGACAATGATGACCCCAAAATTATGGCCAGAATGTCGGCTTCAAAACTGCGTAGAAGTTCTTTTAGACTCATAATTATGATGTTTTAGAGCCTTAGGCTGCCTTTCCACCAGAGAAGAGCGAGGGTGCGTAGCGAGGGATGTGTGTGAAACCAACCAATAATATCGCTTCATTTTTATAGCTTAAACTAAATTAGCATTGGAAAGGCAGCCTTTTATGCCCACCGAGACACTTTGGCTCTATTTAGGAATCCGGAAATGTATTGAATGATTATGCAATAATATAGCATGTATCTGTCAATGTAAATGTATCTGTCAAAATGTAAACGTCATCCTAATATCATGTTGTTCGAAATATAAAATTGAGTTTTCTTTTTAAATCACGGTCTCAGGAGACTTTGGTCAGTAAGCCGAAGCGGAAGTTCGTTAATGATTGCGATTTGTGGCCTTTCCAAAGTATACTTAAATCATATTACTTTTTGCCCCTAATCTAATAAAAAAAACGGAAAGCAAATCCATATAGTATCAAAGTCGGGACAATAAATAATCACACACAACACTGTGTTAAGTTCAAGGTCAACAAATGAATCAGTTATAAATCAGTTCTGACTCAACATTCCTTTAGATATACATATTATAATAATAAATAGATCGAACGGTTTTATAACAAAGGAATAAAAACCGCGATGTCCGTGTCTTAGATTAAGGTCATACATTTTTCCGTATTCGTACATATGTGGGTAGTAAATCAGGAGGATGGACGGATAGAAAGAAAAACTACCTATATACCTACGCAAATACTTTGGGGTTACGAAAAGGCTAGGCAGATGATGATGACCATCTGCCTAGCGTTTCCCAACTATGTCGGGGTTGATTCCAGTCTATCCCGATGCAGCTGAATAAGCTGAGCTGTGCTGCTGAGCAATGAATAATCAGCCTATAATGTTCCCACAGCTGGGAGACAGGCCTCCTCTCTGTGAGAGGGAGTGGGCCATAATCCATTACGCGGGCCAGTGCGGGTTGGCGGATGTCACATGTATTCGAAGTTTTGGTTCTAGGACATGCCGGTTTCCTCACGATGTTTTCCTTAACCGTTTTGAGAGCAGTGAGCAGTGGTGATAAAATAAATTACCCAAAGTAAAGCGTCAGTCGGGTTCGAACCTACGCCCTACAACTCGTAAGTCGCGGCTATTACCAGTGGACCACCACTGCTAGCAATTAACAGTAGGTAGACATTAATTGTTGGGCAGCTATTGAGAATTTGAGAAAAACCCAAGGTCTTGAAACTTTCACTAGAATTTCAGGCCACTCGGGAGTAGGTACAAAGGTTAATATCAATTACATTATTCCGGGCTGGTTTCCACTAGGTCCAATCTAGAGTATAAATATTTAAGTAACTAATTAAATATTTATAAGGCTTGGCCGTTTCCTTAAATTATAATTTATATCACAACACTCCAGAGATTTCACTTCGCAAAACGGAATAATTTACTAGATATGTACCTAAAAAAAAATTAAAAAACAAAAACAAATACACTGAAATATTTTGGAAAATGGTGACGTGTATCCTTTTTTAAAAACGCTTTCATTGAGATAAATACTAATTTCTGCCTGATAAAATATCAGTTTTGAAACATGATTTATTTTATCAGGCAGAAATTATAATAAATATCACATGAATTTTTGAAGAGAGAAGTTTGTTTCGGCCTTTCTTCTCAGAGTAGTCAGATAGGAAACGCCGACTTCATCTAGTTTAAAAAAAAAACATGATTGACGTGTAAAAGTGTTTGTACAAACCTACTTACAAAAAAAAAAAAAAATCATTTCATTTCAATAAATAGATCGAACGGTTTTATACCAAGGAATGAAAACCGCGATGTTCGTGCAGTGTGGCCGTGTCTTAGATTAAGGTCACACATTTTTCCGTATTCATACATAATTATGTGGGTAGTAAATCAGGAGAATGGACGGGTAGAAAGAGAAACTACCTATATACCAACGCAAATACTTTGGGGTTACAAAAAGGCTAGGCAGATGATGATGACCATTGACCATCTGCCTAGCATTTCCCAACTATGTCGGGGTCGATTCCAGTCTAAACCGCATGCAGCTGAACTAACCTCCACAACCCAGTTACTCCCCTTGTAAGACAGGTTGTCAGGGTTTTGGGCTTCTGACTACCCGTAACGACTGTCAAAGATCTACGAATGACAGTCGGCACCAATCGCTTAACGTGCTTTCCGAGGGCACGAAGGGACTTGGTATGTAACGATGGTCAGCCATCCACGGACCAACCGCGGCAAGCCTAGCTTAACTTGACCGATCGACCCGTGCAGCTGTTATGACTAAGGGCCTGTGCACACCACGTTTTTTAAACGCGCCGTTGACGCGCGTTTTAGAAACGTGTGTCGAAGGCGCGCTTTTATCCTATAGATGATCTACAGGCTGCGTCTGACTCGCGTGCATATCGCATCTGTATCGCTACAAACGCTCGTCAACGGCGCGTTTAAAAAACGTGGTGTGCACAGGCCCTTAGCTACAAGCTCCTGAAGAAGCTGACTGTAGTCAATAAAATCATAAGTCATGTATGCATACCGCATAGCATATAGCATAATCAGCCTATAATAATCCCACTACTGGGACACACAGGCCTCCTCTCATCGAGAAGGAGTGGGCTGTAATCTACCACGCGGGCCCAGTGCGGGCTAGTAGATGTCTTCGAATTTTCAGTTTTAGGACAAGCCGATTTCTTCACGATGTTTTCCTTCACCGTTTTGAGAGCAGTGGGGAAAATAAAGCGCCTGCCTGGGTTTTAACCCAGGACCTACAACACGTAAAGGCTCCTACAAACAGGCGCGACACGCGATATAATCGCGCGCGACACAAAGGCACCGCTCGTTGCGCGACTTGCGGTGCCTTTGCGTCGCGTGTCGTGTCGCGCCTGTTTGAAGGAGCCTTAAGTCGGGGTCGTTACGACTGGTGTATGCATACTGCATTATATGACACAAAGGCAAGTGCCAAGTTTTTTGCTTTACACTTTAACCTTTCTTTACATGATCTAACTAGTTACCAAGTTTGAGCTAATTCTGTGCGAGTCGAGCGTGAAGTTTCGTGTAATAGACTAGGTATGGTAGGTAGGGAGGGTAGGACGAACAAAATGTTAACTACAGCCATTGAAGCGGAACTTTGCGAAGACATTATTTTGGACAGTTATTTGATTGGAGTTTGTTAATGATAAGTGTTTGTTGAGGGGCTGAGTCGGGAATTGAATGTTTATTTCGTTGTTTGAACACCGTCAATTCTTTGAAAATGGTCGTATGTTTATAAAGTATGCAAGGTGATGTAATATTTTCAAAGGAAAGATGCAACAAAAAGGGATCTCATGGAAATATTCATAACAAGCTGTGCCCCGCGGTTTCACCCGCATAAGTCTCAATCCCGGCAATATCGGGATAAAAAGTATTATTTTTCCTAATCCAGGTCATAGTCTACTCATGTGCCAAATTTCATCCAAATTCGTTCAGCAGTTTTAGCGTGAAAGCGTAACAAACAACCAAACATTTTCTGTTTATTTTAATATTAGTTGAAACATTGGTGGGTTTTTAATTCAATTCTTGACAAAAATAATCTTGAAAAATTGATAAAATTCGGGACTAATAGTTAATAGTATAAAAACATACATAGACTTAAATAAACCTGAACAATATTTCCCAATAACGTGATAATCTTGCAAGTAGCAAATTCGCCAGTTGCAGACAACGCGGCAACGCGACGTGCTCAATCTTTCTTTACCACCATAATAATAACACACGAACAACTGACATGACACACAGACAGATGTACTAATTGTACTATATTATTGTTATTGCTTTATATCAACAGCTGGCGATGTCACGAGCCATAGGCACATGTGACTGATTCATCTTAAAGACTTCCGCTGTCATTATGGGATGCTTTTTAAGAAAATAAAAAAGGGGCATTGATGGTTTTCATTTATGGAGTTTTATATAGCATACTTAGCCATATCAGGAGGGGCTCGTGGCTAAGAAATAAAAGCCGCACCGATCGATCGATAACGTTAAGCTACGCTTGTCGCGGTTGGTCCGTGGAAGGATGAGCATCTTTATGGTGCCCATCTTTACATACCAAGACCTCTCCGTGCCCCGGAAAGCACGTCAAGCTGTCAGTCCCGGCTGTCATTCGTGGATCTTTGACAGTCGTTACGGGTCGTCAGAAGCCCGAAAGTCTGACAACCAGTTATGACTGGTAGTCAGATATACCCCTTGGTAAGCCAAGGGGTATGTTACCCAGTAACTGGGTTGTGGAGGTCTGATGCAGTCGCTCCATGTAAGATACTGCTATTCAACTGCATCCGGTTAGACTGGAAGCCGACCCCAACATAGTTGAGAAAAAGCTAGGCAGATGATGGGGGTATCGTAACAAATTGTGACCCAGTAGTAACGACCCCGACTTTCGAGTTGTAAGTACGTCGTGGGTCCAAAGCCAAACCCAATCACGCGCGTTCATTTGTGTAATTTATTTCATCACCACTGCTCTCAAAACGGTGAAGGAAAACATCGTGATTATGTCCTAGAACCTAAGTCCTAACATCTACCTATCCCATATCTCATCATCTATCCTACCCTGGGCTCGCGTGGTGGATTACTGCCCAGTCCCTCTCAAAAAGAGAGGACGCCTGTGTCCCAGCAGTAGGAACCTTATAGGCTGATTATATTGTTCGCTTCTTTAGCATTTGTGAGGCAGGGCGGCCAGAAAACATAGGCGTCTTAGACCATCCAGGGCAAATAGTTGCTTTAGTCACCTTGGCAAATGGATTCGTAAACCGCAATAAGGTACTGTACTCTAAAAACAATCCCCCAACACCCGGCACAAACTGATTAACATAACAAAATTTAAGTCCTGTTTGTTTAAGAAATTTAATAATTCCTAAGCTTATTAAGGATGCGTGTGTCAACCTCATTACCCTCTTTATGTGCCACGGCTGAAGGCTTGCATAAATAACCCTTTCTTTGTCACCCCTGATTACTAGACTCTACTGAGATTATGAGCTGTTAGTTGAAAGGACGTGGCAATTATATTGTTGAGGGCGAGAAGTGGTGTTGTTTCTGGATTTAAAAAAAAGGAAGGAAATCTAATGAGGTTTTCTTTTTGTAACATTATAAGGTTCGCGACACGCGACGCGAATCGCGCGCGACTCAAAGGCACCGCAAGTCGCGCAACGAGCGGTGCCTTTGTGTCGCGCGCGATTCGCGTCGCGTGTCGCGCCTGTTTGTAGGAGCCTTTTTATTGTTATTGTTGGTAATTAGTTTTGGATTCCTTGCAGCCTGTAGGATAGATAGGGTTGACTATTACCTCGATTGCCACAGATATTGGCTTTATCTAGAAATACAAGCCTCTTTATTTATAAACGTTGCTTAAATTGAAGTCATTTTAAGCGACTGTTTAACTATACATTTTTGACGTTTAGACGTCTCTTAACTTTAATCAACGTTTATGAATAAACCCTTTAGGTCGGAAATGAGAATTAGATAGTGGTGCCGATTCTGTTGTTGACAAACTAAACTTTAAGTTCAATGCATCTTTTTCTTTCTATTTCATTAAGAAAAGGACAAAAGATAAATTTTAGTTTAGTCCGGTCAAATTAATCAGCGCCTGACGTAAATTGACGTAGTTTTAGTAGGCAATTTTTTTTTTTAATTTTGTCTAAACCTGTCTGGAGTAGTGTCAATGACCTGTTTGAGACAAATGAACAAATTCAAATCGATTCTAATCGACACCAAGAAGAAATATGTTAACGCAGGTACAGGAAGATTTATACGCCTGTTGTCTTCTAGATGTAGATAAAATATACTTTTGATCCCAGGTAAATGGAAAAAAAAAGAAAAAGGAGGAAAGTTAGGGTAAACATATTAAATTCAGTAGAAGGCCGAATTCAGACAGTGTTAGTTCGTGTACTGCCTGGGGATATTAGAAAAGTTTTAGAACGAAACATTTTCGGTACGTTTTTGTAGTCGGAACTGAAACTGTAACATCTGCTTGTTTTCTTTTATTTTTTGTGAAGTTGAGTTCGCGGAAATTGAAAAAATATATAAACTTCTTGGAAGTTACAGAAAAAATGTCTTATTGTAAGTAAATAAACACACACACATACAATTGTTCCCTACATTTATGTTCGCGTAACTCGTCAAAAAAAGGGAACAGCAGTTTTTTTTCGCGACCGATTTCGATCATTTTTAGGGTTCCGTACCGAAAGGGTAAAAACGGAACCCTATTACTAAGACTTCGCTGTCTGTCCGTCCGTCCGTCTGTCTGTCACCAGGCTGTATGTTAAGAACTGCGATAGCTAGACAGTTGAAATTTTCACAAATTATGTATTTCTGTTGCCGCTATAACAACAAATACTAAAAACAAAATAAAATAAATTATTAAGGGGGGCTCCCATACAACAACCATGTTTTTTTCGGCGTTTTTGCCTTGTGGTACGGAACCCTTCGTGTCGCACTTGGCCAGTTTTTTTGTATATCGTCAGAAAAGCCGTTAACAAGAATATGGTATAATTTATTGCATATAATTATTTGTGGTTTCCATACTGTATAATATTTACCAAGATAACATAGGTAGATTTCGTCACAATTCTCCTGTCTTTATACCAGTTTATGTGGAGTCGGCGCAGTACAAACCATAAATCTCTATCTACTTTATACTCTTGTGCAAAACTTTTCAGCTTCTTATTGAACTCTAATAAGGATTTCCCTGAATCACAGTCATGCAATCTATGGTAAAACTATTATTTATTTAATGCACACAAAACATATTTTATCAGTGATTTAACTATAGTCGGACGAAACAAAAATGACTTTCCTACCAAATAATTATTAGAACTTATGATAATCAGGAATCAAAGGCGCACGTGAATTAAATACAATTATTATCAATCACAATATTATAACTAATTAATTAGGCAAATTAAACATATGTAATTGTGATTACAGAAATCTGTTGAACAAAATAGCATAATAGGAAAGCATGGTGCACATTGTCGGTTAAGGCTCTATCGCACGCTTGCAGCCAGTGTGCACATCGCTTAAACCTTGTCAGGGTTGCCCAAATTAATTGGCAGGAACGATTTTTAATTAGTGTAGTTTAAAATGCAAAATTTCGTATTAATTGATAGGTACGATAATTATATTCTCCATTTACTTTTATGTAAGAATTTAATTAAAATACTCATTAACTTAATATCAAATCTGAAAGTGGCACCGGTAACTGTAAAGTTGTGTGGAAATCAGTTCTCATTATCATGGTAGGGGGGGCATGTGATAAGGAAGAATGTAGAAAATGTCGTGAGGAAAGTGTTGAGTAAGAATGTCGACGGCTATAAGAGTAGGGGAAGACCAAAGAAAAGATGGATGAACTGTGTAAATGATGATATGGTTAGAAAGGGGGTGACAACGAATAGAGAAGTATGGAAGAAAAAGACATGTTGCGCCGACCCCAAATAGGGACAAGGACAAGGGGGATAAGGGATGGGAAACTGATGATGAGCGATGACTCATTTCATTTAAATAGCATGAGGAAAACCATTAGCAAAAATGGTAATTAAGGGAAAGTGAAAGTATTGTTTTACTGAATGTCTGATGTTCTCCTAAGTAATAATACATTTGCTAATGACCGTGTTAGTATAAACGAGTACATAATTGGTTGCTTTTATGAGTTAATTGGCGAAAATTATTACTTACTTTTGCTGTAATGCTTCAAATAGACTACAACATCATTATTGTAGCAGTAGGATAGGAATCTCAAAAAGAAAAAATGCTTTCATTATTATTTCAAAATTGTAATAAACAAACCATAAACATCGACTTTCAGTACGTGAACCATTCACGAACTGAGCAATCGAAGTTTGTAATATTCTGAAGTCATTTTAATTGTGTTTTTTGTGCCTACCATGAAATCCATTGAAAGTCGAAATAAACGATTTTTTTATTTTTTTTTTTTTTATAGTAAAATTGATGAAAAGTGAGTAGGACAATTTATAAAATCATGACAAAATATGTATCTACATAGATATGAAAATTGACAGTATGTTTAGATAAACATACTATCAATTTTCAATTCATAATCACCTCAAAATTCATTATAATCATAATCAGCCTTTTATGTTCTTACTGCTGGGACACAGGGCTCCTCTCTGTGAGAGGGAGTGGGCCGTAATCCACCACGCGGGCCCAGTGCGGGTTGGTAGATGTCACATGTCTTCGAATTTTTGGTTCTAGGACATTTTATCTCAAAATTCACTAACACTAAATTCTCTCCGTACAACACACGCTCGGGGGCAGCCCTAATCCTCGGTTTACGTTACACTGCGCCTAATTAGCGTGAACAAACGCGCGTTGTTTGTATAGTGTCGCGTTAACGCGTCGCGATCATCTGTGAACCGGCCTATTACGGAGTAACATGGTGAGGACAAAGTGGGAACGGAACAAGATTGGTCCCGATTCCGATGTACAGTCAACCAAACAGATAAGTATGCAGGATCGTCGGATATAGTTGAAGTTTAGTAAGATACCGATGGATTTTCTCGAATAAAATTAAATTTTATTAATAGAAAACAAACAGCTGATTTATCAAATTAAATTTCAGTCGACATAATCCATTGGTTTCTTACTAAACTTCAACTATATCCGACGATCCTGCATCCTAACTCTTTTGTTGACTGTACATAGAAAGAAAAGAGTCGGAGAATCTGCCTAGCCTTTTCCCAATTGGGGTAGGCTTCCAGTTCCAGTCTAATCGGTTGCGGCTGAATACCCATACATGGAGCGACTGCCTATCTGCCTCCACAACCCAGTTATTGAGTTACACGATACCCCAATGGTAAGACTGGTTGTCAGACAGGGCTTCCGACTACCCGTAACGACTGTCAAATATCTACGAATGACAGCTGGGACCCACTTATGTGTTGAAAGAAAAGAGTATAGAATCGAAAGACTATGGTTACCCTTAACAAACGCGCGTTAACGCAGACATGCGCGACGCGACTATGGTGGAACAATTTCTATGAAAATTTCATGGAAATTGTCCTACCGGAGTTGCGTCGCGTCTTTCTGAGCCTTAACGTGGCGAGGACAATGTGCTTGCTAACGGAAGACTGTCCCGATTTTGATATAGAAGAAATCGTCGTCAGCACAACTATCCGGTCTATTATGTAAAAATCTTACAGTGACAACTAAGGTGAAGTGACACCAACAGCTCACTTCACCTAACGCTAGACACTATTGACAGCTCACTTCTCCTAACGCTAGACACTATTGACAGCTTACTCCACCTAACGCTAGACACTATTGACAGCTCACTGCACCTAACGCTAGACACTATTGACAGCTCACTTCACCTAACGCTGGACACTATTGACAGCTCACTTTACCTAACGCTAGACACTATTGACAGGTCACTTTACCTAACGCTAGACACTATTGACAGCTCACTTCACCTAACGCTAGACACTATTGACAGCTCACTTCACATAAGTATTCACGGTGAGATACAGAAGAGATCGGATAGTGATTTTAACAGTATCCTATTATAACTTGTTACCACGTTAATAAATGATCGTTCATATAATAATTTTGAACACATAGTAATAAGCGGTGTTAATAGATTGGCGCTTAATTAGAGCTTACAAAGGGTCTTTGTCTGCCATCATCTGTTAACAGCCTGTATAGTTGGGTAGTGAGGATATAAAATACGAAGTGGTTGAGACTTTTCCCGGTAGCGCTGATATTTTATGTATCAACGCTCATATTCACCTTTTAATTTGTTTAGGGTTCATTAGTTAGGGTGTTTGGGGTTTAATTGGTTTGGTTTGGGGTCTTCTAGCCGCAGGACGTGGTGTTCCATCGCTTCCGCGGACAATTACAGAACAGCATAACAACAAGCTAGTGAAGTACATACTATTTTATAATGAAAATATGTGTTTAGGTTAAGCTTAGTATTTATCTATGGGCCTGCGTCGCCTGAAATAAATAAATAAAATGTTTGTTGGGGGGGGGGGAGGCTTGGCATCAGTGGTCGTTTTTCAGTTGAAATTATGATGATGGTCATAAAGAAGACTAACAAAAGGAAAAATTTAATTAAGACAGGACGAGTAGTAGAGGAGGATCTATTAGTGAAAACTTTCTATTTCGGCTACACTTTCTAGATAGCATTTCTTAGTGTCTTAGAAATGCACACATTTTCAACCGACCTCCTCTTTTGACCGTGTACCAACTTTTTTTTAAATAGATCTGATTCCACAATCTACAGTCTTCAGCACTTGTTTGGCTGCGAATATCACAATAAGAAGCTTCTCAGTGATTCTCATCCCAGGGACCAAATAAAATACCACCAAAAAACAAGTGCTACGGAAATATTAGAGATAGCATGTAAAATGATGGCCACCCTAACACCCGGTAATCAGATCACTCCGGCCAGTGAGCTTTTAGCATCCGCGGCTTAGGACAACGCACTGATTGGTAAATATCAGTAAACATGGTCACAGCACAATGTTACTGTTGGTTCACACTATGTTAGTATCAACTGAGTTACTCACTTATTCATAGAAATGAGTAATTAACGTGCGGTGAGGGGCTCATGGCTAAATAATAACAGCCACCCGGTTCGATCGAAGGTTAAGCTACGCTTGCCAAGGTCGGTCCGTGGATGGGTCATCATCATCATTTCAGCCGAAAGACGTCCACTGCTGGACATAGGCCTACCCCAAGCACTTCCACTTCGACCGGTTCTGTGCTTCTCGCATCCAACGGGTTCCTGCGGCCTTCACAAGGTCGTCGGTCCACCTTGTGGGAGGCCTTCTAACGCTACGTCTTCCGGTACGCGGTCGCCACTCCAGAACCTTTCGGCCCCATCGGCCATCTGTTCTGCGAGCAATGTGCCCTGCCCACTGCCACTTAAGTTTGGCAAGACCGTGGACGGGTGACTATGCGTTAATATCGAGACCTCTTCGTGCCTCGGAAAGCACAATAAACCGTTGGTCCCGGCTGTGTCAAATCGTTTAGTCGTAAGATTTTTGTTAGAAAGGACTTCCTCTATCCATGATTTCAATTCAAAGTTGTACGAAGAGTTGCATGAAATGATCTCCCTGCTAAGTTATCAGGAGCAGGAAGTGGTAAAACAGACTCTCAATGTTGATAAAATGGCTCATTATCGTCTCTGACGAAGGAGCTTGATAAACACTTTGAGCTATCAGGGCACAGCGCGGAGAGTGATAATTAGGTTTGTTAATTTGGGTTCACAGTTGGCTTTTTTAGATAATATTTTTGAAAAGGATAACGGTAATTATGTGTCTCGAAAAGTATTACGAGATTTATTTATAAACGATGATTGGAAGAAAGTGACGTTCAAACGTCAATTTATGGTTAGACAGCCTCTAACCACTACTTCACTTAAGCAACTTTTATGAATAAAGGGGTAGATGTTTAACTCTGTATGGATTACCAATAGCTTTCAGTAGCAATTAAAAAGCTAATTACAAATGACGGACGGATAGTTACGGATACCAAATTACTGATAGATAACCCATAATCAGTAATCACACTGTACAAATTCAGCATGAAGTGTTCGGAATTAGTTAAAACTAATTAGCCAGCACCACGCGTCCGTCTTAGGTACTATAATGGTTATGTTATGTATCGCATTATGAAAAGATTTCCTAAATGATATTGATATGCGTAAGGCATAGAAATCGGCCCAATATTCATGTATGAGTCAGTTCGTGTGCGCTCGTGTAACTATGCCTAAAATCAGCATTGAAGCTTGTAATAATATTATTATTAGAAATTGTTGTAGAGATGATTTCGTCTAGACTCTAAGACGGAGATAGGAGAAGATTCGGTGGGTGGTTGAGAGTTGATTTTGCAAAATTTGATAAATGATTTTATTTCTGTAAGTAGGATTGTACAAACACTAACACGTCAATCATATTTAAAAACTAGATGAGGTTTGCGTTTCCAATCGGAATACTCTGAGAAGAAAGCCAAAACCAACCCAGATGCCAGTCTCTTGCGAAGGAGGTGGCGGGACGGCTCAGGGAGAGAGCGTCCCGTCCCAGCCGCTGCGGGAGACGCTCCGGGCGTCGGGAGCCGCGTGACGACTCCCGGCCACCGCAGGCGCGGGCCTGCGGGCGGAGAGTAATGGGTAGCTCACCGTCCGATCAGGACCAGGCCCGTGCCGGACGGCGCGTACGTTTTCCACGCGCGCCTCAAAGAGATTTCAGCATCGAGGAAGGGGCCCCTTAGGGCCGAAGCCTGCCGGGTCAGCGGGATTGTCCGAAAGGGTTACCGCTGGCCCGGAACATAAAGGGCTAAGGAAGGAACACGGGTGGGTTTTAGTTAGTAAGAGTCTGACACTCCCTTCCGCTCCACCCAGAGCGGGAGGGGTCATTCGATGAATCCCTTTTAAAGTCCTGACATAATCTTGGTACATGTAAATACCATTTCGTAGTACTGTTGATATTGTTGAAGGTCTTACTAAACACTAAGGAGGATTTTGTTATTATTGTATTATTCAAAAACGCAATTATTGTTCTTTTGATTTTGAGTTATTTCATCACTAACCACACCTATAAGACTATTAATATTGTTGCAAAAGACAAAGAATTGCATTATTTTTTGTTATTGTAATAAAGCAAATCCGTAAGTCAGCACTAGGACTAAAATCTTCTATGGGACAGAGGGCTATAAATAAAACAAAGCCTTGTCGACACGACACGGCGACCATGTTAGAAAAAATGCCCACACAGTCTAATATTCAATTTGAATATCCGCCTATTTCATGTCGTTATATTAAATCTTTGTTTTTTCTCGAATAGAGTAAATCTTGTAAACATTGCCATAAATATTCCTTTGAAATAGTTACTTTGCAGAAAAGAATAGAATAGTATAGAATAGTTAGTTAGTTGCTTTGAAGAATTGTTGGAAACTGATCTAGTTTCAGACTTTAAGAAACGAAACTTTCAAACAATGTTGCCAGTTTATTACTACCCTAATCAAATAATAAAGTTTGTATTGTATTGTTGTACTTAAATATTGCTAAAATCGAAAAAAATATCGAGAATTGAATTGAAAATTGTTTTCAAATACTGGGGTATTCATTATAACTTTTTCATAGTATTGATCTGAGCATATCGAAGTTAGCTTTCATTTCACTATATTTTTAAAGGTTTTCAGATAAACAATAAAACTTGAAAGATCTTAACACGTCAACATTCATAACCACGGATCGTTCATAACAGAAACGAAGTAAATAATAAAATCTGTAACAGTTTCGAAATCTTAAAACAATGCCAGTCGGTCAGTAACAAAATACATGAATCATCTGCCTAGCTTTTTCCCAACTATGTTGGGGTCGGCTTCCAGTCGAACCGGATGCAGCTGAATACCAGTATTTTACATGGAGCGACACCTATCTGACCTCCACAACCCAGTTATTGGGTATGGTATCACGACGCTCTGGGTAAGACTGGTTGTCAGAGATTTTTGGGCTTCTGACAATCCGTAATGACTGAAGAAAAATAAATGAATCCTGTTTAAAAAGTTAATTTAACCAGCTTTAAAGTTGAAGGAAAGACAACAAATAAACTAAATTGCCTGATTTGGCTATTAACCCAGCATCCAATAAATGACCTAGTACAAGTATATATGTTGATATTAAGCCAACAATAGACTTCAAACGGTTTGTTAAATACAAAGGAGGATATAACAGATTCAAATTTATTTATGTTTTCATATTCAGGGAGATTAGACGATGAATATTGAATGAGGTAGGTACTGATATTGATGGAGGAAACAATGAGGAGAATAGCCTATTGAATGTTCTACCTCATGACGTGCCTACACAAGGTTTTGAAGTGTATTTTTTTTTCTTTTACCGCAAAAGCGGATCAAATTCGCTGTAGCGTTCCTTCAACAAAAAAATATAAACAGCTGAATTGAAATTTTGATATTGCAATTTATTTAGGGTTGTTTTGGAATGGCGGCTTGGAAACACCCACGAATATTTTGGCGACTTTTGATTCAAAACCCGACTTTGATAATTTTTCAGTGATCTTCCCAGTATCAATCATTTTGCATGTCCAATGCAAAAGGAATGTACGCTCAGTAAATTCCGGAGAAAGGCCCAGAAATGCCCGGCACTCAATCAACTATGTACAAACAACCAGAATTCTTTTGTGTCTAGAAAATATGAAAAATCCCAAGAATATTCTCAAGAAGTCTAAACATCAATTTCCTTTATAAAATGTTTGACGTAAAGGAAGTTGCAGTAATATTTATGTGGGCAAAACTTTTGCATCTCACGTCTTACGGCAGATAGCAAGTTGCAAGGTTCCAATGAATATATTAAACAGTCACAGGTAAGTTGGTAATACTTCCCGACTTAGTATTCACGTTGAAGTGCCTATGGCGGTAACCTGGTTACTTACATACAGAGTACCTTTGATGAGGAGTACCAGATGGCAGTGCACTCAACAAGGAGCCATTTAAGTCCTTCAAAGCGCATCTAAATTGAGAAATAATACAGTTGTTATGGATTCCATAATTGGATAGTCTGGAAAAGGCAACAGTTATTGACGAAAATAATGAGGTGGTTTGGGTGCCATATTTGATTGTGGTGATGCATAATACAACAATAGACAAGCTAAAGTATTGAGTCATTGTTTTCCAAATCACATAGAGGAACTTAAGCTCCTTGGTGCAAAATCGTGTTATGGATCTTGCATAAGCATTCGATACGCTAAGTATCTATCAAAGAACGGTGTGGCAGTAATCCTGCCCAAGTTTCATGGAAGGTGTTATAGGTGGGAATGTGTGAGCGTCTTAACAGTCAATACATCGAATGCAACGGCGGCGGTTATACGTTTAATATTCCGGGGGCGAATTACTCGGCGCCGAAGCTCCTCACGTGTTGAATTACCTTACACGCCTCGCTTGACAGATATATACTGGGTGTAAATATATGTGTGGGTACCTATATAGTCGATGGCTTCCTTTGTAAGTTTGTTGCCAGCGAACTTAGATCACGCTTTAGACGTTTATGGGGTGGGCACGACTCTAAGAGACACTAGCTCGTGAGACGATGCCGTAAATGTTACAATCTATATAAACTGGAAACTGCTCTATCAGGGGGAAAATACATCGGTTTATTTCTTAGTTTTAAAAGTAGAAGTAATTAAACAGCTTACCAAAAAGATACCCAAATAGTTGCCTTGGAACATTATAGTGATGCTTCAAGAGATGTTATCATAATGAAAGATGATGTGTACATACCTGAAAAGAAAACGGTAAACATTAGTATTATAGTAGCAATAGAAAACAAATTGTAGTTCAGTTCATACAATGCAGATTGTGTTGTTTTATCAAATACCTATTAAGCAAATAGGGTCAGATTCAGGGATGCATTACTGGCACCGTATGTTACTGATGAATCCAGGACAAATCTATCTCTCCACAGGCAATTAAAAGAAACTACAAAAACTGAAAACGGGATTACGTAATTGTTCTATAGATTTGATAATCCCGTTCATTTTATAGGTTTGTAATTGATAAATAATGTAACAACGGCTTTGCCGAGAGGAGAGAGATCAGATCCAATACAGATAATATAGGGTAGAGATCACAGAAGGAGACTCTCGATTAAATGGGTCTTGGTTAACCAAACCAATAAGCTTATAGAGATCCGTCCGAAACTACAGCACAACATTCAATTACCCCCTAAAACAAGAATCAACCACTTTTAATTCAATCACAAACCCATACGGAATCGAGAAAAGATTACCATTAAACTTGTAGCGATCACATCCGAATGCAAACACGCGTCGTATTGAGTTGCTGTGGAATGCATCGAATGGAACCGAGTGAGGACCAATCGAGATATCGAATGGACGCAATCGAGCAATCAGATCGATTCGATGCGACAAATACCTAAACCGTATCGTGTGGGCTAAATATTCGGATAGGTGGACGTGTGTGGATTGAATTATTTTTTTTCGGCGTTGTTTGGTTGGCTTGGCAATGTGATTTTGTAACGGGATCCTTTTTGTATGGAAATAGATTTCTAGATTTTATTTTGATAATTTGTACAGTAGATGATAGTAATGGGCACAAATGTCCCACCGGAGTAGGATTAGGTAGGCATGATTTAAAAAAAAATAAAGAAAAAATATTAAAAAATGTATTTATAGCACTGTGTGACCTAAACCCGCACCACGCGAGCTATAAAATTGTATACGATAAGTTCGACTTAAGTAGTCTATAAATGCACGGTGTTACCAATCTCGCTACGCTCGGCCGCTAATTTCTGCACACCGTGTAATAATGGACTACTTCAGTCACACGTATCATAATGTACCTACTATTATTATTCGCAAGCTCTACACTTCTAAAGTTACTATAGTCGCACGAAGAACCTCCCAAAAAGTAACGATTGCTGCGAGAAAATCAAAACTAGGTACTATTTGACGGGAACCTCACAGCAATGTCAGAAACCCAAATGTATACGAAAGCAAAATAGAATTTGGCACAGAAACCAATCGCGTGTCAGCTCACTAATTAAGTTTTGAAGATTTAAAGGTTCACGCAAAGCAAATTTATAAAACACGCGAATTTCGATGAAATCGATGAAAACAATGGTGGAAACTGGAGTGATTATCTCTGTGGCACATTATTTTAATAATTGGAAAGGGAATCACTATTTCTCAGAGAAACCAATGTTTTTTTAAGTATTCAGCTTCTGTTATTAAGAATAAGAATCATTTATTTGCAGAAAATATAGATGTTACCAGTTGTAAAAGTTGGTGGATTAATGTACACGTCATATTTTGTCTGTTATGGGCATGCAAATTAATTTTAAATGAGTACTACTATACTACTTATAGGTACGTTAAAATTATTGCATTTGGTTACTCTCTGTAGAATGTTTCATGGTATCTCGGGCGCCTTAAGACACATATGGAGAGAACATCATTAAGGGCACCATACATTCGACAGCGAACATTGTTGCAGTAACATCATCAGAATCATCATCTTCATTATTTTCCTGCCCTTGTTCCAATTTATGTGGAGTCGGCGCAACATGTCTTTTTCTTCCATACTTCTCTATTAGTCATCTCGGTAGTCGGGCTCTTTCGAACCTTTCATCAGTAATACAAAGGATAGTATACCTCTCCAACTCCAACATTACTTGCTTGTTGCAAGCCAACCCCTGAGGAAAAGCAAGGATGACCTATTTTAACGCAGGTCCGCAAAATATTCGTATCAAACTTTGCTGCAGCACGTTTTTCTTTGAGTATTACAGCTCCATATATTTCTATTCCAGTTTCGTACTCTATAGATTTTTCTGCTGCCATAACAGTTATATGATTAAACTTTTACAGTCTTGGATCTAGGACGCAGGCTATGCCGGAATATTAAAAGAGTGTGAATGCTCTACAAATTACATCTTCCTTCAATTTATGTTAAATGATTAAATTTTTTTGTAAGTAGGTTCGGACAAACACTTTTTTTTACACGTCAATCATATATTTTTTTAAACTAGATTGGGTCGGCGTTTCCTATCTGACTACTCTGAGAAGAAAGGCCGAAACAAACTCAGAGTTCACAGTCTATTTTAAAGTCCAGACATAATTTTGGTCAGGTTATATGAAGACCATGTAGATCGATGTCTGAGATGGTCTTTTGAGGAAAGAACGACACAGATTGAGAGGACCTGTCCAGTCAGTGCACGCATTTGTCATAAATCGTGCAGCTCAACTCAAAACTTAAGGAGCTCAACGATTCGACGAACAATACCAAAGAAAGGACATTTGGGTAGGCTACATAAATTACTCAAACTGCCAGACCATGACAAAAACTAACAGAACAGAGACAATAATCTATACTAGATAATAATAAAGCTGAAGAGTTTGTTTGTTTGAACGCAATAATCTCTGGAACCACCGGTCAGATTTGAATAAATCTTTTTGCATTTGATAGCCCAATTCTTGAGGAAGGCTATAGGCTTTTTATTTTTATTTAATATCACGCTATGACCCTAAGGAGCCGAGCAAAAAGAAAAAAAGTCAGAATGAACGCTAAGCGAATACGAAGTGTTGCGAAGAGTGGGGGTACAAAAAATTTCACGCGGACGAAGTCGCGGGCAGAAGCTAGTAAAAATAATATAATACTTTACAAACTAAGCAAATGTCATGGTTTTATAAAATTCATTAATGTCAATGTGCATATAAAAAAAAACAAAAGAAAAAAACATTCAAAATGCAAAATTTGGAAGCAGCTCAATCCCAAGCCTTTTTGTCCTCAACATAATCTTTATCGGTATAAAAGGCTTTCTGGCACAACTTACGTTTAATGAATGATTTAAATTTATTAAGGCTTAGTAGATCTTGAACGTGGCTTGGTAGTTTATTATAAAAGCGTCTACATTGACATCTCATCTCTCATTATTGTTTAGCAATAACATCCAAAATTTTAAAGTCTGTGGTTCTGTCATCACATTATTTAAGACCATGGGTTAGTACGCGACTGGAACTATTGTTTGTAATCAGCCTTTGAGTTCCTTCGTCAAATTTGACAACTTCAACTAAATCACCAAAACCAAAGTTAAATCTTAAAGCTTCCGAAGTGTCGTTCCAAGAAAACTTGAAGATGTTTTGGTGTTACCCACAGACTAGTTTCCAGACTAAGATATGACATCTGCGGTCATGAACAAAACGAGACTAGACGGCCATTGGTTTATTGGATTGTTCAGGAATGTGTTCGCGACAGCTTTTCAGCTGGAAGAAGTTTGAAATCAAATATATTTCTGTAAACGTCTGGAACGACCGTAAATGATATTTTCTGTGAAGTGCACCGTCCGTGGTGATATGAATTTAAGTGTGTGGTTCTGTGTTTGTGCGAAAACATTGTTTGAATTCTGCACTTTATGCTAGCTCGGAATGGTTAGTACTATTTCTGTTGAAAATGCAAATGATAATAGCGTCGAGAAAATCTAGAATGTATATGATGAAAACTGAATTCGTTGGCTAATAACAGACGGTTTATAAAACACATTTGTGCAAAACCACCATAACCATCAGAAATGAGCTGTCAATTACATTACTAAGTTGTGAAAACATAAGAAATCTCGAGCCATCTAAAGATTAAAGTATGTCTTTAAAGTGAACGAGCCTATTCCATTCGTTGAGACGATCTGTACGATTTAACGTCCTCCTCAAACCTCTGTAAAACATTCAAGTCGTCTTGTTCGCTAATATCCAGATGTGATTGCCAACCTTGTTCCCTAATAACACTAGTAATGTCAAAATCTCGCCCACGAGCAATATCAAAGGCGTAAGAAAATTGTTATCTACAGTCGGCAATAATCTCATAAGTTTGACGTATAATTTCGACGAAATATTTCTTTAGATTTCGTATTCCGAGTGGGTATTAGGGAAATCAAATTGTTTCGTGAGTCGAGTTGGCGTGGAATGACGAACTGAGGAGTTAGTGAACTTGGCAATCTTGGAAAAGTCGGTCAAGATTGATGTTCGGAAAACGCCTCGGGCGATTTCGTGTCCCCATCCGTGAGTGCTTGTACACTGGTGCGGACTGAAAATAGATGGAGTGACTAACATTTATTATTGGTCGTGATTAATGTAACGTGGAACAGGTGCATTCTAAATTTACGTTCAGTAAACATTCATGATTCTAATTCAAATTAATTTGATCGAAAATTATTGCTTTGATGATGGGCAGACGACCTCATGGGACAGACTGGATGCGGAAGGCGGAGGACATTGATTGAGGTGATTTATTTAAAAAAGCTTCAGAGCAAAGTTTTCGATCTATAAGACCAACATACCGACTTGATGCCTAAGAAGATCAAAAACCGCCCTTATTTATTTATTTATTTATTCACAAGGCAACTACAACAGGCAATAATTATGTACAAGAGTATACTTTGCATGGCTCCGAAATTTTTTAATAAGCTACCAAATGACATAAAAGATTTAAACTTGACTCAATTTAAACGCAGCCTAAATACATTTTTAATAGACAAATGCTACTATACCATTGACGAATTTCTTGCTGACAAAATTTCTTGTGCATGATCCTGTATTAATGATTTATGATTCCTATCAGACTTTTAATTTTATTAGAATTGTATCATATTTATATAATGTTTTAATAAATTTCTAATATTGTTAAATTAATAGTGTATATTAATATTATTGTATTAAAGGGTAGATTTTTGAGTTTCTATAAAATATCTGTAAGACCTTGTTATATAACCAAAAATCGCACTAATAAATACTTTGACTTTGACAGGGTATTGTGGCGCAGGAGAGGCCAAGTTCACCTGTAGACTGCAATAGGCTGAGTTGATTTCATGTGCATTGTTCATCCGCACAAATTATACTTTTGCATAAGTAGGTAAATGTCATTGAAGGCTCTTAAGGGAAGAGAGAATAGATTTTTAAGATCTAAATTAATCAGCCTTTAATGTTCCCACTGCTGGGACACAGGCCTCCCCTCATCGAGAGGGAGTGGGCTGTAATATACCACGCGGGCCCAAAGCATTTAGGACATGCCGGTTGTAAAACATTATCTCAGGTAAAATGTGTTGGTGTCTCAAATGTAAATAAGTAAGTACGTGATGTATGTTTTCATCTCAACTAAAGTAGATCACACATAATGTTACGTAAAATATATTCTCACTGAAGAAAGTGTCGTAAGTCGTTAGCAGTGTACTTGACTCATTCGGGCCGCAAGGGCACAAACTTTTATCGGATTAACTAAAAGGGTTTCCTCGTTTGCGTAATTATTTCACTGAATATATTGTTTTACTACGTGACTTTTTGTTCGGAGACGGTTACAAATCGTACTTTTAAATTGCTTCGCCTTTTATAACAAAAATGTCTTTATCTACTAGCGAAGTGCCGCGGAGAAAATTGCGAAAGTGGCAAATTCGATTTTTTATCGGAATTTGAAAACGATCGGCGGCGTGAGCTTTTGACTACTTTTTTTAGGTTGAAATTATCACCAAACTACCTCCTTTCACATTTTTTCCACCCCCTCTTATTGCCGTCCGATTACTTCATTTTCGCTAGCGTTCTTTCAGACTTTTTTTTTTTGGCTCGGCTACTAAGGGTCTTGACGCTAAATAGCCTATATCCGTCCTCAAGAATTGGGCTACCAAATGCAAAAAATTTTTTCAAATCCGATGGTAGTTCCAGGGATTAGCGCGTTCAAACATACCAATAAATAAATTAAAAAAAAAACAAACTCTTCAGTTTTATTATTATACAGAATGTTTCAAATATTTTCTTTGAAAAAAACAAAGCAAGCTTCTGAAATTCCACCTTCATCCTCTAAAAAACTCAAATATTACCTACAGGGGAGACCTTAACAACTTCAGAAGTCGTCAACCAGCGCTTTGCCTCTGACTTTGGCACTTACATTCTTTTGAACGCGCAAGATTTTTAGCCCGCAAAAAGTCCTAAGTAGTTATACACCTTTATTCCCAGACCGTCCCATTTTCCTCTCGTGAGATATCGCGGTCCGAAGTCCAGATAACATTGGTCCGGACCTTTGACCGGCACTTTATCGGAGAAAGTCTATCAGACTCTATTTTGCCGGACTTAGGAATTTATTTCTATAACACGATTTATTTGGCTATTGGTTTGATGGGAAGGGACAGTCTTTCAATATTTTCTCTTTTTTATCGGTGGTATAAAAAATATACAGGGTTATTTTTATATATAAACTGTGATGAAAAATAATGCTTGCCGCGCTGGTCTAGTGGTCGTAAGTGCTACTGCTGAACATGAGGTTCTGGGTTCGATAAATAAATAAACCCTGTATATCAAATAGCTTTAGTGATAATATATCACTGCAGCGGTATTTGCCAACTTTTAATTACTGTATTCATTTTGATGTGGTCACAATTAAATGCAATTAGTGCTTTGAGTGTAATTGTCTGCGTTTAATACATTAGGAAATAAATGTAGATGTACAAACACTCCCTTTTGTTGTTGTTTTCAACGCGATTAATGTATGAATTTATAGTAACTAACTATACTAACTAAAATTTTTGCATTGTACCACGGACTACCTGCAGTATGGTCTCTCCTTTCTCCCTTAATCCATCCAAAGGTTGTCAATAAAATATCACTTTTAGCGATAAAACCGTCCATTGTGTGTTGACCCCTTGTAAAATTTCTACACTATCTGTAATATTATAAAGAGTATTTTTTATTAACCTATGGGAATTATCTATTAACCAAAAACCATCAGAGCGTGTCCTACGAAATGTTAAAAAATTTAAATGATCTGGAAAGGTTGGCTCACCCGCCCCATATCAAAGGGTTTCCCATGTATTAGGCGTAGTTCCCACTATCGGAGCCTCAATGCTATTAGCAATGCTAATTAACGGTCTCATTCGCCGGGTGGTCTCCACTCAGGCGAAACCTATTGAAGGTTGTCTCCTAATTCAATGGCACTATGTATTCCGACTTGGTGAATGTAATCAAAGATTCCTATGCTTTCGTTTTCGTAAAAGCCCTCCTAAAATGAAAGAGAATAGAGGGCATTTTTGTAACAAATTCTACTTTGTAACAGTCACAAGTAACATATGTTACAAAAAATAAATTCTGTTGTAAGTATAAGAAGTGCTTAGTCCTCGGTACATTATGGTATACTCGAATATTCAGAAAATAACACTTTATTTAACACTGTGTTAAATATTGTGTACTACTCATAATACTTACGTGTAAAATTTTTAATTGGCCATATTCTTGTTATTAACGTATGTACAAAAAATTATGCACCAATCTAAAATCCTGTTAAACTTTTACACTGGTAACAACATCTACCGTATGTTATATTTAGAGTAATCTGGAATGAGAGAAATAATATTAACAACCCAAAAAGGACCCAAAACAAACTAGGTATGGTCTTGTTTAGAGCTTGGGAGGGAACATAGTATCGAGGACTAAGTAAGTACTACGTATAACTACAATAGAACTTCATTTTTGTAAGAAATTCTACTTGCAACAGTTTTCACAAAAAATAATATTCAGTATATCATTTAGGGGTAATAAAAGTGTTGTTCATTTATTACGTGATAACGGGCGCTAGAATTTCAGCATTAAGAATATCTATGGAAATAAAAAAGATTTTATGGTCGTAAAAAATTTCAACATGAAGTTAGTACCCACAATAATCCAGTAGCTAGTATATCCGCATAATATTTACAATGTACATTGTAGAAACATAATGTAATATTTAACTTAATAACAGTAGAAATTTAGTGTCGACATAATTATAATATTCTCGTGTATAAATTACTGTGATTTATTGTAAGCAGCCATCTTGAAAATTTCTTGTGATCGATGACTATAATTGCTAACACTTTAGTAGTTAGTAGGTACTCGAAACGGTGAAGGAAAACATCGTGAGGAAACCGGCATGTCCGAGAACCAAAAATTCGAAGACATCTACCAACCCGCACTTCCTCTCACCAAGAGGTGCCTGTGTCCCAGCAGTGGGAACATTATAGACTGATTATGTAAACTGTAAAGGATTTACCTTCGTTTATTAGCTGGAAATTCATCAAAATAATGTGACAGCTCGAGGCAAAACAAGTAGTATTCTGGTGTTGAAATTCCCCGAAGTCTCGAAAATCTCAAAGTATTCCAAAGCTTCTGAAATGTCTAAACACAAGAAAGGTATTTCCTTGACAAGAGTTGCTTTCCCTTATCATAAACTAAGTCGTAACTTGACAAGACTGCAAGTGATTTTGGCCCTTGTTAACCGTTTGCCGGTGACCTATATCAGATAAGTTTGATATGTCCTGTACGTCGGTAGGTACTTGAAAGTTTTGCGTGAACTTACTTTATCGAAGGGTGGCTTATCGCCCTTTGAGTGAAACACTTCATTCTAATTTATGTTATGTCTGAGCGGTCTTTTTAGTCTCTACATTCGACTTTTTACTCCAGTGTCTGTATTTTTTTGCTACTGTGTTTCCCTTATCTGGCCAAATGTCGCTATGCGGTCTTCGAGTAACGTTATTTATCGTCTTTTTTTTGTGGTTTTACTTGACTTTTTTTTTCTACATGTTACTGTAACCGTACCAATGTTCTTAACATTCGACATAGGCAATAAATTTTGTAGGATTATTGACATTTTTTGAAAGATTTATGTTAGGAGCCGAGTTCAAGTTCAAGTAATTATTTCGTATATTGGATTTTATTTTCGTTTCTCACGCTGCTTTCTTTTTTGTTACAATGAATGTCCCAAACGATAATAAGATAATAATAATAAGCCTATTAATAACTTGACACTTATGATAACCCTGTATAACTGCGTTTATTAATATAAATTAGTTATTCTCTGATTAGAACAAAATTAAAACGTAGTATGTATAATGTTCTATCTAATTATAGAACATTTCACGGTCATATTACTACACATAGGTTATTACAGAGTAAACTGCGATAACTACTAATGACTGTTAGTAATTACAGTCATCGATCACAGGAAATTTTCAAGATGGTTGCTTACAATAAATCACAGTAATTTGATATTCTTGATCAAAGAAACGGGAACAATGTAGTCACATGTCGACACTAAACTTCTACTGTTTATTAAGTTAAATGTTATTTAGTTTATGTTCCTACAATGTACATTAATGTTAACGTTATATGGATAAAGTAGTATAATCAATGTTCCCACTGCTGGGCAACAGGCGTCTTCTTGGTGAGAGGGAGGCCCAGTGCGAATTGGTGGATGTCAGTGTCACTTGTTTTCGAATTATCGGTTTTAGGACTGGCCGGTTCGGTTTCCTCACGATGTTTTCCTTCACCGTTTTGAGAGCAGTGGTGATGTGATAATTTACACAAATTAAAGCGACGATCTTTGCAAGATGGCTGGTAGCAGCTGGATGAGAGTTGCCGAAAATCGAGTTGAATTGCGTGCAAACGGAGTGGGTTTATGTCCAGCAGTGGACTGCTATAGGCTGATGATGATGAAGGAAGCATATCTTATGCCAAACTCCAATCCGACTTTGGGGTTAAAGTTTGCAATATATTCACGAACAAATATCAGGAAAAGAATCTCTTAAAAGTGAACCTAAACCCTAAGAACCCGAAGAATTTCTAAGTAATCTGTATCAATCAAAATCAATCTGCCTTGCCTTTTCCCAACTATTCTGGGGTCGGCTTCCAGTCTAACCGGATGCAGCTGAATACCAGTATTTTTACATGGAGCGACTGCATATCTGACCTCCACAACTCAGTAAACGATAGCCCTTGGTAATACTGGTTGTCAGACTTTCGGGTTTTTGACGACCAGTAAAGACTGTCAAATATGTTAGAAGAATGACAGCCGCTACGGCTTAACGTGTTTCCGAGGCACGGAGGGTATTGGTATGTAAAGATGGTCACCCATCCACGGACCAACAGCGGCAACCGTTGCTAAACCTGCTCGATCGACCCGTGCAGCTGTTATTACTTAGCCACAAGCCCCTTTCCACGTAATCTGTATATTAGAAATAAATATTCGTGTACAATGCCAGAACTTGTTTAAAGGCTTGTCCTACACAATAACAGTGCCGCGTTGTGTTGTGTCGTTAACTTACTCTTTGTTTTAAGAAAATACCCCCATTGTTCCTTGGTCTTCGCAGAAATGGCGGACGTAAAGTAACCAGGAATTACTACTTCAGTGCAAATGGATTTCTTTCTTATTTGGCTTTTATTTAATGGCACTGCAGTGTTGTCACTAGAATGGCATCTTCGCTCTTAGCTGTGGTCGTAAATGGTGTTAAAAGAATCTTTAGTAATGGCTTCCTTAGAACAAGTTTTAATCATGTAATTTCAAGTTTATAGGTGTTGGTTATGGCGTATCAATCTATACTAATAAAGCTGAAGAGTTTGTTTGAACTCGCTTATCTCTGAAACTACCAGACGGATTTAGAAAAATATTTTTGCATTTAATAGCCCAATTCTTGAGGAAGGCTATAGGCTATATAACATCACGCTAGGACCCTAAGGATACGAGCAAAAAGAGAAAAAAGTCAGAAAGAACGCTAAGCGAAGTAATTGCGCGGGCAGGAGGTGCAATGCAACGGGTGGGTCGCAGGAACAAGAAATTTCACGAGGCCGAAGTCGCAGCCAGAAGCTAGTTTCACATAAAGGGGTATTAAAGTCCTTATTTGTCAGATAAATCAGAACACATTCACGGAATGAGCGTGAAGTCACGAAAACAAAAGCGTCGTTATCACGGTGCAAAATTTCACGTGTTCCCGCGTATTTATGGTTCTAGGTAGATGTAATTGTTCGTAAAACGGTGAAGCAAATTATACCTGGCAAGAAGTATACCCGGCACACACCCGAGGATTATTCCTTTACAAATCGCAACAGAGTACAAGGACTATGGTGCGGCTGGAAGCGGCAGTAAAGCTATAAAATGTAATTGCTTACGTAGTTGTGTCCCTGAGTAATGTTTTAATTGCGTTTTCCATGTTATTTCTGGCTGGCGACACTGAGTTAGGATGTGGATTTAGATGTGTCTGAATCGGGGTGTCGTTTGGGCTTTATTTGTTCAGGATCAAGTGTTTTGTGTGTGGGAAACTACGTGATAAACTGATAACGGACGTTGACAAAGTATTATTTGGTTTCAAAATTGGTTGATGGATTGGTGTTTTTGATTATGTATCTATCAAAGTAAGTTTCCCTTACCCTCTCAGGAACGAGCTGGTACAAATTTGTACCGCTTGTGGTACAAATGTGTCACCAGCTCGTCCTAATGAAATTAAAATTAGACAGCATTTTCAGCCACAACCCCTCACGGGACACGGGAGAACGAGAAGTTTATTTCTTTAAATCTACATATAGCCAATAAACATCCTATAATCTTTGTCCACGTCATTAAAACTGAACCAGCGTCATCATCATCTGCCTAGCTTTTTCCCAACTATGTTGGGGTCGGCTTCCAGTCCAACCGGATGCAGCTGAATACCAGTATTTTACAAAGTCAAAGATCCACGAATGGCAGCCGGGACAAACGGCTTAGCGTGCTTTCCGAGGCACGGAGGGGTCTCGGTAAAAGCAAAGACGGTCACCCATCCACAGACCAACCGCGGCAAGCGTAGTTTAACCTGATCGATCTACCTGTGCGGCTGTTATTATTTAGCCACGGATCTCTCTGAACCAGTTAAACCAGCGTGCCAAAAACAAATGAAGTGCGCTTGCAACCGCTTCCAGCAATGTGCTACATTAGCTCTGTGCCCGGTAGCGTTTGTTACCCACACACTACATATTGTACGTGGTTGAATAATAGCCCACAACACTCTGGGGGATGAATTTCATTATGCCTTTATGTTTGAAAGCGAGAATTTCTTTGCGAGTTTTGTTTTACTATGATTTTTTATTTCCTTTAAATTCGAGCGAAGGCGTTCGAGTTTGGCGGCCATTTTCTTTATGTCTAACATGCGTGAAGATGTGATAAGTTATACATAAATAAAAACTTTTTTTCCCTATATATTTTAAGGGTTCCGTACCCAAAGTGCCGACGGGACCCTATTACTAAAGCTCCGCTGTCCTTCCGTCCCTTCATCTGTCACAGGACTGTTATTTTTGACCGTAATAGGACTGTACATTAAATTTTCACAGTGTGTAGTGTGTACTAGGTACTATGGCAGCTATAAAAACAAAAAATTTAATAAAATTGGTCACCGATCGCCGACTGTTTTTACTTGAAACAGTATGAGTTGAGAAACACTGTTTTCTTATGTTTAAATGTCGATTCCTTACGTCTGTGAATAAACTTATGTTTCAAGTGACAGTAAAATAATATAAAGTTAAAAATTAAAGGAAAAAAAATTGTATAGTGTTAAATATTGTACGGTGGTACGGAACCCTTCGTGTGCGAGTCCGACTCGCACTTGGCCGCTTTTTCAGGTTTAACAGCTACGCGTTCCAATAACTTCATACTCACTCAAATCACGTAATGAAGATAAATCATAATCTAATCTTTAATATTACGAATATATTTCAGGAATACACGAACTTTCTGAAAACTTTGTAAGGAACGGTGATTTGAACTTTGACTGTTACGGATTTCGAGAAAGCTTTTGATCGATAGTGAAAGTAGTATAAGTACCAAAAAATATACGAACAACTGAGCTGTGTACACTGTACAGTGCACATGTGTGCGCGCTTTACTTGTACATATATACCAAGTGTACAAACAACCGGTGCATGTCGCACACTCGTAGACTCGTAGCGTCAGCCACAAAACATACACACGCATACACACATGCACATTTCCAACTTCGCCATTGTCTCGGACGGTACCGAGAGCAGCTCCTGCCTCCTAAGCCTTAGTTACTCTTTATAACCTCAGCTATTTGCCAGTGACAGTCCCGTCAAAATCGGTCCAGCCGTTTCGGAGATTAGTCGGAACAAGCAGACAGACATGCAGATGGCTTTTTTTTATTGTTTTTTTTAATTAAAGTACCGTTTAGAGTTTCTTAAGCATTTAGTAAAATTATTAAATAACAAAAAAAAGTATATCGGCAGGCATCACCGAGCGTAAATATAAAACAGACATATTGAGGTAAGTTTACTTAATGTATGTTAGTTTACAATAACACGAGGACTGTTATGCTTATGAGTATTAGAGAGAAGATCATAAATTACCTCTTACCATCGGACCAGGACCGATGTAAGGATGAAACGGCACAAAGGTTTCAACTTCCACTGTACAGGAAGAGACCAGTAAGTTCATAAATCAATCAGTTATTAACAAGGTCTGGGTTTAATGAGTTTCCTTATTAGTTTAATACGGCTCATTATACTCGTATTAGTCGATTCCCACGAATTTACTCGCCCGAAAAGTGCGAATCTTCACTTTATTTTTTAATTTTTTTTATAGGTGTAGGTGTGTTGTAGGTCGTAGATTCGAACCCAGACAGGCGCTTTACTTTGTGTAAATGATTTCATCACCACTGCTCTCAAAACGGTGAAGGAAAACATCGTGAGGAAACCGGCATGTCCTAGAGGCAAAAATTCGAAGACATGTGACATCTGCCAATCTGCACTGGGCCCGCGTGGTGGATTACGGCCCACTCCCTCTCACCGAGAGGAGGCCAGTGTCCCAGCAGTGGGAACATTATAGGCTGTGGTTATGGTTATAGGTGACTCGCTCGGATTGGTAATGGCGGTCTCAGACCGCTTAAAAAACATCTTTTTTTTTATTGGCTTCTGCCCGCGACTTCGTCCTCGTGAAATTTCGTCGCATCGCATAACCTACCCGCGTTATCGCTTTGTTTTCGCTTAGCGTTCTTTCTTAGCTCCTAAGGGCCATAGCGTAATGTTAAATAGACTATAGTCATCCTCAAGAATTGGGCTATCAAATGCAAAAATATTTTTTCAAATCCGACTGGCAGTTCCAGAGATCCGCGCGTTCAAACAAACAAACTCTTCAGTTTTGTTATTAGAAGACGTAGCGTTGGAAGGCCTCCCACAAGGTGCTCCGACGACCTTGTGAAGGCCGCAGGAACCCGTTGGATGCGAGAAGCGCAGAACCGGTGGACGTCTTTCGGCTGAAATGATGATGATGATGTGACATATCTATACCCATCGCGTCTGCGGGGTTTAGCTAGGCAATTTAAAATAACCTGTAAAACTTGTACTACTGTACCTCCTCTGTTAAAAGACAAAAGGCAAGCTAACTGCAAGTCACTGCAGCAGAAACATTAGTCATCCGTACGTGGCCCCATGTCATGTTTCCGTGAGATTACTTATGTATAACTATTTAAGTATAAATATGAGACTTTCTAGTTCTCATGGCTGACGTTTATTCTGGTATAGTTGTAGTTTTGAAGCGGAATGTTAAAAATCAAAACTCAATCAACTTTAAAGAATAGTCCTACTTTTCTATTTGATTTTTGTAGTGTGTGTTTGTTACGCATTCACGCTAAAACGGCTGAACGGATTTGGATAAAATTTGGCACATGGGTAGACCATGACTTGGAGAAGCACATAGAATACTTTTTATCCCGATGCTCCGACGGGATCGAGACTTGTGCGCGTAAAACCGCGGGGCGCAGCTAGTTATTAATAATTTGATCAAAATGATCTGTGTGGACACAACATAATATTTATATTACTAAATCTACCTGACTAGGCTACGCTTTAACAAAAATCTGGACATTACGTGCGAACAGTTTTTTTTTTAATGCAAATGGAGGAAACGGGCAATAATTTTTTGATTGACAACATAACAATAAGACAAAACGATATCATGTTTAACTTTCGATGCACAATGTCAAACAGTGGAGTAATACTCTCCCGAAATTTGTATGGAAAAAATATCGACTAGTGGCACCTTTAACAATAATAAGTTCCAATATTATCACAGTAGAAATAAAAACCGTCAGGCGATCGTGGGTAACTGAACAATAACTTAGAAAGTTCACGAAGCGTTTGGTTACGCTTTTAAAACCTTTTAACTGATAGTATCGACGTAAATAGTTTTAACTTTAAGTACCTACATAGTTGGAACGTCTGTGTTTACGTGTGTGTTTACTCAGTAGGTAAGTAAGCATTGCTGTACTTTATACAGTTCTGCAGCAGAGGGGCCCGTGGCTAAATAATAACAGCCGCACAGGTCGATCGATCAGGTTAAGCTACGCTTGCCGCGGTTGGTCTGTGGATGGGTGACCATCTTTACATACCGTAACCCCTCCGTGCCGCCGTTGGTCCCCGCTGTTATTCGTGGATCTTTGACAGTCGTTACGGGTAGTCAGAAGCCCGAAAGTCTGACAACCAGTCTTACCAGGGGGTATCGTATTACCCAGTATCTGGGTTGTGGAGGTCAGATAGGCAGTCGCTCCATGTAAAATACTGGTATACAACTGCTTTCGGTTAGACTGGAAGCCGACCCCAACATAGTTGGGAAAAGGCTAGGCAGATGATGAGTCAGCCTATAATTTTTTGATCACAAAAAGTGCTACACATCGATCAACTGAGTTGGTTCACAGAGACATTAAAAGCCTTTCAAATTGCAATAAAATTTTACTTTTAAAAATTGAACAGCCATCCATCACCCCAAAATTCTTTAAAACATATTATTATAAATTCTAAACCCTTATTAGAAGAAAAAACTCACGATAAAATCACTCCCTCCCACTATTAGTTTTTATAATTATATCACTCAAAGCAGCTAATTAATTTTCGAAGTGAATTAAAACCTTAATGACGTTGATATAGGGTGTTGCGTGTTCACCTGCAATATATTTCACTTACGGCTGTACATTTCTCAGCTCACCAAGTGGTATAGTGGCTAGAAATCATTTGTAGACTCAGATTTTCTAGCTTTTGTAAATCAAACAATGTTTGTTTTGACTCGCCTTGATTTCTTATTTTGAGAAGACTTTAATAAAGATTAGGCGATGAAGGTATTTATTGTAGACATGATCATCTGCCTAGCCTTTTCCCAACTACGTTGGGGTCGGCTTCTAGTTTAACCGGATGCAGCTGAATACCAGTATATAAATTACATGGAGCGACTACCTATCTGACCTCCACAACCCAGTTACTGGGTAATACGTTACCCCTTGGTAAGACTGGTTGTCAGACTTTCGGGTTTCTGTCTACCCGTACCCACTGTCAAAGAACCACAAATATAAGTCGGGACCAACGGCTTCACGTGTTTTCCGAGACACGGAGGGGTGTTGGTATGTTTAGATGGTCACCCATCCACGGACCAACCGCGGCAAGTGTAGCTTATGGATCGACCCATGCGGCTGTCATAACTTAGCCACAAGCCCCTTTATTGCATATATAAAATAACTGAAGAAATTGTTTTTTTTTTTCATTGAAAGAATAACTTGTAGAATATAACTAACATGAATGTGCGTTCTTATGCTTAACATTCTGAACACATGTCTCAACGCGCACGTTTACATACAAATGCAAAACGGTTTCGCGGTCACACAATACGGTAAAATTCCAAAAATCCATAGGCATATTAAATCCAAAACTCGCAAAACAAGATAACAAAATAAACGACAGAACTTTATCAATTAAAATTTCATTACCAATACAGATTTTCATTTGACGGATTTGGCGGCCTAACTGGCGCCCAACCCTCTAAAGACTCGCCTTAATAAAATTATGGAACAAATTAAACAACTTTGCTCATCCATCGGTTTACGACACTCATCTAAAAATACCAACTCGATAAGCTGTCCTTTGCTAATTTGTGAATTAATTACGGTTTAAAATGTTCTCGGCAAATCGGCGGGTAGTCGTAGAAATAATTGCTTTTCAGTTGCTCCTTTGGCAGACGGCTGAGTATGCTGGCATTGACAGGCACTGAACTTTATAAAATTTGCTTGAATTTAAGCTGTAGTGGGGCATAAATAATAAGCTTCCAATATTGGCGTTTTTGGTTTGGTGTTGAATTAAATTAATTAAATGGTTAGGGAATTAGTCTTGCTATAATATTAGAATTATAATTTTTGGACAATTATGTTAACTTTAGTACACATTTATATACAGTGCTCTCCTAAAGTTTTTAAGACATTTTTCCACTTCAGCTGTGATGCCAATTATGAATTACAATTTAAAAACAAAAACAATCAGGTGATGATACCAAACCAATATATATAGGTTGATTTAAAAAAAAATATTGCTGAATGGGCCCGCTCTTGACTTCGATCAAGCCTGATGGAAGGCGATGGATGAAGTCTATGATGGAACGAGCGTGCCCAGAAGATGCCTAATGTTTTTATTAGTAAACTAGCTGCGCCCCGCGGTTTCACCCGCGTAAATGTCGACCCCGTGGGAATATCGAGATAAAAAGTAGCCTAGTTTGAGCGTGAAGAAATAACAAACATATAAACACACACACTCCAAACTTTCGCCTTTATAATATTAGTGTGATAAAAACTTTATAGAGTACAGTTCAAACATTTGGTAGGTACTAGTATTTTAAATCATAATGTGGTGTGTCAAAGGAGGAAAAATGTCAACTAAGCCACTGTACATTTTCAAAAATACTTTAATTTGATCTGTCTTGTCTTCTTCGTCGCATAAAACAATATTAAGAGTAACTAATCAACTTTTACAGAATAAGATATTAATTTCCACTCCTAAAATTCGCCAATTTCAACAATTAATCGAAAATGTCTGAGAAAATTAATATCTTGAAGGACCATAATTTCTAAAAGTTAATGAACGTTACAAAGAGGTAATCTTAGGAAATGCGTTTAATAATTTTACGGTTACAGTGAACCTTCAAACTGAGAATTTAATAGAGGTGTACGAACTCACCCTCCGTGGTTATAAATGCGGTAATTTTTATTAATCATATTTTAGACCCCGCAGTCGGTTGGTGCGTAAGAAAATATTTTATAAACCACTTGCAGGGGTTTATGAAGACCGTATTTCGGTGGAATTGGGATATCAATTGGACGACAATTTTGTATAAAAGACGCAGCAGTTTTATTTTTTAACTTTGTCCGAATCATCATTCATCATTGTCCTGCCCTTATCCCAATTTTAACTTTGTCCGAATATTATGTATTTTTATTTTATACTGCCTTCGCTATGCTTTTATTCCTGGTTCTCAATAACAGCTTTAATATATTATCATCGAGGAAAATTACTGTTCATAACTAGCTTCTGCCCGCGACTTCGTCCGCGTGAAATTTCTTGTTCCCCCGACCCAACCCTGTCGCATCACGTCCCCTGTCTGCGCTTTTACTTGGTTTACAGCGTTCCTTCTGATTTTTTGCTTTTTGCTCGGCCCCTAAGGGTCCTAGCGTGAAGTTCCTCAAAAATTGGGCCACTAAATACAAAAAGGTTTCTTCTAGTAGTTGCCAGTAGTTCCAGAGATTAGCGCGTTCACACAAACTCTTTGGCTTTATTAATAGTGTAGCGGTATCTACAACGCCACATGCGAACAACGCGTCATACTGACGTCACGCAAAATCCTGCATCTCGCAAGCAGAGTTTACCGTGCCACTAGCATAGATACAATGGCCCGACATGAATAATTGGGCAGTTGCCCGCCAGACACAACACCCGTCTTGGTCGGAGGATCCTTCCTTTTCTATAGAGTATGAGTGAACTTTACACCCTGTTCCTCATACCTCTATTTTAGTAGATAGAAGACGTACATCGTTCTCCGTTATATCACGCAGACAAACATAACAGACGTTCATAGAATCTATGGTGTAATACATTTACCAGACATCGCTCTCCGAAGTCCCAACCCATCATCCATGAATGCCATAATAAATGCATGTAACGACCCATACTGTAATTTTTATGATACATCTTTCGGGCACCGCTTAAACGGTTCCCATCTTCAGTACATATTTCTCGTAAACCACATATTACGGTTAATGTGACCGTTAGCTAGTAAAACCTAAGTTATGGCGGAAATATGCAGAACCAAGTCATAACTTCAAGCATCCGAAATGGCGAAAGACATCTTAAGATATGGTGTTATTGACTTTTAATATGTATTTTACATTAAACTGCATTTTATTTTTGGCTAAAGAATCAGCATTGCCATAGGATAGTCAGCCTATAATGGAGGGGCCGGTGGGGCCGTGCCTAAATAATAACAGCAGCACAGGGTCGCCTAGGTACGCTTGCCGCGGTTGGTCTGTGGATGGGGACCATCTTTACATACCGTGACCCCTCCGTGCCTCGGAAAGCACGTTGAGCCGTTGGTCCCGGATGTCATTTGTGGATCTTTGACAGTAGTTACGGGTAGTCAGAAGCCCGAAAGTCTGACAACCAGTCTTACCAAGTCGTATTACCCAGTAACTGGGTTGTGGAGGTCAGATAGGCAGTCGCTCCATGTAAAATACTGGTATTCAGCTGCATCCGGTGAAACTGGAAGCCGACCCCAACAAAGTTGGGAAAAGGCTAGGCAGATGATGAGTCAGCCCATAATGTTCCCACTGCTGGGATACAAGCCACCTCTCTGTGAGAGGGAGTGGGGCTATAATCCAGTGTGAGTTGTTGGATATTACAACCATGTCTTCGATTTTTTTTGGTTCTAAGACATTCCGGTTTTCTTACAATGGCAATGTTTTCCTTCACCGTTTTGAGAGCACTTTACTTTTTGTATTTAATGTCATGAAAATTAATAACACAGTACAAAGTAAAGTGCCTGACCGGTTTCGAACGATGTCCTATGATTCTTTCCCCTCCTGTTTTACAGTCAACAAAAGAGATAAGTATGCAGGACCGTCGTATATAGGAAGTTTAATAAGAAACCAATGGATGTTTTCGAATGAAATTTAATTTGATAAATGAGCTCTTTGTTTTCTATTAATAAAATAAAATTTTATTCGAGAACATCCATCGGTTTCTTACTACAATTCAACTATATCCGACGATCCTGCATACTTATCTCTTTTGTTGACTGTGCATATTATTTTAAAACGGTTAGCTTATATATTATGTAAATGTTATCTTAAATTAATTTGGTATTTCGTTTCCTTTTTGGGAATTACAGTTGGCAGAGCTTCAGGATATTTTCGGTACTAATTTGAATCAGTCGTACAAATTCAAATTCCCTTTCAGATGGTAATCATGATATTAATTACGAGAAATTCTAAACTACATTGGCTAAATCAGGAACACGAAATTTTGAATTCAAATTATTTGTATCTGTGACGTAGCGACGCGCGCTTTACTTGTAGTTACAAAGTGTTCAGATTCAGAACACGCTGTGAACGTGTGTGTAGGAGCAGGAGCTATCGGCATAGTATAAAGAGGGGAAGTAGGCTATCTCCGGCCCAATCCGCGATATAATTGCCTACTGTCTCAGGGTTGTCACTTTTAGCTACATTTTAATTCAGTTCTTATTTTTAATTACGATTTTATAACTGTAAGTAGGTACTTAGTTACTATACCTACAATACTGAGAAATCGGCATGACTAAACGTAAACAAAGTAATAGCGGCAAATCAATTGACAGATCAAAAGTACCTAATAGCGTTACCTACTTCCTCTGCCTGATAGAAAACTAATACAACAAAAAATATGTAAGTAGGTATCTCATCATCAAGTAAAAATTATATGCTAGAATAACTTGCTTACGTTTTCTGTTCAATAGGTAATCTGAACAGACAATTCTGGAATCGATGAATTATTAAGACTCCTAAACACGTTCTCCTGCGATTATCACACGTTTTTCATTCATTTAGCGGTGCCAAAAAGCTGTGACGCTCGAACCTCGTGCGGTGTTGGCCCCGACTGGCGCACTGAGAAACGGGTCGAGATTTTGTTTATGTGTGCGTGCGGCGACGCATAGATACTTTGGCGCACACATACAAGCCGCGCGCGGTGCGTTTGTATGAAGATAACTTACTTCCCTCTTTATACTATGCTACAAGTAAACCGCACGTCGCTTCGTGAGATAACAATACATTACCTACTTTTCACGGCACTTATTCTCGTTTCCAACGACGTAAATAAATACAATGCTAACTTGACTTGAATCATTGAACACAGTCGGAAAATTGAGTACCTACCTACACAGTCATCAACATAAACAAACAACAAACCTGTAGGTATCATATTATGATACCTACAGGTTTACAAGACTACACGGTCCCTTGTCACTTTATGATGTCACGGTACTGTATACAACCTTCCGACATCTCGCGAGGGAAGCTGCCTAGTATCTATAATTTTGATACGAAATAGGTTCTTATAGGTTTGATTATGTTTAGAGGACGAGTGAAAGGTGACTAAGGGTCAGCTCACACCGAGACGCGACGCGACGCGACGCTGCACGCACACTTTTAAAAGAGTGACTCAAAATATACTTTATTTTCTACACGAAAAGGTACACATTGCATTGTGAGAGTTCAGAATACGTTGCGAGAGCGGCGCTGCGCAGCGCGACGCCGCGAGGCGCAGCGCGACGCCGCGAGGCGCAGCGCGACGCCGCGAGGCGCAGCGCGACGCCGCGAGGCGCAGCGCGACGCCGCGCGGAGCAGCCGAGGCCGCCGTGGCGACTTGTCTCTACTATTTCCGTCACACGTCCCACTGCGCCGCGCGGCGTCGTGTTGCCAACGATTTTACGATGCACCTCGCGACGTTGGGATGCGTCTCGCGGTGGCGCGCGGCGCAGCGCGACGTCACTGGCCTCTTCTAGTATCGTCACGTCGCGTCGCGTCGCGTCGCGTCTCGGTGTGAACTGACCCTAACAAACGATAATTTATAAGGCAGATGTGGGTGGAAACGCCGGGAGGATAGGCGCCCTAGAAGGACATATGACCTTATTGGTGATGTTTTTCAAAAAGGTCAGGGGCCTTAGTGTGAGTTTTTTCGTTTTTTCGGGAGGGGTCATTTGATGATTTCCCAAACAAAAAAAATAATAAAAAAAGTCGCACAAGGAGTATGTAAAGATCGTAGCAAGTGGCGTTCTGTAGTTTCTGCCCCATGGGAAGAAGACGCTAATTCATATAAATTATATTGAAACTTATGTTTCAAATTAATATTATTTCAAGTTAAACAGATATCAACTTTATTTTAATGGTAATTAAGTTGATTTCAGAGTAGCACTATTGACATGTTACAAAAATGTTTGAACTTGTAGCGTAAACTGAACTTTATTGTGTAGGATTTAAAGTTATTTTTCCATAAACTCATATTTGTTTACATGTTTGGCAAATAAATCGCAAATTTAGAGTATTGAGCAAATGGAGCGATAATATAATATGCTAGCAAGCCTCAAGTGACGCGATGAAACGCACAAATACTACCCAATACCCATAGAAACACGCTTCATCACGCGATGACTTGTTACTAGTTGTTACATGACAGACGGTTCTTCCCCTACCAACTAATACGAAATAAGCTCAGTGAAGGGAATTTGATTTAGTTACTTACATGCATGCGTATGAGCACTCGATTTACTTCTTTATGCCAAAGAAATTACTGATCGACTACAATTTCCGAATTGACTTATATGATGGTACGACGGTTGAAGGAAATGTTTATTGAGCACCCACCCTTATTGCGTTACGCGCTTTGAAGAATGACCATGCTTTTAATAGTAATAATAAATACTTTATTTCAGACCATGGTGTCCATTTTAATAATAATAATAATATAATAATATTCCACAACTATCACAACGCCGTCTAGTCTCAAGCTAAGCAGAGCTTGTGTTATGAGTACTAGACAACTGATAAACATACTTATATATTTCTAAATACATATCTACATATATAGATAAATAATAATTTTGTTAGTAACAAATGTTGATTGTATTGTATTAATTTGCCAATAATATTCTACTATTTTCAATGCGATATTGTTGAGGAGAAGACGACTTTTTGAAGTGAAACTATCTTTATGCTGTTTGGACAATTTTTGAAATGGAAAAAAAAAACATTGAACTCGCGCTACTGTTACCATAAGCGACAACGCGCGTTTTGTTTATAAGACGATTAAAAAAATACCCGCTTCGGATGTGTTCGGGTGTCCTCGGGATGTAAGTACTCCGTTTTCGAACCGCACGTTACAAAATTTTGTTTCAGTGCGGTTAGTGGAAGTGCTCAGGTGCGGTTCAAATCAGTGCTCTGAGTTGAATACCTCGATATTTCAGTGAGTGATGGCAAAGTATTCTGTTTGTGTTTTGTTTTCACTTCTGTCGGCACTCCCGGAGTGCCACTGTTTTTTAAACAAATGAAACAATTAATTTTGCGATATCTCCAATAACAGCCTACTATTGTCCCAACAGGACACAGACCTCTCCTCATACAGAAAAGGCACGAGCATTTTTATCACCACGCTTGCGCAAGACGGGTTGGCTATTACAGACTTATATGCTAACTAGCTGTGCTCCGCGGTTTCACCCGCATAAATCTCTATCCCTTGATTTCTAATATAATTCACTCATAATTCGAAAGACACGTGGCGCCATCTATTATCATAATAACGCTATTGTTGTTTTCCTCGGGAACAGCTTTGTCTGCTGTTTTTTTCGGGATGAACGGAAACCTGAAAACCGTACCGCGCGGCTGTATGTAATTATTTCTAGAACAGGGCCGAGTCACAATACTGTATAGATAAAATTATACCGTGCCTTTGCCATGCCTCGGGCCAATGTGTACCGGTATTGAATAGCCAATACAACTTCCGATTCGATATCGTTCGAGTTCGCTTTGTTATTGTTTGTTTGTTCAATACGACTGCACTATTAAAAGATCGAGTGTCCGCCCTATTTAAACACGGAAGTATTTACAGCGGTTTCAAGTGGCTTCGATGATCTCTGTCGGTACGGCTAAAATAGTTGCGCTTGATGCATCGTGTTTAGTGCCGGGCATGTATATAAGCTGCAATATGTATTTTGTGGGGTGAAGTTTCTTCAGATGTTCATAAAGTTTTTGATAGGATCAGCATTAAGGTGAATGGGTAGTTGAGACCGCGAAATTCAAATTTTCTTACGTTTTTTGCAATTTGCAGGTCAGTGTCAGGTTGTATCTTGATCAAAATATAATTCGCGACAATAACAGGTACATATTTAGAGAATTATAATCATTAGAATCATTAATACATATTTCTAAGTTAGATTTCAACCATTAACACTTTTCCATAAGAGATTGGTGGTTGGTGGTAGAAATCTAACTTAGAAAGATATATTAATGATTATAATTCTCTAAATATATACCTGTTATTGTCGCGAATTATATTTTGATTAAGATACAATCTGACACTGACCTGCAAATTGCAAAAAACTTATGAAAATTTGAATTTCGCGGTCTACCACTATCCATTCACCTTAACGACATAAATATAGTTATTTTTTAAAAGAGTAAGGCTCTTTGATGACACGGTTTTTTATGGTACGGCGAATAAACCGCGCCTTAGGAAAAACGTGTCCATCAACAAGCTTCTATAGTGATCCATACAACACTGACGGCCGTGCCTACACACGGCAAATAAACTGTAGTTTTTCACGGCAAGAAAAACGCGTGTGTACAGAGGGCACAACGGTAGAGTTTCTTGCCGGCTCTTCTCCATAGGAAACGACCAATTGGAACCGTGCACCTAGCTGACGTTTCATAAGTCCCATGTAGGTTTATGAGAAATAAAATATTTTGTTTTTTTTTTAAGTATCTACAGATTCTACCGTGTTTCATCCAACTTACTGCCAACATCGTGTTTTACGGTTAATTTCACAACTTTGAATAGTGCCTGCACGCACTCCATATTATGATAATGTGGTACAAACTATAGTGTTCCGAATAGTAGGCACACGTACCACGATATAAGACTAATGTCGTTGCGTCCGATCACATGTCTCGATAACCACGTGAAGTTTATTTTACGTAAACCGACACAGCTCGTGAAAAATCGCAAAAACAAACTGCGCGCAGTTATCATTTAAAACTCACACAAAAAATGGTTATTAAAACACACAGAGAAATTAAACATTCATTTTTATTTCAAGCAAATTGCTTACACTCGAAAAATAACACGTGAGATTCAAGAAAACTATAAAATCCAAGCATGGAGTTTAAAAAAAATATGTCCGCGTTATCGTGTATGACCGTGACACCGTGCGGGTTTCCATTATACCACCACATTGTACACGAATTTAGACCACATTTAAATGACAATAGAATATCTTTTTCTGTATCCCGTTTGAGTTTACAATAGCTTATAGTGGGACAAAGTGACGTGTGTTTCAGAAAAAAATGTTACGAAATAAAATGAAAATGAATGCATCACGCGACTACATTTTGCTGCGCTCTCATAATTTATTATTCACACGATTTGCCTGTGCGTGTTTGAATATTTTGACACCGATGTGGACGATGCGGTAACAAAGTGGCGCTGTTTCTTGCAGCACGGTCTAAGCCAGGGCGGGAAATATTTCGAGAAATCTGAACGAGAATAAAATTAAGTGTCTTTTACGTTTTAGTTTTTTTTTTTTGGCCCAACTAAAATAAAAGTAAAATAAAGACTGCTAAGAAAAACTTTGGATTTCGCTTCGAACGAAACTGACGAAACAACTTCCCTTGAACTCAAACTACACCGACTACAGTGGCTCACACACTTGTTAAAGTTCAACTACTTTTGCATTTTTTTTTAAATAACTTGTAAATATGTGAGCACCATGTATCTATCACTTATTTGATTTACCTGTCATTGCTTAATTTTTAATTCTTTTTACCTTTTGTGGTAGACTAATTTTATTATGGGTGCATCGTGTTCACATATAATTTTTATTATGTATACAAGACCTTGTAAAACATTTTAAAAGAGTAACGGTGGAGTTTCTTGCCCATTCTTCTCCATACGAAATCTACCTTTTCGAATGGGCGACTAGAATCATTTCTATTTAGTTTTTTTTGACGTTCAAAAGTGCCTTTAATGTGCCTATTTGAAATAAATGATTTGACTTTGACTTTACTCATCCATCGACCAAAAAAAGAACACGATGACGAAAAACAACCATTTTCATTTACCTATCAATAAATAAACTAAGCCGTTCACTATCGACTCGTGACGTGTCTGTCAATGGTCACTAGCCCCAAGCAACCCGTTGCGGCCACAAAGGTTGTCGAGCGGCCCCCGGTCGTTGACCTCGGCTGACCGACGCCGGCGCAGCATTCGCGTGAACATTAACCATTCTTACAAATACAATAAGTAACAGAAACACGTGGTTAATGGTATATGCTTGTAACGTATAAAATGGTGCTTTGTTTGAACTTTAGAGTTGGCTAAGAAGAAAAAGTTGTGAGGACAATTTTCGACGGCGCGGGCGCAAATGTTTGTAAAAACTTGTGAAATAGTACAGCCATAACCTACCCCTGTAGATTATAAACAAGTGCGAGTCGGACTCGCACACGAGGGGTTCTTCCGTACCACAAGGCAAAAACGCCGAAAAAAACACGTTTGTTGTATGGGAGCCCCCCTTAAATATTTATTTTATTTTGTTTTTAGTATTTGTTGTTATAGCGGCAACAGAAATACATAATTTGTGAAAATTTCAACTGTCTAGCTATCGCGGTTCTTGAGATACAGCCTGGTGACAGACAGACGGACGAACGGACAGACGGATGGACAGACGGACGGACAGACAGACAGCGAAGTCTTAGTAATAGGGTCCCGTTTTTACCCTTTGGGTACGGAACCCTAAAAAAGAGGAGGATACACTTTCGGAGTTTTTTTTAGCCGCTTAAATCATTGTTGTCATTTTTGTCAACAACTATTTATTACACCAACTAACATACAACTTGACAGCCAGTTAGCTTTCAGAGAATCCAGGATTTCATAATACAGGGATAATAATTATTTGAAACAGAATTCAATTGACGAAGCTGACAATAGCTTTCTTGTGAAGTCTGCCTGAAGCTAAAGAGGTCGTGAGTTCAAATCCCATACGTTGAACTGTTGCGGTCCAGGTAAAGCCACTTTAATCTTATTCAGTACTAGCAGCGCCCCGCGGTTTCATCGGCCATAAGTGTCGGTCCCGCGGGAATATCGGGATAAAAAGTACACTATGTGTTACTCTGATGTATAAGATATGTTACTGTAAAGTTTCATCAAAATCCGTTCAGTAGTTTTTGCGTGAAAGAGTAAGAAACATCCATCCATCCTCACAAACTTTTGCGTTTATGATAATTATTACTAGCAGCGCCCCACGGTTTCACCCGCATAAATTTCGATCCCGTGGGAATATCGGGATAAAAAGTAGCCTATATGTTAATCCAGGGTGTCAGTTACCTCCATACAAAATTTTATCAAAATTGGTCCAGCCGTTTGAGCGTGAAGAAGTAACAAATTTATAAACACACACTCACAAACTTTCGCCTTTATAATATTAGTGTGATAGTGTGATTAGCTTTTACCCGCGCCTTCTTCAGCTTGGAAGCCAACTTACCATAGAATACCATACCATCATTTGGCACTCCGCAATACCGAAGCTTTTTATCAGTGAAAAAAGTTTTTAAATCGGATTAAGGGGACCTAAGCACGAAGTACGCAGTGTCGACCAAAGTTACGGGCGTTTCCTACTGCGAATCACTTTTTTTTTTCAGTTGTTAAATGTCCCACTGCTGGGCAAAGGCCTCCCTACTCTCTTTCCACCTCTCTCTGTCCAGAGCTGACAAGGACCAATCTTTATCAAAGGAGTTCCCGCTCCTCCCGCCATCTCCGTCTGAGCCTGCCACGGTGTCCTTTGCCATTAAGCGGGACCCACTGGGTCGTAAGTTTGGCCCACTGATCGTCTGACATGCGTATCGCTTACGGACTTAAAATTAGTTCGGTTTCCGAACTAAGAATAAATGCAACACGATTTGACATTTGCCCATGCATAACAATGCCCGCTGTTTTTGCCCATCCGAAAACTTACATTTGACACTTGTTTTGACAGATCAAATCATTTCTGATGGGCTGTATCTTCGTTGACGGTCTTAGAGAACAGACCGCCAGTAGATAGGTACTTCCTGAGAAATGTTAGTTCTTTATAATATTTTATTCTATATTTAAATTTTTCGATGAAGGAATATATTCCTTGCAGCATAAAACTGCCAAAAACCCTCATCTGACTACTTCAAAGAAGACTTCACTCTACTTTGCTAATAATATGCAAAGATCTTATCTTACATTTCACATAGAAAAAGTAATTTCTTTAACTTTATAATCGGTTGTCTGACCTCGAGTCTCCGAGTCCGTTTAATCTCACTCATTTAGGTTACTTCGTAGCCAAATTGTTACATAATTTTAATAAAAAAACAACACCAAAAATACGTTAAATCTCACTCATTTAGGTTACTTGGAGCAAAATTATTGTTACATAATTTCAATAAAAAGACAACATCAAGGATAATGTCTAGACTTCAAATTAGGTTTACACCACAAAATTCGCCTGAAGTCGTTCCAACAAGTTTTGCCACTAATCAAAGGACAAGCGTAAGACTAAGCACAAGTTCTAAGAAATCAAATTACTTGAGATTTGCAGTGACACTTGGAAACAAGATTAAGTTACGTCTCTTAATTGGTACGAAGTCGAGAAATAGCTCTTAACGTGGGCCTAAAAGAAGCTAATCTAGATATTAAAGAAAGTCGGAATGGGATCAAAACTCTTTCAGATTTGGCAACAACTAACAAAGAAAATAATTGAAAGTTGAATGGTTAAAAAAAAAGCCAAAGAAAAGAAATGTCAAAGAAGGTAGATAAAAATATCAGTGGTGACCTCAAGTCAGAATGAAAGACTATGCAAGTTGGCGTTAGTGGTAAAACTATGGAGCCAGTAAGGTGGAGCGAGGGTGAAAGATGTATGATGGAAGATGACACAATGAAGAGAAAGAAAGGAAAAGGGCAGAAGATGATGAAAGGCTATTCTAATGCACCCAAAACTAACACTTTCAAAGACGTATTCCACATTAGGCGCTTAAATGGCACCTGAGTGAATGTGCCGCTGTGTGTCAGGTGCCATTTAAGCGGGTGCCCAATGTGGAATACGTCCTTTCAGAAACACAGAGCCTTTCAACTAATACATCAGTATATATTTTAAATCCCAGCTTTTCTGAATTAAATATAACGTCAAAATGATCCTGTATTACCTACGTATGTCAGTGTACCTCGACGGTTTAACATTCTTAACTCGATCCTTACACGTCAACTTTGTAAGAGTTTCGCAAATCGGATTTGATGCTCCCTCGAGTCGTGATGTTCATAATCGGCCAAATGTGGAAATAATAAGGTTGTTCAACCTTTTATTTGCAGTAGAGTTTTTAAGGTTTTTTTTCGAGTTTTTAAGTTTTTTTTCGAGTGGAATGTTTTGGAGACCTTTCGATGCTTGAACACTGTATACCTTTCAACAAGGATTCATGTGCTTTCTGAACTTAGGGAGATTAGAAAGGTTTTAAAAAAGATAATCCGAAAAATATCACATTTACAGGTCCACAATTAGACTCTCCACTACTCAAATATCTTTTTCATTCAGTCTGCCAGCGAGACCGTTTACATACAAGACTCCCCGTGCCTTGCAAAACACGTTAAGCCATTGGTCCCGGTCTGTCATTCTTGGATCTTTGACAGCCGGAACGAGTCGTCAGAAGCCAGAAAGTCTGACAAGCAGTCTTACCAAGGGGTATCTCATAAGCACTTTTCCATAAGATATTGGTTCTTAGGCGACGTCCTAATTGGCAATGATCGTACGAGCAAAAAGTTCAAGATACAACCTGACACTACACTGACCTGCAAATTGCAAAAAAACGTAAGAAAATTTGAGCTTCGCGGTCTACCACTACCCATTCACCTTAAGGTTAATGAAATAAACAGTCAACAGTGTTAGAAATTCTACGAATAATATAATGTCTAGATTTTGTTTTTTGTTGAATGCGCTAATCTCTGGAACTATCAGTTGGATTTGAAAAATTATTGTCCATTTGATAGCCCAACTCTTGAAGAAGGTTAAAGGCTATTTACCATCACTCTACGGCCCTTAGGAGCCGAGAACAAGCGAAGGCAAAGTAGCAGCGCGGATGGGCGAAGCGATGCGACGCGGTGGTTGTTTTATAACAATCTGACTGGTATTTTAGTATATAGTGTATCTTACGACTTCCACGCGAACGAATTCGCGGGCAGAAGTTAGTCAAGTACAGTGCCTGTAAGGTTGCGTGATAATTGGCGTATTATTGTACGCCGAACTCCCAGTCATAAAGTGGAACATGTGGGTCTGTGCAAAATACTCGTAATTTCTATTTATACGTTTGTTGTTAAATAAATGGTTTATTTTGATATTTTACCACAAGTACCGCTTTCAAGAACCAAAAATTCGAAGACATGTGACATCTGCCAATCCGCACTGGGCCCGCGAGGTGATTACGGCCCACTCCCTCTCACCGAGAGGAGGCCTGTGTCCCAGCAGTGGGAACATTATAGGCTGATTATGGTTATGGTACCGATTTCTGAATCAAGTACTTGATCCAGCTGACCAACGAGAGCATCCTCAGGTGTTGGTCGAGGCTCTTGGCTATTTAACCCATTAGCTGTAATTTGGATTTTATTGTTATGGGAGAAGCGCAAGTTTAACTCGCGAATTTCATATTTCCTACCGTTTACGGTCGCGAATCATATTTTAATCAACATACAACCGGACACTAACCTGCAAATTGCAAAAAAACTTATGAAAAATTGAATTTCGCGCTTCCCCTTTTAGTATATTTTAGTAATTCATGAGAAAAAATATGTGCCAGCATTTATTAGAACGAATGTAGAATGTAACATTCTACATTCGTTCTAATTGCTAAAACGTGACAATTAGTAAGACTTGACTTGGTCTATTTTGTGCACGACAAATGCTTACGTAAAAAAAGCAAAACGACTTTTGAGGTTCGGTGGACATCTACATAAATTAGAAGATTCACAACCGCATAGGCTGCGGACACGAAGTCAGCGAGCGCGGCGAGACGACGGCGACGGTGGCGGCGGCGCGGGGAGCGGTGCGGTTCAATGCATAGATTTATTTATTTATTTTAACGATTTATTTTAGATTTATTGGAACTGGCCTCGAAGGTAGCGGCGCGGGGAGTGGCGTACGAACGCATTTATCAAAAAGATGTTGTCGTCGCTGTTTAGACATTTCGTTCGCGAAAAAAGACTCTTAATTTCTCATAATACAACACTACGCCGTTCTAGCGCCGCGCGATCTGCCCGCTGGCTTTGAGACCGGGTCTGCGTCGCCGCGCCGCTTCCCGCGCCGCCGCCGCCGCCCCGCAATCGCTTACTTCGTGTACGTGGCCTTAGAAATGCAGTGAAAATCTTAAATTTCATGAAAAATCATATTGAAGTTAGGCTATTTTGGTTATTGATACAATGCTTATTTAACATCATGACGCCTTGTTTCCGTCGAAGGGTTGGGCAGAGTTGTATCCGTACGTAGAGGACTCCCACATTTCGCCAGTTATGATTTAGTTCCACGTAACAGAGGTCTATTACCATCAATCGGGCATAAATCCAGACTAGCCTGCTACCGAGAAAAATTCCTAATAGAAAACCCAATAACACCGCACGACTACGAACGAGACAGTCAAAAAGTTATTAAAAAAAAATCGATATTGTAGCTAACGTAAAACATAATTTGAAAGGGCAGACAAGACGTGCAATCATAGCCTTAAATAGCTTGAAGGTACAACATTTATAATGTCATTTGGAACATTGAGAATTACCTAGGATTGCGAACAACCTCTGTTACCGTTATAGACATTAAGGTCATTTTAGCTCGCACGACGTAATTGTTCGAAGTAGCTTTTGTAGGCCGTTCTTTGAGATCTTTGTATGAGAAAGTGAGCTTTGATGTATTGTAATAATCTGAGCACGGATTTCGTAACTATTTTGGAGTTCGCACTCCCTCTTCCCTCACTCTAGCAGTCTGATGGGATGGCAATCCGACACGACCGGAGAGAGATCAAGCGCGGGACTAACGGCTTAACGTGCTTTCTGAAGCATGGGGGCAACACCGCCTACTTCCGAACTCCGGGTTGTTACTGAGAAATTTCTAATGGAAAAATCCAATAACAATTTGCCCGATTTTCTTGGTTGTTTTCCTTAACCTCTTTATATATTTTCAATTTATTTTTAGGGTTCCGAACCCCAAAGGAAAAAACGGAACGTCAAGACCCTTTATCGGTATCGGTATCGAATTGAAATTAAAACCATATACTCAGTCTCTTGAAGCTGTGAAAAAATCAAATTTCTAAGTTAACCTAAAAAGAAGATACGGCCGTTTATGCCGCAAAAAACGTATATTTCAACACTCTCAAGGGAATCAAAATTTATAGGGTACTTCCCGTTGACCTTGAATAATAAAATTTGGCAAGAAGCAAGGTCATGTAGCGCAAGTAAAGGAAAAAATCCGAAAACCGTAACGCAGTTACATTACCCATTACGAAACCCGTAATAAACTATTTACATACGGAACCCTTGGCGCGCGAGTCCGACTCGCACTACACCGGTTTTTTTTATACAAAGCTGTTAAAAGGCTGAGCACATAAAGCTGAGCAAGTATAACAGAAACCGGTAGCGGAATGCCTCTTGATAAGAGTTTTTCTGCGAATCATCGGAGGCGGCGCAACAGACGACAACAGACGACAACGGGACGTCTCTCATCTGGGCGAACCAATTCTTTCTGACAGATTTCCCAGAAGTTTAGAAAAAGCTTCGCAATCTAATGCCGAACAGAAGCCTTAGCTAAAGGATTTTCAAACAATATGTGAACTCGAAAAACGAAGTGAAAAATAACTTTAATTTCGGAAGTCGGTGGCAAACAACGTAAATTTTATGCGAACCCAACGACACCGACTTCCGAAATTAAAGTTGTTTTTCACTTTGTAGTATCTTTTTTGGATGTCGGTTGTTTTTTTTTTGGTAAATATGTTTTTATTTTTCACTTTTAAGTTGTACTAACCCCACACAAATTCTTATAACACTACATGCAATGTAAATATCAGTGAAAGGAAGTCATTATAATATCATCAATTAAACTAAGTGGCAAAAATTCGAATTATTGAAGCTAATTCAAAAACTACCCAAGAGAAATTCATACAATTTATATGAGACCACTCCATTAAAAAAAGAATTTTTGAAATCGATTTACAATTGCCTGAGATATCACGTGACAAACATACAAAACACTGGCCAAGTGCGAGTCGGACTCGCACACGAAGGGTTCCGTGCCACAAGGCAAAAACGCCGAAAAAAACACGTTTGTTATATAAATATTTAAGGGTTTATAAATTTTTATTCTGTTTTTAATATTTGTTGTTATAGCATGGGGCAACCTTTCTATTACCACATTCAGACTTCCAGAGAAAAAAATTACACCCTACGTCAATTTGAGTATATAAGATGTACTGAAATTGACGTAGGGTGTAATTTTTTTTAACATTCACTGACTGTAGATACATAAGTTTCGCTTCTACATAGATTCCTTAATCTATGACAAACCACATCCCTAGCTAGGCAGATACCTACTCTACCTACAGAGAACGCCGACTAGCCTCGACAACCGGTTTTCGTCGTGGTCTGCTTTGCACGACGTACTATTGTCTAGTGAAATTACTTGCCGAGTCTGTGCCCACTCTTAACATTGTTTGAATAAATTCTATGAAGGTCTCGGATTCTGCGGTGAGGGGGAAATGAGTATTATGGTGTTATGTTCAAGCGAGATTTATGGATATTGTTATGCCAATGAGTAGGAAAAGTTTGTGGTAGTTGGTATGATGACGCATCATGGGTTTCGCGTGATGGATGTAACGCTATTTACATGTGATGTCATGACTATGATTGCGGTTCTCCTCTTGACAATTCAGTTAATGGATTGTAGGTAATAAATACCTACTGCTGTAACAATATCTGCTAGGTAAAGTTGTCCACGTGCTGCCAACCCTACAGAAGCTCTGCAATATTCATCGTTGAAGCATCTGCTTGTGAAAAAATGTAAAAAATTAGTTGTCTTGTCTACAAGACCCCTAATTTTTTTCATTTTTTTACTTAGCCTATACTCTGTCCCACTGTTGGGCAAAGGCATCCTCCAAGGCCTTCCATTAAGGGCTGACTTTTCAATAGTCAGATATCTCATAACCGAAGACTAAATATTGCCGTTTTTGGACAGCTTTTTTGTAGAAAATATGTCAAACTGTCATATGAATTCTTCAGATAAAAGTTATCTGACTAATGAAAAATCAGCCCCTAGAAGTAAATATTTAGTGAATAAAAGATTTCTGAAATCCAACCGCTAATGTAAAGTTTAATCTCTATTTTTACTTTATAAGAAAGACAATGCATTTCTAAAGCCATTATCAAAGCCATTGTCCTTATTAAAATCGAGTTTATAGAATAAAAGAGACCACGAAAATGAAGTTTACACTATTTATAATTTGAATTCATGAGGGCACATAAACTATATAATAAAAAGCGAGGGTTATCACAATGAAATGGCTCATTACCGAGCAGTAAGTAATATAGTAGCCGACTATTTAATAAAATGATTGCACCTACCAACATTATGACTTATAATTTTTCATTAATTGATTATGGTTAGCGTGACGTGTGAATAGACCCCCTGAGTCCCCTTTAGGGGGTTGTAATAGGTGAGGGTCCACTCTAGTTAATGGTGCTGAAGTTATTGGCATAATCACCACAACATTAGTGGGACCATAGCGCCTAGAGAAGTCTTTGTCATATACAGGACAGGCAAACAAAGTTAACATTGTTCTAGCGTTAACACGGAGTACTTATGTGTTCCCTTCCTAAATGATAGGCATGTTGAAGACCTATTTGAAAGCTGTGGCAGAGGAGGAGCTGACCTAGGCATGGAATACTTAAATTGTCACAAACTATGTCAGTACAAAGGGGCCATTTGATGAGCTGGGTAGACCTAAGTCAAGATGGAAAATTTCTGGAATATGACGTGTCTGAGAAAGGAGTGAACACTGATATAAGGACTGATAAAAATGAAAATGAAGTACCAGTTTATGAGTCTATCATATACAAAACGGGTACAGGTTATCCTTATCTGACTTTTATAATAGAAGATGATATCAAATATGATGAAATCCAAAAGGATAAAGTGAAGCGTATAGAAACAGAAATGCCACTACAAATATGTCATCACACCGACTACCATTCAAAGCGACCAGAATAGAAAATAGAGAGAGAAACTATATTTCAATTCCCCAACACAAATACGATAACGTACAAAATCCACTTATGTCATTTTGTTTGTCATTGAATACGTACGCGCGACAATGGAATGAGTGACTATTGACTGCACAACTGTACATATACGTAGTAACTGAGTGTGGTGGAAGTAGTGGCTATAGTAATATGTCAAGGTCTCCAAACGACTCTCTAATACATTTACATATTGTAAACATTGAAGCTGGTATTAGAGTAGGTAACTGTTGTAGTATAATGCTAACATGGCTTTGCAAGTTACTATTACTATTTGTAGCACAAATGGTTTATAGTTAAGGCTGAGGATGGATTCAGATGGCGTGTGATTGGAGAAATAGAGAGGTCTGTGTTAGCAGTGGACTGCTATAAAGGGTGGCATACCACATTGACGCGCAAACTGAAACCATTATTTCAGCACATGATTCTAGACGCTTTAGCGTAGACAAAAAAATATGCTGTTTCATAGAAAAGTGCAACACCCACGCGGTTAAAATGTATGGAACAGCTTACTATTTCTTATATACAGGGTTATTGATAAAACATTAACAACCTCTTAAAAGGTCATTGTACTCATCATTAAGAACAACTTTTACTACGGGACCAAACCTGAAATCGCTAAAAAAAATCAGCTGTTCCCTACATTTATGTTCGTATAACTCGTCAAAATGTAGAACAGCTGATTTTTTTTTTGTTGTTCATAATGATGAGTACAACGACCTCTTAGGAGGTTGTTAATGTTTCACCAATAACCCTGTATAACTGACGAAAAATTTCAACGCAGAGAGGAATCATGTACTGAATCTATAGCGGTATCTATAGCGCCACATGCGAACAACGCGTCATACTACGTCACGCAAATCCTGCATCGCGCAAGCAGAGTTTACCGCGCAACTAGCATAGATACAACGGCCCGACATGAATGGTCGGGCAGTTGTCCGCCAGACACAACACCCACCAACACCACTTTTCACCCTGTTCCTCATACCTCTATAAATCTATGGTAACAACAGGTTGCGCATCGATGTCCTGCCACGCTGTATAATTATGATGATTATGATACTTAGCATCAAGTATTTCAACATTTTCAATATCAAATACCAATGGCCATGCGCATGACAATGTAGATGATCACAAATTCTCAGGTTACTAGCAAGATTATAAAATTGCATGTCATTTTGAGAGGGTTCAACACAAAAGCGAAATGTCTAGTCGCAGCAGGAGTCAGGACTATAAAATTGCATGTGTGTCTGCGCCCTAAATATTTTTTTACGTAGCTGTACTAAAATTTTCATAAACATTTCACCAAAATTAATATTTAATTAACTTAACAAACTCACAGTAAAGCCAAAAACTTGATTAAGTACCTACAATAAATATGCTTTGGAGCACCAGAATTAGTCACATTGTTTAACTTTGAACCAAATTACATACAGCCAAGTTAAATAAAGTAAGCCACTTTTATTTATCTTTGTACTTAGTTTATAACTTACTAGCGTTTCGCCTGCGGCTTAAGGCCGACTTTCTCATTTACTTATATATTTTTTAAATAAGTTATTTTTTTATGTTAACCTCTGATGACACAAAGGGATAATGTAGCTTCTCATTAGTGAAAGAATTTTCGGAATCGGTTTCAACTCCCTAAACACGAAATCCGTAGCTTCGACCAAAGTTACGGGCGATTCATACTCCGTATCATCTACGCCTTTGCCTTTTTTTTATCCTTTTTTTTGTTATTTACGCCTTTGGGGCCTAACCTAAGAACAAATGGCATCACGGGTTGGCAGTTGTCCTTTACTCCCGATTATGTTTTTACTAGTCAGAATTCACTTCGAAGTTTCGAACGACTTTCAGATGGGTCCGTATCTTCGTTGACGGACTTATAGAGTAGGCTTCCAGTAGTTCCGAAGATTACCCGCTATAAAATTTACCTCTTTATAACATTAATATGGAAATAGTCGTAGTTGGATCGATTTTATATATTTTATGTTCTGTTAATATTTAATTTCATTGTAGTTAACAAAAGGTCACTTGCTTCGTTATTTGTTAGGGGTGTCAGAAATAGTAGTAGCCCTTAAGGCTTTCACAGACTGGCCCAACGCGACAGCGCCACGGAACTCTCTAATGGAACAATTTCTTTGAAAACTTCATGGAAATTGTTCTACCAGAATCGCGTCGCACCGTCCGTCACGCCTGTCTGCGGGAGCCTTTACGTCGGTAATAACCAGGCTTGAAATACCGGTATTTTTGGGAACGGGTACCGTTGGCCTTGGTTAATACCGGTACCAGATTAGTCTTCTAAATAAATAAATTACTCTTTATTTTTATGTCACACACAACGTTCGTGAGGTATTTAAATGTTTACGGCTTTACTGAAGTATTTCAGGTCTAATAATACCATTAATGTTAGATACTAAATAAAGAAAACCAAGCTTCATGTCAAGGTCAGGTATGTTTTAAGGTACTGGGCACTGAAATATGTGTGGTTCGTTCCTTAAAAGTCCATTTCAGACATAATCCATGATTTTGTCTGGACTTTGAAAGAGACTTTGATCCCTGAGTTTGTTTCGCCATTTTTCTTTTCAGGGGTTGTCAGCTAGGTCGAATCCATCTAAAATTTTTTTTTAAATATGACGTGTTAAAGTAATTCCTATAACTTATTTGCAGAATAAACAATTCTTGAAATGAAATTGTGTATTTATGGAAGTTAAGTCAAGAAAATTAATTGGTAGGCAAATTTACAACCAACTCTAATTGCATATTGAGGCAACTCTAATTGCAATTGGCATATTGAGGTAGAAAGAAGAAAATACTGCGGTAAACACGACGCATAAAAAGAGCACAAAAAAAAATACAAGTTGGGGAAAACATGCGTCACATCCACGCAAAATGACCATCGCTCAGCATAATGCTATGACCCAACCCTTCCCTAGGGTACTGTGCCTAGGGTGTCAACTTTTTAACAATTGTTTTCCATGACGGTAAGTATATTCTTCAAAGCACAGCACTGGAGTTGTGAAGAGGTGAGAACGTGTGTCGTAATGATTTCAAAGCAAATGTCAGTGATTGAGCTTTAAATATCATTGGGAGGGTTGAACAAAGGGATCCCATAAGTTCAATGTTGACTACACTACATACTTCATGCATGATATATATGCTAGAATAGTACTATACAATAAGGCTGTAGTTTATTAAGCACTAGCTGCGCCCCGATGTTTTCTTTCATCGTTTGAGAGTATGAAGCCAGGGGGTCTACTCCGAAGTGGTTGATTGTCGTGTCGGCCGAATGTTCGGTCATTTTCGGATTCGAATATGGTTGTACTACTACGAATTTAAAAAAAAAAAGGTAAAAAAAGGGAAAGGGTTCTAAAAAGGTTCGGATTGTCACAGTTTGGTCGGGACCTATATTCAATATAGGAAATAAAAGGTAGTAGAAAATGACCGAACATTCGGCCGATACGGTGGTTAACCGCTTCGGAGTAGACCCCCTGGACGCGTACCGCGAGGGTTGGTTCAAGGTGGCTCGGGAAAAGAGTTCCTAGAAGGATTTGGGGGAGGCCTCTGCCCAGCTGGGACAGTAAAGGCTAACAAAAAAAAAACCAGTGGCACTCCGGGAGTGCCGACAAGGTAAAAACAAAACACAAACAGAATACTTTGCCATCACTCACTGACATATCGGATATACATTAACACCGAGTACATCCCGAGGACAGCCGAACACATCCGAAGCGGGTATTTTTTTTATCGTCTTATTATAAACAAAACACGCGCGTTGTCACTTATGGTAACAGTGGCGCGAGTTCAATGGGTTTTACCCATCTCAAAAAAATGCCCGACGCGCTTTAAGAAGTTTTCACTTCAAAAAAAATGTTGAAGCTTGGCGTTGCTAAGGCCTTTACATGCTCTATATTTAGGCCAATATGAACAAAAACGGATTACACGGTTGCTTAGCTTCACTTTCCACTAATCTAATCAAAGTTTAAATTAATCAGCCGATTATATACTTAGCTAACCGACCGTACTTATCTTAATCGATGAACTTTCTTGAGCAATTGGAAATTTACTAAATTAATGATAATTTACAATGGAGTAAAGTTCAAGTATGAAAACGGTGCCAGTGACAGAAAAGCTGCAAGAATATCGTTTGGATTGTATATGTGATGAGGATCCGAAACGCATGAGACTAAAAGAGTACATAATCAGCCTATAATATTCCCACTGCTGGGACACAGGCCTCCTCTCAGTGAGAGGGAGTAGGCCGTAATCCACCACGCGGGCCCAGTCCAGGTAGTAGACGTCACATGTCTTCGAATGTTTGATTCTAGGACATGCCGGTTTCCACCGGACTAAAAGAGAGATGAACATAAATGTCGATGAATGGATTGTGTAAGGAATGACATGGAAAGAGAAGGGAGTGAATGATAGCGTGACGGTTGACAGGAGAATGGAAGAAGACAACGTGTTGCGCCGACACCAAGTAACATAGGAAACAAGGGCAAGAAGTTTATGACTGAAGTTCCACACAAATATAAATATTTGCACGCCGAAATTAAAGGCAGAATAAGAGAACAATTCTGTATATTCTACCAACCTTCTGTACCTTATTTATTTTATGCAAATAAATGACTTTTGACTTTTTGACTTTTGACACAAAGCAAAGAAGGTTAACGGGATTACAGGACCTAAACGCAAAAAAACACAAGTTTTAGAAGCAATAAAAGTATATGATCGACTACAGTAAACAAGATCAGAAAAATATATGATATTCTTCACGATATATGCTAGGTAGATAGTGTGTTGAAAAATTAATATAACTAATTTGATACGATAGAAAAAAATCATGAAGATACCTCTAAAAGCTTTTTTTTACAATAAAAACCATACTAATATACAATCATTCTGATTTTTTGTCACATTATTCTACAAGCAACATACTAAAGCAATAATAATTTTATTTTATTTTTGGTCAAAACAATAGATTTTTAGTTAAATCGATAATTGCTTCATATTTTGCAAAAAAATACTAGCGTTGTGTCATCGCGCTTCTCTTTCTTTTTTTCTATGCAGTTCGACAGTGACCGCGCTTTAGGTCATGTAGTCCCCTAATTTAATTAAAGCAGCGCGTGCTTCATTAATGAATGCAAGTTCGGTTATTCAACATTTAACCTTTAATTAGCCTCTATATAGTTCAACCCGCCCGTGATGATGGATGCATAGACTGGCTCTTTGCAGCATTATTATCTCCTATTCAAATAGACGTACAATATTCGGTTTTGCGGTTATTTATCAGCAGTGGGGTCATGTTTTCATGAAATGAGACTTTATCATGGCTAAATAATAACAGCCGCACAGGTCGATCGATCAGGTTAAGCTACGCTTACCGCGGTTGGTCTGTGGATGGGATCTTTACATACTGTGACCCCTCCGTGCCTCGCCGTTGGTCCCGGCTGTCATTCGTGGATCTTTGACAGTCGTTACGGGTAGTCAGAAGCCCGAAATTCTGACAACCAGTCTACCCAGTAACTGGGTTGTGGAGGTCAGATAGGCAGTCGTTCCATGTAAAATACTGGTATTCAGCTGCGTCCGGTTAGACTGAAAGACCGACCCCAACATAGTTGGGTAAAAGCTAGGCAGATGATACAGGAATATTGATTTTTCGAAATCGCCTTTTCGACTGTCGTATTATAGGTATGCGGGTAACACGAGTCATTTGATGCATTTATAATAGTATAAAATAAAGTTGCCAAAACACGTAAAATACTACTCGTATATGTCAGAAGTAGGTATCTGAGGGGCAATTCTCGTAATTTTAAGAACGTTCACAGTCTAGTCTGTCTCTCAAAAATACCTCTAATTTCCCTACATTTTTGACATTTTTGTTTATCGCCGAGATGAGACTGCGACTTGATTTTGAACATTTGAAATTACGAGAGTCGGCCTTCTGGTAAATATTTTACTGTGTGTCCACTGTCCATAAACCGTACCTATGTGAACATTGTGAACCCACCATAATTTAATTAATCTAATATTCAAACGTTGATTGCCTCCTTGGTATAGTGGTCGCAAACGCTATTGCTAAGCGTCCTGGGTTTGATACCCGAGTCGGGTCAAGTTTTACTGGGTTTTTTCCATTAGGGATTTCTCAGTAGCAGCCCGGAGTCTGGATATGTGCCCGGTTTATGGCAGTAGACTCACCCCTTATTACATGGGACTTAAACATAACCGGTGGAATGTGGGTGTATTATACCTAAGTACAGACGCCAGCACACCAAGCTAGTGTGGCGCCTGTGTGTGCTAGCCTTTAGCAATAAGCACTGGCTAGAATTATGCTTCGATTCGTTGGTTTAAACATATGTCAAATATGATTATTATGGCGTTTGATTCTAGAAGCAGTGATATATATCTTAACCGCGAAGTTGTATCGTTGCCTTTTTATATTATAATTATTCTCCTAAAGTCTTAAAGTGGTCTTATTTGTGTTTGTATGTGTGTTTCATATGCTGGGAAGATACTTCGGACGCAGCTGGGAGCGTGAGGCTTGAGGTCTCACGGCTCCATGAAGCTTGAGGGATTGAAAAAAACTTCGTCTTCATTTTCTAAATTACATAGGCCATGTTTAGTGTGAGTGAACTCCAGAAAATAGTAATGCGCGTTATAGGAGGAAGAGGGTTGTATAAAAACTGTTGTCACTCTCTAGAGGGGGGAGTGATCAGCTTAAGTTGAAACCAACTTTGCTAACGGGGCATAGCCTTTGCAAAGTGTGTTGAGTTGACACATATGGTTCAGCTTGGGTTGGAGCACCCACAGTTTTTATAAATGGTATAGTTATTATAAACGCGGAGTATTTTTTGAATATAATGGAGTTCAGCCACTTATTAGATTTTTGAACACTGGCCTCATAACTTTTCATTCCCTCTGGCTGATACCGTCCGATGGAGTAAAAGGATCTGAAGTTAAGTTCAGTTAACACGGTAAGCCTCATCCAGGCCGATGTGAACTTTCACATCATTTGTTATCGAAGGAGGCCAAGTCGCATCTTTTTCGCTCGTTTTTACCGACTTCAAAAAAACGGAGGTTATCAATTCGATACGTATGTATGTAATATTATTGGAATTGCATTATATTCACATATGATGATCTATTAGGGCTTCCAAACAAATATACAAAATTTTATAGACGTATGTATGTATGTATGTATGTATGTATGTATGTATGTATGTATGTATGTATGTATGTTTGTCCACGCATATCTCCGGAACTATTAATCGGATCGTGACAAATTTTTTTTTATTGGCTTACATTTACTTCAACTTAGGGAACAGTGCAAGTTTCATCAAGATCGATTCAGTAATTTTCAAGATATGGACTAATACGTGTAAGTGTAACGGCCTGGCTTGTTGATACGAGCTACGGGTGTAGTGTCAAAGGGAAAACATCTCAAAACCTTGGTCAAATTATAGTGCAAAAACTAAAAATTACGAAATAAAAAGTAATTTAAAAAAATTAAACCGACTTCAAAAAGAAATTAACTCAAAATTATGAAATAACTTTAATTTCGGAAGTCGGTGGCATAAAACTAAAATACAGATCCCAAGACACCGACTTCCGAAATTAAAGTTATTTCATAATTTTGAGTTAATTTCTTTTTGAAGTCGGTTTAATTTTTTTAAATTACTTTTTTGTTATGACGAGGTTCAGGCATGACAACGTTAGTTTGTGTTGATGCATTTTAGCACTCTTAAATGTAGACTTACCTGGCACTTAAGGGAGTGTTAGTTAAGTGTGTCGTTTGTCCTGACTTGAGCCCTGCTTTTAGAAAAAGCTGGACCTCACAGTGTTAACTTCGGGCGTTAGGTAGTTTTTTCCTTATAGGATTAATAATAGGTAGGAACGCTTAAATTTTCGAATCGTTAGAATTAAAGTCTTGTATTTTGATGCGAGCTAGGCCAATTCTTTAATTCAAAGTGGGGCGTAGCTCGTGTGGCGCCTGTGTGTGCTAGCCTTTAGCAATAAGCACTGGCTAGAATTATGCTTCGATTCGTTGGTTTAAACATATGTCAAATATGATTATTATGGCGTTTGATTCTAGAAGCAGTGATATATATCTTAACCGCGAAGTTGTATCGTTGCCTTTTTATATTATAATTATTCTCCTAAAGTCTTAAAGTGGTCTTATTTGTGTTTGCGCCCCCTTACACATCAAATATACCACATAAGTTCCACACTACTACAATCTGTCAAATTTCTTTAATAGATTTTCAACTTTATCTCTAAAGCATAAGGTTCAATGTTGATTGGGGAAATTTGACAGTTTCGGGTAGCTTGATGTGCTGGCATCTATACACCTCTGGTTAACCCTTCAGGGATTACAGGCGTTATGTCATAATATTCAAACGGACCACTTAAATCGGCTTGAAATATCCAATTCTCTCATATAATGTGCTAGGAACGTATAGGAACTCAAGAGGCATCGCTGTACCAGTTAGGACCGTTACACATGATCAGTTACATCTCCGAATGCGTAAGTTCCATTACTGTTACTGTGAATTTATCGATCGTGTGACTGTGAATGAAACGGGTCTGATGTGATTTCCGTGAGAATTTGAAACTGATAGATATAGTAATAATGAAATTATTTATTGACATAAAACGAGATGAACAACAAATCATGTAATTCTCTGAGAAAAATCAGGTGATATAACCTGATAATTTTTTCATCTTAATTTTTCTCTTCTTGGAGTTATATTATGAGCATGGCTAGGTTAGCTTGTGTTCAGCTCGCATCGGTTAAATTTTCATAGGCGAAATAATACCACTAGATGCGTTATTCAGTTCGAAAAAACTTGAAAGCTTTTTCAAATAATTTAGAACATAACATCACGGCGTTGTGGCCAAAATCCAAGTACCTAAATTATTTGTTTTTTATTATTTCCAATTGCATACGTTTGTTAAATTGCGTGATACCAGTGTTTTAGTGTCATAAGGCACAATAATATTGTAAATGTAAGAGTATCAATAAAAAAATGATCAATATAATATGGTCACACTACGCCATATTATATACCGAAATAAGGGCCGCACACACACTATATTATTGACAATAATTATGTATTTTATTGACAATACTATTGTGTGTGTGCGGCTAGCCTTACAACAATAAACAGGTTTTTCACATACTAATTAACTACTGAACTTAGTCAGAACTGGCGAAATGTGGGTGTATTACAGATACACCTCTGCTTGTCCCTTCGGGCAAAACAGGCGTGAAGTTATATTTTGTCTATTAAACAATTTTCTTTGACGATATACTCCTAATTCCCGATTGACTACAAGTGAATTTCAATTACCACGCTTGCGTGCGAACATTTCTAGGAATTGGTGAATGACGCCAGAAACTGGTGTCAGTCAAGCGCATCAGGTCAAGCGTTTTCGGCTAGGACCTCTCACAGACAAACGTTTGACGAAATTCCAGTCAGACCATTCAAGTTTCTAGAGAGAAGTTCTAAATCTCAGAACTATACTTAATATAATATGTAGTTTCTTGCTAAATTGCTATTGGAACTCGGAAGTTATTGGAATTTGACCGGCTGGAATAACCGCGGTCATTTTTTAGGGTTCCATACCCAAAGGGTAAAAACGGGACCCTATTACTAAGACTTCACTGTCCGTCCGTCAGTCTGTCTGTCACCAGGCTGTATCTCAAGAACCGCGATAGCTAGACAGTTGAAATTTTCACAGATGATGTATTTCTGTTGCCGCTATAACAACAAATACTAAAAACAAAATAAAATAAATATTTAAGGGGGCTCCCATACAACAAACGTGTTTTTTTCGGCGTTTTTGGCTTGTGGTACGGAACCCTTCGTGTGCGAGTCCGACTCGCACTTGGCCAGTTTTTTGATGATAAATTACAAAATACTCCTTAAACTGTGTCCCTTCTTTAAATAAAACCTTCAGGACGCAAGTTTCTTGCCTGTGGCAAACTATGAATTTGAAGTAACAAATGACTTGCATTATCTTAATACAACTTTTATCGTCATTTCTTATTATATGCAATTAAATCGCACCGTATAGGCTTAATAAATATTCTAATATTCATCTTAAAAGCTCATAGAAGACCACATCTCTTTAATTTCTACATTACATACTTATTCATTTCTCCTTTCGCAGGTCTGCTGGAAGAAATTTCTTAAGGGGGAAGCTCTAAGGTGGCCCGCGAAATTCAAATTTTCTTACGTTTTTTGCAATTTGCTGGTCAGTATTAAGTTGTACGTTGATTAAAATATGATTCGCGGTCGTAACAAATATGTATTTACAGAATTATAATCATTAAAGTCATCAACACAACTTTGTAAGACCATGTAATCCCCAAATGTCAAGATTTCATGAAATAGTCATTCTTGGGGATTACATGGTCTTAGAGAGTTGTGTTGATGACTTTAATGATTATAATTCTATAAATACATATTTGTTACGGCCGCGAATCATATTTTAATCAACGTACAACTTAACACTGACCAGCAAATTGCAAAAAACCTAAAAAAAATTGAATTTCGCGGGCTACCCTGGCGCTTTCGCCTTAAGAAATAAGCAGCCTTTGTATTCAATCCTACTTAAAATTATAACTGAAAGTTTGTGAAGATGTTTGGATGTTTGTTACTCAATAACGCGTAAACCGTTGAACCGATTTGGATGAAAATTAGCACATAGATAGACCATTTCCTAGATTATCACATAGGCTACTTTTTATCCCGATATTCCCACGGGATCGACATTTACGCGGGTGAAACCGCGGGGCGCTGTGCTAGCAATAATACTCGTATAAAGGCGAAATTTTGTGAGTGTGTTTATATGTTTGTTACTTCTTCACACTCAAACGGCTGGACCAATTTTGGTAAAATTTTGTACACGATTTCTCTTTTCTTTCTCATTAGCACGAGGAGCATTTCCACCTAATTTGCGCTAAGGACTTTAATGTATTCATTTACCTACTATACAGCTATACTATACCATCATTAAAACAATGACATCAAATTGGCAATAACAAACATCAAATAGCAGAACTATATAAACAACAATAATACTTGTCATTCTATTTACCTACGATCTATGATCTACACATTATATGTCAAGCACCTCTTAGCCAGGTAGATCTGATCTATATCTATGATAACATCATCAACTGAAGGGTCTCCAAGAGCTACTCTAGTCCTTTACGAAGCTATTTTGATGGATATAACGAGCAAGTCAAACCGAGGAATCATTACTAGCGTTACAGTCCCGGAGACTCTCAGCTTTTTCAACCCCAACTTTTTCTTTCTTATAGTTGGACCAAAACTTCCGACTTTCTGCCCCTAGGGAAACTGAACTGCGAAGTAGGCTACAAAAAGTATCAGAATTTTTTCTATGTCGAATTTTCTTGCGCAGTTTTTGCCGATAAATGATTAATATACGAACCTTAGTTACTTTCTCCATTTCTCATTTTGATTGCACTTTCTTCATTAGCTGTTCGGAGTTTCTGTTGAAGCGTATTAAATAGAGGTGTTAAATATCTGAGTAGAAGTACCTGGAACAAAAGAGAACATAGAACCATTAGACGCAGTCAATAAAATAATCTATATTTCTATACTAATATCATAGTAGTAAAATTTTTGAGTGACCAGTGGTACCGATTCCGAAAATAATTTTATTAATGGGAAGCTACGTTATCCCGAGTGCCATAGACTATTAAAAAAAAATGGGCAAAGCCCCTGACGAAGCACTAGGTTACGGTGGCACCAAAAGGACATATTCTTTTAAATGTGTATTCATTTATATAAATAACTGGCAAACAAGTTTGACAGTAAATCAGTAAGTAGGTATCCATTATTGCCTACATTTTAGGTCACATAATATATAACTATGAAGGTATCTCCAATTCCCAAGTCGTAGACATTTTATTTAGTATCTGATTTATTCGGGAAGAAATTTCTCGGTAGTCGTCTATCAAACGAAATGTCAAGCAGACAACTCCCATTTTCGTGTAGTTCCTTTTGTCCTATATTTTATAGATCCTATTTCTGAAGAAAAGCCATTTCCTCGTGTGCCAAATGCTAAATACCCAAAAATAGCGCTTTACCATAGACATACGTCAGAAAATGTTCATGATATAAACTCGATATAAACACCCTATTTGTAAGTTCGTGATTTTCTCAAAAACTAATGCACCAGTTTTAATAATTCTTTCACTAATGTAATCTACATACTTTCAGGAAGGTTTTTACATACAATATATTAGGTTATTGTTAGAAAAACTTATTGAATTATACTGTTTTAAATCGAAGAGCATTGGGTGGGTCGATTTTTTTGCACGCAAGTGTTGGTAAACAAATTCTCCAAAACCGATTGCTAATAAAACTAAATCAATACAGAATACAGGTGAAACAAATAAACCGTGTATAATCCAAGAAATTACAAAGCTTAGCTAACAAACAGAAATGTTTTATACAGCGGACACGGTAATTGAATTAGAACTTAGTGTTGCCCCCAATAACGTTAACGGGATTTCGTTCGGTTACGGATAACTTTTTAAGAATTCCAAGCGGTTTGCTCATATCCTTTGCTCAAGAAAGGAATTTATAAAAAAAAGTTGTATTTGTCCGGTTTCTTTTTTTTTTTTTGAGGTAACATATTGAGGATTCGGCCAACAGCCTCGACTTACGAGTTGTAGGTCGAGCTGGAACCCAACCAGACGATTCTGTAAAAATCTCACCGTGAAAACTTAGGTGAAGTGAGTTTGTTTTTGCTAGGAATTGACTCTATTGACAGCTCACTCCACGCTCATTTCACCTAAGTTTTCACGGTGAGATTTTTACAGAATAGCACCGCATTTAACTTTGTGTAAATTATTTCACCAACACTGCACACAAAACGGTGAAGGAAAACATCGTGAGGAGACTAGAACCAAAAATTCGAAGACATGTTACATCTGTCAACCCACACTGGGCCCGCGTGGTGGATTGTATAGTGGAGAGAATATTAATTACAGCTCACTCCCTCTAGAAGAGAAGAGGCCTGTGGCCCAGCAGTGGGAACATTATAGGCTGATTTTTCTAAAGAGGATTCTTAAAACTGTTTTTGATTATAAGGTTTTTTTTTATTTATTTTTTTTAAATAAAAGGCAAGGAATTGCAATTCAGGGGAGTCCAAAATCATGTACTGAATCCATAGTAATATAAGGCCAATTCCCGTAATTAAAAACATTCAAAATATCTAGTCGCAATCTCATCTCAGCGACAATCAATGTCAAAAACTTGTCAAAAATAAAGGGAAATTGGAGGTATTTTTGACAGATTGAGACTGAGATCAGACTGAACGTTCTTAAAATTACGAGAATTGCCCCTCAGGTTCTAGTCAGGGCAGGTATCCTGTAGAACTGACAGTTCCGTGCCATTGACACGTATTAATTAATTACAAATTCCTTCAGTTCCATGTCATTGAATTTAGCCACAGGGAACTTTGTAAATCCACCCAAAACCTAGCTTATGGCTATATCAAAGTTCAAAATACCCGCCTGATCAAACGTTACTCCATTTCTGTTTAGAACAGCAGTAATAGGATGTAACACAAATTCCAGAATGGTTTCATTACATTCTCTTTGTAGACTGAAATTATAATAGTACGTATATATGTATACATTTTGTGAGATCAAAGGCGCGTTCGGATTAATTTAATCTTTTTACGGTTCAGAACATATAATATGTACCGCGTATGTTGCTATGTGGTGTTATTTTTGTAAATATACTTTGGTTATGCTTTAGGTAACGGACGGACGGTACGGTTTAAAAGAAGATGCAGTGACTAAAATTGGAAAGAGTATTCGATAACGCCTTCTCGTGGACGTTCGAGACTTTCAGGGCAGTCTAAAGAAAATTACATACTTATCTATCTTTCGACTACATATACAGGGTTATTTATTGGTAAAACATTAACAACCTCTTAAGAGGTCATTCATTGTACCTACTCATCATTATGAACAACTTTTACTATGGGTCCAAACCTGAAATCGCGAAAAAAAATCAGCGGTTCCCTACATTTATGTTCTTAAAACTCGTCAAAATGTAGGAAACAGCCGATCGTGAAATCGCGACAAAAAATTTCGCGATTTCAGGTTTGGTGCCGTAGCAAAAGTTGTTCATAATGATGAGTACAATGACCTCTTAAGAGGTTGTTAATGTTTTACCAATAACCCTGTATACTATTACATGTTTAAATATAATCGTGGCAATAGCTGTTTCAGATTCGCGACAGATGGCAAGTAAAAAAAAGTGAGGGGCTCTAGAAAAAAAAATCTCAAATTGGACAAAATAAGGTTGAGAACCGCGGAACCGGTTGAGGTTGGGAGCTTAGGTTTGGTTATGTTGAGAGAAAGACAAGGCAGATGTGAGTGAAAACGCCGGGAGAGGACGCCCAGACTGAGATTAAAACAGAAGACGAACTTGCAGGGGATCGAGGTGGGGGGGGGAGGGTTCAGGGGATCAGACCGGAATAAATCCCTAGAACGACATAAAGACCTTATTGGTGATGATCTTCAGAAAGATCAGGTGCGCCAGCGGAATAGTTGCGTACCATACTAACAGTAGCAATAGCTTTCATTTTGACAATTCAACAACATTCATTGCGTTATTTACGTTGTTGAGACAAATAATTTTTCGAACATAAGAAGCAATGGATTAGCAATATCCTTCAAACTCATTCAGATTGTGATTGAAGGTGTTTAAATGCAATTAGGTTGCAGATGTATGAAGGTAAACGAAGCAAAAGGATGAAGGAAGATGGAAGAGAAGGAGGAGGAAGGGTTTGGATCGTAGCAGGTGGCGTTCTGTAGTTTCTGCTTACCCCCGTTGGAAGAAGACGTGAGTATATGTATGTATGTATGTAACGGACTTTTAAAATTGACTTAATTCAGCTATTAAGAACAAAGCAGTAGCGAATGTGTCTCGAGAGTAATGTCACCTCATTTATGTTGGAGTGTGGGACATAAACGCGGTAATGAACAATATTACTCAATAAATAACGTTTATTGTATGTTTATATTAACGCGGGTATTCCTCTTAGACTTATTTACGACACAGGATACTGAGAATGTAACGACATTGGATTGCGATTCAAAGAAAGCAAAATCTATACAAATAAAAAATAAAAATGTGTATATTTGTAATTAAAAAATACAGCTTTTTTACTAAATACTTATGAAAGTCTATACGGTACTTAATAAATAAAAAACAATTTTTAAAATTTTTGTGTGTCTGTTCTGGCTAACCTCCGAAAAGGATGGACTTTCACTGGTTATAATTAGCTCAAATGAGGCTAATGAGACAATTGAATTTATATTGTTATAAATCTAATTTTGATTTTGAGATGATAAGGAGTAATTTTGAAATGCAAGCGAACGAAGTCGCGGGCACAGCTAGTTATAAATAAGTACCGTTTCAAAATAAAATGAGAGAGACAGAGCATCTAATGACGTCATATTAAGAGAATATTATTGAAAAGAAGGTAATTCATGCGATTTCTCTCACCAATTTTCACGGTAAATTAAAAAAACAAAACTTTTTATCAGTGACTGTACCTACGTGTATGTATAATCGTTTGATCAGCGCAGGCGCCGATGAATAACTCAGACACAAAGCGGAGCTAAACGCAATCTTTCATGTGACTCAGTGACCGCAGGACTTCGTGACTCAATACTGACCGGGAAACGTGATTTGTGACTCAACAAAAAATATCCCCGTCCCTTTCTAATCAAAAAACGAATACAAATGCAAGAATGAGACAAAAAAGGTTAGGCAATTGAAGTAGTCTAAGTACATCGAAAGTCGGTCTGTACAGTGTCAGTAAGTAGGTCGACTTAGATCAAATTGCTTCGAGTCTAATTTTAACTGGTAGTCAACATTTTAATGGGCGATACTCAGAAATGATCGGAACTGTGTATTGGAATGTTTGCTCCGTGATTCATGAACCGAAACCTACTTATGAACCAAAAATCGTTGAACTTGTGCAATCCGGCAAACCGGTGTGGTCGAATGGTTAACAACTGAACAATTTGTTTTGTTCTATTTAACATTTCGGCGTAACAATGGACGAGAGTCACTTGTTACTGTAAATGTAACAGAAGACACGACAGGTATCACGGAGTCATGAAGACGAATTTCTAATTCAGACATCCGATTTCTACCGTTACAGGACAAATAAAAGAAACATTACCTAGAATATAGCGCATTACGCCAAAACCTAGATCACGGACGTTACTCAGAAAGCCGCTAACGCATGTCAGATGACAAAATTGGCTTTGAGAACCACCGTTTGGGTCCCAATTAACGCACGACGACATCGCGGCAGGCGGACACGAAGGTGGCGAGACGAGCTTGACTCCTGCCGAAAGGATTAGTCGGACTAGCAAAAGATAGAATTGTGTGGAAAAGGGAGAGGGAGGCCTTTGCCCTGCAGTAGGATAGCACAGGCTAGTTAGATTAGGCTAGATCATACAATATTTGATGAACAAAAACCTTAAACGGCAAACTACCAACAACAAAGTAAACATCACTACAAATATGACCCACAAAAGCCCGTAAAAACGAGCAAATTTTAACATGTATTACAACCCACTTCTATTAACTTATATGTATGCATCAATCACGAGGCCAACCCCGTTCCAAGAATTCCCTCATTTCAAGCAACAGCCGTAAAAACATGCTGTAGAAAGAAACTGAAGAAAATATTACCCACCGCGGTCGGGTATAACATATCATAAAGGAAAAAATATAGCATATGGAAGCGGGGACGCGATAAACATCGCAGCAATATGTCAGAAGGACAGCGAAAATGGTCGTAAACGCCATAATGACATTACTCTTGTATTACGAAAGGACCTTAACCAGATTATCGGACCGTCAGATGACCGACAACGGAGAACAATGTTGTATTCCGGCTCCACGGCTCGGTTAGTACCGAAACCGCCTAATAACGGTGAGTGGACACTTCATAGAGTTTATGGAAGATAAAATACCGTTTCCTCCTTTTCACGGCAAAAAGCCGCATTTACGACGCATTTCCGTAGTCCTTAAAATAAGAATAGAAATACAAAGCGAGCTGGAAACACGCCCCGTATCAAAAGGCTTAAAGCCTTAAACGATTGTCGAGAGCAGAAAAAATTGGCGTTTGTTCTTGGAAAATGTGGTAAACATTATTTCAGGAACAAAGAAATTTAGCATAAAACTCGCTTAAAAATTAACATTAAGTGTCACTGAGATACAAATAGATATAGGCAGGCAAGAGAGCAAATAATTGTATACAGTAACAAAGAGAAAGGTGGAGCTATTAAATTACATCTTATGTAGAACGGCCATGACAGGCTTACTCGATTGTTATTGTGAATTAATAGAATGTTACAAAACCGCAATTAAAACGTACAGTAGTAATGACACAAAGAGAATTATGACGAGTTTGTTTATTGCAGTGGAGAGCAAAAATAAACACACTATAAATATATATCAAAGATGACACGGTGAATTTGCGATCGCTTCGATGTTCTTTTTACTGGATCGTTGATTTTGGCTTTATTTTTATTGAACCCTAGCTGTGTATTTTGTAATCTTCGGGGATCCATTTCCCGCTGCATATCAATATCTGTTTCAATTTCTATCAAAATCAGTTCAGTGGTCAGAAATTACACAACTCACCAAGTCGTTTTTTATACTGTCACTAAGGAAAAGGTGTCGCAGAATCTGAGTCAGGTTCAATCTAAAACATAATTTCCACTCAAATTATATGTTCTCGCTAATGGCCCATTTTAAATACAACGTTTCAATCCTTCGATCAAAAGAGTACCTACAAAGATTGTTTGTTGCAAAACGAAAAGTACGTAAATGTGACAGTCAAGGCCTTATCTTATAAATAGAGGTACAAATTACAACCGTTCTTCAACTCGAAACGACAAATATTATGTAGGTACTATCTTCTGCCCGCGACTTCGTCCACCTGAAGTTTGGGCCCACGACCCACAGCGTCGCATCCCAACGCCCGCCCGCGCTAATACTTCCTTTTCGCTTAGCGTTCTTTCTGACTATTTTTCTTTTTTGCTCCTCTAGAATTGGTCTAATCTAACTAGCTTGTACTGTCCCAGTGCAGGGCAAAGGCCTCCCTCTCCCTTTTCCACACAATTCTGTCTTTTGCCAGTCCTTACGGTAATTGGGCTATCAAAAGCAAACATATTTTTTCAAATCCGACTGGTAGTACTAGAGATAACCGTGTTCACACAAACAAACAAATAAAAAACAAACTCTTCAGCTTTATTATTAGTACCTATAAAGATATATTGTAGATTCAACTTTCACAAACTCCACATTGTTAGAAAATGTTGAATTTATGTTTTCAGGTTCCAAAATATATGTATATTTTGCAAACAATATATTCCGGTTTTGTTGAATGCCCAGCCCGTTTCCGCATAAACAGAAACTTGAGCGGTATTGCACTAAAACATTGTTATGTCATAAATTGTTTATTTTGCCATTCATATTTAAGGTTGGTATAACAGCTGTGGTCTTCAATTGACCGCATCCGTTGCAAAAGGCGACTAGATTTTAACTTGTGGATCTAGAGCGGCAATGATGTCATACTTCAAACTATTCACCTGCATTGCTCGTGCCTTTTCAAGATTATAAATGTGTGAATCGAGTGCACTGGTTTCATTTGCTAGCAGACGACGATAACCCCCGCCTATCAGAGTCTAACCCACCAAAGCACAGCATGCAGGTTGTTCAGGTATAAGTTTCGTGTGTATATAAAGATAGATATATAAACAATTTATTTAGTGCACACAAAAGACATAGCACATCATACAAAAGCACAAATAAATGATAATATAATATATATAAAAACAAGGTGCCAACATGCAACAAATGAAAACATACTTGGAGAAATTATGTAACGAATATATGCATACAAAGTACGGTGTGCGTCTTAAGGTTGCACCAAATAGGAGAATGGGAATTGGGTTGGGAATGGTATGGTTTCACTCTATTCAAACAAAAGCAAAAATAATTTCTGACCTAGTTCACCATTGTATGCCAAATTATCAACCGGCAGAGAACCTGCAGGCAGAGAGCTGGACTAAGACCTCTTTCATATATTTCTGCAAGGATCTTTTCTCTGAAGCGTGCACCCATTGACTACCAAGCCCAGGTCCATTGCCAGGTCGTTTGTCTATTTGGTAGGTTATTTTCAAAGTCCAGAAATAGGACCATGAATGAACTGCACAAAATTGTCTTCTTTTTCTACCTTTCAAAATGAAGGTATTGAAGTCCAGAAAAATTGAATCAAACTCGTTTAATAATAAGGTCATAAACTAGTATCTATGCCGGCTGCATTCAACTACGATAGTTTTGACCTTGGTTCTGAGTATAAATGCAATTATGCATGCCGGCTGCATGGAACGGAATGTGTTACGCAAGAGTGAGATAGCTATATTCTGTTATATGCAATAAGCATCGCGTAACCGAGTAGTCACGAATAATACTTCGTCTGTTTTCGTAGTTATCTGTTTTTAGTTAAGATTATATCTGAACAAAATGTGTAATTGCTATCTTGGGTAAGAGGCTTGACTGGTTCTTGTGAGTTACAATATATGCTGTAGCACTTCTGGAAACAACTGCAACACTCATTTAGTTTTTCAAAGTTAGTTTCCATACTTTAGTGTTGAGAAACCCTGTCATCCAATAGCTAGACTAATTATTATTAATAAAAAAAAAAAACTACAATAATACTTTTACTTTCAATTGTGTATAGTTAAAATTTGTTTTAGCCTATCAATCTATACTGTTAGCAATTTTTTAGATTTCTAAGGCATATAAATACCCTCCATGTTACAAAATTGATAGCAATTTTAATCTCAACTAGTAAAATTGGCCACAGCCAAATAATGCCTCATTCATTATACAAAAGAAAAAGAACGGCATCATCATCAATATATTACAGCGTCACAATGTAACATTAACAAGAAACAACAGCTGCTTTAAAACTTCTAGAAAATTCTCAACAAACAACTCTCATTGTTTCTTATTTCTTACAAAAAGAAACTTCTCCCGGCCTTAAGATTATGTACCTTCTTGAATTAATTGTATAATTACTCATCAGAGGCGGTACTAAAGAGTTGTAGACTTATCTCACTTTTTTATTATTATGCTAACATCTTCAAGTTCAATAAAATTAGAACATTTAACACTATTCATATAAAACATTCAAGAATTAAGGAGGAAAATTGTTAATACTTGTGTGCTTTGACGACTTGCTATCATTGTTTGTGCCCAAGATAACATAGTGGAAACTAATACAGGGCAAAACAGCTCCCTCGAGGAACCAGCATTGGAATATATAGTGTAACCCTCAACTCGGACTCTATACACAACAGAAGTTTATAAAGGTTAACGCGTCCCATACGTCGCATACATTAAAAATAATTGGTTCCAACTAAAACAAACAACCCTTCAGCAAAAAACCCAATTTGTAACGGATCACGAATTCTAAACAGTTAGGCTCATAATAAACAAAAGTTTAGAATATAACAATCGTAACGAAATATGTAAGTGCTTTCTTGGGTACCGGCCTTTCGGTTTGACCTCGACCACGGTTAAGTACGCCACAGCACAATATAAACGGCAATAATAAAAAGTGAGAGCTTTCAACCCCTCGTAAAGATAATAACTGGGGTACGTTTAAGTCACTGGAAATAAAATAACCCTCAAGTTTGGGCTTCGAGGAGTTTGTTGAATCACTTTAACGGGAAGTCGTCACTCCACTCGCTGATACAGGAGTCAAGACAGAGAAAAACGTGGTTACAGACAATGCGATTTTTTTTCTATAAAATGCTAAATATTCCTATTTGTTTTTTTTTAAGACAAAGGAAAATTAATCAGAAACAATAAAGATTTTAAATCAGACAATCAAAATAACAAAGAAGACCCCCCAAAGACACCTACGCTACCGTTAAATGACAAAGGATTACAAATAACGTCTGATATGACAATGAAACTATATATAAACGATACCAAGAAAATACTTACTCCTAGACTTGCCACAGGTGTTAACAAAGGTGACCTAATCAAGTATTCATGTTGAAACAGCTACAATGAAGTAGGTTTAGGTCAGTGAAGCTTATTCATCAGAAATCCCACACGTTTTGCGATCTGCTGATGAATATGTTTCTTTTATTGTTATGTCGTCATCATGTTTATGAACGTAATATTCTTTGTAAATGGAGTTTTTTTTTCGCGCTTTATGAGTCGGAGATTTATTTCGGCTTTTATTATGATTGGTTAATTAAATTAAAGGTGAATGGTATAAAGGGGGCTCGTCTGTCTTTACAGCATTAAAACTGCTGAGTGTATTCTACAGAGTTTTTCTTTCGAAGTTATAATAAAGCTCTATAGAAAAGGATATAATATTATTCCTCCAATCATAAATACACAAGGGGATCCGCAAAAAGATTCCATGGTATAAAGCACAACATTTTACCACATATGTCAATATGCCAGCCATCCTTTATACTCCACAATAAGCCCCAAAAAGCTCTCCAAAAGCCATACATACACTCATCACATAATATGTTAGAAGAAACATAGAAACTCGTATAAACATCTCCAAGTTTGTCACCCTTTGTGTACGTCCGTGTTCCTCAGTCCTCACTACCACACCAAGAGAAGCTTATAAAGACAAATAGCCAGATTTATATCCGAACACATTAAAACTTTTTCGTGCTGTTTAGATCTTTCCTGTTACTTGTCCATTTACAGCTGACCTTTGAATTTACGTTTTATGTTTCTTAGTCTCTGGGGCTGTAAGGTCAAAATGGAAGTTATTGAATCCATATTAATATTACAAATACGAAAGTGACATGTCTGCCTGTCTGTTACTCTTCACGCTTAAACCGCTGGTCCGATTTAGATGAAATTTAGCATAGAGATACTTTGGGTCCCGCGAAAGGACATAGGATAGTTTCTATCCCGATATTATGCGAGAAAAAAGAACGCTAAGTGAAAACGAAGTACTAGCGAGGGCAGGCGATGCGATGCGACGGAGTGGGTCGGGGAACAGCAAATTTCACGCAGACGAAGTTACGGGCCTAGTCATGGATAAAAACATGCATTCAGGTTACAACTATCCCGTTTCCAAGTTTCTTTTTAATAATGCACACAGCCACATCATAATGGACATAAAGCTAAAAAAAAATAAAGCTAGAATAATTAAAGTAAATGGCGTGATTTCATAAAGTATTTCCATGTGAGTATACTAAGTACTTCAGGAATGTCTTTAAAAAAAAGAGAAGTTTGTCACACCCACGCTATTACACCATAAACGTTGGGTGGTGGAAAATTAGCTACTCTATAAGCACCATATTAAAAGCAATTTACCGTCACAATATGCTAAATATTGCGTGCATGACTCTATCGTTCGTAACAATAGGTTAACACAATACAAATCTAAATTTCATTCAATAGCCACCAAAAGAATGGAATTATATACAACCTTTGTACAGTTTCACTTGTAATTATGGCAAACAGTTCAATGTAACATGGCGTCTTTTGGGGAAGGTTAAAAATAAACTTATAGACACGCGTACCTGGCTCTTTGTAGCTTAGTATAACGAATCTTTGAGAAATTTATACGTATGACAACAGTCCAGAGGAAACCTAAAACCATTCCAGTCCAGAGAATTACAGCTTCGTTTAGCTTCAAGCGTCTAAATAATCTAGTTCACAACGTATCTATGGCCACAACGCTTATTCACAAAACTTTAACACTAACATTATTAGGAAAATTGTCTTTAATACCAATAGTGCGTCCCCTGGTAGCAATTATCACGGCTTTTCACAGTCCTTAACTACGTAGAGGTCTAATTAAGGTAACATCCAGTGAAATCTCGCGTGCTTAGGAACCGTTTCAAGCAAAGGCATTTACTTTCGCATAACTTAGTAACTCTTGGAGAACAGAGAAGGAGCAACAAGTCTTGGAGAGTCAAAAAATGTTTACAAAGACTCTTTTGGAGACAACCATAATAATCCTTAAGAAATTGCTATATTGCTGTCCCTTGGCGAAAAGAAAACTCAGCTCGGATTAAATGAACAAAGATGACAAAAACTGGTGTTCCAAAATAGAGAAAAAGACACTATACTTGAATAATTAAATCAGGAACTTGAGTGGAGAAAAACACAAAGTTGAAGAAAAGACAAACCTCCGAGACAAGGAAGTGTTAACTGCGCATTTATAAGAAGTAGATTTTATTGCCCAGATGGAAGAGTTGTTTCGCTTGGCGAGACATAAAAATGAATTTATTATCAACATTGACAGCCTACTGTTACTAAGAGGTACCAAAAAAGGAGTATGAAGACTAAAACTCCTCAGTTTCCAGTTGAAAGCTTACACTATGTACAAAAATAAAATACCCAGTCAAATATTGAGGAATTCAATAAGAATGTTACATGCAGTCGCACCAGGAAGGGACGATCGTAATTCTTGCGATCCCGACTTTTCCTGTATTGAATATCTTACATGAACGTATGTATCCGCTCCGAATAAACATTGTGCAGACGAAGCTATCCGGGATTTCGAAAACCCGAAATTCACGAGGCAACTGCTCCCATTCGTATTACCAAAGCAAAGTGCGAAGAACATTGGATTGGAGGTGTATGTGCATTTCATCTTCAACGCAATTTCGCTCCTGAATTTCCGAATCGGGCAGATACCGCTAAAAATTGTTTATGTGGGTCCTTCTGGGTGGGTTATGGTCGAGGCTTAGTGTAATTCCCTATAACACATTCCCAAACATACATAACAAGCTAACATCTTGTAAATGTTCACAGCTTGAATCTCCCATAACTTCTTACAATTAACGATCTTAGGGGTGGTGCCAAATTGAGGACAATGGTCCAATGTCTGTGAGGATGACTGACGTTTATTGTGTTTAGATCAAGTCGATAAACTCTTGTAGCCTTGGCTTTATCACTGTTTATGATACCGTTATCTCTTGTTTCTAGTTATTATTCTTAATTATGATGCAAATGTTTCCTGAAATTCTGAAACTCATCGTCGCCTGTATAAATATTTTAATGAGTGACAAAGTAGGCAAATGATACAAGCCTACTTTTCAATTCAAGTTAATAAAGTTGTCGCACAGTAAATTTTAATACTATTAAAGCCTGCTAAATTATAAGTAATTTTTGGCAGCTCAATGTATGCTTGAAATTCCGAAAGTAAACGTGCTAAGTGATGTTAAGTAGTCTTAAGCCTCCTGCGAAGTCCCACCAGTTTCTCATTGGCAGCTTAAGCAAAAATGGCGTATGCCATTTTGAGCTTTATCCTTCAACGAGCTCTGTCGCTGACATGAGAGCAGTTTTGTGCTAAAAGGATGGAGTGTGCAAAATCTGATATTATGGAAATTTTCCCCCTGTAGGCAAGGATGGCATCACCTTGCCGCGTCAGATTATTTAAAATCCCCTCAATTTCTCCCATAGCCAATTTGTCAGAGAAGCAACATTAATTTCGGCAACGCCCTAGCAGATATTACATCAATTTCTTTTTCGAATCAGGGAGCTGTCATCGTGTACCGCTAATGGTATTGGGAACACGCGGACTAATTAAGTCGTCGCTGTTAATTTATAGCTTGTTTTCTACCGTTGGAACAGCTATAATCAAAATAAATCGCTTCCCCCTAAGACACGCAAGGGAATACAGCAAATTGGATTGGAAACTAAAGATTCCTTATTTGATAGTAACGTACCTACTTAATTGTAGTCCCGATGCTGTTTCGAATAGTGCCCGGGAAGGCGAGAACTTAAATTGAGAAACATCGGATTGGAACAAGAAAATAAAGATCAAATTTTATCGATACCGAATGCTGTTGCAGAAAGTTAGAGAGGTAATTATACCTGTTTTTCTATGCCTATCTTGGAGGTGCCGTGCAATACTGCAGGAACAATATAGCAGCTATCGACATCGGTATGAGGGACGGTTCGAGTTGGTGGAGTATCGATTTCGTTGCCTCGGGCGATTGAGTTACCTCTAATAAGTGGTCGATAATTTAGGACGGTCTTCCTATCCTACCATATGATAACAATGTTAGGCACACTTTAATAATTCAAGCAGTTTATAATACTACGTGAAGAACTATTGTACATCTGAGCAACAAACTTGATGAAACAAGATGATGTTGCTTAACAAGTGGGGAAGTTTTCTAAAAACTTTGTTACGACTCGGGATTGTTGCGTCCTCCCTTAAAATATGTACAAAAGAAAATTTCGCTCTCTTTTATGTATTCGATTCAGAGGTTTTGTTGTAAAATTTGTTCTGACTTTTATGAAGGATTGTTAGTAATTTGTTCGGGGACCTACATCAGAGTTGACATGTTCTCTCGAAAACATAAATTCTACATTGTACAACTGCATATATTATTGTAATTATGGTCTGGTCTGTGAGAGAAGAACGAATACTTCCAAGGACGAGGACAACAAATAAATTCTGACAGAAGAAGATTCTTGCAAAAAGTAGATAAGTACGTTTCTTTTTAATCATCAAGAAATAAGGAAGGAATACTGATAAGGTCCGAGGAGCAAATAGAACCGTTTTTATTAATAGGACGAAAATTGTAATATCCCTGAGAGCGATTCATCATGATACGACCTCGTACGTGATGGTCTTATACAGTGGCGAATTAGCTGGAGTAGGTATCTAGGGAGCTATCTAGAGCTGCGAGTGCGACCCTTGTTGAGACAAAATAAATATCGCATTTACTGCTCTTAAGTTGTCCTTCATGCCGCCGTATTAATTGATGGGTTCAAGTACGGTTATCAAGACGTCGCGTGGTAAGGTTTAATCAACGTCAATGAGAAGATATTAAGACTATTATAAAATGTGAATAGTGAACATTGAAAAAAGTATGCATCCGATCTATTCTAGGTGAACTGAGCTGTCATTCCACTGGAATTATTATTCATTATTATTCTGTCTGCCCCTAGCATCAACACTATTGACACCTAATTTGAGAGATATTTACGGAATAGACCGGCTGATGTAAAATTCAGATGCAGTAACTATTACACTGTTACTCAACAATCAAACGTTTAACAATTTCCGAGTTATCTAGGCGAGAACAAATTAAAAAGCATTTCATCCGGTAGCAGAATACCGGCCGAGTTTTGTGTTACGTGTTCATTGAATGTATTCAGCGCGTTAAAAATACAGGGTTATGTTTTTTTCACTGAAGCAAATAATGCTTAAAAAAACTGGAATATAATAGTTTGCGCGGGAACATTTTTATTCTGACCTCGTTCTCACACTTGGCATGCTACGTTTGTTTAAAGAATTCAAGGTGTTCTGTACTTAGTTCGGTGACCTTTTTCGGTTGTCTGAAAAAATAAAAATATCTAGGAAACTGCCTGAAGGTTGGCGGCATGTCGTGTGGGCGGAGTGGCTTAAAAATAACCTCTATTTGTCGAAAGGTGGCCGTACATATGTCTGGGATAAATACTTAAGGGTACTACTACAGGACCTAAACGCAAAAAACGCAAGTTTTATAAATGCCTAAAAGTATATGATCGACTACAGTAAACAAAATCAGAAAAATATATTATATTCTTCATGATATATATGCTAGGTAGATAGTGTGTTGAAAACATGATACCTATAAGTAATTTGATACGATAGAAAAAAATCATGGAGATACATCTAAAAACTTTCTTTTTACAATAAAAACCATACTAATATACATACAATCATTCTGATTTTTTGTCAGATTATTCTACAAGCAACATACTAAAGCACTAGTGTTTTAATTTTTTAGTCCAAACAATATTTTTTTTTGTAAATAGATAATTGCTTCATATTTTGCAACAAATTACCAGCGTTGTGTCATCGCGCTTCTCTTTCTTTTCACAGCGACCGCGCTTTAGGTCATGTAGTCCCCTTTACTATTGAAAGTATATCGCGGACCTCAGAAACCAGGCAAAATTATGGAAAATGTTTACAGGATGTCAGGGATATTAACGCGCAAACTGTTACCATACATTCAGTACATGATTCTGAACTACAAAGCGTAGAAATTTTTCGTCGGTAAGTAAGTTAAAGGTAGGAAGCAGTCCCATGATCCCCTATTCAACAGTGTATTAGCGAATAACTATTGGTATGGACTTTACAAATCATTGGAAGGTCAATCATAGTACTCTAGAGCACGCTTTCCTCGAAAAACAGATTAGATTTTGACAAAGTTTACCATCTCCTCTCTCTATCCCTCAGTCTCTCCCCGAAAGATATCACATGAAATTGAAACCAGTTAAAAAGATAGATGATCTTTTGTCAGACTCCACGTCCTCAAAACTACGCTCGTTTCACAAAATATTGGTTTCACTTCGTTACTGCGAATAGTTTCTGCTTTAAGCACCCATTTTCCGGACAATCAATTTGAGACACGCTTAAGTTTTTCGCATTTACTTCGGTCATCAGTTTCTAAGTCCGTCGTTCCTTTTTTGAAACTACCCGCATTAATTAAAACAAGATGGTTTCTAATGTTTAAGTTGAAGGAGCTTTAAGCTTGGTCTTTCTAAAGCCTGATTTACAAGTTGAATCAGCAATTAATGGTGCAAGATATTTTTTTGCTTTAATTTTTATTGTATGACACAGGCAAGAAACTTGCATCGTGTAAATTGAGTTTTATAATCTCTCAGATAGGCAGTCTTTTTTTATGATAAGTGGATAATGGTCTAAAGTCCCCAAAATATACAAGGTGGCGTGACATCAACGAGCAAACTGAAACAATGAATTCAGCACATGGTTTTAGAATAGAATAGACATTTATTTTCCAGATATGGGTAATACGTAATAGGTGTTACAATACATTAAAGCTCAGCCATATTTCACCATTTGGCATGCAACATTAACATTCACTTAAGTTTAACCAAAAGCCAGAAGGCCAGATCCATCAATCCAGAGCAATTCAGGCAATTCTTTTCTCTGATAAAAACACCTAGATATTTATATGTTTTTCGCCGATAATAAAAAAAAACTTAGAAAAAAGCAATACCTACGCGGTCATAATGTAGTGCATTTTGAGTTATAATGTAGTAAAAGTTGTTAATATTGATGAGTACAATCTCCCATTTCGGTTTGTCGCATGTTTTAAATTTCAACCTGTATAACCCACGGAAAATTTCAACGCAGGGGTTTCAGAATCATGTACTGTATCGTCTGTATCCATGATAACAGGTTGTGCATCGATGTACTACCACCCTGTATAGAATGTAGTAACACTTCAGCTATTAGTGTTACCACACGATTTAAAAATATTGAATTTCACTGTCCAACATCAATAATAATAAAATACCTAACAAAAGAATATTGAAAAAAAAAAAGGTACCAAAAATATTATGTTTGACACCAAACAAAAAAACTGGCCAAGTGCGAGTCGGACTCGCACACGAAGGGTTCCGTACAAAAGGCAAAAACGCCGAAAAAAACACGTTTGTTGTATGGGAGCCCCCCTTAAATAATTATTTTATTCTGTTTTTAGTATTTGTTGTTATAGCGGCAACGGAAATACATAATCTGTGAAAATTTCAACTGTCTAGCTATCACGGTTCTTGAGATACAGCCTGGTGACAGACAGACGGACGGACGGACAGCGAAGTCTTAGTAATAGGGTTCCGTTTTTAGTTTTTACCCTTTGGGTACGGAACCCTAAAAATGATCACCAAAAATCCCCGCACAAAATTGAACCAGATTTTTCTTCACACATCCTTTAATAGTAGACCATAAATAAAAGCTTGGAACAACACCTCATACTTGAGGCCTGCACGTCGCGTAAGGCTTGCCTTATTCGACACAAAATTGACATCGCGAAAGTGATATTAATTTCTACCAACCAACCGGGCCCCGTATATTTAATTTGGCTAATTGACAGGGGAAACACGACCTTGTTTCCACCAGTTTCGTAGTAACGTAATGAATTTGATGAGATTTTTATGTTTGTTAAAGAATTGTGATTTATGTTCAGGGTTTAACGAAGGTACTCAGGAGTAATGAAGGGCTGTCGTAACCCCTTTTTTCAGGTACATGAGGGGTTATGGAGTGCAGCCGCGAAATGGCAGGGGATGCTAACCGTTGCGGTGAAAGAAGGTTCTGTTTTAATTGGGGCAGCGACACTTATAACGGGTTCAATGGGTTGTATAACTTACAGGGAGGGTTTCTTGTTCCAATACTTAAATGATGACGGAATAAAAGCCGAAAAAATATATGGAAGATCCTGTAGCAAAATTCATAGTTATGCAATGCCAATAGGAATGATTTTAAGAATAATTAAATTTTATTATAATATGTATAGAGGTATGAGGAACAGGGTGTAAAGTTCACTCAAACTCTATAGAAAAGAGAGGATCCTCCGACCAGACGGGTGTTGTGTCTGGCGGGCAACTGCCCGATGATTCATGTCGGACCGTTGGATCTATGCTAGTTGCGCGGTAAACTCTGTCTGCGCGATGCAGGATTTGCGTGACGTCAGTAGGATGCGTTGTTCGCATGTGGCGTTGTAGATATCGCTACAATAAGAACCAATCTCATATGGAAAAGTGCTTATGGTAGAAATCTAATTTACAAAGACGTATTAATGATTCTAATGAATATAATTCTCTAAATATGTACCTGTTATTGTCGCGAATCATATTTTGATCAAGATAAAACCTGACACTGACCTGCAAATTGCAAAAAACGTAAGAAAATTTGAATTTCGCGGTCTACCACTACCAATTCACCTTAATTAAGTATTGCAATTACCTACGTAAACAACTTAATTTACATTATTTCGCTCAAACAAAGAAGCCGTTACTTAATTAATAGTATTTTTATTTAACTAAGCTAGTGCATAATCAATCTATGCCGTTAGCCGTTGCAACAACTTAATCTGTATGCAGCTGCGAACGACATAGTTTTATACAAGTTAACACGTCAATTTGATTAATCCCTGGGCTTTTGCCAAGACTTAATGGAAAATTAACGAGTTTTTTCTTTTCTTTTAGTAATGAGGTTTATTGTATTTTATTGAACTTTTCTATGTCTAGGATCAATAAAGAGAGTTTATCGAGGACATCAGAAACCAGGCATTATGGGAAATCAATACTTTTGTACAACACAGAATACATACTGCTGGGACACAGGCCTGCTCTCGGTGAGAGGAAGTGGGCCGTAATCCACCATGCGGGCCCAGTGCGGGTTGATAGATGTCACAAGTACTCTAATTTTTGGTTCTAAGACTAAGAAGAAGAAGGTTTCCTCACGATGTTTTCCTTCACCGTTTTGAGAGCAGAGGTGATTGACACAAAGTAAAGCCCCCTGTCTGGGTTCGAACCTACGACCTACAACTCGTAAGTCGCGGCCGTTACCACTGGGCCACCACTGCTCCAATCTATTATAATATACTGATCGAATCCATAATCCACAAAACAGACATACCATTCCAAAAGACCACATAATTCGAACAGAATTAAAAAAAAAAAAAAAAAAATGTTTATTTCTCACCACACTACGTTTTACAATTTCTAGAAATATCATTTCGAAATACTTGTACAAAACCAAACAATATTTGTATAAGTATACAATAATATAACGTGGTGACTCTGATGGTTGCCATAAAGTCAAATTCCAGTCTGATAGCATACAATTTTTATATCAACCTGACAGGAAATTATAGGTTTCGCCGAGCCTACGTGAAAGTATGTACAGTCAACAAAGGAGATAAGTATACAGGAGCGTCGGATATAGTTGAAGTTTACTAAGAAACCGTTGGATGTTCTCGAATAAAATTTAATTTTATTAATATAAAACAAACAGCTCATTTATTAAATTAAATTTCAGTCCAGAACATCCATCGGTTTCTTAATAAACTTCAACTTTATCCGAAGCTCCTGTATACTTATCTCCTTTGTTGACTGTACCTATCTACCTTCTCAGGTACAAGGTACGTCTGAGGAAGAACATTTATATGCAAAACATGTCAATTTTTTGTGCTCGTATCCTGTCTAGAAATCGTATATTATGTTGGAGCTAAGCGATTTATTGTTTGACATGTATTTTGCTGTGTGAACATTTTAGTGGGAGACTAGCTTCTGCCCGTGACTTCGTCCGCGTGAAGTTTCTTATTCCAGCGTCGCATTGCATCGCCCGTCTGCGCTAACTTAGTTTTCGTTTAGTGTTGTTTCAATTTTTGTTTTATTTTTAATCGACTCCTTAGGATTCTAGCATTATAGCCGTAGCCTTTAGCCTTTCTCAAGAATTGGGCTATTAAATGCAAAAAAAAAAAAATCTGACTGGTAGTTCCAGAGATTAGCGCGTTCAAACAAACAAACAAACAAAGTAATTTATTTGTTTAATAGAATACAGGGGAAACTATTTTGCAATGAGGAAAATGGTGTCAGTATTACAAAAACTAATAGGTAGGTACTGCATTTAACAATGTTCGACATTAATGTCTCTATAATGGTTTATGGTTAACCAGAAGCCATTCGCGAAAGTGTCAATGAATAATGTTGTTTGTTACTTTACTACTTAGGTACTGACCACAAATTGACGTCCAAGTTACTATTTTTATTTCAATATTATCCTTGCTTACTATGCCTATTCATTAAAAATTACATAAACATGCGGTTCTATCGTCTTCAATTAGGTACACTAAAGATATCAGTAAAGGAAAACTTTTTGTGGTCATTCATAAAGTATTTACAGCTTATGTAATACTAGCTTCCGCCCGAGGCTTAGCTCGCGAGGTATGTCGATAAAAACTACCCTATGTCCTTCCCCGGGATGTAATCTATCTCTCTGCCAAATTTTATTGAAATCCGTTCAGTGGTTTAGACTTGAAAAGGTAACATACAGACAGACAGACAGACAGAGTTACTTTCGAATTTATAATATTACTATGGATTCAGCCAATGTGACTATCTTCAACCTACTTCAGTATAATGTCCATTTCAGGAGGAAAGCCACAATCCATCGAAAAACAAGCAAAAGCCCCATGGCAACACTGCCCAAAGCAGACCGAAACATGATTTATTTCTACGTACTTACATCGTACCTACCTACTTAAGTAACAAAGTGAACTATGGTCGTATAGCACACCCATACTTACTGACGGGGCCCACGACGCAATGCACCATAAAAACGAAGATAAGGCCGACTCACTTTTATCACCGTGGCAGTACAGTTCCATTGTCTTACGGCGCACGAAAACACGACACGATACGGCAAACGACATTTGGTTACTTGATGGAATGGAGAAAATGACGTGTGAAGAGGAAGAATGGAAGTTTTTTTTTTTTTTGTTTTTTAAAAAAACGTTGCCCCACACTAGGAATTTCTCCTGTATCGTGGGTGCGTTTACAAACATTTAATCTCACATACACAAACAGCCAGACCCGGAACAACTACTTGTAGGTCATACAAATATTTGTTCCGTGCGGGAATCGAACCCGCGACACGCAGTGCAGCAGTCAATCGCTTAACCACTGCGCCAACCGTGCCGTCAAGTCAAGTTGTCGGCAGATGTAAAGCAGATTGCTGTCTTGTGAGAGAGATGGAACTATGCAGCAGGAATAGTACCCTTCGTAGGACGGCTTTTCGTCCTTTTTTGTGTCTTATCTTAGAAGGCAGTCTGTTACTATTGAAAGGTTTTAACCACATTTTTACTTAACGGGCTTTCCGAGACACGCAGGGTCTCAATATGTAATAGATGGTCCCATCCACGGCAAGCGTAGTTTAACCTTCGATCGACCCTTGCGGCTGCTATTACTTAGCCACGAGCCCCTCATATAATTATATTAGACTTGTAGGTGTAACTTATTGTTTAGAGACAATGAAAACGCGCTTCAGTCATAAGCTGGCCACAGTAAAGTTGTTTACTAGCAGTAAATGTAATCAATAATAGTGACTTATGTGCTGGCCCTACTTTTTACTCCTACTTACTAAGCTAAGACCCTATCCAGATGACGCGTTTACGCGACACAAACCCGCGCGTCTTCGTAACATCATTCTCATGTCTCTCTCAATAAAATATGATGATCAATCAAACTGAATGAAAGGTTTCTTTCATTACAACATAAACGGGTTTCCTCTTTTAACTTTTGTATTATATACAGACAAGGGAGTTTTCAATTTCCACATTGTTTGTCCACAGGTATTGTTTATCTTCCGTGGAACCGCGCGAGTTTTACCGCGCGCGATATGCTACATCTAATCAAGCTCTTAGCCAAATATGGAAGGGCGAAATTGGGCAATATCCTTTGAAACGCATTCAACTTTTAAAGATGGCGTTTAGTTTAATATACCGCGCCGTAATAAATATGACCGAACAGGATATAGGGTAGGCAGAGTTATAGCGTATGAACGATATAGAAATATTATAGCTTGGGAGGAAGGGAAAATGGAGCTATTAAATACTACATCATCTTTTAAGTTAAAAATATGTTTACCAGAGAGAATAACCATTAAATTATTTTATATCAGTATAGTATAAGTAGTATAATCAGCCTATAATTTTCCCACTGTTGGGACACAGACCTCCTCTCTGAGAGAGGGAGTGGGCCGTAATCCACTACGCGGGCGCAGTGGGTTGGTAGATGTCACATGTCTTCGAATTTTTAGTTCTAGGACATCGATGTTTTCCTTCACTGTTTTAAGAGCAGTGGTGATGAAATAATTTTCACAAAGTAAAGCGCCTGTCTGGGTTCGAACCTACGACCTATAATTGGTAAATCACGGCCATTATCCCGACAGATAATTTTTATTCGTGGAATAAAATTTACGTCTGACAGATTTTGTATAGAAAAACTGACAAAAATTCAAAATTATTCCTCGGATAAAATTATCTGGCGTTGGAAAATTCAGCCCTTATACATTTTAATTTAGTAAGTGAATTAATATCACAAAATTAAGTTATTAATGTTTCAGAATCTGCTCCAACATAAAACGACAAAAAAAATAACGAAGATACATTATCTTGAAGAACATTCCTCGCAGAAATATTAGCTTCTTCATAATTTAATCAAAACAGCCCAGCCTCCGAGATTAAAAAGTCATTTTTTTTTCTGAAGCCAATAGATAACGGTGTAACTTAACTCCTGCTAGAGTTTATTATAAAAATACTTATTTCACTGCGGCCAGGCTTATGGCCTGGCCGCAGTGATAAGGTATTCCTAAATAACACTCTCTTCGTAAATCCTCAAATTTTATCTCCTTTTTATTGGAGCAGCCGGTTCAAGAATATTTATATTAGGTATTTCTGCGAAACTGCGCCATTGTTAGATTGAGGATGAATGTTGGAAGGTGTTATGTAAGTACGTAACTGGGAAGCTTCTTAGCTTCTTGCTTTCGTCAATGGTTGGAAATAAATAAATGTGTGAGTTCTGCATAACTTCAGGTTTACATTAGATTTATTTGATTGTATTGAAAAAAAATGTCTAAAAGAGTGATGAATATACATGTTGATGGATGGAGAGGGAGAGGAAGGCCGAAGAAAAGATGGATGGATTGTGTGAGGAATGATATGAAAGAGAAGGGAGTGAATGATAGCGTGACGGTTGACAGGGGAGAATGGAAGAATAAAACGTGTTGCGCCGACCCCAAGTAACATGGGATAAGGGCAGGAAGATGATGATTGAAAAAAAAAACGATTTTGCCCAAGTTTCTTGTCTTTGTCTCAAAATAGTAATGAGTTAAAAAATATAATATAAGTAATGCAGTTTTGATGTCAACCTACTGGCCATAATTTTAATTGGTGTCATGATTATTTCGAAGTCACGATCAATTAAAAAAGGTAATAGACATTACAAAAATATGTAGGATTATATCTAGGAGGTCTCGATTTAGGAGACCGGCAGGATAATTGAGTAACACTGTATAAAATGAGAATTGATAGAATTTTCTTTCATTTTGACAGTATTAAACCTATCATATGAAGCAATGGATTAGACATAGGTATTCTTTAAAACTCTCAGATTGAAACTGTGCTACGCAATTCGGGTGCAGATGTGTATAAGGAAAATAAACAATTGAATGAAAGAATCTTGCGTCGACCCTTTTGAATCCGTAACAGACGATCAGCGAATTACATCCTATGAATAATTGAAATCCGGAATAACAAAACTTAGCAGAAGGAGCGGTTAAAAACATATTTATTGGACAAACAACAAAAGGGCACACGATATTTATTCCTAAACGTCCTTTGTTTGCTTAACTGGAATAAAGGACAAACAAATAAGGCGATAAACAGATTTAATTAATTGTTATCATAAGAAAATACTTGCTCTGTGGCCGTGGTAGATAATTCTAGCCTTAGTGGAGATTTATGAGCTATTTAAGGGAATGTATTTATTAAGATTAAGTATGCTATATATTTTGATGGTCCAATATGGCTTCCTTGTACTTTCAGAGGCAGTATATTGTTATTCTTTTAAGGTATATGGATATAACTATATACAATTCAACGACGATTATTACTAACCTATGGAAACAGAAACAAATTACTATGTGTGATGATGTCGCACTCCCTTAATAGGCCCTTTCCAAACAGGCCCGATGCTACTGTGACTGTGACGCGGTTTTATTGCGTCTAGGTACAGACGCCAGTACATCAAGCTACCTGAAACTGTCAAATTTTTCCAATCAACTTTGAACCTTGTACTTTAGACATAAAGTTGAAAATCAATTAAAGAAATTTGAGAGATTGTAGTAGCTTGAAGTGTCAGTACCTACTATTAGTTATTCTGTGGTCTAGGGCCAGTCTTTCGCACGAAAATTATCACAAAATTAATGTGACAAATTAGCAAGCGCGCGTAACCTGCCGTGTTTCTTTCAACAAATATGTGGGGGCTTTAGAAATTGTCATATTAATTTTGAGAAAATTTTCGTTCGGAGGCCTTTAGTCCAGTAAATTGTATTATCATACAGTCACGAACTATCCTTACACAGTAGCGAAACGCGTCATCATCGTCGCAGAATCGGGACGCGACATATCACGCGTCTGTTTGGGGAAAGCCTTTGTCACAACTAGGACAGGCCGACTTAAACTATTCTTTACTCCGAGCTATTGTGGCGAGACCCTCTTGTAGAGATAATCCTTTAAGGCTCAGAATAAATAACAGTGGTTTAGCCTGGCGATAGGGAAGCGCGAAGATGACCGCGCAATGCGGATGTGTGTCATCAATACTTCTATACGGAGACAAGATAAGGTTGCCTGTAGTAATGGCATCCTACCTTGGGACCGCTCTTTGTGCCTTACTATCTGATGTGCCAGCCAACTGGTTTAGTTAGCCGTTTAGTTAACCGCCTAGCCTTTTAACTAAACGGCAGCCGTTCAACTAACGGCCTGAATGATATTCAATATTATAGTTTAGGTTGGAACTGACCAATCACGCGCGAGCCGAATTGGTCGCAGTAACTAAGGTTAGAACTGTGATCAACCCCGTGGGAGCAAAGAGAGCAAAGCGAGGTGAGCACTACTTCCAAAGGCCAAGCGGTTAACTAAACGGCTAATTTATATGTATTAACGAGTTGGCTGCGACATGTGAATGGCATAGCAAGCTTTGTTTCAATAGAATTACTGTAGTAGAACTATACCCAAATCACATTAGCGTGGTAATAGCGGTCATTGACCCTACATTTTCTAGCATTCTTTATTTGAAAACCGAAACGTCCTGACTATAGTGAACTTCAATGTGTTTCAATAACGAAAATCCATAATGAGTTTATTGTTTGGGTTTCTACGAAGATATTAGGGAAAGGACAATGACCGCTGCGGCTATTACCACGTTATAGCGATTCGGGTATAGCAATAGATTAAGGCGACAACTAAAGATAGACAAACCCATAAGCAAAACAAGGATATAGCACAGTAATGGGGATAAAGTCAGGGAAAGATTGACATCTGACCGACCGGGGGAGGACCGGGTGTTGTGGCACAGCTTGGATGGAAGAGGCCTATCTATGTCCAGCAGTGGACAGCGATACTCTGATGGTAAAGTTGATTGATTGATTTTACTTTGTTATACCACCTCGCTCGCTCGCTCGTCGCTCCCTGTAAAATACTGGTATTCAGCTGCATCCGGTTAGACTGGAAGCCAACCCCAAGATATTTGGCAAAAGGCTAGGCAGATGATGATGATGACTTTGTTATACCATGTATGTAATAAATATGGAATGCAATAAAGAATTTAGTATTGATTGATTTATTGACAGATGAATATGCCACAAGGAGGCATTTAGCCGCCTATATTGCGTAAAAATAAGTTGAAGAAAACATTCAAAGACATGTGACATCTGATCTACCAACCTGCACTGGGCTCGCCATTGACATATATATTACTAGCGTAAGGACCGGGCTAACGGCGCGACTAAATGGCACCAACGTGCTGGCCCTAAAATGACGGTTTTAGGGCCAACGCGACTCAGTTGACAGTGGTGCGCGCGAACTTCGAACTTCGAACTTCTATGTAAAATGTTCAGACGGGCGTATCCTTATCCTTACTTTTGAAATCATTGGGGCTCGCGTAGTGGATTACCTCTCCCAGTTCTCCCACTCCACCAATGTGGTTCATCCAGAAACTCATAAATGGAAATAACACAAACATTTAAAACAAAATGGAATATTCAGCGAAATTTACAATTGCATTTCATAATCTCCGCTTTTTCGCTAAACAAGCAGTTTTAACATATTCAAAATCCTCTTTGCTGATTATTCTGAACTTTTAAGTAAAGCGGTGCGTTCAGCGATAACAAACAAGTTTAACATGGTGAAATTTTTCCGGCAATATTTTTTTTTGTGATGGCAATAATTCTAAATTGCACTTTTTTTTTAATATAAAAACTTTGCCACAAACTAGGAATTTCTCCTGTATTGTTGGTGCGTTTACAAACATTTAAACTCACATATACAAACAGCCAGACCCGGAATAACTACTTGTAGGTCATACAATTTTTTGTTCCGTGCGGGAATCGAACCCACGACACGCAGCGCAGCAGTCAAGCGGTGCCGTCAACTACTTATAGTTATAATAACCGTGTTATTTCTAAAAGCACTAAATTTCAGGGTATTATTACATTTTATATTTCACGTGTAAGTACCTAATAACTAAAAAATTTACGCAAGTCATAACCAATGTGAATGAAAATAAAATAACAGTTAATAATTATTACATTACGAATTAAAGAAAGCGTTTATAATCAGAGATCGCTTCTGTTAACAATAAAATGGTTAAAAAAAACTCGGTAGTTGTTAAAAGTACTTTGAAAAGCGTTTCACTAGTTAACCTCAGGGTTTCAGTCAACAATGAGCTGTTTACGTTATAAAAAGTAATAGGTAAGCACTTAATAGGAGTTTAACAATATAACGAAGTTTTTATGCCAACTTGAAAAGAATTATGTTTGAATTTAAAATAATTTTTACCATGTAATAGCCGTTAATAATGATGAATTGCATTAAATACAGGTTTACGTGGATCGATTATAACAGTATTTCAATCAGACATTAAACTACTCAACAAGAAATCAAATGGTAACCACACTTCAAGAGAATGAGAGCAACGCTCCACTTTCCGGCTATAACCGGTTTTAGGCGTCGTCGGGAGGTCGGGACCAACACGGCTGCTACTTTACCGTTCAGATTACACGTAAACGTGCTTTTTTACAACGACTATTTTGAATATCCTGATACTTTACAAGATGGTTCGATTTTCGAATGTGGCGAGCATGACGCATTCTCTATATTGACGACGGCCATTGCTATTTGATATAAAAATGCAGCAGGGTTGCCAACTTGCTAACAAAGTGGGTTTTAGGATTTTCCGCGCTTTTAGACACATTGACACGACTTTCGAGTATGGTGATTGGCATAGTCGTTTAAACCGCACAAGTTGATGAATAAATAAATACGAAGCTGGGACATTCACGTATCTCTACAACTACAACAATAATATAATACTACCGTCCTCCGGCAGCCAGAATACCGCTTTTATAGTGAATGCACAGTGGTAGACGGCAAAATTCAAATTTTCTCACGTTTTTGCAATTTGCAGGTCAGTGTCAGGCTGTATCTTGATCAAAATATGATTCGCGACTATAACAGATACGTAGGTACCTATTTATAGAATTATAATCATTAATAAATCTTTCTAAGTTAGATTTGCACCATAAGAACAAATCTCTTATGGAAAAGTGCATAAGGTACTTACAAATAAAGAGAGATATTTTGAATGATTTTAATGACTATAATTCTGTAACCATACATATCTTCGCGAATCATATTTTGATCAAGATACAACCTGACATTGGCCTGCAAATTGCAAAAAACGTAACAAAATTTGAATCGGTCTACCACTTCGCATTCACCATAATGTATCCCGACAGTCACTGAATAAAAACTACCGCCGCTTATTTTGGCTCCGAAACAAATTATTTTCCCGCCAGATTTTAAACGACGCGACGTTTTAAATTAATTATGGAACAAGCGGCGGAAACTCAATGACATCGTCTTTCCGATGTCGCCGGAAGGTTTTAATTTTTTTTCTGTGTAAAACAATGAGGCACAGCACAGATAATTTCGGGCTTTATTTATGGCTGTAAGTAAATTGATATTGGAAAAAAACATGAAACATTTTTATGAGGTTATTGGAGAGTTAACAGAGTTAATTGAGTTGGTAAGTTAGTTATGTTCAGAATAATGGACAGAGCGAGATACACGGTATTTTGAAGTAAAACATCATGACATCATCATCTGCCAGCCTTTTCCCAACAATGATGGGGTCGGCTTCCAGTCTAACCGGATGCAGCTGAATGCCAGTATGGAGCTATTGCCTATCTGACCTCCACAGCCCAGTTACTGGGTAATACCATTCCCCTTGGTAAGACTGGCTGTCAGACTAGTGAAAAATATGGTGTCATATTTTATAAATCATAGACAAACAATTACGATGTTCACCTACGTAAACACAGGGGTTGATTTATAAATTTATAAACGATGATTAAATTTAATACGCTTCATCATACTTAACTTTAAGCAACGTTTATAAAAAACCTCCTCCTTTTTTGAAGTCGGTTAATAAAGGGGTATACAGCTAAAAGCCAAGTTGGTGCGAAAGAACAATCGCTTAGGTTAGGAACTTATAATGATCTAACTAAATTATGAGTGATTTATCTACATTCCTCCTTTCGAAGTCTTGACAAACCCTTTAATAATTGTCTCTGGCTCAAAATGTATCTCATTATCTGTCACCAGACACGAAGTTGACCTACAAATAGTCCTGAGAAAATTATTCAATTCCATGCAATTAATTTGTTATTTAGAATGCCATAGTAAATAATTAAATAAGTACCAGTTACCACATGGTTATTATTTATCTAAATATGTCAACAAGCGGCCGTAACCAGGAATTAAGAAGCAGACAAGCAATGAATGAGATGACTCAAGTCATTCGTTTCATTAATTGCCACCAGAGGCCGCCGCTGTCGGCCGTCTCAGTATTTTTAAAATGGAGTAGATTTCTGTCGCGCTGAATCGGAACTACCAAGTTACCAACCCTGAAATATTTTACGTGGTGGTCCTTTAGCAGCATTAGTTCTCTGGGGTCGCGTATTACACAGAAAATGACAATTGATCGCATTATTTTTCATTTTGACAGTTCAGCCACGTTTATTGCGTTATTTAATTTCTTGATTTAAATGTAAAATATATCCTAAACCTGTGCTCTGTTACTTCGTGTTGGCGTAGCGCTCTTTCCAACTTTATTTCTTTTTGCTCGGCTCTTAAAGCTCCTAGTGATGTTAAATAAATCACATATTATATTTAAATTCAACATTAATGATGTATCTAATATTTTTGTAAAAATATAATTTAAAAGAGTGTCCATGGAGTTTCTTGCCCGTTCTTCTCCATAGGTACCTACACTTTGGAATAGGCAACTAGCTTATTTTCTGACTGACCGACTTCTGGACAATTTAAAAGTGCCTGTAAATGGTTTACTTGAAATAAATGCTTTGAATTTGAGTTTGAATAAATAACCTTCCTCAAGAATTGGGCTATCTAATGCAAAATGCAAATATAATTTTTCAAATCCTACTGGTTGTTCCAGAGATTAACGTGTTCAAACAAACAAACTCTTGATTACAGCACCCTAATTGCGTAACACACTATTACTCTCAATTTGAATCATTTTGAAGCATATTACTAATCCATTGCTCCTTATGTTCGAAAAATGTGTCTGCTCAACAACGTAAATAACGCAATGAACGTTGTTGAACTGTCAAAATTAAATACATTGCTACTGATAGTGTATTCCTCAATTACCCCGCTGGTTCTCTGATGAGAATCTTATTTACTTTTTCTTTTGATTTTACATTATTGTGATAGTATGAGAAGTTATACGATCACACTATTGTTGGAACATAATTTATAATACAGGTGGGTTTCGCTTCTGTGGGTTTTTTTCACATAATAAACTAACCACGACTATGTATTTGTAATTTTACACTTTATCAACTTAATTATAAAATTGGAAATCGAGTACCTACCTATAGATTTCAAGGTTTGCGTAACTGTTACGATATTGTAGTGTGAGTCATCCATCATAAATATTGAACACAATAAGATTGTTCCGTGTATGTAAATCGGGTGATAACTTAGAAATAACTTTTGTATATAAAATGACTCACTTGACCTCGCATTTTTCTTAGAACTTAAACACTTATACTCTCATTGAGCACAAATGATAAGCAGAGACAAACATAATCAGGTTCGCGATTTTGTATATAGACATGTAAACAAATTATTAATACTATTATAATAATTAAATAGTACAAGTTATTCTTAATTCAACTTAATTTACACTAGCATAACGTTGACATTTGTTTAACGGGACATAACATAAATTGGGAAGAGGGATTTGAACAGACTTTAGATGATTATATCCATAATTTGTGTCAAATATTGAGATAAATTCTGAAGCAGCACTTGATAAACATGTCTTGTTTCAAGTTAATTTATTTCCAGCCAGCACCTAAACAAAACTTTTTAGTGAATAGTAAACCTTATATTTTGTGCATGTGCTCCTTTATTTTAGGGCGGGTTTTCACCGATTGAGCAAAGATAAAGAACATAAAACTGAGAAGTCTAAAGTTTAGGCTATAAAAGAGGCTCCCTACAATTTATTCACCAACTTTATAGTTTATTTGAAGAGTCCATTGTTTAGATAACTAACGAGTTGTACCCAGCGGCAAAGTTAGTATCAAATTATTGTGTAATATCATTGTTATCTGTTAAACGCTATCATTATTATCTTTGGGTGTAAATTATAAATGTGCACCTTTATGTACAATTGTTACGAGGCCAAATTATGAAGTAAGATTATTAACTACTTTAGTTACTAAGGCTTATTTCTATCGATAAAAAAAGATAACACTATTAATTCTCCAAACGCTTTTGAATTTAGAACTAAAAATTTAAATGTCACTTTTCCCGCCAATTCTGCAGGAGTTCATGGTGACAAATCTCGCGTCAAAGGATTTCATTGGCATTATAAAAACCAATAAAGCATAAAAGTAACATGAGATATCAACAGATTTACTGATCCCAAGGCGGTATCACTGACAATCAGTACAAAAACCAACAAAGCTAAATAAAACTCAAACATTTACTTTTTGTGTACAGTAGCAATAAATGATTAAAACAAAGATAAAAAGCAACGTCAAACTTATTCTCACACTACTCTAATGACCAAGTATTACACTTACACATTACACAACACCATTTTGAATATGACATCTAAGTACTTACTAGAGCCGAAACCAACGAACCGAAAAAATAAATGGAACACGGTATAACTTTTATAGTATTGTGTGACTGAAATTATGTAGTATTGAAAAGGTTTTTCTAGTAAAAAGTAGTTATGGTTAAATTACTTGTGAGATACCAATCACAATTTCTCTTTCAAAAGAGTAGGTATAATTAGGATTTTCCCCACAAATGTCAATACAACAGGCAAGAACAGGCAGGAATACAATAGGCTAGGTAGTTTCTTTAGTGTAATTTATAAACCTTGTACTATTAAACTCTTTTAACTTTTTTTCTGTGGGTTTCAATTCGAATACAGACAATGGCGCCGATTCTGTTGTTCACAAACTAAACTAAAATTTTCTTTAAGTTGAAATTTTCACAAATTATGTATTTCTGTTGCAATAATGGCAACAGGTAGGCACTTGAAATATTCACAAAATACTCAGTTGTATTTTTACTTTAATAATAAATAATAAAATTAAAATAAAATAAATATTTAAGGGGGCTCCCATACAACAAACGTGTTTTTTTCGGCGTTTTTGCCTTGTGGTACGGAACCCTTCATGTGCGAGTATGACTCGCACTTGGCCAGTTTTTTCTTCTATTTCATTAAGACAAGGACAGTTAGTAGGCAATTTTTTTATCTCGTCTAAAGTTGTCTATGGAGTATCTTAATGTATCTTAATATAACTAATATTTATCTTCCGTCCTTTTCTTAATGAAATAGAAAGAAAAGGATGCATGAACTTAAATTTAGTTTAGTTTGTGAACAACAGAATCGGCGCTCGTATTGAATTTAGTAACTTGGCTAAAACCGTAAATGTGGTGTCAATGTCCCATCACTATTTAAAAGTCCAAATTCAAAATGTCGGTCGTTCGCAGTGCATTGCGTGATCTTCAATGCGTCGTTTGCGTGAGTCTGTAGTTATTACCAATGTACAAATCGTCGCCATCCGCTGGATGTCTTGCCTTTTAAACTGTGGATACATTCAATGAACACTTTACCTATTTCCAGTTTTTAACTGACTCAAAATTATGTCATTAAAACGCTGGCATGCGGGTAAAGTTGCACAAAGCATGCACTCTTTATTGATTCCTTCAGTGAAATAATTATGTAACTCGAAATAGAGAAAATCTCCAGTACCTTACTTTAAAATAATTATTGCTTCCTATTCTACAAAAACTTAGATAGATAGGTAATTTATTTACTTACCTCAACATATTCAAGGGGCAAATTATTTAGCAAAATGACAGACGAAAGAGGTCGAGTATTTTTTGTCGACAAGACGGCAGGTGGCGGCCTGCGCGTTCCGATTGGCTGCGTTCAAGGACCCAGACAACCCCTAACTTTGACGGTGCAACTAATAATGATATACACGCTTCGATTGCTTCGAAATAATTTCGTTTTATGGTACACCAGACATGCACGGCTTTGGCACATAAGTGTTTATGGCTGTAAAAAAGTAAAAAAATAATTCATGTCTAGACTAAAGTTGGTAGTTGGCAGTAATTGAGACCTTAGCCTTAAAGTCGTGTAGTTTATAATGCGCAACTTTATTCCCTTTTTGAAGGTATTTCTCTCACAGCGCAATATAAACATTGCCACCTCGTGTTGTAATGGTTTTATTATACACTATAAACTACAACTATCACATTGTTTTGGGAATGGTACACCTCCATTAAGCCAGCGACGTGACTCAAGGCATATTTCCCAGATTTGCTCGATAAAGTCCGTCGCATAACAAATTTTACATTACAATTTCCTTCATACACCATATTGAAAATACGGGGAGCATTTGTAGCCCGGCAAGTCCGTAGTCCGTACAAGGGTGAATGTTATACGTACATTAGAGTTAATGTAAGTTACTTTTAAGGTTTCCAACGTGGCTGGAAGGCAATAAAAGCAGAAAGTTGTACCGCGGTCGCACTATACATGCGATTCGGTCCGTGAGTCACCGCGAAATCGAATACAAACTTGCGAAACTCCGGCCCACCTTATACACCATAACTTTTGTGTAGATTTCCGACGAATCGCACACCATTGTTAGTTTATTTCCTGTGATCGTATTGAGCTTCTTTTTGGTCGCACTCTGTTTTGAATGGAAGGTAAAACTCAGGTCAGCAATGTGAGTAGGACCCGCTGAACTAGTTCAATTTGTTTTGGAATTCGCTTTTTGGCCGAGCTCGCGACTTCAAAGGGGAACGCTTTCATATTCAGGTTTTGTTTTATTTCCCCAATTTCGTTATTCAGGTCTTTGTTTTTTAAATTTTTAAAGTATACAATTATAATTGCAAACGGAATAACGGTTTTCAGTTAAAGCCGTATTAGGGCGCGGGGGGTCGGGGGCAAAGAGTAAGCTTATAAAATGCCTCTTTACAAAGTAGGTAGTCCTTCAAAGTTGTTAAGACGGTAAACTTTGTCGCGAGTTTAATAGAATTCCTTGCTAAGTTTGTGGAGTTTGTTTTTAAATGATTGATCAGCAAAATTAAATAACACTTGAGGATAAGGCTGAGGCTACATTAGGCCGCGACGCGACATGCGACACATGAGCGATTAAAACAAGTAAATGAAAGCTCACGTATATGGCTACACCGTACATCAAATATTACTAGCGATCCTTGATTTCTTTATGCGATAGGAACAAGATTACTGTAATCACGGCATCGGCTACATCAGCATATCAGCGAAAAGCGAAATTGAAGCGAATTTATTAGAAAATACGCCGGAATTTCGCTTGTAATGTAGCCATACCATGTTTTTCTCGTTTCGCTCTTCCAGTCGCATCGCAAATCGCTGCCTACTGTAGCCTCAGCCTAAGGAATGCCTCATTCATGAAACCTATACGTGTTCTGTGTTTACTGCTAACTCGGAGAATAATGTCGTTATCAGTGAAACAGTTGCTATTTGTACTGCCAATAGAGTACATTAACACCGAAAATATAATTTTAGGTTAAGTACCTAGTATAATAACAGTAGTTGATAAAACAATTATCATTTTATTATTATGTAGTTATGTACTACCTACTTCATACTTGAATGTAACGTTGGTTTAACAAGTATTTTTTATTAATACCTAATTATCTTACAATTTAACTCTAAAATATACATATTATATAGTATATACAAGTATATAAAAAAAGAAGGGAAAAGAAAAAGAGAGGAGCTCATTGGGCATCAAAAAATTCGTCCGCATCGCTGTCAATGGCATAAGTGCCCAAAAGGCTGGCAGCATTACCACGTTGGATGGCAATGCTTATTCTTTGGGCTAAAAATAGGCCAGCCCTCTGGTCACGTGATGAGTCAACCAACCGCTTGGCGATGTACCGATATATTTGATGAGCACTCGGACCCCAAGGCCCTAGTGTTTCAACCCCAAACGGCTCAAGTTTGGTTTAACAAGTATTTTGTTATATCAAGGTAAGTAAGTAATTAAAATGACTGAACAATCAAATGATAGGTAGGTACTGATTATTTTATCGATGAAATTAAGTACCTGAGTCGTTATACAGGGTTATACGCAGGGACTGAAAACACCTTCATAAAGGTTATAGAATTATAAGTGTTATATATTGAATTGATAACAGAATAAAATATGTAACCCTTGTACAAATGTGTTTTTCAATGTGTTAACACAAAACACTTTTAAAAGTGTAACTGTGTTAATAAGGTGTAACCGGTAAACGCGGCTTTGCCAAAATAGCCGCAATCCCGACTGGATTGAGGCTATTTTGCCATCGCCGCGTCTGTCTGTCCGCCGCGCGTTTTTGCGGTACCGTGCAAATGCTTATTTCTGTTACACATATTAACACATAATTATAAAAGGTTAAACTTTAATTCTGTAACATTATTGTATCTGTTACATTTGGAAGGGTTTATATTTTAACACAGTTTTAATTTTAAAAAACAATGTTAAAAACATTTATTACGGTTACAGTTTTGAGTCCCTGTTTATACGTACAAAATGCAAAACTAACAAATAAGTTAAAAATAAAATGGCGTGAGTCGCGTCCCAAATAACATTTTAATAATACCAAACCTTACCTACACTACAACGAATAGCGCTTTAAACTTGGTGTGATAAAATTTAATAACAATAGTATGAGAACGACAGGGGTAGTCCTGTCGCGGTGGTCCGCGTAAATTATGAGACCACAAGACACCCGCAGTTTTATTAGTTTCCGCGATCATGGCGGAACGTTAAATTCTCACTACTTACTCTAAAATAAACTCTCAAAAAACGCTCTGTTTACACACTAAAACGAAAAATCTACATCATTATGTGCCTAGCCTTATCCCAACTAAGTTGGGGTCAGCTTCCAGTCTAACCGGATGCAGCTGAATATCAGAATTTTACATGGAGCGACTGCCTATCTGACCAGTTACTAGGTAATACGATACCCCTTGGTTGTCAGACTTTTGGGCTTCTGAGGACCCGTGGCGACTGTCAAAGATCCAGGAATGACAGCGGGGAGGTTTCAGTATGTAAAAACGGTATGAAAAATAAACATAATGTTATAAAATAGCACAGTTTTAAAGAAATTATTAGCAAAAAGCAATTTCGGGATTAAAGAGAATAGGTAACAAAATTAATTAATAACAAATCTCTATTCCTAGTTCAATACAGAGCGTATTAAAATTCCAAACTGTCCGTACGATTATGTATACATATGTACCGAATAACAAAACGAGATTGTTATGAACAGGGGTGTCACAAGCAGGAAAGCTCGCGACACGCCGGGAAACGATGTGGGGTAGCCCTGCGGACCCGAGATATTCCACTTACATAACATGTCAGAGGTTCATGGCAACACGTGTCAAAGCCGCGCAAGCGTGTTGAAAAACATCCCTCTGACACGAGTGGACGAATGTTTGCATGTGTTTGCTCATCCACACGACTTCAAAATAAAAACTAAAGCCAGTAATTATTATACTACGCGGTAGGTCACGGACACAAAACGGAAAGGTAGTATTTTGTGTCACGGAGCTCATGGCTAAATAATAACAGCCGAGAGGGCGATCGAAGGTAAAGCTACGTTTGTCGCGGTCGGTTCGTGGATGGGTGACCATCCATTACATATCGAGACCTCTACACGTAGAGGTCTCGATATGTAATGGATGGTCGAGTTACGTGTAACTCGGAAAGCACGTTAAGCCGTTGGTCCCGGTTTCATTCGTAGATCTTTGACAGTCGTTACAGGTAGTCAGAAGTCCAAAAAGACTGACAGGTGACAACCAATCTTACCGGGGGTATCGTCTCAGATAAGCAGTCGGTCCAAGTATAATAATGGTATTCAGCTGCATCCGGTTAGACTGGAAGCCGACCCCAACATAGTCAGGCAAGGTTAGGTATAAGCAGGTCGATTGATTGGTAAGTAAGTCACGGTTAGGGTTACCATCCGTCCGGATTTGTCCGGACATGTCCAGACTTCTAGACTTTTGTCCGGATTTGTTGGCTTAATATGCAAATTTGCAAACAATCAACTAGTTCAAACCTTTAAACATAAAAAAATCATCAAAATAAAAATAGTTTTACGTAATCTGGTATAGGCATTAATTTTTATAACTGTAACTAAGTGGGTAATGTTTGGATTTTGTGACTAAAATGTCCGGACTTTTATTAAAATGTCAGGCTTTTTATCAGGACTTTTCAAATTTCTAAATGGTAACCCTAGTCATGGTAGAATTCATTCTTGAGCAGGCTCGGACGTAGTAATTATTATAAATGTAGACGCAAACATTTAATGATTGATATTTTAACGACAGAGCACAAGTTGGGGAGATGACATCGTTAATGGAGTAACGCGAAGACAAATTGCTTGAAATTACGTTGAAAGCGTCAGACACATAAGACACCCTGTATTTAAAAAAAAAACATTCGACATTTATTTCCTTAAGGGGCTTACATGACCTAAAGCGCGGTCACTGTCGGACTGCATAGAAAATAAAGAGAAACGCGATGACACAACGCTGGTAATTTCTTGCAAAATATGAAGCAATTATCTATTTACAAAAATCTATTGTTTGGACTTAAAAAATTAAACACTAGTGCTTTAGTATGTTGCTTGTAAAATAATCTGACAAAAAATCAAGAATGATTGTATTAGTACGGTTTTTATTGTAAAAAGAAAGTTTTTAGAGGTATCTTCATGATTTTTTTTCCATCGTACGAAATAAGTTCTATTATGTTTTAAACACACTATCTACCTAGCATATATCCTGAAGAATATCATATATTTTTCTGATTTTGTTTACTGTAGTCGATCATATACTTTTATTGCTTCTAAACTTGCGTATTTTGCGTTTAGGTCCTGTAAGCCCCTTAACTTCGTTTGTTAAACACCTTTATTTTAATATTTCCTCCGTTTTCTGAAGTGTGTTGAATCTTTCATAGGCCTTGTGCACTAAAACCTGTTTCTTGACATTATTTTTTTAATCTTTATGTCTTAGTCTAGGTAATACTGAGCTGAAGAGTTTGTTTGATCGCGCTAATCTCAAAAACTACCAGTCGGATTTGATCCATGCCTACTTGACAGTTGTAACTTGACAACCATCTTTGAAGCAGCTTATGAAAATATGTCCGAACGCGCCGCGCGCCGTAATCTTTTTGGCAACAAAGTTTTTTTAAGCACGTGCTTCTTCGAAATGGGGACAAATATCTCTATAGGTTTTGATTATTTTTGGTGCCAAGAAGTCCAAAATCAGCACCACTTGAAGCCACGTGGACTGTAAAGTTTTTATTTAGATGGCATGGCAGATAAAAAAAAACACTTGACGTAACATCGTTCACGGAACGAAAGTAACTCAGGCGTGTAACGAAACGCAACGTAATATAATATCTTGTAGCTGAATCAAAAATATTATGTGTTGAGGAAGTTAAGATTTTTTTAATGGATATGGCGATATTTTTACCATTAGTACCTATAATTTTTCCTGTAGGTTGCCTCTACCCTCAAAATAGGTCCCAATATAATCTGTAATTGTAGGAGTCTTCCACATCGCACATTGATTGGTGGACATGGAGGTGATGACGAACAAGTCCCAAACATACATAATCAATCATCATTCGCGATTTATTTGCCAACAATGTAAATAAAGACGAGTTTATGGAAAAACAACTTTAAATCCTACACAACAAAGTTCAGTTTACGCTACAACTTCAAACATTTTTATAACTGTTTCAATAGTGCTAGTCACTCTGAAATCAACTTAATTACCATTTGCATAAAGTTGATATTTGTTTAACTTGAAATAATATTAATTTGAAACAAGTTTGAATAGACTTTAGTATGTAAACTCAAGCCTTCTTCGCATGGGAGTAGGCAGAAACAGAAAGCCACCTGCTTTTGCCTTTCATACTCCTTTTGCTTCGTTTGCGTTCATACATACAAGTCCCAAACATCTTGGCAATGTTTTTACTGGCATGAGGCGCTATTTTGTACAGAGCACATTAAGCTACTACAATCTGTCAAATTTCTTTAATAGATTTTCAACCTTATCGCTAAAGCATAAGGTTCAAAGTTGATTGGGAAAATTTGACAGTTTCGGGTAGCTTGATGTGCTGGCGGCTGTACCTACTGTTTACCGAACTGTCTGAGTTCTAAATCCAAACCTAAGTGCTCGATTTCTTTCCATTCGTCTTCCAACCTAATATGAATTTCTAAGTTGCCTCTTAGGACACCCACAGAACAGGGGCCCAAAAGTCTGCTATTTTTATAAAATCGTCATTCCAACACGATCCCATTGTCATTTTGCTAAATTCATTATGGTCGATCATTGGTCGGTCAATGGCACAGAACATATACGATACTCGTAACGATTTAAAAGCAACGACTGCACAATGACGTTCTAATGGTAGGTCACTGATCAAAGGAACTGTCAAAATTGTAGCAGATTACCGCGTAAGTCAGTAATTCATTTGTCATTATGTACGAGATTACCATTCTATGCCATTTCTTTCAATGGAGTGTCAGTGGTTGACCATTGGAAAGTCATAATGACGCCATTATATTAGTAGATTACCAAACTTGTCAAAATGAACAATTATGAAATCAATGATAGACCATTCTGACACTATTGTAATAGCAGACTTGAGGCCCAGGAATCCTGTTTCCAGCAGAGAAAACAGCCTAAAATTAGATGCTGTCAAGGGTTCCAAAGCTTCCATGGCCTTTAGGGATTGTAAAAGGTGTCACGGCTTTAGTTATCGTCGACTTTCAAGGATATATCTTTTTTAGGAAGGTTTATTTGAAAGTCAATTTTATGTAAAACGATCTATGCTCAGTAAGATTTGATCACACACTTTGAAAAGGGCATTGACTCTAAAGTTAAAACAAAAGACAAATGGTTTTTTTTTTCGCTGTTTAGTTTACATAATTTATTTGATAGCATGAATGGGAACAGCTGATTTTTTTCGCGACTTCAGGTTTGGTCCCATAGTAGGTAAAAGTTGTTCATAATGATGAGTACAATGACCTCTGAAGAGGTTGTTAATGTTTTACCAATAACTCTGTATGAGAAGCGTCGCTTATATCTTGAAGCTGATTGACCTTCTAGTCACGACCCGCCAGTCGGCCACAGAATGACCGCCACTCGAAGGAGACAATCCACTGAGAGTTACGATATACTTGGGACTGTGTTTGTAACTAGCTTTTGCCCTTGGCTCCGCGTGCTCGTACTAGTAGCTACTAAAACCTAGTCAGAGGAGAGAACATTCAGGATCATTTGCCTAGCCTTTTCCCAACTATGTTGGGGTCGGCTTCCAGTCTAACCGGATGCAGCTGAATACGTGTATTTTACATGAAGCGACTGCTGTCTGACCTCCACAACCCAGTTGCTGGGTAATACCCTTGGTAAGACTGGTTGTCAGACATTGTAGCATTATAGCTAAGAACAAAATCATGTCAAGCGGTAAGAGTTCTAAACGCAATAACGATCAGACAGACATACGAGGAACTTTATAAAGTTAAGAAAGATTAGACACAATTTAAAGAGTTTGTTTTTTTTTAAGTTGGCACAGTTTTAAGGAAGAGTTTGTCTATGGTTGGAAATTAAAGACAAATCCAACATGAAAGTTATATTTGTAATCAGAATCAATACCGGTAAACGCGGGTTACTTTAGCTCTGGGGGGGAACTTTGGGTCAATACAATATTTTCTATTGTTGTATAGGGCTACATAGAACTACGACATGGTCGGGACCAACAGGAAGAAGACCCAGAGGACGACCACCGGAACGCTGGGTAGATGAACTTAATAAAAACATAGGCAAAGACTGGATGGTCAAAGCCAAAAACAGGGAAACCTGGAAAAAATTGGAGGAGGCCTGTACCCGAAAAGGGGCCATAACCTTTTAGAAAAAAATAATTTTGTGTTTTTTTAAGCATATATATTTTTTAATGTATTTCTTAATAATCCACTTGTGCAAATTTTATGTTTTCATTTTTTTGGTTATGGAAATAAAGGCTATATTATTATTATTATTATATTATTATAGGGCTACATTGGCTCAATGTATAAGTATTGTTTTTGGGTCGACAAAATCTGCAGGTCAAGTCAAACTAACCCTCTTCAAAGAACAACATTGGCTCAAAAGTAAAAAAATAAATAAAAATATTTACACATATATTTTGGGGAAAATAACATTATTACTAATTAATTAGCTACTATACTCATCTGTAAAACAAATATATTAAAATGCTAAGAAATCCACCAAAATCCCTACTATCAAAGGGTTTCTAAAAAAAGATGATAAAATTTGCTAAAGTAACCCGCGTTTACGGTAGCTAATTTCTTAGTACAATTGTTAACAATTGTCATTATTGTACAGGGCTGATATTTCAATAGTCAGATAAATATCTAAAGAATAAATATTGCGGTTTGACAGCTTTTGTATAGGAAATATGTCAAACTGCCTTATGTATTCTTTAGATAAAAGTTATCTGACTGTTAAAAAACCAGCTCTAAAGTGAAATCAAAACATTTCACATAAATCTACATGGGCAATTATGAAATGTCAGAACTTATGTATGTCTAAATTATAACAGACCAAATCCTTGAGTATTTTGACGTGAAGACATTTCAAGGAAATTCTTACTAATTTCCCTGAACTTTGAAAGGTCAAGAATACCCTGAACTGTTTCTATACATTTATGTAATTAATTTATAATTTCCTTGAGTGTAAAAGGCGTACATATAAAGTGTTTTTTTGTTTTGAACTCAAAACGGTGAAGGAAAACATCGTCGGCATGTCCTAGAACCAAAAATTCGAATACATGTGACATCTACCAACCCACACTGGGCCCGCGTGGTTGATTACAGCCCACTGCCTCTCGCAGAGAGGAGGCCTGTGTCCCAGCAGTGGGAACATTATAGGCTGATTATGTATTATTATGTAGGTATGACTCCTCCGACTGCAACTTGGGCATTCTGCTTCACCATTGAAGACTGAAGGCTCCTACAATCAGGCGCGACGCAAAGGCACCGCTCGTTGCGCGACTTGCGGTGCTTTTGTGCCGCGCGCGATTTTATCGCGTGTCGCTCCTGTTTTGAAAGAGCCTTAAGGTTAATATTTTACCTCTGAGCCTCTAAGTATGTAGTTGGTCCTCCTATAAATGAGAATATGCTGGCTAGGCTGATGATGGTAATCTACATACAACCGTAGTCTTGTTCCTTACAAGAATTTCAAAATCTTACCAATTTCCTTAACATTATTTTCTGAACCATAATAAAATACGGTGTTAATAGAACGTCTCAGTAGCTCGACGACCATGCTTGAGGCAGATATCAAAAGATGAAGTATTTTATATCAATTTGCGCATTCGTGCAAAGTATATTTAAGTAGCTCCGTTTCCTTTCCCGTCTTAGCTTTTTAATGGTTCCATTTATGGGGATGGGGTAAAATACCCGTATAAAGGAAGACGGACCATGAATTCCGATGATTGCAGCGTGCTCGGAATACTCCATAATTCTTAGCTATTAACATTAACAGACCTGCCCGAATATCCCTTTTATCCCTGTTAAAATATCCTATAATATTTTTATAAGCGACGATCTCGAGAAATTAAATTCTTGGAGTTTAAAAGATTTGACGTAAAACGTGATAGTTATTGCCGTTAAAATGTTCTGTGCGCGAATGAACCTTGATTGGTCATATTGTGAGTTGGCCACAATAAGCAATCACGGATATTCACGGAGGTCTAGAGCTCATAGTCGCTTAGCGCGAAACTCACTTCATTTTACAAAGCTTGTTTTTGATGGCCCTGGACAACGCTGATCGCATCCACTTCTGACATCCAACGTCATACCTAATCAATTGACATATCCCTGCCACCTATATGTATATTTCAGTAGCTCCTGCCCGCGACTTCGTCCGCCTATTCTTTTCTTGTTCCCCAAACCCACTCCGTCGAATCGCATCGGGGGCCCTAACATCGTTATTTAATAATTCGTCTTCGCTTAGCGTTATTTCTGTCTTTTTTGTTTAATTTTGGTCAACTCCTAAGACTCCTACCGTGACGTTAAATAGCTTAAAACCTTCCTCAAGAATTGGGCTATCAAATGCAAAAATATTTTTTTAAATCTTGTATATGTAATCAATGGTAGTTCCAGAGGTTAGCGCTTTCAAACAAACAAACTCTTCAGCTTTATTTATTAGTATAGTAGATCATAGAAGATATATGTTCCCATCAGTTAACATCTCGAATGACAGCTCGCTCGATCGTTTACAATTAAGGAAGCGATAACGAGTACGTTATTCGCAGTCGGTTCGATATTAAGCCTCCATTGTGTGAGCGAAAAGCAATCGGAAGCCATCGAAACTAGTTTCAACGGAGACCAGCGCGAGATAGACTCGCCACACTAGATAAATTGGTATTTTTCCAGCCAGTACCTTAGTACTTAAGCCCGGGTTACACAAGGCTAGCAAGATAGTGCTAGTAAGCTAGCAAGCTAGTCACTTTAGCCTCGCGTATACAGAACTATCCTCATTTTTAGGCTAGTAAGCTAGTGTGATAGTTTAATAGGATGGATTTTTAAGCTATTAGCGCCCCCAGGCCTGACTTGTGTACTAGACTCGTGTGGCTGGCGAAGACAGTAAGTAGGTACCCAATCGGATTATTTTACTCTACAGACTAAATTGATGATGACAGACTAAGTTACCGCAATGTAATTTATTAGCATTGTGTAAATATAGCCCTAGCATGTGCCAAACCAGCCGGTCGATTCTGTAAAAATCTCACCGTGAAAACTTAGGTGATGTGAGTTTGTTTTTGCTAGGAATTGACACTATTGACAGCTCACTCCACGCTCACTTCACCTAAGTTTTCACGGTGAGATGGTTATAGAATCGCACTGCTGGACAGCAAGCTAAGATACACAGAGGTTCTAGCTTCCTATCCTAGCTTTGAAAAGTTAGCCTCGTGTATCTCGGCCATAAAATAAAGGCATGACCTCAAGGTCCGCTAATGAGACACAATTGATTTTCTATTGTAAGTATCGTACTACATAGGGTACGCGCGGAGCTTGACCGGTAAAGTAACCTTGGAATTTGATAAAATGTCTACATCCCATGAAAAAAATGTCCAAGACGCCAAGTTCAAACTTCTAGTACACTCGAACCTGTTGATTTTAGACCCAATTTCAGGTAAAATAATCACCGAAGTAAGACAATCGGGTCACCTCGAAAATCAATTAAAACCCTGTCGCTAAGGGAAGGCACTGTTCGTAATGGGTCTATTTTTAAATCGAGTGCTATGGCTTCGTGAACGGTACCCTCGGGAAGCATTCCACCGATGTTCGTTTAATAGGGATCTATTGTTCTATCTGTACTGATTACTTATTACTTACGAGTGTTTATTGTAAGCTCTTCCTGAGATTTAAACTAGCTTTTGCCCGCGACTAGGGGCCTCTAAACAATAACAGCCGCACAGGTCGATCGATCAGGTTAAGCTACCCATGCCGCGGTTGGTCTGTGGATGGGTGACCATCTTTATAATCAAGAGCAGTGGTGGCACAGTGGTAACGGCCGCGGCTTACGAGTTGTAGGTCGTAGATTAGGCGCTTTACTTTGTGTAAATCACTTCATCACCACTGCTCTCAAAACGGTGAAGGAAACCGGAATGTTCTAAAACCAAAAATTCGAAGACATGGGACATCTACCAACCCGCATTTTTAGTAATTCATTTGAGTTAGTCTTATCCCCTGAAACCCCCTCCACCCTCCTCGATCCCCTGCTAGTTCTTCTTCTGTCTTATTTACTGCTTGACTGCTCTTGCAGAATGCACTAAAATCGGTTGCAACTAAAATTGGAGTGATGAAATTATGTGTTGGCCTCATTCGAGTCCAAGTGTAGCGGGGACTACATTATTCGAAAAGTTCCTCGTATTCCGTCCATTTGGTGCTAATTTTCGATTTTGCATTCAAAATTCAGGATTTTTGCTCTCAATTTAGATTCCATGAGCACAAAACTAAAGCTGCAGGGTAATTTCGTAAAACAATAACAGTAGCAAAAGCAATGGCTTTTATTTTGACAGTTACACAACATTCATTGCGTTATTTACGTTGTTGAGCAGACCAATTTTTCGAACACATGAAGCAATGGATTAGCTATCCTTCAAAATCATTCACTGTGATTGATGCAGGTAAGCCCAGTGATTCTAGGTTAGGTCAAAAATAGCTCTTTAAACATCATCAAAATCTGTCTTAACATTTTATATCAACAGTCAATCACACAATTTTTTTAAAGGCGAAAGTTTGTGCTTCACGCTCAAACGGCTGGACCAATTTTGATAAAATTTTGTATGGAGGTAATTGACACCCTGGATTAACATTAGGCTACTTTTTATCCCGATATTCCCACATGATCGAAACTTATGCGGATGAAACCGCGGGGCGCAGCTAGTTTCATTATATATCCATGAACCGTTCAACATACAGACGCAGTTTTCTTAGCCAATGTAGTGTTCGGATGCTTCGGCAATAATCGGAAGGTTTCGGCCCACGATTGTAGCTTATATTGCCTTCTACGATACCCTTGAGGAACGTACACTAATAGGGATCCATTGTGATATCCGCTGGCTTAATTACGAATGTTCAACTGATATTGAGGATGTTCTGTAGGTCAATAGGATGTTTTTCCATGGCTAATTACTGGAAAAAATTGTCTTTTTACGCTGCGAAAATAGCGCAAAAAATCTACCCTAAGGCTCCTACAAACAGGCGCGACACGCGATATAATCGCGCGCGACACAAAGGTATAGGGTACCGCTCGTTGCGCGACTTGCGGTGCCTTTGTATCGCGCGCGATTTTATCGCGTGTCGCGCCTGTTTGAAGGAGCCTTTAATTTTTTCGGGTCAGAGCCGCCTTATGGCGAATTTCACCAATAAAACTGAACGCGATAAATAAATCTTAACCGCGTTTAAGAGCTGTCACTGCTGTCAGTGCCAATATTCCAATGATGACACTGACAGCTCTTAGTCATCATAGTAAGTAGGTAAATCGGTAAATAAATAAATAAAAAAAACTATCACCGCGATCAGGCTTCAAATAAGTTAATGTCTCCTAACAGAATTTCATCGACGTCTACACAAGATAAAACTATAAGAAGATAGAAGCTACTCGATTATACTTCGAAAAGAAGATAAGACGCTCAGTTCCTATTTCAATAAATACTTAAACGAATCTTAACACCCAATAGCGTACCACACACACAGCCATTTCCTAGATAATCTGTGAACATGTGGAGAAAATCTACAGGTAGCACTACGCTAACGGATAAACATAACACCACTTTTCTCTCCGCATTTTTCTCTGCAGTAAAACTAAACAGCCCACTTCAACTAATGGAAACTCATTATGATATAATTTCAAGCATTTTTAAAAGCGATAGCTATATATGCAGCTGCGCAAAGAAACTTAATATTGAAGATTATATCTTGCTAGTTTCTAGACAGTGTCGGAATGGATATTCTCGATGGCGATAAGCGACGATTTATGAATACAAGTAAAGGAAATTGGTTTTCATTGGCGATGATAGGCGAGAGAAATAATGGGGTTTTTTGTTGCAATATTCATTAGTGAATGGTGCATAATGAAAATGAACGCGATCAGCAATTCTAAGCCGCGTTCAAAAGCTGTCAGTGTCAATATTTCACACCAATTTTGACACTGACAGCTCTTGAACGCGGTTAAAATGTACTGAACGCGTCGTTTCATTGATGAAATTCGCCCATAAGACTGGTGACACATTTAGCGTTTTTACACCTCGCGGTTGTGTGAACTTGTGTGCGTTGCCATGCGAAGCTGCGACTTTAAGCGCGCGATCTACTCAGTGGAATCAAGTCGTCCATGCATATATAAATCACGCGATGTGAAACTAATCTTAGTAGGTACTCAGCAAAGATAAAGGCAGAGTGCACACAAACCAAGCAATATCCTCTATTTGTGTTGTGCGTCCAAAGCAACATAGGTATTTGTCGTTTTCAGTTCCAGTAATTCTTTGAACTATCTCAGTTTTCCGAGACAGGAAGATTAACAGTTAGTGTTTGGCGCAGAAAATACAAATAGCCTTTGGACATTTAAATTTGTTCTGCTCGTTACTAGGATTTGTGTTTAGAGCTAGAATTCCAATTACGTTAGAGTTTAACTTTAATTAAGCGGCGAGTCCTGAGCGGTTTTTGACTTTGTTACTTTTAGTCATTTCATCTCCATGGTATAGTTTAGAAAATTAAATGTTCTTTGCGGGAAATTTTAGCTTTATAGCAGGCTGGTGAAAGGGTTGGTAATATTTTTCTGTCACTAAGAATCACCTCTGAATCCTCTCTTCTGTCACCTCATTTGGCAAATGTATTGGACTATTGGTAATAGTTACCGCAGTATGCGTCATGTTGTTAGCAGTCTAGAATTCGGCTTGACCTATTAGAATTCTGTAAATACATATTTGTTACGACCGCAAATCATATTTTAATCAACGTACAACTTAATAAATACTGACCAGCAAATTGCAAAAAACGTAAGAAAATTTGAATTTCGCGGGCCAACTTAGCCATTTTTATCATTCTCCTGCCCTTATGCTAATTTATTTGGAGTCGGCGTAACATGTTCCTTTCTTCCATACTTCTCTATTAGTCGTCATCTCGGTAGTCACTCCTTTGTACCAGACTACGGCGAAGCAAAAAGGAGGGCTATGATGTTGACTGGTATGTAGGTATGTATGTTCATCTGTTCCCTATTAACATCAAAATTACTTATAATAATTTGACAAATGTGGTATCGTTAGAAGCGTCTTGATCGTCCGCTGGTTATAGGCTATGTGACGTCACACTAAATTCAATATGGCGCCCTCTAGAGGACATAACACATGCCATTTGCCTCAGTCCCTCCGCAACATATGCATACAATGACCACCAATTTCCACAGAAGGTATATTTTTAAGTAGGTACTTGAGTAAATGAAACAACAAAAATATAGGCATCAAAAACAAGAAAGCTCGGAATACAGTTATTATTATTGACGCATACGTCACATCAAAGAGAAAAGCATCAGAGTTCGATCCACTCAACGAGTAGAAACACAGGATTTCCATAAGGCACTTACTTAAGTCGACAGGGAAGACAGGCATATCGAATTACCTTCTGCCGATGTGTATAGTTACTAGTTACCTTTAGGCTAAGTTCAGATGAACGCGCGACGACGCGCGTTTGGCTCGGCGCGCGGTTTAAGATTGTAACAAATCAATCAAATCAATGTTGTTGTGTACATGACCGCGCGTCACCGGGCACGCGCGGTGACGGGCGGTCATGTCAACTTAGCCTTATGCATTGACGTAAGAATCACACTAATATTAGGCGAAAGTTTGTATGTGTTTGTATGTTTGTTACTTCTTCACGCACAAACGGCTGAACCAATTTTGATAAAATTTGGTATAGAGGTAGCTGACACCCTGTATTAACTCATAGGCTACTTTTTATCCCGATATTCCCACGGGATCGAAACTTATGCGGGTGAAACCGCGGGGCGCTGCTAGTTTTTCATATGGCAATCCTTTTTTTCGTTTCAGAATATTCTATTCTAGAATTTTTTCTTTAATGTTTCGTTCTCGTTAATGTTTAATGTTTATAGCATAAACAGTCTATAATGTTCCCACTGCTGGGACACAGGCCTCCTGTCTGTGGGAGGGAGTGGGTCGTACCCATACGCGGGCCCAGTGCGGGTTGGTAGTTGTCACATGTCTTCGAATTTTTGGTTCTAGGACATGCCGATTTCCTCACGATTTTTTCCTTCACCGTTTCGAGAGCAGGTGATAATTAATCAAACTTAACTGGGTTCGAAATTACGACCTACAATTCGTAAGTCGCGGCCGTTACCACTGGACCACCACTGCTGTAAAGATCACCCATCCACAGACCAACCGCGGCAAGAGTAGCTTAACCTGATCGATCGACCTGTGCGGTTGTTATTGTTTGGCTCCTCTAGTCGCGGTTAAAAGCTAGTTTATAATAATAACCTATAAACGGTTGTGAGTAATAATACCTTCGTTTACAATAAAGACTACATGGATAACAGTACACATAACACATAATTACACTAAAATTACTCACGGAATATTTTTGGACGGCATCACGTCAAACAAGCAAAGTCAGGTTGCGTGACGATAATCACGTTCCTGAGTGGTTTATACGTAAGACGGGTCGAACAAGTCCTGTTATCATATCGCTGATAACACGCCTCGTAGTGCGTTTGATATCGACCCGGGTACAGTCGGTGACCAACATTTTCTGACCCACCTAACATTGCCTGACCCCCTAGAAATGGGTTAGATAATGTTGGCCACCGACTGTACTCTGATTGAAATATTTGATCTATGCACCGTGGCTATCGAAAATTCGATTCGCTAATGATGTTGGCAATTTAGTATTTTATTTTATTTTACTACTGCTAAGTTAGTTTTAGTACTGCTAAGTTCGTGTTTATTTCATACAAGGTGGTATTTTTGTGGTTTCAACAATATTGTAGTATTACTAGAGTGTGACTGATCAAGGCGGAGATTCCTTGAAAACGGTCAAAAAGTTGGTTTTATAAAGCAGTTTATCTATTAAACCGTAAATAATTTTTATCAAAAAAAAAAAAAAAAATTAAGTCTTCTTTTAAATACAGTGATGGAACTCAAACTCAAAGCATTTATTTCAATTAAACCATTTACAGGCACTTTTGAATTGTCAAGAAGTCGGTCAGTCAGAAAATATGTAGCTAGTTGCCCATTCCAAACTGTCTCTTGAGATCTGTATGTTAGTCTATCATGAAGATTATTATTTAATTACCTACTATTTATAATATTTACATAATTTATGCTAATACCTATTTAAAATAATAATAATATGTACATTTATATGAAAAAAATAAGTAAAATGATCATAGGGCATCAAAAAATTCGTCCGCATCGCTGTCAACAGGAACAGTGCCCAAAAGGCTGGCAGCATTGCCACGTTGTATGGCAATGCTAATTCTTTGGCCAAGAAATAGGCCAGCCCTCTGGTCACGTGAAGAGTCAACTAACCGCTTGGCGATATCTTGTTTTTAGTCTTAGTTTTTGCCACCGACTTCCGAAATTAGTTATTTAATAATTTTGAGTTCATTTCTTTTTGAAGTCGCTTTAATTTTTTTAAATTACTTTTTTATTTCGTAATTTTTAGTTTTAAGTAAAAACTGGAATATTTGTTATTAATAAGTAAGAAATATTTTTGTTGTAAATATTGCACTAGAATTTGACCAAGGTTTTGAGATGTTTTCCCTTTGACAATATACCCGTAGCCCGTTCGACGTTCCAATAAGCCAGGCCGTCACACTTACACGTATATAGTCCATAATTATCTTGAAAAGTACTAAATCGATTTTGATGAAACTTGCACTGTTCCCTAAGTTGAAGTATATGTAAGCCAATACAAAAAAACGGTGGTCACGATCCGATTAACTGTTGCGGAGAAATGCGTGGACAAACATACATACATACGTCTATAAAATTTTGTATATTTGTTTGGATATAATTTATGTAGATTGTCATATGTGAATATAATGCAATTCCAATAATATTACATACATACGTGTCGAATTGATAACCTCCTTTTTTTTGAAGTCGGTAAAAAATTAAAACTTAAACAACACTACTTTATGTGTTGTTTAAGTATAATAACAATATTATTAAATCAAAACATCCAATTCTTTAGTTGTGTCTGCAATGCATTCGGATGCAATTTTCATTGTATCGGCGTTGTGTCGATGTCGACTGACAGAAATAGGTCAATCCGATACTCGCAGGCAATCTGTCACTAGGTGATAAAATGTATTCAGATTTACATATAATATGGTATCATAATATTCCTGCTTTACTGAAAAGGAATGAATATAGGTTCTCTCTGACTGAGAGCAGTGGTGGTGACTCAGTGGTAACTGCCGCGACTTACGAGTTGGTCGGAGGTTCGAACCCAGACAGCTTTATTGTGTAAATTATTTAATCACCACTGCTCTCAAAACGGTGACAAAAAAAATAAAAAAAAATAATAAATGAAAAAGTGTTTATTCACAGAAACAATTTTTTACATATTATATTTACCTCCGCCAAACTGCAAAACAGTTTGTTGGCAGACGTAGCTCCTTTTTTTGTAGCTATTAACATATTTAATTTTTTTTTTTTTTTTGTTTTGAAGGAAAACATCGTGTCGAATTGCACATGTAAATAATAATACTTATACAAATATTTGAAAATCATCAATAAGATAGGAATGCAAGAATTTCACATTAAATTATTAAAAAAATATGCACATTTCAGACAACTCTACAAAAATAAAAACCCAACATGCAGTCAGAATTGTTACCTTTCATAAAAAAGGTCAGGCGCACATAACTGCATACCATTGCCATTGAGTGGTCCGGTTGCATGATGACGTCACTCGATAGGCAGCCGTGTCACAGAAGCCATACACAAACCAGTGAACGCACAAACGCGACCGCCATCGTAAACTTTGCTCTCTATTGCCGGTTTAGTTCAAAACCTCTTTGTAATTTCTCGAAGGGAGTGAGCAATGGATAGTGTGTGTTGTGTAAAAAACACTTTATGTTGTAGAAATTGTCAGTGGTTGAGGTGAGAGCAAGGAGCATAAATTAAGGCTAATGAATGGCTTATTGTGTGAGGGACAGGAAATTATTATTGGAGGGACGCTCGTGTTACTGTGAGGGTCATACTTGACTGAGTGCTCACAAAGCATAAGTTACTATACTTACTTTATTTATTTTTATAAAACAAGAATTACTTCGTGTAAAAAGGACATGACACCTGCACTTAATTAAGTAATAAATCAATGATAATTACCGGTGCAAGACCGGTTTTCCGATTACGGTATTTTAACTCTCAAGTCTGTCATTATCGGGAACCACACTCCAAATAATATGACCAGCAGGGTTCTGATTTTTTCGAAACCGAATTAAAGATCCGACTTCAATACGAATTGGGAATGTTCTAAATTCGGACGGATAGAGTACGGATCTAGTGCGCAACCCCACATACAATTAGGACTACGGTTACTTCGGCCCGGCATTTCTCGGATTCGGAACGGATGTAGTGTAGAACCGCTCGAAAAGTCAAGTCCTGAGTTCTTGACGTTAGATTACCATCCGATCAATTCTATTAAAATCTGTGAAAACTTAGATGAAGTGAGCTGTCAATATTATCAATCCCTCCCTAGCATCGTGGAATGACAGCTCACTTCACCGAAGTCTTTACGGTGAGAATTTACAGAAGAGACAGGTAAGTATAAGTACGCGAGCGAATACAGACTTTATTATTATTTTAACAATTTTCAGGCACATGGTTTTCTCCGTATGCGTGGCGGGACTGGCGGGCGATGACATCGCACATTTCAGAACATGTTTATTGCTCATCGCATTTCTTCGGTCCACACAAAAATGTAGAACTCTTAATTCTGTCTTAGTCATCCTACGGGTCCCAATAAAAATATCTTCCTGTAAGTACACTGTCTGGTCAAGCGTTAAAGCCCATAATGACACATAAAAATTCATTAACGAACGCAACGCAAAACATTTCAATGTTTAAATATCGAACCGCATTTCAATGTTTAATAAAAATCGAACCGCATTTCAATGTTTAAATATCGAACCGATTCTTGCCAAGTCTTAGTTCGTTATAGGTACCCGTTTATTGAAGTATAGTTCATACTTCAGATACTTGTACTTGGGTCGTGGGCTTGCAGTCCATCGGGGCTGCCATTGTTCTCAGTATGGCTTTAGTAACTCTATGCTAAGCCTGGTACATAATAAGTAGCTGGAACTGGGACCTACTTGGTCATAACCTTGTTTGTTGTGCTTCGAGCTACGCCGATCTACTTTATGAAGACTGTTGAGCGATAAAATTAAATCTGCGATGGTCGCTAATTATTTTATGAAATTAAAACCTGCATTACACCATTTACACCACTACTCATATTAAGTACTCTTTTCTTTTAGTGTCTTCTGAAACTACACGCTGCTACATCTGATGTAGAAAATTAGCACTTTCTTATATTGAAGTTCTAGAAAGGATTCTAATGAATGAATTATGCCTTCTTAGCTTGTAACCTTATTGTTGGCAACACAACATTTAGTTTTATATTTTATCTGTCATTAGTCAGTACTGTCAATGTCAACAACGTCATTCAAACACTGTACAAGAAAACATTAAAGGAGGCATGTAGTATTTCTATCCGGTCTGCCTTATTCATTTTATAATCAATCAATATAATTCCCCAACAACTTATTTTTCACGTTTTATGATTCAATACACTACTTCCTTCATTGTTAAAGGTTAAATCGGAGAACAATTGGAAGACCCATGGGATTAACAATTGGTCCCTTTTAAAATACTTCAATGAAGTTAAGTATCCTCTCTTGTTTAGTGGCTTCCAAAACAATGGAACTCTGTCTTTATGAATTTTAAAGAATTACAATCTGCCCCAAATGTGAAGAACTTAGAATCCAAACTAACATTACAATGCGAAAGTTTTGTTACCTGCCTGTTTGTTACCTTTTCACGCCTGAACGGCTGAACGGATTTGGATGGAATTAGGCACACGTACAGACCATGACTTGTGTTAGGACATAGGATACTCTTTATCCCGGTAGTAGGTTGTGTCAGGTACGTTTCCGTAGGATAATTGCCTACCTCTACGCGGGCAAAAGCTAATTTATCATAGGTTTGTCATTTACCCCCTTATTTAAACACGTTGCTTTTAAAGTTAGGGCGTCTGCTTTACCATACATTTTTGACGTTTAAACGTCTCTTCTATAAATCATAGTTTTGCTTAAGAAACCTTCTCAACTATCAAGAAAAAATACTAAGTACTAGGTCATCAACATTACGTCACAGCAAGAGTGAACAGGCATCTTCTGGGCACGCTCGTTCCATCATAGACCTCATCTATCGCTTTCCATCAGGCGTGATCGGGGTCAAAAGCGGGAATAAACGCGTAGCGTAGAATAAACCCAAAGATCATCTGTTCAATGATTTCATAAGCACTAAACAATAAACGGCAGCTGAAACCTTTCCAGCCATTATACATGGCCATCTGGGTCATAAGAAGGGGACTTTCATAGTCCGAGGCAATACAAGTAACAATAGACTACCTATGTATATCTATGTACTGGTCACGATCGCCTTTCACTGGGACAAATGACTTTATCGGCCATCTGAACAATTTTAAGTAATGGCTGACCTCTTATACTATTATTTTAATAAATAATAAACGTCCGTTTGTTAGAAATTACTGGGTAAACAGGAAAAATTCGATTACAATCGGCCCTTCAACAGTAAAGTATTTTCTAAACTAGTGGCTTATTGGTGATGTTCTTCACAAAGGTCAGCAGTCAGCAAGAGTGCTGACTGCTGACTTTACGCAATTAGGGAATTGCGTAACACACTATCAATTACAGTCTGAATCATTTGCTAAACCATTGCTTCATAAGTTCGAAAAATTGGTCTGGTCAAAGTAAATAACGCAATGAATGTTGTTGAACTGTCAAAATGAAAGCGATTACGTTCTGTAGTTTCTACCTACCATCATGAAAGGGAGTGCGAGTTTATGAACGACAAAATGTATTAAATCAACTGTTACTTGGACATTGTTTTATTTGAGGAATACACTATCAATTACTGTAATGTTATCAGTTATTACCTTATCAATTAATTACTTACTCGACAACAAGTTTGTACTTAATTAATACGACAATTATTTTCTGAGTGAGCATAACTTCTAACTATTTTATTATTTAGAGAAATCGATCATTTTTAGTCAATCCTTGAATTTTAACCGTGAAAAGACAAACGTAGTTTAATTGTAAACCGGTCTTGGATGAAGAAACTATACCTGGCAGGTTCTGGAAAGTTAAAAACTTCGTCATCAAAATACCTACAAAAATGACGTCACGGAGTTTTTTTTATGACAATCTACTATTGCACCACTTCCTATAATAAGCTATGATTCATTCGTGATTTTTAGAAGGTAAATTATACCTGGGTAAGTACCAAAACTACCAAGAAAAGAATACTCTTTATTGTGTACACCATAAGTTCTCTACGTGGGGGTTAACGCCCCCTCGTGGGCGTTTGAGACTTTCAGGACCCAGAGAAAATTATATCTTATCTTACGATATATAATATTACAGGTTTAAACATAATCATAGCTGTTTCAGATTCCGGACAGAAGTCAAAACCAATTAGGGGGGGTTGGGGGCTCTACAAAAAAAAAGATTCTAAAATCGGTGGGCAAGTTGACAACCTATGGTGTAAACAATACGAGTTACAGATATAAATGTAGAAATTTTAGAGAGGATGAAACAAATTGTCGGTTTTTTACGATAAAAGCGATCTTTTAAAGACTTTTGGGTGAATTTAAAGGGAGAAGCAATACTGCAGATAGTCTGTGTTGTAATGTTACATTTTCATATAAGTACAAAAACTACATACATAGGTACATAAAGCTTATACTTTATGAGAGCATTTTGATTTAGACTGTTTCACCACCTCCTCCGTATGATCGGTTCTGGTTAACTTATCTATCAGATTATTTCATACAAATTATTTTGCTGTTACATTTCTTTTTATTGATGTGGTACCCTAGCGTTGTACTTCTAGGTAGAACGGCTCCGAGAAAAAAACACTTTCAAGAATACAATAGGGCCATAAACGGACGTTACGCGTAGTGTAGCGGACGTAATGCGACTCCCTCCCAAGATAGTGGCTATCCAGAGACTGAAATTAGCTTAAATGTTACCTGCGTTCATTGCTATACCACCTACCTAGTTTTTTATCAACATTACCCACCTACCTACTGTGGAACTGGAGGACTGGAGGTAATAACTATTTAGGAGTAATAAAATGTCTCGTAGTCCTAACGTCGGTACGCATGGCTACACGTCATCAAGTTTATCCATACTAATATTATAAATTCGAAAGTAACTCTGTCTGTTACCTTTTCACGCCTAAACCACTGAACGGATTTCGATAAAATTTGGCTGAGAGATAGATTGCATCCCGGGACATAGTAGGTATAGTTTTTATCTCGATATTCCCACGGGATCGAAACTTACGCGGGTGAAACCGTGGGGCGCTGCTAGTATTTATAATATTATACATGTAAGAATATGATTTTTTTTCTGGCCAATGTCTACCTACTAACCGTATTGGTGGCAACTAACTTAGGGGTCCGATTTTAAATTTGCTGGACTAAAATGACAGCTGTGATCGACCTTTTTTTGTCAACATGACAATGTCTATAAATATAAAACAAAGCCAGGTTAGTTACACCACTAAGCCCGTAAGCACAAGGCGTATTTTAAACGCGCAGACGACGCGTCTGCGATAGATAGAAAGATGATTTTCGAGTCATCTGCGCGTTTAAAATACGCCTTGTGCTTACGGCCTTAATGGTGTAACTAACCTGGCTTTGTTTTATTTTTATAGGCCTTATAACTCAAGAACGCCTGGATCGATTTTTATAATCTTTGATTTGTTGGATTTGTCTCCGCCCCGGATAGCAGAACTATTAAAATATGAGAAAAGTTAACGAAAAAAATTTATGAAGTTACATAATTCATTTTCTCATACTTACCTACATTTTTAGTAGATTTGGAGATTAGCTATTATTTTGGTCTAAGAGATCAGCTACTTCTATTATCAAAAGAGAGTAACGTAGGCTTTTTTCTAAATGATTGCCACACATTCACGACTATTACTACACAGACAAAAGTAATTTGTAAGCAACACATTTTAGTTATTATTAAAAAAAATATCAACTGTCGATTGAGGTTGAGGTAGGCACGCGCACGAAGCTAAAAACACGTGTTCAAGAAAACCTCAGGCTCAGAATAATCATTAAATACCTTACCATAAAGGTTAGTAGGTAGGAAATATCTTCACAAACGTGGTGAATAAGGATGCAGTGTGAATCGGGACGAAACTTTAAACTGGATTTTAACATTGAAATAAAATGTTTGTTGCCAAAAATGACTCTAGTGTGTTTACTGTATTATTTATTAACGATTGAGTACCCTTGTTGGGAACAAACTATATTATTTCAACGATAAAATCCATTATAAAGTTTCATCCCGATTCACTCTGTAGGTACTACTGTGTGTGCAGCCTAGCTACACATGGTCGTCATCACTATTTGCATAGTGTGTTATTTATTATCAAGTACTTAAAGATAACTAGGAAGGTAGGTTACCTATCTGCACCTTCTTAGTAATAATTCTCCATCTATTATTATTAGAGTATCCACCGAAGTACTACAGGTAAGAATTTATTGATAGGTGTGGCGCGCCGGTCTTATCGTAAAATTCCGTTATCAAAACGGTCGTCAGAATCAGAACCAGTCATTTGACTTAGTCATTCGATTTTACTAAGAAACAGGAAACAAACACTTCATTCATTTATATGCAATGCAGATAATATAATTATGTATGGCGACTATCCGGAAAAAATGCAAAAGTAAGGTTAGTTAAAAATACCATAGTGAACGAGCAACAACTTCCTTGAATGTGTGAAGAAAGGAGTATGAACTTGTTCTTGACGACATTTAGACATTCTCATTTAAAAAATTCAAAAGACGTTCCAAGGAACGAACAAAAGGCAATAGAACAAAGCACCACGACAAACGTAGGGCTGCGTGTGCACAGGTAAGAAAGCAGTTTTTACCTTTTGTGTATTGCGCCGACGCCACCGCTAGCGAATAGAGTAACAACGCCGCCGCGAGGATGCCCCCCTCACTCCCGCGCAGAAACATGATTCTTGACTTGAGGTAATTCAACTTTTTCGTATCACAACTCCGAGCACGTCACTATAGTAAAAACTTGTCACAATCTCCTACAACGCTCTCACGAAGTTTTATAACACTTAACACGCACACTATCACAGATTTCAAACGCACATCCATTTGAAAAATGTTCGTTTATCCGATAAGGTAGGTAACCGTTCTGACGTGGGACGAGGCATGCAGGTAAAACGAGTAAGCCTATTAAGTTTCAATGACTTAAAACTACTTATTTGTAACGTTTTACATGGACTGATCACAAATAAACACGTTCGACACGGTGGTTCTGCACAATTTTGAATTTGGAAACTTCACATATTTTCGTAAAACAATTTCGAAGTTCGGAGCGATAACGATGCGTACGCGGGACACGACCACCCGGCGCATCGTTCGCGACTCAACTGGCGTGAAGTGAGTGAACATTCAACAAGTTGCGATCGCGCGCGAGGCAGGCCGTTGCGCTCGGAGCATGCGCTATCCGCGCCTATGTTCATACCCGACAGCTCAAACAATGTTGACAGTGCCCCCCGCGTCACCCCGCTTCGCTCCGTGGACGCCGCGCTGCCGGCCGGCCGGCAAAACTCACCAACTGGTTTATTTTCGCGCAAAAACAAGAAGACAGAATCTCTCTTCGGTCCAAACCTGTTTCAAGTCCACACCTAGTCGATCCACTATCCAGGTACAGAAATAAAATACCCGTCTATTCATGTAGCTTAGGCAGTTTATTTTACATCCGTTTTAATAGCAGTCAACGAAACAATTCTGATATTCCACTAACTTAGTATCTTGATCTTCACAGTTGCTGCTCGTCGGCTGCGCTTGCACATTATCTTGATACTGGAACAATGGATGAATGCTCCAATTATTAAGAGTTGAATTGAATGAAGTAGATAAGTAGGTGTTACGAAAATTCTAGATAATTAAATCTTCATCTATCTTAGGGCAACGCTTGCCTGGGATAAAAAAAAAGGAATTTAAAATTTAATCTATGCGAATTTCCGTTGTCATAGCATAGCATTGCCTATTCTTTATCTACGACTACTTGTCCTTTCTTATCAGCTTAACTATTCACAACCGTTCGACAGGTTGTCGAATCGAAAATACACACATTTTTCGACGTATTCCACATTGGGCACCCGCTTAAATGGCACCTGAGTGAATGTGCCGCAGTGCATCAGGTCAGGTGCATTCACTTTGTCTACTCATGTGCTCAGGTGCCATTGAAGCGGGTGCCCAATGTAGAATACGTCCATTTTTCAACTACTAATTTGCATTGTCTCGACAGCAAATCGCTGTCGGGAAAACGGCGGTCTCGTCTATTTGATTGAAACTTAAAAATTTTTCGGGTTTTCGAGATTTGTGAACAGCCTTTAGAGGACTCTTTTGATAGGGAACATTGATTGATATTCGTTTCGCCACGGAACCGTATCGATCGGTTGCGAATAGCTTTGCACTTACCCAGTCCAGCGGTGCTATTTCGTAAAAATCTCACCGTGAAAGCTTAGGTGAAGTGAGCGTGGAGTGAGCTGTCAATTCCTAGCAAAAACAAACTCACTTCACCTAAGTTTTCACGGTGAGATTTTTACAGAATCGACCGGCAGTACTTACGTCTTTTTAAGATACCTAGCATTGTGGGTTGAGTATACCTAATGGTATTCCTTCCTACTAGTATTTCTGCTTACTCCCAGGAGGTAAGAATGCCTATGCGATGAGTAAGGTCGCGAGGGCAACGTCCAACGGGGTTGAACTCGCGACCTCTCTCTCGGTAGCCAGTCCATGCACGTTTTAACCGTTGGGCTATTGTCATTTTGTATTTGTTTATATTATATTAGTGGCCCCTAACAAAAGAAAACATAAAAAAGATTAGAAACATGGCAACACAACATGGAAAAGAGCATGCTAAATACAAAGAAAAAAGACAAAGTAAATCTAAGTGTTTGTGAATGTTTTAAGAAGGAAAACAAAAGTAGCAGACACAAATAAAAAACTAAAGTGGAAGTGGGCAGGTCATGTCATCAGGGGTAAAAACGAAAGTTGGGCCAGAGATGTGACGGAATGGTATCCGAGAGAAGGAAAGAGGAAGAGAGGAAGACCATTTCAAAGATGGGAAGAAGACCTGAAAACTACTGCGGGAGAAAAACTCACGATCGTGAGCTATGGAAAAGCCTGGGGGAGGCCTATGCTAAAGAGCAAAGCAATCTCGAGATTTCTAAACTTTTAATTTAAATATATTGTTAAACTAGTTTGTAAGATTGCTAATAAAGGCTATTTGAATTTGAATTATATTAGTAACATTGCGACTAGGGCTACAAACCAAAATAAACACAGCCATTTTACTAGGAGACTGTTTGAACTATATGTATCTATGTAGATTGGAAAAAGGTGTATTCTTTGTACGGCTAAAAACAATTAATTAGGGGTGGCACTCCCCATAAATGTAGCCGCGAGGATGAAAAAGAAAATTCAATGAAGCGTGTGGGGTATTTTTGGATAAGTATAATTAAAAGGTGTTACTTTACTAGTCAAATCAAAAGTTTTTGAGGTATTTTCGATTACAACCGCAGAAATAACTTGTTTTGCATAGTTTAATACAAACTTAGGGCGAATTTTACCAATAAGACTGAATGCGATCAGCACATCTAAACCGCGTTTAACAGCTGTCAGATGGCTGTCAGTGTCAGTCAATCATAGAAATGTAAAATATATCTATGGCGTCTATATTATAATACATATTTTTTTATATGACATGTATGTTTAGGTTAAGGATCTATGGGCCTGCGCGTCGCCTGAAATAAATAAATATTAAAGTAATGATGACACCTGTTTTTTTTACATTTCTATGGATGACACTGACGTATCTTGAACGCGGTTTATATGTTCTGATCGCATTTAGTTTCCTTGGGTGAAATTCGCCCTTAAGGGGCTTACAGGACCTAAACGCAAAAAACGCAAGTTTTAGAAACAATAAAAGTACTTATATGATCGACTACAGTAAACAAAATCAGAAAAATATATGATATTCTTCAGGATATATGCTAGGTAGATAGTGTGATGAAAACATAATACAAAAAATTTGATATGATAGAAAAAAATCATTAAGATACCCCTAAAAACTTTCTTTTTGCAATTAAAACCATACTAATATACAATCATCAATCGTTATGATTTTTGTCAGATTATTCTACAATCAACTTATTAAAGAAAGTGTTTTAATTTTTTAGTTCAAACAATAGATTTATTGTAAATAGATAATTGCTTCATATTTTGCAATAAATTACTAGCGTTGTGTTGTGTGTGTGTCATCGCATCGCGCTTCTCTTACTTTTCTACCGCGCTTTAGGTCATGTAGTCGCCTTAAGACTGGTGAAGTGGTGACACATTAGCGTTTTTACACCTGCTAAGTCTCGGTTGCGTGCGTTGCCATGCGAAGTCTACTCAGTTGAATCAAGCCGTCCATGCATTAATCACGCGATGTGAATCTAATCTTAGTACTCAGCAAAGATAAAGGCACACAAACCAAGCAATATCCTCGTATTTGTGCGTCCAAAGCAACATAGGTACCTATTTGTCGTTCTCAGTCCGTTATTAGACCTCGTAATTGCAATTTACCGAGAATTGTTGTCAAAAACGATAAAACCAATAAGAGTTCGACTATACAGCCGGTCGATTCTGTAAAAATCTCACCGTGAAAACTTAGGGAGAAGTGAGCGTGGAGTGAGCTGTCAATAGTGTCAATTCCTAGCAAAAACTCACTTCACCTAAGTTTTCACGGTGAGATTTTAACAGAATCGACCGGCAGGTACTTACATCATATTTCTCGCCATAAATATTCCTTTCCACGGGATGTCTAGTCCTAATTCTGAAACCAGACCCGCAGTTGCCTTCAACCAAGGTGCAGGTAGACCAGGCACCCCATTCGCCGATGGAACACCTTCCATTACCTCCTAGGGCCTGCTTTACTTCTCCTAGTACTGGTTCTTCAGGCTCGCTGGAAGGTAAAATAGATGCATGACGATTGACGTAGGGGTTCAGAAATTGTTTTTGATTCGATTTGATTTTTGTTTGGCCTGTATGTAAGTATGGTGGGGGATTTCTTCCTAAATAATGATGCCCATCGTCATTTGCCGTTCATCATCATCATCACTTCAGCCGATAAACGTCCACTGCTGGACATAAGCCTCCCCCAACCACCTCCACTTCGACAGGTCTTCTTCTGTCTGGTTCTTCACAAGGTCATCGGTCCACCTTGTGCGAGGCCTTCCAACGTTACGTCTACAGGTACGCGGATCATTTGCCTTTACCCAGCTATATTGTCGGCTTCCAGTCTAACCGGATGCAGCTGAATACCAGTATTTTACAAGGAGTGACTGCCTATCTGCCCTCCACAACCCAATTACTGAGTAATACGATACCGCTTGGTAAGACTGGTTGTCAGACTTTCGGGCTCCTGACTACCTCGTAACGACTGTCAAAGATCCACGAATGACAGCCGGGACCAACGACTTTAACGTGCTTTCCGAGACACGGAGGGGTCTCGGTATGTAAAGATGGCCACCCATCCACAGACCAACCGCGGCAAGCGTAGCTTAACCTAATCGATCGACCTGTGCGGCTTTTATTATTTAGCCACGGGCCCCAACAGTTTTACATTGATCGTATTTTTTTTTAATCAACATTTTAAAAACATACATCCATATTCCATACATACATACTATGTACATACTTACGCCTTCTTCCCAAGGGGCTATGCAGAAACTAGAGAACGTCCTGGCACTGGCATAAAGCCCATTTAAAAATAAGTCAGGACATTTTACTTTATAATCTTTCTTTTTCAGCAATCATTTAACATTTTTTATTTAGGTATAAGTACCAATAAAATCATTATTTCGAAAATAAGGACATGTCCGGACGGATGGAAGCTCCAGCATAGCTATTCCACAACCACTCGTTAAGCTTAAACAGACACAAGAACGAAGTGTATTCGCCTTAATAGAGACAATAAGAAAAGTGCCATTGGACACATTCTTACTAAAGACAATTTTTAATAGTTTAGGTTATAATTAAATTACTTATTAGTCTATCTAAAAGGCTAGATTGTAATAAGATAAGGGTCCATCCATTGTTGAACACTAGGACAAGGGAAAAAAAAAACAACTTGATACGCTTCCTTACCGTATCAATGTTATCGTGGGAGTCCTCTAAACGTTGTTCACAACTTTCGCAAGTCCAAAACCCGAAAATGTTGTCAGTTGATGGGCTGATATTTCCATCGCCAGATAGCTTTTATTCGAAGAATAAAATTGACGTTTGACAGTTTTTGTATGAAAGAACTGTCAAAATTTCAAAATTGTTCCTCGACTAACGTTATCAGATGATTGAAAATAAACGACGGCTATTCATCCGACAGCTGTTTGGTGTCGGGGACAAGGCAACTCAGGGTATCGAAATGTATAATTTTCAATGCGGTTGGTTGTGCATAGCTACAGCTAGCTATGCAGATGTGATAAGATCATCATCTGCAGCCTTTTCCCAACTATGTTGGGGTCAGCTTCCAGTCCAACCGGATGCAGCTGAATACCAGTATTTTACATGGAGCGACTGCCTATCAGACCTCCACAACCCAGTTACTGGGTAATACGATAACCCTTGGTAAGACTGGTTGTCAAATTTTCGGACTTCTGACTACCCGTACAGTCGTTACGGGTAGTCAGAAGTCCGAAAATTTAATCCACGAATGACAGCCGGGACCAACGGCTTAACGTGCTTTCCGAGGCACGGAGGGGTCTCGGTATGTAAAGATGGTCACCCATCCACAGACCAACCGCGGCAAGCGTAGCGTAACCTGATCGATCGACCTGTGCGGCTGTGTGATAAGATCTCAATAATAAAAGCCTTAATTCACTTACTCTTCCGATTCTTCTTTTTCGGCCAGTTGTTCAGCTTCTTCTTTGGCTAAAACATAAAACTCAGTTTAGTTTTGAAATGTTAACTAAACTTTTTATCTACTTGTGGGTTCAATACAAATCGGTAAATAGCTTACAAAATTCCTTTATATCCCCATTGAAGAAATTTTTTAACCCATAGAATATAGGCAAGGTATGTTTAGGTATGTACCGTCAAACGGGGTGAATAGGGATGCAGGGGTGAATCGGGACGAAACTTCAAAAGCGATGTTAACTTTTAACATTGAAATAATATAGTTTGTTGCCAAAAAGGAGTCTAATGTGTTTATTGTATCATAATTAACGATTAAGTGTCCTTTTCGGCAACAAACTGTATTATTTCAACGCTAAAATCCATTTTAAAATTTTGTCCGTTGTAATACACTACAGAATTTCTATTCCGTGTTTTCTATTCCGTGACACTACATCATGACTACATCTATACTATACCTATACTACATATAAACTATAAATACACTACATTTATACTATACCTATATTATCTATACTATATTATACCTATGATCTATACTAATAATAAAGCTCAAGTCAAGAGTTTGAACATGCCAATCTCTGGTCGGATTTGTTTTTTTTTTGGATTTGATAGTCCAATCCTTGAGGAAGGATGGCTATAGGCTATTCAACATCACGCTAAGACTCTTAGGAGCCGTGCAAAAAGAAAAAAGTAAGAATGAACGCTAAGTGAATTTAGCGCGGGCAGGCGATGCAATGCGACGGGGTGGTTCGGGGGAGCAAGACATTCCACGCGAAAGAAGTGGTGGGCACGGGCAGAAGCTTGTGCTAAACAATTCCTCCAGCGTGCAGCGTAACCTAAGCAGCCACTAGCGAGCCCTGTTATCTAAGTTGCAGAAGCTATTCTTCTGTTCTATTAGCAATTTCTCAGGTTAGGTTAGCAATTGTTAGAGAGTAACCGAGACTGCTGCTGACCGATGACCGTTTTGCGCGGATGTGACGCATATTTCCCTCCAACTTGTTCTCTTTTGTGTTTTTGTTCTTTGTCTGTGTCATGTTTTCTGCAAATAAGCGTATTTTCTTTCTCTTTCTTTCTAATCGAGGATCGAGTTGGCCTATGTCTAGCGAGGCCTTTGTAAGGGACTCACCAGCAGCATCCTCACTGCACTCCGCCCCTATCAGCGGGAACACGTCCAGTCTCCTGACCCTCAGCTTGGCGAAGGGCTGCAGATCGTTCAGGTTCATCTGGTAGAACGGTGAGGCTTCGTTGAAGGAGCCTACTTCTACTCTCTCTACGTTGTCTCTGGGTGTCGAGACTGTTGGCTGAGACTGGAAGAAGGGAATTGATTATTATTCTGGGTTTTACTAGCTTTTTGCCCTGGCTGTCATTCCTAGATCTTTGACAGTCGTTACGGTTAGTGCAGGTTATAAGTCTGAAATTCACCAGTCTTACCAATACGGGTATCCTGTTACAGTTTTGCATTAACTAGGTTATGGAGGTCAGATAGGCAGTCGCTCTATGTGAAGTACTGGTATTCAGCTGCATCCGGTTAGACTGAAAGCCGACCCTAATATAGTTGGGAAAAGGTCGGGCAGATGATGATAGTAGCTATTGCCCTCGGTTTCATTCGCTTCTTAGAGACTTTTTTTTTTATTTTTTGAAATTGCAAGACTGACGTTTGGAAGAATGTATAGTATAATAATTATTGAACAGTTAGGCCAGCCGCCAGTCGTAATATACTTTCATGAACTAAATATTTTTTCGACACGAGGGGCACCCTAATTGCGTAACACACACTCACTATCAATGTCAATCTGAATGATTTTGAAGGATATTGCTAATCCATTGCTTCATGTGTTTCAAAAAAATCTGCTGAACAACGTAAATAACGCAGTGAATATTGTTGAGCTGTCAAAATAAAACCCATTGATACTGTAGCGGTATCTACAACGCCACATGCGAACAACGCGTCCTACTGACGTCACGCAATGCCTGCATCGCGCAAGCAGAGTTTACCGCGCAACTAGCATAGATAGATACAACGGCCCGACATGAATCATCGGGCAGTTGCCCGCCAGACACAGCACCCGTCTGGTCGGAGGATCCTCCCTTTTCTATAGAGTATGAGTGAACTTTACACCCTGTTCCTAATACCTCTATACTACCATTAGTGTGTTACGCTATTACCCTGTTGGACCCTATATCCACGACCTCTGGCGCACCACCACCACCACCACCATGCAGCTCTGACAACTTACAGAGATACTGCGTGTGGTTTTTCAAAACTTAACCACTGAGCAGACTATTAGACCTACGAGGTTGTCAAGTCTGTATGATAACAATTTATCAGCTAGGAGAAAGTTCACAGTTACCTCATAAGAGATCCCATCCATCGTGCCAGCATCCCAGGGATACAGAGGAATCTCTTCATCTTCAAGCCAGCCACCATCAGTACACAGTTCAAACAACGACGTCCCAAGGAACCAGTCAGGCGAGGGTCTCATCCCCACTGCTATGGAGAACAGGTGGTGGAACCTATCGACCCTGAAGAGAGCATGGGATGGTTCTGCCATGTATGGGTGGTGACGTCTCTTGCCTCTGATCAGGGTTCTGGTGCCCGTTCTTTCGGCCATCTTTAATGGAACAGGAGTTCGTTAAGAAAGTTAGAAAAAAATTATTGTCACAGAAATACGTGCATATAAAAAAAACCGGCCAAGCGCGAGTCGGACTCGCACACGAAGAGTTTCGTACTACAAGGCAAAAAACGCCGAAAAAAAAGTCGCTTCTTGTATGGAGATCACCTTTAATTTTTTACTTTTTTTTATTATTATTTGTTGTTATAGCGGCAATAGAAATTCACACTGTGAAATTTCAACTGTTTACCTATTACGGTTCATGAAATACAGGCCGCTGACAGAAAGATGGACGGATAGCGGAGGCTTAGGTCCCGGTGGTACCCTTTGGGTACGGAACCCTAAAAGGATAAGTTAATGATAGATCAACTTTTTTCGGTCACAGTACCTTTTTTTTTTTTATTTATTTATTTTTACAGAAAGCTTACAGACTAATAACATAATTAAAATCATTCATAGGCAAGAAAATTTGCTAATTACAAGCTTCCACATATATATAACCTAAATGGTATATCGCACAAGATTCAAATTTTCACGAAAAATAGAATATTTTTGTCTCTTTCACATGATAGAAAAATCTGTACTTTAGCACAACTGACCTTCAAACGGCACGCGATGGCGCATGGGCATACAAGGGGGATCGCACAAGATAGGGAGGTTTAGACGGAAACGGGGAAGTCTTTGCCCAGCAGTGAGACACAATTTAGGGTAAAAAAGACTGAAGTCTTTTTTTGTTTTTTTTTGTTTTGGTATTCCATAAAATGCATGAATTGCATAGCTCACCGTATAACTTACTTTCTTCATTTTTGTTTAGTGAGTGACTAATGTCAAAGTCAATCTCATTTAATATTCAAAGACCTTCGCTGCTTTATACATCAATCAAAATGCGTTGAAATTAAATTACATAATGAACGAATTGATGATCCGTAAAATATTTTAAATCTTCCTAAAGCTCCCGCAGACACGTGCGACACGACGACGACGTTGCGAGGTGATTCTGGGCCCTAATTCACGACCACTTGTTATGGGGCTTACATGACCTAAAGCGCGGTCACTGTCGGACTGCATAGAAAAGAAAGAGAAGCGCGATGTCACAACAACCCTGGTAACCTATGGCAAAATATGAAGCAATTTATTTAATTACAAAAAATCTATTATTTGGACTAAAAAATTAAAACACTAGTGTTTTAGTATGTTGCTTGTAGAATAATCTGACAAAAATCTGAATTATTGTATGTTTATTAGTAGTAGGGTTTTTATTTTATTTTTACAATTTTAAGAAAGCTTACAGACATTTACACGTAAATGGTAACGAAATAGTAAACAGAATTATTTTAAAAAGTTTATTGTAAAAAGAAAGGTTTTAGAGGTATCTTCATGATTTTTTTCTATCGTATCAAATTAGTTGTATTACCTATGTTTACAACACACTATCTACCTAGCATATATCCTGAAGAATATCATATATTTTCCTGATTTTGTTTACTGTAGTCGATCATGTACTTTTATTGTTTCTAAAACTTGCGTTTTTTGAGTTTAGGTCCTGTAATCCCCTTAACGATTCCTTACCTAATCGCGACATCTGCTAACAAAGCATTCTCTATGACACAATGGCGTGGCGCGTGATTTGAACTGTCAAAATACACACGTTGTCCGTACGATTGACATTTGTACGATGTCGTGATATTACGTCCATGGTCGTGATTAACTAAGGAAATGACGTGGTTTCGAAGTAAGGAATTGTCTTTTAAGTGGTCTTAAGTGAATTATGGCCTTGGTGTGAGAACAATTTCCACGAAGCTTTCATAGAAATTGTTCTACTAGTCGCGCCTGTCTGCATGAGCCTTAAAACCTTTCAGACTATAAATTAATAGGATTACTTGATGATAAAGAGGCTCAACCTAAAAGGTAAGGTACTTGTTTAATTAGAAACTACTATTACTATGCCTTAAAATTAAGGTTTATGTATGTTTATCTGTTACCTCATAACTTCAAAAGTACTTATAATAATTTAACAAATGAGGTATCTTTAGAAGCTTCTTGACCGTCCGCTGGTTATAAGCTATGTGATGTCACACTAAATTCAATATGGCGCCCTCTAGAGGACATAAAGTGGTGCCTTATTGGGTATCAAATGAAAAGGCGTAATTAGCATATTTCAAAAATATTACTGAAATAAACCCCAAAATAATTAAATTGAAATAAATTTGAAAACTAAAATCGCCCACTGAAACTAATTAAACTAATTTTTTAATTATTGTGCATTCACAAGCCTATTACCATACACATACCTGAGAAATGATCTCCCTTTCCATCACAGTGCTGTCTGCGGTTTCAGCCAGCGCCTTCAAACCATCACTGGCATTGATACCTTGCTGCCATAGCGAGTAGTTGCGCGAGTGAGAGCAGCCTACCATGTGGCTGTACCCATTGTCATCAGGCTTGGTGGGGTAGAGGCGCGGGTGGGCCACGCGAGACCATTTGCCGTAGAATATCACCTGTAACGATTGGTCATCATCATCTGCCTAGCCTTTTCTCAACATAGTTGGGAAAAGGCTAGGCAGATGATGATGTCGACTTCCAGTCTAACCGGATGCAGCTGAATACCAGTATTTTACATGGAGCGATTGCCTATCTGACCTCCACTACCCAGTTATGGGTAATACGATAACCCTTGGTAAGACTGGTTGTCAGACTTTCGGGCTTAACTACCCGTAACGACTGTCAAAGATCCGCGAATGACAGCCTGACCAACGGCTTAACGTACTTTCCGAGGCACGGAGGGGTCACGGTATGTAAAGATGGTCACCCATCCACAGACCAACCCTGGCAAGCGTAGCTTAACCTGATCGATCGACCTGTGCGGCTGTTATTATTTAGCCACGGGCCCCTGTAACGATTAAAGGCGTGTGTTGAAAAGTAAGTGGATAAAGGAGCTTGAAAGAGTTTTACAGGATTTTAGGATACCTACAGTCCGGCCGTTGAGAATCATACGTTCTTAACACCCATCAGTTCCATACGAACGAATAGGTACGTATTTTGCGAATTTGATCTTTATTAGTTACTAGAATAGGGGTGGCCTAGTGAGCAGTGGTGGCCCAGTGTATTATTTCATCACCACTGCTCTCAAAACGGTGAAGGAAAACATCGTGAGGAAACCGGCATGATTTAGAACCAAAAATTCGAAGACATGTGACATCTACCAACCCGCACTGGGCCCGCGTGGTGGATTACAGCTCACTCCCTCTCGAAGAGAGGTATTTCTGTCCCAGCAGTGGCAACATTAAAGGCTGATTATGTACAGTCAACAAAAGAGATAAGTATGCAGGGTCGTCGGATATAGTTGAAGTTTAGTAAGAAACCGATGGATGTTCTCGAATAAAATTTTATTTTATTAATAGAAAACAAACAAGTCATTTATCAAATTAAATTTCAGTGGACAGCATCCATCGGTTTCTTACTAAACTTCAACTACATTCGACGATCCTGCATACTTATTATTATTTATAACCTGGGGAAGGGCGGAGCATCCTAACAAAAGGAAACTAATTGCTTAAATTAATTCTCCCCATTTTAACTAGAATAAGTTATTTAAGATGATGCAATAAACACTTTTTTTTTTTGTTGACTGTACATAGTTACTAGAATGGTCGCACTGACAGGTGTCAGGACTGTCAGGGACGCATTCTCTCGACGACCAGCCTGTAAGTCCACATCTATTAGCCATGCATGACGTATAAATGACATTTAATGCTCACCATATTTTGACAGGCGCCAATTTAGAGACCAGCCGGTCGATTCTGTAAAAATCTCACCGTGAAAACTTAGGTGAAGTGAGTTTTTGTTTTTGCTAGGAATTGACACTATTGACAGCTCACTCCACGCTCACTTCACCTAAGTTTTCACGGTGAAATTTTTACAGAATAGCTCCGCTGTACCCCGAATTGCGTACGTAACACATTATCAATCGGAATCGGTTTCATTTTGACAGTACAACAACATTAATTGCGTTATTTACGTGTTGAGCAGACAGATTTTTATTAGGGTGCTGATGACTTCCTTTTTTGTGCTCATTAGAGTAAGCAGAGAAAATCGTTAGTGGTCTCACATTTATCTAAAGAAAAACTACACTGATACCTTTGAACAGGTTTTTATGCTAACAACTTATCAATATTTGGCGACAAATCTGAGGAAAATATGCTTTTCTGTTGGCTAATTAAGAATGGGTTAATAAGAAGCGAAATACTTTTTTGACCTGGTTTGAAGTCCTGAAATCTGTTCGAAAATGATTTATCGCCAGCTGCAGCGACAGCAGCTTTTGGCGGGCCAATTCAAAGGCGTTGCTGGGCCTCATGGCGGCTTTTGGACCTGGGGTTGAGCAGCCTCGTTTTAGACTATGGTCTTCCTCACCTCATACCTCGCTTCGCTGCAGAGATTGCAGTACGATGATGCCGGGAAAGGTGGACTATCCAGTGCTTTTTCTGTGTTCTTTTGAAGCACCACAGTCAGGTTTTCTCCTGTATACCATGCCTCTACGTTTTCCGCCACCATGGCGCGGATCCGAACTGTCTGATTCTTAGTACTCTGCTTTGGAGACACCCAATGGATCTGGTGGAGTTGGAAAGGTAGTTTTGAATTAATTTATTTATTAAACAACAAGCGGTGTGTCAAATGGGATTTCCCATTGGCAAGAATGACGAACTTTTATACAAACTTAGAACACCTAGGTTGGATTTAGTGTCGGCAGATGGTGAGCGCGTACGGTAGGCGCTGATTCAGCCCCGGATACCGATTTTTTTCGAGGCGGGGCTAAAATTCCTTCTGCCGGCCCCTGCCACGCCAATCCTTTAGGTGCTTGTAGTTAGCCACGTTTGACTACCTATGCCTACGCTAATCACGTAGGGTACACTGAGGTAATCCTCAGCGCGCCACCCGCAGAGAAAGATAATACTCAGGTGCTGCGCGTCTCATTCATCGCCTAGTTGCGTTGCGCTGGGTGGTGCACTTGTCTGCAACGCTTGAATTTGCTGGCCCCTGAAGTTGGCGCCCGGAGCACGGGCCACGGTTGCCCCCCCCCCCCCTAGATCTGAGCCTGTGCTGATTATCGGTCGTGACCAAGCGTTTAGTGCTTAGCTGACGGCATACCGAGGACTCACAAGAGAGGTCACAAGAGAGCGTATTTATCTCAGGAAGCGACGCGCGATTTATGGTTACCATAAGTACCTAAAGTGCGTGACGCTTCGTAAAGTACTACAATGGTCGGGTACTTTAATAAAAAGTACGTACCTCTACACTAGTCTTATCAGAGTTATCAGCATTTTCCACAGAGCTGGAACATCTCTCACTGTACCGCGACTTGTCTTGGTCCAATGTCTTCAAAGTACCAACATCAATGTTCTTATGACTAAACTCGAAAACATTATTGTCCACATCTGGATCTTCAGCAGTTATCATGAACCAACGGAACGGCTTATCAGGAACCGTCGTGTGTATAGTTACTATGAAAAAAATTTAAAATAAGCTATAGCATATACAAGGTGGAGACGATACAGTACGACAATAAATTTAACTGCGTATACACCGTGTTCCGGACGATATACATGAACTTCGACCAGATGTTCAGTTTAGACCATGGAAATAAGCATTTTTCATTATGTACACATTAGTGAATTCTTATTTTTTGTTAATTTTCATACAAACTAAATACCTTGACGGTAATCACCCGATATGCATGCCTCTTTATCCGAATTGGCAACGACGCGCGACGTATGTTCATTCATAAGATTTGGCGGGCTGAAACTTGTCAAAATTTTAAGACCCTTTCTTACTGCATAGCTCAATTAAATTTCATTAGGGGCTGATTTTTCAATCGACAGATAATTTTTATTCGTAGAATAAAACTGACGTCTGACAGTTTTTGTATGAAAGAATTGTCAAAATTTCTAAATTATTCCTCGAATAAAGTTATCAGATGATTGAAAAATCAGACCTAAATGAAATTACAAATTAATATCTTTGTAACCAAGCCTTTTAAAGAACTACTTCTTTTGTTAGATTTAATTTGTAAAAGCTATAGAAGCGTTTGACAAAGTTTATGGATAACGTGAAGAACACGGTGTATTATATATCTAATGCCGTTCCCAGTCTGCATACGAAAAATCAATCAAATATATCCAATAGATAAGTCACTATATCCTAGTCAAAGGTTGCCAAAACCCATAGTCCGCCGTCACTACAATTTAGTTTGTTTGATAATTCCAAAATACTCGCATTAGTATTGCCAGTATTTTCATTTATTGTCGTATTGTTGTCTCCACGTTGTAGTTTCGTTGCCGTACTTAGCGCCTGACCAATTAGTTGCGGCAACATTGATAATAGACGAAAACTGCTCATAAAAAAATGTAAGGTGTTATTTTTGTTTACCTGTGCTTTCTGCTCCATTTCGGCTTTATGGTCTTAATGTTCTATCAGTTTATGGTTTAAATCTGTTTAAATTTTTACTATTAAGAATATTAGTGAGATTTGAACCCATTCAAACACCTAAAAAGGATATAAAAAAATACTTACAAACATATGTTTGGTCTGGTGTGTAGAAGTTTGAATTTTCAGAGGGATTTTGTATATCTAATCGATAAATGCCGTTATTTTTAGAAGGCTCCTTCACGGTAGCTTGCGGGGGCATTTGGTCGCATCTGCCTGGCTGCCCTTCTACAAACCAAGCTGATGCTAACAGCAGTATAAAATATATTAACCTGAAAACGAAGAAAGTTAATAACTAAAATGGTTACACAATACATCGGTGTTGATTTTTTTTGGTTGTATTATAGCCAGAGTCACACGTCATTACCAAGCGATGTAATTAAAGCCCTTGCGTGTAACCCGCGGAACAATAAGACGCTTACATCGAAATCTCGTCTGTCAAAATACAAGATAAGTGGAAACAGATGAACCTACGAGTACGTACTTACATACATAGGTATGTATATTTCGTTTGCGATTTAGTTTCCGAACATGTAAACAAATATGTATGTGTTTTTGAAAAAACCAAACATGTAGTTCAGTTTCCACTACCACTTCGAACAATTTAATATCTTTTCTATAGAACTAGTCGTCCTGAAATTAACCGAATTGACATTTCCATAAAGTTGATATTCGTTTAAATGGAAGAAACACAAATTAGTAACAAAGATTTCAATAGACTTTATGTACTCGTAGAATGATTTGTACCCACATAGGCAGTTAAAATCATAACCCTCCATTGCCTTATTAAGTCCTGTTCTTAACAATAAACATTGTTTGATTATTTATGTAAGTACTAGCTGCGCCTCGCGGTTTTACCCGCATAAGATTCGATCCCGTGGGAATATCGGGATAAAAAGTAGCTTATATGTAAAAAGTAGCCGTTTGAGCTTGAAGAAGTAACAAACATATAAACACACCCCCACCCCCACACACACACACACTCACAAACTTTCGCCTTTATAATATTACTGTGATTGGTAAAGAATAATCTACTCTACTACTCTACTAATTTCCCTAAATCACGGACGTAAAATAAAACTCGCGAACTATCTAATTGAAAACAATCTTCAGAGATTGTTTACAAAGTCTTATTAACTCCTAATAACTTGGAAGCCTCTTCAAAGTCATATTCGCTTACTAAATTAATATAAGTTTCTTCATTATCAAATTCTATCAATAATTTGGGTCATGTTGGAGTAAAACACACGAGTATACGTACATTGTGATTAAACAAATTCCAGGTATCCAGAAGTTGGGACATTAGCGTTCATTACAGCTTCACAACTTGGAGTTTCACTACCTCGAACCACTTTTGTTGAAACTGCAGGTCTTATAAACATAGGTATTTGTTAGAGTTAGAACAAATTCGTGCAAATTCAATCGAATAGGTTAACGCCGTCAACTGAAAGCGGTATACTCAAAATAAATCCAAGAGCCGTGTGGTTGGAACCGTGCCAAGGAAGAAATACGGCATATTTCTTTCGGATGCGTTCGGAGTGGTCTGCGGATGTTTGGCTAACTTTGTTGTAACTGGGTTTCGGTCACTGTGTACACTTTATTACGGTCTGTTTTGCTAGAAATTTATTCCAGTTTATTGTAGACAGCGCGTCATATGATTTAAGTTCTGGATATTGTTGAAAGGAAGCGAAAAACAGACCACGGGAATCATTTGAATGGCAACACTGTTAAAAGTTTATAGTACAGATAAGTAGGTTAGTAGGTATAATTTAATTACTTAACTTTATCCATACTAATATTGTAAATTCGATACGTTTGTTACTTCTTCACACTCAAACTGTTGGCCAATTTTGATACAATTTTGTACGGAGGTAGCTGGATTAACATTTACCTAGGCTACTTTTTATCCCGATATTCTCACGGGATGGACATTTATGCGGGTGAAACCGCGGGCGCAGCTAGTAATAAATAAATGAGGACCATTTGCGGCTTCATTTTAAAATCTAGGTAATCTCTGTAATGGAATTTTTTTCTCAATTTATTTTATCTCTTTAAATCTCATTTAAAAGAAGATTTATAACCGCGAGTAATCGCTATATACTTAAGTTGTTCTTTTGCAATTCATTGCTGTAAGTTTTCTAGCAGGCGTTAAAATTTTAATCAGTGGTTTATCATGCTATAATAAATTTAAGTACCGTGGGAAACTATTCCGATCCTTGAAGCGTTTTATGGGTATAGTAAACAGGTATGAGAAGTTTTAATCACGTAGACTACCTACCTATACCTACAAATAGATACGTGTACGTGTGCGTGTGTCGTGTTACGTGTGTGTGTGGGGGTGTGTGTATGTGTGTACGTGTACGTGTGTGTATAATTTTTTTAGTAGGTTTTAATAAAGCTAGTGTTTTGTTTAAACTGTGCGTTTTCTTATATGATTAACTGTTGATATTTTGCTGATATATTGTCTACTCGGCTGCACGCAGCTTAGTAGGTAATCTATGAAAGAAGAAAGAAGATTTTAATTGTATAATAAAAAATCAATAAAAGTAACTCAATACGTATTCACAATGAACATCAGTGCTCTCAAGACAATATGAGTAAGTGCTCACACACACGAGCGACACGCGTCGACGACGTCGACGAGTGTCGATGGCTGCTGTCAACAACATGCCACTCTTGTATTTGAATAGGCTATTTGACTGGTTTCTGATAAACATCTCAGATTATTTAATGGTGTCTAACGAGCCCACAAAAACCTATTACTTCAAATTGCATAATGTATTTCTTTTAGAAAATAGTAAATAAAAATGTACTGTTTAAATAAGCCGCCAAAACGCTATCTTTAACAATATGGCGTCGTGACGTCACAATACACGTAAACAAACGTTGAAACGGTCGAGGTACTAGACAAAAGTCATCTGTTCTGTCAACGATAGACAGAAATTGACTATATCATGACGTCATCATAAGTTCAGCCAATCCAGACCGTTTTCGATTACGTGGCGCCAGATTTAAAAAGATGAAGTTTTTTCGGGATTTTTTTAATAAATAATACATTGTTTTGTAGTAAAATTAATGCAAATCGATTTTAAAAGCGATAATCTATACGAGTGTCAATAATTATGACCTTATTTTTTACATTGTCAAATAGCCTATTCCGTACTCATGCACACTAATTTTATTATAACCATTGTTGTGTTCTTATTTTCTTGAATGTAATGAAAATCCGAATCCGCCTCCAACAGTAAAGCCGCGTATTCACACGCAAAATAATCATCCTCATGAAATCTAAATGCGCCGGAGAGCCTTCGTGTAGCTTCTCCGAAGAAAGCACTGGCGGCCATTGAAAACGGAGTGCAACGCTTTTCAAGTGGAAAGTCGCTCTCTACACTTACACTGTAGTGGACGGGACATATTTTAATGACTGTGTCGCGTGGAATAATAAATATGTATATTTGTGCTGTGTACTTTGGAAGGCAAGCGTAGGTACCTTAGCTGCAATGGGCCTTATGACAGCGGTATATAATACTACTAGCTGCGCCCCGCGTAAGTGTCGATCCCGTGGGAATATCGGGATAAAAAGTAGCCTATATGTTAATCCAGGGTGTCAGCTACCTCCATACGAAATTTCATCAAAATTGGTCCAGCCGTTTGACCGTGAAGAAGTAACAAACATATAAACACACCCCCACACACACCCTCACACACACACACACTCAAAAACTTTCGCCTTTATAATATTAGTGTGACTAGCTTCTGCCCGCGACTTCGTCCGCGTGAAATTTCACCCTCCCCCCATTCACCCTCTTAGGGGTGGAATTTGGAAAAACCCTTTCTTAACGGATACCTACTCTTCGCAAAGAACACACCCTCTAAATTTCATGTCTCTAGGACCAGTGGTTTAGGCTGTGCGTTGATATATCAGTCAGTCAGGACTTTGAATTTATTTTTATTTATTTTACCATTTATGTACACACAATATAAACAGATACCGGATTCGGGTAGTGACCGCCGAAGGGTACAGACGTGTCGTGTCCAGCCTCTGTTTATACTTGACGCAACGTGCGTAGCAGATGGCTCTAACTAAACTGGCGTAACGGTGTTTCGCGTGTTGTTTTTTGTGGGTGCAAATTAAAACGCCTTAAAACGGTGGCAAAGTGGAATACGTGTGTTCCTGATATACAAGTCCGAGACCTAGACCGTCCAGCCGAGGATCTTGGTGACGTCGAGAGACCTTAGCGGGCCAATTTGGTGAGATCTTTCCGTATATTTATTTTCAGGGCTCTCCATTAGAAGCTGTATCCGGCTGCGCCTTATTTTCCTAATTTGGGCTGTTGAAGCCACGCGCGAATTAAACATCATTGTAAGCTAATAGGCTCTAGGGAAATGTACTCATATTATATCTAGGAGCGAGGGATAAACTAGTACACTATACTATTCTAGCCTAAAATACGGTATCGCTCTAGAATTCGTACTCAACGCTTTTCTTCATTTAACATAGTACTAAATTACCAAAACTGCTTTGAACAAGCTATATATTTCCTAGCCTGTAAGTCAAGTTTTGTACACGTGCGCGACTCGAAGTGGAAAAAGGTTAAGCTAAGTAACAAAAATAGCAAAGCTCATAAATCTGAGGCGTCCCCTGTCAGCTTTATTGTTTCTCAAAAAGCCACACGGCACATGTTCGCTGAGAAAGTCTTGCAATACCATATAAACAAAAGGCTTTTGTCTTTAAAAATGGGCATAATTGTGCGTATGACAAAAGACGGCAATTGCCTATTTAGGGCTATAGCCCATCAAATAAATAATGTAATGGGTTTAACTTTCGATCACGTGTCTGTCCGCAAGGACCTCGCCTCATATGTTCTGGAACATCGAAATGACGACAGAATTCGCCTAGCACTTTTAAATAATATACAAGAATTTTTCCCTAACAGCAATCTCTCCCAGGAACAAAGGATAACAAAATACATAACCATGCAGTTTAACAAGTCCTTCTGGGGAGGAGAGGACATCTTAATCGCCGCGTCCGAGTTCTATCTTGTAAATCTGCACGTACACACGGATACAAGACACACACTAGTGTATTCACCTACCGGCGAACCAGTACCCGGCAACATACACATCCGCTACAAGGACCAGCACTATGATAGCTGGGTCATGACTGAAGACGAGCACCACAACAGCAACCCGATAGACCTTATGCAAAAATCAAACAAAGTCAAAATAACACAGCATAATAAACCTATAACTAACCAGTACAATGCACGGGATAAGCAAGGTCAACCCACAATACCCCAGTCTCAAACGAACAGCCCTCAATTAGCTAGCGTTGGAACACAGTATGAACAACAAACATCAATGAATACACAGGTATCAGATGTAGTCGCAGATGCTACTGGGTTCACAATACTTAGAAACCAGCCGACTACCGCAATAAAATATACTTGCTCAGAATTGCGTATTGCAACCTGGAACGTCCGTGGGGCCTCAAAACCGGCCAAAAAAGATAAAATTGACGCTGAACTCTCAATTAGGGGCATTCATGCAGCCTGCATACAAGAAACAGGTATGAACTCTGGAACATACAACTCTACACACTACGAATGGCACCTCTATGGAACCTCAGGTAAAACACACCGGGGACTTGCAATTCTAATCAGAAAAGATGCCCAAATTGAACTAGTCAACAGAAAAAAGGATACAGACGCGATGTCAGCTACTCTTAAAGTTAACAGGGGAAACGACAAGCCTGCTCAACTGTACATAATCAACTCTCACATCAACAGTTGTACATCTAAAGCAAACAGATCCTTCACAGGCTTATTAAACTTGATCAAACAAAAACCAAGGAAATGTACCTTAATAATTCTTGGCGACTTCAACGCTCATATTGGTCGACATGATACAAAAAGTTTCCAACGCAAAGGACTGATCCACCAAAACCTACACCATGACTTTTTTAACTACAACGGGGAAATGTTAATGGATATAGCCAACAGGGAAAAACTGCAAATAGAAACTACAAAAGCGAGATCATCATGCAGGATAACATGGTCAAAGGGCACTCAGAAATCCCAATTGGATCACATTATAACGCCACATGCAACAGAGAAACTCTTCGAACTTATTAAAGGCGAATGGGCCGCTAAGGGCACTTCCGACCATAAAATAATCTGGGGTCGGCTAAGAACAAACCGAACTTCAAACAAAAAAGAAAACACCAAACACATTAATGCACAAGGACAACAGCAAGCCGCGAAGGAAACAACAATTGCGGCCAAGGACTTCAACTATAAACAGTGCTATTATCAATCCCTAAATAGTAAATTCACGAAAACAAAATACCAAGATTGTATAACAAAAAAACTAAAAGATATAGGAATCAACTCAATGGACAAAAACATCGAAATACCCTGGAATACCATAACGGAAGTATTAAAAGCGGCTGCCCAGGAAACTCTGATTCTTCAGCCAGTTCTCTCCAGGGATCATCGACTAGCTCTTGCTAAACTACAAAAAGCCAAATTCCTACAAAGAAGGCAACCGGATAACCCAAATAGGCACAACCTAGTAAAAGAATGTCAGGCAACACTTCAAAAGGTCAAATATCAGGAAGAGCAAAAAGCATGCAGGGCCTGTCTAAGTGGACTGGGGAAAAACCACCCCGCAAAACGCATGCAGATGCTATACTTTTTTTACAGTAGAAACAAACTTCAAGCAAAACGTCGAAAAAGATCCACTTATATACCGATGACCAAATGGGAGCAAATACTAAAAAAATCCGAGGGCCATCTTATACCAACAGTTAATATAAAAAATCCGATAACCGAAGTACAGTGTGACGGTCCCATTGCGGATGACGTAATGGGAATCATTAATAAAATGCGGAACGGGACAGCCCCCGGAACCGACCAAGTGGTAATCGAGCTTTACAAATCAATGCCAGAAATATTACAAGAAGCCGTCACCAAACACATGAACAAAGCTTGGACACAGAACGAAGCACCCGACGCGTGGCTGGAGACCGTACAAATACCAATTCCAAAAAATAATAACCCTAAAAATGCGAATGAATATCGCCGCATATCGGTTTGCAACACGGGTTACAGGATTTACGCCTCCTACGTACTTAAAAAACTAGACGAGACAATATCGGAACTGGGAAGCTATCAAGCGGCCTTTTTAAACAATAGATCAACAGACGACCATATGTTTACACTTAAAAGGGTCTTAGACGAAGAATGGCGGGCAGGTAAAAGAACTTATGTGCTTGCCCTCGACATAGAAAAGGCCTTTGACAATGTCGACCTTAATGCACTGAGGGATATCCTATTACAACGAACCAACAAATCGCTAACCAACAGGATAATCAAGGTATGCTTGAATGAACGAACATGCATCAAATGGTGTGGGCAGCAAAGCAGTTGGATTATTAAAGGTAAGGGAGTCAAACAAGGTTGCCCTCTGTCCCCTCGCCTGTTTACACTGGTCATCGACGAAGTCCTCAGAACCCTCGAAGAGGAAACCCAATTAATAAAACTCGACCAGGATCGCGAAATCTCACTCCCCCTAGTATTATCATTTGCGGACGACCTTATCTTCATTTCAGATGACCTAGAAAGGTTAGAAGGTATCCTATACCATATTAAACCCCTACTAGACAGTGTAGGCCTCCAAATAAATGAAACAAAAACAAAAATACTAATTAGGGACCCCATAACTACACAGATAACGACACACGTGACCCTTAATGGAATAAGTATACCGACATGTGACGAAATTAAATATCTAGGTACATACATAACATCTACATTAAGCAGAAAAAGCACTATTAAAAAACGTTGCGAACAGGCCATGAAAAACGCCAAATCATTACTACCATTCATAAATAACTCAAATATGGACTGGAAATTAGCCAGACTCATGTACCGAATGGTGATCGTACCGTGTATGATACATGGTCTGAAAGTATCGGCACTTACCAAAGCTAACAGGTCAAGACTCAGAAGATATGAGCGAGTTATCATGAGAGACTTGATTAACCACTCTAGGAATAAACCAAGACAAAAGAAAATGCATGAAATCTTAGACGGAAAAACAGTAACCAAACGCATCAAGAACCACCGGATGTGCTACCTCGCACATGTCTACAGGCGCCGCAAACCACATCTACTGCACGCAGCAATGCAGTACAAGGCCAAATCCAAGAAGGTCGGCCGACCTATTTACACATGGAACGACAATTTAAAACAGGACATGAAGTACTTCGACAAGGGAACCAATTTTTGGATGGATACAGCGGAAGATAGAAGTAAAATCAAGATCGCTGCTAGCGAGATTTACAAAAAACTGGAAACGGATAGTAGCGAAACCTCCGACGAAGACATTGAAAACAGCAACATTTAACACAACACAGCTGAGCAATGACATACAAAGGAACCGAGAAAGCAGAAGAAGCTCGCCAAAAGACGCACCGAGGAAGCTCGACCTGGACCAACCAAGCGGCAAGGTCGATAAAAGATGCCCATCCATAGATAATAATTACCCATCTCTCCACTAGTCCAATGCTTACTCTAGGATGCATATCCGGTAGGCTCTTAAATCCTTACCCATCCTACGGGCACGTCTTCCCTACCATTAACGCGCCCCCCGGTCTATTCCTTGATATGCAATGGTCGCTGTAGCACCATGAACATGAGGCTACAGGAGCTAGTGCGAATCTTGGGGTTCATTCGATTAATCGAGTCTGGTTTAACCACGCTGGGATCGGTGCAATTCATTCATTCATTCATTCATTTACCATTTATGTACACACAATATAAACAGATAAGAAAAAAACAGAACAGAAAAATAGGTACAAAGGTAATGCTTATTTCATGAGAAATCTTTTCCAGCATACCTGCGATAGGACAATAAATAGAGAGATGTAGAATTATTTTTTTTGTTAGCTTTTCCGAGGCTTCGGCAGCGTGGAGGTCGGAAAAATAATCCACGGCCAATCACAATTTGGATCATTTTGAAGGATATTGCTAATCCATTGCTTCATATTATGTTCGAAAAATACTACTCTACTATTAGGCCAGTGACGCGGGCGCATCACCACAGAACACATATACTCCTATCGGATTGATTTGTGATTTGTATTGTCAAATGTCAATCTCAAATTGTCAATGTCAAGTAATAAAATAATGTGTGTTGTCTTTGGTCCCTGGCCCTGACATCAAGCAAAATTGTCAACATTTTTTTAAGCTTGAGTACGAGGCATTTGATTACGTCGTGTGTGTATTTTTATCTTTTATTTTTTTTGTTTATTATTTTATTTTTTCTTTTTTTATATGCAATGTGCGTTTTGTTTGTGCAGAATAAACAGTTTTTCTTTCTTTCTTTTCTTTTCTTTCTTTCTACTCAACAACATAAATAACGTAAAGAATGATGTTGAACTGAAAGAAAATGAAAATAAAAAGATGAAAGTCATTGCTACTGTTAGTATGGTACGCAATTACCCCGCGCGATGAGACTGGTACGGGAGCGTGGGGATTAGTACAGACGTCAGCACATCAAGCTACCAACCTCTCGGTTGGTCTGTGGATGGCTGACCATCCTTCCATACCAAGACCCCTCCGTGTCTCGGAAATCACGTTAAGCCGTTGGTCCCGGCTGTCATTCGTGGATCTTTGACAGTCGTTACGGGTCGTCAGAAGCAAGAAATTCTGACAACCAGTCTTACCAAGGGGTAACTATCGTGATTCTTGTTATCTAGTAACTAGGTTGTGGAGGTCCGATATAGGCAGTCTGTCCATATAAAATATTGGTATTCAGCTGCATCCGGTTAGACTGGAAGCCGACCCCAACATAGTTGGCAAAAGGCTAGGCAGATCGAATGTGTTAGGTTAGATTATCATATAATCACTAACGACTATAACAGAATCAGAAAACACTAAAACATCTAAAGAACACGAAATAAAAGATCCAATCGTCTCAAATTACGCGTAAACTTGGACAGTTAAAATAAAATACGGAACAAACATCCCGACCATCTATTTCTTTGTTAATTGAACAGTAAGGTGCAATTCCCCGGGACTCCCCCACTTTCCCCCGATCTCCCGACCTGTTCCTCCTCACTCCTCCAAATAAAAGTAGGAAACTATGAACCTTTTATGTGTTTCTGATATCTTACACAGGTGGTAACGGTTTAATTTCTTTCTGGTGAGAAAAATACAGTTTAAACTTCTTTGTTGATTGTACTTTAGATTATTTTGTATCTGTGGTGGTAGTAGTATAGTTTCTGTTGATTTTAAAATTGATATCTAGATAGCGCTTCATGGTTCTTTTGGCGGGTGGCTTTTGCAAAAACATAATATACAGGGTTATTGGTAACAACCTCCGAGGTCATTGTACTCATCATTATGAACAAGTTTTACTACAGGACCAAACCTGAAATCGCGAAAAAAAAAATTCAGCTGTTCCCTAAATGTAAGGAACAGCTGATTTTTTTTCGCGATTTCAGGTTTGGTCCTGTAGTAAAAGTTGTTCATAATGATGAGTACAATGACCTCTTAAGAGGTTGTTAATGTTTTACCAATAACCGTGTATATGCTCTAGGTTATTTTATATTTACCATCTTTTTATACGATGTTTATAAGCAAATAAATATTATTCTTATTCTTCTTCGAAACCACATCAATTCCTTAGCTGATCACGCCAACCTCGCGTTCATTTTGCGCGTTTTCGTTCATTGTGTCATAGAGAATACGGCCCCAGTTTTTAACCATTCGTAGAAGCCACCTAGGTAGAAGTGGTCGTGTTGACTAGACAGAACACTACCTTATTCTAGTCTAGAAAAACATTCCTAATCTATTTTAATGCAATTTGCATGCAAGCTCATTTAAGGGGCTTACATGACCTAAAGCGCGGTCACTGTCGGACTGCATAGAAAATAAAGAGAAGCGCGATGACACAACGCTGGTAATTTATTGTAAAATATGAAGCAATTATCTATTTACAAAAAATTTATTGTTTGGACAAAAAAATTAAAACACTCTAGTGCTGTAGTATGTTGCTTGTAGAATAATCTGACAAAAAATCAGAATGATTGACATACTTATATGGTTTTTATTGTAAAAAGAAAGCTTTTTAGAGGTATCTTCATGATTTTATTCTATTGTATCAAATTTGTTGTAATAAGTTTTCAACACACTATCTACCTAGCATATATCCTGAAGAATATCATTATTATATTTTTCTGATTTTGTTTACTGTAGTCGATCATATACTTAATTGCTTCTAAAATTGGCGTTTTTAGCGTTTAGGTCCTGTAATCCCCTTAATGTGATTTTTCTTTATTCTTCTAAAAGACTTATAAGTTCATGTTTAATTCATTAACAATATAATTATGATTTACGAAAACCATAAAAATAATACTCAAGCAAAGACATTTATGAAATCAAAATAGAAACTTACGATTATACCTTTTACAGTTTCTACAATAAAGAAAATAATACTTGACCTCATATAAAAAGGATAAAACATAGGTTTTCATTTTTATTTATAGGTGTACGTTACAAAAAATATTTTACTGAAGATATAAAAAAATATGGTCGTCTGGTATTTTCAGCAATATAATTATTAGCTTCCCGCGTAATAAGTATTATTATACGAAAAAATGGTTTAGAGATATATAGAATACAAATATTTTTAACCTATAATATGAGTTTTAGAGAAAATTATACTGAATCCAAGTAACTATAGAAAGTAATCCTAACTAGTATTATAATGCGAAAGTGAGTTTGTTTGTTATGCTTTTACGCTAAAACGTCTGAACAGATTTGGATGAAAGGCACATTTATAGTAAAAGTGCGCAACGGAAAACAAAAATGCTGTTAGCGACAGAAATGAAAATAATAATGGACTCTTTATTATATCCTAAAAAGTTAGATATCATTATGATCATCGTTCTATACAATTTAAGAGGGAGTTTTTCATGGGTTATTAAACGTAGGGACTTCTTATATGTATGTCTTCCTAGGGGCGTCATATACGGCTACAAAGGGATTTATAGGTATTTGGTCGATGTGGTCTTCAAACCCAACGTCAGATAACAGGATAATAATAAACAGGCTTCCACCTAACCACTGGTAGCTTTGTCCATATTCCCGACCGGCGCTATTTGTGTTTTTTTTTAATTTAGTTAATCCTTCTTAGGAGTGATTTTACCCAAGTCAGGTATCTTTTATCCTTGGAATAAAATTGACGTCTGACAGTTCTATTATGGAAATCTTTCAAATTCTCAGGGTAAGACAGTAGCAGCATCTATTTATACAAGTTTGGTGGAATTTGCCCTTATATATGCGAAAGTGAATTTGTTACTATTTCACGCTAAAACGGCTGGACGGATTTGGAAATTGTTATAAGTTACTTAGGAACATCTTCGAAAAATAGTACTAATAATAATAGCTGTCATTCGTGGATCTTTGACAGTCGTTACGGGTAGTCAGAAGCCCGAAAGTCTGACAACCAGTCTTACCGAGGGGTATCGTATTACCCAGTAACTGGGTTGTGGAGGTCAGATAGGCAGTTGCTCCATGTAAAATACTTGTATTCAGCTGTATCCGGTTAGACTGGAAGCCGACCCCAACATAGTTGGGAAAAGGCTAGGCAGATGATGATGATCTTCGAAAAATAGTGTTACAGCCAAATTAGACCGATTTTAAATTTTCCATAGAAACAGAGATTACCAGTTATCTTTTTAGGGTTCCGTACCCAAAGGGTAAAAACGGAACCCTATTACTAAGACTTCGCTGTCCGTCCGTCCGTCTGTCTGTCACCAGGCTGTATCTCAAGAACCGCGGTAGCTAGACAGTTGAAATTTTCACAAATTATGTATTTCTGTTGCTGCTATAACAACAAATACTAAAAACAAAATAAAATAAATATTTAAGGGGGGCTCCCATACAACAAACGCGATTTTTTTGCCCTTTTTTGCTCGATATCAATAATAGCGACAGGTAGGCACTTGAAATATTCACAAAGTACTCAGTTGTATTTTTACTTTAATAATAAATAATAAAATTGAAATAAAATAAATATTTAAGGGGGTCCCATACAACAAACGTGTTTTTTTCAGCGTTTTTGCCTTGTGGTACGGAACCCTTAGTGTGCGAGTCCGACTCGCACTTGGCCAGTTTTTTTTATTTTAAATATGATATTTCGAAAATGTTCTTAAGTATCTTTTTAGACCTTTGATCCTGCTTAATGCCTATGAAGTTTAATTAAAATCGGTTCATACATTTCGAAAAACAAGGGCTTGAAAGTTTGTATGAAATGACGTACGTCGTAAACGCTCCAGTTCTAGTAGACGAACAAAAACCTAGTTAAGCTAAAGCTAGTAACATCTATAACCTACTTTATAAAATAAAATAAAACAGTTCCCACAACCCATTAGTCATCTCACAAAATGTGAGCCAAAGACTCGTAGGAAGCGATTTGCTCGCCATTCTCTTGTACCGATAACCGGAGTAGCCGAACCGATACGGTTTGTGGCAAATTCGCACGGATTTATACCGAACCTAGGAGGCTAGGACACTGGACTTATTGTGTGTCTGAGGGCATTTGTCGCTTGTCTGTAGTGACGTTTTGTTGCTGCAGACAAACGACGAATGGCCTGTTACATTTCTCGTGTCGGCAAGAGGTTTACGAGAATAATTCTTGCGGTGGAAACATACGTCAGTTCGGTCGGTAGGACCTGTAGGATAATTGTGTAACACGCTATCAGTAGGAATGGCTTTCATTTTGACAGTTATACAACGTGATTTACGATGTCGAGCAGGCGAGTTTTTCACGCCTAAAAAGCAATGGATTAGCAATTCCTTTCGAAATCAAATTCTTTGAAAAAAAAATCAGCATGACGAGTTATGCGGATATAAATGTAGGGAACAGCTGATTTTGTTTTCGTGATTTCAGGTTTGGTCCCATAGTAAAAGTTGTTCATAATGATGAGTACAAGCTCCCATTTCGATTTGTCGCATGTTTTCAATTTCACCCTGTATATGGATTGTGTGTATTTTTATGTGACATTATTATTAAAAAAATCCCTTAGTAGGTCAAACGTGGTTTCTATCAATACATACACACATAATATAAACTCACGTCTTTTTCCCAAAAGCCGGTTTTTTTTTTAGTAACTACTGAACACCACCTGCTGCGATCCTTACACAAACTACAAATACTCTAAAACAATTGTTATTCGTTTCTTTCTTTAGGCTTTTAACAAGTTGTAGCTCGTAGGTTCGAACCCAGGCGGGCGCTTTACTTTGTGTAAATAATTTCATCACCACGACTCAAAAACGGTGAAGAAAACCATCGTGAGGAAACCGGCATGTCCTAGAACCAAAAATTCTAATACATGTGACATTTATCAAGCCGCACTAAGCCCGCGTGGTGGATTACGGCCCATTCCCTCTCACAGATAGGAAGCCTGTGTCCCAACAGTGGGAATGTTATAGGCTGATTATGCTATGCATTAGAAAATAATATAAACTGTATCAGCTAGCTCGACTGAATTCCTTCACAGATTAAAATAGCTTTAATGTTTACCGAAAATCAGCCTTTTCTCATGTCAGTTGTCAAAGCTACAAAAGTGACTACAAAAACAGGGTGTTCAGCTTTAGTCCTTTGAGATTCCGTGTGGAGAATATACAGAGTGTTCTCGTTAGGAATTCTCAGAAAGAATTGCTAAAGCTGTGGCTTCAAAGTGACTAATTGTGAAGGTGGGTAGGTTGGTGCGTTTGTTTTATTTAAGAGCCTCCACAGAGAGTATAGAGACAGTATATTGCAGTGATTAAAATGGCATTTTTAGAGTTCCGTACCCAAAGGGTAAAAACGGAACCCTATTACTAAGGCTCCACTGTTCGTCTGTCCGTCTGTCACCGGGCTATATCTCATGAGCCATGATAGCTAGACAGTTGAATTTTTTACAAATGATGTATTTCTGTTGCCGCTATAACAACAAATACTAAAAATAGAATAAAATAAATATTTAAGGGGGGCTCCCATTCAACAAACGTGTTTTTTTTCCGGCGTTTTTGCCTTGTGGTACGGAACCCTTCGTGTGCGAGTCCGACTGGCACTTGGCCAGTTTTTTTTCTACATAATGATGGCAGCACATTATGTTATAAAGGATGGCAGAAATCGATATACAACCTGTTACCATACCATATAAAAAAAAATGGCTCTGCCATACATTTTGGTCGCGTAGGTATTGCACTTTTCTATAAAACAGCAGCTTTTTTTTTATAACTGACGAAAAATTTCTTCGCGGTGGGTCTAAAATCATGTGCTGGATTCATGCTTTCAGTTTGTGCGTCGATGTCTCCCACACGCAAAAAAAAAACACAACACAATTGTGTTAGAACCGCAGAACAATCTAACTGTCGTATTATTTATGCTAATCTTATAAAAGAAACACTAGAAACACTTTCGCATAAATCCTAAGGATTGACCTTGAGGCTAGACAAACGTAAATATGCATTGATGGTATTCACAAACAAAAACAACAGAATTAGGCCTTTTTTATTGCATTGGGCAGCAACCAAGCGGTCATCCAGCTGCGGTCCAATGGTAACCACCATTGGACCGCAGCTGGATCACCGCTTGGTCACCGCTTCTTATGGGCAACACAACATCAAAGGGTCAATTCTCGTAATTTTAACAACCTCAGATCCCAGTTCAAACTCAGTCAGTCCTGTACTGTGTCTCAGTTCAGTACTGTGTGTTCTGTGTTGTGTGATCTCAGTTTCAATCTGTCAAAAATATCTCTAATTTCCCTACATTTTTGACAAGTTTTTGACATTATATTCGTCGCTGAGATAAGACTACGACTAGATTTTGAACGTTTTAAAATACGAGAATTGCTTCTGAGGTATCGCTGAAATGTCTTATGTCACTTGTCACGCAAGGGGAGCTACACACTTGTTCGGGTTTGCACACTCGATTCGGCAGTATTTGCTGAACAACAAAGTCAACAATAAACACGCACATCCGACCCGCAGCAATTATTATACATATTCGGCTCGAGCGAATCAATAAACTACTTTCGGCATTAACCCTCGCAGAATCATGTTCGTGTCGGGTCGGAACAGTTCGAGCTAAGTCGAGCAGCTTATCCCCTTACAGAGAGAATAGGCCCGTCTCTGGGAATATTATAGACTGATTACGGTTGCATATGCGAGCAGCTTATTTCCCGTACATATAGGGTGACTGGTTATTAGTGATCGATACATAAACACGTGATTTTACTCATCATTATGAACAACTTTTACTATGGGACCAAACCTGAAATCGCGAAAAAAAATCAGCTGTTCCCTACATTTATGTTCGCTTAACCCGTCAAAATGTAAGGAGCAGCTGATTATTTTTTCGCGATTTTAGGTTTGGTCCCATAGTAAAAGTTGTTCATAATGATGAGTAAATCACGTGTTTAAGTATCGGTCACTAATTACCAGTCACCCTATATATTGCTGCTCGACCGACTGTCTCGTTGATCTAGGTGGTCGCAAACGCTACTGCTGAACGTGAGGTCCCTGGTTAAAATCCCGAGGCGGGGAAAAAAGCTAGAAACGACTATTACCATGCCTTAACATTAATGTATGGTGTATTTTTTGGATTTCTGATAACATATTTGTGTGGTGTGTTGAGGCCCTGGGTTCGGTTCTCAGGTTGGGCAAAGTTTTATTCGGTTTTTCCATCTGGATTTTCTCAGTAGCAGCCCGGAATCTGGAGTTGTGCACGGTTGATGGCAATAAGCTCATCCTCTATTACTTTGACTTAAACATAGCTGGCGAAATGTGGGTGGTCTTTGCCTAACTTTTCTTCTTACTATATAAAGTCAGTAAGTCTTAATGAAATCGCTTTAATGTGGTGTAGTAGAAATTATTTTTTTCAGTGCGGCTGTGCCGAATCATGGCGACCCGTACAAGTGTGTATCAGGCCTAATATGTCAACTCACGACAATTTTACTGCCACTTGAACTCTGCCTCGTATACACACAGCAATAACTATAAACCTTTTACTGGTCTAGCTTTTATTAACGAAACTGTTAATTGTCCCTTACTTGCTTAAATTAATTGTGACGTTTATTTCATAGTAGATGCAGAAATAAAGGAAACCAAGCGATGTCTGGGTACAGTCACAGCCAAAATATGTTCATCACAAGGTCCGGTAAGGTGTGCCTTAAGAGGGATGCGCAAAGGTATCCCGCGAAATTTAAATTATCTTACTTTTTTTGTAATTGAGTAACACAATATCATTATCATTTTGACAGTTCAACCACATTCATTGCGTTTTTTTTTCGTTTACATTTTTCGAACATAGGTATGAAGTAATGGATTAAAATTATATCACAGATAGTGTGATACGCAATTAGGGCGCTGTTGCCTGCTTTTGCAGGAGCCGATGGACGCTACCAAAGGTGCCGAACTTAAGAGCCAAATCCTAGGCTCCAAACTAAAATTCTTTATAGATTGCTATCGACACGCTACAGTAGTACATTGTTCACCAAGGGGAAGAAGTGACCGATTACTAACGAGGGTGTAGTTTGAGGTCCGAGGCTCAGCCGAGGTCCTTAATACACACAAGTTTGGAATCGCACTTTCTTCCGAGTGATACATAGGTAGTGCTTTTTACTACACCTACGAGGAACATAAAAGACATTTTTTTATTAAGTGATATTAAAATTGTTACAGTTATTAAAACTCAATGTAATACTTACTTTTGCTACGCAGATCAGTATCATTTTGCGCTTGGGATAAAAACTTTTTGTTTTTTGCCATTATACTACCTATATTTAATTAGGTTAGCTACTGAATAGCCCCAAAACAAAAACACAGTTAACACTGTTAACACACACGTTAACAATGAGTTTTTATACAGTTTTTTGACCCGCAAAGTACAACAGTAATGACGTACTTTCTGCCCCATTTAAAAAAAAAGTAATAAGGTACTTTCCGAGCAGGTATAGTATACAGATATTTTGTATACATAGCTTATGATTAACTCAAGTGCCTCGTGAACGGTGAATGAGAGACACTGTTAATTGATTTATCCCAAAATACATAGCACGAAACTGTTGAGTTCGGGTAACCACTCGATTCTCGTTTAATGTGCGATGAGCGTTCGGCTATATTTAGACCAATGTGTAACTGGTATATAATATATAGATGGTTATACCAAAGAACATCCAAGAAATAAAATTTGGGCCTGACTGATGGATGATAGATCTCAAATCTGTTGAGATCTTCGTCATAATCATACGGCGTACGTTGTTCATAATCATACGGCTTAGAATAGGTACTTAGGTATGACATATACAAGGTGTTGATTTGCATCCTCGTCACATTTCAGGAGGTTGTCATAAAAGACATTTTAGTACTTTAGTATTTTAGTACTTAGTAAAGTAAAAGGCGTTTGTTTGTGTGTGAAAGCGCGGTTATAGGGCTAGTAACAGACGGGCCGCGTTTAAATACGGCTGGTTCACACTTACGGATTTCCGTAAATAAGGAAAAAAAACCTACCCATTTTATTGTTGATTTGGGTCGAGAATCATTAGCATAATTACGTCCTTGAATTTGACTAGGATGCAAATCAACACCTTGTGTATGTATATGTCAAACCAAAAAAAATGCGTGGTGCGAAAAATAATGCGTTAAATTTTTTATGTTGCTGTTCACAATTTATCGACAGTTTACAATATCGCGAGATAAGGGTGGCCAAAAAAAAAATGTTGTAAAAAATTGTGTAACGATGACATCGACAAGAATCCATTTTACTGTCTACAATTTTATTGTCTGTCAGTGAGTGAATGTTAGATTTTTGTTAGTTAGGTATCCATACATATGTAATTTTGACATCCCCGAAATTGCATCCAAGCTTGTGAAGTAAGAACTTTCAATTTCAAGTGCACTAGATTCTCATAACATGTTTTCAACTAAGTTAAAGGCCCATTCCCACGGTCCGGTGTGATAGCGGCGCGCAGTTTTCCTGTACTGAACACTTCCTTAACGAGAGATATCCGGACCGTCTTCCCGTGCACTTAACGATGTGCGATCTACACACTTTCCTCGACTAAGTGCTACAATTAAACCTTATTTTTCTAGTAATAGCACCTTTTTTATCAGCGGGGCTATAATAATAAAAATGAGGCGAATTTTCAGCAGTATTGCAGCTTGTTCTGCTCATCTTGACGTACGGTGCTGAGACGTTGACGCTCACCCAGGAGGCTGTGTATAAGGTGAGAGTAGTTCAGAACCATGGAGCGTTCCATGCTTGGTATAAGACTAATAGAACGAGTCTCAAACGTCGACATCCGCAGACATACGAAGGTTTTTGGATATCGAAGGGTTTCGGAAACAGGCTTTATGGAACTCAGATGCAGTTTATTTTATTTTTTATTGGGAAGGACATGGCTCAGTGATGACAGGTGGAGAAAGGCAGTGACCGAGTAGGGTCCAAGGAAACGAAGTGTCGGCCGTCCGGCGGCAAGATGGGCAGACGCCATTGTTACCTTCACGGGTGGAACCTGGAAGAGGCTAGCACAGGACCGTGGTGATTGGCACAAGAAAATAGAACCTTATACTCAAGAGTGAATGTGAATGAAGAGTGATTGCAGTTTGGATTTTTGCGCGATTTTTGACAATAGAAAGTAATTATGCTTTCAATAGCAAGTATGATAGAAACTGTGTTTCGATACGTAATATGGACTCATGGTCTCAATATTATTGCAGATTACCTACATCTAAAAAAATTATAATCTTTATCGCTATAGAATAAGGTTCAAAGTTGATTGGGAAAATTTTACAATTTCGGGTAGCTTGATGTGCTGGCGTCTGTACATTGATACTTTGATACAGGTTTATCCTAGTACAGGCATCTAACATTATTATACCTTTGTAAATAATTTCTAAGACTTTATGTAATAATTTTACCAATCTAAATACTGAATAAAACATTTATTATTATATAATATTATTGATAATCGCCTCAAAGATGGGATTAATCTAACTATCTTCTATAGGTACTAATAATAAAGCTGAAGAGTGGCAGGTGTGGCAGTGTGATGTGGGTGGGTCGGGGGCCGAAATTTTATGCGGTCGAAGTCACGGACAGAAGCTAGTAATTCATATTTCTTGTGGACAAGCAAAAAATAACAGACCATTTTGAAATTATTGCCAGTAGTTACTGCTACAAATGAACATACCTATCCCTAGTAAGTTCATCTCCCATCGGAGCCATCATACATGAGAATATCCAAGAGTATAATCATCGCACTATCGAATTAAAAGCAAGGCTTCGATATAGCCAGCTAGAGGCTTCAACATTCAATTTTAGCTATCCTACCTCCAGGCTAGGAAATAATCGGGCCTGAATTAGAGAGAACGTTCATTTTGGCCGTATTTGCTTTACTACCTGATATTGAATCTAGAGTAGACTGAGGCTGTATGTTTTGGTTACACGTGCCTTTCAAATTAATATTTTAAATACGATTGAGATGTTTACAATATGTAACAGAATTAATGCACATTATGTAAGTAGTTTGTTAGGAGGATAATTAAATTAAATAAATAAATAAAATTGTTCAGAATCCTTTACTAAATCGGTTTCTGTAATTTTTAATATACACACATTTATCCATACTAATATTATAAATTCGAAAGTAACTTTTACTATGAGACTAATCCTGAAATCGCGAAAAATAAATCAGCTGTTCCCAACATTTATGTTCGTACAACTCGTCAAAATGTAGGAAACAGCAGATATTTTTTTCGCGATTTCAGGTTTGGTCCCATAATAAAAGTTGTTCATAATGATGAGTACAATGACCTCTTAAGAGGTTGCTAACGTTTTACCAATAACCCTGTATAATATACCGATCACGTCTGCACAGTTTCGCTAGCTAATTTAATATGACCCTTTATAACAAAACAATAGGCTTCGGGGCGAACTCAAATTTTCTTAAATTATGTAACTGAGAATCCCTTTTCTGTGCGCACTGACGTCACACGGCTAGTGTCAAAAGAAAAGTGCGCGTCGTCTGTTTCTGATACGGCTTCTGGAACATTCTATAAGCTGCGCCCTTGAAGTGGATTGTGGCGGGAGTGAGCGGTTCAAAATAGGTTCACGCTATAATAATAGTGATTTATTTCAGATTGCTCCATATAAATAAAAATCTAAAGCAGTAAAAAAAAAATCCCGGACATGTTGTGTTACTTTTTCTTCACGGGCGTACTGAAGGAAAGAAAGAAGAATGAAAATTTGTTTATTCTGCATAAATAATGCTCTTTCTTCCTTAAAATTAAATACTGCATGTTTCAGTTCAAATAGGTATTTTAATGTGGCCGCCGTATTATGCAGAATTTCAGTGTGAAAAAGGGATGGTGCTATCAGTCATGCTCAGTCTCTCTCTCGTACCTACTGGAATCATGATGGCATTACAACATCATAATACGGCACCTGAACAGCATAGATGTGGTTTGTGTTCGACCTAGATTGGTTCAAGGTACTGCTTATCTGAACGGACATGCCTCAAAAGCGGTTAATCTGAAAACAGATTGAAGGGTTGCGGTCCGAAGGCGTTCAAAGCGATCTCAACTTGTAATACAATGCGAGCTACGCCGTAGCTATGTCGTAGCACACGCTCTACGAGCGTAGCGATTGCGTAGGCACGTAGCAACCTACGCAGTACTACGTTTGGATTTGAACTAAAATTTACATAACAAAACATCTCGCCTTGTTTACCCAAAGGGTTAGACAGAAATGTATACCCACATTTCGCCAATTATGTTTTAGTCCCATGTAAAAGGGGGTGAGCTTTATATTAAGAAATTCGAGATGTGAAACCCAATAACACTTTACCCGGCCTGGAAATCGAACCCAGGACCTCGACTCACCAGTAGCGCTTTTGACCACTAGACCGACGAGGCTGTTACTTTAAAGTTGCAGTAAAGTTTGATTTGGTTATTTTTTGTAGGTTTAAGTTAAAAATAACTAGATTAACAATCCTCCAGTTAAACAGGATTAAAGAAAAAAGAAAGAAAATTCGTTTATTTGTGATAAACATGACGCAGGAAAAACACAAATACAAAAAAAAAAACAAGTTGCGGGAAAATATGTGTCACATCCACGCCAAACGGCATTCAAACTCATATAAAATGCATAAAACTCAAAACAAACAAGTCCTCGATCAAATACAGACGCACCCCCCGCGGACGCAATATGGCAGGAAAAACATGAAATACGAAGGTGTACAAAATAATAATCTACCGGCAGATATTAGGGGCACATCTTCTTTTAACATATTCAAATCTAAACTCAAGCAGTACGTCACTAACAACACAAAACTATTATGCTAGTCGTACACACAAAATGCAACATCACACCTACCTACATAAAAAAAAAACAAAACTATTAGCTACTGGACTACCTTACCTTAGTTATGTATTTATTCGCTAAGTGAAAAATGCGTAGACAGAGTAATCTATAGACTCATGGTATCCGTGTCACCGAAAGGGACAAAAAATTCTGGCAATCTTCATCATACTATCATTTTTACAGCGTATTACACAGTACACTGCACCTTACCATTTTCACAGTTGCGCAAATGTACTACTATTGAATTATGCACGAATAAGATCTTATTTTCCGTTTAATCGTGGTGTAGTTTTTATTATTTCATTCATAAACGTCAAACTTGTTGTGCACATTGATGTGCTTAGCCGACACGCAGTAAGGGACAGAAATATTCTTACTCTGTCTCTTTTCTTTGCTAGTGACGTTAATATATTTCTCTTTTTCTTGTGCCAATGAAAAAGATGATATGCAGCAGTCTATAGTTTACTCTGTCTACGGAACAATGTATGTTCTTTTAGAATAAAGAATCTTTAAACCCAATTTCCATCGTCAACCGTTATTACCATAATCAGCCTATAATGTTCCCACTGCTGGGACACAGGCCTCCTCTCGGTGAGAGGGAGTGGGCCGTAATCCACCACGCGGGCCCAGTGCGGATTGGCAGATGTCACATGTCTTCGAATTTTTGGTTCTAAGACATGCCGGTTTCCTCACGATGTTTTCCTTCACCGTTTTGAGAGCAGTGGTGATGAAATAATTTACACAAAGTAAAGCGCCTGTCTGGGTTCGAACCTACAAACTACAACTCGTAAGTCGCGGCCGTTACCGCTTGGCCACCACTGCTCTACTTGGCCACCACTGCTCTTACGTTATTAAATTAATATTTAATAAAGATAAATCAAGAATTCGGTATTTATCATTGTAATTTCAGGAGCGCGTAACAAAGGCGAGCAGTCGAATAGTTTGCGAAATAACCATTGTTCTAACCGGATTGTGTCAATATTAACTCACACAAATCCACAATGGCAGCAGAAGGGTTAAATGTTTAATGTCTTGTTGTATTCTACTCGAATTAATGTTTTCATAAGAATGGATGCTTAGGAGTCAGGAGTTTGCTTTCTATTGTTTGTGTTGATAATATATAGCGTGTATCAGAAGTGTATGGTCAAAATCTTATGTCAAGCTACTACAATCTGTCAAATTTCTTTAATAGATTTTCAACTTTATTGCAAAATCATAAGGTTCAAAGTTTATTGGGAAAATTTGACAGTTTCGGGTAGGTTGTTCTGCTGGCGTCTGTACAGTCACGAGCACTAATATGTCAACATTTAGCAACTTTCAATTGCGATTTTTTCGTAAAATAACGAAAGCAACGTTGAAATACGACACTTTACACAAACCTATGGGTTCCAAAATATTTTCTTCAAATTCTAATTCAAATGTTTATTGCTCAACACAGTATATAATAAATACATTTCTAGATGTCAAGTGAATGCGCAGTCCACTGTGTTGCACCAATTCAGGCATGCAAAATTATCTTTAAAATTATACTATGTCATAAATTCCAATTAATACCATAAAAAAAAACATTTAAATTACAATTAGTAGGTACCCTATACAGTGTCATAAATTTAGATCTATATGTTATACAATTTCATTTTAACATGTTCGCAATAACATAAAATTTCATTCAAAAGTAAAGGAGAAAATCGTCTTTGAATAAAGCCAAGTGTATACATACTTATGCTCGTGACTGTACTCCTTGCCAAACAAAAAACACGGGAAAGCAAATTTTTTTTTTCTTTATTTGATGAAAGTTCTAAGAGAATCATAAACACGTAATAATTAATGAATGAATATTTGAATGTTACGAGTAACCGCGAATTTCTGATACATGATCTAGAAGTTTGTTTTCATAATCTCTTAACTATTTACACTAGGTATTAAATGAAAAGACTAACGAACTATATGAATAAATACAAAAACAAAAGGATATTTAGGCGTCGAAGTACTCGACCGCATCGCTGTCATCCGGAAACGTGCCCAGAAGACTGGCAGCATTTGACGTTGAATGGCAATGCTAATTCTTTGGCCAAAGAACGACCCAGCCTCTCTGATCACGAGAAGTGACGACCAGTCGGCGAGAAATTTCTTTAAAAAGGAGACGCGTACTCGGGCCCCATGATCTGACATGTAGAAGTTATATATAGTTGAGATAAATCCGCTGAGCCCCGGGCAAAGCCGGAATTAATAACGGTAGAGCTAAGAGTATGTACATCAAGGAGATTAAAAATAAATTCATTAGTCAATGCCACAATTCATCGTTCTACATTTGATATTGGAAAATTACATTGCAATTGGAAAATATAACAATGTCTTCGTAGCAATTATATTGTATTGCCACCGTCCAATATTTAACACTACATTTTTTTTAATTCCTCCTTTAATTAACACCCAGAGGGGTGTCATAAGTTTAATTAAAACGCAGGCAATAGAAATACACGCTCTGTAAAAATTTCAACTATCTTTTACGGTTCATGAGGTTACAGGTCGCTGACAAATAGACGGACGGACAGCGGAGGCTTAGTAATAGGGTTCCGTTGGCACTCTTTGGGTATGGAACCTTAAAAAGAGGTATATACATAAATTATACACGCTCTGCAAGTGGCACTTCAAAACTTGGCTAATTAGCCTAGTTACATAATGTGTTGTCTCTTTTTTACTCCCGATAATTATGACATGCCGTCCTACTTCCACGTGTCATCTAATATAGTGTGACATTGAATATCAAATGTTAGGTAGGAAAGCTATCCACCTCTTTTTATTACTTACTAGCTTCTGCCCGCGACTTCATCCGCGTGAAATTTTTTGTACCCCGTCGCAACACTTCGTATTCGCTTAGCGTTCTTTTTTCTTTTCTTTTTTTTCTTTTTAAAATTTCATTCTGATTTTTTTTCTTTTTGCTCGGCTCTTAAGGGTCATAGCGTGACTGGGTAGTTCTTCAAAAAGTATTCTCCGCGTAACTTTCATGGCGAATTTTTTTTTTTGAATAATCTACTAATAGATGTACCCAGATTTAAGACGCTGTAAAAATAATACGTAATTTTTTATTTTATGTAAATCGGTGCATAAACTACAGAGATATTCTATTTTGAAATTTCTGTGCCCACGAAAGTTACGAAAGATGGCACGAAAGTTACAGACGTATTTTCTGCAAGCAAAATATAGTTTCAAATACTTATTTTTTTCTCAAATTTCCAGTTTATAAAATAAAAGACTTTATTATATATGAATCAACTTGTATTTGAGATCAACAATTATAACCCAGTGGAAGAACCCAATGAAACTACTTCAGAAGAACATGAAGCTTCAATGTGTTGTTTATACTGTCTAGTTACCCGTCTTGAAATGAAGTCGCTTTTTTGAGATCCAGGCGATGATGCTGGCACTAGTTGAGGAGTAGGTGATTTAGGAGAGCACAGTGGGTCTTCAACTATATTTGGAGATTCGGGGCACTCGATCATATTTTCCTGAAGAGAAACGTTCTCTCGCTCTTTCATTCTTTGACGAAAAAGTCGGCTTTTTATGCGGTTTTGCTCTCTCACGGCTCTTTTCCTTCTACTACTCATTTCACTAACTGGGATGACATTCCCTTCTGCTTTTCTTTTGTAGTACCTTTCAGTTGCCTTAATTTTTACTGCATTGTGTAACTCTGTATTATTTTTTATTCTTCCTCTTCTTATATCTACTAGACGCTTTTTCTCCCGTCGCTCCTTTGCACTTTGCAGTGCCATAGTTTCGGTTTGAACGTAATCTGAAAATAACGTCAGCGTCATGATTGTCTTGTACTTTACTGACATTAATTACTCAAAGCAGTCTTGTTAATTTTTTCGGGTTAAAATAATTTTAACCCGAAAAAATTACAAGTACAAGACAATCATGACGCTGACGTTGGGACTTTTTAAGCAAGAGGTATACAATTGGTAAAACAGCCCAGTTTTGGAGTGGGAAAAATTGTTAAATTGGCTACGAGAAAACCTACAAACAGAAACACATACCTACTACGAGTCGTTAAAAGAAAAAAATTGAAACACATACAAGCATAAACACTTATACAAATACATGACAGCTTTTTTGAGCTACGCGATAATCGAGTAAATGCATCTGCAGCGTCACAAGTAATCTAAAGTTATCATTCAATGGAGATATGTAACTTTCCTGGTGCGATAGCTAACTTTCGTGGACAAATAACCACGAAAGTTGTGCCACGAAAGTTACGAAAAATTCACATTTTTGAGAATAACGATTAAACTTATAGGTAAATAAACAAACAAAGTACTTGGGAATAATCTCGAAGATCTATCTTATTCCTTAATACAAAATGAGTTGGAAAATTATAAGCATTATCCTTTAAAATATGCGCATGAAAGTTTCTAGACCAAGGCTACTTGAAAATATTCAAAGAATAACCCACCTCGTATTTTTTTTGTTTAGAAGCGATGAACGTAGGTGTCTCTCTCACTGCAGCCGAGATACTATTGAGCGTCCGCGCAGCTAAAACGTGTAGCGACAAATTGGCGCTCTTGGAAGATAGGTGCAGTTTTGTTGCGCGTTCTCGAAACTAACAAAATCGTGTGACAGAGACATAATGCCTATTAACTATTGTAACTTAAGAGATAAAATTAATGTTCTTTGATAATTATGATGCATAGTTAAATACAATTAATTTGATGTATTACATTATATGCTTATGAATTGAATACAAAAGTTATCAAAGTTTGCCGTGAGCGCGAACAGAGTGTGACGCGTGAAGAACACCGATTTTGCTCCCGTTTTCGACATTAGATATTTTTTTTTATAAACATTTTAAATAATTTTAGATGTTAACGGTCTTATTCATAAAAAAAGCTTATAGAAGGTTTAAAGCACACATTAGTTAAAATGCTCATTAAGCTTTTAAAACGTTCGATAAAATTTTGTATTCATAAACGCTTCATAAACGTTCGATAACTAAAACGTCCTATAACTTCAATATAAATATAAATGTTGCCATTTTATTGAAGTCATCCAACAAATTGGTCAACATATTGAGTCGTCAAACGAGAATATCTGTCTACGCACCGAATAATTGTGACCATAGACATTATGACGTACGGAAAACTAATTTATTGTCTACGGTTTCGACAGTTTTGCCGCGTTAACGTCATTTTTGACAGTGAATTTGTTAATGTAATTTTATTGTCAGGCGAGCGAAAACCTTTGAATATTTTTTTGTATTTAAAAGAAATAGAATTAAGACCGGAGACTAGTTCCAAGAAAGGGCAAAGAAGTGAATACTCGTTTTGGTTGGAGGACGATAAGGTTTGTACTGTTACAACTAAAATGTGTTCAAAGTAAGTTTTGTTTTGTAAACAATCTTTATTTCTTAAACTTATTCTTGCTTTTGCTTTTCCTTAGATCTTTGGAAGAATTGGTCAGGGAGAGAGTTTCCATAATAGAAAATGAAGGTGGACGCTGGTGATGGCGCCAAACAAGTAGCTGAATTCTGGGCACAATAAGAAGATAGAAAATAAAAACACATACTGACTGACACCAACGCAAAAAAGGGGAAAAAGGCGGCCTGGCATGATTTACGAATTAGGTGCCTATCCAATTTACTTATAAGTTCCTTAGTAAGCATGTCAAGAACTTCGTTTGATGAAGAGAAAGAATTATAACATTAATTTTGTATTTCAGGACAATAGGAAGAATGGTGCTTCACTACAAATAATAAACAGAAGAGGTGGCATAGATGGCAAATGAAAACAAACATTTTAAAAATGTTGTTCTGCTAGCACAAGTTCTAGAAGCCAAATTAAAGTTTAGAGTATTTTAAAAATAAATTAATTAAACTGATATCTGTATATGTATAAGCTTTTTATTAATGCACTACTTGCTAAAATGTTTCCTCTTTATCTTCTTTGTGTCGCGGGGACGACTGTATTTTAGATCTTGTTGGCCCAAAACTTTGCCACTTCCACAATGTTGTCAGTGGCAGCGCAGAGGTCACTTTGACTGCATGTTTTGGGACACAGGGTAGGATAGGAGGCGGAGCATGGTTTGCGACATAGCTTCACAACCACTCCCTACTGGAGCATCTCCCTGCAGGGTGTAAACCTACATGATCCACACGGAAGTCCCTGAACCGTCTCCGGACACAAGTGGGAAGATGTACCTCTAACCTGGTAAAGTGAGGCTACCTCGGTGGAATGTTTCCTGAAAAGTTTGTAAATTAGCATTTGCATTTCCCCTTGCAACTTCTTGGGGTGACTGTATGATATTCATTGATATTGCTACCTACCCTCTAACTGAATGTCTCCATGGTCAACTGCAATATTGTAAAGGACTGCTATAGCCACTATGGTTGTTGCATGTAAAAGACATTTTGAAAGCGTTGTTTCCACAGCCCAAAGCAGCAGCGTCCCACAGTAATTCTTGTTGCTATTCCTCATATCCAAGACAAACTTACGAATCTGCAGAAAATGCATTTTACAGGGAATGATAAGTTTTTTTTAGTAACAGGTACCTATACCTAGGTATATAGGTACCGTGGTGGTACATTTGGTTTTAAAAATACTACTTTTTTAAGATTAAATCTTACCAAACAAACCAAACCAAATGTACCACGGTACTTAGCTGTTACTAAAAAAACTTAACATTCCCTGTAAAATGCATTTTCTGAAGATTCGTAAGTTTGCCGTGGATGTGACGAATTATGTCCTTCGTTATATTTTTCCTCGCTTCTATTTTGCATTGTAGTTATATAATAACTAACTAAATTGGTTAAACAGAAGTGCAACATAAATTAAATACAACTGCACATGTTACATTTGTAGGTCAAACGTCATTTTCTATCAGCTGGTATAGAGTCGGCCATTTTTTTTCCTTATAGTACTGTTATAGTAGGCTTCTGGGTTTCATAACTTTATAATAGGTTTATAGAACGTTTTAGGGCTAAAATGCGTTTATGAATAACAATTTTTGACAACGAGACATTAGCAAGACTTTAGATGTTCTATAACTTATTATCCACTCACGCGTACGCCGTCATAAACTAACGCAACCTAAAATACGACTCAATGACATCTGGATAAAACTCACATATCATAAAACTGTGACAGCAAGCCCTCAGTATTTATTTTTTTGTAATTTTGTCTATGGGAGTATTGCTTGCGTTCCATTTTCTTTAGTCGAGTGGTTAGATGTAGTACATGTGTGCCAAAAACCGTGAGTTCGTAGCAGCATTACGAAATTAGTTATCTGTAGTTGAAAATCATAAAAAAAAACAAATGACGGCGATGACGGGTGCGGTAATAGGATACTCGCGTGATATAAATGTTATTGTTTTTATAAACTTTGAAACTACAATGGTATGTATTATATGTCATTCGATTCGGTATGAATGGGGCTATTTTTTAGGTAAATAAAAAAATAGGGTCATCGCTTTCGATTTTGAATGAAAATTACTTTAATTTTTAATTTTCGTAATGTAAACAAACATTAAAAATAAGCAATTATTAAAAAAAATCAAAGTCTCTTAAAGTTACGAAACAAGTTTTGTAATCTACCCTGGTCTATCCACTTGAAGAAACAGCCATTAGTTTAACAGCGGTCCATAGATTTTTTTTCTGTACGAGTCGTGTATAAGTGGCGCGGCCCAAAATAAAAAATGTATGGGCATAACAATGCCCCTCGCGCGGGAAATGTTTATGTGAGTGGTTATGAATAAGACCGTTAATGTTTAAATTATGTACACATATAAATAAAGATTAATCTGTATTTGGTCCTAAGACTGAATGTTTAATAGGTTACGAATTAAGACCGTGTGACCGCGTTTTGAGGGACCTCGAAGAACTACCCAAATAGCCTTTCTCAAGAATTGGGCTATCAAATGCAAAAAGATTTTTTCCAGAGATTATCGCGTTCAAACAAACAACCTCTTCAGCTTTATTATTAGTATATAGATAGACTAGCTAATGCACAACAACTTACCAAAGTTTCTACACAATTGGTCGAGCCATTTGTGAGTTTTTGTGAGATTAACGCATGTCAATTGATTTTAATATACATATCGTCACTGGAAAGGAGAAAATGCTAAAGCGCCATTTGACCCAAAATTAGCTCTATAATATATCGATAGATTAGATTCTTTTTTCTGCAGTGATCTGTTTAGGTTTCAAGACAATGCGAGCCAATTTTAATTGGCTCAGATAGTAAAAAAAATTTTTTTTTGAAAAGTGTTTATAAAGAATCTATTCCAACGCTAAATTGTATAACTCATTTTGGCCCAAATGGCGCTTTAGCATTTTCTCCTTTCCAGTGACAATATATAGATAGATAGTATTGATAGTAATATCATTGTCTTGTAACTTTGATGGGCGGACTGGGGGCCTAAAAAGGCCACTTTAAGCAATTCCTCAAAAAACGAGTAATTTCCTGAATTCCCAGTAGATCAGTAGCAATTCCCCTATTTTTCGTAAAATGGTGACACTTAATAGCTGAATCCTATAGAATTCAATTTAAAATAGAATCATATTTGGTAAATATTACCACATGAAAAAAATAAAGACCGTAACTTTATCGGTAATTTTTTTTTACAGTTTTTATTAATCAAATTAGTTTTTTAATTCTACAGTTTAAATGTTATTACATTTTAATATACTTATAACTGTTAAAAAGACCGCAGATAAGCCTTGAAAAGGAAAATTAGAAACAATAAAAACTTTATAGGCTGGCAACGCGTACAAAGGAGTTTTTAGTTTATCCCTTGAGTCACCTTGAGTTATGTCAACGTCATCGTCAACTAGTCGTTCGTTGGTGGCTAATTTAAATTCTATATTTGCTTAAGTTTTTAAATTATCTCAGAATCTGAGATATTATTGTACTCTGAAGTGTGTGTAGTTTATAACAAGTATTTCGTGCGAGTAAGATCGTTTTTAATACAAAGTAAGTGTATAATTGTTTGACAAAAATCATTATTTAATTATAATGCTGTGCAAATGTATTTAAATGTACGTAATATTTTGTAGGAATGGAAAGGCGTGCAGCTAGTGTCTGAGATACAATGGAACAATCTGCTCGACTTTCTACAGTCAAAGCGCTGTCGATGTTGAGCTCCTTTTAGAGATCACTACAGCCCCATGGTATGTCCAGACTCGTGTGTCAGCACCAAGCCCTACCCCCGCCGATGCACGCGACGGACAGTGCCGCTGCCTCGTCGAACTCGGCAAGCGAGATACCGCAGTGGAGTGGATTTTTCTAACCCTACAGCTATTCATATTGCGGTTAAGACTTATGGAAAAAGGCGGCGGCGGCTAGACAGATGGTGATGATGATGATTTAACTTACTAAAAACCACAAATTTTCCTTTTCAGCCTGGTGGAGTTGTTCCAAGTGGGTCCTAAGTGGATGGTGATTCCATAAAAAGGAGACATGGTTTGCCCCTTCGCAGCTAGCATTGACACAAATAAAGAGTCGCAAACCTAAATTAATGAATGAAAAAAAGCCTAATTAATTGTTATGTTTGTATTAGTTTTTAATAAAGATGAGAATTGTTAATATATTATAATATTATTTTATTTTAGTAAAAGGTAGGTACTGTAGCAGCAGGCATACAACCTTCTTTACCGTAACGGGTGTGATAATAACAAATATCTCCTGACGTCTGCTGGTAAGAATTCGTTCGCCCTCGGTATTGTGAACGTGATCTTGAGCGGAATGACGATCTTCTTTGTCTTGGTCTGTCCATTTTCATTGCCGCAATTTCTCGCGTGAGCTGCATAATGGCTTCTCAAAGATCTGGGTCTGGCTGCGAGTGAATGCTTCCATGTCGTGACGTAGACGTGGACGGCTGTTTGCATGCACAGACCAAATGGACTACTCGGGTCTGCTCGTGCATCTTGTCGGCCATAGCAGCAAGCACGTCGAGTATGGCGTTTTCGTTGACCGATAATACAGCACGTGTGGAGGCAGGCAGGTGTCTCATCCACAGTATCTGCAGGGTGGTATCGGGCATCTTGTCCCGTGCTAGTTCTCTTATGCTACGCAATAGCTGGGACGGCTTCAGATCTCCCAACTCCATCTCGGTGAGCAGCTTTTCCAGTTGCTTCGTCTCCGACTCTTCATAAACAGACAACAGTCTCTTCTTAGCCACCTCGTATCGGCCTGCGCGTGTCGTGCTCATAATAATGTCGCTAATTTGTTCGACATCCGTCTTCTCAAGGTGAGCTACTAGGAGGCTGAACTTCGCTTCGTCGCCGGGCTTCTGCGGGTTTACCACCGTTTCAAATTGTGCAAACCAGAGAAGTGGTTTGTCACGCCAAAACGTTGGTACCTATGCGTGACTTTAAGGAGACGGTCGCTACTTCGTCGTTGGTTGCCATTTTCAATCACGTCGGGGTCACCACTTTACCAGTTGTCTGGTTAAATAAAATACTATTCGGATTGAATATTTTATATATATATTTATGTTTGACACCTTGATGTAGGCCAGCATCATATTGTAGTCTTTGATGTAGGCAGTAGAACTAACTAAAGTATAATAGCCAATCACAGGTGAGCGGGTCGATTTACTCGAATTATAAATTATTACTCGTTGCGCGGCACGCAGCCAGTTGTATCTGTTGTATGCCAGAGTACATCGTAAAGAAGGTTGTATGCCTGCTGCTACAGTACATAAATGGTATCCTCTTCTAGGGTCCTCATTTATAAACTACTTAATAAAATTGAAGTAAAGTATGATACTTTAACAATATCACACATATAGATCCCTGAAGGGTTAGGCAGAGGTGTACCTATTGTAAGTACACCTAAAATGTGAATAGAAGATTGTATATATTTCACTGAGGGGGTACAGAGTACCTAAACCTCTTTAATAATAGATGATAGAGTCTATCTGGAACTACTTAGTTAAAACACACTACTTTTATGTAAAGATTACAGGAAAAATAAAACGAAGTCTATAAATAACACACTTTTTCAGAAATCATCAACAACAGTTACATTAGTTCCATTATCGGTCAAGAGATGGCGCTGACATAAAACTTCAATATTCTACACCGCAGTGCACAGTGTTAAAATTCTCTGATGAATATAGGCCTCGCGGATGAATTATTACTTAGAATATCATTGATTATAACAATATTTCTTCACAAAGCCTCCAATCCGATTTGTGAAATGTTGCTTTTGACTAACTTCTAATGATTCCGTTATTTGACAATAAAGCAATTCCTATTTTGTGGACCATTTTACGAATCTCCATACAAAATTGTCAAACAGATGAATTGCGTGCTATGAATTGTACGCAAACAATATTATGAATTGTCAGTTTGTGACCATTTTACGACTTTTAATATAATTCATAATGTCATCCTTTTATGATTCTCCCAAAGTGGCCTTTTTAGGTACCCTGGTCGTTTTCGCAATAGTTTTGATATTTTTTACAAAATTTCCACTTTGAATAAAAAATAATAGCATCAGTAACTTAACAAGATTAAAAAAAAAAAAAATATGCAGAAACGAAACATCGAACACAAATCCAAAAAGTTTAAGAAACGAAAATCCTAATTAGGCAAGCAGAACCACGTCTTCAAACTAGTTACACAAAGGTCCTCACAGAACATAATAGTAAGCTGAGTTTGTAAGTTTCCTTTTATGACACAACAGAGGGCGCCCGCGGCGGCACGGTAATTAGCCGGGCCTACTAAACGTAGTACGTCTTAAACTTCCTCCTTACCCGTTCGTCTAGGAGTGACCTTCGGGTTCACAAGTTTCTTAGGCTTCGTTGGCCAATAATTAATTTGTGGAAATGTTTTAGTGTAGGTACTACTAGCGTACGGTTTTATGTATAAAACTAATTTTAAAGATTTTTTTGTTACTACACTATTCCTAAGAAGCGACGATATAATTAAATGAAGATACCTACAAAACCCAATACCTCCAAAATTAATTATCTAAATTATGGTGAAAACCAACGCGTTCACGCAGCGCAGACAAGAAAAGCGACTTTATCTAATACTAACATTATACAAACCTAACCTAACTAGTTTAATTATCCAATCCATACTAATATTATAAATTCGAAAGTAACTAGAAAGGCAAAAAATATGTTTGTTTGTAAGTTTATGTGGTCGGATTAAAAAAAATCTTGTTGCATTTTGGTAGCCCAAATCTTGAGGGAGGTTCTAGGCTAACATCACGCTATGATCCTTAGGAGCCGGGCAACAAGGAAAAAACTGGCTAAGTGCGAGTCGGACTCGCACACAAAGGGTTCCGTACCACAAGGCAAAAACACCAAAAAAACACGTTTGTTGTATGGGAGCCCTCCTTAAATATTTATTTTATTTTGTTTTTAGTATTTTTGTTGTTATAGCGGCAATACATAATTTGTGAAAATTTCAACTGTCTAGCGATCGCAGTTCTTGAGATACAGCCTGGTGACAGACAGACGGACGGACGGACAGGCGGACGGACAGACAGCGAAGTCTTAGTAATAGGGTCCCGTTTTTACCCTTTGGGTACAAAACCCTAAAAAGGGTAAAATTTTGTTTAGAATGGAAATAGAGCTCTGCATGTGGGTTTTAAGAATATTTCTATTATTGTGTGTCACTATCGGTTCAATAGAAATATTTATTTTTGTTTTTTTGTTAATTGAGTTAATAATTATTCTTCATTAGATGACTGAAAGCAAGTACTCTTAAATCATTTTGTGGTAGCATTTACTTCTGATGAAATTTTAAATAATTATTTAGATTTATAACATAAATATAAGTAGTAGTACCTAAAACGAAAAACAGACTAGAAAAAACAAAAAAAATGCGCACGTAATTCTCGTAATCTCGCATCACGAATATTTTATTTCTTTAAAACAGGAAATTAGTTATGGAAATTGCAAAATAACCGCAGGGAATAACTGTGATGTAGCACACTAACAGTAGTACCTAATGGCTTTCATTTTGACAGTTCAAAAACATTCATTGCGTTATTTACGTGTGCAGACAAATTTTTCGAACTTATGGACCAATGGATTAGCAATTTGCTTCAAAATGATTCAGATTCCGACTGATAGTGTATTACGATATTAGGGTTCAGCTCATACCATGTCAAAGCAAACACACTTTCGCTTTCAATGTCAGTACACCCCATACATACACAACTACACCCTCACATATCATACGTAGTATTGTTGTCCTCATACGTCAAGCCTGTGTGCTCTATGTGATACATCATTCTGTTATCAGTGATAAATCTCACATAGTTTGTATACCCATTGTGTGTCCGTCTCTCAGACGTATAGTTGGACAAAACACCATGTTGGTAAGTACATACATGCCAAGGACACATAAGCAAACTAGTTAGCAAATTGTTAAATTGAGCAAATGCATTTTAAACAGAAATTAAAATATGTACAGTCAACCAAAGAGATAAGTATGCAGTGTCGTCGGATATAGTTGAAGTTTAAGAAAAATAAAATTTAATTTTATTAATAGAAAACAAACAGCTCACAGCCGACAACATCCCTTGGTTTCTTATTAAACTTCAACTATATTCGACGATCCTGCATACTTACCTATCTCTTTTGTTGACCATACACAACTACTAATTACGGGTACCTACCAAATTAAATTAGCTAGTAAAACTCCGCAGCCCTAATGGCTTTGGTTAATTTTGTGTTGATAAAACAAATTTGATATATTAATTAATAATAATTTATTCAAACGCATCCAGTCTGCAGAGTTTCTCTAGCTAATTTAATTAAAAAGGGTCATTTTGGTTTTAAGAACGATATTTACAGGATAACAAAGGAACGCTACACAAAGGTTATCAAACTTTTTGTTAATACAAGGTCTTGTTTTAGGGCTCCCAACTTTTTAGCGGACATTTTCTTTTAGCAATTTAGACTTGTCCCGTTTTACTGCTGAACTCCTAAGTTTTTATTAGGAACTGTTTCGTGTTTTATGCTGACGAGTTATGGCGTAATTTTTGCGTTGGTAATGTATGTAGGTTTTTCTTTTAGGGGCCCCTGGCTTAGTAATAACAGCCGGACGGGTCGATCGATCAGGTTGCTACGCTTGCCGCGTTCGGTCTGTAGATGAGTGACCATCTTTACATACCGAGACCCCGTGCCTCAGAAAGCACGTTAAACAGGTCCCGGCTGTCATTAGTGGATCTTTGAGAGTCGTTACGGGTCGTCAAAGCCCGAAAGTCTGACAACTAGTCTTACCAAAGGGGTGTATCGTGTTACCCGTAACTGCGTTGTGGAGGTCGTTCAACTGTCTAGCTATCGCGGTTCTTGAGATACAGCCTGGTGACAGACAGCGAAGTCTTAGTAATAGAGAGTCTTTGGGTACGGAACCCTAAAAAAACTACGTAGATTGTATGTAGGTTTTTTATTTTATAGTCTGCTAGCTTTTGCCCGCGTCTTGGTCTGCGTATATTTTGTACTTTATAACAAATATCCTGGATGAGAGTAGCTTCTCTGTGAAACATAACGATCAGTTCAGTGGTAGGCGTGAAGGTAACAAACAGACTGAGTTACTTCCGCAATTATAATTTAAATTAGTATGGATTGAGGTTTCGTACAGGTCACCAGTACTCAAGAACTAATGGTACTGTTTATGACATAAGTACAGTAGAGGGTTTTGCATTTTCTGATGAAATATGACTTCTATTACACCTGTTTTACTGTTTTCCTGTTTGTTATGGGTGCCACTAAAATTACAAGCACATTGGCAATTGTACGAATGAATAAATGTTATGATGGGTTTCAATCAGTTTAAAAACATTCATCATCTGCATAGACTTTTCCCAACTGTTCTATGTTGGGGTCGCTTTGCAGTCTATCCGCATGATCAGCCTATAATATTCCCACTGCTGGGACACAGGCCTCTCGGTGAGAAGGAATGGGCGCGGGCCCAGTGCGGGTTGGTAGATGTCACTTCTCAACGAATTTTTGGTTCTAGAATACGCCGGTTTTCTCACGATGTCTTCCATCACCGTTTTAAGAGCAGTGGTGATGAAATAATTTACACAAAGTAAAGCGCCTGTCGGATTCGAACCTGCGACCTACAACTCGTAAGCCGTGGCCGTTACCACTGGGCCACTACCGCGCTAGTCTAACCGGATGCAACTGCATTCCAGTATTTTACTTGGAGCGATTGCTGATCTCCAAAACCCAGTTACTGGGTAACACGATATCCCTAGGTAAACGAGTGTGTAGAGTTTATAAACTCTACACACTCTATTAATACTTATAAATGTACAACACATATAAAGACACGGAGACTATTGTAGACGCTTCGCCTTACTTTGAAAGCCTTTAATTAGAAGTCTAACTCGGCTTGCATGCATGGCTGGGACCACAAGATAGTTAGGTGCAGAAGGTTAACTTCTTACAACGAGTGAAAAAGTCCGGACATATAAAGGGTGGCAGGGTCGTTAACTATAACCATGAATTCAGCACATGATTCTAGAAATTCTACAAATTTTTGACAGGTTATCAAAAAAAAAAAACCAGCTAATTCATAGAAAAGTGCAAACCTACGCGGTCAAAATGAATGTAAAAATTTCAATGCAGGGGTTTCAGGATCAAGTATCTCTTACCATGGATTCTTATTTTATTTATTTATTAACACTTTATGCACAAGTAAAAGAAATACTGTACAAAGGCGGACTTAATGCCTGAGGCATTTTCTACCAGTCAACCTTAGGGTGATGCAGAGACAAAACATGGCAGGTGCAACAAAAGGGATAAATAGCTAGGAAATTACTATAAAATACAAGAATAAATACTAATACATAGATAGATAGATACATACATATAAACAAAATCTTTGAGGAGAAACCAATTATCGGTATAGGAGAAAACGAATCCAGCAAATCAGCGCTGAGATGTTAAGGCCAACTTTTGACGGATATGTTCACGTGCCTTCACTTTAAAAGATAACCGACTGGTCACAAAATTCTACATCACGCAATGAAAGTTTACAGTGCAATCTAAACATACATGGTGTACTTGTAGCAACTAAAAATCTCTGAAGGAGTCGTTGTACTGATCTAGCGAAAAAAAATCTATTCCATACATTTCTGCTCGCACAACTCAACAAAATGTAGGGAATAACTAATTCTTTTCGCGTTTTTACGATTGTTCCCTTAGTAAAAGCTGTACAGAATAATTAATAAAATTACCCGTTAATAAAGGTTTTCAGTTATTGTCATCGGTCACTTTATAAGTGATCGATGGTACAGATATAGAAACCCACCAATAACCGTCAGGTATAATGGCCTACACTAGATTCGAAACAAATGTGGCCAATGAATCTTCCTTTTTTTCAACGGAGGAACACTCATCTTGTTTCTCAACCTTCAAACTGGGGACCGCAATGTGATTGTCATCCCAGTGGGTACTGGTGACACCCGTGCATTTTCGCGTTCTCATTGTTTCTGACGGACCTTCTGTACACGTCTGTTCTGTGACGTCACTGTGGGAACAAACTCACTATTTCCAGGAAGAGGATGCAATGTTTGTAGACATAGTCGCTGTTCGCGCGTGATTCTTTCTGTGGCGACAAAAGAACTTGTCTGTGGGGAGGGTAGTTTGTGAATGTATTTGAATAGTTACTTGATACTTACTTAAAATAAATAAAACAAACACATATTACTTAACGAGCTTGACGCCTACAGACATGGTTGGTCCACACTAGCTCAAGACAGAGAGGAGTGGAAAGGAGAAAGGGGGGAGCTTTTTGCCCTGCAGTAGGACCACGTAGGCGAACAAAATTTAATAAATAAAATATTAATAAACTACAAACACACACACACGCACCCTCACACGCAAACACGTACGCGCACACACGAATACCTACAAACACACACACTTACACTCCACACAACTCTACTTGAAATCGGCATCAGAGATAATTGTCAAATGTGGAACAAAAAACTCAATTCAAATTCAATTTCAGTATTTCTTTTTCTGCTTTTCTTTATATCGTTTATAAGTAGGGATGAAATGTAAATTATCTGAGAATACGAATTCAAGTCCTAAATTAATTATAATTATGTAAATTCTTTACAATTTTCTTTTCTTGTTATTAATTTTGTCATTAACAGGCTTTGTATGTGTACACATAGACCTCACAAGGTGGACCGACGACCTTGTGAAGGCCGCAGGAACCCGTTGGATGCGAGAAGCACAGAACCGGTCGAAGTGGAGGTGCTTGGGGGAGGCCTATGTCCAGCAGTGGACGTTTTGCGGTTGAAATGATGATGACATAGACATTGAATTCCCTCTTCTGTTACAGGTATATCTATAAATACTTAAAAGAAGACCTCTAAAATGTATTTGTTAAAATCTGTCGATTATGAAATAAATTAACTTAAACTTATTTTTGCCTTGTTAGTCTCATGGTCGCAAGCGCTACTGCTGTGTATAAGGTTCTGGGTTCAATTCCCAGGTCGTACAAAGTGTTATTGGGTTTATCCATCAGGAATTTCTTAGTAGCAGCCGGAGTCTGGATTTGTGCCCGGTGGATGGAAATAGGCTCCCCCCCCCTATTACATGGTACTTAGACAAAACTGGCGAAATGGCGCCGTTAAGGGTGTACTATAAGTATACACGTCTGCCTAAACCCTTTGAGGGATTATAGGCGTGATGTTATGTTCACTAGAACAATCGAAACTTTTCAAAAAACTGCGCAAAAAAAAAACTGGTTTACATTTTTTACTCACAAAACAGTCACTTCGTATCCCTTTCTCGTTCGTTCCGCTTAGAAAAAAAACTCAAAATAAAAGTAAAATTCTGTTTAAAAAAACGAGTCACGCCGGAAAAGGCTTCAGCCAAAGAGAGAAAGGGTTCCGCAGTGGAACACAAAAAACAGGTGTCAATTAAGAACAAATTAGCGTCTGGAAACATTAGTGGGACCAGAGTTTTGTTTAATTTTGGACAGTTTAATTCAGCTCGTTTTCTTTTTAAGCTGCCAAGCTCGAATGGGACTGGGCCGGACACGACTGCCGCACCGCAGCAGCATGGGTTCCTGAAAACGTCTAACGGCATCGCGGTAGGCTTAGACTATTAATTTTACTTTACTATTATAAACTGAAAATTTTTGAATACTGGTAGTCAGCTGCGTCTAGTTAGACTGGAAGCCGACCCCAACATAGTTGGGAAAAGACTAGGCAGATGATGATGATGATTTCGATGGTGAAAACTTAATGATGAAAAAAAAAAAATTATGAATACTTTGAAAATTGCCTCCAGGTTAGCTGTAAGAAAATATTGCATATGTGAACCAGGCTTATTTTTACCAATCATCTTAAAGTGAATGCGCAGTGGTAGACCGCCAAATTCAAATTTTCTTACGTTTTTTGCAATTTTCAGGTCAGTGTCAGGTTGTATCTTGATCAAAATAATTATGATTCGTGACTATAACAGACTGTACGTATTTACTAAATTGTAATCATTAGAATCATTAATACATCTTTATTTCTTAATTTTCTTTATATTAATGATTCTAATGACTCTCTCTCGATTGTGTCAAATAATAAAAGAACAGCCGGTCGATTCTGCAAAAATCTCACCGTGAAAACTTAGGTGATGTGAGTTGGTTTTTGCTAGGGATTGACACATTGATAGCACCGCTGAAGTAACAAGTTTCTAGTCTGACTTCAAGTTTGTCTCTGAAAATACTAAAGTTTGGTCCCACCATTACACCAAACTTCTAGCCTAGACCAAGTAAAACACTTCCCAGAGAATACGAATAACAGTTGACTACATTCTCTTTGCCCTCCTTTGTAAAGCGTGGTTACCGTACTGGATATACGACACTGATTACACCTACCGCCTGTTCATGGTGGTTCAGGCTGTTTCAGGTTGTTTCAAGCTTTGTAATCATAGCACAATTAGCCACACTCTCCGTCTTCTAACTAGGCGGAAGAAAAACGGGCTCGGATATCACAAAAACGGCTTTCCGTTCGATTGAAAGGCGATTATTAGACGGGCTTTGAAAAGGGTGGGGTTTAGGATTATCTTCTTTGTTTTTCTTTCTTTGATTCAGCGGATCACATTCCAGTCTTTTATACAGCCAGCGCAGTGTGGCGCTTTAATTGTGACATTAATTGAACACACGCGTTTTCTTTTTATGAACATAGTTATTATTTATTTTAAATTTTCTAAAATAGCATCTTGGAGCAACCTGTACTTGAAGAACTGTAGCGCAGGGGTCATTTGACGGGTTCACGAAACATAACACCAAATTAATGAAATTAAAACGAATTGAAGGAAAGAGAGAGAACCCTTAACGGCGAGCGGCGCAGGCGGTAGTTTTCAAATTACGAATTATTTAATGTTGTTAAAAATTTTATGATTACTGGCCCTCCCAATCCATGTGTTAAATTAATGTCACCAATTGAAGCGCCATTAGAAACCTGTAGCCTTTTACTCTCATTTTTGAACAGACTTCAAAAAAGGAGGAGGTCCTCAATTCGGATGTTTATATTCATTTTTTTTTGCATATATGTTCGGTCTTATCTACGTCATATATAGACGGATTTGCAAAATTCTTTTTTTGTTCGAAAGAGGTTTATTCCGAAATGGGCGCCGATTCTGTTGTTCAGAAACTAAACTAAATTTAAGTTCAGGCATCTTTTTCTTTCTATTTCATTAAGAAAAGGACAGAAGATAAATATTAGTTTAGTCCTGTCAAATTAGTCAGCGCCTGACGTAAATTGACGTATTTTTAGTAGGCAACTTTTTAATCTCGTCTAAATTGTCTATGGAGTATCTTAATTTGACAGGACTAAACTAATATTTATCTTCTGTCCTTTTCTTAATGAAATAGAAAGAAAAAGATGCATGAACTTAAATTATTTTAGTTTGTGAACTACAGAATCGGCGCCATGGTGTAAAAAGTATTAATTAAAAAAACTATTGTTGTGCTTTTTGCTGTTAACTGTGCTTTTTAATGACAAGAATGTATGATTTTTACACGTCACGTTGCAGTGTAAAACTGATTTATATCCGTCACCTCACACATCAGGTCCAGTTGAAAAGTATCATCAGGAATTAGTTGTCTGGCATTTTTGCTGAACTGGGCCTTTTTGGTGCGGCCGTGAGGCACACTTTCCTGCTAATTTCTTCCATCGGACTTTACACTTTTTATTTGATTTTTATTTGTTGCTATCTGATGTATCAGTATATCAGCCTGTGCTAAATAAATGTATTTTATTTGTGACTGGCTAAGTGCTCATATACACGAGTGGAACGTATGGTTGTATAGGTGGGCCATAGTTCACCACGCGGGTCAAGTGCGGGTTGGTGGATATCACATGTCGTTGAATTTTTGGTTTCGATGTTTTCCTTGATGATTTCCTTCACCATTTTGATAGTAGTGGTGATGAAATTAAATACACAAAATAAAGTACCTGTCTGGGTTCGAACTCACAACCTACAACTCGCAAGTCGAGGCCGATACCTCTGGGCCACCATTGCTTTCCAAGTTATCCGCGAGTTATCCAAAATTGAATAACTCGGGAAAAATGGAAATTCTTTTTTCTATAGACTGAAACATTGACCTGACCGGAAATTTTCTGTCGAGTCAGCTAGTTTAAAATAATTCTCACCGCAGTCTCAGCTATACAATTATAACAGTCAAAACCAACGCCAATTAAACATGAACAAATGAACAACAGCCACCTAACATGTCAAACTGGCGTGTAAACGAAGCAAACACGGCGGCTGACTTATTCGTCCCTTTGTCCGGGCCGTGTCCGGGCGAGTCAAAGCTAATGTGGACCGGACCAAACCGTGCCGATAATTAGGAAGACCGCTCACAACTTCGTTACTAGTGTCAACTTGTAGGTGTGGACACCGTTTATGTACAGGTACTTGGGTAGTGGAAAAAAGGGGGCTGTTTTTTGTTGTTAAGGTTTTGGGAGTGTTTAATTGTCCCTTGCCATGGCTAAAATTAATATAGCATATTAATGTTTTGAATCAGAGGCCCGAGGCTAAATAATAACCGCTGCACAGATCAATCAGTTTTTTTTTTTTTTTTTTTCCTGTGGCAACACTACAGCTAACAGCTGTTAAAAATTTGTTCTTGTAATTTTAATCTTAAATATTTAATTTCGTTGTTTTTTAGGCCTATTTCCAACTACTCCTCAAGTAAATAGGATAATAATGTGTATATTGTGTTAGATTCAAATAGCTAGTGCAAATTAAGTGTAAATATTTCTATGTAAACCGGTGACAGTTACCGGCGTAAGTGAATTTTGCATTGTCATCTTGATATCAGGTACAATACTCTATATTTTACGTACTACAATTTAACCAGCAATTAGTTTGTTCATTTTTAGTAAGGCTTTTTATTGATGCCAATGACCTTTGAACGTAAACATAACCTTGCATTGGTTTGGTGACAGAACTCCTTAGAATTACATCTAAATTTCATTTTTCCTTTTAAACTAATCATCTTCTCTACTGCTGCCACAACTACCTTCTCTCTTCTAATATCTTGTCGCTTCCTTACTAGTTTTAATCATGATTATGACTCGCAGCGCCCGTGCTCGCCTCGGAGAATCCAAACTCAATGAGGCTTTGAGCGCCTTAAAGGCGTCAAAGGAGTCCTGTGACCAACTAATTAAGGAAATAGATGACAATGAAAGGGTGCTCTTTGATGCCCATGAAAAGAATAGGAAGTTAAAAATTGAAATGGCTCAGATATATAATCAATACACTGATGCCATAGAAGAACGGGATAGACTTCAACTTGTTGTGGACGGGTTCAGCCAGTGTAGCACAGAGTATGAACAAGCTCTTAGTCAAAAACATTTATTACAACAGCAGCTACATGAGGCTCAAAGTCAAATAACACAACTTGAGACGACCAATCTTAACATCACCGCCTCGCTGAACCAAAGTCTGTTCAATGAGTTGATGCCTATTGCCCCGTCAATGGTTTCTACCATAAACCCCACATACACTATGGATTTGACAGCTGATGATGAATCAAAATCATATAAATCAGTGAGGGTAGTAAGCAGTAAAAATAAACTTAAAAAATACATTAAAATTAATAAATACATTGTTAAAACACAAAAAATGGTAAAAAGACAAAAGTTCTTTATCAAAAACGTTAAATTGAATAGAGAAAGGTTGAATTTAATTAAACAATTAGACATGTATTCTTATAATTTGGAGCAGAGTACTAGGAAGTACAACATTGACACAGAGACCTTGCAATCTGAACTTGACCATCTACAGGAGAAACTTAGTTCAATGACCAACAAATATAATACCTCTGAAGACCTAATGAGGGAATATGTGTTGGCAATGAATGAGCTGGTAAACTCACAAAAAAACAACTGTGAGCATTGTCAAACACCAACCAATGTCACACCGGACCATTCATTGACAACTTGTAATACCACCTTAGTGCAGCCCTGTGTTGATTTGATAATTCCTTCTACTAATAGTTCGTATAAACAGTGTAAACAAACTTTAAATAATGATATTGTGTTATTTTGTGATGAGATCGGTAAGGACTTAGGACACTTGTTAACAGCTGAATATCCGGGACACTCAATAATAAATTACTGTATGCCTGGTTGTTCTTTGTTTCATATTATGAAAAAAATTATTAAATGTAACTTTACCCAGGATACAACTTTATTAATTTTTATGGGTAATAGGGGAAATGTAAACAAAGGAGAACTGCTCCAGTATCATAGAACATTATGCAACCTTAGTTTAAGAAAAGTTGTATTGTTTACATTCCCTTATAGTAACAGTTTGCCACAGGAAGAAAATAGCTTAAGATTTGAATTGAATATGACAATGCATAACTTGACATTTAATAATAACATGTTCCATTTAGTTGATATTAACAATTATGTTAGTAATAATTTCTATTTGACAAAAGATAGATATAACATTGTTATGTACTATCTTTCTGACTATTATAAAAGACAGATAGCTGTGTCGCTATCTTATTTTTTTTCCATTACAGCCAAAAATTTGGCTAAACAACTTGCTTCTTTTGAGCAATGCAATGACATTATAAATAATTCTGCCAATAATTTGGTCACTATTAATGACATTGCTAATAATTTAAATTAGAAATTAAGACAATAGAGGCAACCTCTAGCTATAATGTACGCAAAAAAAGCTTGAAATCAGTCAATAGCATCAACCTAGTGCATCAAAATATTCAAGGATTTATGAACAAAGAATTAGAAGTAGAATTATTTATGAATTTTAATAGTATTGACATACTTTGTATAACAGAACATTGGCTGAAAAGCCACCAGTTCTTGTTCAATTTTAATAATCACCAGGTTGGTAGTTCGTTTAGCAGAACAAATGCTATACATGGTGGCTCATTAATTTTAGTAAGTAACCAGCTCAAATTTAAAGATCGTATAGATATTGTGAGCCTATCAGTTGAGCGTACGGTTGAAATTGCCTGTGTAGAATTGGAGCACTCTATTGTATTAAGTGTGTATAGACCCCCTTCAGGATTGTATGACTGCTTTGAAAAGGTAATGGATGAAGTGTTACACAGGATTTGTAACTCAAACAAATCCGTTATCATTTGCGGTGATTTTAATGTCAATTTATTAGAAAACTCAGGTTCTTGTAGTAAAATTTTAAGTCTGTTTCAGTCCTACAATCTTCTAAACCTGTTTTTGGAGCCCACAAGAATAACCCCTACTAGTGCCACATGCCTAGATAATATATATACAGATATTATACCAAGCCACAAAGAAATTATAACTTTACTAGATTCTGATCATTGCGGGCAAAGGATTACTATTCAAAATCAAAACAAAAAAGTGGCTAAAAAGGATATCACTGTTAATCCCAAAACTGCAAGTCGCTTGGAGGCTTTTAAAGTTAAACTCATTGATAAATTACCAGTTTTGTCTATTCATGCTGATCCTAATCATCTTTATGATAATTTTTTTAATGTATACTGTAAACAATTTGATTCCACCTTTATTCCCAAGACTATTTCGGTTAATAGTAATGCATCGTTCAGTGATTGGGCTACCATTGGTATTCATAAAAGTAGAACACGGCTTTATGAACTGTACAATGAAAGGACTTATATTAACACTGATGAATTTAATTTGTATGTTAGAAATTATTCAAAATTATTTAAAAAAGTTTGTTATATGGCCAAGTCACGTTATTTGGGTTCAAAGATTAAAAACAGCAGTAATGTAATTAAAACGACTTGGAATATTATTAATAGTGAAACGGGAAGATCTAGTAACCGAAATACTGACTACAGCCTGTCTATTAATGACAACATAATAAAATCAGACGCACAAGTCGCCGAGGCATTTGAAAATTTCTTTTCAGATATTCCCGTTTCAACTACTAAATCACTAAACTCATCACCTTCTGTTGCTGAGTCTTTGCTTAAAGAAAATGTTAATGGTTGCGATTCGGAATTTCATTTTGAATATATTACCTGTAGAGATATAATTAAAACCTTTCACACTTTAAATGTAAAAAAGACTGCAGATCTGTGGGGTAATTCTGTAGAAGTAGCCAAGTCTATTATTGACATTGTAGCGCCTACTCTAGCTATTATCTTTAATAGTTGTATTGACAATGGGGAGTTTCCTGACCTTATGAAAAATAGTAAAATAATACCTTTGTTTAAATCAGGTAGTACATCAGACCCCACAAATTATAGACCTATTTCTGTACTACCTACCTTTAGTAAAATTTTTGAGAAATTAATTTTAGACCAAATGCAAAGATTTTTTAATAAACATAAATTATTACATAGCAAACAGTTTGGTTTTACAAGGGGTCGTTCAACTACTGATGCCGGCGTTGAACTATTAGGACATATTTATAATGCATGGGAAGATAAATGCGATGCCTTGGGCATCTTTTGTGATTTGTCCAAGGCATTCGATTGCGTTCTTCACGAAACGTTAATCAGGAAACTCCGCCACTACGGGATCCGAAACACTGCTCTGGATCTTCTTATTTCATACTTGAGTAAAAGGATTCAGAGCGTTGACGTTAATGGAAAAAGATCACCCGGATCTATAGTAACAATGGGAGTCCCACAGGGCTCAATTCTTGGTCCTTTCTTGTTTCTCATTTATATTAATGACTTGCCGTACCTCATAAAGGATCATCATGATATAGTGTTGTTTGCAGATGACACTTCTCTTTTGTTTAAACTTAAACGTCAGCAGTTGGTTACTGACGATGTAAATAGCGCGATCTCGAAAGTAGTCCACTGGTTCAATGTTAATAATTTGCTTCTAAACGAGAAGAAAACCAAATGCATTAAGTTTACGCTACCCCACGTAAGGCAGGTGAAAACTAATGTGTTGATAAAGGGCGAGGAATTGAATCCTGAAGACAACACAGTATTCTTGGGCATAACTTTGGATGCTAAGCTTCAGTGGGGTCCACATATAGATAAATTGTCAAAAAAGCTAAGTTCTGCAGCATACGCTGTTAGAAAAATTCGAAATTTAACTGATATAGAGACTGCTCGTTTAGTGTACTTTAGCTATTTTCATAGTGTAATGTCGTACGGTATTCTATTGTGGGGAAATGCCGCCGATATGCAGACTATCTTTGTTTTGCAGAAGCGAGCTGTTCGATCAATTTATAAATTAAGTCCGAGACACTCTCTCAGAGACAAATTTAAAGAGATTAATGTAATGACTGTGCCTTCTCAGTACATTTATGAAAATCTTTTATATGCCCATAAAAATATAAAATTGTTTAAAAAATACAGTGATATCCATAATATAAATACTAGAAACAAACACAAATATGTTGTACCTACAACCAGGCTCAAGAAAATAGGTGGCTCGTTCAGATGCCAATGTATACGCTTTTACAATAAACTACCAAGCCACGTTCAAGATCTAAGCCTTAATAAATTCAAATCTTTCATTAAACGTAAGTTGTGCCAGAAAGCCTTTTATACCGTTAAAGATTATATTGAGGACAAAAAGGCTTGGGATTGAGCTGCTTCCAATTTCTGCATTTTGAATGATTTTTTTCTTTTTTATATACACATTGACATTGATTAATATTATTATTATTATTATTTTTTTTTTTTAAACAATGACATTTGCTTACTTTGTAAAGTATTATATTATTTTTTCATTGTGAATGTGAAGACGATGTGGGTCATTTTACATATATATATTTTTTTATTATTCTCTCTGTTCTGTTTTTTTTTTTTCATGGTCTGGCAGTTTGAGTAATTTATGTGGCCTACCCAAATGTCCTTTCTTTGGTATTGTTCGTTGAATCGTTGAGCTCCTTAAGTCTTGAGTTGAGCTGCATGATTTTTGACAAATGCGTGCACTGACTGGACAGGTCCTCTCAATCTGTGTGGTTCTTTCCTCAAAAGACCACCTCAGACATCGATCTACATGGTCTTCATATAACCTGACCAAGATTATGTCTGGACTTTAAAAGAGACTGTGACCTCTGAGTTTGTTTCGGCCTTTCTTCTCAGAGTAGTCAGATAGGAAACGCCGACTTCATCTAGTTTTAAAAAAAAACATGATTGACGTGTAAAAGTGTTTGTACAAACCTACTTACAAAAAATAAAATCATTTCATCATTTCATTTCATTTCATTTCATCATTTCATTTCATTTCAATCGATCCCGGCTGTCTTTCGTGGATCTTTGACAGTCGTTACGGGTGGTTAGAAGCCTGGAAGTCTGACAACCAGACTTACCAAGGGGTATCGTATTACCCAGTAACTGGTGGAGGCCAGATAGGCAGTCGCTTCATGTAAATACTGGTATTCAGCTGCATTCGGCTAGACTGGAAGCCGACCTCAACATAGTTGGAAAAAGGCTAGGCAGATGATGATGATTAATGTTTTGAATCTAGACTGTAAAGAAAAAAAAGATTATAAATAAAAATATTTATTGAAATAATAAGTTTACAAAAAGTGTACATAAGGTTCATTAGTATTATATTAATCTAGGCCTATAATAGGATTATAAAAATCTGGATAGACTATGGTATGAGAAATATGAGATTACAGTCAAAAATAAAACTGTGAAGGTAATCTAGTGCGTTGCCTGATCTAGGTTTATTTAAACCTGTGTTTCAGGCCATCTCCCTACGCAAGTATTTTGTTAAATACGACAGTCAGTGAATTAAGTTAACATTATTGTCGAATTCGTTATTACCGACATTGTTAACATCGGGGGTAAGAACGGATGAGGCTGGCACAGGAGCATGGGGATTGGCACATGAAAAGAGGGGCCTATGCCTGTGGTCAAGTCGGGTTGTGGACGTTGATGATACCAGTGACAAAGATGGCCGACCAATGGCCTTTGTGTCATCTCGATTGGCATAGATGACGCTTTTAAATTTCAAAGTCATGGAAAAAAATTTAAGCACATAGGGTGCTTAAATTTTTGTAATAAAAAAAAAAAGACTACAGACGAAATGACATTTAATTTGCAACAGTTTACACTTGCGCAATTTTTGTTTTACTTGCAACTTATTATTTTACCAATTACGTCATTGCCAACATTTTAACGACAATGACAGTTCGAAAAAGTGACATGAGCCCGCATTATGGGAAAGGAATTTGTTTGAAAGGAGCTTTATATTATCGCTTTTTGACCGTACATATAATTTACAGGGATATATCATTTAATAAATAACCAAGAGAATAATAACCAATGAGAAGAATGACCAATTATTTTTCGGGAACCGACTAGTCGAAGTATCCCGAAACATAATTGGTCATTCTTCTCTTCGTATTCTTTTGGTCAACCATGTTTTTTTGCAACCATGATTGCAGACACAGCAGTTGACCTACCTATTTCACCAGTTTTTAGTAGTCGTGTTTTATAAGTAGTCGACACATTTTTCGTAGAAAGTTCAGTAATAGATATTTTATTTATTCTGGCCAGTATGTCACCGATTGTTTACAGGACCTACTTTTGGACAGTTTTGTATAGTCTTAATTGACCTTGGCTTATTAGTCTGTCTTTAAGCATAGCTATAGCTTCAGTTTGTCTTTATATTTTGTATGTTGGCACCTTGTTTTTATATTTTCATGTAATTTGTTATCATTTAATTGTGTTTTTTTGTGCTGTGCTGTCTTTTGTGTGCACTAAAAATGGTTCATCTATCTATCTACATGATTTAGACCCAATTTCTATATTTATGCCATTCTGTTTTTTGTAGCTATTACTTTATAGGTATTTTAATATAGGTAGGTTTACCTGCTGTCATAATTATGTCAATAATAATTGATTGCACGTGTTCAACTTTTCGCCATTAAGAAACTTTCCCTTGAACTTTCTTTAAAAGTTCCTTCTTTAATTTTCACAAAAAGATGAATGACTTCCTGACAGGCCAATGACGAGGCCAATGAAATCTGGCCTTTGTTAGAAAATTATTTTCTTTTTATTATGAACAAAAGCAAATTTCGTTTTCTATCAAACTTAATTCAACAATGTCGGGCTCTCTTATTATTTTTCTACTTTTGTTTAGATTGGTTTAATCTTATACTTGGTTTCGTTTCTTATAAAGATATTTTTTTACAAATTGGTTTTATGACTTTTTATGATATAGCAATTTTTCTCAAGTTACGTTTTATTATTAAATTCTATTACTTACGTTATTTATATTGATGCTTTTACATTTTCGAGGTAGATAACCTCTAAAGTTCCTCTAAAGAGTCGACTATTGAGTAACAAAAACCGATAATGAATAATTAAATAACAATGCAGAGTACAATCAAGCTTTTTCACCAAACGGCTCGCACCGCATCGGATCGGAAAGGATACGAACGGATGCGGCGACAGCCGATCGCGTCCGGCAGCATGTCGACGCAAACGATCGGCTCCGTACCGTCGCCTGCGATCCGTTTCTGCGCCTAGTCATATTATACCCTGTTCCTCATACTATACCTGTTCTATAGACCTATCAAATCTAGGTCAAGAATGACAGCCATATTCTCACTGATAAGTGGTTTCATACAGAAATCCTCGGACATACAGTACAGCAAAAATCAATAAAAGCCAATAATCACCATATTCTAGTGAATTGTTGATCGCAGCGTCACATATACCTACGACGACTGTTATTTCCGTCCTTATTGACTAAGCCACAAGCTATTATGTCGTTTCCAGTAGGTAGTTTACAGTAGCTACAATTTAAACGGAACATTTTTACCATAGCCGTTGTGAGTTATGACGACAATTAGTTCGGAGCACGGTTCTATAAACTTGGTAATTTATACTAATTGAACTAAATAACTTTTCACACCTTTATAGACTGTAGATACTTTTATTATGTTAGAGATATTATTTAAGCTTTAAAATTAAAATGTTTATTTTAGTTTCTGTCAAATTAGCTGTTCTAGTTTTTGACGGTTTTGTTTGGTTGAACGTAAAAGAAGCAAAGAAGAAGAGAAGTATGTAAGAATCGTAACAGGTGGCGCTCTGTAGATTCTGCCTATCCCCATGGGAATAAGGTGTAAGTTTATGTAAAGACGCCAGCACATGAAGCTACTACAATCTGTCCAATTTCTTTTATAGATTTTCAACTTTATCGCTAAAGTATTAGGTTCAAAGTTGATTGGGAAAATTTGACAGTTTCGGGTAACTTGATGTGCTGGCGTCTGTACTATATGAGTAATAAATTTGTATACTCGAAAGATGAATCCATTCATCCAAACTCCATTTAATTTTTATCATTAGACAAATAACGGTTAGCGGTTACAACCCTTTTGTTATTTCGATACAAACGTTTTATAAGGTCCGTGATTACACGATAAATACATAGTAAAAAAATACAGCAGCAGTAACGGTTAAATAAATAAAAAAAGCAATAATACCTATAGTCTGTTTACCATTTGCATTTAAAAAATAACTCTCAAATGCAGTCATTTCAACAATATCCTTACTTCCTACTAATATTATATACGCGAGGATGGATGGATGGAAAACTACTGAACGAATTTGAATGAAATTTGGCAGACGTCTGGTTTATAACCAGGATTAAAACATATGACATTTTATATCCCGATATTCCTACGGGACCGAAATATATGGGTAAAACCGCGGAGTGCTGCTTGTATTATATAAATGGAGTATAAGTAATTTTGTAATAAGTTGCTATTGATGTGACTAAGTATTCACAAAGGTAATGTGTCAAGATATTGAAACAATAGCACTATCGAATACATAAACTGCGATTAACAATACTTCCAAAAAAGGGTATTGGTAGGTAACCGTTCTCAAGAACAAATTATGGTTTAAGGGGCCAAACAACAATTTGGATCGACGGGGTAATTACGTAACACACTAAACTGTTAGTACGAAATTACCCTGCCGATCAAAATTGTTGTTTGCCAGTTCAACAACATTCATTGCGTTATTTACATTGTTGAGCAGACCAATTTTTCGAGCATATGGAGCAATGGAATGATTGAACTGTGTTGCACAATTGGGGTGCAGTTCTTTATATCTCCACAATCACTCTGGGTGGGTCGACCAGTACATTTTCCAATTGGTTTGTTTCTTTGGTTACGTTGTTCTTAAAAGCCATGCGGTGCGCACGATCGCCCGATGAGTCTGCTCATCGGTAAAAAAGACAAAATTCCATAAAAACTAACAAAAAAAAAAACCCATTTAGGCGATAAAATTCGAAAATACTTAGAATAGAATAGTTCTTTATTTGCACAGAAAGTAGGTACAAGTTACAGATGTTAAGTTTAAAATGATCCTATACTTCAAAATGGCAAGCAAACAACCTTTCTTAGTGATCACTTTCGTTATAATTAATATAAGGAACGCTGCGCCGCGGTGCAAAATTTCAAGTTTCTAGACCAAATCCAGCGGTTTAGGTGCGTTGTCAATCAGTTTAAGTAGTTATATAAGTTGTCAGTGAATTTAAGCTTTACATCAAGTAGAAGAAGAAATAAATACTGTCAGTATTTACAGCCAAAGCTTAAAATACCGTGTCAAAATAAACTCACCTTTTCTGTTATTCTTTCTGACGATTACGTACAATTAATTTTCCATAAATTTTAATTACCCAGCTGTTTTAAATACATAGAAAATTAGATCAAAGAAATTGTGAAACTTGTAATTATTACAAAAAAGAAAGAAAAAAGGTCAAAAACTGACTTAATTAAACGTTATATTGGATCGTGTTGAAATTGAAAAAGTTAGTCGTTTTTCGTAGCATCGCCTTCCCTCTATATTAATTAATAGCTTAATAATAGATCGGAGAAAAAGTTTTTTCGTATTTTTATATAAATTCAAGACATTTTTTTTCATAGTTTATTTACATTTGATTAAAATATATACATATGTGCCATTTTGGATGTTAACTTGTTGCCATTTTGTAGAGTGTCAAAATCCCATTGCTGTAGACATTTTGGGACTTCTGATCAAAAAACTGTGACAAGTAGTTTTGACAATCCTTTCTTGATGTTAACATAACAGTACGTACCTAAAGAATTCTGAAGAGACCGAAACAGGTGGAAATCTGAGGGTGCAAGGTCAGGACTATGTGGAATATGCATTAACACTTCCAAACTAAGCTCTCTCAATTTTTGCTGAGGGGCTAAAGATGTGTGTGGTCTGGCGTTATCACACTGAAAAAAATAAAACGTGACTTTTTACTGTTGTTGTACAGTAAAAAAAAAAACGGTACAGGAAACTTATTTTTATGTTAAAATAATTGATTACTGACCGTGCACTGAAATGGGCAAAAACAGTAAAGAGCTAAACAGTTATTTCAATTGGATGAACATTAAAGTTTACTGAAACAAACAGTTCCTTTCACGTATTGCCATTTTCAGAGCTTTACTGATATTGTAGCAGTTATTTTTACTGCTTCGGAACAGTTATTGTAGCATACAGTAAAAGAGCTAAACAGTTATTTCAATTGTTTAAACATTAACGGTAACTAATACAAGCAGTTTCTTTTAAGTATTGCCGTTTTCAGGCTTTACTGATATCGTAGGCAGTTATTTTTACTGGTTCTGAACAGTTTCTGTAGCATACAGTAAGGAGCTAAACAGTTAATATCAACTGTTTCAACATTAACGTCTACTGATACAAGCAGTTTCTTTTAAGTATTGCCGTGTTCAGACTTTACTGATATCGTAGCAGTTATATTTACTGCTTCTGAACAGTTTCTGTAGCATACAGTAAGGAGCTAAACAGTTAAAATTAACTGTTTGAACATTTAACTGTTACTGATACAAGCAGTTTTTTTAAGTATTGCCGTGTTCAGGCTTTACTGATATCGTAGCAGTTATTTTTACTGCTTCTGAACAGTTCCTGTAGCATACAGTAAGGAGCTAAACAGTTAAAATTAACTGTTTGAACATTTAACTGTTACTGATACAAGCAGTTTTTTTAAGTATTGCCGTATTCAGACTTTACTGATATCGTAGCAGTTATTTTTACTGCTTCTGAACAGTTTCTGTAGCATACAGTAAGGAGCTAAACAGTTAAAATTAACTGTTTGAACATTTAACTGTTACTGATACAAGCAGTTTTTTTAAGTATTGCCGTGTTCAGGCTTTACTGATATCGTAGCAGTTATTTTTACTGCTTCTGAACAGTTTCTGTAGCATACAGTAAGGAGCTAAACAGTTAAAATTAACTGTTTGAACATTTAACTGTTACTGATACAAGCAGTTTTTTTAAGTATTGCCGTGTTCAGGCTTTACTGATATCGTAGCAGTTATTTTTACTGCTTCTGAACCGTTCCTGTAGCATACAGTAAAGAGTTAAACAGTTAAAATCAACTGTTTGAAAATTTAACTGTTACTGATACAAGCAGTTTCTTTTAAGTATTGCCGTGTTGAAGCTTTACTGATATTGTAGCAGTTATTTTTACTGCGTCTGAACAGTTCCTGTAGCATACAGTAAGGAGCTAAACAGTTAATATCAATTGTTTGATCATTTAACAGTTACTGAAACAAGCAGTTTCTTTTAAGTATTGCCGTTTTCTGGCTTAACTGATATCGTAGCAGTTATTTTTACTGCTTCTGAACAGATTTTATAGCTTACAGTAAGGAGCTAAACAGTTAATAGGTACTATCAAACTTAAACTCAAAAGTATTTAGTTCCATTTGACCATTACCTACGGCACTTTTGAATGTTAAAAAATACAATAAAACAAAGCTACAGTCACAGTCACAACACAAGGCATAATAACTTGAGAAAGTACTGTAGTTGCCCTGGTTGCCCATTCCCTAGCGTAGATCTCTATGGAGAAGGAGAAACTCAATGGACACTCTTTTAAATCAAAATATTGTTACAAAACCAATACCTAATATAACCATACCTATTATATTAAAGAAAATATTCTTACTTCTTGTTTATGTATTAGAAATCCCACCAAAAACATTTTCATGTAAAATGTTGCCAAGACGAGACCACTTAAGGCTCGCACTGTCAAAAAGTTATAAGATCTCATGTAGAGCCAAGCTTCTGACTCTACACGCCCTAACTTCACAAACTCTACACCTTAGTCAAAATATGAGGCGAAACGGCCAAGCCACATATTTTGACTAAGGTGTACAGTTTGTGAAGTATATGTATGTATGTATATGAAAATGTTTTTGGTGGGATTTCACATCTTTTTGAAAGTTGCTTATGAAAAAAAAAATTTTTTTGGGGGCTTTAGGTATTTACTGAAAATCCTGAAATACGTATTTTATTATTTATAACAAGGAGTCCCTATATCAGTTTTCAGAACTCTAGCATCAAAATTTGCGGAAATCTCGTACAAACTTCCATCCCTTAAAATAGGTAAGGGTTTGGAGGGTAAAAGTTCCAAGTTTCAGAGTTTTTTTGTTGTTTGTGTGCTATTACTAGCTTACATACCAAATTTTAGCTTTCTAGGACTTCAGGAAGACCCTTAGAATATTGATGATCATCAGTGAGTCAGTGAGTCAGTGAATCAGTGAGTCAGTGACGAAATCGGGGTATTTTAGATATCAATAAAATCTAAAGTATAAGAGCTATGCAACTGAAACTTTATAGGTTTAATAAGTCAACCACTGACATCATATCCTGAAAATTTTGTTTATCTGGTATAATCCAAACCCAAGTTATGAAGGTTCAAAAATACGACGAAGTGCTTCGAGAAAAGGTAGGTAGTGCCCTTGCGCTTCGCTTGGCTCGTCTTGGCGGGGCACTCCCGTGCCCCCAGACCCCAGATATACCTTTTCATTAGGTAAGTACCTACCATAGGTAGGTACATGTACCTAGGTTACTAATACGCTGTAAATAGTTTTTATATTTTTAAGTACCTACCTACTGCAGCATAAAAATCCACTAGGTAGGTAGCTGTTGTCAGCTTGCAAATTGGGGGTAAGAAAACTGTACGTAACTATGTACCTACCTAACTATATGTAAGTAGGTACCTATGTAATAGGTATTACCTCGTACCTAACTTAAAAGTGAGCGCGAGTGACGGCGGAGCACTGATATTACTTACCTGCCTACCCGATGCATCTCTAGATTTATCAGACTCTGCTAGGTTAGTACATATTTGGCATTTTAGGTAGGTGCCTCTAAAGGCTATATACTTACTTAGATATCAGACCCTACTCTTTCTTATACCTACCTATGTAACAAGAGCAATTTCGCATCTCTGCCTAATTAAAGTACCTAAACAAAAGAAAAGTATTTTTATGGCCTTTCGCCTTAAATGTTTAAAACATTAGCATTAAATCATATTCATAGCAAAACATTTAAAATAACTGTCTACGTGATTGGGAAGGGAGCGGGGCGCGGGGCGTGGAAGCACGTTGCATCGTGATTTAGTGATGTAGGTACTCACCTCACCTCATCACGAGTTTCGATGTCGATTACAGCTTTATCATATTAGTGTGATTGAAATAACAACTGTTATATCTATTTAACAGTCCATAGTACTAAGTCCTATTTAATTAACCAACTTTAAAAAAGAAAGCGGTTCTATGTTCGGCTGTATGTATTTTTTATAGATGTTCGTCGGTTTCTCCGTCAATTAAAGACCAATTATGAAAATTCTATCAATATTGTACCTATAAATAATGAATAGATAATAAATCTTCGCCAATTCTCAATAGATTTTGATGATTCTTCTGTTGTTGTCTAAAAGTTGATTTTGAGGAATTTATACGTGTGCCGTAATACGTATCTCAAATATCATCTACACAATCATGATAATTTTCACAATCACTGGTGGTAACTAATGGTTTCCGTGGCAACATGCGTAAGCAAGAGGTACCATGTGTGATCAAACTAAATTAGACGCGAATTTTAACTAGATATCGTGCAATAGAAATTTGAATTCGGTTTTTATGTAAGTTACACGATCTGACCAAGATTTTGTCTGGACTTTAAAAGAGACTGTGACTTCTGAGTTTGTTTCGGCCTTTCTTCTCAGAATAGTCAGTTTGGAAACGCCGACCTCATCTAGTTTAAAAAAAAATATGATTGACGTGTAAAAGTGTTTGTACAAACCTACTTACAGAAATAAAATCATATCATTCATGTAGTTGTTTTAAAACACGCCAAATTTTTACCTTGCTCTTATAATTATAGAATCGATAATGTTTAGAAAATACACATCCCTAGCGCGACATGCGAAGGTCATGCGACGCGCGCGCGTCGGCGACTGCCGCGCCACCAAACCAACAGTCAGTTGATCAGTTCGCTTCCGTCGTGTGACTTGTGTGGCGTAGCGTAGCCGTGATTCGCATGATCGTGTAAAAATCACAAAAATATTAAACAAACAAATAGTGACAACGCAGTTTACCAAGTCTGTGCGTGCTCCATTAACGATATGGAACGTTTATTAAAGGAGTGGGGCTTTGAGAAATATCTCGACAAATTTATTGGTAAGTAACTAAGTTTTATGTACCTACCTACTTTGAAACTACGTTCCTACCAATTTTAGGGCCAAATTGAATAAGATTTTATGTTTCAGTGATGACTTGTTGGAGTCCATTCACGTCTAAGAGAGTTTAATGGTAATAATAATAACCTACACACTATGGAATGCTCTGTTATTTTTCACCTTGTGAAGATTCACGTTACGCCGTGTCGGGGCAGGATTAGTCAGATAATTTAATTAACCCTAGTACCTAGGTACCTACGCTTTTTGTTTGAAGTAGGATCTACTTGATTGATAGGATGTGTGTGTCCCGTGGACACGGTATTACATGAATATGTTTGCTATGTATGTTATGTACCTATGGCTTTATGGTTTATACTTTACCTAGGTACTTACATTTAAGTACGCTACGCAGTCGTGTTAGAACTGCTTGCATCGTGTACCTACCTAGGTATAGCTACCTACTCGTGCAGGTCAGTAGCTTGACTGGCATAAACTGTTTACATGTGTTGCGAGCTACTGACTGCACAGTAGGTAGACTGTCGAGTGCGTAACGTAAAATAAAGTACACTAATAAATTTTGCTAATGAAAATCTGTGTTAAGAATGCTGTCTGTGCTGCTGTCTGTATCTGTATGCAAGACTGTAATTAATTAAATAATTATAAATCTTTGTTATTTCAGAACATGAAGTTGACTTAGAGGTGCTTTCTTTGCTCGATGATGAGCAAATCCGGGAGCTAATACCAGCTATTGGCCCACAAGCCAAATTTAAAAGAGCGCTACTGAAGTGGAATGCTTCCAAGCTAAATTCCTATGTAACTGAGTGGTGTAGTAAAGTAAGCACACAATAATTTATATATAAAAATATAGTCACGCCTTGGCATCTATTTTTTGTGAACATAAATGTTTTTTTTACAGATTTAGGACAATCTTGAGAACCTTGTGGAAGTGTACGGAGAGAATGTTGGTGGACTTACAAATTCACCAATCAGTTCGGCATAATCATCACCAAGCACCTCGTTGTCATGCAAATCCATGTCCCCTATGTCTTGATGTAAGTTATCTATCAATTAACACTATTCATAGTGGCCCTGTACCAACCTAATATTTTTCGTGTTTGGGCGGAGCTTTAGGTCAAACGCCTTTCAAACTCATAACTCCCAACTGGGATATAATTTTAATAATTTTATTTAATTACTAGCTGCGTGATCAATAAATACACTAAACTAAACACTAGGCAAATGAGGCGGTCTATTAACAATCTTCCCTGTTTTCAGTCTCACAACGCTGCTTGAAAAGACTCCTGATGGCCTGCAGTTTCTAAAAGAAAGGCGACGACACTAGCCAGGAGATACAGGAAATGATAGAATGGCTAAAAAGCAATGTTCATGATTACAGTTCATGTGCAGAAAAATGGGACAAAACTAACAAGGAACGACTAAAACGCATTTTATCAAATGAAAGAGAATCATACGTCCAGGAATTTCCCTGCATTCGACGCTTTCGGGGCTATACCTTGGTATGTATTATTATCATATTAATTAATATTATAAAAGCAAAAGTTTGTGTCTGCTTATGTTTTTATGTTAATGAGGTGACTCATTAAACCAAATCGGCCGAACAAATTAAGATTAAGTTAATCAAGATCCCCGATAGCCATGAACTACATAAAATTATACATTAGTATAGGTAATTTGAAAAACTTAGTACAATATTAACATAGGTTCCTATTATCACAGTATTTTGGTTTCAGCTAATTGCCGACTTTCATGCTTGGTACCCAGGAAACGAAACCGCATTCGATGACAAATTCCCTCTGCTCAAAGTAAAGTTGCTTGCGGCATTTGACAAGATCTCAAGAAAGAACACATACCTGGCAGAGTTGAAACAACTCTCTCGTGGTGAGTTGTTTTTGTGTAATTTTTATTTTATTACTAGACTACCTGCGCCCCGCGGTGTTAATCGAGCTTACTGGGAATAAAAGTAGCCTGTGTCAATCCAACAGGTCTAAATTGTGTCCATTTCAAATTCTATCAAAATTCGTTACATATAATATTATAACAATAAGTTACAAATATACATGCACACACAAACATTTTACATTAATATTTTCTATTGTAGAATTGACAGCTTGTTTATTACTTTTCAGTTACTACATATTTTAAAATGCAGTCGGGTATAATGTAATTTGTTTTAAAATAGTCTAAAATTTATTTATTAAATATACAGAGCGTTAGGTCAAACGAGGGACATACTTTGAGGGGAGTTAGTACTCATGAAAATGAACAACTTTTAATATGGGAACAAACATGAAATCGCGAAAAAAAAATCAGCCGTTTCCTACATTTATGTTTGCATAGCTCGTCAAAATGTACTGAACAGCTGATTTTTTTTTGCGATTTCAGGTTCGGCCCCATAGTAAAAGTTGCTCATTTTCATGAGTACTAACTCCCCTCAAAGTGTGTCCCTCGTTTAGCCCAACAACCTGTATATTACAAATATGAAAACTACACCTTTATCTTTTAGGTTATACATCATGTCACTTTCATTTTCTATTCAGCGGGGTTTTTTCGATTTGTTAAATTGGAAGTGCCTACTCGTATTTGTAACCATACATACATTTTATTACTCCAGCTATTTTCGTATCACAGTTAGAGTCAATCAAGTACAAAATAATACTTAAAACTATTTTTCGAACATATTTTTTAATTACTTTAGGTACTAAATGATTTCTTTTATTTTTCAGACCCAGATTCTGAGACGAGCAATCTTGTGGTTCTTCTGCTAATTCCGCATCTGCTCGGACCTATTAACTTAAAGAAAAAGAAAAGGTCAGCGGTAGAACTGCGCGAGAACTTCATCCTTCATATTAAAGAAGAGCAAGAGCTTCAAGAACAGCAGCAAGCACGCCAGGAAAAGTACTTACATCTAGGATTAACAATTCAGCCATACATAATAGTTGCAGGCCCTCTGAAAAAAATTTCAGCCAGGTATGTGATTGTCGACAATATTGTTTATGAAATGCCAAACATTATCAAGGCTGTGGATATATGTATAATTTAAGTTTAAATATTAAATACATTTTAAGTAGGAAGTAAGTTAAAATGTGATACTCATACTTTTTTGTCAAAAGGCACTAATGTATTTTAAGCATACTTACATATTTAGTTGGTAAATATTGAAATTATGAATATTATTATCATGTAGCATATCATAATATTATCTGTCAAATTAAGAGAGCAAAACAGTATTTTGGTTTTTAGGTGTGGTGTGTTCCTCCTCACCACCACCACACCTCTCTTCATTCTTCCTCTTTCTTTTGCTTTGATACTTTTTTTTTATAGTACCTACCTACATATTTTTTAATATAGGTAATTGTAATCTAATATAATAATCTTAAAAAATAAATATGATTCTTACGAGTTTTTGCATTTTTACTGAAATTCCACACTGCTACTGAAATAATGCTATACATTGGATATTGTTTAATAATATCGATATACAGTAGTAATTACTACTTTGTATCGTTATATTAAATATTACGACATTGGGAACTGTTCATTCGCAATTACAGGTAGTAATTACTGGGTACCCAACCCAGTAATTACTGTCATGAATAGTACCTGTCACTGCGAATGAGTACTGTAAGCGAACTTTATCCGGAACTGTTCATTCGCAGTGACAGGTACCTGTTACATCACAGTAATTACTGGTTACTCAACCCAGTAATTACTACTGTCTAGCTTAATGTTTGAACATTACGATATACAGTAGTAATTACTGGGTTGAGTACCCAGTAATTACTGTGATGTAACAGGTACCTGTCACTGCGAATGAACAGTTCCGGATAAAGTTCGCTTACAGTACTTACAACTTAGCTTCTATAGTACCCGTTCCTGTGACAATACGTTATGGTAACTGAGTCTCACAGTAGTAGGTAATGCGCGGTCACTGCATGTTACTGTGGAAGTATGTACCTAAACATGTAAGGCACAGTTACTTTTAATGGAGACACAGTTGATATAACTGATAATCACGGTATACCTTAATGTGCCCACATTTCCTACTAGCAAACCTCACAGTATCGTTTAAAGTATTCTCACAGTATCTGATACCTGACAGTCAGTATTAGTTACTGTTTTCGCACAGTAACTAGTAACGTATCTCAACTGTACAAATAACAGAGGGAACGGTTGTTATTAATGTGTACTATCAATTATTATAACTGATATCTAAGGTACTGCCAACTGGACAGCAAGGTATATTTTAATGAGCAACCAAAGTATACCTTACTGTGAATTTACATGCCTGTTACTGTGAGGAAACAGTCACTACTAATGCATACTTACAATGAACAGAACTGGTCGCTTACAGTTCGTTCTACTGGATCGCACAGTAACTGCTAACGTCCTGCACAAATTACCCGCTACTGTTGCTTACAGTACTTATAACTGGCCTTCCATGGTTACTACTACGTTGATCCCACAGTACTCATTCATGTTGTCCTACGTAGTATGTACTGTGTGAACACAGTAAAATCAACTGTTTGCATGACGATTATAGGTACTATCATGATTCAGTTAAACCTACTGTTAGAAACAGTAAAAAAAAACAGTAAAGAAGACACTCTTTACTGTTTTTCTTTACTGTCTGTTCTGATTTTCCTTTACTGTTTTTTCTTACTGTCTTATCATTTACTGTCTTACAAACAATAAGAATAGCCGACCAAAAAACAGTTGCAGATGCACAGTAAAATCTACTGTTATAACTCAACTGTTTTTTTTCAGTTAGTTATACTTCTTTGGACAATAGGCTCTATTTTTACTGACCAAAGCGGTGAATATTACCGAAAAATCGATTGGTATTACCGATTTTTTTTTTCAGTGCATGATCAAAGACCACACCCTTTCTGTTGATCAATTCCGGCCGTTTTTTTTTCTCAATTTCTTGCTTGAGTCTCATCAGCAGCTGTTGGCAGATATCCGAATCGAAGGTTTTGCCCGGTGGTAAAAGCTTATACTGAACGATGCCCTTCCAATCCCACCATACACACAGAATCACCTTATTGCGCGTTAATCCGGGTTTCCCTATAGTCTGTGGAGCTTGACTACCCTTTGACCATCTTCTTTGCACGTTCTTGTCGTAGGTGATCCACTTTTCATCACCGGTGATCAGTCTTTTCAAAAATGGTTCGTTTTCAATACGTTTGAATATAGAATACACAACTGACAGTACACGATTCATTAGGTTTCTTTCAGTGAGCTCGTGTGGCACCCAAATATCGAGCTTTTTTTATTTCCAGACATTTTCAATTGGGTCAAAACGGTTTTGTGGTCAACCCCTAACTCTTTAGCTATATCGTAACTTCTAATATACATATTGTTCCACTTTTTCAAAAATGGCGTCGACTTTTTCCGTAACAGGGCGACCCGAGAGAACTGCATCTTTGACATGAAAATTCCTGGACTGAAAACGCTTGAACCAACTTTGTGCTACTTTTACTGACACTGCTTTAGTAAAAAAAATCTAAAGATTAGAAATGCTATGCTGAAACGGAAAATCTTTTATCATTCAACTAATAATTCATCATACACGCTAACACTCATCACATGCATACTTACACTCATCACGTACACACTCACACTCATCACATACATACTTACACTCATCACACATACATTTGGTTACCTTTTAGTTCCATGTTTAAATTAATTATATCTACTGATACCGTTGCATTGTTAACATATCTTAAATAATACATATTATCTGTCGAAAGAGACTGGATCCTGCGACACAGGGTATCCTAGTGCGGGATCCAGTGTCATACCTAAATATTGTAACTTGTTAATGAATCAATAAACTTATTATTATTAAATTTAAAATAAATCTAAAGATTAAGATTTGTCCATCTATTTGTAAATTTAGTTAGACAGATGATAAAGGGTTGATTTGACTTTGTATCTAAATCAGTTCAAGTGTCCAAATTAATAAATATTTCCATGTTTAATTCTACACCGAATATTAGAAATGTAATTATAGTCCTTTGAACATGAAAACCAACAGTTATTTATTTAGTTAGTATCAAAACATATAACATCGTTTACGTTAGGGGCGTCCCTCGGTGCGTAATATTAGGCTTAACGAGTACCATGAATATGTAATAAATATTCCGCTGAATAATATTATCACATGGAGGAATTATGATACTGTAGTCTTGGGAATTTATTATACGTTTCAGTGTGATTTTGAAACAATTGTAATTATATCGTTTAGTGTTGTGTGATCGTAAGCGCTAATGCTAAGCATTCAGTCCTGGGTTGGATTCCCAGGCCAGGCACGTAAATGGTCGGCGGGTAAATGGGAGCTATTATTAGTAATTCGTATTGGTTGTCTGTCTGTCGGCGTCGCTTGCGCATTATGACGTCAGAGGGTGATGTGAATGGCGGCTTTGATTTGCATATCTAGTATTGTATACAATCAAGTATTTTCTAACTGAACAGACAGCTGTGCTACTGGGGAGTTTGTTGCGCCACTTCTTCTCCCCAACGAAAGCACTAGGAAGTGGTGAAGGGGGGGCGTTTTGGGGGACTGTCTTTTGTAATTTTGACGTTCGAAAAGTGCTTATTCTCAGACTAGTTTGAATAAATGACTTTAGATTTTGATTTTGTGGGTGCTCTGTATCTTTTTAATAGTTTTTTATGTAGTAATAGGTGTTGTGTCTGCTTCGTTGGTTCAGTGGGCGCCCAGTGGTAACGGCCGCGACTTACGAGTAGTACGTCGTAGGTTCGAACCCAGACAGGCGTTTTACTTTGTGTAAATAATTTCATCACCACTGCTCTCAAAACGGTGAAGGAAAACATCACGAGGAAACCGGCATGTCCTAGAACCAAAAATTCGAAAACATGTGACAACCACCAACCCGCACTGGGCCTGCGTAGTGGATTACGGCCCACTACCTCTCACAGAGAGGAGGCCTGCATCCCAGCAGTGGAAACATTATAGGCCGATTTCAATTGGATCTCAAGGGACTGTTAATACACTCAAGTACATTCACAATTATACTCGAGGGAGGCTCCTAATCTCGTGAAGCACACGCTCACGCCTTTTCCCCATAGGAGTAAGCAGAACCACCAATATCCTAACACACTCCTTTTGCTTTGCCCATTATACGTCTGGTCAAACACACGCCTTTTGTACCTACTCCTAAAACACCTAATAATTTAAAATCACCATCACAAGGGACTGTTAGTACACTCAAGTACATTCACAAGTACACACGAGAGAGACTCCTAATCTCGTGAAGCACACACTCACGCCTTTTCCCCATAGGGGTAAGCAGAACACCGAAAATCCTAACACACTCCTTTTGCTTTGTCCATTATACGTCTGGTCAAACACACGCCGTTTGTAAGTACATACTCCTAAAACAGCTAATAATTTAAAATCACCATCTCAAAGGAATGTTAGTACACTTAAGGACATTCACAAGTACACACGAGCAAGGCTCTTATTCTTGAAGGCTTATTGAAAGCACAATGGCCGCGCAAACAATACGGGTGGTTCCGTATTGTATTCCGGTCCGGGCTATAAACGTATGTGTACGTCGTATACGCCATCTTTTCTGCCCATTGTATTTTAGATTTATTTGAGTTATGATTTGGGTAGTTAAGTGACAGATGGTTTATGTATGGTTGAAGGTTGTTACTGGTGATCCCAAAGACATGCGTATGCTGCACGCGTAGCATGACACCCTAGAAAGGGGTTTTGTAGACGAAAGAATAGACAAAATGACAGATCGTAGACAGACTTCAGACAGACAAAACCCGTTCGGTCATGCTACGCTTGCAGATGATGAACCAAGAAAAAACAATCCTGTATACTGAATAGTTGTACCGATAGTATTGCTGATGCTGGTAAGGATCAAACTGAAACCATTTATTTCAATTCAACCAATTAGGTACAGGCACTTTTGAATTATCAAGTCGGTCAGTCAGAAGGACGCAGCTGTGAGTGTGACAACCGCAGTTTTATGTCCACGCAATCACTGTCCATTCCAAGGGTGCCTGGAAGAGATCGCAGAAAGCGATAAGGCCGCCTATTGTATGTTTTGTAGTCTCAAATGTATTTTGTGGTGTATAATGTACAGTCAACAGCAAAAGTAGATGATCAAAATCAGAAATTCAATAGGAGTCAAAACTGATCACGAATATATGGCAGCTGTACTAGTAGTAAATGTTTGGTATCATTTACAATCACTTCGACGCAACATAGTTCTGACGCGAACTCCGTTCATTAGTATTGAATTTCTGATTTTGATCATCTACTTTTGCTGTTGACTGTACCCGTTTACGTTTATATAAATAAATAAACGGACAAGAAAGTCCAAGGACAGGACACTCTCTTAAATCAAATTCTGCAAGAAAGGTTAAGTGTCAAATCAAAAAAAGTTACATTGTAACGATGTTTTTCTAATAAAGTTGCTTTGGTTTTATAGAAAGCCAACAGAAGAACCTTTTCCCTACTGTGCGACAATGCAGGCAAGAAATAGAAAATAATAATATTCGGATCCGGGCAATGTATACATATATGTCCTACAACGCCATCTTTTCAGGCCATTATATTAAGATAAGATAAGATAGGATATTTATTTGCTCGAATGTGTGTACACATACAAAAATAAAAACGTGCATGCAGGATAACATAAAGACAAAAAAAAGTAATTTAAAAAAATTAAACCGACTTCAAAAAGAAATGAACTCAAAATTATGAAATAACTTTAATTTCGGAAGTCGGTGTCTTGGGATCTGTATTTTTACCGACTTCAAAAAAAGGAGGTTATCAATTCGATACGTATGTATGTAATATTATTGGAATTGCATTATATTCACATATGACAATCTATTAGGGCTTCCAAACAAATATACAAAATTTTATAGACGTATGTATGTATGTATGTATGCATGTATGTATGTATGTATGTATGTATGTATGTTTGTCCACGCATATCTCCGTAACTATTAATCGGATCGTGACCATTCTTTTTTTATTGGCTTACATTTACTTCAACTTAGGGAACAGTGCAAGTTTCATCAAAATCGATTCAGTAATTTTCAAGATATGGACTAAGACGTGAAAGTGCGACGGCCTGGCTTATTGATACAAGCTACGGGTGTAGTGTCAAAGCGAAAACATCTCAAAACCTTGGTCAAATTCTAGTGCAACAACTAAAAATTACCAAATAAAAAGTAATTTAAAAAAATTAAACCGACTTCAAAAAGAAATGAACTCAAAATTATGAAATAACTTTAATTTCGGAAGTCGGTGGCAAAAAACTAAAACTAAAATACAGATCCCAAGACACCGACTTCCGAAATTAAAGTTATTTCATAATTTTGAGTTCATTTCTTTTTGAAGTCGGTTTAATTTTTTTAAATTACTTTTTTAGTTTTAGTTTTTTGCCACCGACTTCCGAAATTAAAGTTATTTCATAATTTTGAGTTCATTTCTTTTTGAAGTCGGTTTAATTTTTTTAAATTACTTTTTATTTGGTAATTTTTAGTTGTTGCACTACAATTTGACCAAGGTTTTGAGATGTTTTCGCTTTGACACTACACCCGTAGCTCGTATCAATAAGCCAAGCCGTCACACTTTCACGTTTTAGTCCATATCTTGAAAATTACTGAATCGATTTTGATGAAACTTGCACTGTTCCCTAAGTTGAAGTAAATGTAAGCCAATAAAAAAATAATGGTCACGATCCGATTAATAGTTACGGAGATATGCGTGGACAAACATACATACATACATACATACGTCTATAAAATTTTGTATATTTGTTTGGAAGCCCTAATAGATTGTCATATGTGAATATAATGCAATTCCATTAATATTACATACATACGTATCGAATTGATAACCTCCTTTTTCAAACAGGTTTGCCACATACTATGTATGACAGGCAACTATGAATTATTCCCTAAGTCACGCTTTTCTGTGTAAAAATGGACTACTAAGTCACAGAAAAGCGTGACTAAAATGCGGGTTTAGGTCACACAGTGCTATAATTTTTTTTTTGATTTAGCGTATTTTTAATTTTTGCTTAAACAAATTAAGATTTTTTCAGCTCCTTCGGCAATTTATTATAAACGGCTGGTGCCATATGAAAAATACTCTTATACATTTTAAGGCAGTTTTACTTTTGCGAACACAGATACGATGATTCCAGAAAAAAAAACATTTGTGTAGTTATCAGGGTAGAACTATACAAGGTAACCATAACCACCCTATAGAGTTGTAGGTACTGTACATAATATTCTGTAGTTTTTAGATAGCATAATCAGTCTATAACTTTCCCACTGCTGGGACACAGGCCTCCTCTCTCTGAGAGGGAGATTTTTACATAGAACTGCTCGTAAAGATCAAATTGTGCATATAGTGTTAGCGTCAAATCAAAGAAAATGACACAATAACGACATTTTTCTAAAATGAAATTTTCAATCCTAATACCTTGGCCCTACAGAGTGCGACAATGCAAGCTACACATAGAAAATAATAATAGCGAGCCAATCAAAAGGATTTCTCTATTTTTATTGACCTTACAGCACCATTCCCGGCAGAGTGAAAAGTATCATTGAAGGCAACTCTATAAAGCTGGTGTAAAAATAAAAATACCGCGATTGATTTTTCATTTATTAAACTGAAAATTTCTTTAGACGCGTCAGGAATTTTTTGAGATGGGAAAAAACCATTGAACTCGCACCACTGTTACCGTAAGCGACACCGCTCGTGTTTTGTTTATAAGACGATTAAAAAAATACCCGCTTCGAATGTGTTCGGCTGTCCTCGGGATGTACTCGGTTTTAATGTATATCCGATATGTCAGTGAGTGATGGCAAAGTATTCTGATTGTTTTGTTTTCACTTTTGTCGGCACTCCCGGAGTGCCACTGTTTTTAGGGTTCCGTACCAAAGTGGTAAAAACGGAACCCTTATGGTGAGACTAAGTCTGTCTGTCTGTCGGTCACAGCTGGATATCTCGAGAACTACTAATGCTATCAACTTGAAATTTGGAATAGTTTTAAATGACGTTTGTCCAACTATTTTGCAAATAAGAAAGAAATAAAAATATATGTATATTTTTTGCAACAGGAACTGAAAGGGAGTCTGAAAAATTCGAAGTGGGGCTACTAGGGCATGTGGGCCTATCATATGAAAGAGCACAGTTTGCACATTTTCAAACATTTTTTCTTTTTTTTTTGGCCGCACAGTTTTCGACTTTTGATGAAAAATTAAAAAAAAAAATACCGTCCCCCCCCCTTATCTCCGAAGTTTGCAAAGAGAAAAATCTGAAATTATTCTATATGATAGAAGTTTATGTAAAGATTACAGGAAAAATAAAACGAAGTCTCTAAATAGCACACTTTTTCAGAAATCATCAACAACAGTTACATTAGTTCCACTAATATTAGTTTTCGGATGAGTAAAAATACTGTGTTGAATGTTAGGCTCATATGGAACTGTTTAAAGAACTTAGTTCAGATCAATGTTTTCATTTTTATTTACTGCTTATTTCTTTCAGTGGAAGCCTTTGCCCAGTAGTGGGACACAATGTAGGCTAACAAAAAAAAAAAGCTATTCTTGATGATGATGAAATATATTAATCATGACGCAACATCTCCTTTACCTATTCCACTTAATGAAGCAACATACGTTCGGCTATAAGCTAATAAATATTAAATTATAATTACGCGACTAGTCGTCTAACTAATCTCGGTAATAGTTTGAGTTACTTCATGTATTATGTACCACCTAACGAGACGGTTAATAGCTCAAATATCTACTGAACTTTGACGTCGTAAGATTTCGTAATTGATGTATTTATTAGCTTATTACTATTTGTGTAAGTAATTATTTGAATTTAGTAATGTTAAGGGATTAGGCTACAATCATTCTACATACATAACCTAATCAACCTGTAATGTTCCCACTGCTGGGACACAGGCCTCCTGTCGCGGTCGGTGAGAGGGAGTGGGCTGTAATCTACCACGCGGGCCCAGTGCAGATGTCACATGTCTTCGAATTTTTGGTTCTAGGACATGCTGGTTTTCTTACAATGTTTTCCTTCACCGTTTTGAGAGCAGTGGTGATGAAATTATTTACACAAAGTAAAGCGCCTGTCTGGGTTCGAATTCTAAGAAATGGGAATTAAATTTATTGCTTTCTTTCCTTTCTTTGGTTTATTTATGTATGTAATCTGCAATCGCGATTTATTTGCCAAAAATGTAAACAAATATGAGTTTATGGAAAAATAACTGTAAATCCTACACAGTAAAATTCAGTTTACGCTACAACTTCAATCATTTTTATAACTGTTTCAATAGTGCTAGTCACTCTAAAATCAACTTAATTATCAAATAAAGTTGATATTTGTTTAACTTGAAATAATATTAATTTGAAACTAAAGTTTAAATAAACTTTAACATCTTCTTTCATCTCGACACGAGTTGTACAAGAAGAGTTTATAGAGGTATGAGAAACGGGGTGTAAAGTTCACTCATCTTCCACAGATAAAAGGAGGATCATCTGACCAGACGGGTGTTGTGTCTGGCGGGCAACTGCCCAATGATTCATGTCGGGCCGTTGTATCTATGCTATTTGCGCGGTAAACTCTGCTTGCGAGATGCAGGATTTTGCGTGACGTCATTATGACGCGTTGTTCGCACGTGGCGTTGTAGATACCGCTACAAGTTCATGCTGTGGTAAAAATATTAGCTACCCAGCCAGATACATGGCGGCTCGATGCACTTAAGTATAGTTAGCTCCTGGACCCTTTCATACAAAATCTCGATTTGTTGCTTCATATTAGCATGACAACGTAACGTGTATGGGAATCAGTAAAGGCAACAACGTAGCTGCTATGTTTGTTGACAACCTGTAGGCCTCGCAAATGTTTGCACATATATCAAAGCAAGAATCCTCTTGCATTGGTATACTTACATGGTGGATTTTTGAACCCTAACCGTTGCAGCTACAGAGAAAAGGTAAATGATAAATGATTTTATTTCTGTAAGTAGGTTTGTACAAACACTTTTACACGTCAATCATATTTTTTTTTTTAACTAGATGAGGTCGGCGTTTCCTATCTGACTATTCTGAGAAGAAAGGCCGAAACAAACTCAGAAGTCACAGTCTCTTTTAAAGTCCAGACAAAATCTTGGTCAGATCGTGTGAAGACCATGTAGATTGGTGTCTGAAATGGTCTTTTGAGGAAAGAACCACACAGATTGAGCGGACCTGTCCAATCAGTGCACGCATTTGTCAAAAATCGTGCAGCTCAACAAGGTCTTTGGAGACTGTCTTTATTTTTTTAAGAAATGTTAATCCTCATTCACAGATTTTGAAAAAAATGCAAGAAAATGGGCCATATTCAGCTGGAGTCTCATTTCCTATGAAACGTATGAAAAAAGTTTTGGCGATTTCTGCCTCTTCTAGTACCCAAACCTCGGATGGTAAGTTAAATGGTGGAAATTTTTAACTGGTTTGTTTATTTGAACATTAAAATCCATGCTATGTAGTTTGAGTACGTCAATATGAACAACGATGATCGAAGACCTTGTCAAGGTCGCCAGGACCCATTGGATGCTGAAAGCACAGAACCTGTCAGTGCGGCAATGCTTGAGGGAAGCCTATGTCCAGAAGTGGTCGCCTTTCGGCTGAGCTAATGAAGGTGAACAACGTTGCGAGAGTTTTCCATTTTAAATATCCTCATAGCATTTTATTTTTCTAGAAGCATTTTACAGAAACAAAAGCCTATATAAAAGCCAGTTTACCATACAAAAACACCCGAGTACCCCCAAAATTTTAACCTAGCCTAGACTGAAGAGCTTTTCAAATCGCAAGCACGTATGAAGCCTAACCATTGGCCGACAATAGGCCACGTCCAAACTCCGGCGTGAGTGCCACAGAACGAAAAATGCACCAAAAAATTCAATTCATATTTCTTGCTCAGTTTTTGCGGTAGGTTTGGTACTGAAAGACCTCTCGTTACCTAGTAGGAAGTGTATGAAAAAAGCTGAAATAATTGTCAGCAGCGGTCACGTTTGTGAAAGTGGAAATTGTCCCAAAGAGAACGATGGTTGTCAGGGATTTATTTGTAATTTTATCGGTGGTATTTTTAGTGGTATCCTTTAAAAATCTCGAAATCATGAATAATGTAATCACACTAATATTATAAAGGTGAAAGTTTGTGAGTGTGTGTGTGTGTGTTTATGTTTGTTACTTCTTCACGCTCAAACGGCTTGACCAATTTTGATAAAATTTTGTATGGAAGTAGCTGATTTATTGGATTGGATTAACTTATAGGCTACTTTTTATCCCCATATTCCCACCGGATCAACACTTACGCGGGTGAAACCGCGGGGCGCAGCTAGTTAAAGATATTTTAGAAATTTAATCTTTAACACCCTTTGAAACATCTTTAATTGATGTCCGTGAAAAAGCTATATTTTTTCGTCACAGTAATTTACTACTTTGGTTGAAAGAAAGAAAGAAAAATATATTATTTGGGACAGACACAGGAAATAGAAATAGTAATAAAAGGAAGGAGCATTCAAAACTAACAAAGTTACAATTGAATTTTCTAGGGATACAGACCAATTCTAGTTTGAATCGAATGAAACGCTAATCCCAAGGCTAGAACTTAAAAAATCTAACTGAAAACCATGACCGCACGCTACGCCGCTTGACTTGGCTTAAGTTTTTTGCTCATAGTGCTCTGGTGTGGCATAGGAATGAAGGCCTACAACCAAATCCCTAGCTCGGTGATATCTGAAGCCAGGGTGCCAATTAAAAATATTTGCGTTTTTTCTGCCTTGTTTATCTGACTTTGGAGCTTTTGTGTGGTACCTGCACCATATATGTATGAAAAAAGGTAGGTACTCGTATTTCTCTTTATCTGTTAACTAAGCACTGCATTTACATATGTAAGCTTTGTATCATTTATCCATCCATACTAATAACATTATTTATAATATTATAAATGCGAAAGTATCTCTGTCGTTCTGTTACCTGTTCACGCCCAAACGGCTGAACAGATTTCGATCAAATTTGATTTAATCGAAATACCTAACCCAGGGCATCATCATCTGCCTAGTCTTTTCCCAACTTTGTTGGGGTCGGGTTCCAGACTAACCGGATGCAGCTGAATTCCGGTATTTTACTTGAAGCGACTGCCTATCTGACCTCCACAACCCAGTTACTGGGTAATACGATACCCCTTGGTAAGACTGGTTGTCAGACTTTCGGGCTACTGAGGACGTGTAACGACTATCAAAGATCCACGAATGACAGCCGGGACCAACGGCTTAACGTGCTTTCCGAGACCAGGAGGGTGTCTTAGTATGTGAAGATGGTCACCCATTCACGGAACAACCGCGACAAGCATAGCTTAACCTGACCGATCGACCCGTGCGGCTGTTATTATTTAGCCACAAGCCCCTCAAACATTACCTATCTGTTACTCACCCTACTATATATTTATCGCGAGATGTGTAAACTAAAACATGAATTACATATAGTAACATTTATTCAACATATATTATTCGTGTCAAACACCTTCACGAATATACCTCAACTAAAGAAATATCCACCAAGAAAAAAACCAGCTAAGCTCCTTACACCGCTTTACGTTGGCCAAAGAGTACATTCTTCAATGGGGGTCTTATGGGGACCATGGGGGTTAAGCCGCTTAGTCTGTAAGGGGAAAACTGTTCGTGAGTGCCAGTCCACACGGCGCGTTGCGTTGTCGCAACGCATGAATTTTAACCGAATTGCCAGCCAAACGACGCAGCGCACCGTGTGCACACTATAGTTATTTGTATGTACCTAAAACAACGCAACGGCATCGCTCGCGTCGGCGCAACGCTGACGCAGCGCGCCGTGTGGACTGGCTCTAACTCTTTAAATAGAACCGTTGATTCTAGGAAGGAAACGTCGCTTGTACATCATTGAGGAATAACATGAATATGCTGTTCAGATTCTAGGAAACTTGAGATAAGGCTATTTAAGTATTTAGTATAGTTTCAGCGTATTTACTTAATTTTGTGTATATGTCACGGCTGATAGCCGAAGTGCGGCTACACCTAGTTTTAGCCGGCCGAAGTGCGGCAAAACCTAGTTTTAGCCGGCCGTAGTGCGGCAAAACCTAGTTTTACCCGGCCACATGCGGTTCGTGTGTATTTCGGGAGGCGACATAGGATGCAAGAGCGAGCGAAGGGCACCCCGAGGCCCGAGGTTCGGTTTGGTTAGGTTCCTTTAAACCCCTTACACAGAAATAGGAGCCCGGCGAAGCGGGGCTCCGTCGACGTAGGATGCAAGAGCGAGCGAAGGGCACCCCGAGGTTAGGTTTGGTTAAAACTAGGTGTAGCCGCACTTCGGTCATTAGCCGTAACATATATATAGTTTACCTTTACTGAAAGTTTTGTGGTGGCGTTTGAAAATAGGCTATTTATTTATCTTTAATTCAGGCACATTACCCATAATAGGCTATTTGATAATGTAAAAAATAAGGTCATAATTATTGACACTCGTATAGATTATCGCTTTTAAAATCGATTTGCATTAATTTTACTACAAAACAATGTATTATTTATTAAAAAAATCCCGAAAAAACTTCATCTTTTTAAATCTGGCGCCACGTAATCGAAAACGGTCTGGATTGGCTGAACTTATGATGACGTCATGATATAGTCAATTTCTGTCTATCGTTGACAGAACAGATGACTTTTGTCTAGTATCTCGACCGTTTCAACGTTTGTTTACGTGTATTTTGACGTCACGACGCCATATTGTTAAAGATAGCGTTTTGGCGGCTTATTTAAACAGTACATTTTTATTTACTATTTTCTAAAAGAAATACATTATGCAATTTGAAGTAATAGGTTTTTGTGGGCTCGTTAAACACCATTAAATAATCTGAGATGTTTATCAGAAACCAGTCAAATAGCCTATTGTGTTAGTATTACTTAAACTATGTCAGTATAAATAACTAAGACACAAACTTAAACAAATTAGGAACAATAACAACTATATTAAGCCATTTTCTAGAGACTCCTGGTCATGCACTGCGCACAGATGTCTTATCCGATGGTCTTCAGTCTTGCTATAACTCCGTTTGATATAAGATTAGACATTTAAATAAACCTTTTTTACAGTCCGTTCAACTGATTTTGACTTTTATTGCGTTGGTGGCATGACAATGGCAGATGCAGTAAACATTTGGTATTGTAACCACTATTTTGCTTTTAATGCCGTTCTTATGTCTACAGAATAGAAGTCAAAATCGGTTGAACGGACTGTAAAAAGGTTTATTTAAATGGCTAATCTTATTTCAAATGGGGTATAGCAATAATGCTCAGGAGACTTGTCTTTGTCTCGAATTTTGTTGACGCTGTAATGATGCAGATCTTTTGCGCATGATCACAAAAAAGTCCTTTGTCATCTGTATTCACCTACGAGATAATAGGAACTTGTGGCTAAGAAATAACAGCCGCACAGGTCGATCGATCAGGTTAAGCTACACTTGCCGCGGTTGGTCCGTAGATGGGTGACCATCTTTACATACCAAGACCCCTCCGTACCTCGGAAAGCACGTTAAGCCGATGGTCCCGGCTGTCATTCGTCGTTACGGGTCGTCAGTAGCCCGAAAATCTGAAAGGGTATTACCCAGTAACTGGGTTGTGCAAGCCCGATAGGCAATCGCTACATGTAAAATACTGGTATTCAGCTGCATCCGGTTCGACTAGAAGCCGACCTCAACATAGTTGGGAAAAGGCTAGGCAGATGATAATTTGCCTACGGGATAAATATTTGAGTTTGTAATCATTTTTGCAAACGTTGTTAACCATTTCGAATACCTAATGAGACAAATAAAGTATTTCAGATTGAAAACAACGCCAAAGAGTTCCAGTATACTTTATCCACCAGAACTTTTTCTCTACAACTTAATATACGTTTCCAAACTACACAGAACACGCAAACACATTACTTATACAACATACACCGTTGTTATTACAAACTAGTAATTCCACAGAGGAGAAAACAAGGTGAATTCGCACTATTGGAGGTAGCACACAAATGCCTCACTATCGGCCCCGCCGAACGGGCCTCCCGAATGGCCAACCAGCACGGCTACCTCTTTTGCAATGTAAATACCGATACCACCTCGCGTAAAAAATCGCTCGCGTGGTTTCTAACAACCAGGGCGGTAGACCCCACTCCACACAAACTTCCAACGGTTTTAAACCTCTATATCGTGTATCAGAGATCAACTGAAACTGGACAGGAATGTGTCAATTCTACCTTTTCAGTGTGGATAAAAGATTGTGAAGAGGGACAGAATAGTAATGCAGTAGATAGTTTTTTTTCGACTGTAGTAATGTTAGTCACTTGACTGAATGTATCTTGTATTTTTCATTATCTTGAATGTAGGGAATATATTTGTAACTAGCTTTTGTACGTGACTTCGTCACGACCCACCCCGTCGCATCGAATCGCCTGTCCGTGCTATTACTTCGTCGCTTAGTGGTCTTTCTGATTTTTTTTTGTTTTTCTCGGCTCCTAAGGGTCTTAGGGTTATGTTAAGTAGCCTTCTTCAAAAGGATTTTTCAAATCGGACTGGTAGTTTCAGAGATAAGCGCATTTACACAAAAAAACAAACTCTTCAGCTTAATTATTAGTATAGAAATATAATATGCTGCGAAAATCTTAGAGAATCGCACGATTGATAAGCAGGAAATTCTGCATGACGTATAATCATGATAGAAATTTTCCATTAAAACAATGCTGCGTTGTTTTAATCTTACGATATTTGATTTTGCTCCGCGTATGGCTCAAATATCAACATGATTCGGAGAATTCAGAACGACATCTTTAAATAGATATCAAATTCACCGTGGTTTATCAGGAATGCTGAAGTTCACGAGCTGTCTTACCATTTAAAGAGTTGCTCTTGATGAGGAAAAAATCTTCCCCGCCAAATCTTCCTAAAACTCATTTGCATCTGCTGAAACTGTTTGCAAGATAAGCAAATACTAAAAAATAAATTTTTAGAATGTTTACAGACTTACTATTTATTTATTTTACCATAATTATATTATGTACACACGTATATAACCAGAAAGAAAAAAAACAGAACAGAAAAATAGGTACAAAGGTACAGAATAGATTTTCAACCTTATAGCTCAAGCATAAGGTTCAAAGTTGTTTGGGAAAATTTGACAGTTTCAGGTAGCTTGATGTGCTGGCGTCTGTACATTGAGTATTTGGTCAAATGGACCCACGCGATCACTCAACCTAATCACATTTTGAATAGTACAGTATTGGTCTAACATTTTAGTATTAATACTATTAACTAGATCGCTAATTAAAAGCCTCCACAGATAGCTCAAAATCAAAAGTTATTTATTCAAACTAGGCTGAGAATCAGCCATTTTCGAACGTCAAAATTACAAAAGACAGTCCCCCAAAACGCCCGCCCTTCACCTATAAGTTACAAAATCAATTAAGCGATAGAAAAACAGTAATTTATCTCAAACAAGTTTTAACTCTTTGTTACGGTTCGCTGTACTTACTGTAAAGGTAGATGTAAAGTTATTGTGCGATTTTATGATGTCTAATGTGACGATATTATCGTACACGTCCACGTCCATAAAATCTAAAGAAATACGTGCACGGAAATTTAAAAGCGTCTTTATATACAGGATGAAATTGAATAGGTGCGACAAATTAAAGTATCTAATTCAGCGTGCTATAAAGTAAATTTAGAGCATGTTAGTATGTGCGCGTAGGCGAGCGATTTGTAACGCGTCGTCGCGCGCTCTTTTTTTGTAGCAATGAACAAAGAAAGAAAGAAATAAATTTTATTTGCTCGAACATGTGTATAAATACAAAATTAGGTAAATACCGCTAGCTCAACACGTTACCAACTTGCTTCATGGTTTGAACTCAGCAATGAATGGATTGCTTAACGGGCGCGCGTTAAAATTGATACATTAATTTTCTTATTTGTTTTGAAAATTTTGAACAAAAAAATACTGAAACGACGATAAAGCCGCAATTATATTTAGCCCACGCCGCGTGTCACCACGCGTGGGTAAGCTATCGGTTACATACATTTAGTATAGGATTGATTACATTAGTCTCGCCCCGCGTGTCGCAGAGCCTGCTGACGCCACGCACTAAATGTATGTAACCGATAGCTTACCCACGCGTGGCGACACGCGGCGCGGGCTAAATATAATTGCGGCTTTATTCGTGTCTACTTAGTTTGCACTATCTAAGACGATAATTACACGATTTTTCCCAAGAATTTATAGAATTTATTATGATTAGGTAACACTTACTGCACCTCCTATTTCGATTTGTCGCAAGTTTTCAAATTCAATATTTCTTTATAATATGAGTGTGATGTGACTAGCTGCGCCCCGCGGTTTCACCCGCGTAAATGTCGATCCCGTGGGAATATCGGGATAAAAAGTAGCCTTTAAGTTAATCCAGAGTGTCAGCTACTTCCATACCAAATTTTATCAAAATTGGTCCAGCCGTTTGAGCGTAAAGAAGTAACAAACATATAAACACACACACACACACACCCCCACTCACAAACTTTCGCCTTTATAATATAAGTGTGATAATTATTCTCTCTGCTAACAACTAATTATCATCATCACATGCCTAGCCTTTTCTCAACTATGTTGGGCTCAGCTTTCAATCTAACCGGATGCAGTTGAATAACAGTACTCAAAAGTTATCAGTATCTTCCAAATCATGAGTTGCAAATGAATTTGCATTTACAAAGAAGATCCATTATTCTCCTCCTATTTTACATGGAGCAACTGTCTAGACCTTCACAACCCAGTTACTGAGTAATACGATACCCATTTAACCCCCGTTACCCCCGTTCCCCCCGTCCAATTCCCCACTCAATTATGATGGTTTTAATCACGAATTCATACAGAAGCGAGATTTTTTCAAAAGTGTCTCTACGAGGAATAATTCGATTTTTTGATCGACTTCACGTCACATGACGTTACTGTTTCCAACACTATAATAAAGTTCCTTTAGGTAATAAAATCCCGTTGTTTTCCCTCGTCTTGTTAAAACATTAAAATATTCCAACAAAGTTAAATTAATCAAAAGATGTCCAAGTTTATTCTGAATGTTTACATTACCATATCACAGGAAGGAAGCGGCAAAACATCGAACCTCCTTTTGCAGAGGCCATAGACAATATACACTTCGTTTTATTTAAATTACGGACTAATGATATTATGAAACGTTCTTTGAATTTGTTTATAGACTTTTGATGGCTCTCTGGTTACGTAAAACGGAGAAATTTCCGTGTATTTATTGAATAAAAGTGCTTGGAAAAATCCTTTAAAAGCTTGTTCGTTCTTTTTACTTTTTTAACATAGTTCTGGTCTCGCTTACTTTAAATTATTTTTTTCTGTGAATTACTTAACTTACCAATTAACATTTAAACTGATAAAGGAAAGTTAATTACATTTTTGGCTTGTTTAATTACGGAGCAAAGTGATTCAGGTTCAAAGTAATCATTTAGTTTGAGACCTTTGAACATTGCCTTCAGGATACGGTTTTTACCTTCATTGACTTTTTATCATTTTATTGCCTTAATAAATATTTTCCATTTTTCCCGCCATCTCAAATCTGGCACACATATAGTTTATAACCTGAATTAACACATAAGGTACTTTAATCCCGGTAGTACGTACCCGTGGGATATTGTCCGACATAACATCCGCGCGGGCGAAGCCGCGGACAAAAGCTAGTTTCCAATAATTCGCATTGAAACCCACAGCATCTCTGTCCATAAAAGAGACGAAACATCAAAACATTTCAGAGTGCAATTTTTATGCGAATTCGCCCAATGCGTACATCAATTAGTCCGGGCTAAAATCGTACGTTTAATTAAAATTAATGTTGTTCGATGTCGGCCGTTTCATAACTACTAACGCAAAATGGCCGGCGCGTAAATGGAAGCTACTATTAGTAATACGATTTGACTGTCTGTCTGTCGGCGTCGCTTGCGCATTATGACGTCAGAGGGTGACGTGAATGGCGGCTTTGATGTGTGGCTGCTGTATATTTTAATAGTTTTATTTATTACCCGACTACGGCGAAGCAAAAAGGAGGGTTATGATTTTGACCGGTATGTACGTATTATGTTCATATGTTCACCATAACTCAAAAGTACTTATAATAATTTGACAAATGAGGTATCAATAGAAGCGTCTTGACCGTCCGCTGGTTATACGCCATGTGACGTCACATTAAATTTAAATAAATTGCGCTGCAGTGCAGTGGATTAAAGTGTGAGATTAGCATGTTTAAGATAACCTGTATCCTTCCTGTGTTTGTCAAGCCACACCGCCAATCAGTATACGAAAGCTATCCGGGCAAAAATGGGAAGAATACCACTTAGTAAATTAGACGCTACCAAAGTACCAAATGAAAGAGCCGAAGAACCAACCGAATAAAACAAAATACAACGTATTAAAGTTAAACCGTTCGAAAATCCCAGCAATTTTATACTCCATTGTCTGTTTAATATCAGTGAAACAACCTAGCAACAAAAAGGGAGGTAGCTAACAAAAGTTTCGCGTAAACGTCCTCCCGACAACATCGTAGTTTAATTTTTTTTACTCGAATTGGACCTCTTATCTCTACCGATTTCTTCAATCAATGTCCTGTGTGAGTTGTGAATGCGACAAAGCTATACTGAGATTTTTTTGAAGAATAAATGTGCGAGGTATTACGTTAATTATGTTACATTACAATATGATTGTAACACAATTAACACAAGACCTCATAAACCCAATTAGAGTATTGAGTTAAAAGCATAATACAATGACCAAAGCTAACTATTATTATTAAGAAAATCATGTTGACTTTAGCATTACTTTATCGTTATGCATTTAAAATTGAGTCTTAGTCTTTTCGGCAGCCAGAATGGCAAAATACATAATTTTTGAAAAATACCTTTCTTAAAATTTACTGAAATTGATTCAGTAGTCAGTTATGAACAATTTACTTTCAGGACTTGCGTTTATTCTGATACATCTTGTATATTATTAACTTAATATAGCGGCAAAACATGTGTGGTGCTATTCTTGAAGTCCGGCACCACACGGACAAGTGGAACAGCTTGAAATAGAATATGTACAGATATCTCTATGTTTTGCCGCTAACGGCCTACAAATATCAAGTAGGTAGGTAGACCTAAATGACAAGCTAACAGAGTTGAACTATCTCCTACCAAATTTAACAATATGGCATACAACATTTGTTTAGAACATTTAAAATATTAAAATCATATAATCATTTATAAATCAAAATCAAAAGTCATTTCTTTAAACTAGGCTGAGAATCAGCATATTTCGAACGCCAAAATTACAAAAGACAGTCCCCCAAAACGCCCGCCCTTCACCACTTCCTAGTGCTTTAGCTGGGGAGAAGAAGTGGCGCAACAAACTCCCCAGCAGCACAGCTGTCTGTTCAGTTAGAAAATACTTGGCATATACCTAAATAGATTCGTAAGCTTTACCTGTGATAGCTGGATGGTCTACTATACAAAGCTATGAGATGTTTTTGCTTCAATATTGGTAAAGATACAAGAATCTTAATTTTAAACAAAAACGATCCGTAAATTATAAGCATCAGCCACACGTTTTGAAAAATATTCCTCTCGTTACGTCACTCCATCGCATCGCGAAGCAACACCGGCTCACCCAGGACACTGTCGTACTGTAGTAAGTCGGTCGTATAACCGTTACGTACGCATCAATCTCGAAAACTTTTCCAATATCAACTTAAATTTTGATTGAAAGAGTTCCAGTGTGCTCAGCAGAATCCTATAAGATGCTCAGAGACCAAACTTCGTCAGGATACAAGAGTTTGGAAGATAATGTGAACATCTTTATGTTCTGCGTTTATTAGGGATTGGTTTTGTTGAAGTTACGGATTAAAGTTGGTAATGTCTTGTTGTGATAAGGAAAGGTGGAGTTTGGAATTTTTGAGGAAGAGTGAAGCATCATGGCAATGTTAGGCTTAGTTAGGGGAATAGGCAGTTTTTATGAAAATCCTGTGGATTTGTGGCAGAGATGTTTACAGAAAGGGATAACAAATAAATGTCTCTTAAAACCGAGTGTTGTGTTGAGCTGTCAACTTTTAACTGTTTTTGTGGTGTCAAGTGTTAGTTGCTCTAAACGTCAAACAAATACTGGCGATCTATTTAAATGTCGCTGCGAAAACTTAGGTGAAGTAAGCTGTCAGCTCGTATCTAAGGTTTCACGGTGAGATTTTAAAAGAATACCTAGACTTTCTTCCTTCTTCCTCATGCTTTTTTTTCTTTCTTTTTTTTCCAGACTTTCGTTACTGTGATATTAAAAACAGGTCAGCGTGCCTTGAGCGGGACCAGTTTCCCACTTTGTAGAAATCTGGTCGTCTTGTCCTGCTCAGAAAGGCGGGGCGCCCTGTGGACTCGCCGTCCCATAGTGCTGCTAGACGAGCGAGTTCGTGTGTAGGGGGTTTGTCTTTGGAACTACTGATCTGATTCCAAATATTATTTCACTAATGAGAAGCTACATTATCGCTGAGTCTCATAATTTATATATCATCAATTTTTAATTTCACGCGAACGAATTTGAGGGCAGAAGCTAGTCTGAAATAAACTCAAAGAATACATTATGCATTTTTTTTTCAGGATCATTTTATAAATCAATGTTTGACCCACATTATCTATTGTTTCTACGATCAGTTTGCGTCAATTGATTTATAATACGTCAAATACGTGTAGGATCTAATTTAATATACCAAATAGTTCACTTGGAAGAACCAGGACGGGTGGCGGCCTCAAAGACCCTAAACTAATGGAAACCAATATATCTACGGTTCAAAGTTATCGCTTTATACATGTATAATATAAATGTATATGTATACACAAGGTTACCTATTGTACAGGCTGTGTTTCAAAGTATAATCAAGTTTTATGGTATAAAATGATGGTGATTTTGCTATGCACTGACTAAGCTAATTTTAGGTAGGTACTCTTAAGTTTAACATACTGTAAAAAATGTATAACGTACTTAAAAATATATATTTTTTTTTAAGTTATGTATGTGTGTGTATAGTTGTTGTGTTTTGTTTGTGTCTTGTAACAGATATCTATGTATACTCAGACTAATAATAAAGCTGAAGAGTTTGTTTCTTTGTTTGAACACGCTAACGGCCGACCCGTGCGGCAGTTTTTACTTAGCTATGAGCCCCTTCTACCGCATTAAAATTTTCTACCTCAATTCTGAGCTGAGCTACATGATTATACTGACAAATGCTTGCACTGACTGGACTGGTCCAGTCAAATTTGTTCCTCAAAAGATCATTTCAGACATCAATCTACCTGGTCTTCATGTTTAAAACTGACTGACTGAATGACTTTAAAAGAGACTGCGACCTCTGAGTTTGTTGCGGCCTTTCTTCTCAGAGTAGTCTTATAGAAAAGGCCGACCCCAACTAAAATGAATTACAAAAAAAATATATACAATGTGTCCGGTCATGGACTAGCGATATTCTAGGTACTTATGTAACAACTATTCTAGTACACAAATACACTATACACTAGGGTCCAATCCACTAAAATATTTATGTTAATTTAATGTTGTATTGTAACTTAGCTCAAAATCTGTCGATCTAGGAAAAAAATAAAAAGGGTCATAGGGGGGTTGTTTTTGCAGTAATTTACAATAATTTGTTGATTGGCATAATTTTTTGTTTTTTTTTTTTGGAGTTTTATTTTTTTTTTAAATTACGAAAATGTGAATGTATAATGATCGTAATGGAAACGATAGAAAATATCGTTGCCCTCCGAATAAGCCTACTTTTATCTCAGTAGGACCAAAACTTTGAGAGATGTTTCATGTAGAGAATATCGCAACAAAAAAAGCTAAATGACTGCCAAATAGCGGGGAAGCGGATCGGACCCTAGTGTGTAGTGAATTTGTGTACTAGAATAGTTGCTATATAAGTACCTAGAATATCGCTAGTCCATGTCCGGACACATTGTATATTATTACGTGTAAAAGTGATTCCGGTAACCTATTTACAGAATATGTACACAATTTCTCTAAATCCATACTAATATTATAAATTCGAAAGTAACTCTGAACGGATTTCGATAAAATTTGGCAGAGATATAGATTGCATCCTGGGCAAGGACATAGGATAATTTTTATCGACATACCTCGCGGGCAAAGCCTCGGGCGGAAGCTAGTTTCAAATAGGTTTTCAAACTACAATAAAGGCACATTCTGTATAACGTTCGCTACAACTGATTAGCGTAGGTATATTTAGATGAAGGAAATTGTGCAAAGTTCTACTTCGATTACTTGTCTATTACCTAAGTTAATATTAAGTTAATATTGTTACTCGATATTGGTTTTCAATTACATAATTATTGTGAAATGGGAGCCTACGTCTTGTGAAACGTTTTCTGTTTTTTCAACCACCCACATTACATGTTACTGATTTTTTTTTGTTGTGAAAAGTAATTTTTTAAATGCTTTATATTTTTTCTAGATCCCAAACTTTGTAAGAGGGAGTGGGCTATAATCTACTGGAAGTGGACGTTACATACCTACCTCCAACTTTTTTTTGTGCTAGGTATACCAGTTTTACAAAATTGTCATTTTGCATTTTTGAATCCGGGTCTACACGAAATTCGTTGTTTCCGCCGAAGGCATGGGCGTATCCTATTTCGTATCACCTAATGACATAACATTAGTTTGGGGTCTGACCTAAGAACGAATGACACCACGATTTGACAGCTGTCGCTACTCTCAATGTGTTTTTACCCATCCGAAAAAGGTAATTAATCTGGAGTAGGGTTCATTTCGAAGCAACGAGCTACCTATCGGTCGGCCCCGTATATTCGTTGAGGGTATTAGAGAGAGTATTTCCAGACAAGTCGGTACCGATTGGTGCGGGTAAAATAGGGGGTATTAACTTATGCGCTCACAATAGAGAAACAGGTAAAACATTGCAACCGTTTCTTTCCGTAGATCAACCTGCAGCTGTACCGGAAAGCCAGCGGGTTTGCCCTTCACGATGTTGGCCCTTGCCACTTTTAGAACAAATTGTACAAAGTAAAGTGGCGCAAACATGAAACAAAATATAATTTCACTGAGCTCGCTGTTCCACGTAAATAAAGGTAGGTAGGTACAGTCAGCAAAAGAGTTAGGTATGCAGGATTGTCGGATATAGTTGAAGTTTAGTAATAAACCGATGGATGTTGTCGACTGAAATTTAATTTGATAAATGAGCTGTTTGTTTTCTATTAATAAAATTAAATTTTATTGGCATACCTAACTCTTTTGCTGACTGTACAAGGGGCGTCCATGCCTTTCACATTTTAATTGACTGAAGCCAAGAGCAAATTTATTAAAAGCCAAATATGTTCGCGTATTTTGTTGTCATGTTATTGTCGAGTTGTTGTTGTAATGATTTTACGTGCTGAGTAGGTATAAAGTGCCTTCCCCATTGGTCTGGTGGTCGTAAGTGCGACTGCTAAGTGTGGGGTCCTGAGTTCGATTCCCGGGTCGGACAAAGTGTTATTGAGTTTTTTCATTAGGAATTTTGTAGTAATAGGCCTAAGTTTGGAAGTTATCGGTGTGATACCCCCGTGCCTAGGAGCCGTTGGTCTTGCGCCTGGTCTCTCTCTGGGGGAGAAGGGAAGAAGGGAAGGGAGAGTGCACCTGTGTCACTTGTGCACTGTAGATAATACCTCCCGCGCCGAAGGCTAGTCTCCGTTGAGATTGGAAGCCGTGGCCGAAATACAGTCTGGAGGATCATATAAATATATGTAGGTATGATGTAACCTTGATTTTTTTTTCGTGCTAAGCTATGTCATTATGATTTTGATCGGTATATGAGAGTTGTTGAGCACGAAGTCATCCCACAAAAATAAGTAAAAAAAATGTTGTTTTAAAATTAAAATAAATGTAGATGTATGTGTATATCTGTATTCTTTACCGACGAACAGATTTTTACCAGTTTAATAAAACCTAGTATAAATAAGCCTGTAATGTTCACACTGCTGGGACACAGGCCTCCTCTCGGTGAGAGGGAGTGGGTCCAAATCCACCATGCGGGCCCAGTGCGGGTTTATAGATGTCGTGTTTTTTTTTTGGTTCTAGGACATGCAAATTTTCTTACGATATTTTCTTTCACCGTTTTGAGAGTAGTGGTGTTGAGATATTTTATACACAAAGTAAAGCGCTTGTCAGGGTTCTAACCCACGACCCACAACTCGTGAGTCGCGGCCGTTACGACTGGGCCACCACTGCTCCGCACTGCTTCGGCACTAATAAAACCTACTTGATTATTTAATAAAAGTAATTTAGTAATTTCTGACAGTTCGACTAACCCCAAAATTCTACTTATTACTGAAAAGCTGTAATTTCAATTTGTCCAGAACAAAACGTAGGATATTCTGACATTACCAAAAACCTTTTCCATGTATGGTTTCGAGATCGCAGACGGAAACTTGATATCGTAATCAAAAATAACATTATTTCTGTTGCCAGGAAATTGGGAGTGTTCGTAATGGCAAAATTATTCATAACACTGAGCTGTATATCACGTGACGGGAGCGTCATTCATTGTACATTACCACCTTTTTTATGTGTATATTTTTCTTTTATTTGCTTACGTGTAATTTCTATTAACGTGCGCTAAATATAGGCCGTAGCAACGTCGATTAGCAGCTTGCGGAAATACATAAACGTCCAAAACAGCCATAAAAGAGCAATGGTGGCCCAGAATCGGTCCCGACTTATGAGTTGTAGGTCATAAGTTCGAACCCAGACAGGCACTTTTCTTTGTGTAATTTATTTCATCACCTCTGCTTTCAAAACGGTGAAGGAAAACATCGTGCATCGTGAGGAAACCGGCATGTCCTATAACCAAAAATTCGAAGACATGTGACATCTACCAACCCGTACTGGGCCCGCGTGGTAGATTACGGGCCACTCCCTCTCACAGAGAGGAGGCCTGTGTCCCAGCAGTGGGAACGGCTGATTATGCTTATTCACTCTAGTGACGGCGCTATTCAAAAACGAATTGATCACAATATCTATTATTAAGTTAAATATATAATGCAATACAAAACATTTTTGAGATTTTTGTATTACCTGATAAAGTATTGAATTCCGAACAATGGTGTTACGACGGTAAGAAAGCAAAGGGGAAGTAAAACCCGATAATTTATGAAGCATTAAGGCGCGGCCCAAACGTAAGACACCGTAAAACGCTCAGTTTTTTATCACACAGTTACTGTATTGGTACATGTTACAAGCCAGAGTAAATTTTGTGTATATTCAAAATTTTTAAGAAAAGGCTTTTTCAAAAATCACACTAATATTATAAAAGCGAAAGTTTGTGAGTGTGTGTGTGTTTATGTTTGTTACTTCTTCACGCTCAAATTGCTGGATGGCTTTGATAAAATTTTGTATGGAGGTAGCTGACACCCTGATTTAACATATCTAGGCTACTTTTTATCCCGATATTCCCACGGGATCGAAACTTATGCGGGTGAAACCGCGGGGCGCAGCTAGTATTTCATAAAAATGAAATACTATACCATGTTAAAACAATCGTACAACAGAGCTCAAAAAAATATATTTCGTCGCATGATTCTCACAATTTTGAGCTTAAAACTGCAAAATTACTTTTATTTTGGTGGTCATTCGATTCAACTAACGTCAAACGCATCGCTATTTTGAATCTTATTTGTTGCCGCGATGCGCTATTATCAATTGCCAAAAAATTTGCACCTTACCGCACCATAAGTGTATACCTAATATTCCTGTAGCGGTATCTACAACGCCATATGCGAGCAACGGGTCATACTGACGCCACGCAAATCCTGCATCGCGGAAGCGGAGTTTACCGCGCAACTAGCATAGATACAACGGCCCGACATGAATCATCGGGCAGTTGCCCGCCAGACACAACACCCGTCTGGTCGGATGATCCTCCCTTTTCTATAGAGTATGTGTGAACCACCCTGTTCCTCATATCTCTATATTCCAAAATCTTTTCTCAGAGCCATAACCTACTTACCTAACATTTAACACTTCAAAATCAAATCGCAGTTGCAATCTGCAACCGTGTCAGTAGTTTCTTACCTTTCAATTTGGCGAGGTTTTCATACCGATTCGAGTGATCCTCAAATATAGGGTGCATACAACTCCGATTTCCAATATCAGTCGAGGGCAATATGTCTGAAGGCTAGTTCGCTTCTAAGTCAAGTTTTATGAGTTGCCGAACAAATATACTTACGTAAAATGGAAAAATATTTAGCGTTTTATATCTGGGACTTAGCACCCTCGGTAGGGTGACGCATGACGTAATGATTTTTTTTGGGAGCCATTTTTAATCAAAGTTTTGATGTAGTTGTACTTTATTTGAGATTAAAAATGTTTTTGGATACTGTTGAATTTGTAGTAAATTGTATTGGCAATATTTTTGGAATAATCTTTAATATGTACAGTCAACAAAAGAAATAAGTATGCAGGATCGTCGGATATAGTTGAAGTTTACTAAGAAACCGATGGATGTTGTCGACTGAAATTTAATTTGATAGATGAGCTGTTTGTTTTTTATTAATAAAATTAAAATTTATTCGAGAACATCCATCGGTTTCTTACTAAACTTCAACTATATCCGACGATCCTGCATACTTTGTTGACTGTACATCATACGAATTCATCATCTGCCTAGCCTTACCCCAACTAAGTTGGGGTCTGCTTCCAGTCTAACCCGATGCAACTGAATATCAGTATTTTACATGGAGCGACTGCCTATCTGACCTCCACAACCCAGTTACTGAGTAATACGATACCCCTTGGTAAGACTGGTTGTCAGACTTTCGGGCTTCCGACCACCCGTAACGACTGTCAAAGATCCACGAATGACAGCCTGGACAAACGGCTTAATGTGCTTTCCGAGGCACGGAGGGGTCTCGGTATGTAAAGATGGTCACCCATCCACAGACCAACCGCGGCAAGCGTAGCTTAACCTGATCGATCATCATACGAATTACAGATGTAAATGTAGAAATGTTGCTTAGGGTGACACAATGGGCGGTCTTATCTAATTTCAACTCTTCACCAATAGCTTTTGTGGAAGAGACAATACTTGATCTTTTGTATAGTAAGAATAAAAGTATGATCATCAAGTGTGTTTTTGTATACTTGCAAAGTTAGTTGTATAATAATTTACTATTGTTTATTAACACGAGCTGTGCCGCCTTGAATCGCGTGCAAACATATTGGATTTCAAGGGTTTTATTTTTTTTTTGCGCGGAACTCTAATTCTTTTTCTAAAATAAGAGAAGCCTGAGTTATAAAATCTATCAGTGAAAGTTTCTTCAAAATCTGTACAGCCGTAGCGGAGATTAGCCGGAACAAACATGTAGACAGACAAATAAAAAAAAAAAGTATTTTTGTTATAAATACAGTTTTTTTTCATAGGCATTTAATAAAAAGCTGTTATTTTAACATTACAAACAGATACTTCAATTTTAATTCTTGATGCATAGTTAACATACAAATAAATGTGAGAGTGTTACGCAATTTGGCTTAGGATAACCTTTTCCGTTGTTCCTACCTACCCCTAGAACGAAAAAAGTATGAACATAAAAATCCACAAAATAGTGATCCATTGAGGACAAGTGACATCGGATAAGCTCTGTGACCGGAAATATGGGGCATTCATCGCAAAAATGACGTGTGCTTAATAGTGTGAAGTGATTAATGGCATTCATTCATTTATTTATGCGGGGTGCAATAAAATAGCCATGAGTGGTTATAGTTGAATGTACTTATACACACCTTGCTGATTGGCTTATACAGGGTTATTGGTAAAACATTAACAACCTCTTAAGAGGTCATTGTACTCATCATTACGAACAACTTTTACAATGGGACCAAACCTGAAATCGCGTAAAAAAAATCAGCTGTTCCCTACATTTTGACGAGTTATACGAACATAAATGTAGCAGCAGATTTTTTTTTCGCGATTTAGTTTATAATTTTGAGATATGTTTGAGTAAGCCGCGCCGCGCCCGCCCTCTTACACACGTTATCTACATATATTTTAACACATATTTTTACGTTCCTTTTTTTTTTTACATATATTTTTTTTTTAATTTTTTTAAATATGGATGTAAAGATGAATCTGAAATAAATTATTATTATTATTTTTTTTTTATCTACTCTCCTGTCGCAGGTATGCTGGAATAGATTTCTTTAGAAATAAGCATAACCTTTGTAATTTTTCCGATCCTTTCTACTTGTCTGTTTATATGTGTGTGTTTACATAAATGGTTAAATAAAATAAATATTAATAAATTCCCTAAACATGGTGAAAATCACATCAAAATGCGTTACGTTGTTAAGACGAACAATGAGGTCACAGACAGACGCCAAAAGCGACTTTATTTTATAATTTGTATAGCTTAAAACCAAAACGTATGTTAGCTAACCGAAGGAATATAATAAAGTAAGGTACTGGACTATGCAATTTGGGTGAAGCGTTTGGCGGGTTGCCGGCCCAAGCATTTGGCGCCGGCCCGGGCGGCGTAGCGGTCGCCGGAACTGGCGCTACGTGTAGCGGTCGCGCGTAGTGGTGCTACGAAACTGCTACGGCGACGCGAAGTGCTACGAGAATACTGTCATATGAAATCTAAATTACTGGTTTAGTGTAAGTTTATTTATGAATAAACTGAAATGATATTTCCATTTGAGGCGATGTTATGAGTACATTTTTTGGGATTAAGGGGACCATACAAAAAAAATACACTGGATCGAACACACAGGGATTATTTCCAATTTAATAATTAGCATTGATGCAATTAGACTGTTTCGATAGGTGGTAAAAAGTTTTATATTTTATTAGTAGTTGTACCAACGTTACTATGAAAATCTATGGGATCTGGAGTTATTTTAGTTATTGGTAACAAAACCAATCGTAAGTTTTACCATTAACGATCGGAAAATTAAAGGAACCATCCATGACTTTTCAAATATGCTCTCAGAGTTATAAAAAACGTGAACACTATAATTATTATTTTATCCAATACTTTCTAAATATCAGTTCCATATTTAGAATACCAATTCAGCATGACTTGACTATTTTTTTATCCATACCAATCCATCAGTTCATTTGTGGATTATTTTTAGGAATAATTATATTTTCTATTTAGGTTGTAAAGATTCCATCATATCGACGGCTATTATTATTTTTATTTGCATTCATTCATCCAGCATTCTTATTCTAATATGATCGATATTAATAACGTTCAGCTGCATCTGGTTAGACTGGAAGCTGATGCCAACATAGTTGGGAAAAGGCTAGGCAGATGATTGGTTACGTTAAGAAGGTTACTTATACTAGCAGCGCCCTGCGGTTTCACCCGCATAAGTGTCGATCCCGTGGGGATATCGGGATAAAAAGTATCATATGTGTTGCTCTGATGTAATAGGTAATACTGGCTGGTGTCCGCAACTCCACGTCAATGCGCGTATTTTGCGTACGAATACTCTGATGTATAAGTTATTTTCCTGTAAACTTTACTGAAAACTGAAAGATCACCCATCCATCCCATCCTCATAAACTTTGACGTTTATAATATTAGTAAGATTTACAGTTTTGTTTCATTACGCTAAATAAAATGTTCCTCGTTTATCAAAATTTTGTGCGGAAACTGGAACAGCTTAGAACCCTATTATTTTTGGATTGCTGTTTTGTTACTTTTTTACCGACTTTACAAAAAGGAGGAGGTACTATGTTCGGGTGTTTGTATGTTTTTTTTTTTTTTGTATGTTTGTTCATCGAATACGCCGCCAATTATCGACGGATTTTCAAAATTCTTTTTTTGTTCGAAAGTAGATAGTTCTGAGGTGGTCCCATTGTCACCAAGTTAGGATCTGATGATGGGATCTTAGACAAATCGAGGGCAACCCTCAAATTTTATAGGCTCACTTATTGTTTTTCGCATATTTTATGAAGTATCTTGTGTATTTGTGTATGGTTGTCACCATCTCAGGTAGCTGGGCTGATGATGGAAGGTACAACTCCTTAACAGAAAGAAGTTACTCGAACAGGCAAGGACTGTTTTTTAGTAAATTGTTTTGATGTTTGATAGGGCATTTGCCACATTTGGTCTCATGATCATCAAGTCATGATGCTGCAGTCAGGATAGTCTGCAGAGTACCTAACTCCTCGACAACTAACAGCAGATATATCGTGTTTAGGCTCATTGAAAAGGGCTCGATGTGTGGATAAACGTACTGTTACTGAGGAACACCGAAGACTTCATGCTGAAGCCAGGAGCATCAGAAAAAGTACAAACTTTTAAATTACAGCACCGTAGTCGTGTTTGGGCTCATTTTAAACAGGACTAATTTTAATTTCAATGCAATGTTGACATAAGTCTGGCCTGATGCTGCAGCCAGGATTATCAGCATCTAATCTAAAAACGAATAAAAGGAGAACTCCTCAACAATTAACGTCCCTGCATCGAGAAAAGGAATATTTCCCTGCATCCCTCGTCCTGCATCGACAAAAACTAAAATACTGATCCCTAAGACACCGACTTCCGAAATTAAAGTTATTTTTCAGTTTGTAGTGTTTTTTTTTTTCAGTTTGTAGTGTTTTTTTTGGAAGTCGGTTTTTTTTTTGCTGTACTCTGGAAGCTTTTAACGCGTACGTCTTTTTTACATCGACAATGTAGATTAGTCCCTGAAATGTCATCTTGGGGAAAGAATCTCACAGATTTGAGTGGACTTGTCCAGTCAGCAAGCGTTTGTCAGTACCTAATCGTTTAGCTCAATCAAACTATGATACGAGAAGGAATAGCCCACTCCTTCTCGCAGAGAGGAGACCTGGGTTCCAGTACTGGGAACATTATAGGGTGATTATGTTGTGTAGCTCAACAAAGTGCCGTTGTGCCGACAAGTGCCGTTGAAACCTGTTGAGTCTGAGTGTAATACCGCAAATCTTATAAAGACACCAACAGTTGCTGCAAGTTTGACCTCCTTTTCCCGAGATCATCCCATGTTTCCACAAGAATATTAAGATGATATTTATACAACTAATCATAAACGAAAACTAGTTTACCTAACAGATTATAAGTCAATATCCAACAAAATTGGATAGCAATAAACCTATAATAATAGCGGGTAAGTAAATACAAATTACATAATGTAAACATATGATATAAGATCAATAGACTTGGAGGAGATAAGGGCCTGAAGGTATACGTACAGATACATTATAAGGGGTTACGACATGCCGAAATTGATAATCGCGTGATTTTGTTGACAGGAAAGTTGCTTTGATTGTGTTTGGATAAGAATAGCCAGCGAAACACCCGGCTCGTGGTTAAGTAATAACAGCTGCACGGGTCGATAGATACGGTTAAGCTGCGCTTGCCGCGTTCGGTCTGTAGATGGGTGAGTGTCTTTACATACCGAGACCCCTCCGTGCCTCGGAAAGTTGTTGGTCCCGGCTGTTATTCATGGATCTTTGGCGGGTAGTCAGAAACCCGAAAGTCTGACAACCACTCTTACCAAGAGGTATCGTATTACCCAGTAACTGGGTTGTGGAAGTCAGATAGTCGCTCCTTGTTAAATACTGGTTACTGGTGGCCCGGAACAGAAAGGGCTAAGGAAGGAACACGGGTGGGTTTTAGTCAGTAAGAGTCTGACACTCCCTTCCGCTCCACCCAGAGCGGGAGGGGTCATTTGATGATTTCCCAACCACAAAAAAAAAAAAAAGTATCCTAACATGATATCCGATGCGAACCTATAGCCTTCCTCAGGTATTGGGCCAACAAATAAAAAAAAAATAAAAAATTTAATCCGACTTGTAGTTTCATACAATACCGCGTTCAAACATACCTACTCTTCAGAGCAATACTAGGGAAACTTCCCAATCTCCGTATTTAAACCGTCCCATAACTCACGTCCCGCTATCAAAACATAATAACACATCTACACGTCAGCTATAACCGTACAGCTACGTTGGCGACCGCACTGACATCTAGCGTTTGCATCCCACAACATTAATCATATGCGACGCGTGTTGTTGTCGTCGAGTTACACGTAATATCCGCTGTAAAAAGTTGTGTGGAAACGTATTGTATTGTGTTTATTATTAATTTATGTGTGGTTTTTTGTTCTGTGCTTGGGATGGTTGTATTTTATTGTAGATTGTCGAAGCTAATGTTGGAATCCAATTTTAAGTTAACAGGAACTAACTCGATGTTGTAACTTTTCGTAACAAGATTTTTTAAAAGAAAGAGAGTATAGTCATGGTCCTTTGGAATCTCTTGTACAGACGCCAGCACATCAAGCTATCCGAAACTGTAAAACTTTTCCTTTTGAACCGTATGCTTTAGCGATAAAGTTGAAAATCTATTAAAGAAATTTTACAGATTGTAGTAGCTTAATGTGCTGACTTCTGTACGTTTTTGGCAGGATTAGGAAATAATCTGTGGCCTTTTTTATTTAAAAAACTCCGAAAAATTAACTACTAGTAAATCTAATACCTACTACCAGTCTGTTATTTTACCCCTGATTTTGCATCACTGTCAAAATCAGAGTGATCTTTATTCTCGTTATAATAAGGTCGCTGTTGGGTTGCTGCCACTGACAAGTCTGTCAAAATCAGAGTGATCTTTATTCTCGTTGCAATAAGGTTGCTGTTGTGTTGCTGCCACTGACAAGTCTGTCAAAATCAGAGTGATCTTTATTCTCGTTACAATAAGGTTGCTGTTGTGTTGCTGCCACTGACAAGTCTGTCAAAATCAGAGTGATCTTTATTCTCGTTACAATAAGGTTGCTGTTGTGTTGCTGCCACTGACAAGTCTGTCAAAATCAGAGTGATCTTTATTCTCGTTACAATAAGGTTGCTGTTGTGTTGCTGCCACTGACAAGTCTGTCAAAATCAGAGTGATCTTTATTCTCGTTACAATAAGGTTGCTGTTGTGTTGCTGCCACTGACAAGTCTGTCAAAATCAGAGTGATCTTTATTCTCGTTACAATAAGGTTGCTGTTGTGTTGCTGCCACTGACAAGTCTGTCAAAATCAGAGTGATCGTTATTCTCGTTACAATAAGGTTGCTGTTGTGTTGCTGCCACTGACAAGTCTGTCAAAATCAGAGTGATCTTTATTCTCGTTACAATAAGGTTGCTGTTGTGTTGCTGCCACTGACAAGTCTGTCAAAATCAGAGTGATCTTTATTCTCGTTACAATAAGGTTGCTGTTGTGTTGCTGCCACTGACAAGTCTGTCAAAATCAGAGTGATCTTTATTCTCGTTACAATAAGGTTGCTGTTGTGTTGCTGCCACTGACAAGTCTGTCAAAATCAGAGTGATCTTTATTCTCGTTACAATAAGGTTGCTGTTGTGTTGCTGCCACTGACAAGTCTGTCAAAATCAGAGTGATCTTTATTCTCGTTACAATAAGGTTGCTGTTGTGTTGCTGCCACTGACAAGTCTGTCAAAATCAGAGTGATCTTTATTCTCGTTGCAATAAGGTTGCTGTTGTGTTGCTGCCACTGACAAGTCTGTCAAAATCAGAGTGATCTTTATTCTCGTTACAATAAGGTTGCTGTTGTGTTGCTGCCACTGACAAGTCTGTCAAAATCAGAGTGATCTTTATTCTCGTTACAATAAGGTTGCTGTTGTGTTGCTGCCACTGACAAGTCTGTCAAAATCAGAGTGATCTTTATTCTCGTTACAATAAGGTTGCTGTTGTGTTGCTGCCACTGACAAGTCTGTCAAAATCAGAGTGATCTTTATTCTCGTTACAATAAGGTTACTGTTGTGTTGCTGCCACTGACAAGTCTGTCAAAATCAGAGTGATCTTTATTCTCGTTGCAATAAGGTTGCTGTTGTGTTGCTGCCACTGACAAGTCTGTCAAAATCAGAGTGATCTTTATTCTCGTTACAATAAGGTTGCTGTTGTGTTGCTGCCACTGACAAGTCTGTCAAAATCAGAGTGATCTTTATTCTCGTTACAATAAGGTTGCTGTTGTGTTGCTGCCACTGACAAGTCTGTCAAAATCAGAGTGATCTTTATTCTCGTTACAATAAGGTTGCTGTTGTGTTGCTGCCACTGACAAGTCTGTCAAAATCAGAGTGATCTTTATTCTCGTTACAATAAGGTTGCTGTTGTGTTGCTGCCACTGACAAGTCTGTCAAAATCAGAGTGATCTTTATTCTCGTTACAATAAGGTTGCTGTTGTGTTGCTGCCACTGACAAGTCTGTCAAAATCAGAGTGATCTTTATTCTCGTTACAATAAGGTTGCTGTTGTGTTGCTGCCACTGACAAGTCTGTCAAAATAAGAGTGATCTTTATTCTCGTTACAATAAGGTTGCTGTTGTGTTGCTGCCACTGACAAGTCTGTCAAAATCAGAGTGATCTTTATTCTCGTTACAATAAGGTTGCTGTTGTGTTGCTGCCACTGACAAGTCTGTCAAAATCAGAGTGATCTTTATTCTCGTTACAATAAGGTTGCTGTTGTGTTGCTGCCACTGACAAGTCTGTCAAAATCAGAGTGATCTTTATTCTCGTTACAATAAGGTTGCTGTTGTGTTGCTGCCACTGACAAGTCTGTCAAAATCAGAGTGATCTTTATTCTCGTTACAATAAGGTTGCTGTTGTGTTGCTGCCACTGACAAGTCTGTCAAAATCAGAGTGATCTTTATTCTCGTTACAATAAGGTTGCTGTTGTGTTGCTGCCACTGACAAGTCTGTCAAAATCAGAGTGATCTTTATTCTCGTTACAATAAGGTTGCTGTTGTGTTGCTGCCACTGACAAGTCTGTCAAAATCAGAGTGATCTTTATTCTCGTTACAATAAGGTTGCTGTTGTGTTGCTGCCACTGACAAGTCTGTCAAAATCAGAGTGATCTTTATTCTCGTTACAATAAGGTTGCTGTTGTGTTGCTGCCACTGACAAGTCTGTCAAAATCAGAGTGATCTTTATTCTCGTTACAATAAGGTTGCTGTTGTGTTGCTGCCACTGACAAGTCTGTCAAAATCAGCGTGATCTTTATTCTCGTTGCAATAAGGTTGCTGTTGTGTTGCTGCCACTGACAAGTCTGTCAAAATCAGAGTGATCTTTATTCTCGTTACAATAAGGTTGCTGTTGTGTTGCTGCCACTGACAAGTCTGTCAAAATCAGAGTGATCTTTATTCTCGTTACAATAAGGTTGCTGTTGTGTTGCTGCCACTGACAAGTCTGTCAAAATCAGAGTGATCTTTATTCTCGTTACAATAAGGTTGCTGTTGTGTTGCTGCCACTGACAAGTCTGTCAAAATCAGAGTGATCTTTATTCTCGTTACAATAAGGTTGCTGTTGTGTTGCTGCAACTGACAAGTCTGTCAAAATCAGAGTGATCTTTATTCTCGTTACAATAAGGTTGCTGTTGTGTTGCTGCCACTGACAAGTCTGTCAAAATCAGAGTGATCTTTATTCTCGTTACAATAAGGTTGCTGTTGTGTTGCTGCCACTGACAAGTCTGTCAAAATCAGAGTGATCTTTATTCTCGTTACAATAAGGTTGCTGTTGTGTTGCTGCCACTGACAAGTCTGTCAAAATCAGAGTGATCTTTATTCTCGTTACAATAAGGTTGCTGTTGTGTTGCTGCCACTGACAAGTCTGTCAAAATCAGAGTGATCTTTATTCTCGTTACAATAAGGTTGCTGTTGTGTTGCTGCCACTGACAAGTCTGTCAAAATCAGAGTGATCTTTATTCTCGTTACAATAAGGTTGCTGTTGTGTTGCTGCCACTGACAAGTCTGTCAAAATCAGAGTGATCTTTATTCTCGTTACAATAAGGTTGCTGTTGTGTTGCTGCCACTGACAAGTCTGTCAAAATCAGAGTGATCTTTATTCTCGTTACAATAAGGTTGCTGTTGTGTTGCTGCCACTGACAAGTCTGTCAAAATCAGAGTGATCTTTATTCTCGTTACAATAAGGTTGCTGTTGTGTTGCTGCCACTGACAAGTCTGTCAAAATCAGAGTGATCTTTATTCTCGTTACAATAAGGTTGCTGTTGTGTTGCTGCCACTGACAAGTCTGTCAAAATCAGAGTGATCTTTATTCTCGTTACAATAAGGTTGCTGTTGTGTTGCTGCCACTGACAAGTCTGTCAAAATCAGAGTGATCTTTATTCTCGTTACAATAAGGTTGCTGTTGTGTTGCTGCCACTGACAAGTCTGTCAAAATCAGAGTGATCTTTATTCTCGTTACAATAAGGTTGCTGTTGTGTTGCTGCCACTGACAAGTCTGTCAAAATCAGAGTGATCTTTATTCTCGTTACAATAAGGTTGCTGTTGTGTTGCTGCCACTGACAAGTCTGTCAAAATCAGAGTGATCTTTATTCTCGTTGCAATAAGGTTGCTGTTGTGTTGCTGCCACTGACAAGTCTGTCAAAATCAGAGTGATCTTTATTCTCGTTACAATAAGGTTGCTGTTGTGTTGCTGCCACTGACAAGTCTGTCAAAATCAGAGTGATCTTTATTCTCGTTACAATAAGGTTGCTGTTGTGTTGCTGCCACTGACAAGTCTGTCAAAATCAGAGTGATCTTTATTCTCGTTGCAATAAGGTTGCTGTTGTGTTGCTGCCACTGACAAGTCTGTCAAAATCAGAGTGATCTTTATTCTCGTTACAATAAGGTTGCTGTTGTGTTGCTGCCACTGACAAGTCTGTCAAAATCAGAGTGATCTTTATTCTCGTTACAATAAGGTTGCTGTTGTGTTGCTGCCACTGACAAGTCTGTCAAAATCAGAGTGATCTTTATTCTCGTTGCAATAAGGTTGCTGTTGTGTTGCTGCCACTGACAAGTCTGTCAAAATCAGAGTGATCTTTATTCTCGTTGCAATAAGGTTGCTGTTGTGTTGCTGCCACTGACAAGTCTGTCAAAATCAGAGTGATCTTTATTCTCGTTGCAATAAGGTTGCTGTTGTGTTGCTGCCACTGACAAGTCTGTCAAAATCAGAGTGATCTTTATTCTCGTTGCAATAAGGTTGCTGTTGTGTTGCTGCCACTGACAAGTCTGTCAAAATCAGAGTGATCTTTATTCTCGTTGCAATAAGGTTGCTGTTGTGTTGCTGCCACTGACAAGTCTGTCAAAATCAGAGTGATCTTTATTCTCGTTGCAATAAGGTTGCTGTTGTGTTGCTGCCACTGACAAGTCTGTCAAAATCAGAGTGATCTTTATTCTCGTTGCTGTCAGAGGTCAAAATCTGTGAACGGACTAAGTGAACTTGTGAAAAAAATGGGCATATACTTCAGCATATTCCAAAGGGTTCCAGAGTTCAAATCAAACAAGATTTTTCAGATATTATTTTTTGTCTGTGTTAAAATTCCAATCAATCCAATCCAAATCCAATCCCAATCTCTTTGATTATACCTACGTAGTACAGCGAAAAAAAGTAAAACACGGACTGTCTTCGCTATATTACGAGTCATAATGTTATCCTTTTATGATTCTGCCAAAGTGGCCCTTTTAGGCCCCAGCACATATTTGAAATGAATTAAAAGTGAACAATCACGATCTACTTCGTGGAAGATTGTTAAGTCTTTAAAAAATTTCATTTGCGAGTGTTCAAGTTAAACAAGGATGAAGAAGCTTAACTAAGTATTCAAGTATTACAATACCTGAACACATAAGACGTTACAATAATGCTCAGAGCCTGAAGTTTACAATAAACCGCAAGTAGGCAGTCACTTCATGCCAGCGGTAACTTCAGGTAAACTGGTTTCTCTTAAGTTATTAGCTTAGCTTGGCTGAATTAATCAACTGCTATTCATGTTTTCCTGGTAGTTGAATGAGAGTAAACTGATACTTATACAGTTTATCTTTCCTACTAGTAATAATAGTCTTGTAGACCGTATTTCTACCACAGCGGCCAATCTCAACTGAGACTAGTCTTCGGCGCGGGTGATATAAGTGCACAAGTGTGTGCGCAAACACATGTGCACTCTCTCTTCACTCACTCTCGTAGTCCGATGGAACGGCAATCCGATACGACCGGAGAGAGATCAGGACCAACGGCTTAAGGGCTCCGAAGCATGGGGTTGTAGCGGTATCTACTCATATAAACGCCAAATGCGAACTACGCGTCATACTGACGTCACACAAAATCCTGCATCTCGCAAGCAGAGTTTACCGCACAACTAGCATCGAGAAGTTCCTCAAGGAAGAGTTCTGGCCGAAGGGTGTTGTGTACTGCCGGTTTCGTGGCCGGCTACATGACACAGACAGCGAAACACGACGCAGACACTTCGCGTGCGTTAGTTTGTTATTTTTTTAGTGTAATTATAATGTTGTATGTATTTATAGTATTTTTAAGTTATATTAATATTGTATTGTATGTGTTTTATATGGGCCTTGATGCCTGAAATAAATGGTAATAATAATAATATATACAACGGCCCGACGTGAATCATCGGGCAGATGCCCGCCAGACACAACACCCGTCTGGTTGGAGGATCCTCCCTTTTCTATGAACTTTACACCCTGTTCCTCATACCTCTATATCATACCGCCAACTTCCAAAGTCCGGGCTGTTACTAAGAAATTACTTATCTTTCCTACTTCACAAATATGAAATTTACGCAAGAACTTTTTCTTTCATGAGACGTAATTGGTATATAAATAAGGGCGCAAAAAGTCTGAAACCAATCGTTTTCTATGGAAAGTCTTTCCATTGCACAACGAGAATAAAACAGTAAGTACCTATTTATAATACAGTTTTGAGCCCTTTGGGATCGAAACGCTCGGCTCATGGGGCCCGAGTGTACTTCTCTTTTTGAAGGAAAATTTTCTCCGACTAGTCGACACTTCACGAGAGCTGGCTCATTCTTTTACTAAGGAATTACCATTGCCATTCAATGTGGCAATGCTGCCAGTCTTCTAGGCACGTTTACGGATGATAGCGATGCGGACGACTACGTCGACGTGACTCCTAAGTGTACTTGTGTTTTTGTATTAATTTGTATAGTTAGTCATATAATTTAAGTAGTACCTACAAACTGGAATGTAGCTTTCTATACTAGAGTCAACTCTGTGTTGCCTTTATTGTTGGTAAGTTAATATCTGTTTTCAAATTAGGTTTGACGTCTTAAAATTGGATTTATAGGCATCGAAAACATAGGTAAGTGCTTTTTCGCGTAACAACTACAATTTCTTTAACAATACCTATTTTAGCAACACCTATTTTATTTTATTCAGAAGCAGTGGTAACGGCCCCAACGTACGATTAGTTGGTCGTAGTTTCGAGCCCAGCCAGGTGCTTTACTTTGTGTAAATTATTTCATCACCATTGCTCTCGAAACAGTGAAGGAAAACATCGAGAGGAAACCGGCATGTACTAGAACCAAAAATTCAAAGACACACAAGTGACATTTTTGTTAACGAACCATAATGCCATGGTAACACCCACGATTTCACCCATCAACAATATTATCAGCACCTCTGTTCATAACTCGTCATTAAATATTGAAACGCACGAAAAGTCTTATAAAAAGATTGACACTGAACTACTTGAACGTTTTCTTTTTACTTATAATATCATCAGCCTACAGCAGTCCACTGCTGGAGGCTGGATTTAGGCCATCTTCAATTGCACACTTAATTTTTATTATAACATTATTGCGTATAACTTTCTCAATATTTATGAAAATAAACTACAGAAAAACCAACATGGCCAATTTGATCCGGTTACAAACATGCCCCTGACCGATGCGATGTCAGGATATTCATCCATCTTTCAAACAGCCCACATAATTCATCGATGGGTGGCATTCCGGTCGCTATGACGTATAGGGCGCTTAGATCCATTTCCATGAAAGCACTGTTGTTGATGGGTCAGTGTTGCTACTAACCGTATCTGTCTTGTGGTCACTCCAATTAGGTCATCCAGTGACCTTGTTATAGACTACAGGATAGATAGATTACAGGATTATATTTGGTAGATGGAATAACAACATAAAACATGTTTACTGTAGTGGTTTTGTCTGGATGGCGTTGCCAACCGACCTCCACGAATGTTTTAAAGGGAAATGACATTTTGCGGAAATAGATATATTTGATGTTGCGGATGTGGATGCAGCTTCACGCGAAATTTTAATTGGATATCTGAGTATGTAACCTACTAGCACTAGAACTAGAAGTTAAGTAAAATTGTTACTAACCCTATGGAATCCTGTCTGAAATAAGAGTTTTCTATTCTATATTAAACACTATTTCATACATACAATCACGCCTTGTTTCTTGTTTAAATAAAGATCACTTTGATTTTATCCATGATGAAAGGTCAGAGATAATGTCAAAGTTAATTACAATAGCATGTAATCTATGTTATTGACGAACAAAATATGTACCATTGCACCTATTTTAGTTAAAATAATTTCATGGACTTATTATCGTTAATTAATTTCATATTACCCCGCTAAAATGCGGTGGGACATACGTACATACATACATGAATATAGGTATAAATGTGGTCGATGGAAAATGGAAGGACGTTGAGTGATTGCGGAATTAATGGGATACAAATTAACATCGCGGGTAGAACCTAGATTAGACTGGCACATGAGCGTGGGGATTGTCACAAGAAAAGAGAGGCCCAGCAGTGGGTAAAGTGGCTGATTATGATGATACATTATCAGCTTATAATGTTCCCACTGCTGGGACACAGGCCTCGTCTTTCTGTGAGCCATAATCTACGCGGGTCCAGTGCGGGTTGGTAGATGTCACATGTCTTCGAATTTTAGGTTCTATGACATACCGGTCTCCTTACGATGTTTTCCTTCACCGTTTTGAGAGCAGTGGTGTTGAAAGAAAGACACAAAGTAAAGCGCCTGCACGGGTTCGAACCCACAACCTACAACTCGTAAGTCGGTCGTTACCACTGGGCCACCACTGGACAATGTCGATTAAATAGCTTTTTTACAGACCTTACCTGCCGATCCTGTAAACATCTCACCGTGTAAACTTAGGTGAAGCGATCTGTCAATAATGTCAATCATTAGGTAGAATGTTAGCTCACTTCAAGCTCACTTTACCCAAGTTTTCAAGGTGAGATTTAGTGTTGTTCTAGCGAATTTGTTTCACAAATTGATCGCATTTTTTTTCATTTTGACAGTTCAGCTACGTTCATTGCGTTATTTAAGTTGATGAGCAGACAAATTTATTAAACCTATGAAGTCATGGATTAGAATTAATATCCTTCAAAACTCTCGGATTGTGATTGAATCAGTGTTACGCAATTAGGTAATAAGGTTGTCTTAATTGTTACCGTACGCAAAATACGCATATTGACGGGGAGTTGCGGACATCAGCCCGTATTACCTACTATCTAAGGTTGTGTTAAGTATGCAACAATCCTGCAAAGAGACAGTGCTGGTACCGAAAGATAATGGCGAATCGTATGTAGTAGAAGAAAAATACGACATAATTTTAAGTTGTATATACGTTGCAATAAATATAGATAAGTCTTCCCTTCTTTGGTTTTATTTATTTTGATTTTACGATGTTACAGAAAAGTAAAAATACCGTTATATCAAAGATGAAAGATGTAAGCGACATATAGGTATAAGAACCAAACAGTTTTATACTGTCACCTATAAAAAGAGCATCTTTGTTACGTTTTAAAACTCAGATAAAAATTCTAGCAACGAGATGATCGTAAACAATATAAAACTTTTAGAAGGGCTTGTAAATTTTTTACGGCTCTGTATATTGTTATCATTGGCCCAGTTTTATGTTGCACCTTTATTTCGGATGCTTTCTTCATATTTTACGTTTACGTAAACGACTGCGTGAACTAAGTGAGATAGCGTTCTCTCAAATGTTTACGGTCATCGTAAAACTGTTTGAATGTCCTTTGAATCCATATTCGCGCCTCGGAATAACAAGTGGCGGTTAGACGTTTTTGGAATACAGCGTGTACATATCAGAAATGTGTGGTCATATTTAAGGGTGAAAAAATGATTTTATTAGTCTGACAACCAGTCTTACCAAGGGGTATCGGATTACCCAGTAACTGGGTTGTGGAGGTCAGATAGGTAGTCACTCTATGTAAAATACTGGTATTCAGCTGCATCCAGTTAGACTGGAAGCCGACCCCATCATAGTTAGGAAAAGATTAGGCGGATGATAATGATGAAATGATGTTATTTGTGTAAGTAGGCTTGTAGAAACACTTTTGCAAGTCAATATATATTTTAAAAACTAGATGAGGTCGGCGTTTCCTATCTGACTACTCTGAGAAGAAAGGCCGAAGCAAATCAGAGGTCACAGTCTCTTTTAAAGTCCAGACATACTCTTGGTTAAACCACGTCAAGACCATGTAGATTAATGTCTGAAATGGTCTTTCGAGGAAATAACCACATAGATTCAGTGGACCTGTCCAGTTAGTGCACGCATTTGTCAGTAACCATGCAGCTCAACTCAGAACTTAAGGAGCTCAACGATTCGACGAGGAAGACCAAATAAAGGCATTTATTTATAAGAAAGACATTTTGGTAGGCGGCATAAATTACTCAAACTGCCAGACCATGATTAAACGGTGGTGTGGTACCAGACTAACCAACTGAACAATTTTCTCCATGGGACCAAACATCGTTATCGCGATAAAATAATCAGCCGTCCTGTATAAGGAATTGAAGATCTGTGGCATACATACTGTCGCGCCATTTTGAAAATGGCGGCCGTTTCCGAGATATTGACGTTCAAAGTTGTATGATTGAGCCACGTGATCAACTTTGAACGGTAATATCTCGGAAACGTGACACTGTACGGGGTTTGGTCACACCTGTTATGTTTTTGTTTGCATTGATGTCAGCTACCCATTTATATAGGTCTCTTGCGTGGCCGCCTTTTTCAAAATGGCGCGACAGTAAATGGCGGCCACGAATGAGCCTGGAATAGGTACATAGGACCTGTTCCAGGCTCCATATAAAAATCTTCAAACTCCTTTGAGTCAAGTAGGTATTAAAGTTTTGTATGGGACAGTTGATAACTTTTTCTCGATTACGATGACCACTCCTTTCTGATAGATGCTGTACAGGATGAAATTGAATAGGTACGACCATAGATATATGGTGCGACAAATTAAAATGTCTAATTCAGCGTGTAAGTAAATTTAGAGCATGTTTTTGAGGCAAGAGATGCACCGACGCGGAGACGTGCGCATAGGCGAGCGATTTGCAACGTCGTCCCTCGCTCTTTTTTTCATAGGAACGGACATAATTAGGTAAATACCGCTAGTTCAACACGTTGCCAACTTCCTTCATGGTTTGAACTCAGCGATGAATGGATTGCTCTAAAATTACTACTACTACTTTAATTTTCTTAGTAGTTTCTTGATAATTTTGAAAAAAAAAACTGAGACGACGTCTACTTGAAGGCATTAACTTAGTTTGCACTATCTAAGATGACACGATTATTTTCAAGAATTTATATTTGGGAAATGACAATTAATTATGATTATGTAACAGTTACTTCACCTCCTATTTCGAATAGTCGCAAGTTTTCAATTTCATCCAGTAGGTGCTACTGCTTTATACTTTTACTAGCTTCTGCCTGAGACTTCGTCCGCGTCAAATTTCACCCTCTTAGGGGTGGAATTTCAAAAAACCCTTTCTTAGTGGATACCTACTCTTCACAAAGAACACACCCTCCAAATTTCATGTCTCTAGGAGCAGCGGTTTAGACTGTGCGTTGATATATCAACAATCAGTCAGTCAGTCAGTTTACCATTTTATATATATAGAAGAAGATAGATAGAAGATAGCAGTAACACTTTCAACTTCACGTTGAATGGACGTAAGTACAGTCAACAAAGGAGATAAGTATACAGGATCGTCGGATATAGTTAAAGTTTAGTAAGAAACCGATGGAGGTTGTCGACGGAAAATTTACTTTGCTAGATGAGCTGGTCGTTTTCTATTAATAAAATAAAATTTTATTCGAAATTATCCATCGGTTTCTTACTAAACTTCAACTATATCCGACGATCCTGTATACTTATCTCTTTTGTTGACTGTATGTGCTTTGTTAAGGTTTTAACTAGTGCATTAACACTTAGCTTTTGTTACCTGAGTTTGTTTTTCTTGGTATAAGTCTGTGTGCGCGAAGTGCAGGCTTAAGATATGTATAGTATAGTCTATACGCTATCGTTGCAACCTACTTGGCTAAGTTTGTCGTAATAAGATTATGATGAGATATTTCCGAGTACGCTGTCTACTGTAGATTCTGGATAAGAATTTAATAGGGTGCTTGTTTCCGTGAAAAACGAGGAAGTTGGAGGTTAAAGGTGTTTTTAGGAATTATTTCTGGTTGGTAGTATGTAACGTAATGATCAACAGTTTTTTTAGACTAAGTATTAAAGGCTTCGTTACGCAATGTGACGTTTAACTACGCGCAAATATCAATTTATAATATGTAATTTCATATCATTTTAGACGTTTTCGTAAATTTTACATAATTTAAACTAATGTTATAAAGAGAAAAAAGATTTGATTTTCTGTATGTTTGTTTTAGAAAGCGTCCTTCAAATTATCATCATCATCTTTGGTAAGAAAAAGACTGGAGCTCATTGGGCATCAAAAAATTCGTCCGCATCGCTGTCAATGACATAAGTGCCCAAAAGGCTGGCAGCATTACCACGTTGGATGGCAATGCTTATTCTTTGGGCTAAAAATCGGCCAGCCCTCTGGTCACGTGAAGAGTCAAAATAATAAGCAAGTTCTTTCGGTTGAATGATGATTTTAATCATCCCCTTCTTGGAATATAGGCATGCAACCAATATGGCCGCACCAACATGAGCCGGTCATTAGTACCATCCGTCAGTATGAGGGTGCAGTGTGCAAGTGTGTTTGACATTTAGGTTATTAGGAGGTTGTGCCTTGGAAAGCACGTTAAGCCGTTGGTCCCGGCTGTCATTCGTGGATCTTTGACAGTCGTTACGGGTAGTCAGAAGCCCGAAAGTCTGACAACCAGTCTTATCAAGGGGTATCGTATTACCTAGTAATTGGGTTGTGGAGGTCAGATAGACAGTCGCTCCATGTAAAATACTGGTATTCAGCTGCATCCGGTTAGACTGGAAGCCGACCCCAACATGGTTGGGAAAAGGCTAGGCAGATGATGACGAGGTTGTGTGTGTTCACCCTTACGAATTACAATACCTTACTTGTATAATATGTAGGTGTGTATTTACATAAAGTGTTCGTAATTTTAGAAGAAACAGTTTACGTACGTGGGCATGAGACACGAAGTTTTAGTGAAGGTATGATTATATTTGTTTATTTGCATAGGGTGAAGGATGTAAGGTATGTTTTGGGTAGATGTGGGTGCATTTTGTGTGTTTAATATCGTTTACTGTGTCTATATTCATAACAAGTTTATAACAGTCTTAAACCTAAAACTACCCCACAAAACCGTTTTCACGGTTTGCCTGTCCATAAAAAATAAAATTTTGTTAGTTTACAACGATGTGCGTGTGTGGGGGTGTGTTTGTGTGTGTTTGTGTTCGTGTGTGTGTGTGGTTGTCGGAGAGTTATAAAGAAGAAGAACATAGAGGTAGAAGAGATCAGCATTTTATCATGCAAGTGAACCCACGGTCAAATCAAAGAAACTACATTCTACCACATAAAAATATACTACAATCACATACCTAATTTTCTTTTCATATTTTTTTCAGTTTTCAGTAGTCTTTATAATAATATCGTGGACACACTGAAAAAAATAAAACGTGACTTTTTACTGTTGTTGTACAGTAAAAAAAAAAACGGTACAGGAAACTTATTTTTATGTTAAAATAATTGATTACTGACCGTGCACTGAAATGGGCAAAAACAGTAAAGAGCTAAACAGTTATTTCAATTGGATGAACATTAAAGTTTACTGAAACAAACAGTTCCTTTCACGTATTGCCATTTTCAGAGCTTTACTGATATCGTAGCAGTTATTTTTACTGCTTCGGAACAGTTATTGTAGCATACAGTAAAAGAGCTAAACAGTTATTTCAATTGTTTAAACATTAACGGTAACTAAAACAAGCAGTTTCTTTTAAGTATTGCCGTTTTCAGGCTTTACTGATATCGTAGGCAGTTATTTTTACTGGTTCTGAACAGTTTCTGTAGCATACAGTAAGGAGCTAAACAGTTAATATCAACTGTTTCAACATTAACGTCTACTGATACAAGCAGTTTCTTTTAAGTATTGCCGTGTTCAGACTTTACTGATATCGTAGCAGTTATATTTACTGCTTCTGAACAGTTTCTGTAACATACAGTAAGAAGCTAAACAGTTAAAATTAACTGTTTGAACATTTAACTGTTACTGATACAAGCAGTTTTTTTAAGTATTGCCGTGTTCAGGCTTTACTGATATCGTAGCAGTTATTTTTACTGCTTCTGAACAGTTCCTGTAGCATACAGTAAGGAGCTAAACAGTTAAAATTAACTGTTTGAACATTTAACTGTTACTGATACAAGCAGTTTTTTTAAGTATTGCCGTGTTCAGACTTTACTGATATCGTAGCAGTTATTTTTACTGCTTCTGAACAGTTTCTGTAGCATACAGTAAGGAGCTAAACAGTTAAAATTAACTGTTTGAACATTTAACTGTTACTGATACAAGCAGTTTTTTTAAGTATTGCCGTGTTCAGGCTTTACTGATATCGTAGCAGTTATTTTTACTGCTTCTGAACAGTTTCTGTAGCATACAGTAAGGAGCTAAACAGTTAAGCAGTTATTTTTACTGCTTCTGAACAGTTCCTGTAGCATACAGTAAGGAGCTAAACAGTTAAAATTAACTGTTTGAACATTTAACTGTTACTGATACAAGCAGTTTTTTTAAGTATTGCCGTGTTCAGACTTTACTGATATCGTAGCAGTTATTTTTACTGCTTCTGAACAGTTTCTGTAGCATACAGTAAGGAGCTAAACAGTTAAAATTAACTGTTTGAACATTTAACTGTTACTGATACAAGCAGTTTTTTTAAGTATTGCCGTGTTCAGGCTTTACTGATATCGTAGCAGTTATTTTTACTGCTTCTGAACAGTTTCTGTAGCATACAGTAAGGAGCTAAACAGTTAAAATTAACTGTTTGAACATTTAACTGTTACTGATACAAGCAGTTTTTTTAAGTATTACCGTGTTCAGGCTTTACTGATATCGTAGCAGTTATTTTTACTGCTTCTGAACAGTTCCTGTAGCATACAGTAAAGAGTTAAACAGTTAAAATCAACTGTTTGAAAATTTAACTGTTACTGATACAAGCAGTTTCTTTTAAGTATTGCCGTGTTGAAGCTTTACTGATATTGTAGCAGTTATTTTTACTGCGTCTGAACAGTTCCTGTAGCATACAGTAAGGAGCTAAACAGTTAATATCAATTGTTTGATCATTTAACAGTTACTGAAACAAGCAGTTTCTTTTAAGTATTGCCGTTTTCTGGCTTAACTGATATCGTAGCAGTTATTTTTACTGCTTCTGAACAGATTTTATAGCTTACAGTAAGGAGCTAAACAGTTAATAGGTACTATCAAACTCAAACTCAAAAGTATTTAGTTCCATTTGACCATTACCTACGGCACTTTTGAATGTTAAAAAATACAATAAAACAAAGCTACAGTCACAGTCACAACACAAGGCATAATAACTTGAGAAAGTACTGTAGTTGCCCAGGTTGCCCATTCCCTAGCGTAGATCTCTATGGAGAAGGAGAAACTCAATGGACACTCTTTTAAATCAAAATATTGTTACAAAACCAATACCTAATATAACCATACCTATTATATTAAAGAAAATATTCTTACTTCTTGTTTATGTATTAGAAATCCCACCAAAAACATTTTCATGTAAAATGTTGCCAAGACGAGACCACTTAAGGCTCGCACTGTCAAAAAGTTATAAGATCTCATGTAGAGCCAAGCTTCTGACTCTACACGCCCTAACTTCACAAACTCTACACCTTAGTCAAAATATGAGGCGAAACGGCCAAGCCACATATTTTGACTAAGGTGTACAGTTTGTGAAGTATATGTATGTATGTATATGAAAATGTTTTTGGTGGGATTTCACATCTTTTTGAAAGTTGCTTATGAAAAAAAAAATTTTTTTGGGGGCTTTAGGTATTTACTGAAAATCCTGAAATACGTATTTTATTATTTATAACAAGGAGTCCCTATATCAGTTTTCAGAACTCTAGCATCAAAATTTGCGGAAATCTCGTACAAACTTCCATCCCTTAAAATAGGTAAGGGTTTGGAGGGTAAAAATTCCAAGTTTCAGAGTTTTTTTGTTGTTTGTGTGCTATTACTAGCTTACATACCAAATTTTAGCTTTCTAGGACTTCAGGAAGACCCTTAGAATATTGATGATCATCAGTGAGTCAGTGAATCAGTGAGTCAGTGACGAAATCGGGGTATTTTAGATATCAATAAAATCTAAAGTATAAGAGCTATGCAACTGAAACTTTATAGGTTTAATAAGTCAACCACTGACATCATATCCTGAAAATTTTGTTTATCTGGTATAATCCAAACCCAAGTTATGAAGGTTCAAAAATACGACGAAGTGCTTCGAGAAAAGGTAGGTAGTGCCCTTGCGCTTCGCTTGGCTCGTCTTGGCGGGGCACTCCCGTGCCCCCAGACCCCAGATATACCTTTTCATTAGGTAAGTGCCTACCATAGGTAGGTACATGTACCTAGGTTACTAATACGCTGTAAATAGTTTTTATATTTTTAAGTACCTACCTACTGCAGCATAAAAATCCACTAGGTAGGTAGCTGTTGTCAGCTTGCAAATTGGGGGTAAGAAAACTGTACGTAACTATGTACCTACCTAACTATATGTAAGTAGGTACCTATGTAATAGGTATTACCTCGTACCTAACTTAAAAGTGAGCGCGAGTGACGGCGGAGCACTGATATTACTTACCTGCCTACCCGATGCATCTCTAGATTTATCAGACTCTGCTAGGTTAGTACATATTTGGCATTTTAGGTAGGTGCCTCTAAAGGCTATATACTTACTTAGATATCAGACCCTACTCTTTCTTATACCTACCTATGTAACAAGAGCAATTTCGCATATCTGCCTAATTAAAGTACCTAAACAAAAGAAAAGTATTTTTATGGCCTTTCGCCTTAAATGTTTAAAACATTAGCATTAAATCATATTCATAGCAAAACATTTAAAATAACTGTCTACGTGATTGGAAAGGGAGCGGGGCGCGGGGCGTGGACGCACGTTGCATCGTGATTTAGTGATGTAGGTACTCACCTCACCTCATCACGAGTTTCGATGTCGATTACAGCTTTATCATATTAGTGTGATTGAAATAACAACTGTTATATCTATTTAACAGTCCATAGTACTAAGTCCTATTTAATTAACCAACTTTAAAAAAGAAAGCGGTTCTATGTTCGGCTGTATATATTTTTTATAGATGTTCGTCGGTTTCTCCGTCAATTAAAGACCAATTATGAAAATTCTATCAATATTGTACCTATAAATAATGAATAGATAATAAATCTTCGCCAATTCTCAATAGATTTTGATGATTCTTCTGTTGTTGTCTAAAAGTTGATTTTGAGGAATTTATACGTGTGCCGTAATACGTATCTCAAATATCATCTACACAATCATGATAATTTTCACAATCACTGGTGGTAACTAATGGTTTCCGTGGCAACATGCGTAAGCAAGAGGTACCATGTGTGATCAAACTAAATTAGACGCGAATTTTAACTAGATATCGTGCAATAGAAATTTGAATTCGGTTTTTATGTAAGTTACACGATCTGACCAAGATTTTGTCTGGACTTTAAAAGAGACTGTGACTTCTGAGTTCGTTTCGGCCTTTCTTCTCAGAATAGTCAGTTTGGAAACGCCGACCTCATCTAGTTTAAAAAAAAAATATGATTGACGTGTAAAAGTGTTTGTACAAACCTACTTACAGAAATAAAATCATATCATTCATGTAGTTGTTTTAAAACACGCCAAATTTTTACCTTGCTCTTATAATTATAGAATCGATAATGTTTAGAAAATACACATCCCTAGCGCGACATGCGAAGGTCATGCGACGCGCGCGCGTCGGCGACTGCCGCGCCACCAAACCAACAGTCAGTTGATCAGTTCGCTTCCGTCGTGTGACTTGTGTGGCGTAGCGTAGCCGTGATTCGCATGATCGTGTAAAAATCACAAAAATATTAAACAAACAAATAGTGACAACGCAGTTTACCAAGTCTGTGCGTGCTCCATGAACGATATGGAACGTTTATTAAAGGAGTGGGGCTTTGAGAAATATCTCGACAAATTTATTGGTAAGTAACTAAGTTTTATGTACCTACCTACTTTGAAACTACGTTCCTACCAATTTTAGGGCCAAATTGAATAAGATTTTATGTTTCAGTGATGACTTGTTGGAGTCCATTCACGTCTAAGAGAGTTTAATGGTAATAATAATAACCTACACACTATGGAATGCTCTGTTATTTTTCACCTTGTGAAGATTCACGTTACGCCGTGTCGGGGCAGGATTAGTCAGATAATTTAATTAACCCTAGTACCAAGGTACCTACGCTTTTTGTTTGAAGTAGGATCTACTTGATTGATAGGATGTGTGTGTCCCGTGGACACGGTATTACATGAATATGTTTGCTATGTATGTTATGTACCTATGGCTTTATGGTTTATACTTTACCTAGGTACTTACATTTAAGTACGCTACGCAGTCGTGTTAGAACTGCTTGCATCGTGTACCTACCTAGGTATAGCTACCTACTCGTGCAGGTCAGTAGCTTGACTGGCATAAACTGTTTACATGTGTTGCGAGCTACTGACTGCACAGTAGGTAGACTGTCGAGTGCGTAACGTAAAATAAAGTACACTAATAAATTTTGCTAATGAAAATCTGTGTTAAGAATGCTGTCTGTGCTGCTGTCTGTATCTGTATGCAAGACTGTAATTAATTAAATAATTATAAATCTTTGTTATTTCAGAACATGAAGTTGACTTAGAGGCGCTTTCTTTGCTCGATGATGAGCAAATCCGGGAGCTAATACCAGCTATTGGCCCACAAGCCAAATTTAAAAGAGCGCTACTGAAGTGGAATGCTTCCAAGCTAAATTCCTATGTAACTGAGTGGTGTAGTAAAGTAAGCACACAATAATTTATATATAAAAATATAGTCACGCCTTGGCATCTATTTTTTGTGAACATAAATGTGTTTTTTACAGATTTAGGACAATCTTGAGAACCTTGTGGAAGTGTACGGAGAGAATGTTGGTGGACTTACAAATTCACCAATCAGTTCGGCATAATCATCACCAAGCACCTCGTTGTCATGCAAATCCATGTCCCCTATGTCTTGATGTAAGTTATCTATCAATTAACACTATTCATAGTGGCCCTGTACCAACCTAATATTTTTCGTGTTTGGGCGGAGCTTTAGGTCAAACGCCTTTAAAACTCATAACTCCCAACTGGGATATAATTTTAATAATTTTATTTAATTACTAGCTGCGTGATCAATAAATACACTAAACTAAACACTAGGCAAATGAGGCGGTCTATTAACAATCTTCCCTGTTTTCAGAGTCTCACAACGCTGCTTGAAAAGACTCCTGATGGCCTGCAGTTTCTAAAAGAAAGGCGACGACACTAGCCAGGAGATACAGGAAATGATAGAATGGCTAAAAAGCAATGTTCATGATTACAGTTCATGTGCAGAAAAATGGGACAAAACTAACAAGGAACGACTAAAACGCATTTTATCAAATGAAAGAGAATCATACGTCCAGGAATTTCCCTGCATTCGACGCTTTCGGGGCTATACCTTGGTATGTATTATTATCATATTAATTAATATTATAAAAGCAAAAGTTTGTGTCTGCTTATGTTTTTATGTTAATGAGGTGACTCATTAAACCAAATCGGCCGAACAAATTAAGATTAAGTTAATCAAGATCCCCGATAGCCATGAACTACATAAAATTATACATTAGTATAGGTAATTTGAAAAACTTAGTACAATATTAACATAGGTTCCTATTATCACAGTATTTTGGTTTCAGCTAATTGCCGACTTTCATGCTTGGTACCCAGGAAACGAAACCGCATTCGATGACAAATTCCCTCTGCTCAAAGTAAAGTTGCTTGCGGCATTTGACAAGATCTCAAGAAAGAACACATACCTGGCAGAGTTGAAACAACTCTCTCGTGGTGAGTTGTTTTTGTGTAATTTTTATTTTATTACTAGACTACCTGCGCCCCGCGGTGTTAATCGAGCTTACTGGGAATAAAAGTAGCCTGTGTCAATCCAACAGGTCTAAATTGTGTCCATATCAAATTCTATCAAAATTCGTTACATATAATATTATAACAATAAGTTACAAATATACATGCACACACAAACATTTTACATTCATATTTTCTATTGTAGAATTGACAGCTTGTTTATTACTTTTCAGTTACTACATATTTTAAAATGCAGTCGGGTATAATGTAATTTGTTTTAAAATAGTCTAAAATTTATTTATTAAATATACAGAGCGTTAGGTCAAACGAGGGACATACTTTGAGGGGAGTTAGTACTCATGAAAATGAACAACTTTTAATATGGGAACAAACATGAAATCGCGAAAAAAAAATCAGCCGTTTCCTACATTTATGTTTGCATAGTCAAAATGTACTGAACAGCTGTTTTTTTTTTGCGATTTCAGGTTCGGCCCCATAGTAAAAGTTGCTCATTTTCATGAGTACTAACTCCCCTCAAAGTGTGTCCCTCGTTTAGCCCAACAACCTGTATATTACAAATATGAAAACTACACCTTTATCTTTTAGGTTATACATCATGTCACTTTCATTTTCTATTCAGCGGGGTTTTTTCGATTTGTTAAATTGGAAGTGCCTACTCGTATTTGTAACCATACATACATTTTATTACTCCAGCTATTTTCGTATCACAGTTAGAGTCAATCAAGTACAAAATAATACTTAAAACTATTTTTCGAACATATTTTTTAATTACTTTAGGTACTAAATGATTTCTTTTATTTTTCAGACCCAGATTCTGAGACGAGCAATCTTGTGGTTCTTCTGCTAATTCCGCATCTGCTCGGACCTATTAACTTAAAGAAAAAGAAAAGGTCAGCGGTAGAACTGCGCGAGAACTTCATCCTTCATATTAAAGAAGAGCAAGAGCTTCAAGAACAGCAGCAAGCACGCCAGGAAAAGTACTTACATCTAGGATTAACAATTCAGCCATACATAATAGTTGCAGGCCCTCTGAAAAAAATTTCAGCCAGGTATGTGATTGTCGACAATATTGTTTATGAAATGCCAAACATTATCAAGGCTGTGGATATATGTATAATTTAAGTTTAAATATTAAATACATTTTAAGTAGGAAGTAAGTTAAAATGTGATACTCATACTTTTTTGTCAAAAGGCACTAATGTATTTTAAGCATACTTACATATTTAGTTGGTAAATATTGAAATTATGAATATTATTATCATGTAGCATATCATAATATTATCTGTCAAATTAAGAGAGAAAAACAGTATTTTGGTTTTTAGGTGTGGTGTGTTCCTCCTCACCACCACCACACCTCTCTTCATTCTTCCTCTTTCTTTTGCTTTGATACTTTTTTTTTATAGTACCTACCTACATATTTTTTAATATAGGTAATTGTAATCTAATATAATAATCTTAAAAAATAAATATGATTCTTACGAGTTTTTGCATTTTTACTGAAATTCCACACTGCTACTGAAATAATGCTATACATTGGATATTGTTTAATAATATCGATATACAGTAGTAATTACTACTTTGTATCGTAATATTAAATGTTACGACATTGGGAACTGTTCATTCGCAATTACAGGTAGTAATTACTGGGTACCCAACCCAGTAATTACTGTCATGAATAGTACCTGTCACTGCGAATGAGTACTGTAAGCGAACTTTATCCGGAACTGTTCATTCGCAGTGACAGGTACCTGTTACATCACAGTAATTACTGGTTACTCAACCCAGTAATTACTACTGTCTAGCTTAATGTTTGAACATTACGATATACAGTAGTAATTACTGGGTTGAGTACCCAGTAATTACTGTGATGTAACAGGTACCTGTCACTGCGAATGAACAGTTCCGGATAAAGTTCGCTTACAGTACTTACAACTTAGCTTCTTTAGTACCCGTTCCTGTGACAATACGTTATGGTAACTGAGTCTCACAGTAGTAGGTAATGCGCGGTCACTGCATGTTACTGTGGAAGTATGTACCTAAACCTGTAAGGCACAGTTACTTTTAATGGAGACACAGTTGTTATAACTGATAATCACGGTATACCTTAATGTGCCCACATTTCCTACTAGCAAACCTCACAGTATCGTTTAAAGTATTCTCACAGTATCTGATACCTGACAGTCAGTATTAGTTACTGTTTTCGCACAGTAACTAGTAACGTATCTCAACTGTACAAATAACAGAGGGAACGGTTGTTATTAATGTGTACTATCAATTATTATAACTGATATCTAAGGTACTGCCAACTGGACAGCAAGGTATATTTTAATGAGCAACCAAAGTATACCTTACTGTGAATTTACATGCCTGTTACTGTGAGGAAACAGTCACTACTAATGCATACTTACAATGAACAGAACTGGTCGCTTACAGTTCGTTCTACTGGATCGCACAGTAACTGCTAACGTCCTGCACAAATTACCCGCTACTGTTGCTTACAGTACTTATAACTGGCCTTCCATGGTTACTACTACGTTGATCCCACAGTACTCATTCATGTTGTCCTACGTAGTATGTACTGTGTGAACACAGTAAAATCAACTGTTTGCATGACGATTATAGGTACTATCATGATTCAGTTAAACCTACTGTTAGAAACAGTAAAAAAAAAACAGTAAAGAAGACACTCTTTACTGTTTTTCTTTACTGTCTGTTCTGATTTTCCTTTACTGTTTTTTCTTACTGTCTTATCATTTACTGTCTTACAAACAATAAGAATAGCCGACCAAAAAACAGTTGCAGATGCACAGTAAAATCTACTGTTATAACTCAACTGTTTTTTTTCAGTTAGTTATACTTCTTTGGACAATAGGCTCTATTTTTACTGACCAAAGCGGTGAATATTACCGAAAAATCGATTGGTATTACCGATTTTTTTTTTCAGTGCAGTTTCACAACGCTGTAGAAGTTATGCAACTTCTGTGAATCGTAAAAGCGACCATTCCACGTTTTCACGAGTTTTCAGGATTCTGCACTCTGTAAAGAATAAGATGTTCAAGAGTTATTTGTTTCATTTATTTTTACATGCTATATTTTGTTAAGAGTGAACTGGTAAAGTATTTTTTAAGTTTAAACTATGTTTTTGCTAGGTTTTTAAGATAAAAGTAAAAGAGCGGTGGTAGCTCAGTGGTAATGGCCCCGACTTACGAGTTGTAGGTCGTAGGTTCGAATCGAGACAGGCGCTTTACTGTGTGTAAATTCTTTCATCACCACTGCTCTCAAAACGGTGAAGGAAAACATCGTGAAGAACCCGGCATGTCCTAGAACCGTGAAATTGAAATTCGTCCAAAGCTATAATTTGTTGGTTTGTTTCAAGAACAACGTATATAAGACATAATGTTGTTCAGTTGTTTTACATATCGGAGCTGTTTTGTAAAACAGCGGATTCTACAATCCATCCGTGACATATATGAGCATATCATCAATCGAATTGCCTCCACTTTCGCGGAGAGTTCGAATTTTAGGCCCTGCGCAGACGACAGACTATCCGTGACGCACTTTTTAGTCTGTGAAAATAGAACCTATGTAATTATATGCAGTAACGCACACGACGCGCAAAAAGTCCGGCACACAAAAAATCCGTGTAATTCGGGCAGACCGCACCGCGCCGTGGCGCGCCGCTCCGCACAAAAAGTGTATGAAAAAAATTGAACGTTTGCTTCAACGCGCGCTAAGGCCCTGCGCAGACGGCACACTTTTTGTGCGATCGAGTCTGCGGCGCACAAAAAGTCTGCATGGCGCGCAAAAAGTCGGTCGCGGATTTTTCACAGACTCAACGCACACGACGCACATCTTCGATCATTTTGTCGGCAGAGCTGTAGGGACGTAGACGCTATGGAAATCGTGCAGAGATGATATTCTGCCTTAGAAGTATCATAAATTGCTGGTCTGTTTTGTATTTCTTGAATTAACATAGTTACATAGACCTCTGGCGCCATGATAATAGATCGCGTGCGTTACGTCCACCCCTAGCAAATGCAGATTGCCGACTAAAGTGTGCGCCGTCTGCGTTAGCGCGCGTTGAAGCAAACGTTCAATTTTTTTCGCACACTTTTTGTGCGGAGCGGCGCGCCGCGGCGCGGTGCGGTCTGCCCGAATTACACGGATTTTTTGTGCGCCGGACTTTTTGCGCGTCGTGTACGTTACTGCATATAATTGCATAGGTTCTATTTTCACAGACTAAAAAGTGCGTCACGGATAGTCTGTCGTCTGCGCAGGGCCTAACGCAGACGGCGCACACTTTAGTCGGCAATCTGCATTTGCTAGGGGTGGACGTAACGCACGCGATCTATTATCATGGCGCCAGAGGTCGATGTAACTATGTTAATTCAAGAAATACAAAACAGACCAGCAATTTATGATACTTCTAAGGCAGAATATCATCTCTGCACGATTTCCATAGCGTCTACGTCCCTACAGCTCTGCCGACAAAATGATCGAAGATGTGCGTCGTGTGCGTTGAGTCTGTGAAAAATCCGCGACCGACTTTTTGCGCGCCATGCAGACTTTTTGTGCGCCGCAGACTCGATCGCACAAAAAGTGTGCCGTCTGCGCAGGGCCTTATTCGGACATTCTCGAAACAAGAATTATACCGACGCGCGCCGCATGGCAACACTACTTACGTAAGTAAACTAATAATATCCAACAGGATCAAGCAACATGAGATCCTTAAACACAGCTCTCACCTAATGACTTCATACCAAACTTTACCTTACACGGAGCTAACACAATTCCCAGTCCAGGGTAACTTCAGGGTAATTCCAGGTAAACTCTAAGATAATTCCAGGGTAATTCCAGGTATGCCCTACGAAATGAGTGAAAAAGGTAAATGGTGCGAAAAAAACAGTCAAACACTTGAAACACAATTTAATTTGATGTTTGCCGCGGGCCCAGTGGCCCACAGTTAAGGAGAAGTTCTTACTTTTTATCATTTTATTCAGTTGAGCTGCAATTACACTGTATTGCATAAACAACTTTGTGTTTTTTACACTTTCTTTTACACTGTCGAGCTAACGGAGTTAGTGGGGAGTAACAAGTTATTCGTCTAGGTTGATTTTTAGCGTTTTACTGTATAATTTAGTTGTGTACTTTACTGGCATCGTGTAAATTGTGTTTTTCTGTTGTTTAGTTTGAATGTATTATAAGTTTTGTTCGGTTTGAAGTTGTGATGTATGGGTGTGCTACTTGAATATACAGTACAATTCACGCAGGCAGCGTGTGTTCGAGTTTATGTTGTTTTACAATCAATCAACCCTACAATGCGCGCTTGTGGAGAGTTTAAGCCGTATTGATATTTGTAGCTGTATGTAGTTATGATTATACTTACCTATACTATAATATTAACTGCCTGACACACAAATATTCGGTCATTCTCTCTCGCACAATTTTAACACTATCTACATACACATATAGTTATGTACAAGAACTTTAAATTACCCCCATTTAATTTCACTGACAAGATATCAAAGTCAAAGTTAATGCATTTATTTCAAATAGGCACATAAAAGGTACTTTGATAAGTACCTGCTCTGAAAAAAACGTCGTTATTTAAAAATGAAGCAGAAAGTACGTCACAACAGTTGTAAAAATTTGCGGGTCGAAAAAGTGTATGATAATCCATTGTTAACGAGCTGTGTTTTTTTTTAATTTAGGGCAATTCAGTACCGACCTAAACGAATTAAATATATTATAATGCCAAAAACAAAACGTTTTTATCACCAAGCGCAAAATGATACTGGCATCTGACTGATCATTCAAACCAATATTAATCTCCCTGGCAAAAGTATTACATTGAGTTTTATTAACTGTAACATTTTTAATATAAACTTCACTTAAAATAAATGTCTTTTATTTTCCTCGTAGGTATATAAAGCACTATGTATCATCCAGAAGAAAGTGCGATTCCCAACTCGTGTGTATTAAGGCGAGGGCCTTGGACCTCAAACTACACCCTCGTTAGTTATCGGTCACTTTCCCCCCTCGGTGAACAATGTACTATTGAACGTCAAAGTTTGCAATAAAATAGAAAACAATAAATAAATGATGATGATGGTGATGTGGTGATTGTTAAATTATATTATATATAAAATTTAAAACAATAAGAATAATAGTTAGTTAGTATTTTTTAATGAAGTTTGTTTCCTACTTTATTATTAATTACGAGTATTACTGGTTGGGTTTGTCAACCGGAACGAATTCTATCAAACCCTATAACTTATTCTTTTTTAAAAACCTGGACCACGATCATATTTAGTTATTACGGAGCTTCTCTCTTTTTCACAAAGAATCTCGTCAAATATCTCTTCGTGTCATGAACGCTAGCCCATAAAAGAATTATTTTAGTCATGCTAGTAATTAACGAAATTGGCATCATTTTACTTGTAAATGTTCGTTTGAATTATTTATGTATGAGTGTAATGTTAAACTGTCATGCTATATTTTGTTAGATGTGCGGTAAAAGCGGGTGTAAATTAAAATTGTTGGCGGTAATGTTTTATAGCTAGAAATCTTATCTTTTCTTGGAGAAATGAGCTGCGCTTGTCATATTTAAACCACAACACACAATTATACTGTACTGTAACTGTTTTTATGTTAAGGGGACTACATGACCAAAAGCGCGGTCACTGTCGGACTGCATCGAAAAGTCATAGAAGCGCGATGACACAACGCTGGTAATTTATTGCAAAATCTATTTACAAAAATCTATTGATAAAACAACAAAATTAAAACAATATTACGTTAATATGTTGCTTGTAGAATAATCTGACAAAAAGTCAGAATGATTGCATGTATGATATTAATCGTTATAAGGAACTTTTAGAGGTATTTTCGTTATTTTGTTCTATCATATGAAATTAGTTGTATTATGTTTTCAATACACTATCTAACTAGCATATATCCTGAAGAATATCATATATTTTTCTGATTTTGTTTACTGTAGTCCATCATATACTTTTAGACATTATAAAACTTGCGTTTAGGTCCTGTAGTCCCTTTAAGACGAAACTAAAGTTGACTTATTAAAACTGTTGATCATAATATGCTGGAGCAATCACTGATCATGCATGGTGCATAATATGGTATTGCATAAAACAAAATACTGAAGGAAAATTCCCATATACTTGAAAACGTTCAAAATCTAGTCGAAATCTCATCTTAAAAAAAAAATGTCGGGAAATTAGAGGTATTTTTGACAGATTGAGATTTTTGAGATCAGACTGTCAACGTTCTTATTATTACGAGAATTGCTCCTCAGGTCATTAGAAGGCAATGCAGTGGGTATTTCCAAATGACTGTAACAATGCAAATGGTTGAATATTTGTAAAAAGAGAAAGAAGTAGATTATATAGGTAATATATTTTTACGCGCAGATATTTTTATGACAAGCGAAACCAAAGGTTCCACAAACACACGAGGCTTGATATATTCAAGCCTCGTGTGTTTGCTGAACCTTTTTTGGTAAACATAATTATATCTTATACATCCTAACTAATATTATAAATGCGAAAGTAAGTTTGTTTGTTTGTTACCTTTTCACGCCTAATCCACTGATCCGATCATCATGAAATTTTGCATACACGTTGTCAGGGATATAGAACATGACATGTTCTATATCCCTGACAACGTGTATAAAGGAACCCTATGACATTGTCATAGGGTTCCTTTCATCCAGAAAAAAATACCTTTCCCGAGGAAAAGAACAATAACTTCCGACAGTCACAATTGCTTTAGGACGCTAAATGGTGCTAAAGTTCGTTTTTCAAACCCAGAGACTAATCTGACAGGTGTAATGTCAAACTTCTATACTAAACAATCGCAAACACAAAAGACTTAAATGTCAGATTAATCTCTGGGTTAAAAAAACGAACTATACGTGTCTTTCGAATCATGATTGAAATATGACCCGACTTTCCGAGCAGTATTCTTACAAAAAGTACTAGGCTTGCATGAATTTACGACAGTATTTCAATCATTACTATTAGGTATGCTTTTAATAGGATTTGGATTTAGGCAGACAGATAGTTTATTATAACCTGGATAAACACATTAGGATAATTTTTATCTGACCTCCACGCGGGCGAAGCCGCGGGTAAAAAAAAGCTAGTAATATAATATAAAAATGTATATGTATTGTTATTACCTACCTTTAAGTATTACAAGAAACTAATATAAAACTATAGAACAAATAATATCAACTAATATTCCCTGAACCGAACAGATAATAAGCGTTTATTGTAATTGTCAGAAGTTAAAACTTAGCGTAATCTGTGCGATGTTAATGACTGTACTTGTGCTCAGTAACAATAATAATAAATTCTGACATAAGTGCAGCGAAACGGGCTAACTTTTCAGCTATTAGTTCAAGAGTATAGTGTCACGATGTAGACAGTACAGAAGGATTGTTACAATTATTTATCATCAGCCAGAAGTCCAAACTCAAGGTCTGCCAACGAGTAATGGAGCGCAGTATACTCGGTGTTAGTTGGTGGGCAACTGCCCGATGATTCATGTCGGGCTGTTGTATCTATGCTAGTTGCGCGGTATACTCTGCTTGCGCGATGCAGGATTTTGCGTGACGTCAGTATGACGCGTTGTTCGCATGTGGCGTTGTAGATACCGCTACAATGTGTTCCATAACCGTTTTGAGGGCAGTGGTGGTTAAATAATGTATACAAGGTAAAGCGCCTGGCTGTGTTTGAACCTACGACCTGCAACTTGGAAGTCGCGGCCGTTACCACTGGGCCGCCACTGCTCAGAGTTGGTCACTGCACCTGTATTGTATGATCTCATTGCAGTAGATCTTCTGACCGAAACCATATCGTGTCCACATACAAAATATGGTCGTGCATGTTTCAAGGATCGGCAATGTTTTGACCCAGTTAGCTCGCATGAGATCAAAGTGTCCTGGCCACGAGAGGATGACAGATGACATGAGGACCCCACTAATTAGGATGGGAGGGTTATCGTGAGGTAGCTGAGGCCAAAATCGAGGTGGAGGAGCTTCAAGTAGGTAGTTCGGTTGTTTCATTAGTGAGAGTTATGATCAAGTTACAAAAGGGAAAGTAAAAATGGCAAAGGAAGAATTTTTCGTCAGTATTTTCCCTCGATTTTTTAAAACGAGAGATAGTAAATGTACTGACTTGCAGTAATCGGCGGGGTAATTTCGTAACAAACTAACAATTGCAATGTCGTTCATTGAGACAATTCGACATTATTCTCCATACTAATATTATAAATTCTAAAGTAACTCTGTCTGTCTCTAACCTTTTCACGCCTAAACCACTGAATGGATTTCGGTAAAATTTGGCAGAGAGATAGATTGCATCCCGGGGAAGGATATAGAATAGATTTTATCTTGATATTTCCACAGGATCGACACTTATGCGGGTGAAACCGCGGGGCGTAGCTAGTTTTATATATTATTGACGTTGTCAAACAGACGACTTTTTGGAACATTTATAGACCAATGGATAAAGACTTTACCCGTTGGATGCAAGAAGCACAGAACCGGTCGAAGTGGAGGTGCTGGGGGGAGGCCTATGTTCAGCAGTGGACGTCTTTCGGCTAAAATGATGATGACGATGAATTACCACTGGGCCACCCCTACTCCCCAAAATGAACCTCTGTCAAGAAGTAATTGCGCTGACAGGCGATGCGATGCGACGGGGTGGGTCAGGGGATATGAAATTTCACGCGGACGAAGTCGCGGGCAGAAGCTAGTATATAGATATATCTTAAGAAAAGCATAGCCACATCACCAGTTGTTATATAAATAACAACTAGTGATGTGGCTAACAATGGTGTCTATCTTTTTTTTTTTGTGCGGAAAATTATCAAATAACTTCTCCCGCTCTGGGCGGAGCGGGAGGGTGTGTCAGACTTTTACTGACTGAAACCCACCCGTGTTCCTTCAGTTGCCTGTGCCAGGGGCCACGGTATCTCTTTCGAACAACCCGCGACCCTGGCAGGCATCGACCCTAGCGGACCCCGTCAGTTAGTGCTGACATCTCTTTGAGGCGCACGTGGAACACAACGCGCCGTCGACCCGGGCCTGGTGCTTACCGGACGGCGAGCTGCCTATTGCTCGCTGCCCGCAAGCCCGCACCTACCGTGTCTATCTCAGACTTCTATTTCACTGCAAGAATGTAGCTGCAGGTATTCAGTAGTTACATTTAGAACACCCACAAATATAAAAAATTAATGACACCCACAAAATGGTGAAAACAGAAAGTTTTGCGAACACGTCCAAACAATCGAGACTATCAAACCAAAGTGGTCTGAAGTCGTAAATTGCATCCAAACTTTCACCACATTTCACCCGACTTCCAGTCTGATCCATTTACGTTCGTGAAGTCCAGACTTGGCCTAGTTTTTGGTCTAAATCTAAATAAACGTACGAGATTTTTCTGAGAATAGAAAGGAATATAATTATGTCGGCTGGTAAAGAAATGTTAGGTATGAAAACGAGAACACGTTATATACCTATATAATTCTTTAAAATATAACTTTCCAAGTACTTAAGAGAGTTTACGCCGTACGGCATTTCATACAAACTTTCAAGCCCTTGTTTTTCGAAATGAATGAACCGATTTTAATGAAACTTCATACGCATAAGCAGGATACAAAGGTTTAAAAAGTTACTTATGAACATTTTCTAGGCAAGCTGTGTAACTTGCGTAAATAAAGCTGCAGGTGAGTTTTTTTACTGTATTGGTACACCTGTATTTTAAAGTAACCTGACTACCTACTTAATTAAATTATAAATACCAATTAGCTCTGCTGTGCAATTATTCAATTAACTCATTAATGTTCGATATTATTTACCTACCTATAAAATTGTTAATATTCATACAAGAGGACAGATTGTTATGGCTGATCGTATGTAATTACAAACCTATCATTAGTCAAGCTACTTACCTACTTAGGTACCTGAAATCATGATTGTGCGGTATTCCATCTGGGTACCTAGGTAGGTAGATAACTACCTGGAATGCTGTACAGAATATTATTAACATTTTACATAACATAAGAATTGCCAAACTTAAGTTGCTGTGGGCAGGGCACATTGCTCGCAGAACAGATGGCCGGTGGGGCCGAAAGGTCCTGGAGTGGCGACCGCGTGCCGGAAGACGTAGCGTTGGAACGCCTCCTACTCGTGGTCCGACGACCTTGTGAAGGCCGCAGGAACCCGTTGGATGCGAGAAGCACAGAACCGGTCGAAGTGGAGGTGCTTGGGGGAGGCCTATGTCCAGCAGTGGACGTCTTTCGGCTGAAATAATGATGATGACATAACATAACATTACGGCTTCATTTCACGATAGAATCAAAATGAAGTAATTTATGCAAACTAGGCTGATAATCAGCGCTTTTCGAACGTCAAAATTATATAAGGCAGTCCCTCAAAACGATTTCAGACACAATGTAATTTGTTTGTGAATAAACTGAATTGAATAATTTGGTTTAGTCTCAATTTATAGGTACATATTATATACAAACTCTCGCCTTCTTCTCATAGGGGTACGCTGAAACTACAAAACACCAGTTGCTATGATCCTCACATACTCAGGAGTATGTGAGGATCGTATTGCTTCATATGTTCGAAAAACGTGTCTGCTCAACAACGTAAATAACGCAATGAATGTTGTTAAACTGTCAAAATGAAACCTATTGCTACTGATAGTGTGTTACGCAACTACCCCGCAGGTCATACACGCACGTTGGTTGCGTGTACTGCGCGCCTGACCTTTCTGAAGAACTTCACCAATAAAACTGTATATCAAAATTTATCGTGTTTTAAAACTTACAAAATCAATCTACGAACACAACAGTGATAAAAACAGGAATATGAATCTGCATATCAAATTAGCTTAAAATAACACCAACAAAGGTGTCAAATACGACGAAACTCTGTCAACAAAAAACCCTAATGAAAACAAAGCCAAAAAGCGCAAATACGTAACTTTTCGGGGTAAAATACGTTAATATTTGTCAACACTAATTCGCATACATTGAAGTCACACCAATCCATCAGGAGTGACAAACTGTTGGCAAAATATTTCCAGTCCCATTATTTCATTTTCCCCGGCTCACACATCAAAGGTACCTGTAATTGCGAAGCGTGGAACCCATATACATAACGAATACCCTTCGTTGATGCTAGAGTAGCGTACGTGATTTTTCGCTGAAGCCGAATGCGATATTCGGCCTTGTGGTTGCCGAATACAGAAATATGCGGAGTTTTTTTGCTTTTTTTATGTCATCAGTGAATATTGAACGGTGTTTTTTACCGTCTCTAGGAGGTGGAAGTGTTGGTATTTTGTTTGCTTTGTTGTGCCGTTTTGACGTGTTCCTAACTAAGGGTTGTCACCGGCGGACTGTTTGGTTTCACATCAGCTTTGGCTCCAAACAAGCCGTCAGAGCGCTGACCGTTTGTGGTAAGCCCTTTGCCGAAAAAACAATGACTTCTGTCGAGCTGTAGATTTTCTTTTGTTTATGCAAACCGTTCATCAAGACCATGCTGTAAATGTTTTTTTTTTTTAAAAAAAAACGTTGCCTCTCGCTAGGAATTTCTCCTGTATTGCGTATTGTTAATGTACAGACGCCAGCAGGTCAACCTACCCGAAACTGTCAGATTTTCCCAATCAACCTTGAACCTTATGCTTTAGCTATAAAGTCAAAAATCTATTAAAGAAATCTGACAGATTGTAGTAACTTGATGTGCTGGCGTCTGTACATTGAGACAAAAAATATTGAACAAATTATAAGCCAAATGCTTTATGTTATGTTGATGGCAACTTTCTGATCTATCTTTATAAATAAAGACTGGCTATGTCTTGAATTTTTACTTAATTATTAAACACACTAACCGGTAAGATAATAATAATAATTTATTTATTAGACGAACAATTCCAAAAACAAAATTCGGCAAAACCAAAGCCGAAATACAATATCAGTTGTCACTCCACCAAAACCATTTTAAAATCTCCTCTTTTAACCTTTTCACAAAGCCAATGTGTTTGCACCGTGTACAGTCACAGACAAACTCTTTGTACAATTAGCAACACATTTCAGACCGGCCGTGATGACGCTAAACGTACTCTCGACGACTGTACCGTGAATTTATAGTGCAGGTCAGTTCATATTTTTGAGTGCCATTTGTAATTTTCGTTTGTAATTCTTTTTAGGTCACGTGAAATGTTTTTTAAGTGTCAAGTGTATTTTTGATGCTACGTTTTGAAAATTGTGTATTCTAAATACCTTCCTTAGGTTCAGTGCAGCCTACTAAAGTTTTAGGATTCACTTAATATCTAAGGCGTTACTTCCCACGTACTTTGGTTAAGGTTTGGTTAAGTAATGTTTATAAATCTCGGACTAAGATAGAAGCGCATAAAACTTTATTTTCATATAAGGCTATTTTTTTATACTATGCTATTTTTTCCTTAATAATATAAGTAAGTTGACATCGACGACCCTTGACTCCAAAGACCCAACAAAAGTGCCGCTTAGTAACTTTACATTCGACCTTTTACCATTATCAATTCAAAAACGAAACTATTTCAAAAAGATTCGATTTGCCAAAAAAGGCACTTATCAAATTAAAATCTAGACATTTTGCAGAGAAAAGATATTGTATTTATTCTAGTCTAAAATAAAATACTAATTAAATAATTTTAAGTTTATACGGTGACATTGAATTTAAGATTAAAAACCAATATGTCATCAATATCAAATGATATTGAAGAAAAAGTTCTTTAATTTTTTTGGAGGAGCAATGTGATCTCTGAGATTAAAGAATTATTACTGTTTCAACTTTTAATTAAAACTTTTTATTTGACTGACATATTATCTGTAGCATTTTTTATATTACTCGTTTGAGATACGAATTTAGGGGACAAAGAGTCGCTAAGGTTAAATTGATATTAATTATTCAGGCAAATTAAACTACGCTGTTTATTAAAGCCTAAAGGTCAGGCAGCTTTAGGTTTTTTTCTCTTGCACTGTGGTATAGTGGGCCGCGGGACGAACTCAAAGCATTTCTTTCAAATAAACCAATTACAGGCACTTTTGAATTGTCAAGGGGTCGGTCAGTCAGAAAGATGAAGCTAGTTGCCCATTCCAAAGCGTAGTAGGTACCTATGGAGGAGAACGGGCAAGAAACTACACGGACACTCTTTTGAATCACAATAATCACCATCTGCCTAGCCTTTTCCCAAGTATGTTGGGGTCGGCTTCCAGTCTAACCGGATGGAGCTGTATACCTACCAGTATTTTATTTATTACTAGCTGTTACCCGCGACTTCGTCCGCGTGGAATTTAACAAAAAAGTTATTGTTCAGTTCGCAGAGTTTACGCGATAACTTATTAATTCTGTATTCTGCGTAAAGAAATACCATGCTAATTTTAATGAAATTCTTCTATTTTAAGAATCGATATTTTGTTTTTGTACATATTTCTCCATTTAGTTCTTTTTTCGTTTTTGGTAGTTTAATTTTTTTTCCTTTGTTTTTCGTATTAGGTTTATTGAAAAATTTCTTTTTAAACAATATTTGGTGTACGATTTTCTGTTGCTAAAAAAACAACACTACTGGCATTCCTTGCACGTGAACATGCCACGTATAGTTGCCCATGGGTAAAGCAACCCTTAGTTAAATCTATGCCAGCTTTGCTTAACGTTTGCCCTTGTGACTTGTCGATTGTCATAGCAAAACTGACATTGATAGGGAATTGCAATCTTTTGAATTCAAATGGAAATTTCGACGGTATTATAGGAATCCGTGGTATAAAAATACTATCTCACCTTTTCCGCATCCAGATATTATACGACTTTCTATAACGTTTCTTTGCTACGACACTACTCGCAACCTAGTACCATTGCAAAGTTTCGGTGGGTTTAAATTACGGAGCAGAATGATGGGCACGCCAATCTTAAGTTCTAGTTTGTGAGGGGGTAGACCAGGCACAAATATACTATTTACAAATTCTGTTGGGTAATTAACCACTTCATCCGGATTGCAAACTGTATTGATGGAAAGGTATGTTTGTGATTCACCAGATAGTTTATCTAAAATGCGCTGATTAAGCGCAGTAACCTGGTCGTTCATAGGTGCTAAAATTGATCTTTCACACAACCACGAATCTTCTTTGATATTGAGATTGTGAATATCATCATAAATACTATGTATTAAAATTTCAATGTCCGCCACAACCTCACAAATACCGGTAGGTACTCATGATATATATCATGAGTATTAAGTATTCACTTCTGGAAACTTTCCCTCTCCAACGTCAAGAAGAATTTTGCTAAATTCTGAATCGGCTGAATGTGCTCTCATATTTTCTTTTAAATTAAGTTTTTTACAATGTCTCCAAAGTACTGAACGTTTTAAACAGGCGTTAATTTCATCAGCTCGCTTACCATTAATCACAACTGGTAATATTTATCTAAAATCTCCAGCGAATAAAAATAAGACTCCTCCAAATAACAGATTATTACTTCTTATGTCCTGCATCCTATTCACGGCTTCGATAGATTTTTTTTGCCATAGTGCATTCGTCCCATACTACAAATACACAATCTTGTAGAACTTTGGCTTTGAGAATATTTTTGGATATACTGCATACTGAATGGAATTTTCCATACGGTCTAAATCTAGTCGATCGAAAAAACAAATTTAAAAACTACTACCTAGTAAGTAATTTATCAAATTCAAATTAAATAAAAAACTAACTAAAAAGGTCTTACTGCTAGAAAACATTGCACAAATGTAAGGAAACAATTTGAGTTAAGAAGAACAGAACAGTGGAAAAATAAATAAAAGACACCTAATCAAACAAAAAAGTATGATATAAGTGCTGGAAATCAATTTTTACACGAATTCGTTGAGACACAACCGTTAGCAATAGCCCGCTCGCGCGTTCTGAGCCCGCGCGATAGGCAGCCTTTGTGATATTAAGTCGTTGGTGGGAGAAGCGGGTGGGAGGCGCCCGAGCCACGACGTGACGGGCTGACGCGTGGGCTGCGCGCGGTACTGGACAGTACTTGGACATTGCAATATTACTTTATTTTATAATAATTTTATTTTAACAATATTATGTGTATATGACATCATAATACATAATTATATTATTTATTCAACAATCAATTTCTACGGAGATTAAGAAATCTTCACGTATTCATTGGTTTTAATTTTTTTCGTGGAACCCTATTTTTTTTTTCTAAAAAAAAAGTAGCCTAAGTTACTCCTTATTACATCAGCTATCTGCCAGTGAAAGTCCCGTCAAAATCGGTCCAGCCGTTTCAGAGATTAGCCGGAACAAACAGACAGACAGACAGACAGACAGACAGACAGACAAAAATTGAAAAAAATGTTATTTTGGTATATGTACCGTGTATACATCCATATGCATTTAGTAAAAAGCGGTTATTTTAATATTACAAACAGACACTCCAATTTTATTTATTTGTATAGATTATTTAATTTAATTATATATTATTTTACATGAAGCGACTGCCTATCTGACCTCCACAATACAGCTACTGGGTAATACCATGCCCCTGGTAAGACTGGTTGTCAGACTTTCGGGCTTCTGACTACCCGAAACGACTATCAAACATCCACGAATGACAGCGGGAACAACGGCTTCACGTGCTTTCCGAGGCACGGAGGGGTCGCGGTATGTAAAGATGGTCACCCATCCAAAATAAAAAAAATTGGCACACAAATAGCGCTGCTAGTAACACAATATAATCAGCCTATAATGTTCCCACCGCTGGGACACAGGTGGTAAGAGGGAGTGGGCCGTAATCGAGCGAGCGTAAGCGAGCTCAGTGCGGGTTGGTAGATGTCACATGTCTTCGAATTTTTGGTTATAAGACATGCCGGTTTCCTCACTCGGTTTTGAGAGCAGTGGTGATGAAATAATTTACACAAAGAAAAGCGCCTGTCTGTTCGAGTCTACGACCTACAACTCGTGAGCCGCGGCCGTTAATAATGTAATAGATACTGATGCCATATCCTCCAAATCCGCATACTTATCTAAAAGCCACGTCCAATTTTTATTTCCAGACCAACGTACCGACAAGTTTGTCCTTAAACTCTAAAATAAAACTCTCGCAAGTTGAACTAAAAAACTGTTAGTTTAGCAACGTCAGCTGACGCATGCGTCCTGTTAGAAAATTCAGCTTTTTCTTGTAATTTAATTCATCTACAAGTGTCGGAGAGAACTGGGTGATAAAAAAGCGAACCTCGACTATTTTCCCACAAGTAAAGTCCTCGTGGTCTAAGTTAATTAACTTTCCTACTCTTTTAACTGAGAATGAATTTCTTTAAAACGTTTACAGTAATAAGGTTGAGGTTTTTTAGCTGTTGAGTGTACGTAAGCATTAAAGTGAGTTTGTTGCGGGAAACTTGTGAATAAGTGTTGCCTTTGAACGGCGGTGTGCGAAATAAATGGAAATAAATAATATGGGCGAGTTTGTTTAATCCGATCCAGCTGTCCCTTGCTGCCCTCCCCCAGCGACGGCGACGTCCTAAGCCGAGGTCCGTACCCCACAGGGGTTACCCTTAGAGTGTAGTCGCTTAGTTTTTAAGTATTTTAGGCCCTGGCTGGAGGCCTTAATTTATTGAGGCACCGTCCTACAGGCAAGCCCGGTTAGGCAGCCAACAACCTTGGTTAACCAGCGAGATGCAACTCATAAAAAAATGGGCCAGTTTGTTGATACGAATCTTTCTAATACCTAACACAAACGTGCGACTTTGGAACTGGAAACTTCAAATAAATAACCAACTTATTCAATACATACCCTTTATTTTTAAATGACAAAGTAACCATCGTGTCAGGGTCAGAAACGGGTTTTGTGGACGGAAGAATAGACAAAATGACAATCTGACATTTTGTCTATTCTTCCGTCTACCGTCTACCGTGACGGTACTCAGTGTTGATTACATTAAATATTTACCTCCTCACTAATAAACGGTGTATAGCGTCTGTATAGTTACACAACGCTTTATCTTCTTCTTTCGAAAGTCAAATTACTGACGACTGAGAGAAAGAAATCTGTGTGTAACTATTCAACTGATATAAGACGTTTATTAGTAAGGGGGTTAGATAATATCTAAAGATTATATTGACAAATTATGAACCCGGAAATAATAATACGTTACATACATACCTACACGTAATCTTTACCTACTCATTTCAATAAATACTATCCGAATCAATATCAGTTAGGATTTACACTAAAATTTACACAAAACGACAAGACCGCAGTGATCACTATAGTAATTACTCTCTTGATTAAATTTAGCACCCTGTCACTGATACATATACTGTTTGAAGGCTCATTTACATGGATGATTTTCTCGCTTGCCGGGTATAGAGAATGTTCTCTAAACGATTATTATATAGCACGTATATGTAGGTACAGTCACCAAAGGAGATAAGTAACCAGGGTGGTGGGTGGAAACCGATGGATGTTTTCGATTAAAATTTAATTTAGTTAATAGAAAACAAACAATTAATTTATCAAATTAAATTTCATTCGAAAACATCAATCGGTTTCTTACTAAACTTCAACTATATCCGACGACCCTGGTTACTTATCTCCTTTGGTGACCGTACCTAATTTGCAATTTATTTATTTAACCATTTATGTACACACATATTAGTATACAGTATGGAAACCACATATAATTATGCAATAAATTATACCACATATGTACTTGTTATCGCCTTTTCTGACGATACACAAAAAAATAACGAAATTGATACCGAAAAAATCTGCTGTTCCCTTGTTCGCATAACTCGTCAAAATGAACAGCTGCAATCTTCTTTTAAGTACTATAACTGTTTGGCAACACCTAATGTCAGACGGAAGTAAATTCCACAACCAAACCGCATGCACAGTGAAAGAGTAGGAGTAGAAGTCGGTTGAAGTCGGGCGAGGATTGAAGAATATTTCTAAGATGCAACCTGTTTGCGTTTGTGTGTTGTGCTATTTATTGTGTGCACCAAATAAATGATTTAACTATAAATAGAAAAGGATTTTTCATTTCCACAGATGCATGCTTCCAATTTTGAAAGACAGCGATTCGTGCCCTTCGATTTTCGAGTAACCTACGTCCTGTTTACACGAGTCAACATTTTAATCTTCTTACAATAATCGGCTATTGGATGCGAGCAACTATCCACGTGTAAATGAGCCGTTAGTTGATGATTAATAAACAATGAACTCAATTGTTATATTAAACACTACATAATTAAAATTTAGATTATATATAGCATTCGAATTAGTAGCGCGTCGCATAAAGTTGATGTGAAGCTATTTAGATTTGAAAATTAATTTTTAATACAGTTGCTCAAAAAGTGGTGTATTGCAGGGACGTATAGCGTTCGGGATGTGGGCTATTACATACTAGAGCTTTTTTTTACCTTTACCGAACTCGTGCGTTCTCTTTCCCAACTGTCAAAATAATGTCTATTAAAAAGAAAAACCAACCATGAAGTTTTTACTAAAGAGTTTTTGTGATTCATACAAATACGTATATTTCTAAAAAGAAGCTTCTAATTTATTTCAATATCAGATTTAATGATTTAATTGAATGAGTTAGGTTAGGTTTAATTTCATTTCATATCAATAAAAAAAAAATACTGAAGACTAAGCTGTATGGATAGTTCCCTTTGCCTACCAAAATGGGTGAAGAAAAAAAAACTGCTTATATTCTACGGTTGGCGCCATTTTCCAGAAAAAATGATTAGTTAGTTGAGTTTATTGTGTTTTTATTATTTTATTAAATTGCTTAATTTTTTCGCAACTGTATTAAAAATAGTCGTTCAGTACACCTGCGGAACCGTCATTGCAACTTGTTCCGACTGTCAACCCTCGCCTTTGGCTGCGCCTCGGCTCGGGTAGACATTTGTCGGAACTCTTTGCAATGACAGCCTTTCCGCACTTGTAATGAAATATACTATATTAATTCGTCAAATAGGATTGTTATAACAGTTTAATCTGCATGCGTGTTTGCGTAACCTATGCCATTATCTGCCTTGCCGTTTCCCAACAATGTTGAGGTCAGCTTTCAGTCTAACCGGATGCAGCTGAATACCAGTATTTTAAATAGAGCGACAGCCTATCTGACCTCCACAACCCAGTTACTGGGTAATACATAAACGTATTATATCAGATGAATAGTTATACACCGATTTCTCTCTTTCAGTCGTCAGTAATTTGACTTTCGAAAGAAGAAGAGAAAGCGTTGGAACACAGATACACCTAGATAACGCAAGAGCGATCTACTTCGCGTGCCAAAAATCGCACCAGCTTACGTTCAAAAATCGTAAGCCGCCACTGTCAGGCTTAGTCCTGTGTACTGCTGGCTGGGTGAACGTGAGCGCTAGGCCCCGGGCGTGGGCCGAGATGGTTGCCGCACGCGGCAGCGTCTTTGAATCGATTTGATTTTCCCATCACTAAATAATGCTTACAATATTACTTGAAATAGTGCTTGTGACGTCATAGTAGGCAGTCAAAAAATGGCACGCTTGGTTTTTAAACCGGTTTCATAAACCGATGGAAGTTCTCGAATAAATTTTAATTTTATTAATAGAAAACAAACAGCTCATTTATCAAATTAAATTTCAGTCGACAACATCCGTCGGTTCCTTACTAAACTTCAACTAAGTATATCCGACGATCCTGCATACTTATCTCTTTTGTTGACTGTACATCCGCTAAAATAGATAGTATCTGCGATTATATTTATTTGTAAGTTTTAACGCATACAAATCCACATACCTATCTATTTCTAAATTCGCATTATTCGTTGTCACATTACTGCGTACGTCCCGAAATATAATACGTAACATAAAGCCAAAATGAGCTCATATTTCGCGAAGTGCCGCGAATCTAAGGTCGTATTTTAGATTACAGCTATATGTACGTAAAATGTGTACGTTTGTGTTACATAAATCGAGTCCTCCGTATCATATAGTAGATAACGCAGTGGATGAATAAATAACACAAGTCATTATCATGTTTAAGTCGTATAAATATTAATTACTAGCAGCGCCCCGCGGTTTCACCCGCATGAGTGTCGATCCCGTGGGAATATCGGGATAAAAACTATCCTATGTCCTTCCCCGGGATGCAATCTATCTCTCTGCCAAATTTTATCGAAATCCGTTCAGTGGTTTAGGCGTGAAAAAGTAACGTACAGACATAAACAGACATACCGACAGACAGAGTTACTTTCGAATTTATAATATTAGTATGGATTAGTATGGATAATACCAAGTGTAGCCGAATATGAAGTAATGAACAAAGATTCATGAGTCATATCTGCCTAGCGTGTTGGGGTCGGCTTCCAATCTAACCAGATGCAGCTTGATGGAGGGACTATCTGACCTCCACAACCCAGTTATTCGGTAACTGGGTATTGTGTTAGACTTTCAGGCTTCTGACTACCCAATAAGGACTGTCAATGATCTACAATTGACAGCCGGGACCAAAGGCTTAACGTGCTTTCCGAAGCTCGGAGGGGTCGCGATATGAAAAGATGGTCACCCAACCACGATCCGACCGCGACAAGCATAGCTTAACCTGATCGACCGACCCGTGAACCTGTTATTACTTAACCACGAGCCCCTTTGAGGTACCTAGTAATGTTATTAAACTCACTGCCTTCAAATTACACAACACTTCGCAAAACTTATTAAAGAAGAAACTCAACAAAACTCCTTTGTGGAATACAACTATAAATAACCATCAGAGTAAAATATAAATCAACAAGAGGGATAGACAGTTACTTGAAAAAACAATGCAAACAACTTTGCATTTTTCGCGTCGATCCACTTAGCCCCAGTCCTGCTGAAAACGCAAGGCATCTGAGGAAATAAAAGAATACCTCTATTCTTAGCGTTTGAACTGGAATCTTTAAGGCATAGCTAGACGATCACAGTTTTGTAATAACTGCGATTTGGATAAGAGTCGGTTTTTGACCGACTGAACCCATAGGTACGTTGCACGTGCATACCCATTGGTACACGCTTACTCTTTCATCTAGACTATAATAATACTAGCAGTTGCCAGCAACTTCATCTGCGATCCAGGATGAAAAGTATAATAGCCTGTGACCTTCTCTAGGCCATGGTCTAACCATGTGCCGTTCTGCAGTTTCATCGTGAAAGCGTAACAAACTTACTTTCGCTACATAATATTACTAGCAGCGCCCCGCGGTTTCACCCGCAAAAGTGTCGACCCTGTGGGAATATCGGGATAAAAACTATCCTATGTCTTTCCTCGGGATGCAATCTATCTCTCTGTCGAATTTTATCGAAATCCGTTCAGTGGTTTAGGCGTGAAAAGGTAACATACAGACAGACAGACAGAAGACAGACAGACAGAAGACAGACAGACAGAGTTACTTTCGAATTTATAATATTAGTAAGGATACTAGCAGCGCCCCGCGGTTTCATCCGCATAAGTGTCGATGTACAGTTTCTATGATAGGCAGGTTGATATAAACCAGCTGAAGTTAACTGCGATATAAACCAGCAGAAGTTAGGTTGCTTGTGTCGGCAACTACACCGCCACATGCGCACTACGCATCCTACTACTGTCACGCAAAATCCTGCATCTCGCAAGCAGAGTTTACCGCGCGGCCAGCATATAAATACAACGTCCCGACACCCTTCTGGTCGGAGGATCTTCCCTTTTCTATGGAGTTTGAGTGAACTTTACATCCCTTTTTCTCATACCTCAATAAGCTAATAATTTGATATTTTTAACAAGTCTTCGACGGCGCCTTTTCTCCGCACCAATAATGGACAATGAGAATTTGCGATAATCGTCTGGGCAAGCTTTTGCGAGCTAGAAATAGTCGCATACAAGACATATTATGCCCATCAACTTTATATCGTTCTGATTCCAGTCGCACCGATTACAATAGATCGTCTGAATACCCACTTATCCTTCAAAGTTTTTTTCAAAACAACATGCGGGGAAGCTTTCAGTGTACAAAGACATTTATTGATTCGATCCGGTTATAAATAGTTTTATGTTAAGTTGATTTATTTCCATCAATTTGACGTGAATATTTATCGAGTGATAATCGCTTTTAGTTTGCACTTTGTTTTAATTTGTTTGGTCGCGGTTTCTACTTACTGAATTAATTTTATTTTAATTGAGTTTTCAGCTGACTGGAATGGCACTTGGTTTATTAATATAATGGTACTTGTTACCACGGGATTTGTGTTTTACCGCCTGTCTAAAGGTGTCGTTTAAGCCCTAAAGTAAATAGTCAGTAATAGTCATACAGGGTACAGACACCAGTCTCTCTAAAACTAGTTTCTTAAGCGTGTCTATGCTTATGATGCCATTATTGTTCGTGAAGAGAAAATAAATTATTTGAATTTGGTACGGGTTTTCGTCAGATCAGCATCGCTATTCACAACCACACGATAGAGTTCAAAGTCGAAAATGACACATTTTTGGTTACCTGATTTTCCTACTCCTACACCGCAAATAGCCGCCGAAAGAATAGCAGTCGTCTATTTGGTTTTAACTTTCAACATTTTCGGGTTTCGGATTTGTTGACAGCGCTCAGAGGACTCCTTCGATGACATTGTGATGTCATTAATAACTTGTTTCTTATCGGATAGGTATACATTGACTTATCTGGCCGGGAAATTCATGCAAAATAACGTTAATTTTTTTTAATTCGTCTGTGCATTTCTATACACTATGGACAGGCTCGACATCATCTGCCGACCTTATCCCAACTATGTTGGGGTCGACTTACAGTCTAACCGGATGCAGCTGAATACCAGTATTTTAAATGGAGCGACTACCTATCTGACCTCCACAACCCACTTATTGGGAAAGCCTGGTAAGACTGGTTGTCAGACTTTCGGGCTTCTGACTACCCGTAACGACTGTCAAAGATCTACGACTGACAGCCGGGGCCAACGGCTTTCCGAGACACGGAGGGGTCTTGGTATGTACTGATGATCACCCATCCACGGACCAACCGCGGCAAGCGTAGCTTAACCTGATCTATTGAACCGTGCGGCTGTTTTTTCTTAGCCACAAGCTCTCAATCAATTTTCATGGTTCTAGTAAACATACCTACAGCTTAACTAGCCTCATCAGAGTATAATAATCGATTAGTTAAAGTCAAGCCAATTGGGCAGGACGCATGGCTGCGTCGCAACTACCCCTTAAATCCGCAGACAGTTCGCTGGGCATGATATGAGAACATCTTATGGTTAATTCCGATGGCATACTGGGAAATGACGATTAGTATTACACTGATTGTCCACCGCACAACGTCAACGGGATGTCAACGAGAAACGAGATTCTTCCAACTGTAATGCTATTCTGTAAAAATCTCACGTGATAACTTAGGTGAAGTGAGCTTAAAGTCAGCTGTCAATAGTATCAATCCCTAGTATCAGCCGGTCGATTCTATTAGAATCTTCACCGTGAGGAGTTAGGTGAAGTGAGCTGTCATTCCATCTATATTGACACTCCTCTTTAAGCTCACTTCACCCAAATTATCACGGTGAGATTTTTACAGAATAGCATTACTTGTGAAATGACAGCTCACTTCACCTAAGTTATCACGGTGATCATTTTGCAGAATAGCACCGCTGAGCGTGACGTCCTGGTGACGGCGTGGTGCTCACGCGGCCATAGTTGATGTAGAGTGCGCCGAAGATAAATCTGCGCGTGACATTTGACCTTCTAGATTTTATCCTGTATCCCTGCTTTCGGCATAATGATGGTGATTATTCACTTTGGAAAACACGGAATACAGCACACTTTCTTGACATAAACGTCAAGATGGCGGCAAACGATTATTTCCGATTTCGAACGATTTTTTGTCACGACGTGCTAAGAATTAAAGATGTGACAAAAAAGGCACAATCTAAGAAGCGCTTTAAAGCATCTCTTCACGTCTAACAATACATCAAACTAAAGCGCTGTAACCTGCACCTACAACAACATTCCTCATAGCACTACGAGCTAGTATCTCGCGAATTCGCTGCTCGTTCCCGAATTAACATATGCACATAATTTGCGATATTACCGGGTAAGTGGCGGATGGTAATATTGAGCAATAAATAACAACTAACGGGGCTATGTCGGGGTTACCAACACTTGCGAGTTGCGGAAGTTCGTTTAAAGATTTGGGTTAACTTTTGTTGTTGGTGGCAGTTTAACATTAGAATGAAAATTCGGTAAATGTATTGTTTTAATTGACATTTAAAACCTATCAGTTTTTTTCAACGTTGTAGATGGTCGTAGCGCGTAGCAACAAAGTCTACGAAACTGGCTCGTAGCGCGTAGTTGATCAGTCATTCGCTACGACGTAGCCGTCTACAAACGCATGGTTTACTTTTCTACGATCAGAAAATCAGCGCTGCGCAAAAACTCAGCATGATGCTAAGTGGAAGCCTTCTTGTCACAGGCATGACGTGCAGCTGTCGACTATTTCTGTTTTGTGCTCGAGATTATAAATACATTATGTTTTTATTTTTCTTTATATAGTTAATGATCTTTTTTCATGCACGTATTTCTGTGAAAAATAAACCAATTTTGTCTTTCTCTCTTTTTCTATGATAAGTTATCAGATTAGTCACAGATTCAATGAACGGTAAGAATTACCTCGAAAATTAGATATCAAACTAAATGATCAAACTTCAACACTATTATAAAATTCAAATAAACATTACATTTCCCTACAATTTACACTTCAACTCTCAACTTCGCGGGAAAATGTTGTGTTCTGGCAACACTGTCCAGTCCATGTTTATTGCGGCAAACGTCACGCGTTCGGGGTTGCCCCAAATTAGAACATATTGTGATCTCCGCACTTACATACGAATACGGTTCCATTTGTACATAGTGCTGTAGTAGCATATAATTATTGCATCCCTTCACTGTGTTTTCAATTGGTGGAAATAATGTGTTCTATGTGTGCAGTGGTGGGCCAGGGGTAACGGCCGCGACTTATGAGTTGTAGGTCGTAGGTTCAAACCGTTCGTAGGTTCGTAAGAAATGCTGTGTTTCCCATTACTGTTTATGCGCCGTGTGTAGCTTGTTGACGAACACGTTTTTTCATCAGCGCCGTTTATGCGCTGTGTGAAGCTTGTTGACGAACACATTTTTTCTTCAGCGCTGTTTATGCGCCGTGTGTAGCTTGTTGACGAACACGTTTTTCTTCAGCGCCGTTTATGCGCTGTGTGTAGCTTGTTGACGAACACGTTTTTTCTACGGCGCGGCTTACAGTAGGTAGGTATAATGTTATTTTTCACGGCAAGAAAAACGTGTGAGTACAAGGGGCCTAATGATATGCAAAAAACAAATGAAAAAAATTACGAAAATATTGTAACAAAATAATCGAAAAAACCTCTTTTAACTGTTCTGTGTAGAAAACAACAAGATGTTGTAAGAACTTGACTAAAACAGTTTACAAGTTGCTTCATTATTCTCAGATCCCCCAACATTATCAATTTTAAACTGAAGTAGCTCAAACAATAGCTAACGCCGCCCGAACTTAGGCACTTCATACTTCTTGATCAGTTTCAACCCAATTTCGGCCAAGATGGAGGCGTGTTCGTTAAAAAACGATAAATAACTCGGTAAACATTCAAGTTTTTAGGGGTCTGTTGTAAGATAGGGAAACCTTTACATTTTCATCTTATACGTCTGCTTGTTTGTGACTACCGAGATGACGAATAATAAAGAAGTATGGAAGAAAGTGGAGCAGACGAGTCCTGGAGTGGAGACCGCGTATCGGCAAGCGTAGTGTGGGACGCCCCCCAGCTATATGGACGGACGACCTAAAGAAGGTGGCTGGGGTAGACTGGATGCGGAAGGCGGAGGACAGGGTGCTGTGGCGCAGTCTGGGAGAGGCCTATGTCCAGCAGTGGACTGCGATAGGCTGAGTTGATGATTGATGGAAGAAAAAGACATGTTGCGCCGACCCCACCATATACATTGGGATAAGGACAGGAGAATGATGATGACATCTGCTTGTTTGTCTGTTTCAGAAATATGTCTTTTCAAACTATATTTTTTTTTAAATCTACATCAATCTTTCTTAATATACAGGGTTATTGGTAAAACATTAACAACCTCATAAGAGGTCATCAAAAAAAAAAACAGCTGTTCCCTACATTTATGTTCGTATAACTCGTCAAAATGTAGGGAACAGCCATTTTTTTTTTGCGATTTCAGGGTTGGTCCCATAGTAAAAGTTGTTCATAATGATGAGTATAATACCTCTTTAGAGGTTGTTAATGTTGTACCGATAACCCTGAATATAAAAAATTCAAAGTCCTGACTGACTGATATATCAACGCACAGCCTAAACCGTTGGTCCTAGAGACATGAAATTTGGAGGATGTGTTCTTTGGGAAGAGTAGGTATCCACTAAGAAAGGGTTTTTCGAAATTTCACCCCTAAGAGGGTGAATGGTGAAATTTCACGATAAAGTCGCAGGCAAAATAAAAAAAAAATCAGGTACAACCAAATTACGTATTTTAAATACTGTTTTGAGCGGTTTCTGCAACAATAGTATATACTTTAGAAGTTGGCCGGCTTGGTATAAAATGGTCATAAATACCAGTATTGGAACTAACAGAATTTATTTATTTATTTAAACTTCTCGCACACAATGAGGTACAGACGCCAGCACATCAAGCTACCCGAAACTGTGAAATATTCTCAATCAACATTGAACGATAAAGTAGAAAATCTATTACCTAAAGAAATTTGAGAGAAGGGCATTCTTTACCATCATCATCTTCCTGCCCTTATCCCATGTTACTTGGGGTCGGCGCAACACGTTTTCTTCTTCCATTCTCCCCTGTCAACCGTCACGCTATCATTCACCCTTCTCTTTCATATCATTCCTCACACAATCCATCCATCTTTTCTTCGGCCTTCCTCTCCCTCTCCATCCATCAACATGTATATTCATCACTCTTTTAGTCACATGCGTTTCGTCCCTTCTCATCACATGCCCATACCAAGATAAACGATTTCCTTTCAACTTTTCTCTCACTGGCGCCACTTTCAAACTTCCTCTTATATCTCATTTCTTACTTTATCCATTCTCGTCACTCCACACATCCATCTCAACATTCTCATCTCCGCTGCATGCAATCTTTTTTCCTCCGTCTCCTTCACGGCCCAGCATTCAGACCCATAAAGTACGACAGGCCGTATCACAAACTTATAGATTTTCCCCTTTAACTTGAGGGGCATCCGTGGGTCGCAAGTTGTTCCTGTGACCTGTCGCCATTTCATCCATCCTGAGTTGATCCGGTGCGTTACGTCTCGGTCTACTTCGCCATCTCCTTGGACAAGCGACAAGGGCATTCTTTACCAGTCTACCACTATCGAAAAGATCATTCTTTTTCATGTTGATGAACCAATCATAAAGCCTACGGACTCTAAGCCAATATCCCAGCATCCACCTGACAGATTTTTATCGAACAAAAGTTGGGGCTACAAAAAAACCCCGATAAAACTTTGCCAATACTAATAAAAGTTGGTGAACAAGGTATCTGCCGCGGGTACGCTTACAGACAACAGTTTTGTTTACGCACTTAACGCTAGCGATTTACTTGAGCTTCATATTGTGATGTGAGTATAAACGGTGCGGTGGTGTGTACTTATGAAAGTTTTCTCGTTTCTCGTGAGTAGGTATAACCGTATCGTTTTTGCTAAGTATCTTGTGTGTTAAGGACGGTATGGTTTTTTATATTAAACAAAGATAATCTCAATATCTACACAAAGAGGACCGTGGCTAAATAATTACAGCCGCACAGGTCGATCGATCAGGTTAAGCTACGCTTGCCGCGGTTGATCTGTGGATGGGTGACCATCTTTACATAGCGAGACCCCTCCGTGCCTCGGAAAGCACGTTAAGCCGTTGGTCCCGGCTGTCATTCGTGGATATTTGAGTCGTTACGGGTAGTCAGAAGCCCGAAAGTCTGACAACCAGTCTTACCAAGGGGCATCGTATTACTCAGTAACTGGGTGGTGGAGGTCAAATAGGCAGTCGATCCATGTAAAATCAGTTCAGCTGCATCCGGTTAGACTGAAGGCTGACCTCAACATTGTTGAGAAAAGGCTAGGCAGATTGATATCCCAACCCTATAATTCTGTATTAGAAGAAAGAAAGAAAATACGTTTATATACGGCAAACATGACGCATCAACAAAAAAACAAATAACAATTTGGGAGAAAACATGCGTCACATCTACACAAAACTGCCTTCGCTCAGCTGGTTTTCAGCGAGATACGGCGTTGACGTGTTGACGTCAGCCAGTGCAGCATACGATTAGATATAAATAAAACCGGCCAAGTGTGTGTCGGGCCCCGCACAGTGTAGGGTTCCGTAGTAGCCCGTTATCACATTATAGTACGATTCTGTGGTTCTTTATTCTGAATATAAGTAATGGTAAAGATGTTAGGAGTTAATGGTTATTATAATAACAAGTTCAACGACTATTACTGCTAAACTCATAAAGTTATCTTAACCGCTATAATTTTCCTTTAAAGTTCATGAAATGCACTATCATCGTGAATTTTTCCAGATTTTTCAAGCCAGCAGTTTAGCTTTTAGAGGGGGGAGGATGCCCTACTGGAACAAAAATTTGCAGTTTAAAGTTTAATATTTCGTAAATGAGCAATTACAGCTTTCTAGTACTAACGGTCTCTTAGCAAAACCTCGGAAAGACAGACAGACGGACATGACGAAACTATAAGGGTTCCTTGTCAGAACTACAGAACCCTAAAAACAACAATCAAAATAAGAAGTAAAATATACATTACAAAAAGAAACTACGGCCACGGTGCACGACGGCGGCGGCGCGGCGGGATTCTATAATCCACGGCCACACTATCGATACACAGCTCACTCCCATATCCATGCAACGTATATCTATTCGTCAATTATGATTAGTGACATATAGATGCAAATGATGTCGGCAAATTGCTCGAATCGAATTGCTCCCGAATTATCATTCGTGTATGTTCGGTCGTAAATCAGCTGTCCATAGACAAAACTGTTTGGCAGTTCATGCTATGTACTGCATGTTTACGGTTGACATTGTTAGGTGGACTTTGGGTAGGTAGGTGTGACAGTAAATTATTGCGGTTCCTATATTTAAAATGGTCTTTGGTGGTTAAAATTACGACTACAAGCTAGATGGACCGACGACCTTAATAAGAAGTTGGAGTCGCGTCACAACACGAACTTCAAGTCGTTCGTGGTGCGTGTTCCGACACATCATCTCGAGAAGTTCCTCAAGGAAGAGTTCTGGCCGAAGGGTGTTGTGTACCGCCGGTTTCGCGGCCGGCTACATGACACCAGTCAGCAAAACACGACGCCGACACTTCGTGTACGTTAGTTGTTAGTGTTAATATAATGTTGTATGTATTAATAGTATTTTTAAGTTATATTAATATTGTATTGTATGTGTTTATATGGGCCTTGATGCCTGAAATAAATGTATAAATAAATAAATAACGTGGCTGGGAGAGACTGGATGCGGTAGGCGGAGGGCAGGGTGCTGTGGCGCAGCGTGGGAGTGGTCTATGTCCAGTAGTGGATTGCGATAGGAATAACGATAAATTGTTCCACCGAACCGCACGTTACAAAATTTTGTTTCAGTGCGGTTCGTACAAGTGCGGTTCAAATCAGTGCTCTGAGTGGAATACCTCTGATTTGATTGTTGATTGACTGTTGTTTTGCTTTTTATATCTGTTTGTGTCTTAAATCATACAAAGGTATTGTGATATATACCCGTATTACCCAGTAACTGGGTTGTGGAGGCAGTCGCTCCATGTAAAATACAGGTCAGATAGGCAGTCGCTACTGGTATTCAGCTGCTTCCGGTTAGACTGGAAGCCGACTTCAATATAAATAGTTGGGAAAAAGGCTAGGATAGATGAGGTATAACTTGTTGCCGCACTGAAAGCTGTGCCGCATTTTAAACCGCTAAGTGATCGGCTGACGACAACTTAATAACGTTGCATTCTGCCGGGCGGAACAGCTTGATACCCATTAACCATGTTTTACCGGATATCGTATGCGGTTTTTGTGTTTATTTAGTTTTAAACAGCTATTGGCAGTAAATTATATCGACATTTTTATAAACTGAATGAAGTATTTGTAGTGAGTGATATTTAGGCAAGAAAATTTAAAATTTAAAATCTACAGCACTTACAAAACGTCAGAAGCTAGGTGCATAGTTCTCATTGGTCGATTCCTATGGAGAAGCGCCGACAAAGAACTCCACGGTTACTCATTTAAAAATAATTCACTTTTAGCAACTAATTATGCCAAGATTTATAACTACCATATTAAAGTAATCGTATCGCAACCCGTGAAATACTTATTATTGAGTAGTTCCGGTGGCCATCTGTGGTCTTCATCATCAGTTCCACTTCACCGAATGGTGCTTTCCGATAGCAAATGCACGAGTTACTATAAAAATACCCAAATCGCTATAGGTGTGCCTATAATATTTGAAGAGTTCCTTCGATTTCTCCAGGATCCCATCATCAGATCCTGACTTGATGACTATGGGACCACCTGAAAAGTATATCTTTTCGAGAAATCAATAAAAAAATAAAAAGATTCCGACGAACTAAGAACCTCCTCAGGCCTAATTGTGGCGAAAAACTATGTCCACTTTATTAATTTCACTACGTTAAATGCACACACAGACTGACACTTTATTTTAAATTTAAAAAACCAAATCAGCAATAGGGAAACGAGGTACAGTTCTCGTCAAATTTTTTTATTTTTTTTATTTAAAACGTTGCCCCACACTAGGAATTTCTCCTGTATTGTGGGTGCGTTTACAAACATTTAATCTCACATACACAAACAGCCAGACCCGAAACAACTACTTGTAGGTCATACAAATGAATAATAGAAAAAAAAAATACAAATATTTGTTCCGTGCGGGAATCGAACCCGCGACACGCAGCGCAGCAGTCAATCGCTTAACCACTGCGCCAACCGTGCCGTCAAATTATCAGATCGCCGCCGATGTATTTCTCCAAAAATGTACAAATATTATTCACGGACATAAAAGAATTTGTACAACAATGGTCTACCAAAAGCTTAGCCTTTGTACCAATTAATTTATAGGGTGTAGATAATAAAGAGTACCTATACTATTCATCAATGAGATAATTGTTTAGAATTGTTCGAAATCTATTCAAAGACAATCAAACTTCACTCTATCTGTTTTTTTAATATCGAGCATACCATCCCGCTTTCTCCCATCTTTCTAATACCATACTGTATTTTTATCTCACGAAGCGACGCGCGCTTTACTTGTGGTTACCAAGTGTACAAACACGCTGTGAATATGTGAGTGAAGACGTGTAGCGTCATCACATATCACACACACACACACTTTCGACTTCGCCATTGTCTCGGACGGTACCGAGAGCTCCTACGCTTACACACACACACACACACAGACACCCCCACTCACATACACACACCCCCACACACACACACACATACACACACTTGGTCACCAAAAGTAAGGCACTCGTCGTTTTGTGAGATAAAAATAATATAACGTAATAACGTGAAAATCACAACAAAGAATTAAAAGAATCGCATTCCTGATCCAGCGGATCAAGTTCCCAACATAATCAATGAACACGATCTCTTGAGAAAATACAAAACAGATCGGGCTTTTATATTAACGGCCATTCAATACCCATTGTGTACATTAGGGTTGCCAATCTCCACCACTGAAAAACGTCACTTCTTCACGTATACATAACCTAGTTACTATGGATTCAGTAAATGATTCTGAAAATTTTCGTCTGTAATTATAAAAAGGACCTTAAAGTTTGCGCATCGGTGTCCCACCCTGTAGGTATTTCCGAGACTGACAAAAAAAAAACGCACTGCCAAAATACTGAAAATAGAAACATGACATTTTAAAAGTTTTCTTGTGCAATTGCTAAAATCAGCACATTTTTCAAAAGAGTCGATAATCTCGGTATTACAAGCCTGTTATAATGTTAATGCATCTTGCCACATTCAGTCGCGTTTTATGATACTACGGCAGTGTCCTAACCGAAAACGATCGTCGCATGTCGATATCCGTGGTCGCATGAGTACCTACTCGATAGACACGCTCTTTCATTTATGAATATGACGTACCTACTCGCGCGTTCGTCATAATTCAACAATTCGCGTACCCGAGTGACGGTGGCTTTCCGTTAGGACGCGGGGTACCTTGTGCGAAAGAAAGAAAAAAACTGGCCAAGTGCGAGTCGGACTCACACACGAAGGGTCCCGTACCACAAGGCAAAAACGCCGAGAAAAACACGTTTGTTGTATGGGAGCCCCCCCTTAAATATTTAAGTTATTTTAATATTAGGTATTATTTATTATTAATATTCAAGCGCCTACCTGTTGCCATTATTGATATCGAGCAAAAAAGGGCAAAAAAATCGCGTTTGTTGTATGGGAGCCGGGCCCCTTAAATATTTATTTTATTTTGTTTTTAGTATTTGTTATTATAGCTGCAACAGAAATACATAATTTGTGAAATTTTCAACTGTCTAGCTATCGCGCTTCTTGAGATACAGCCTGGTGACAGACAGACGGACAGACAGCGAAGTCTTAGTAATAGGGTTTCGTTTTTACCCTTTGGGTACGGAACCCTAAAAAGATCAGTCGAAAATCCGCGATACCAATCCAAATCCAAAAATCTGGGTTTGTATAATTTGGTTAGTAGTTGAAATTTTATATCTACCATACCTGTTTTATTTTATTTTATGTTAATTAATGTAATTGGTGTTACCGTTTTAATTAACAATAAACAACAATAATTAAATAAAATAATTAATGTAAAATGTATGTAAAATCTCTTACAACCAAAATACGCCCAATACACTAATGAAATTTTACCTTTAATCTTTGACCCCACATTGTATATACCTTTAAAAAACCACCATTGTGTGGAGTCATGACCCTTTCCCGAAACCTCAGGGTTTCGGGAAACTCCTATTTTAATATTTAACCCACTTTTCGCTGTATTGGAAATTAAGAATACAGTTACAAGATATTTATATAAATATATGTTTTAAGACACTATTTTAAGCTTTTACCGAACGCCTACAATCCCTACTTAATCCTTTGACTTCGTCCACGTTCACACATCATATACCTAGTGGTACAACCTCACTCGCGTAGCCTTAAATTTCTACGCACCTGATTTTTCTAACGACGTCACTAATATGGCAAAATCATCATCTGCCTAGCTTTTTCCCAACTGTTGGAATCGGCTTCCAGTCTAACCAGATGCAGCTGAATTCCAGCATTTTGCATGAAGCGCCTGCCTATCTGACCTCCACAACCCACACGACACCCCTTGGTAAGACTGGTTGTCAGACTTTCAGACTTCGAAATAAGGCTAAATCTGATCATATAATCATTTTAATCCATGGCAACCCTGCACGAAGCTTATCGAATATTTCGTAGGCTTTTTATATATCGCGAACTATTGTCCGCTGAGCTATTGCTCAGGCAGCCTTATTTCGCTTTTCTCTCGCCTGTCCTGCTCACAAAGCGAGCCCATACAATGCTAACCTTCTCACAGCCTACTCTTGATAGAATTTTAAGTAAAATTTAAAAACGCACTTTACAGGAGGTAAATATGATGCTTGGGATAAATGGTTTGAATTTGTTTTAGTTTGTAACAAGTCTGTAGGGTTGTTTTTGTTTTTTTGGCCTTCTGACCGCTTTTATTTCGATGTTTGGGTCATCAGCAGACTTCCTAAACCAACCATAATCCTTCAGACCAATCTTAAGAGAGACTAGCCTTCGCCGCGGGAGATATTAGTACACAAGTGTGGGCGAAAACACAAGTGCACTCCCTCTTCCCTCACTCTCATAGTCCGATGGGGCGATATACAATCCGACACGACCCCGGAAAGAGATCAGGCGAAGGACCAACGGCTTAACACGCTTTCCGAGGCACGGAAGTATCACACCGCCAGCTGCCAAACTCCGGGCTGTTAGTAAGAAATTCCTAATGGAAAAACCCAATAACACTTTGTCCGACCTGGGAATCGAACCCAGGACTCAGCAGCCGCGCTTGCGACCACGAGACCAACGGAGCAGTCGAAACCAATTATAACTACTCATCGACATGTATTTAGTAGTCTGGTACAGACTGGAGCACATCAAGCTACCCGAAACTATCAAATTTTCCCAATCAACATTGAACCTTATACTATAGCGATAAAGTTGAAAATCTATTAAAGAAATTTGACAGATTCTGGTAGCCTGATGTGCCTGTACGTTTATCTTAAGTAAACACAAATCCAAACTAAACATTACTACGGAGGCTTACCTAAGACAAAAGCCCAGTAACACCATGCCCCTCCCGGGTTTCAACCAGGAACTATACGTAACCGCACTGGGCCCTGGGAAGAAGTTTCTTACCCCTTCTTCTCCATAGGATCCTACTACGCTTAGGAATCAACGTCGCATCACTTCACAACATCGTTTTGGCAACTGACTGAGTCCTTGACAATTCAAAAGTACCTGTAATTGTTTTTTTTTTCTGTATTGATACACTTTAATTATGCACAAAACAAAATTATTCCAAAAACCATGTAACATTTTACCTTCACACCTTTTCGTTTAATTCGTTGGTATTTAAAGAGTTCACATAATTTAAAAAGCCAACAATCTAAGAATAATAATAATAATATGTAAGTACAAGTATATAAAAAGGAGGAGAAATAATCTATGGGCATTAAAAAATTTGTCCGCATCGCTGTCAACAGGAAACGTGCCCAAAAGGTTGGCAGCATTGCCATGTTGTATGGCAATTAGTTTGATTTGAGTTTGCCCGCGTGGTGGATTATGGCCGGTATGGCCCAGACCATCTTACAGAGAAGAGCCCTGTGGGATGTGTCCCAGCAGTGGGAACGTTGTAGGCTGACTATACTTACGCTACGAGACAAACGGTGTAGTATCTACGTTATTTCAGTGCCAAAAATAATCACAACTTGATATAAATTCCATGTCTAACATATCTCTTCCATCATATTTAAGGCGAAAGCGCCAGGGTAGCCCGCGAAATTATTTTTTTTTTAAGTTTTTTGCAATTTGCTGGTCAGTATTAAGTTGATTAAAATATGATTCGCGGTCGTAACAAATGTGTATTTACAGAATTATAATGATTAAAGTCATCAACACAACTCTCTAAGACCATGTAATCCCCAAATGTCAAGATTTCATGAAATAGTCATTCTTGGGGATTACATGGTCTTAGAGAGTTGTGTTGATGACTTTAATGATTATAATTCTGTAAATACATATTTGTTACGACCGCGAATCATATTTTAATCAACGTACAACTTAATACTGACCAGCAAATTGCAAAAAACGTAAGAAAATTTGAATTTCGCGGGCCACCTTAGAGCTTCCCCCTTAAACAATTAAACTCAAACTGTTGAATGTAGTTCAACCAGTTGATCGTGTGTTCATCCTTTAACAAATTAGCCAGATAAGTTAACAAGTTGGCAAGCTATCATTACTTATGCCCTGTAGCATCTTAGATGTGCTTCATTACCGAGCGAGCTTCAAGTGGTCCCAATGCAGATTCATAACTTGAAGATGTTTGCAGTTAGCCGACACATGAGTACCTATGTTTATGTGTAGTTGTGCTGTTTATACGGCCTGGAAATTGTTTAGAGATGATGGCTTTTCCCTAAGTTTATGTGTGATACATCCTTACTAATATTATCCTTATAAATTCGAAAATAACTCTGTCTGTCTGTCTGTATGTTACCTTTTCACGCCTAAACCACTGAACGGATTTCGATAAAATTTGGCAGAGAGATATATTGCATTCCGGGGAAGGACATAGGATAGTTTTTATCGACATACCTCGCGGGCGAAGCCGCGGGCGGAAGCTAGTATAAAATAAAAACACAACATTTCTATTATACAACTAAATAAATCTACCTTATTATTAAAAAAATACTGTCAGTTCATATACGGTCTGGAGGACTATACGACGTGTTTTTTTTTATATCCCATAACTCTAGGGTTATATTCTATAAGTAAAAATAATACAAAAAGTCCTAGAATATTTGGTTCAAAAATGCTTAGTTTCGAAGATAATATCATGTATCTAAGTTTCATTGATAAATACGAGTAATTAATTTTCATTTAAATGCTTTAATATGAATGATTAGCATTCATATTAAAGCTAAAAAAATGCGACGTTGTCATCTTTCACGTAAGGGTGTTTTACATTACTGAATAATTGTGACTTGAATACAAAAAAAAACGATAATTGAAAAATAATTCTTATGCCAGTTGATTCTTTGATATGATCTCATTCATACCCTTGAGTTATGGGATATAAAAAAACACCTTGTTTAAAGTAGTCTCAAATATCATTAGGTGACACTATAGCACCTTATGGTAAGCTTGAATAACGTAAGATGGTTTTCCTGATAACATAAAGCTGTCCTTATCTACATAATATAACAGCACGCCTGTATTCCACAAAGAGTTGTGTAGAGGTGTACTATCAGTACACACGCCAGCACATCAAGCTACTACAATCTGTCAAATTTCTTTAATAGATTTTCAACTTTATCGCTAAAGCACAAGATTCAAAGCTGATTGGGAAAATTTGACAGTTTCGGGTAGCTTGATGGGCGATCCACACTTCGCCAGTTATGTTTGATTTTCCTTATCTATGACTATCACAAAAATCACCCTAATTGCGTAACACACTATTACTATAAATTTGAATAATTTTGAAGCATATTGCGAATCCATTGCTCCATATGTTCGAAAACGGTGTCTGCTCAACAACGTAAATAACGCAATGAATGTTGTTGAACTGTCAAAATGAAACCGATTGCTACTGATAGTGTATTACGTAATTACCCTGCGGTAAAAACAACCTTCAAGGAAACTAGTCAAACGCTTCTCTTTCACTTACTTTCAAGGCATTAATTAATTCCACCAAGGCCGAATACAAATTAAATTAGGCATGATCAAAATTCAAAAAGTTTGTAATCGCCTCGCTACGCAAAACATAATGGCAAAAATATTTAATTACAATAAAACATAAAGAAAGGGCTCTTAACAATGAATTCTCAAGTAATTATTGATAAATTACCCAAGTTTTCTCGTAATTTACAAACTTAAGCCCTTTGCGTTGCGCCTCTTTGTTTAGAAGGCAAGATAATTAGAGAAGGACCGCGGTTGCTTCTTGTTATAATAATTACTAACGCGGCAACGCTTTGTTAACGTGCTGTAAACAGTTTTCATGACGCAACTGCGGAAAAATGTTCATTATTTTAAGAACGTTAGTGGTACATTTTAGTACGTGTCTCAGAAAGTACGTTAAGCCGTTGGTCTCGGCTGTCATTCGTGGATTTTTGGCAGTCGTTACGGGTCATCAGTAGCTCGAAAGTCTGACAAACAGTCCCACTAAGAAGTATCGTATTACCCAGTAACTGGGTTGTGGAGGTCAGATAGGCAGTCGCTTCATGTAACATACTGGTATTCAGCTGCATCCGGTTAGACTGGAAGGCAACCCCAACGTAGTTACGAAAAGGCAAGGTAGATTGGTTGATTTCTTGAACAGTAAATTTTTGTTTAATTTACATCCAATGGCTTAGGAAAGTTGACAGCTGACGATACATTTTGATTTCAAAAGTGTGGTGTGTTAGAGAATAAAAAACCCGCAATATAAATCATAATACTTTTTTTTAACTCGTCGCCAAATTAAAGAGTTATTCCGACAACAAATCACCAAAACACCTAAATTAAATAACAAATGCAAATCACAACAGATGAATCCACACACACACCCTGTATAAACAACGGACCAATCCCAATGGAGCGTTTACATAATTTAGAGACCATAGACTGTAAATAAAATATGGCGGATCGCTAACAACCAGATCATGACACCGGATACACGTCACCGCAAACCGAACATGTTATTACGATTTCCTATTTACCGGCGGCATTAATCCTAGGCGTGATGCTGGAGTTAGGACGTGGGTTCTTTGTTTTCCAACTATCTGATGACGTATTCATCAGATAGTTGGAAAACCTTGATAAAAACAGCAAACATAGGATGTGGGTGTCGTATGTGGGTGATATCATTTTGTTTTTTGATGCTGAAAAATCTAAATTTTATAATTATACTAGCTTTTATCCGCAAATTCGTCCGCGTGAATTTTTTTGTTCCCCCGACCCACCCAATCGCATTGCATCGCCTGCCCGCGTCCCTTCCTTTTCTCTTAGCGTTCTTTCTGACTTTTTTTCTGTTTGTTTGGCTCCTAAAGTTCCTTAGCGTGATATTAAATAACCTAGACCTTTCCTCAAGAATTGGGCTATCAAATGCAAAAAGATTTTTCAGATCCGACCGGTAGTTCTAGAGATTAGCGCATTCAAACAAAGAAACGAACTCTTCAGCTTTTTTATTAGTAAATAGGTATATATTATGAGCAAAGTAATATCAATGTAAAATGTATAATACACAGAAGCCTGTTTTCAGCGTTTGATTAATCTGAAATGTCATTGATAAATAAATGATTTTCATATAATTACTTTTAAAAGTCCATCTTTCCGCAAAAGAAATTACCTAAATAAAGTCCAAAAGCTAACCAATTAATCCCACCAAGTTTCGATATACACGTATGTACGTTCCTGTAACAGCATTTGATCGCTGTCAAGAGACAACGTCACGTCACAGCGTGACACGACTACGCATGATTTCAAACAAGTTTTTGGAGTATGTTACACGCCAATCGCGAATTAACTTCGTTAAATGTATATTCTGCTATTACAATGGCCCTATGTTCTATGTTAGGGGGTTTGGTTTCCGCACTTAGTCCTTCAGTGGACCATTGTGCGTGGGCCATGGCGGCCGTCGGTGGTTATTCCAACCAGCCCACCTCCCTCCAGAAGCTGATCAAATCTCCTGGTCTGTTAAGAACATCTGTGTACGATCTGGGTGTCCCGAGGGTTTCTGACCTTATCTGGGTGACGCCTGTGCACTCAAAGAGCACATGTGCAATGGTTTCATCAGCCTCCATGCAAGCCCTGCACAGAGGACTGTCTGTTATGCCTAATGTGTAAAAATGTTTATTTAGTGAGCAGTGTCCCGTGATGGTCCCCGTCACCACGCGCAGGCCTTTCCTGTCCAGTCGTAGTAAGCGCCTGGTTAGCCTGCCATCCAATAACGGCATGGCTTCTTTGGACTGCCTGCATCCTGGTGACGACGTCCACCAGCTTTCTGCTTGTGTGTGGGTGTGCTCCTGTAGCCACCTGCGTAGTTGGTTGAAAGGGATGGGCACGATAGGTTCCGGTCCACAGACTGACATACTGGAAGCCCTTCTGGCCAGCTCATCAGCTGCGTCGTTGCCTAGCGATCCACTGTGTCCTTTTATCCATTGTAGTGTCACTGTATTGCGGTTCGATACAGTTACCCGCTCGAGCGCATCGTGACATTCTAGTATTAGGTTCGATGTAATACATTTTTTGTCTAAGGATTGAAGGACTGAGGCGCTATCGGAGAATATGCGGACATGAGTGTCCGTGACTCTCCTGGCCGCTATGGCATATAAGCCGCTTGCATTATGCCCACACACTCTGCTTGGTAGACCGTGTTGAGCATTCCTAGCGGTTTGGATATTTTTATGTTGAGGTCGTGTGAGAAGACTCCGACTCCAGTTCCGCAGTCGGTCTTTGAGCCATCAGTGTAAATTCTAAGTTCCTTCGGGCCCGAGTGGTCGCACCGCTTTTTACAATGGCCCTCTATCAGCCACTTTAATTATTTTAGGACAAAATAGAGAAACAAGAAACACTTTTCCGTAACGAATAACGTGGGCATTATTTGCAGTAACTTTATTTATTTAAGTTGAGATTGCTTGTAAACTGTTAAATGTCAATTGAAACACTAACGTGACGTGACGTTCCTGATAGGCAACTGCTTAACACGTTCGCGTGACGATCCACGCATGATTTACAACATGTTCGCCATTTGTTTCATGCCGATCATTAATGAGCTTTACAACTGACGTAACGGGAACCATAATATTATGTCACGGTATTTATTGTAATTTTTTTTTTCATAAATAAATGGAACAAAAGATCAACACTAAATGTATTTACATGCTCAATAACGTGGGTGCTCCTAGCAGTAGCTATAACTCTATTTATTTACGTAAGTGATTGTGTACCTCAAACACTAAACTGTCAATTGAAGCAGCCGACGTGGCGTGACGTCACAGATAGCTTGGCAAGCGTGACACGCTCGCGTGACGATACGCGCGTGATTTACAACATGTTCGCCTGTTTGATTCACGTCAACCGCTAATCAGCTTCGATACTGACATAATGAGGGACTAACGTGTAAGAGGATTGCATAAATCGATGTGTTTGTTTAATAAGCGTTCGGTTTTATTGTTCCAGTTTGCAGGACGTTTTCTACTTTTATCAGTAAAGTATAAAACCTTATAATATTGGGTTGTTTAAGTTCATAGTTTAGCTCATCATCAGCTAGTTACTTGTGAATGCATCCATCTTTACTGAAAAGTATCAAACATCACGTAAATCAGGGACAAGGTGACTTTCAGCTCGATATCCGTGCTTTCAGCAAAGGATATGACAAAAAGTGACGCACCTCTACAAATATTCGAAAAATATACCTTGAGGTTAACATAAAATAATGTCAGTTGAGTGACAGTCTGACAGCTCGATTAGCGGTTTCAATTTGGGCAGGGCACGACGGCATGAGGCAAAGGCGTCCGCATGCCGGCGACGAGGCGTCGTCGTGTCACGTCGAATCACGGTCGCGCGGATATTTTCGCGACTGGTGACGTCGACGTCGGGTGACGTCTAAATATTTCTCAAGCATTTCACTTTGCATGCCTTACCAAGTGGAATATAAGAATGGTAATGTAGGGTTAACATAAAGGAGAATATTACTTTGTGTTTTTAGTATTTGCCTAGAATAAGAGTTGTACCTATTATTTTAAATTAATGTTTCACTTACGAAGTCACTTCACAAAGTTATTTTCGTAAACATAAAATAAAGAGAGAGAGTACTAAAATACCTTAAACCTACGTTAATTCGTTGCACTGTGCGCCTAACAGGTTACCAAAAATATTATGATAAAATAAAATATCCGCAAGAACCTCATAAAACTACTCTTTACAAACGACTACGACTCATAACGTTGTATTACAATACCTAGTACTTCAACAATGCCTGAAATTCAATCAGCGGCAAAATTATAAAACTTTTACCAACATTTAAGTATCTCAACAGCGTTTTAAAAATATAAATAGGCACTTTAATCACCTATTAAGGGTATCACAATCAACGTTAACACCGGGGTCGGGATTTCCTCGATCAACCTAATGCCGGCATTACGACACAGCATCCCTCAGGGAGCACACCATTTACACTCTCCAGGGGCGATATTAAAAATAATAAACCACCTAGCGCCTGTCGGGCGTCGATTATCCAATTTTCAGTAAAAGCGAATTTTTCTCCCGCTCGTCGTAATGACGCTAACTGAGTGTGCCGAGTAGCCTAAGGCTTTATTGCACCTTTTTAGTTGGAATGATGATAATTTCGGTATGAAGTGCTTTTTACTGCACGGTGGGAACTCGTAGTCTCGGCTTGCAGTCGTTACCTACTGCACTGAACTTTTTACTACTTCATGATTGTGTGTCAACGTCATGTGGTAATATTTTCTTTGCTGAATAGTTTTTGAATCTATAGTCTATCTAGTCTTCTAGACCGTTTTTCGGAGACTAGCCCTCACCGCGGGAGATACTATGGAGCACAAGTGTGTGCGCAAACACAGCACTATGTTTTCCTCACTCCGATGAGGGTGGCAATCCGACACGACCGGGGAGAGATCAGGCGCAGGATCAACGGCTTAACGTGCTTTCCAAGGCACGGAGGTACCACACCGCCAATTTCCAAACTCCGAGCTGTTACTAAGAAATTCCTAATTGAAAAACCCAATACATTACTTAAGTACATTCCTAGATCACTTTTACGCTATAATTAATATTACTACAGATCTTTCACACAAACACGCTGATAATTAAAAATGCATCGTAATCGTGTCTGTGACGTCAGCTGTCACGTCACAGATTACCGAAAGTGGTGCCTACCTATTAACACCAGGCGGATTACGGTGACTAGCTACGAATCAGTGTAAATATTGTATAAAGTACTGGCAGTAAAAGCAAATTAAAGATTTACGATGCACTTTTAAATTCACTAAAGTGACCTACTTCTTATTTATTTATTTATTTTCACCTCTACAGATCCTAGACCTATCCTTATCTTCTCTTCCTTTTCTTTTCATCATGTTCATCTGCCTAGTCTTTTCCCAACTATGTTGGGGTCGGCTTCCAATCTAACCGGATGCAGCTGAATATCAGTATTTTACATGGAGCGAATGCCTATCTGATCTTCACAACCCAGTTACTGGGTATTGCGATGCCCCTTGGTAAGACTGGTTGTCAGACTTTCGGCCTTCTGACTAACCGTAACGACTGTCAAAAATCCACGAATTGTCATTCGTGCCGGTTGTCGCCGGGACCCCATTTACAGACCAACCGCGGCAAGAGTAGCTCGTTCTTCCTTTTCTTTTCATATAGCTAATTAATGTTAATGTAGACCACTAAAATGTTTTGTAATAGCAACACTATGTAAGTATTAAAAACCAGATCAACATTAATAAATGAAAATTCACGATTACAAATGAAATTTAAATCGTCACAAGAGCTGAACGCTTAACAAAGGCTCAACGTGAAACTGTGTATTTGCTAAAATTATTTCAGTGGGAATTTTCAGTTACAATCATATAAATTCACACATATTGCATATTTTGACAAAAACCTAATTGAATATTAAAAACAAAATCCTTTAACAAATAACACGATATTATTCAGCTTACATCAACATTTCCATATAAAAATAAATCTATACTCTATACGAATAATAAAGCTTAAGAGTCAGTTTGTTTGTTTGAACGTGCTAAACTCTGGAACTGCTAGTCGGATTTGAAAGAAATATTTTGCATTTGATAGCCCAATTCTTAAGAAAGTTTAACGACATGCTACAATCCTTAGGAGCTAAGCAAACGGTCAGAAAGAACGCTGAGCGAAAATGAAGTAATAGCGCGGACGGCGACGCGATCCGACGGATTGTTTTACAACAAATTTTACTTCTAAAGTAATCTCTAGAACTAGGTACTAGTCAAATTTGTAAAATTCTTTTTGCATTTGATAGCCCAATTCTTGAGGAATGCTATAGACTATTTAACACCACGCTATGACCTTTAGGAGCCGAGCAAAAAGAAAAAGTCAGAAAGAACGCTAAGCAAAAACGAAGATATGATTCGCGACTATAATAGATATGTATTTACAGAATTATAGTCATTAGAATCATTAATATATCTCTTTAAGTTAGATTTGTTCCTTAAGAACTTTTCCATAAGAGATCCCTTCTTATGGAAAAAATCTAACTTAGAAAGATGTATTAATGATTTTTTTTTTTTTTTAAATACGTTGCCCCACACTAGGAATTTCTCCTGTATTGTGGGTGCCTTTACAAACATTTAAATTCAAGTACACAAACAGCCAGACCCGGAACAACTACTTGTAGGTCATACAAATATTTGTTCCGTGCGGGAATCGAACCCGCGACACGCAGCGCAGCAGTCAATCGCTTAACCACTGCGCCAACTGTACCTGTTATAGTCGGGAATCATATTTTGATCAAGATACAACCTGACACGAACCTGAAAATTGCTAAAAACGTAAGAAAAATTGGATTTCGCGGGCCACAAATGCGCATTCACCTTAAGTGTTATGTTACAAACATTTCCACTAAAACCTAAAATAAACGCTTTTATTATATTCATCACAAATAAACACCAATACGAATTTTTTGTGACAATTATTCCGATACAACACAAACACCGCATCACTGGCGACACTGACGTCACATGACGTGACAGCGCGTCAAGCGTGTCATTGCAAGCCATGTCATAGTGGGCTTGCGGATAATGCCCGCCGTGATTACGGAGCGTGGTACAGCACTAGCTTTGTCATCCTAGCTTATTATTATTCATGTACCAGACGGTGTTTCGATTAGCTAATTAGAAGTCATCGGGCAAAGTGGTGGGATTTAGATAATGGTGGCAGCTAGCTTTGGTTTAATCTATACTTAATAATAATATTATAAAGAGACAAAATTTGTTTGTTTGTATGTAGCCCCTACAAAAAAATACAAACAAATTTCACTTCTATAGTAATCTCTAGAGAACTACCAGTTGGATTTGAAAAAATCTTTTTGCATTTAATAGCCCAATTCTCGAGGAAGGCTATAGGCTATTTAACATAACGCTAGGACCCTTAAGAGCCGAGCAATAAGAAAAAAAGACAGAAAGAACGCTAAGCGTAGACGAAATAATAGTGCGGGCAGGCGATGCGATGCGACGGGGTGGGTCGGGGATCAAGAATTTACACGCGGACGAAGTCGCGGGCAAAAGCTGGTAAATGATAATACGGTTGACATGGACGTGTTGATAAGTGTAATCTTTTTTAATTAGTTGTTATTTTGATGAGCATGTCAGGGGGATTTGCTCAACATGGAGCTTTCCTCACATAAACGCGAATGCATTCGGGGTCGTACGTTATAATTAGTACCTGCTTGCCAAGGCACGTTTATAAAATCCATACTAACATTATAAATGCGAAAGTGTGTCTGTCAGTCCTGGGTTTTCCTGTGCGAGCCACGATAAATACGTTTTATTTTCTTTGTGCCTTCGTGTTAAGCCCACTGTTAGGTGCACAAAGAAGAAAACACTAAGCTCTTTTGAATCAACAAGTGAATCCGGTTTTATGTCATATCTAAAACATTTGCATCCGCTTCAAAGTGAATCCCACAGTTCTAACATTGTCCCAGCCTAAGATTTTTTACACGTCGAACTGTAATCAGCAAAACACGCCGCCGCGCTGTCAAAATCCAAAGACTAACTGAAAAAACTATACAAATCATACAAATGCAATTCTACCCTCCCAACCATGATAGATATTATGATATTTGAAAACCTCACACATCAAATCCTGCAGGTCACGTTATGAATACTGTATGCGGCCGCGCAAAGACTCGAAATTCCGCATCCGTGGTTGTGTATAAGCTTGCGTGGCCTAGATCGACGCCGACACGTGCGGTGGACTCGCGAGGCCTTTGTGTGAGGCCTAGCGTGACATCGCAGAGGGAAGGGCAGAAGGCCGTGAATGAATGTGAAGACGTGCAAGGACGCGTGTCTCGGGACCCCCTTGACTGCGCTGTGTATCATGTTGAAAAAGTTTAAAAAGTTGAAATAGTTTCTAACCACTCACACGAGCTGCATTTTGTTTTTGATAGGTGACTGTGACAACCTAAGGGCCTTATCACACTGGCGATTTGCAAGCAAGGCGAGTACGCAGCGAGCTCAGTGCAAGTTCGCAGCGAACGCGCGTAGAATTCGCCGGGAAGACGCCGCGGGCGCGCAGTGAGCTACAACCAACCAACAGTGAAATAACCTAGGTACTTATTTAAAGCAATCTTTTCCTATATCAATGGTTTGTTAAAGCTTATAGCAGTCTGTTAGGTACAACGTCCACAATCAGCAATGGGCATTGGAACTGATGCCGCTGACTTGAGTTTAATGCAACACTTGGTAAGGAGTGGGTTTTCTGGACATTTCATTGTAATGTCGCCCACTACGATGCACAACGGGAATTATTCTCTTTGCCGACTATTTAAATGCCTGCGTTTACCCGCCAAATTATCAATGCGGAAGCGCGTACGTGTTAGCAATGGGAATGGACTTGAAATTTTGCGCCTGACGTGTGGACTTTGTGCAAGAGCCTCTTATGTTTACGCTGGTAATTTGGGAACGCCAATGGGGCAAAAATCACCATAAAGAAAAAAAGAAGCACAGCAAGCCAAGAGAGCATGGCTATGATGAATAGGAAATCATGCTGATCAAGGAAACAATACTAATGGAAGGAGTTATTTGCTCAGTAGAGGGCGAAAAGCAAATGAAGACAGCATTTTTCACTAAAATAATAAACAACGAGTCATCATCATCTGCCTAGCCTTTTCCCAACGGTTTAGTCCCATCTCTTCCCCTATGCGTTTATACTAAAAAAATACTTTTTGAATATTACAAAATTTTCCTTTTTGTATAAACGGGAATTTAGTCTGTACGGCCCAAAGCGAATGGACCGCGTGGGCCATTCGACCGTAACCAAAAATAGTCTACGTTCCAAAGGACGGTATGCAAATTGTAAACGGTAAACAACTTCAGGCGTACTGATACTTTGCTGAAATCAAAACATTACATACTCCCCAAAAATACAGCCAACATATTAATCTTTCCGAACTATTCCAAATCCTAAACAATATCGTGCAAAATATAATGTAGCATTCCCATGCAACGCTATCGACGGCTTTAATGCACGCCCGACACGATTCGGATGATTTATGCACGCAGATCGTGCAAATACAGCGTCCCGTAAAGACTCACGTGTTAAGTAAATATCAATTTAACGGGTGCCGTGCAATTATCACGGTACATGGGTGCGAGAGGTTTGGGTCTGATAAGGATTCTGTTGTGGATTTTCGCTTGAAGATTGTTGTTGGTGGGAAGGATTTAGTGGTTTGAAGGGTGATACTGAGTCTTGTATAGACGCGAGACGTAGTACATCAAGCAACTACACTCTGTCAAATTTCCTTAATAAATTTTCAACTTTATGGCTAAATCATAAGGTTCAACGTTGACTGGGAAAAAGACAATGCCTGAAATTGGCGTCTTTTTTTTCGCGCGGCCAGCATCCAAATCTTGTTTTTCTAGTACAGAATAGTGTAACAAACCAAACTTATTTGACATGCATATCTCTAAACTCAGTCCAAAACGAGATGTATAAGAGTTAGAAGTTTGTATGTCTATTTTTGACTCCTAGGTGCAACGTTAGTGTTAAGTTACCACAAAATAGATACCGCTAAATGTTTTTAGACATTTGAATATTCGGTGCATCCCTCCCGTGGGAGATCCCGTCCTCAACTGGGTTGTGGATGTCAAATAGGCCGTCGCTCCATGTAAAATGCTGGTACTCAGCTGCGTCCGGTTAGACTGGAAGTTGACCCCTACATAGTTGAGAAGAGGCTAGGCAGATGATGATGATAATAAAAAAAATCGGTCAAGAGCAAGTCAGGCTCAAACAATTTAGGTGTCGAAACATAGGTACTCTACGGAGCAGTCCGTGGAACAGTCGCTGGCCTGCAGTAATAACTGTATTGCGCGTGATGAATACACCTGCGCTAGCTCCTAAACTATACATCTAAATGTTATAATATAACATTACCCCTACAAACCCCGAAGGGTTAGTTAGAGGTGTACCTAAAGTACATCCAAATAAAAAAAAAAATACAGTAAAATTTTTTGATGCGCAACGGCGGTCAATAGAAAAATGGTCATTCTCTTTTAGCCGGTTATGTTTAAGTCAGTAATAGAGGGCAAGCCTATTGCCATCTACCGGACACAAGTTCAGACTCTGGACTGCTATGTTACTGAGACATTATTAAAACCCAATAACAATTTTCCTGAACTAGGTATCGAACCTAGTACCTTATGCTTAGCAAAAGCGCTTGCGACCACTAGACCATTGAGGAAGTCAAATGGCAAAGAGTCAAGAAAAAAAATATCCAGTAGTGGTATTCTTTAAAAATCTCACCGTGATAACTTAGGTGAAGTGCAGAGCTTGCAGTGAGCTGTCATTCCATCTGATGCTGAGGATTATTTTTCTTGCTTCGCAAACGGCTCTAATTTACCTGTTAAATATCTAATAACTAGGAAAAAATTGTTTCAAGCATATTTTTTCACGGAAAAGCAGATCGAAACGTTGCACACCTGTCGGCGCACCTATTCTTTAAGAAAACTCACCTTGAAAACTTAGGTGAAGTGAGCTCTCAGCTGTGTCCATCCCTAGCATCAGAGGGGCAATTCTCGTAATTTTAAGAACTTCAGTCTGGTCTCAATGTGTCAAAAATATCTCTAATTTTTCCTACATTTTTGACAAGTTTTTGACATTGATTGCCGCTGAGATGAGTTTGCGACTAGACTACGAACGTTTTTAATTAAGTACGCGAATTGGCGTTCTGGTGGAATGACAGCTCACTTTAAATGCTTAAGTTTTCACAGTGAGATTTTTACAGAACGGACTGGCGGCGGTTGCCCAAACTATCCTTTCATATTCCACTATATGTATAACTCCATTAAAATCCTATAGGTACCTCTAAACAATACAACAATTTGCCCATATTGTAAATTCCCGCCGGCGTGGTCGAGTGTCTGTAAAGGCCATAACTCAAAGCTCACGAGTGACGTCACGGACAAAACCTATGCGAGAACACTATGCCACTACATACAAGTGAACTCGAATATATTGCGTGATTTGTGTGCGAGTTGACCCTATATGTGGTTGTGTTTCAAGTCAGGCTGTGTTGCCACTCGTGATGGCATTTGCCTGGGTTGCCATACTCTTGGTTTGGGAGTTTTGTAGTGTGACGTTTAAATTGGAAATGGGGAGAAGAAGATACTTTTTATCCAGGATACGTATACCAAATCTCAGAATTTTTCTATGGGATTTGAACCCGCTTCTTGTATGTGGCTCTTATCAAAGTTGGCATGGAAAACTTTCATGGCTTATCAAAGACATACGCTCAATGAACACATATTCTGGACACCTTTCTGCTTCACTCTTTTCCGTCTCAGAATACGCCTTCGCCTAGCAGTGGGACGATTACCTTTAAAAATTACGTTCGATATTTAAACAAAACCGTCATAAAATGATGGAATTAGAAAGTACTATATTTAAAACTCTTTCTTCTACCAAGCGGATTATATTATAGAACGACATTCCATATAAACTAAACTATCATAAAACCATGGAATTAGTAAGTACAAAAAAAAAACTGAAATCAAATAAAACTATATTTCTTCCCAAGCCTTTTTATTAGCTCCACTATTACCAAAAACCATTATAACTCAAAATCAAAACGCGTTAACCCTCCAGCATCACAAGTTCACAACACAAGTTCCCTCTATATCCCGACAACACATAATTATCATTAACCAGCGCACGAGTTAGTTAACGTTGACATTGGAACCCGCGCGCCCTGTAACCTCATTATTGATGAAACTCAATCCTGCCGCCATGCTGCCACTCCTTCCGTACTTAGTCACCGTAAATTATTGTCAAATAACTATTAAGTAACGGTAAACTCAAGGTAAACGTTATCTTGTAGCTAGGGAGGTTTCGTTTGGGAAATTGGGGTGAGGTTTTTGGTTTTGTAGGTAGGTAGGTATAGTTTAGGGGTACTTAAAGTAAAAATGCGTTGTGTCAAGGTTAGTGGGCCTTTAGCAATTAGAGATTTGGACTAGCTGAATGAAATGCAACCATATACTTATACTTATTAATATTATAAATAAACTAGTTTCTGCCCGCGGCTTAGGCTTAGCCCACGTGGATGTCGAAAATTATTCCAGGAGAACGTGCTACCGGGACAAAAAGTAGCCAATGTTCTTCCTCAGAATGCTATCTATCTCCTTGTCAAATTTTATCGAAATGTGTTCAGTGATTTAGGCGTGATAAAGTATATCACCCTCAGTCCCCAAGGGTCCCAGGCAACGAGGTATATATCTTATGCTATGCATGTAAAAATAAAACATCAATGAAGAAATCTCAAAATCTGTCAGATGAATTTTTTTTTCAAGCTACCGTCTTTTTTACTCAATAATTCTTACAATTCCTTTAATCCAATCTCACTTTCAACCCGTTAAGAACCTACCTCACATACTCACGTACACAAACGATTGCGGACGCGTTCAAAGTATTCCTGTGGACATCGCACAGCGCACTAGAGCTGAGACCCAGACTCGAAGCGAATGCAATATCTGCACGTGACTGTACTAGGGAGTACTAGGGACGCAGAATTGAGTCGGAGATATGAAATGTAAAACTGAAACTGAGAATAAAAATGTTTGTGACTTCAAAGAAGTTGGAAAGAAATGTTATTGTGTGAGGAGACAGCGTAGACAGTGTAAGCTATAGACTGCTGCATATCTTCTTTTTCATTCGCACAAGAAAAAGAGAAATATATTAACGTCGCTAGCAAAGAAAAGAGACAGAGTAAGAATATTTCTGTCCATTACTGCGTGTCGGCTAAGCTCATCAATGTGCACAACAAGTTTGACGTATATGAATGAAATAATAAAAACTACACCGCGATTAAACAGTGCAGTGTAATAAGCTGTAAAAATTATAGTATGATGAAGATTGCCGGAATTTTTTGTCACTTTCGGTGACACTGATACCATGAGTCTATAGAATACTCTGTCTACGGGAGACAGTGAAGCTGTATGAATGTATGTTGAAAATGTGACAGTGGTGTGGTTGGTTTTACGCGTACAGACGCCAGCACGTCAAGCTACCCGAAACTGTCAAACTTTCCCAATCAACTTTGAACCTAATACTTTAGCTATAAAGTTGAAATTCTATTAAAGAAATTTGACAGATTGTAGTAGCTTGATGTGCTGCCGTCTGTACATACACACATAATCAGCCTATAATGTTCCCACTGCTGGGACACAGGCCTCCTCTTTTAGAGGGGGAGTGGGGTGTAATCCACCACGCGGGCCCAGTGCGGGTTGGTAGATGTCACATGTCTGCATGTCAGGTTTGTGTTTTACGTGTGTGAAAGAATAAAAATGATGAGGTAACAGTTACAGCAAAGTACGAGGAAGATTTTTTATGATAAATCTATACATATTATGAATTAAAGTCGGTTTTGTGGTCGATGGGTGACCATATTTACGTACCAATGGATTTCACAATCATATAGAGTTTGCTTTTTATTTTTTATAAATTCTAACCACTTCTTCTTTCTTCTTACATTAATATTAACTTAGAACACAATCTAGACGTTTTGACATGTCGCCACTCGCCACATTATTAGATTGCACCCGTGCGAAGCAGTGTTTAGTAAGAAATGCGCGATTTTTTTCGGTATTTTTTGGGTTCCGCTGTACCTGTTTGTCAGTCTGTCAAGGTCCTTTTTCTCAGGAACGCGTGTAAGTATCAAGTTGAAATTTATATTAAATACGTCGGTCTCATAGTACCTTAGAGCTTTAAAAAAATCAAGCTTCTAAGTCAAACTTCAAACATGTTTTCCGACACCAGAACATGTTTTCCGCTTTCTAGAACACCAAAACGTAAATAAGGCAGTGACTGAGGTAAAAATAACGAATTACTTACCTATAGATTGTAGATTATATACATAATAGGTACAGTCAACAGCAAAAGTAGATGATCAAAACCAGACATTCAATACTAATGAACGGAGTTCGCGTCAGAACTGTGTGGCGTCGAAGTACTACCTACTACTTAGAATACTTACTATGTAGAATACTTTTGAATCACTTCGACGCCACACAGTTCTGACGCGAACTCCGTTCATTAGTATTGAATTTCTGACTTTGATCATCTACTTTTGCTGTTGACTGTACCTAAGCAAACAACAAACATCTTTCACTTAACCTGAAAGTGCACTTCGAAGATAAACCACGCTTTTACAATAATTGATTTTTCATCGCGATCCAACCTTGCTTGAACCGGGTAAGTTTAAGTCAACAAATCTTCTACTTACCCGGGCGCTTGCAGCGAACCCGGATAAATAGAGCGGTGTGTGCGCTAACTTATTTGTTACATCATTTTGCTATAAATTTTATATGTAGCGTTTTATTTAGCTTGCATTTAAATAATGTTTTATAGTTTATAGGGTAAAATTTTATTCAGAATATTAAGATAAACCAAATACATTTTACACCTAACCAAATATTTATAACAAATTTTAGCAGCACCCCGCGGTTTCACCCGCATAGGTTTCGATCCCGTGGGAAGATCAGGATAAAAGTATCCTATGTGTTAATCCTGGTTTTAAACCGTCTGTGTGCCTTTCATCCAAATCCGTGCAGTACTTAGTTTTTACGTGAAAGAGGAACATCCATCCATTCACAGAAACTTTCGCGTTTAGAATATTATTAGGATTTTAGACTCTCGCTCTACGAACGAAGTGATACTTCATAATTTCATTTTGTTACATTACCTGCCAACTGTGGATTTGCGTTTAAATCCAAATTGGTAAGTTTCAATAATCAAATCAATTACAAAAAAGTAATCAATTAAACTTGACCATTAGTTTAATTAGCTTGCGAAGCTCTATAGATGTTGTTTCGATATCTTAACATATTAAAACAAAAAACTAAAATGATTTGATGATTTATTTTGGGGCTTAACGACCGCTTGTAGTGTAACTGGAAATATGAGTTAAAAAAATCTGTTATTTTTGTTTTAACGTGAATCGTCAAAACGTCGATAGCCGAACTTCACTTCTGTGAAGTTTACAGAAAAACTGATTTTTAAAACTGATAAATTCAAGTACTTATGTACACTAACGAAGGTCATTGACCCCAAAAAAAATATCGTCAAATTAATATCGATACCTTAATTTAACCCTGTAATTTCCCCCTGGATGATATTTGCGACTCGACAGTCTTTTAAAACCATACTTGACTAAACATATCGAACAGTGCTGGCTCGGATGTCATTGCCTAAAACAATTACCAATATAGTTACCGTTATCCAAACGAAAATCTTCTAATTCAGTTAATTTTGATTAAATTCCTTATCACGATGACCACAGCACGCGCAAGGGGAAATTGAACAGAAATACGTAAAGCCCGATGCTAACTTTATGGCGGGTCGGAACATGGGGCGAGTCGCTGCGCAGTAACAAATTCACCTGTCAGCGGGCGTGAGGAGTGAGGTACTGCGCAGTGAGTACCTCACTTCAAAGCCACTATAAAGTTTGCCACGTAGGAACTAGTTTGCGAAATAGAATGGGTATCAAAACTGTAGACGTACTAATTTTACAGAATGTGGTCGTCATTTATAAGGGGACTACATGACCTAAAGTGCGGTCACTGTCGGACTGCCTAGAAAAGAGTAATTTGTTGCAAAATATGAAGCAATTAAAAAAAAACAACTATTAAAAAAAAATCTATTGTTTGGACTAAAAAATTAAAACAATAGTGCTTTAGTATGTTGCTTGTAGAATAATCTGACAAAAAATCTTAGTCAAATATATTAGTATGGTTTTTATTGTGAAAAGAAAGTTTTTAGAGGTGACCTCATATTTTTTTTCTATCGTATCAAATTAGTTGTATGTATTATGTTTTCAACACACTATCTAACTAGCATATCCTGAAGAAGATATAATGTATTTTTCTGATTTTGTTTACTGTAGTCTATCATAATAGGTACTTTTAGGCACTATAAAACTTGCATTTTTTGGTTTCCTAGTAGTCCGCTTGCGGTTTCCTTACGAAGTTTTTGGTTCTAGGACATGCCGGTTTCCTTACGATGTTTTTGGTTCTAGGACATGCCGGTTTCCTTACGATGTTTTTGGTTCTAGGACATGCCGGTTTCCTTACGATGTTTTTGGTTCTAGGACATGCCGTTTTCCTTACGATGTTTTCGGTCACCGTTTTGAGAGCAATGGTGACCCAGTGGTATAGGCCCCGACATAAGAGGTCGTAGGTTCGCTAGCAAGCGCTTTACTTTGTGCAAAAACAAAAGACGTCAGGAATATTTTCACTGCACCTACAATGAAAAAATATACGGTCGAATTGAGAAACCTCCTCTTTTTTTGAAGTCGGTTAAAAAGAGCTCATAAACAACACCATAATACATTTTTCCCGTCAAATTACCGCCGAGGTAACGAAGCATACGTTCCCCACATTAACATATTAACTACAGTTGAGTAAAAACCGTTACATCCCTGTTCGCGGCTAAACCAGCCACGATTAATATAATTAGTACAACATTATGCGGGCTTATTATCAAAATGGATGCTTAGATTCATATTGCACAAGTAAACCTCTTTGTTCAATGTTACATGTTACTTTGAAACAATGGGTACAAAGGATCGGTGCATTTTGACCCGTGTGTTGGGGCTGTGGTGTGTATAAAGGGAACTAATAAAGTGTTTGGTTAATTTGGGCTTTATTTAATTGTTAGAGGAAGGAACACGGGTGGGTTTTAGTCAGTAAGAGTCTGATACTCCCTTCCGCTCCACCCAGAGCGGGAGGGGTCATTTGATGATTTCCCATCCGCAAAAAGAAACAACAAAAAGTAAGGCCTTTTGTGTATACTTATACACAAAAGGCCTTACTTTTTTTTTGTCAAAGTTGAAACGTTGAAAATGAAACGTTGTGTTTGTTCTGTTCATTCATCGTCATCATCCACAGCCCGACTTCACTTAACCCACTGCTGGGCATAGGCCCTTCTTTTATTGTGCCATTCCCCACGCTCCTGTGCCAGCCTCATCCAGGTGTTGCCCGCGATGGCAACCATGTTGTCTACCCATCTCGCCGCTGGACGACCAACATCTCGTCTTCCAGTCCTTGGACGCTACTCTGTCACAGCCATTCATAAGTTCAATACTTATGATTTACTAGTAGTGCCCCGCGGTTTCACCCGCATAAGTGTCAATTCCGTGGGAATATCAGGATAAAAATTATCCTATGTCCTTCCCCGGGATGCAATCTATCTCTCTGCCAAATTTTATCGAAATCCGTTCAGTGGTTTAGGCGTGAAAAGGAAAGACAGACTGAGTTACTTTCGAATTTATAAAATTAGTATGGATTACGGACGGCAAAAATTATTTCGTGAAATTTCCGAACCCGTCGAGCATTCTTTTTTTTTTACAATTCAACCATCATTATGATGGTAGATATTTCATATTTCGTTCACCCTTTTATCGAAAAGAAAATTCAATAGCATGTATGCATTTCTCCCACATTTTTAAACAAAAATAAAAGCCGAAAGCAATCGTCATCGACCTGACTTTAATAAAAAAAAAGTAGAACAGAAAGGGAGAATAAATACGTATTTGCACCGAGTTCATTATACAGTAATCCGGGTAGAAATTAAGCCGGGAACAGGGAATGTAATCTAATTTGAGGAACGCTTCGACTGTACCTATACGTAGGTACAGAATTAGACCTGACGACGACGCCCGCGCCCGCATCTCGATACAGGCCACTTAGATTTAATTAATCGCAATTAATTTAGTTCTGTAATTGTATGGGAACGGTTTAATTACTTTTAATTTGAATTTTGTAGCTGTTAGAGCAAGGGTTTCATGTGTGTATGTACTCGCTAATGGCGCTTTTCACACGTCCCGGCAACCGGGTAGCCGGTGCCGGGTACCCGGCGGCGAAGTGTATAGCCATGTACGTTAGCTTTCACACGTACCGGCGTAGTTTGCCTGGCAATGTTACCGAATAGTCGGCACCGGCTACCCGGTGGCCGGTGGGCGTGTGAAAAGGCACCTAGGGGCTGCCTCCACGAGCGAGAGAATCGCGGCGATAGTCTCGCCGCGCCATCAAATTTCCGCGGCGATGAAATCGCCGTGTGGAGACACGTTCTAAGAGAGTGTATAGAAATACGTGGCACGACGATAATATCGCCGCGATTCTCTCGCTCGTGGAGGCAGCCCCTTAGGTTTTTAAACATAATTCTAATTTCAAAATTTTCGGCTTGCTTAGGACAGAATGAATTTTGAAAACGGAATGATGACGGAATGCATTGTTGTTCTAATTTTGAAATGACTGTTCACGCTTCACTCATTTGTTTTGCAAACATTTGTTGCGTGAGTTTTTGTTTTACGAATTTATTCTTGAAACCATCTTGAAAAAAGTTTTGAGGCCTACTAAGAATTTTTTGACCGAAAACAACAAATTAATACTTGTTTCTTTGTCCAGGCGGTCTTTCTTTGGAATGCGCTCCCTCTGAACATCAAGATGGCAACCAGTTGGTTATCTTTTAAAGTAAAGGCACGTGAACATATCCATCAGAAGTTGGCCGAAACATCCCAGCGCCATTGACATATTATTACTAGCGTAAGGACCGGGCTAACGGCGCGACTAAATGGCACCAACGCGCTGGCCCTAAAATGACGGTTTTAGGGCCAACGCGACTCAGTTGACAGTGGTGCGCGCGAACTTCGAACTTCGAATGAAGAACTTCTATGTAAAATGTTCAGACGGGCGCATCCTTACTTTTGAAATCATTGCCCAGCGCTGATTTGCTGGATTAGGTAATTATTTATTTATTTTATTTTATTTCTAAAACACTTAACCTAATTCACATTTAGTTTTAGTCACACAACGAAAACCTCTCAGGGTTTATCTGCATATTGGCGAGCCGTTCATATCAATCATTTTATAACAATGTTAATAATTTATAGGTACATTAATAAGTACATACATTAGGAGAAATTTTGTGTAAGGAAACGCTTTGATTTGTACTTATAACTTTTCGAAGTCAATTTGTATAACGTTTGCAAGTCTTCTGGAAGTATAAATTAAGATAAAAAGGTACTAAATATTCTTCAACCGTCATTCCGTACACATTATTGAATATTTTGTTTATATGTATGTTTCAATGTATTAGTATTTGTTCTTGTGTTTTATAGTAATTTTCAAGCTATCTATCCCGTATGTTGCACCTGCCATGTTTTGTCTCTGCATCAACCTAAGATAGACTGGTCGAAAATTCCTGAGGCATTAAGTCCGGCTTTGTACAGTATTTTTGTACAGTATTTTTGTTACTTGTGCATAAAGGTTTAATAAATAATTAAAACAAACTTTCCCTGGCCTACGAGTCGAATTTAGGTCACAGCACACATATCAACTCGGAAAGGGATCGGCCCCGTATCGCCTTTCGCCTCGGCGTCAAACAGGCGTCAACCTAACGTAAGCACGTAACCAAAGCACATCAGAAGCTCTGTTAAGGCTCCTTCAAACCTTTTAGCGGGCCTTTGTATAGCGCGCTATTATATCGCGTGTCGCGCCTGTTTGTAGGAGCCTTTACGTCGACTCGGCTGCGGCTAGGCGACGACGCCGCGATTACGTCTCGCCGACCGCTGTTTGATGGTGCAGGCAGGCCGCGGGAGAGCTGAGAGGGGCAAAGGTGGACGAAGAGACTGGTACGGAGAGACGTAAGCGCGGGGACGACGAGCCGTAACGCACCGCACCGCGGTTTGTGAGCTTGTCCCGAGGCGAGGCGATTACGTTACGATTCCGATTAGAGTGCGTTGCAGTAGGGAGTTTCATACAAAGAATACTAAACGGCTCGAGTTGATACGGTAACGATCCCTTTCCGATCCGATACGTGTGCTATGACCTATAAGGACCTAACCGTCAACTACCAATGGCTACACCTGAGACCAAAACATCAAAGAACCAGTTCGTCCCATTCTGTATTCAGAGGTCCCATTACCCGGAAATATAATCGCATGGAAAAAAACTAAAAAGGAGAATGGGAATAAAACACCGAATCGTGTAACATTAGTGCTCCCAGAGGTGAAATCGGAATTGGAATCAATTTTGCGTAGTCGAATGTTCGTCCGTGGGTAAATAACGAAGCTCCGGGAAAAGAGGCTTTTGTGCTATGACTTGACTTGTTCGACTTGGCTTGTGTGTTGACATTCGTAAAGGTTTATGTTAGTATTTTTTTTTGTTTAAAATTAGGGTTCTGTTTTTACCATTAGGGGGCTACGGAACCCTAAGAAGAAGATATACTGGCACCGGCGGCGGGGTAATTGCGTAACGCACTTAAAGTAACAATAGATGTCATTTTGACAGTTCAACAACATTCATTGCGATATTTACGTTGTTGAGCAGACAAATTTTTCGAACATATGAAGCAATTAGGATCCGGGATAAGAGTATGTTGGAGATTTTTTTTTTTAAACGTTGCCCCACGCTAGGAATTTCTTCTGTATTGTGGGTGCGTTTACAAACATTTAAACTCACATACACAAACATTTCGATTCGATTCCCGCACGGAACAAATATTTGTTCCGTGCGGGAATCGAACCCGCGACACGCAGCGCTGCAGTCAATCGCTCAACCACTGCGCCAACCGTGCCGTCAAATTAGATAGATTAGTCTTGATGGTAGAATAAAATTACAGTAATATGCCCTTCGGAATTCACTCCCGTGATAATAGGTCTGTAAATACAATCGCTCCATGTAAAATATTGATATTCTGCTGCATCCGGTTAGACTGGAAGCCGACCCCAACATACAAAGTCGGAAAAAGAAAACGCAGATGATGAATTGCAAGTCATTAAGTTTCCGATTCAGAAAGGTAAATAACAAAAGGAACGTAGGTAAAATTAGTGAAAACAAATCTCTTTGTTGTACCCTTTTAAAATGTCCTTGCACAGTTATTTTAAATCTCTATATCCTAATTGCGTAACACACTATCAATCTAAATCTGAATCATTTTGAAGGATAGTGCTAATCCATTGCTTCATAAGTTCGAAAAATGTGTCTGCTCAACAATGTAAACAGAGCAATGAATGTTGTTGAACTGTCAAAATGAAACCCATTGCTACTGATAGTGTGTTACGCAATTACCCCGCTGATTTCACTGTCCAAATCACCGTAATCTTTATTCTCATTCTAATAAGGTTGCTGCCACCGACAAATCTGTCAAAATCATTGTGATCTTTATTCTCTTTACAATAAGTTTGATTTTAGGTTGCTACTCTCAGAGTTAAAATAACTATGAACGGACTGTGCATAGATAGGTATTTGTTTGAAAAACTGACACTTTATGCATGAACGTTGACGAAATAAAAGGAGTTTTTAGGCATGGTAGCCCAGTGGTCACGGACACACTTTACTTTGTGTAAATTATTTCACAAAACATCGTGAGGAAACTGGCATGTCCTAGAACCAAAAATTCGAAGACATGCGACATTCACCAACCCGCACTGGGCCCGCGTGGTGGATTACGGAACACTCCCTCTCACAGAGAGGCCTGTGTCCCAGCAGTGGGAACATTATAGGCTGATAATGAAGCATGGTAGCGTTAACTGTCAAAATTATTTCAGATACACACTACACACGCTTAAAAAGAAGATTTTTCCGATAACTTTCAAGTCTTTCGAACTGGAAACGTTTACGAATTTTCCGAGCAACGTATATTTTATATAAAATGAAAAGTCACAGCATTACGCAAGTACTTGTAAAAATATAGTGTCGTAAATTGCGGAGGCTGCCGGGCGGCGCCGCGTGGCGAGACTAGTCACACGAGCCCGTGAATAGGACTCCGATACATTATAAGCCGAGATTTACTGGCAGTCATAAATAATCGCTCTTTCCCCACTATTTCGTACGAAATCCGTATAATTCATGGTAACAAAGACATCGAACGGCACCTCTTTTCTAACATTTGTTGTGCCGTAGAGACGTAGATAGAGTATTGTAGAGATTACTTGTCTTCGTATGCCTTATGCGATAGCGATAATCTTTGACACACAACTGTGGGGAAATTGCGAAACACACTAACCTAACAGTAGCAATGACTTTCATTTTGACAGTTCAACAACATTATGAGAGAGCAGGAGAATGCGATCTTGACACCTGTCAGTTTCATACAAACGATAACGTGTTTTGCGAATTTGATCTTTGTTAACTACTAGAATTGTCGCACTGACAGGTATCAGACGCATCCTCTCGATGACGGACGGACTGTAGTATAATGTAGTAGGGTAGTGATTACGAGCCTCTCTACCAGGGGTGGTCAACCGGTCGTTCGCGACTATTAGCTCAGTCGATCGTGGCAAGGCAAAAAATGTTTCCAACTACAAACCTGATTTTGCTAATCTAGCGAAAGATGCTCAAACGCAATGCTCACATTAATATCAATAAGTAGTTACTAAGAATAATTTTCAGTTTTATATTTTCCCTCTTATTAAAATACTACATAATTGTGTTCTGAACTATGCTGTTTCATTTAAGATTTCAAGAAGTATGTAATTGGTAAATCGCACAGGGTGTCTTCAGTGAATAATAGATCTTGGTTCTAACCAAGTTGGCCACCCCTGCTCTATACATATACGTGCCATTTTTTTCAAATAAATATTTAATGTGGCCATGACGTGCCAACAACACTTAGCGACTACTGGAAAATAACTAAATCGTTTCAGAATAATACTCTTTATTCGCAAACAGAGACCTTTAATATTCAGTACATTAATATTTACTGGTTTTCTTTACCTTTTTTTCTGTTCTTTTCTTCTTGCCTGTTAATATGTGTGTACATGATTGGTTAAATATATAAACAAATTAGTGTGACTGTTACAAACCAGATGCCAATTATGTATCATGTTCACATTTTCCCTTGTTTCATTGATTTACACATGCGCAACGATATCCGAAATCAAAGCGGTTATTGTAGCCTGGGCCAGGCGCACTCGGATTTCTATATTTGTTACTGTGAGTTAGGTACCAAAAGTAAATTCTTCAATTGATGCCGTGCCCAAATTGTTTTGCCCCGTACCACCGGTGGCACGCGTGCCATTGGTTCGCCATCCCTGAAGTAGGGTAAAACCTGTCTAAAGAAATCGTACCATGACAGCCGTTTTGTTGGGACTTTTTTTTTTGCGGACGGGAAATCATCAAATGACCCCTCCCGCTTTGGGTGGAGCGGAAGGGAGTGTCAGACTCTTACTGACTAAAACCCACCCGTGTTCCTTCTTTAGCCCTTTATGTTCCAGGCCAGCGGTAACCCTTTCGGACAATCCAGCTGACCCGGCACGCGTGCCATTGGTTCGTCATCCCTGAAGTAGGGTAAAACTGTCTAAAGAAATCGTACCATGACAGCCGTTTTGTTTGGCCTCAGTTGTTGGTCAAAAACTGGGGTCAGACAAAAAGCTTACATACGCGAAGATAGAGAGATAAAAGACATATATTTCTGTCTTCTTTCCTCTTACTACTGGATCTAATAAGTGTGTCCTTGTCTTATCATAATTATATGGTGACCCGTCTATTGGAACAGTCTGTCTACGTGTTGTTCTTGTGCCTACTCGCAGCCTCGTAATACAATATTCATTGCGTCGTATCCGACAGTACTGTTTCTTTATTGTTATTGCTTGACAGCCGATAAATTTATTGTTTCAATATTCCCTTTGCCGATAGATACCTAACGTTTTTTAAGGCTACACGCTGTTATTGTTCGTGTATTGAGAGAGAACAAGGAGGACATTGTTTTGTGTTTGTCTCACTTATTATTCATTGTCATAAAACATACATTATCTGGTTTATTAATCTTGTCACTGTTGGGCCTGATTTTTCAATAGTCAGATAACTTTTATATCTTTTTATCGTAATAACCAGTAACTGGGTTGTGGAGGTCAGATGGGCAGTCGCTCCATGTAAAATACTGGTATTCAGCTGCATCCGGTTAGACTGGAAGCCAACAACATCATCTTTGTTGACATGACTCTGTTCTGAAATCCAAGTCAGGTTTGTGGTCGAGGCCGTCCTGATTAGACAACATTCCCTCAAGACTACTGGACTGCTGGCCTACGTATCCATGTTTAGTGCAGAGCATTCACTAAGCATACTAAAAACCTGAAACTACAACCAGATCCGTGTTATAGAGTCAGATGACAGATCGGTGGAAAAGGACCACTCTTTGTTGTGGTCGAAAGTTACAAAAAATTATGCAAGAACTATTTCAAGATTACTTACCAAGTTGTAGGTCGTGTGTGTATTGTTCGTCGAATCGTTGAGCTCCTCAAGTTCTGAGTTGAGCTGCACGATTTTTGACAAATGCGTGCACTGATTGGACAGGTCCGCTCAATCTGTGTGGTTCTTTCCTCAAAAGACCATTTCAGACACCAATCTACATGGTCTTCACACGATCTGACCAAGATTTTGTCTGGACTTTAAAAGAGACTGTGACTTCTGAGTTTGTTTCGGCCTTTCTTCTCAGAATAGTCAGTTAGGAAACGCCGACCTCATCTAGTTTAAAAAAAAAATATGATTGACGTGTAAAAGTGTTTGTACAAACCTACTTACAGAAATAAAAATCATTTACCTATCATTTATCATCATCATAATCATCATAAAAATCATTTATCATTTATCATCATCATGACTTCAGTGCGACAAAGAGATGGTGCTTTCGGTCATGTATAGCTCCGTCACTCTCTTACACTGGAATCATGATGGCAGTAAACCGTCATAATACGGCACCAGCCGGTCGATTCTGTAAAAATCTCACCGTGAAATTTAGGTGAAGTGAGTTTGTTTTTGCTCGGAATTGACACTATTGACAGCTCACTCCACGCTCACTTCACCTAAGTTTTCACGGTGAGATTTTTACAGAATAGCACCGCAGTACACAACACTTCTGAGCCTTCGGAACAGTTTCGCGATTGTGTCACGATCCGGGACGATCCTATTAGGCAGCCAGTGACAAATTTTGACGTGTTTGCCAACTGTAAGCGAGCCAGGGGAAATGACGCCGCCGCTCAGTCATCATCGTTCGACGACTAAAACTGAATTAATGACATTCCCGATACGTCCAAACAACGTGTGGGGGGTGTGGTTGATGTCTTTGTACGGTTTTTGTTAATGGTTATGTTTATTGTTGATCATTGAATTGGTTGTTGAAATCTTTGTCGATTTTATCTAGCATTTTAGGACTCTTAGTTCCATCGGAAAAATAAATAATAATTAATTACTACAAGGTTGATTCCCTTAATCAAAAACGTAGTCGCATTTGTTTGGATTATGTTATATGAAAGCCTCATTAAGATCAAAATGATGATAATAATTATTATGATGATAAAATTAATTATCATGTGATTATTTGGTAATACCTCTATCTTTTTATACGTTCCTTAAAAATAATGATAAGCAACTATTTAACCATAAATTTTTGACGTCTCTTAACTTTAATCAACATTTATAAATAGGGGTTTTTTATTACGAGGTTCCTAATAGGCCAAACCCAAGCCACAAAAAGACAAAACCAAAAAAAGGCAAAGACTACCAAAAAAGCTAAGGTTAGCGGGATTCTCCGAAAGGGTTACCGCTATGAACATAAAGGGCTAAGGAAGGAACACGGGTAGGTTTTATTCAGTAAAAATCTGACACTCCCTTCCGCTCCACCCAGAGTGGGAGGGGGTCATTTGATGATTACCCACCCTCAAAAAAAAAGCCCTGCCAATGCCTTCTTTAAATTGGTAATGTTATAAACGGTTCCATCAATCAGAAACAAATGCAGGCCAAGGGCAGCTACTAAGAATTTCCTAATTTAAAATAAACAGTTTTTCCCGATGTGGGGCTCGAATGCAAGGCCACTACGTTGTCTGAACAAATTCGCGAATAATAACCAATTCAGAAATGAAGGATATTCTCTTTCGTTTGTGGTAGCGATAGTCCCCAAGCGATAAACCACTGGGAATGTTAACATGCGCATTGGGGTATGCGCGAATACATCGCGATACAACCGTTACAAGTAATGATATCGTGTACATACACGCAGTGACAAGGGATTGTATGTTAGTGACACGTGTGGAAACATTTCTATATACTTGCTTCAATATTTTGAAATAATTAAGGACAAAAACTTTTTACAAAAAAAAACCTTAAAAATAAATAACAGAGTTCTGACGTAAAGAACATAAAAAAATCAATCGTATTGAGAACCTCCTTCTGTTTTTGAAGTCAGTTGAAAAGAAGAACACAAAAATGTCCTAAAACAAAAAAAATCGTAGGCATGTGACATCCACCAACCCGCACTGGGCCCACGTGGTGGATTATGGCCCGCACACTTTCGCAGAGAGGAGGCCTGTGTCCCAGCAGTGGAAACTTTCATTGAATATCATTTAGGCCGTTACTTGATCGGCCGCCGTTTAGTTAAAAGGCTAGGCGGTTAACTAAACGGCTTATTAAACCAGTTGGCTGCGACATATACATCAGCAGTAATACCTCTCTAAATAAATAAATCTGTGGGTTAGACAATAACGATTATAGAAAACAACCCCCAGTTTTACGATACGTCATCGTTCGCGTAAAGCAATGACAAACACCACTTCCTCGATCTCAATAGGCCTAAAAAGTGTGTCATTTTAATTTGCAAGTTAAAGCGTTGGCACCGACCGCTCCAATCGGGCTGCCATGTCCCAGGGGATAGCTCATCCATCTCGGCTCCCATTAGGCTGCGACTGAGGGTTGAGCTGAGCAGATACGGTGTCATTTGTAAAAGGTGATCGACGGAGCTGCGTTTGAAGTTGTTTGAACGACGATTTTAGGGGAAAGAGAAGGCAATTTTTGTCTAAAGATACTAAAGTGATTGGTTTATCTGATAGCTTAAAGATGAGCTGGTAATTTATACATGAAGATAGGACAGGTAGTTTTTATAAAAATAATTTGTTTAGAAGTACCAGTTTATTTATCCATTTACTTACATAATTTTTACAATATTTGAATTTAGCCCTAAATTAAGTTACTAACTAACTAACTAAGTATACAAATAAATACAGAAACAAAAGCACATTTAGGCGTCGAAGTACTCGTCCGCATCGCTATCATCAGGAAACGTGCCCAGAAAGAAGACTAGTAGCATTGCCACGTTGAATGGCAATGCTAATTCTTTGGCCAAAGAACGACCCAGCCCTCTGGTCACGTGAAGACTTAAGCCGCAATTATATTTAGCCCGCGCCGCGTGTCGCCATGCGTGGGTAAGCTATCGGTTTCATACATTTAGTATACGATTGATTACATTAGTCCCGCCCCGCGTGTCGCCACGCCACGCACAAAATGTATGTAACCGATAGCTTACCCACGCGTGGCGACACGCGGCGCGGGCTAAATATAATTGCGGCTTTACAATTGGCGAGAAATTTCCTTAAAAACGAGATGTGCACTCGGGCTTTATGACCCGAGCGTTTCGACCCCAAACGGCTCAAAGCTGAAGTTACCCAAAAGGATACAGTATTTGCGCCGCTTGACGGTCTCAGCAGCCGCAGCAGCAGCGCCAGCATTGTTTAAAATAAATGTTAATATCGCTTCTTAGTATTTTCAGTATTCCATGCTTCAGCGTATCCGGCGACAGCAACCCAGACTAATTGTCTTTCCTTTCGTGAGTTTTCTGATGACTTTTAAAAAGTGATCGACAGAGCTGCGCATAGAGTTGCTTGAACGGAGATTTTTAGAGGGAAGTAAAGTTTTTTGGTTGTTTGAAGATATTAAAAGATACAAGAGGAGGTGGTAAGTATTACATGAAGGCAGAACTGCCGGTCTATTCTGTCAAATCTCTCAAGTGAGCTGTCATTCCACATGACGCTAGGGATTGACACTATTGACAACTCAAGTCACCTAAGTTCTCACGGTGTCATTTTTACAGAATACACCGTGAAAACTTAGGTGAAGTGAGCGTGGAGTGAGCTGTCAATAGTGTCAATTCCTAGCAAAAACAAACTCACTTAACCTAAGTTTTCACGGTGAGATTTTTACAGAATCGACCTTCAGGTAGTTATTATACAAAGAATTAGTTTAGAATAAATAAAAAAATACCTTAGTTTAAAGCTTGTTAGTAAGTAGGTCACAGCTCGCACTTTTCTACTTTTTACATCCAGTCTAGTCTTCAGCCAGAAAAGTAAAACACTACAACACTAATTAAACTGTACTAGAAACGTATTCACCCCTCCAATAGCAACAACCGCATCGATAACAAACGCAACGTTTACAAGCAAGTCGTCAATTAATCATAGCGGTACCGCGACCACAGTAATACAATAAAACTGTACATTTCACGTTTTGTTTACAGCGTGCGGCCCCAGGCCGCTGCCACATGCGGCCCGCGGCCCGAACGCGGCCCTCATTACGTCGATACCGTCAGTCGACATGCGGTACGCTAATGTGGTATACCTTTAATGTTTTTATCATACCTGTATGTATGCAGCTGACGGTTAAAAATGTTATAGTTGCGGTCTCGGAAATGGAAATCATATAATTTTATGCAACCGACCGTTTTATATGGCCGACACAATTTATTATTAACGTGTTGGTATTTCAGCTGCTTTCCTTCGCATTTTCAGGTCACTGACGAATTGTTTATAGGTAGACTTAAATTATAATGGCCGTGTTTATAGTGTACGCTATTAGTGGGGTTTGTTTGCAGATTGTGTTAACGTAACGGTTTTTAACAATTAAAAGAACATAAGTTCCTAAATTAATTAACTGTGTCAAACAATAAGTTGATTCAGTGAATTGATGTAAGAATCAGGGGGCCTAAAAAGGCCACTTTGGCAGAATCATAAAAGGATAATATTACAGAAGAGGAAGGAGGAACATAGCCCTGTTATACAATACCACGATTTCCGTGGTTGCTAACATAACAACTGTCACCAACAAAAAAATATGCGCCTAATATGTCAACAGACACATTATAAACATTATACATCCTTATAAATAAGGAAGCAATTAAGAATTATTCGCATACTTACTTGTGTAAACACAAGTAATATGCGAATAATTCATAGGGTTGTCCGGTCGACATTTAGTTACAAATGTCGATCGTTACAGCCATGGGATGCTATTTTTCAGGGGTGGCACGCAATCGGGCTACTTTATCACGGCCGGGTAGCGTTTTCAACGTACGCTATGGCTGTTCAAGGGATGACAGGTGAAATTACGAATACTGCAACAAATAGGCGGAGAGATAAGCTCCTGTGATTAAATGTTTCGAATAAATCAGGGTTGCCATATCTCTTGGAATTTCCTTATTCCCTTTGTGTGTATGGTTGATAGTTTTGGTGATTTTGTATTCAGGGTTGGTACGTGGTAAGTGTACGCGGTTCGTCGAGTTCCTTTAGGCATTCTAATTAGACTTTATAAAGCCAAGAACGTGAGTGTTTCTTAGAGAAAACAATTAGGCAGAATTAGTTATTATTATACGCCTACAAGGACTACGTTCTGAGAACGAGACCAAGTAATTGGAAATTAAACTCGTGTGGTGACGCACTTAATAAGTTAATATTGTATACTTGGAAGCATAAGTTAGCTGGGGGCCTAAAAAGGCTACTTTGGAGAATCGTAAAAGGATAACATTATGAATTATAAAATGGCGAAGACAGTCCGTGTTTTTCTTTTTTCGCTGCACTACGTAGGTAGAATCAAAGAGATTAGGATTGGATTTGGATTGGATTGATTGGTATTTTAACACAGACAAAAAAAAATAACTGAAAATGCTTCATCAATGGGATTTGATACGATTTATCGGTTAACTGTCCATTATGCTATCCTTTTATGATTCTGCCAAAGTGGCCTTTTTAGGCCCCCTGGTCTATTGTGAAACTCATAAACATTTTTCTATTAATGTTGGCTTCAAGTGAACATGTAGGCCCTACCTACATGTACAGACGCCAGCACATCAAGCTACTCGAAACTGTCAATTTTTTCCAATCAACTTTGAACCTTATTCTTTAGCGATAAAGTTGAAACTCTATTAAATCAATTTGACAGGTTGTAGTAGCTTGATGTGATGGCGTCTGTACAATTCAAACGTGCGCGTCACTCGCGTCAGATTTTCGCTCGCAAGTGCAGAGTAAACAGAAAAAATACAATTCTATTAAATGCAGAATTTTCCATGTGACTATCTGACATAGTGACTTCAATATGTAAATTGATGTGAGTATATCAGTTTGTGTGTCCCGTCAATCAGATGGTTCGACGCCATGACAGTACAGACGCTCGGGAAATATGCTGAGTGCTTCGTACGTACGAGTGGTACGTCACTTGATGCTCCGTTTAAGTTGGGCTAGCGGAGTGAGACGTTTAGTAAGCTGGTCAGTAAAGGTCTGTATTGAATATTTGTTCTTATGTTGAAAATATTTTAGATCTGTTCTCATATTGGATATCGTCGTCAATGTTCAGGGATCAGACTTACAACGACTACCTGCTAAACTTGACTTTTTCATATACCTACTACCTACTGCAATTTTCGTTCGCTACAGTTTTGAAAAGTAATAACCAAAATCTCTGTATTTCTCTTATGATAATCGATTATCAATATGCTCACGAACAAAATTGTCTCTTTCTTTGCTGAGAAATGTATCTTTCATTGCCCATGAATCTTACAACTTCTCAATACACGAAGGCAGGCCAAAACAAAAAAGGATACCCGCAAAAAAAATCAATCTACTGGCGCCCAAAAGGAATGTAAACGCAGCACAGTATAATATGCAGAAATCATTGCGACTACGTCACAAGAGAGACAGGCTAGCTGCGACCTACTAATGGCCGCGTAACAGATACCTGTCAAATATCACAGGTACGTCTCCGCCAATTATATACCGATGCCAGCTAATGGGGCCGCAATATTGATGAAGTATATATGTCGCTAATGTATTAGACAGTCAACTGTTATATGAAGACGAATTGGTTGGGAACTTTGGTGATATACAATTATACATACATAATTACAAACACGTGACAACTTACTCGATGATCAAGGTTATTTATTTAGTTATTTAGGTACTATAGGTACTATGGCACAAAAGTACTTCGAAAAGTTGGTCCGAGCAGTTTTGGTTTAATTAACCATTAATCTTAGTTATTTAAAGGTAAGACGATGTGAAAAGGTGACCCAACTTAAATGGGACTGGGTAGGACATGTTTGCCGCATGACAAACTGTGGGCCCAAATAGAACAGAATTGGTGCCCTGAGACAGTGGGTCGCGGCAGACCACGTAGAGCTGGAAAGGTTCCGTCGGAATCGGAACTGGAAGGAGAACGCGCGGGGTCGCGAAAGATGGAAGAAGTGGAGGGAGGCTTTTGCCCAAGAGGGGGACATCGTAGGCTAATAAAAAAAACAGTGTGAAGGTTATGAATTAGATAGTTTGTTGCAATTCTTTAGACGTTCCATCCCACCAATTACGTTTAATTGTTTATCCATAAAAACAACAGTTTACATTATAAGGTACATTTTTGGTCCTTCGAGCCGAATCATTTACGTTGCGGTCAACGCCAACGTCACCCAGTGAAATCATCAGAGTATACGTATTTTCTTTTCGTGAAATTCTCATCATTCATCATGACGTCATTCTGCAGAGTTAACCACGAAGGTGTCGAATCAACAATGTATTGAACTTTCAACTTGAATCCTTCAGTCGTCGCTGAAGTGTCGGAGTTAGTAAAACTTTACAAAAAGCTGCGGAGGAACCCTTTTAATATTCACAACGGTTGTAATGACTTGGTTTGTAAAAATCTTGTAGCGAATACAAGCAGAAAATGTGAAACTTGAAGTGCTTTCTTTACTGTGATTTATAATTTTTTACTTTTTATATATTATTTTATATACAAAATGGTGGACATTACTGGTGGTCAAAATAATTAATTAAGAAATGAATATTTATCTACTACACGTGACCATACATTAAAAATCTCCTTTGCTTTCTTTGCGTTTTCACAATTTTCTTTTATGTTCTTCCTAATCTTCATTGGGTATCATGCAGCATCACAGTAGATCAGTATGTATGTGGCAGATAACATTTGGGTCAATATCAACAAAGTGATTTTTTTTTCAATTTTGGTGGCGAATTTTTTTCTTCAGTTTTCGTGAAAAATAATGACGTGGTATAAGAATAGAAAGTCCAAGCTGGAAGGATCTTCAAGAGGTCTGAGAATATCTCAATAACTTTTTGAGATATTTTAGTTCAAAGTCTAATGTGGCCACCAAAATTGAAAATCGCCCACCAAAATCGAAAGTGCCCACCAAAATTGAAAATCAGTGGCACCAAAATTGGATTAGAAGGTGAATCTGAAACAATGTGTAAGGTGAATATCTCGGGAAATATTATTTCAGCCTGTTCGGGATTGCTCTTTATTCTTGCTTTTCTTCTTGACCCCTGTAACACAGGTTTTGCCTAGCACGGGGGTCATTGGTCATTTATTTTGGACCAGGATATTCGCATGCTTAAATTGTCACTCTGTATTTGTGTACTTACCTTTTTATGTCAAATAAAATGTATTATTTCCTTTATTCATTCACATAATCTTATTTTATTGTATTTTTAAATATTTCTTAAATATAAAATAAGTATAAAAAACATTTTAAAATATAAAAAAATTGCGATCCGCCGGTGTCGGGAGCAGGGTCCAAGCTACCGGTGGTTAGGGCTCTAGAGACAGGAACCTCCTCACAATGCGAGCCGTATCGAGGAGTACTGCCTTCTGAATCAGGCCCTTGACCCAACCGCCTAACGAGAGCCTCGATAGATGTTAATCGAGGCTTTCGGCCATCAGTCCATTGGCCGATACGACAATCGGCACAATGATAGCCGAGCTCACATTCCACATGTCAACAACCTCGTGTGCTAAGTCGAGATATTTAATTTGCTTCTCTTTCTCAGCTTTCACGAGGTTCCCGTCACGTGGAATGGTAACATCGACAATCATTGTGCGGCGCGCTAATCGGTCTATCACTACTATATCAGGTTTATTGGCAACAATAGTCCTGTCAGTAATGATAGACCGATCCCAGTACATTTTCAAGAACTGGGTCGGGCACATACTTGTAGTACGGTATCTCAGAATCCACAAGTTTATATTTCAAAGCAAGTTGCTGGTGAATAATCCTAGCTACTTGGTTATGTCTGTGCAAGTACTCGCCGTTAGCCAGACGAGAACAACCAGATATAATATGTTTGATAGACTCACCCGGACAATGGCATGCCCGACACACGTCAACCGTCCCGTCCTTCATAATTTGTCTCCGGTAGTTATTCGTTAAGACAACTTCGTCCATAATTGCACAGACAAAACCTTCAGTTTCCCCGAAAAGGTCACAAAAAACGTAGCCAGGATACGGACGCTAAGAAGTCTACACCGGGCTCATGAAGAGCCCGATAGAAGCGCCCGTGAAGCTCCTTGCTTTGCCATACCTTCTTGCGGTCATCAGTAGAAAGTACTACAGGTTTGCGCCAGTTCTCTTTAGCCATGGAGAGCGGGGTGAGCCCCTTGTCCACTGCGACCACATCACGGTGCATACCCACTTCGGCTTTTAAAAAATATTCCCTGAGACTGCACACCTCGCGGTTGTGGAGGGTTTTCGCATTTAAAAAGCCTCGACCCCCACACTTCCGCGGGATATACAGTCTCATCACCGATGATCGTGGGTGATGCATCCGGTTTGCGGTCAGTGTGTACGGACTCTTCTATCCAGGGCGTCGAGTTCGGTCTGAGTCCATTTGAGTATGCCGAAAGAGTACATCAAAACCGGCATGACCCAACCATTGAAGGCACGCACCTTGTTTCCGCCCCAAAGAAGCGCTCCTTCAACGATTGCTTCATGTCAGCATCGTTGATGCCTAACGCTTCCGACATACCCATATAGCTTTCGGATGAGGAGAGGGATCTGAGGCTTATGGAATCGGAGAGTTGAATTCCCTCGGATTCCATAATCTCCCCTCGCTTTACATGCATGACTGCATTATTATTATTGTCTCCTTTATTTCATTAAATAACACATATAAATTATATTTTTAAATATTAGAATATAAAAAATATAAAAACATTTAAAAATATAAAAAATAGTAGCCCACCGGTATCGGGAACAGGGTCCAAGCTACCGGCGGTCAGGGCTCCAGAGAGAGGAACCTCCTAACAATGCGGGCCGTGTCCAGAAGTACCGCTTTCTGAATCAAGCCCTTGATCCAGCTGCCCAACGAGAGCCTCCTTAGGTGTTGGTCGAGGCTCTTGGCTATTAAACCATTGGCTGTCACGACTATCGGCACAATGTTTGCTGAGTCCACATCCCACATGTCGACAACCTCGCGAGCCAAGTCAAGATACTTGATCTGTTTATCTTTCTCGGCTTTCACGAGGTTCTCATCATGCGGGACGGTTATGTCAACAATCATTGCGCGCCGCTCTGATCGATCCACCACCACTATATCAGGCTTATTGGCAACAATAGTCCTGTCAGTGATGATGGATCGATCCCAATATAATGTGATATTACCATTTTCGAGAACTGGGTCGGGCACATACCTTTAGTACGGCACCTCCGATTCCACAAGGCTGTATTTCAGAGCAAGTTGCTGATGGATTATCCTGGCTACAAGGTTGTGTCTATGCAAGTACTCTCCGTTAGCTAGACGAGAACACCCGGAGATAATATGCCTGATTGATTCTCCCGGCCGGTGGCATGCCCGACAGATGTCAACCGTGCCGTCTTTCACAATAAATCTCCGGTAATTGTTCGTCATCATAACTTCGTCCATAATTGCACAGACAAAACCTTCGGTTTCTCCAAAGAGATCACCGAAACGCAGCCAGGCTACGGACGCTAGTAGATCTACATCGGGTCCATGTAGGGCCCGGAAAAAGCGTCCGTGAAGCTCCTTACTCTGCCATACCTCCATGCGATCATTGGTGTCAAGCACTACTGGCTTGCGCCAGTTCTCTTTAGCTAAGGAGAGCGGGGTGAGGCCCTTGTCCACGGCGACTACATCTCGATGCATCCCCACGTCGGTTTCTAGGAAATATTCCCTGAGACTGCATATCTCGCGATTGTGGAGGGTCTTAGCGTTTAAAAACCCTCGACCTCCACACTTTCGCGGGATATACAGCCTCATTACCGATGACCGTGGGTGATGCATTCGATTTGCAGTCAGCAGCGTACGGACCCTCCTATCCAGGGCGTCGAGTTCGGTCTGAGTCCATTTGAGTATGCCGAAAGAGTACATCAAAACCGGCATGACCCAACCGTTGAAGGCGCGCACCTTGTTTCCGCCTGATAGAAGACTATTAAGTACTTTTTTCAAGCGACCAAAGAAGCGCTCCTTCAACGATTGCTTCATGTCAGTAACATTGATCCCTAACGCTTCCGACATACCCAAATACTTATAGGTTTCGGATGCGGAGAGGGCTCTAAGGTTTGTGGAATCCGAGAGTTGGGTTCCCACGGATTCCACAATCTCCCCTCGCTTTACATGCATGACCGCACATTTGTCCACACCAAATTCCATCCTGATGGCGTTACTGAAAGTTTCAGTAATTTTCAGTAGCTCCATCAGTTGCAAATTGTTAGGAGCAAAGAGTTTTAGGTCATCCATGTAAAGGAGGTGAGATATAACCTGACTACCTCTCCTCAACCGATAGCCTAGACCAGAATCCTCCAGCAGTGTGCTTAGAGGATTCAAGGCTAAACAGAACCAAAGCGGACTCAAACTGTCGCCCTGGAATATGCCTCGCTCGATCCTTATCGGCTCACTATTCCTCTGGATATTTCGACATCCTGGATAGCGAAGGACCGTCCTCCATTGCCCCATACACGACATCAGGAAGGTTCGCAGAGTTGTATCTACTTTATACAACTCCAGCACCCTCATGAGCCATGTATGTGGCACCGAGTCATAGGCCTTCTTGTAATCTATCCAACATGTCGACAGATCCTTTCGGGAACGACGAACCTGTTGGCTAATGGCGATATCAATGAGGAGCAGCTCCTTAGTACCCCGGGACCCGTTCTTACATCCATTTTGAGAGACAGACATGATGGAGTTGGTGTCTATATGTTTGTTAATTTTAGTTCTCAAAATGGATGTAAGAACTTTATAGACCGTCGGTAAACAAGTGATCGGTCTATAATTTTTGGGATCCGCGGTACTACCTGATTTATGGAGCAGGTGGGTTATTCCTGTCGTTAGGAACTGGGGTAGCGACCCTGACTCTAAGGCTGACTGGAACTGGGATGCCAAGCAGGCGTGCGACCCTTGGAACCATTTTATCCAAAAGTTGTGCAGCCCGTCCGGCCCTGGAGATTTCCAGTTAGGCAACGGTCGGACTGCACGAGCAACATCTTGGGGGCTGATGGTAAGTACCCCCATTTCTGGTATTAGATCGCATTTCTGGTATTATTGTTATTATTTATTATTATTCTTCTTTCTGCCATTCTCTTTTTAAGCAGCCTCTCTTCGGTGGTCTGTTTTGGCATTCTAAAAAGCAACAAAATAAAAATATAATGATAAGAAACTTGGTCATTAGTAGGTCAAACTCAAACTCAAAGCATTTATTTCAATTAAACCATTAACAGGCACTTTTAAATTGTCAAGGAGTCGGTCAGTCCGAAAATATGAAGCTATTTCTAAAAATATGAAGCTAGGTCCTTATAATAATAGACCACTTAGGTACTGCCAAGTAGGTACATAATATTTATTTGTTTGCTAATCCAACTGACTTGCAACTAAAAAACTGGCTTTATAGGTACAAACAATACTTACAGTATATACTTAAAACTTGGTGGTTCGTTTTCAATTTTGGTGGCGTGAAAACGCCACCAAAACCACCAAAATTGAGCCACCAACATTGAAACCAGATATAAAAAAATCTTTAAAAATAGGGGTTTTAAGTTACAATTTATTTATTATCACTGATTTATGAGTAACCCAAATCACTACCTATAATGTGTACCTTACTATTAAAACACTTTAAAATTAACAACAAATCGATCCACCAAATGAACAATTCTTGTCCCCCGTGCCACCCAAGATGATACTTACGTTTTTGGCGGAAAATCAGAGCACTAATCACACACCTGTTACGCGCAAGTGCCGGCTAATGACTGAGAGATGTGAAATAATAAAACGCGATTGATCGCACACGTACGAAACTTCATTTTATAGTATGTTGAATATGTGCCACCAAAATTTTGATTTTTGCTTGGACAAACTTTGATCGAGTATCCTGTGCATTTAAATTAGATTTTCTAATATAGTTAATTGTTTTTAGATAATGTGTCATAAGCATATACTAACGAATTTGTTTATTTTTTATTGTATAGCCAATTGTTACTTTGGTGAATGCAATTATATAAAAAAATGGAGCTGGGACAAGCCACCTAACTTTAATTACAAGGCGATTTTTTTTTCCTGATTATTTAAATACACACTTATAAAAAAAAATGTGGCCCTAATTGAACCAAGTTACGTAGTTCACTATAAAAAAAAATAAGAAACATCCTATCATTTAACACCTCGATTCTCAACGTGGACACGTAAAATTTGCTGTGGGGATATTCACCCATTTAGATCTTTAACGCAAGTTTTTAACTTAACATGCAACAATGAAAATGATTTTTAAAAAGAAAAAAGGACCAAAAAGTATTCCGTCACAAAGATTGTACGTACAGAGGCCAGCACATCAAGCTACTACAATCTGTCAAATTTATTTAATAGATTTTCAACTTCATCGCTAAAGTATAAGGTTCAAAGTTGATTGGGAAAATTTGACAGTTTTGGGTAGCTTGACGTGCTGGCGTCTGTACGTCAGGCCGAGGCCAATAGTTAATTTTTCAGCGTCACTTACCTCAGCTTTGCAAGTTTAGGCAAAGATAAATTGAGACAGAATCACCACTCTAACTTGACCTGCGATGCCTCTTAAGTTCCATAAAACACAAGTCAAAAGTTAACAGTAAGGGAGTTCTAAGTTAAATAGATACTTGAGCAAAAAACGCTGATTTAGCGATATTAACAATTTTACCATTCAAGCGCCGAGTTTTGATTATATTGCTTTTTTATGGAGTTTCTGCCTATTTTTATCTGAGCTCAGTTATTTATGGTCCTTGTGTTATATTTGGGATGTCATGCTCCTTTTATTTTTGCTCAATACTTTTAAGTATTTCTTAATAAAACAAAAATGTAATGGGGTTAACAAAAATAAAATGTTACAAAAATTCGTCTCAGGCTCGATCTGTAAACCTGCTTAAAGTGTTTTTCGTTAAGATTGAATTTCTAAGAGAACAGCTATAACTCACAGTTTTTTCTTCGATTGAGTCGGTAGTAAAAATAACTGTCATTTTTTGTTTTTTTTTTTACTTATAAAATTGTTTATCAGGATTTTCTTAAAAAGTCCATTTATTTGTGAAAAGATGTCCCTAACCTACAACTTCTATTCAAAAGTCAAGGCGACAAGATAACGATTACTATTCTATATCCCTTTAAGTTCCTGCTAAGGTTACAGGTATGAAAAGGTTCACAAAATGTTACCTTACGTTAAAGGTTCTTATATTACATACGAGCGGTACGGTCCCTAGTTTTGATGGCATTACGTAATTAAGTAACACCAATTAAATGGCCCACATCAAATAGCTACTTAGGACCAAATAACAGTACATGCTATGAATATTTAAATCTGTAAGTGCTGCCCCCAAAGTGCTGGTTTGATAACGTTACTATATAGGTAGTAAGTATGAGTTTAGTTTACCAAAAAATTCGAAGACATGTGACATCTACCAACCCGCACTGGGCCCGCGTGGTGGTACGGCCCATTCCCTCTCACAGAGAGGAGGCCTGTGTCCCAGCAGTGGGAACATTATAGGCTGATTATGGATAGATGGATGAGTTTAGTAAACACACGTAAACCCTTTTTAACCCCACAGTTGGGACTGGGACTGCAGACAGACGTTGCAAATGATTTGATGATGTGTGATTTGAAGGTGATGAATCAGAGGATTTCAGGCTTTTAAATCGTGCACTTCCACTAGTTCAAAGCATGCGTCTTATGGTTTTCACAATTATTATTATATATTCAATAGCTACATTATAATAAGCAATGATATAGATAATTATTAAAATTGTTGTGTTCCATGGTAAAAATTACATGCTAGGGTAAACTTGGGTATTTAAGTGATACCTACATCTAATTCCGTGACAACATGTTTCAATTTTAATACTAAATTATTAAGTGTTTTCAATTATTAATAGCAGAAGAACCAAAATTAATGTTTTCTAAACCAAATGAGGGGTTTGAGATCAGTTGCAGACCACTTTTCAATTATTCTATCACGGAATTAAGTGAGCTATATTTTATGTGTTTTTTGCAGTGTGAATCAAGAAACAGAAAGTGATGATGATTTTAGAGTATTTGACTACTTCGAAGAAATTCTGTTTGATTGTACGAGTAAACAACAATTAAAAATCCGCCCTTATATAGTATTATTATGCTCTATTTTCTTATTCCGTGATATTAAAATTATTACGTAATTTCGTGACAACGTAATTAGGTAGATAAGTATGTATCACGAACTTAAGGTGTCACTTAATTACCAAAGAGAACTATTTCTAATAAAACAGAAATAATTTTATGAGTATTAGTGTTATTTATTACGTCGATGGATAAAACTATGTACGAAAGTCTGATTTATGTTCCTAATGAAAATAAAAAGTTTTTCTATTATGATATCTGTATATTTATTTCATAATGTGTTTTACTACGTAATTAGATGAGGTCTCCACACACACACAGCAATCGTGTGTTGCTTGGGGATTTTTTAAAATTTGCAATTTATTAACTTGTTGTTTATTAATTTGTAATAAATATTTCTAAGGTTTTATTTCTATTATTATTGATGGCTATTGCGTAAGGTTTCTATTTTGCAGAAAGAAAATGATTTGTCATATTTTACAAATTAATATTATCTTGAAAAAATTACTTCTGTTGCTCATAAAGTCATAAATCTACTTGAATCGATCAGTTAGAATTATTAAAATAAGCTTAACCTCTTTTATTCATTTCTGACTTTTGAACGTCACTTAACTTTAGTCATCATTTATAAGTAAACCCATATTTTTTTTTTAAATAATGAAATAAGACCCTTCAATTTAAGGTGTAGGTAACGGTGGTGATAAAGGTGAACCTACTTACAGAACTCCCGCTAATAGATGGTAAACTACATTATATTTACGTAATAAGTAACCTTGATTTTCAGTACCATTAGCATAGTACCATTTTTATGTGAGATCATATAATTAACTAATTACTCTATTCAGTTCCATTTAGTTGATCATTAATATCACATTTTTAATTAGTTACATGACATGAGCAACTTCTCTGAGAGCTTTCTTAATTAAAAATTAAGTTCCTGAGTATGAAGTCTATGAAACTTTTTACTTGTCTTTATTAAAAGTTTAATTTTCGACGAAGAAAAGTTGACGCTGACCCATTTTTATTAGGTCAGGATAATGTACAACGCTTAGTAAAATAATGTTTGAACTTTTGAAGTATTTTTGTTTTTTATTTTCGTTTTTATTTATTAAAATTTGTGTAGAACTAGCTTTTGCCCGGGTGGGTGTCAGAAAATATCCCAGGGGATCGTACTACCGGACCTACTGGGATTTTTACCAAGGTTTTCAAATGACTTTATTGGTTTACGCGGCGAAAGGCAGTAAAGCTCCCAGTCGGCATGATTTTTTCCAATATATTCAACAATAATCGGCATACTTCAGCCAATATACACAAAACTTTATTGAATTATACACTCAAACCTTCCTCATGAATCACTCCGTCCATTGGTGAAACCGTATGACAATCCGTTCGTTCAAAGTCAAAAGATCAAGTCAGCAAGATGGTAAGTAGTGAGGCTTACTGCTCAGAGTGTTGTAGATTTGTAGACCATTTTCTATTTTATTAAGTACATGGTACTTGTTGACAGGCCAACATTGTCCTCCCATAAACTGTAATTCGAAAAAGCCAAGTAAAAGAGTAACCGTGGATTTTCTTGCCGGCTCTTCTCCATAGGAAACGACCAATTGGAACCGTGCACCTAGCGTCTGACGATAAGTGCCCATTGTAGGTTTATGCGAAATAAAATATTTTTATATAGATTGTGAGTGCACCGAACGTATGTACGGAACCCAGCACATAGCACATCAAGCTACGACAATCTGTCAAATTTATGTAGGTAATAGATTTTCAATTTTATCACTAAAGCATTAAGTTACAGGTTGATTGGGAAAATTTGACAGTTTCGGGTAGCTTGATATGCTGGCGTCTGTACATACATTTATCGATGCAATTTTAATGCACAATCCACCTATGTATGTTGACATAAATACATATTTTAGTCTGTGCTAAATAAATGTATTTTCTTTCTTTCTATATTTCAATAATATATTATACTTGTTAAGTGTCCTTGGAGTCTGCCAGCATCTTCGGCGTAAAAAGATAGATAGACATGTTACGTTAAAAAAATATATAATATACAATGATATAATATTAAAATAATATATAATATAGAAATCTCGATATTCTGTCGGAAAAACCGTGCGATACAATCCTTATAAACTACGGCAATCTACGTATACGTACCTTTTCATTAAACTTGCTCTAAACCTCAAGTTCACTCTTCAAAGTGACAACAACTTCTAACACTCCATACCAACCTTGACCTTGACCTTGATCTTGACCTTTCAACTAAAACAGTTACACACTGTAATACGTCTCGGTGATGTATACTTTAAAAGCTCCGTCAGAGTTCCATATTTCTTATAAAACCAGCACCCAAATTGCGTAACACACTTTCAGTCTTTCATCTACCTAATCATATTGAAGGAAATTGCTAATCCATTGCTTCATTTGTTCGAAAACTTTGTCTGCTCAACAACGTATATAACGCAATGAATGTTGTTGAATTGTCAAAATGTAAGCCATTGCTATATGATTTAACATAGCTGCATTTTGGATAGATTTCTGGCCAACTACCTCATTTAGTTAACTTCTACTATATTCCGATTAATTCATCATACAAGTTCGTTACATATAACAATTTAAAAGATATTACTTGGTCATATGGTTCTCCTAAAACCCCTTTATTTATTTAAAATGTTGGCTACCTACCTACATAAATGGCAAACGAATTACACACGAATTACAATAAACAGCTCAAGGCTCATATTGTTGGTGAAAACACGTAATGTATATTAAATAATGCACCTGTTTAATCACAACGCATTCGAGCGAACTATACATAAATAATTTCTAGCGATCATTGCAAATACGCCTGTGGTTCCGCACAACAACAATAATGAATCCTGTTGAATATTAATCGGCTGTACGCTCCACAATCGAAATTTTAAATCGATTACACTGTACATTTATTTTAAACCTTCCGGAATAATTATGTTCTGCGAATGAAACCGTACGAGTATAATCGTAAAGCCGGGTGTACACTGGGCAACCAGTAAGCGTATGTGTCCTGTCACTGTGTGACCAATTCTGTGACCTAAAGTCTGCATGGTCTGCAAAAATGCCACCGTGAAAACTTAGGTGAACTGAGCGGTCAGTCCACCTGATGCTAGGGATTCATCTGACATTGGCAGAATGGTCGACATCGGCACCATTCCCATTGAGAAAAATAGAATAGAATAGACACTATTGACAGCTCATTTCACCTAAGTTCCCACGGTGACATTTTTACGGAATAAATTGGCTGGTCTTGTCAACCGTTGGTATCCAACTAGGCGACTTAAATAAAAGTTCTAAAATATGGGCAAGAAAATATTTTTTTACAACATTATTAATTAAGAGCGTTTATGACGTACGGCATTTCATACAAACTTTCAACGCTTTCAAGCCCTTGTTTTTTCGAAATGAATGAATCGATTTTAATGAAACTTCATACGCATAAGCAGGATACAAAGGTCTAAAAAGTTATTAAAGAACATTTTCGAAATGTCTTATTTAAAAAAAGATAACTTTAAATCTCTGTTTCTATGGAAAATTTGAAATCGGTCTAATTTGGCTGTAACGCTATTTTTCGAAAATGTTCTTAACTAACTGTTTAGACCTTTGTATCCTGCTTATGCGTAGGAAGTTTTTGAAGTTGGTTCGCAAGGTTGGACAACGTTGCCCATCAAAATGCTCTGCATCGTTTTTGCCCAGTGTACAACGGGTAAATCTCCGATAAATGCTTACCAATGTTTCTCTGTAGACGACACAGATCATGTTGGGGGCTTCGGGCGTTTTAATTTGGGTGACGTCATATTGATATCGGTGTAATTAATGTTTTATGAAAGGTTTCCCGGTAATGCTGTACAAAATTAAAACATCGGAATTTCCGGAGTGAAACCAGACGATGGTTTCACTCCGGAAATTCTGATGTTTTAATTTTGCTATGTAATTGGAATTGGAACAAGTTGTTGCTGGATACGTTTTTAATTATAAATATTTTATCTTGTGATATGATATGAAGGAAATAAGTATTGGGGTTAACATAACATACCTAATATCGCTAGTATTAGGGTTAACATAACATAATATCGCCTGTATTGGGGTTAACATAACATAATATCGCCTGTATTCCCTGAAGGAATAGACAGAGGTGTACCTAAAGTACACCCACCAGTATATTGGGTCTAATGACGTCGAAGTCGACCATAGAAGGGTTATATTATTCCTGGAATCGTCAGTTACCAATAAGAAAATGTATTAAGGACTTACATGACCTAAAGCGCGGTCACTGTCGGACTGCATAGAAAAGAAAGAGAATCGCTATGACACAACGCTGGTAATTAATTGCAAAATATGAAGCAATTATTTAATTACGAGAAATCTATTGTTTGGACCAAAAAATTAAATCACTAGTATTTTAGTATGTTGCTTGTAGAATAATCTGACAAAAAATCAGAATTATTGTATGTATATTAATATGGTTTTTATTGTAAAAAGAAAGTATTTAGGGGTATCTTCATGATTTTTTTCTATCGTATCAAAATAGTTGTATTATGTTTTCAACACACTATCTACCTACTACATAGTATATATCCTGAAGAATATCATATATTTTTCTGATTTTGTTTACTGTAGTCGATCTTAATGACACGGCGCGATGCGATGACACCTCGTACTTTTTTGTCTTTGCCCGGGCGATCGTCTTGCGCGGGGGTGGGGGGGGGTTAGGTTAGTTTAGGTTAGGTTAGACTTTTATTGTGTCGAAAACTTGCGTTTTTTGTGTTTAGGTCCTGTAAGCCCCTTAAGGAATAAGTGAGGTCTCTCAACACCACATTTTCTTTTACACAGCAAAATAATATAGTTACTTCTCAGTAGTATATATTTTCAAGAAAACTCTTATATACAACTAATTACATATATATAAACCGCTTAAGTTTACAATTTCAGGTGGCTTAACAGGGCTCCACGAAAGTTTTAATTTCGCGAGAAAACTTTGGAGCCCTGGCTTTGCGGAATGTTACTGTAATCAGGTTAATTGGACTTTTGATACGCCGCCATTTTCTTTTGCACGAACCTCCGACACTGTTAATGATTGCACATGGAACAATGAGGAAGGAATAAGGAAACGTTGCATGAGAGGTAACGCAGGTGAGTGCATTTTTGTGTTTTTCAGGTCTTGGATAAAAGTAATTTGGTCGGTGAAGCGTAGAAAAATATTTATTTTTACTTCTTTATAAGTATTTTATACACTGTGGCAGTCGCAGTGCGCTGGCCATGTTTGTCGAAGGACCGATGGCCAGTGGAGCAGACGAGTCCTGGAGTGGGGACCGCGTAGTATGCGTAGTGTGGGATGCCCCCCAGCTAGATGGACCGACGACCTTAAGAAGGTGCCTGGGACGAACTGGATGCGGAAAGCGGAGGACAGGGTGTTGTGGCGCAGCCTGGGAGAGGCCTATGTCCAGCAGTGGACTGCGATAGGCAGAGTTGATTAATTGAAGGCGATAAATAAGGGCGTTTTACAGGTGACAGTCGAAGTTATCTGGGACCATTTCAAAACATACGACTGCTACTTAAAAACAGTATCTAAATGCAGGAATAAAATGTAGGACCATTAAAGTAAAATGAATAAATAAATAAATAACATTTCAGCTGTCTGCAGTTTTTCCTAAGAATTGAAACAAGAAGCTTATTTGAATCCAGATCTCTCTCTGTAATCGGTCTCTCATGTCTGAGGAGCGTGGTCAGCTTCGGAGTTGCATCTGGAGCAGATGATCCGCCTCCACCGGTTTCTGTCCAGCGCATCCCTTACCACCGTGTAGAATTTAGAGGACGATGATTCTTTCACCTGATCAGTCCATCGTGTTGGTGAACGAACGCGTGATCCTTTACCTTCGGGGTTCCCAACCACAATCAGTTTTTCCAAACTTTCATCGTCTCTGCGTTAATCCAGATAATATCGTTCAATAAAACTCACACTAATATTATAAAGGCGAAAGTTTGTGAGTGTGAGTGTGTATGAGTGGGGGTGTGGGGGTGTGTTTATATGTTTGTTACCTCTTCACGCTCAAACGGCTAGACCAATTTTGATAAAATTTTGTATGGTGGTAGCTGGCACCCTGGATTAACATATAGGTTACTTTTATCCCGATATTCCCACAGGATCGACATTTACGCGGGTGAAACCGCGGGGCGCAGCTAGTAATTAAATAATTGTAACTTTAAATGAAATGTACTGATATGCGTATTTCACCAGAATCTGTACTAGTTTGTCCGTATCTAATGGAGGTGAGAATTTTGCCAGTTGTGAACTATATTCAATCTCAGACCACAGGTTATACTGAAAATTTCGACGAACAAACAAAACGCAACCTAGGATATATACTCGTACGTCACAATCACAATAGACATTAAATAATGTACAGACGCCAGCACATCAAGCTACCCGAAACTGTCAAATTTCCCCAATCAACTTCGAACCTTATGCTTTAGCGATAAAGTTGAAATGTATTAAAATGCTACTGAAACAACCACACACGTGCGGTGAAAAAAAAACGAAAAATATCAAGGAGTCGAAGCCACACTAGCACACCTACGGCAAACGGTTTGAATATTTCATAGCTACCAAACACATGTCCTAGCGATTTGCGAAGCGGATAGACTGCCCGATAGCTATTTGACACATTAGAGGCGAGTGAAAGCAGGTGAACACTGATCTGAACTAAGGATTTCGGCACTGCGTGTCATCACACTTTTTCTGGCCGCACAATGCCACCTAAGACCAGCATTCAAAGGCTCGTTTCTCTTGTTTCTAAAAACAACGTCTATTGCTTCACTGTATACTGTCATGCCTTTTTCATAAGAAATCGACGAACGACAATTGACTTTCAAAACTAACAAAATCTTCTTATTGTTACATCATGATGGAAGATAGTTCAATTAGTATCTCAACCATAGAAATGTAAAAAACAGATCTATGTTCTCAGCCAATTTTGTTGTTAAGTTATTCTCAGGATAAGATATTCGCATCATACTAGGTATAAACGTCAATATCTCTAAGTAGTCTGTGCGTCAATCATAATGTAAAACCAGTACTTATCAAAAAAGCAATCGTAACAAAAAGAAAATTAATTTGGGATCGCTGTGTTTTATCTCTTATCGTGTGTCCATACAAACCTAACCTTCTACCTTCCCCTGTACACCACCCCAGTCAGGATGACACGTGGACATTCCCATACACGGCAATTCCAGACGCGTGAACAATTATCCTGAAACCTGTGTGCCATTGTCCCTGCGTAAACATTTAGTTCCATCTTTTGTACCGGCAAATGCATTTCATACACACTTCGTTCGCTCATTCACTTATTCGTTCGTTCGTTAAACTTTTTCATGGCAACGTGTTATTGACAAAGGTAATATTTATTCAGCCATGGTACTGGCTAGCGATTGTTGTAAAATATTGTTTTCGTTAAATAAAAAATGGTGGTGCTGTGTTTGCGATTGATTAGTTACAATACTAACGCCCGCCTGTCGGAAATGTTGATGTGGAAGTTGGAAAAATAATAGAATGAATATGTTGCGGGCAGTGTTGTTACGTGATTTTATTTGTTTTTATTCTATTTTCATTACTCACATGTAATTGTAAATATTTGATACCGAAACACAAACAGATAAAGCCGGATTGGTTGTGCATATTTTTGCAAATTATTTGTTTAATTTTTTGTTTATGCGGCATTTACATGCTAAAAGCTTCGACCGTACCCATAGATACTTAGGTACTATAGATGGATAATGTTGTCATAACAAAGGTAATAACCTAATTATCGCTATTTTGGTGGTCTGGCGTAAAACAGGGCTACGGGCTCAAAGAACCTCTTGAAGAAACTCGGAATAAGAAACCGGAATCGGAATAGTTGGTATTTTAAAACATCGAATTAATTATGGACCATGTCGGGCACAGCAAAGCTATTTTTTAATAGGAGAGAGGATGAAGGCGCTTTTTTCTACATCCAGTATGCCAAAACTGATGATAGGTAATTGGGTTCGGCCGTAAGTAGGTATACATAAATTCATAATTTGGAGTTAAAGCGCAGTCACTTCCGCTATAGAACAAAAGCCAATACAAGACACTGGCCACTGCAACCCCAATTAAAAAAAACGCATCCAATTGACAGCGAAAAAATCCCATTTGTCCATCAATTTAACCATTCAAAGTCCTCTCTATTAGCTTAACCCTGGGTTCGTTATCCCCTGTAAGTGATATCTATGCATCACTCGAGGCTCATCTCAATTTTCCTAGTCTGACCAGCCGATGGATTGCAGAGCACATCTGCTATGCCAATCTAGTTTCAATTTGGCCACGACTGCTCTTATTCGCGCCAATTTGTATGTAGATTTATATATACCAGGGTTTTTTGTGAAAATAGAAAAAGGTTTATTGATATACTATACAATAGATGTTTTGTGTATATGGGATTCTTTTTAATTACAGTATTTGTTAAATTAGTCATTATCTGCCTAGCTTTTTCCCAACTATGTTGGGGTCGGCTTCCAGTCTAACCGGGTGCACCTGAATACCAGTATTTTACATGCAACGACTGCCTATCTGACCTCCTCAACTCAGTTACTGGGTGAAGGTTCCTACAAACAGGCGCGACACGCGATATAATCGCGCACGACACAAAGGCACCGCTCGTTGCGCGACTTGCGGTGCGTTTGTGTCGCGCGCGATTTTGTTGCGTTTCACGCCTGTTTGAAGGAGCCTTAATACGATACCCCTTGGTAAGACTGGTTGTCAGACTTTCGGGCTTTTGACGCCCCGTAACGTCGAGTTTCAAAGATCCACGAATGACAGCCGGGACCAACTGATTAACGTGCTTTCCGAAGCACGGAAGGGTCTTTGTATGTGAAGATGGTCACCCATCCCCAGATCAACTGGGGCAAGCGTAGCTTAACCTGATCGACCAACCTGTGCGGCTGTTATTATTTAGCCACAGACCCTTAAAATTTTCAAAGCCTTAGTGTTTTAAAGGAATTCAAATAAGCAAAAACGGTTTAAGAAAATGTTTACCTCACAAATTCCGGGAAACGCTAAGATTCCTCGCATTCCAACGGAACCTGGAGTGCAAATCCTAAGTTTTTACCCTCAAAAGTTCTTGCACGCGAGGATGTTAGCCGTATGTAGTTCCACAGAACTGGCAGCACTCCAGTAATATCCACCATATCTGTAATTTCGTTCATATCACGTTATTACTCGGTCCCGCATGATTACGCAAATCGACTATCGTAAATAACGTTTATGTACTCCAACGTATTAGTTAGCAAAAATTATTGTCACGGGCCGTAAGCTTTTATGAGCCAACTAGAACCGGTACCACTTACGTTCTTGACATATCCGCGGGGTTACTGTCCGTCTGGATTGGTCAGGACATGTCCGGTATCCTGGCCCCTTGTCCGGCCTTGTTATTTGTCCGGAATTTACAAGTAATTTTTTTTAGAAAATAGATAAATTTAAATGAGTACTATAAACCTGCCAAGTGCGAGTCGGACTCGCACACAAAGGGTTCCTTGCCCCCGCACAATATTTTTTTTTAAACATATTTCTTGGTGACCCTCTTTTATTTTTAACTTTATTTTATTTTTATTATTTGTTGATATACAACAATTGTTATAAAAATACACATTTTGCCAAAATTTCAACTGTCTACCTATATTACGGTTCATGAGATATACATAGATTCCGGACTTTTTTTTGCAAATGTCCGGCTTTTTGGTAGAACATTTCAAATTTCGAAATGGTACACTACAGCGAAGCTTTCCCGCACATAGTTCGCTTTTTACTTCCCCTATGTTCCATCAGAGATAGATTGTATAATTTTTCCATTACCGAATGTTCGCCGCCCGATAGCTACTTAAACTCCCTTTACAAATTTTCTACACGATAAAAGGAATTGGCATCAATATCAAAGTAGCTTCTACTTGCAATATTCCAGCATTTTTTCTCTTGATATCGTTTAAGACAGACGCTTTTCCGTTTCAACAATGGCTCCCGAAGATTAAAATATAGGTAGCCATTGATTGTGAATAATAACTAGCAGATGAGGAATGAAAATATTATTCTACGTCGAGACTTGCTTTTGATCCTTATTCCGTTTCCTTTAACTGCCATAGACAATGTGGATCAAAGCTACGATTTTGTTACTGATTGAATTCTGTAGAATGATATTAATTTAATTGCATTTTAAATTAAAGATGGACGACGCCGCCGAGGCCTGTCCAGAAAGCGGTGGCGATATGACCTGGATGTGTACGGCGGGGCTGGTTCGAGGTGGAGCGGGAAGAGTTCCTGTGAGGACTTGGGGGAGGTCTTTGCCCAGCATTGGGACAGAATAGGCTAAATAATGACAGCCGGGACCAACGGATTAATGTGCTTTCCGAGGCATGGAGGTTACCCATCCACACACACATCCATCAGTGGCAAGCGTAGCTTAACCTGATCGATCGACCCGTGCGGCTGTTATTACTTAGCTACGTACGGCCACTCACCTCTGCCTCGTATAAACCCTTTGTTAGTCTCCGCTCTATACATTTTCTCTATTATCATAAATAATGTCATATTCCATCAATTCCTCCTTCGAAACACGCAACCGATTGAGTTGCAAAAGGAAAAATATTATATTCAAGGTCAAAACAACACAGCACCACAAAATACAGATAGTACAGAAGGCAATCACATGTATGTACTTCACTTTTCATACCTACGCTCGGCGGTCGCGCTAGGGTAACTTTGGCGTAGGCACAAAAAACTATCGTGGCAGTGGCACTCGTATCTAGTTATTTGATTTATTGTTGAGCTTATTCTACAATATTATAACAAACAATAAACATAGTATTACAATACAAAAAGTTTACAGAACAAAAACTTAAAATTTTACATTTGTCAATTTTCACTGTCGAAAATCCCTAATAACTTCAAAACGGATTACCCTATTTACACAATTTATTTTGCCCTATCCGTTTTAGACCTAAACCTATCAAATGACACTAAAAGCAACACAATATCTACACAAACAAAAAATCATGTTTTCAACTTACGTAATAGTTGCTGGCATGAATTTACCTTACAAAAAAGTTGCTTCGTTTATACTGATTCAAAATAGGAAACTATTATATAAATCGAGCTTAGATAGCCATTTTTTTGTTGCTCCATTTTTGCACTTCACAGACGCGTGTCTCAAGCGGATGGCACCCGCGCTCGTACTACTCCCAACCCGTCCGAGATAACGTGTCCGTGAGCGGTGTCTACGTGTGTGTTGCTCGAGCGCACTTTGTATGTAGATTGCCTTCTGTACTATCTGTATTTTGTGACAGCACTCCAAAGCCATCAATATTAATGTCCGCCATAAGTACACAAACATATGATAATGACAGCGTGCTCTCACAAAACATCAGATAAATGCGAAATCAAAACATTTATCAACAGTGATCCATTTCTAATTATTATTGTCCCTTTATAAACGGGGCTATAATCCCGGGCTTTGGCTTGGTATGAGCCGGGCTAATCAGTTTACTTAATAAACCTTTTTTATCATAAATCACAGGGAAGTGACAGAATAAGTCTGTCGCGTCGCCGACCAGGGCTCGTCAACATTTTGTGAACCATCTGATTTCCCAAGGGAAGTCATGGTTTAGATTTTAATATTCATTCGTGAAATAAATAGCTTTTTCAACATAATTTTAAATCTGTGTGCTTAAATATTTGAACATTTTGTTGATCATGTTATGAGTTTACGAGTTTGTTTGGGCTCTACACAAATAGGGTTTAAAACACGATCATTGATTTGTTTAGCAACAAAACAAGGTGTACCTCACGGATATCTATGGTGTACCTACTAGCTTCGGCCCGTGACTTCGACCGCGCGAAATTTCAAATTCCCCTGCCGCGTCGCATCTTACTTTTTTTCTTTATCCCTGAGTGCCTAGCGTGATGTAAAGTAACTTGTAGCCTTCCTCAAGAATTGGGCTATCAAATGCTAAAAAATAATTTACCTATAGGTAAATTAAAAGAATTATTTTCTAAAATCCTAATCGACTTCTACAAATATTTTAAAACTGAAACTTCACACCCTGTCCGAAAATTTGACCTCTTAAAGTCAACAAGACGCAATTCCAACTTAATTGGAATATGTTGGCTGGTTTTGCTCTCTCAAAGGCAATAAAAATAATGACACCTTCCCGACCATAGTTCATTTTTAGTGCAACATTTTATAAAATCCGTTCTATTTACATTTTTAGTGGTTGGCGCGACGGCTTGCAGTGCTTCTCCACACAGACGACAGATTCCTACTGAAAGAAACTCTTTATAAATAAATCTATCTTCTAATAAAATTCTCATGTCACAACTCACAATGTTTGTAACAAAACTCCTCCGAAACGGCTTGACCGATTCTTATGAAATTTTGTGTGTATATTCAGTTGGTCTGAGAAATAGGACGTAAACAATTTTTCATACTCCTAAGTAATAAAGGTGGTCCAACCCAATTTTTTTTTTAAAGGTTAGTATTAGGGTATTGGTAGGCTAGGGGTAGCGTAGGAGTATGGTAAGGGTAGGGTAGGAGTAGGGTAGGGTAAGGGGTAGGACACCACGCTCACGAAGTCGCGCCGGGCAGCTACTAAGTATTATTACAAATTAATTAAACAGTCAATGTTTTGACTTGTACCCCCTTACTAATAAACGTACCATTTCAGATGAATAGTTACACACCGATTTCTCTCTTTCAGCCGTCAGTAATTTGACTTTCTTTCGAAAGAAGAAGACAAAGCATTGTGTAGGTACCTAACTATACAACGTTTATTAATTAGTAAGGGAGTTATCGTTTTAAGTACAGTTATTTTACTGTCCATAATCGCGCGGTTTATACCCTTAGGTCGAGTCTCGTGGCTAAATGATAACAGCCGCACGAGTCGACTGCTTGTCGCTGTCGCTTCGTGGATGGGTGACCATTATATATCGAGACCCCTCCGTGCCTCGCGAAAGCACGTTAAGCCGTTGGTCCCAGCTGTCATTCGTAGATCTTTAACCGTCGTCACGGGTAGTCAAAAACCCAGTCTGACAAACAGTCTTACCAAGGGGTATCGTATGCCACTGGGCAATACGATACACCTTGGCAAGACTTTTGAGACTGTTGAGGTACCTGGGTTATGGAGGCTGTCGCTCCATGTAAAATACTGGTATTCAGGTGCATCCGGTTAGACTGGAAGCTGACCCCAACATAGTTGGGAAAAGGTTAGGCCATAGATTTATGAAAGTTAGGCAGATTAATTTTACTGACCATAGTTTTTCCCCTATTTCATGGGACATAATCATGACTAGCAAAACGTGAGTGTACTATAGGGACACTTCTGCCGTACCCTTCGGGGAATGCAGGCGTGATGTTATGACCTCCATTCACCGTCACCAGATCAGCTAATTATGATACCAGCATATTGTTGGTGATGGACGCTAACGATGAAGCCGAATTCTGGGCCAAGTCCATTTAGATCCCCAGCTTCAGGTGAAATGATAGCTCACTTCAAGGTCACCTCACCTGGTTTCTCTTCACCAAGTTTTCATGGTGAGATTTTTGCAGAATGGTCCAGCTGGTACCTATTCGTAGCTACACGCATTCCTTTAAAATATATTTTTGTATGTTTTTTTTTGGAGACGTAGCGTTGGAAGGCCTCCCACAAGGTGGACCGACGACCTTGTGAAGGCCGCAGGAACCCGTTGGATGCGAGAAGCACAGAACCGGTCGAAGTGGAAGTGCTTGGGGGAGGCCTATGTCCAGCAGTGGACGTCTTTTGGCTGAAATGATGATGATGATGTTTTTTTTTTATATAATAATAATTATATAATTTTTCCCCTCAAAATAAATAATTTTTAATATCCTTTCATTGTAAATGAAATACTTTAAATTCAAGCTCTAATTTGTTCTTCCTAAAACATTGAGTTATAATGTACTCTTAACTCAATGTTCTCGAAACACTTTCCAGTATGTCTACTTTGTTACGTTTGAACGTAAATGAAGCAAAAGGAGTATCTAAGGATCGTAGCAGGTGGCATGTAGTCCTGTAGTTTCTGCTTAGCCCCTCGAGAAACAGCTTGAGTTTATGTAAAATAATCACATGATATAAATCAAGATATTTTTCTATCATAACATTATGTAGTAATCCGTTAACAATATGCGGAAAAGTGAAGATTTTGTGATTCTATTCAAGCTGTCTAAAAAAATACGAGTCGTCATATTACTTGACATTATTCTTTTATCCTTAGAAATAATATTGTAAGGAATCGGCGTAGGTACAGTCAGCAGCACTTAATATTAAGCTAACGATGCGAACACAATAGATAATATTATTTCCACTACAAGCTCAAGCTCCATTGTGATTTATTTCTTAAGTCGACAATAGTACTTTGTTACTGCTACAAAACATGGAAATTAAATCTTTAGGAAACGCTTTTACATGGTGTAGTTGGTTACCTATCATAAGATCGAAAAATATTTGACTGAATTTCATTTCACCTAAAACTTTTCAACTATTTTCTTTTTTTGTTTTTTTTTTTACTTCATCGAAGTCACGTCTGCCACTGTATTAGTTGACTAGTTATCAATTAGATTTAACTAAACAATTTAAAACTACCGTTTATAATAATATTAACGTATAATCTTGTAGAGCACAACTTAACGTGCTTATTTTCTGCATTTTCATTCTAAAGTAAAAGAAATAACCAAAAAAACTATGAGAGCGCCACTGTGCGGTCGGTGCAGCCTTAAGGGGGAAGCGCTAAGTTTGCCCGCGAAATTCAAATTTTCTTTCGTTTTTTGCAATTTGCTGGTCAGTATTAAGCTGTACATTGATTAAAATATGATTCGCGACCGTAACAAATATGTATTTACAGAATTATCATTAGAATCAGTAATACAATTTGTTAAGTTAGTACATAAAATCCTAAAATGTTAAGATTTCATGAAATAGTCATTCAATAGGATTACTTGGTGTTAGAGAGTTGTGTTGATGACTTTAATGATTATAATTCTGTAAATACATATTTGTTACGGTCGCGAAACATATTATAATCAACAGTGTACAACTTAATACTGACCAGCTAAAAGCAAAAAATAAATGAATTTTGCGGGCTACCCTGGCACTTCCGCCTTAACTCTTTGCACAAGTTTGAAATATCTCAAAATAAAATAAAAATAAATAAAAACTTTATTCAGTTCAGAAAAAACACACTACAATATAAAAACAAAAAGAAGTAGCAATTTACACTTGCATTGAATTTCCCGTTTCCACATCACATTTCTTTTGTTATTTCCTTATCCGAGTACATACTTCCATTACATAATACAACTGTTGAGTCGGTCAGCCTACACGAGCCCTTGATTGCGTGTTTGAGTTTCAGTTGGCGCGCCAAGCCAAGTTGCGCGGTCCCACCAATAATGTGAACAGTCAACTAACTGGGGCTTTTCTTACCCCTGCTCTGTTTGTTTTGGTTTAATACTTGTTTTGTTTTCATTGTTCATTAATTAAACAAGCGTTTGTGGGGTTTATTGTTGTGTGTGGAAATGCTATTACTGCTTTCCGTCCTTTCCTGATTACAATTATTTTTACGAGGTCCATTGGATTGGCTTATGAATTTCTGTATCATTATTTTTTTGTGTTCTTACAGTTTACTCCTTATTTTCTCTTGTTCAAACCTGTCTATTATTCGCCACATACAATAAAAACACATATAATAATAACAATAATTCATTAAAAAAAAATCGGTATTCGTTTCGCAAATACTTTTTACCTATTTATTTAGTTGGAAGACTTTATTCATATCTATCGGTAAATAAATTTGAAACCAAAATGCTTATAGGATACGTAGTTTAATTTCGATTCAGAAATCCAGTTGAATTTACATCAGCTACGTTTACATCAGTGGGTTTGTGCTAGACGTATAGATTATCAAAACAACTCGCAAGTTCTCTCGCAGTACACTCACTCGACTCGATATTCTTCTGTACACCCCAAAAATACATGATTTTGTTTTAAACAACCGAATTTTATGACGTGCTCTGTCAGTCGGGAACCATTCACCGCTGAACAACCCCTACAGACATCCATAACCAACCTCCCCCGGGGATCCTCCACAATCAAACTTAATTTTATTTGCCATATTTTAATATGCCATTTGCTTTGACTGCGGCCGGACGGATAGAATAAATAAATTCTACGGACTTACGAAGCGGGTGAATAGTTTGCTGAACAGCTTTTGAGATAAATGGATTCATCACTGAACAAAATAGGATAAAAGGCATAAAAATACCCCCCGCGCCCCGCGGTTTCACCCGCATAAGTGTCGATCCCGTGGGAATATCGGGATAAAAACCCTCCTGTCCTTTCCCGGGATGCAATCTATCTCTCTGCTAAATTTTATCGAAATCCGTTCAGTGGTTTAGGCGTGAAAAGGTATCATACAGACAGACAGACTTTCGAACTTATATTATTACTCGTAGTATGGATTGGTTGGTTGCGAATTATGGTTTCTTATACCTGGTTTCTTCAAGAGGAAAATAATTTCCAAAAATATGCATAACCAATTCGGCTTTAACTGTTTGAAGTTTATACCATGTGTTTCGGTATCCCATACAAATATTTATGTTCACATACGAGTAATGAAAATAGAATAAACACAAATAAAAATCACGCAACAACCCTGCCCGTGCAATATGTATTCTATTATTTTTCCAATTTCCACATGAGCCATCGTCCGACAGGCGTTAGTATTGTAACTAATCAATCGCAAACACTGCACCACCATTTTTTATTTAACGAAAACAATATTTTACAACAAACGCTAGCCAGTACCATGGCTGAATAAATATTACCTTTGTCAATAACACGTTGCCATGAAAAAGTTTAACGAACGAACGAATAAGTGAATGAGCGAACGAAGTGTGTATGAAATGCATTTGCCGGTACAAAAGATGGAACTAAATGTTTACGCAGGGAGAATGGCACACAGGTTCCAGGATAATTGTTCACGCGTCTGGAATTGCCGTGCATGGGAATGTCCACGTGTCATCCTGACTGGGGGAGGTACAGGGGAAGGTAGAAGGTTAGGTTTGTACGGACACACGATAAGAGATAAAACACAGCGTTCCCAAAATAATTTTCTCTTTGACAGTTACGATTGCAAGAATAAATCTATAACGATACAATTTTTTTTTTATTGAATTGGTTGAGATACTTTTTTCCGTCATTAACTAGTTTTTCATGATGTAACAAGAAGAAGATTTGTGTTAGTTTTGAAAGTCAATTGTTGTTGAATGTTTTTTTTTAAGAAAAACGCTAAAAATAGTCATAATATGGATACAGTAAGTGAAGCGGTAAACGTTGTTTTAAGAAACAAGAGCAACGAGCTTTTGAATGCTGCTCTTAGGTGGCATTGTGCGGCCAGAAAAAGTGTGATGACACGCAGTGCCTAAATCCTTAGTTCAGATCAGTGTTCACCTGCTTTCACTCGCCTCTAATGTGACAAATAGCTATCGGGCAGTCTATCCGCTTCGCAAATCGCTAGGACATGTGTTTTGTAGCTATGAAATATTCAAACCGTTTGCCGGGGGTGGCTTCGATTCTTCGATGTGTTCCGTTTTTTTTTCACTGCACATGTACGGTTTTTTCAGTAGCTGATGGTTGAGGTTTTATGAAGCTGTTAATGTTTTAGTAACGTGTGCGTAATTTTTTAAAGCAGTTTTTCATTCGTAATAAGAAAGCGATCCTTCATGTAGAGGTGCATATATTTAATGTCTATTGAGATTGTGATGTACTAGAATATGCCCTAGGTTGCAAGTTTTGTTCATTTGTCGCAATTCTTGGTAGTAGCCTGTGGTCGTAAGATTGAATACAGCTCACAACTGGCAACATTCTCACCTCCATTAGATACGGAGAAACTAGTACAGATTCTGGTGAAATAGGCACACTCCATTACATAGTACAGACGCCAGCACATCAAGCTATCCGAAACTTTGAAATTTATCCAATCAACTTTGAACCTTATGCTTTAGCGATAAAGTTGAAATCTATTAAAGAAATTTGACAAATTGTAGTAGCTTGATATGCTGGCGTCTGTACTTCTCACGTACCACGACCACACCACATCGCAGCGACCAAATGTGGGCAAGCAGTGATTACGTGTGAATAGTGTCGAGAAGTGGTTGCGTTTTCGTTAGTAGTTGCGATGTGGTTATGTTGTAGCTAGTGTTTGCAGGCAGATCGACTTCGGCTGTGGCAGTGTCGCCTGGGTCGTCGCGTCGACGCAACGTTGTGGCTACGACGTTGCCTTGATGTGGTCGTTATCGCCCCACACGGTTGATTTTGACAGCCAAATGTGGTCCATGTGAATAGAAAGAGTGTCCGTGAAGTTTCTTGCCCGTTCTTCTCCATAGGTACCTACTACGCTTTGGAATGGGCAACTAGTTTCAACTTTCTGACTGACCGACCGACCCCTTGATAATTCAAAAGTGCCTGTAATTGGTTTATTTGAAATAAATGCTTTGAGTTTGAAACTATTCATTTTCATTCAAAGTACCGTCCACGTGGTGTCGTTGTGGTGTGTTTGTGGTACGTGTGATCGGGCCCTTATAACTGAATTGAAAACAAAACAGGCAACAAACGCTACCTGAAGAATAAAACAGAAATTAAAAACCTACAAAATTTAAGTTGTAACACAATCGCGGATCTTTCGATTACTCTCTTGAGTGAGGCCGAGATTACCGGTAACCCGAAGTCAAACAGCGTAATCCTTAAGGCTGACGTCTTAACTCTCCCATTATCGGGGTGCCAATAAAATTAAAAGTTTTCCGATGCGCCGATTCGGGTATCGGTCGGCAGTTGTCGGGAATCGTCGGGAATTTATTGTTAAGATTCGAGACTCGGTTTTGTTATCTATTTTAGTTATGTGCTATAACTAAATAAACGAGTAACCTTTGTTGTTGAAATAGAAATCTCATTATTTGAACTGGAATTTGATATTTTTGGATATTGGGTATACGTTTGCTGGTTGTCTAAATACAGCATACCCAGTGGGCCTTTACAGGTTTCTATTTTGACAGTTCCACAACATTCATTGCGTTATTTATGTTGTTGGCCAGACAAATTTTTGGAACATATGAAGCAATGGATTAGCAATATCCTTGAAAATGATTCAGATTGTGATTGATAGTGTGAGCACAGCCCGACTGCACCCACTGTTGGGCATAGTCCTCTCTTTTCATGTCCCAATCCCCACGCTCCTATGCCGCCAGCCTCATCCAGGTTCTACCCATGGTGGTAACAATGTCGTCCGCCCATCTCGTCGCCGGACGATCGACACTTCGTCTCCGGGCAAAATACCAAACATTTTTATTCATAGTCATATTCTCACACTGAAAAGTCAATTATCCACCTCATGATTAAGATCATATATTTATTAATTTTAGGCACAAGTGAAAAAAATACTGCGCAGAGGTGGACTTAATGCCTGAGGCATTTTCTACCAGTCAGCCTCAGGGTGATGCAGAGACAAAAAATGGCAGGTGCAACATAAGGGATAGATAACTCGAAAAAGAATAAATACTAGTACATAGATATATAGGTAAACAGAATAACTTTGTCAGGAGAAATATACCTGCAAGTAATATATTTATTTCAGTGTAGATCAATCAACTCAGCCTATCGCAGTCCACTGCTGGACATAGGCCTCTCCCTGGCTGCGCGACAACACCCTGTCCTCCGCCTTCCGCATCCAGTCCGTCCCAGACACCTTCTTAAGGTCGTCGGCCCATCTAGCTGTGGGGCGTCTCACACTACGCTTGCCGATAAGCGGTCTCCACAGGACTCGTCTGCTCCACTGGCCATCGGTCCTTCGACAAAAATGGCCAGCCCACTGCGACTGCCACAGTGTATAAAATACTTATAAAGAAGTAAAAATAATTATTTTTCTACGCTTCACCGACCAAATTACTTTTATCCAAGTCTTGAAAAACAAAAAAATGCACTTACCTGCCTTACCTCTCCTGCAACGTTTCCTAATTCCGTCCTCATTGTTCCATGTGCAATCATTAACAGTGTCGGAGGTTCGTGCAAAAGAAAATAGCGGCGTATCAAAAGTCCAATTAACCTGATTACAGTAACATTCCGCAAGGCCAGGGGCTCCCAAGTTTTCTCGCGAAATTAAAACTTTCGCGGAGCCCTGTTAAGCCACCTGAAATTTTACACTTAAGCGGTTTATATGTATAAGTAATTAGTTCGAGCTGTATATAAGAGTTTTCTTCAAAATATATACTACTGAGAAGTATATTATTTTGTTGTGTAGAAGAAAATGCGGTGTTGAGAGACCTATTCTCACTTATTCTTTAAATACATTTTCTTTTTGGTAACTGACGACTCCACGAATAATATAATTTCTATGGTCGACTTCGACATCATTAAACCCAATATAGTTGTGGGTGTACTTTAGGTACACCTCTGCCTAACCCTTCATAATACAGGCGATATTATGTTATGTTAACCCCAATACAGGTGATATTAGGTATGTTATGTTAACCCCAATACTTATTTCCTTCCATATCAGATCACAAGATAAAATATTTATAATTAAAAACGTATCAAGCAACAACTTGTTCCAATTCCAATTACATAGCAAAATTAAAACATCGAAATAACCGGAGTGAAACCAGACAAGTACAGCATTACCGGGAAACCTTTAATAAAACATTAATTACATCGATATCAATATGACGTCACACAAATTAAAACGCCCGAAGCCCCCAACATGATCTGCGTCGTCTACAGAGAAACATTGGTAAGCATTTATCGGAGAATAAAGCCAGTTATACACTGGGCAACAACGACGCAGAGCATTTTGATGGGCAACGTTGCCCAGCGCTGCGCTGCGTTCCCCTAAAATGCAGGTTGTTGAAATGTGAAGACAATTTGCGTTTCAATAATAATATGGTCAATTTGAATTGACCTTATTGCATGTTAATCGCTACGGATCATGTTTGACAGACAATAGACGCGAGACTGTCACCTCTGAGTTTGTTTCGGTATCTCTTCTCAGACTAGTCGGTTAGGAAACACCGACCTCATCTAGTTTTCAAATATTATTATTTCTTTTGGCATGTAGTGTAAAAGTGTTTTTTAATTATTTTACAAAAATATAATACGATTTATTAATATTTATACACAAGACCCGCGTACATTGTATTGCATGAAGAAATTCTACTGCTGAACATGCCAACAGTTACCATGACCAGATTTATATTAATTAATAATGTTGTATAAAATCCTCTTGCCTTTAATTTTATAGAACTTTAGTCGCCTTGTTCGATACCAACGGGTGACAAGACCAGCCAACCTATTCGGTTAAAATGTCCTCGTTAAAACTTAAGTAAAGTCAGCTGTCAATACACACACCTCACTTACACTCACCATTACTCTGCAGCGAACGCAATGGTAATTTTTTTTTTTAAGTAAACTCTTTTTTTTATTATTACTCTTTTCTCTTGTATATTTGTAAACCTACCCTCTAATGCGGGCCATATCTATAACGTATCTCATTTTTGTCTATCGCGCTTTTTTATCCTCATCTGTTCAGCTGAAATACGTCCACTGCTGGACATAGGCCTCCCCCAAGCCAAGTCAAGTCAGTGCCAAGTTTTTGTAGGTTCCCTTTAAATTGAGAGGTCTGGCTCTTGTGACACAGGAACTCCTAATACAAGAGCCAGGGCTACACTGATGTTTGTGTCTTTAACTGAAAATAAACAAATTATTATTATTGCGTCAATTCCTAGCATCACATGGACTGACAGCTCACTTCACCTAAGTTTTCACGGTGACATTTTTACAGAACAGCAGTGCGATTCTCTAACCATCTCACCGTGGAAACTTAGGTGAAGCGAGCGTGGAGTGAGCTGTCAATAGTGTCAATTCCTAGTATGTAGTATTGTGTTATTCGTGTAAACTCACATCACCTAAGTTTTCACGGTGAGATTTTTACAGAATCGACCGGCAGACTTTAGTTGCATGAATTGATCACACAGGACACATACGCTTACAGGTTGCCCAGTGTACACCCGGCTTTACGATTATACTCGTACGGATTCATTCGCAGAACATAATTATTCCGGAAGGTTTAAAATAAATGTACAGTGTAATCGATTTAAAATTTCGATTGTGGAGCATACAGCCGATTAATATTCAACAGGATTCATTATTGTTGTTGTGCGGAACCACAAGCGTATTTGCAATGATCGCTAGAAATTATTTATGTATAGTTCGCTCGAATGCGTTGTGATTAAACAGGTGCATTATTTAATATACATTACGTGTTTTCACCAACAATATGAGCCTTGAGCTGTTTATTGTAATTTGTATGTGTAAGCTACCATTTACGTAGGTAGGTAGTCCACATTTTAAATAAATACAGGCGGTTTTAGGAGAACCATAATTATATAGGAGTATTATCTGCTGAATTATGGTTTGTATCGAACTTGTATGATAAATTAATAGGAATATAGTTGAAGTTACCTATAGGGTGGCTTCAAAATAAGGTAATTGGCCTAAAATCTTTACAAAAACCAGCTCTGCGCCCGCGCATACTCGTGTCCCATAACCTCGATGTCACCTGAACGAAGTAGGTATATAGAGGTATGAGGAACAGGGTGTAAAGTTCACTCATACTCTATGAAAAGGGAGGATCCTCCGACCAGAGGGGTGTTGTGTCTGGCGGGCAACTGCCCGATGATTCATGTCGGGCCGTTGCCGTTGTATCTATGCTAGTTGCGCGGTAAACTCTGCTTGCGAGATGCAGGATTCTGCGTGACGTCAGTATGACGCGTTATTCGCATGTGGCATTGTAAATACCGCTACAGGTATATCCGGTCATCGTAGCACTGATTGCGGATTGGGCCAGGTCTTGACCTTGATCTCACCCGGTGGAAAGCGATGGATGAGGTCTATGATGGAACGAGCAAGCCCAGAAGATGCCTCTGAGTCTTTGGTCAACTGGACCCACTCGGAACTGGACCCGCGGGTCCACTTGACGTAATTAATAAGATTTAAGCACAATACCAAAACTTCTTTAAGCCATGTTGTTGTTCAAGGTCTTACGTATAAATTATCGAAAGTGAGTACCTACTTAGGCCTGTTTTTTAATGAACTCTGACGCAGGTTTAATAGCATACGTCGCCGAGACGTATTACACAGTAGTTGAAAGGAGAAGGTCAAGGTTGGTATGGAACCTTAGAACTTGTTGTCACTTTGAACAACTTTGCAGTTGAGTTTGGGGGCAAGTTTAATCAAAAGGTGCTCACGTAATCGTAGATGGCCGTAGTTTATTAATATTTAAATATAAATTTATGTAAGCACTAGCAACCCGCCCCTGCTTTTCCCGTGAAAATGAAAAAAGAAAAAAGGGCAATGAAATCTCGAGATTTTGTCGTAAAAAACGTTTTTGAAATGAAAACTTCTTTAGGCGCGTTGGGCAGTTTTTGAGACGTGAAAAAACCATTGAACTCGTGCCACTGTTACCGTAAGCGACACCGCGCGTGTTTATAAGATGATTAAAAAATACCCGCTTCGGATGTGTTCGGCTGTCCTCGGGATGTGTTCGGTTTTAATTTATATCCGATATAATATGTCAGTGAGTGATGGCAAAGTATTCTGTTTGTGTTTTGTTTTCACTTCTGTCGGCACTCCCGGAGTGCCACTGTTTTTTTTTACGACAGTATCTCGAAATTCCTTTTTATTACATATAATTTTAATATTAGCGTATTATAGGCACAAATAAACCTTCCGGAATATATTCTCTAAATGCTAGTGGAAACCGCATTGAAATCCGTTGCGTAGTTTAGAAGAACAATGCGATCACACAGACAGAAACGAGAAGTCACTTTATTTTACATAATTATAAGTAATATTTTTTTTACCTAACCTATACCGTCTCTCTTGGAAGCATAAGTTAGCTGGCCTATAGCGAAACCGTTTAAATACTCTTAGACATTATTCTTTTAATGTTTGCTTCACGTGAACATGTACAGTCAACAAAGGAGTTAAGTATACAGGAGCGTCGGATATAGTTGAAGTTTACTAAGAAACCGATGGATATTCTCGAATAAAATTTTAGTTTATTAATAGAAAACAAACAGCTCATTTATTAAATTAAATTTCAGTCCAGAACATCCATCGGTTTCTTAGTAAACTTCAACTATATCCGACGCTCCTGTATACTTAACTCCTTTGTTGACTGTACCTACATGTACAGACGCCAGCACATCAAGCTACTACAATCTGTCAAATTTCTTTAATAGATTTGCAACTTTATCGCTCAAGCATAAGGTTCAAAGTTGATTGGGAAAATTTGACAGTTTCGGGTAGCCTGATTTCCACGCCAATTTTCGTTGCTTTTAAATGTGCGTTGATGTTTGGAGCAAGAATAAACAATTTTCTTTTGGAACGAAGTTTCTTATCGCACTCTGCACACTTTGCGAATGAAAGGTAGGTACACCGATAAAGCGAAACTTTTGCTATAGTATGTGTGTTTTCGTGTTTAATTTTCATTAACCGACTTACAAAAGGAGGAGGTGCTCAAAATGGTTGTTTTATTTTTGTGTTTGTTACCTCCGAACTCCGATTACTGGCAGGGGATCAGTTCAGGGGATCCGACGGGAATAAATTGATATTTATAAGCAGCTTTGCAAAATTATTAGTTTTTGATTTGAAAGGATATACTTTCAGATTGGTCCCGTAGAAATTTCATCAAAATCGGTTTAGTACTTTTAGGCGCTAAACCTAATTCTGCCTTATTGTTTTCTCTATGCCCACACTCTAAGAAACACCCACTTTCTTGACTTTATAAAGTCTAGTTATAATGCCTGAAGGAACTCGATGAACCACGTACACTTACCACGTACCAACCCTGAATACAAAATCACCAAAACTATCAACCATACACACAAAGGGAATAAGGAAATTCCAAGAGATGTGGCAACCCTGATTTATTCGAAACATTTAATCACAGGAGCTTATCTCTCCGCCTATTTGTTGCAGTATTCGTAATTTCACCTGTCATCCCTTGAACAGCCATAGCGTACGTTGAAAACGCTACCCGGCCGTGATAAAGTAGCCCGATTGCGTGCCACCCTTGAAAAATAGCATCCCATAGCTGTAACGATCGACATTTGTAACTAAATGTTGGCCGGACAACCCTATGAATTATTCGCATACTTACTTCTGTAAATAAGGATGTAACGTTTATGTGTATGTTGACATGTTAGGCGCATATTTTTTTGTTGATGACAGTTGTTATGTTAGCAACTGCTTCTGATTGTCGGTGTTATAATCTCTGGTAAGTAGGCACACAGGTAATACGCCAACATTTTCGATTTGCGATAGTTGATGTTGTATACAACATCGACTGGTCTTATTATATTTCCTGTTTGCATTGATGTCACCTATCGATGTATATAGGTTTCATGCCCGCCATTTTGAAAAAAAATCTACATGGCGGACAGTAGGTATGTCAAAGACCACCAAAGAACCGGCAAATAGCTGCGATTTCATATAGTAATTATCTAATTTACTAACTCTGATTCTTACTTCAATTCACTAAATCAATGGTTTGCCAGACTTGATTAACTTACCTATGTTCTTTTAAGCCTGTGCTCACCAAGACTCAAACCACCGGTTGACCGGAACAGTTGGTTTATGTCAAATTTCCCAAGGAAATATTAAATACACAACTGATTTTAAATATTTAATCAGTTGATTTAAATAATGGTAAACACAAGGCTAATTGTTAAAAACCTGCAAACAAACCCCACTAATAGCGTACACTATTTAATAAACACGGCCATTATAATTTAAGTCTACCCATAAACAATTCGTCAGAGACCTGAAAAAGCGAAGGAAAGCAGCTGAAATACCAACACGTTGATAATAAATTGTGTCGGCCATTTAAACCGGTCGGTTGCATAAAATTATATGATTTCCATTTCCGAGACCGCAACTATAACATTTTTAACCGTCAGCTGCATACATACAGGTATGATAAAAACATTAAAGGTATACCACATTAGCGTACCGCATGTCGACTGACGGTATCGACGTAATGAGGGCCGCGCGTTCGGGCCGCGGGCCGCATGTGGCAGGGGCCTGGGGCCGCACGCTGTAAACAAAACGTGAAATGTACAGTTTTATTGTATTACTGTGGTCGCGGTACCGCTATGATTAATTGACGACTTGCTTGTAAACTTTGCGTTTGTTATCGATGCAGCTGTTGTTATTGGAGGGGTGAATGCGTTTCTAGTATGTGCGGGGGGTGAGTTTAATTAGTGTTGTAGTGTTTTGATTTTCTTTTTTATAAGCTGGCTGATGTTAAAGTAGACTTGAAGTATAAAGCAGAAAATTGCGAGCTGTGACCTAATTACTGACAAGCGATAAACTAACCTAATTTAAAAATATGAAAATAATTCTGCTTAAACTGCCTGTCCTGTCTTCATGTAGACATGAAGATAGGACAAGCAGTTTCAATCAGAGAATCAGCTTATAATTTTCCCACTGCTGGGACACAGGCCTCTTCTCTTCGAGAGGGAGTGGGCTATAATTCACCACGCGAGCCCAGTGCAGTTTGGTAAATGTCACACGTCATCGAATTTTTTGTTCTTGGACATGGCGGTTTCCTCACGATGTTTTCCTTCACCGTTTGGAGAGCAGTGGTGGAAAAAGCGTGAACGGGGCTTAGGTGACAAGATATGCGTAGATGTGGAGGTATACCGTCGTTATGCCACCACTGGTTATTATTAACTAACCCTGACGCTCGAGTTGCTTCTGGTGATTGACTTTTGTAGATCAAGTAAGCGATTCCTAAAATTTTGTTTATTTACCAGCTCGTCATTTTAAAAGTAGGAAAATATCCAGAATAGAATAAAATATTAGATTCAAATCAAAACCAGTGCAGAGAGTTACTGCGAACATTTCCGAATCTCGCCGGTATCCTGAACATCTATTTCGCAATTTTGTTTCTTTCTTTTTGCATTTTTTTTCCATTTTTTTTTCTACCGCTCTAGTTCCCAGAAAAGGACGTTATATTAAATCTTAGCTTGGGTTTTCAGCAACCGACTCTATTGATCCGAATGTAGCTAGTTTAGCCTTTTTTTAACTACTACGTAACATGTGTAACATCGAAATATCTTTCGCTACTTAGAAATCCACAGCAACCAAATGCCGCATGCTACATAGTGCGAATACAGGGTTATTTTAAATTAGCTAGCTAAACTCCGCAGACGCGATGGGTAATCGATATCTTGCCCGATAAAATAAAAAGATGTGATGTTTTTCTTTGGAAGTCAACGAGCGAACGGCATTACTTGAAGTAAAAAAAATCGCAGGTATGCTGGAAGAAATTTCTTTTGAAATAAGCATGACCTTTGTACAGACGCCACCAGCATATCAAGCTACTACAATCTGTCAAATTTCTTTAATAGATTTTCACCTCTATCACATAAGGTTCGAGGTTGATTGGGAAAATTTTACAGTTTTGGGTAACTTTGATGTGCTGGCGTCTGTACCTATTTTTCTGTTTTCTTTCTTGTCTGTGTGCACATAAATGGTAAAATAAATAAAAAAAGATTTTTTTGAACTGAGATATTTCAAGTGACTACAATAAATGAGGTCTCAGGGTGTTCTGGTCAGCCCTTTGCTAGGTTAGGCAGACCTCTCAAAGGCACTGGATTCTGCTCGTTAAATCCAAAGTGCTCACCTCAACAATGGCGTTCTATTACTAAAATATGTGCAGTCATGTCTTTGGGATTGTATTGATAAATTCGGTGACGTATTTATTTTGTATAATGTAATTTTGATTGCAAATAGATTAAAAAACTGGCAGCTGTTTTGTGTGTGATTGCACGAAACCCTTTAATTTGGAACAAGATTCGAATAAATAATTTGCACCAAAATAATTCAATCGTCACAATTTTTATTATTAGTCTGGAGTTCAGTTTAATTACGAGTAGGTACCTTGGTCGATGCTGCGATAAAAATGCAGTCTTCATACCCTGGGGTAATTGCGTAACACACTATCAGTAGCAATGGCTTTCATTTGGACAGTTCAACAACATTCATTGTGTTATTTACGTTGTTGAGCAGATTTGCAATATCCTTCAAAATCATTCACATTGAGATTTATAGTGTGTTACGCAATAAGGGTGCTGAAACAAGCAAACACAATCATTAACTTTTTTAACAGTTATTCAAATTGTAAAGCCATGAACACAACATCAAAAACATCGTCTAAAAATATTCAGAATAAAGCTAAAACGAACGCGTCATGTTTCACGTCAACACGCCGCCGGTAACCTGCTAGTTGGCAATGTAAACCTCTCGCGGGAATCGAGTGAAAACACTCGCCACTGCACGCGGTAACACTTCCACCTAGATGGAGAATAGTGACGTATGTAATATGCATACAGTCACGTGTGCATACTGCTATCACCCTTACTTCCGTATCCATACTGCCGGTCGATTCTGTAAAAATCTCACCGTGAAAACTTAGGTGAAGTGAGTTTGTTTTTGCTAGGAATTGGCAATATTGACAGCTCACTCCACGCTCACTTCACCTAAGTTTTCACGGTGAGATTTTTACAGATTAGCACCGCTGCGCTGATACTATAAATGCGAAAGTAACTCTGCCTATATTTACTTGGAAATAGTAACAGCTTGCGCTAGCTTGGAACTAATAAAGTCGAAAATTCTAAAAGTCTCTCAATTGATTATTGTAGTACTAAGGTGAGGGTAAACGCCGTGACGCGCTCGGTAGAGCACTGCTCTCAAAACGGTGAAGGAAAACATCGTGAGGAAACCGTCCTAGAACCAAGAGAAAGACTTGCGTTGCGACATCCACCAACTTTCCCAGGGCCCGCTTGGTCGGTTAAGGCCCACTCCATCTCACAGAGAGGAGGCCTGTGTCCCAGCAGTAGGAACTTTAAAGGCTGAAAATGCTATACGTGTATGTATATCAAAGTAATGCAATTAGCTTTTATCAACTTTAATAGGAGTATGAAGCCTTAGTGGTCCAAGAAAAAAAATCTGTTGTTCCTACATTTATGCTCGCATAACTCGTCAAAATGTACTAAACAGCTGATTTTTTTGCGATTTCATGTTTGGTCCCATAGTAAAAGTTGTTCATAATTATGAGTACAATGACCTCTTAAGAGGTTTTGCGCATTTAACTTTACACATTGTATATAAAATTCAAAGTCCTGACTGAATGATGTATCAACGCAAGGCCTAAACCGCTGGTCCTAGAGACATGAAATTTGGAGGGTGTGTTCTTTGTGAAGAGTAGGTATCCAATAAGAAAGGGTTTTTTGAAATTCCACCCCTAAGGGGGTGAAAGGGGGTGGGTGAAATTTCACGCGGACGAAGTCGCGGGCAGAAGCTAGTAGGCTATAAAATACCAAATTATATTTACTTATTCGATCAAATTAGTTGTATTATGGTTTCAACACACTATATACATAGCATACCTGAAGAATATCATATATTTTTCTAATTTTGTTTACTGTGGCCGATCACATACTTTTATTGTTTCTTAAACTTACGTTTTTTGTGTTTAGGTCCTGTAAGCCCCTTAAAGCTGGAAATAATTTATTATATTGTAATAATTCCCAGTTCATGATCTTTGTTTCCTTCAATTATCTTTTGATCTTTGCAACGTGGTTCGAAGCTATAAAATGAAACCTCTTAAGGAAAACAGCGAGGAATTAATTAAAACGGAAACAATGTAGCTATTGTAGTTGGAAAACAATTTATATTTCATTTAAAACGTTATATATTAATAACAGTTAATAACTTTTAATATTATTGTATACTCAAAATTACTAGTATATTTTTCTTCGTGATTTCCCGAAAGTGGGGAAAATTATAACGAATGAATGACAGCGGTATCATATTAAAATAAACGTTAACTTTGGAATGGTAAAGTTGCTTTTACAATAAATATTATTAATAGTGAAAATACGAGTTGACATAGCTTAATTTTATCGACGGAAAAAATATTTGAAAAAATAAAAAAAAATTAAAGGGATCTTACCTGCTAAAGTATGGTGATTGCAAGGCCTTTCTTTAACAGTTGATAGGAAATGTTGTGATTGAGTTATAAACATGGTATTTTTACGTTTAGAAATCTGATACGATGGAGAATAATTTAAAGTAATCAAAAAGGGTAGGTATTCGGGGCTTTTATTGAGAAATTTTACAATTATTGTAAAAATTTATGAAAAAATATCAGATTTTTGTTAAAAAAAAAACATAATTCTCAATTGAAGGGCGATTGTTTACACAGGGGTCACAGCAGATAAAAGAATTTTAAAATGCTAAAATTTTTTTTTTTTGTTTTTTTTTTTTTTTCCGTTGATAAAATTAAGCTTAGTTTCCCTCATTTCGGTATGTGCACATTATGAAGACTCACACTGTATGTTAGAATTTGTCTATTGGACAACGTACCTATATGTTGATCTGTCTTAATGCTGATAGTGTTGATTTCATAGAAAATACCAAATGAAATCAAGTGTTATGTTTATCACATCACATATAGTATTTTAGCTGATACTAACACAACACTAAGCAGGCAGCTTCGAAGCCTGAAATGCGATTACTAGCGAGCTGCGAGCTTCGCCCCCCGGCGCCACTCGCCTCCGCACTACACAACAAACTGAATTTGCAATATTTTCTATATGCCGCGCCAAATTCAAGAATCAAATCAAAGTTGCGCGAGATTCCGCCCCTCGAGATACAACCATGTTTGCTAGACCGAAATTTATCTTTTCACAACCAGAAATTGTGTTTACTATTTTTATGGTGGATTCCTTTAAATTCGTGGAGACGGGTGACTCGCGACTGTTTGACTTCGGACCGCCACGCGCCACAGCTCCTTCGGAAATATTGAATTTTATATAAAGTTAAGGCGAACTTCGAATGTACCTACTTTCTGGTGCATTCCACTTATGAAATTGCTTTTCATTTGAGAGCGAGCAAAGTATTCGTACATACGTACTTAAACTATGTTTACTGTTCAGCGTACATTCACATAAAAGTGTAGGAGCGGCGTGCACAAAAACAATAGATTTGCATTACAAAAGCGGGCTCTGTGTGCATCCTAATGAACAGTAATTGTTTAAATCCACAAGAAAGTGGAGAGCGCGGAATACGCAACAACTTACAAACAGTTAATTACATTAAATGTACGCGTCGTTTTTATATCACAGCGAGTTGTGCACAGTTGCACAGTGCACATTGCACAGTTGCACAAATGCACACACGACATGTTACGTAACAACACCGCATTACATTGCTACCGGAATGTAAGGGAGATTGAAACTGTACTAAAAACTGTTTGGAAAATAAAAGAAAGCTTTTATTTTTCGCCATTTTCCGGTGTAACGTTACAGATTAAACGACTACTTCCATACTAACTATTTAACATGTTTAATAAAGCGTTAGGTAATTTGCAAAGTCTGTTTAATTAAGAAAATAGGTCGTTTAATTAACTCAGTGTTTAGAATAAAGCCTACAAATTAAGGTTGTATTACAGGCGAAATAGTTTTTGTTTCTCAAGTTTAGCGAGCGAGCGGCTGAAAGTAACCCTAAAACCCATTGTGGTGCTTTTATATAAGCCGAAACGTGTGTGAGCATGTCATTATGGCTCCTAACAGAAATGTTCGGAAAGATTTTTCGCTTTACGTGTACAAGGAGATACACTAAAAAAATTTTTTTTTCATGATTTTATTTTACCACTATTTGATGATTAATATTGTATCCATGCCAAATTACAGTTTTCTAGTACTAAGAGTCTCTGACAAACGGACATGGCGAAACTATAAGGGTTCCTGGTTGACTACGGAACTCTAAAAAGACCTCTATGCTGGTTTTACATACAAATTCTATGAAAATTATCACTAAAACTGCACTTATAAACACTGCATTCAATACTGCTGACCTGCAGTCTGGCAGCAGCCCTAAGGATATTTCCTTCCCTATCCTACAATCTCCTTCGTTCACAGATTTCGAGTGGCCAGACAGTTTGCAGAGACACTTAAATTTTATTATTTTTCCGAAGACTGTTCAGGGAGTTATCAATAAAATTGTGCGGTAGTTCTACAAATTAATTGCAAATAATGCGAATACTTGTTAGGCACGTGTGCAACATAACATGAAGATGAAGATGGATGGTACCTACTTCAGTGTATATATTAATTAATAAGACAGTTCAGTTGGTTCGGCTTCCGAGGGCTGTCGTGGACGACAAAGGACTTGGCTGCCAAGGAAACGGACGGAGGTCCCTGCCTTTGACATTGTTGTATTAAGGACACTCCTGTTTTGGCAATGTCTTTATAATGGCAATATTTGGTACCTTATTTGGCTGCGACCATTATCACATTAGAAGTTCATTTAATATTTGATATTGCGTTTAAAATAAACAATTTGAAACGGTAAAAATCTACACAAAGCCCTAATAAAAAAATGATTTCTTAAATGACTATCTGTTAAATAGAAAAATTATTTGTTTCTTAAAATCAGACAAATATAAAGCATTCTTCTATGAACATTACCAATACCACGCTAACCACACATTATAAATGCACTTTATTTTAATTCAAGTCGTTACGTAACCTATATGGTAATGCCCTTACACGCAGCCCTGCATTATGCAAGAGCATATAATGCATTCATAGACATTGCGCCAAAATCCTCATTGACGGACAAAAGCGAGTAATTTGTGACGCAGGCGACGCAGGTCAGCTAGCCACGGAGCCGGTGTGGGATTAGCCGTTATTACTCCTGCATACAACATCACAGGACATGTGTGGCCTACAGGCCTTCCCCGAATGCGTAATTAGATTTTATTCACCCTGCTGAACTCCTCTAAATTAGCTTTGTGTCATCGAACATGGAGCCATGAGCCACGAGTTCCGTTGTCCGACCACTGATTAGTGAAACGGTTCATTTTGTGCGGTGAAAAGTAGCGATAGTTTCATTGAACGAATGTATTAAATTGGAAATGTATCTAATTTGAATTGGTGTGTATTTGCATGGCGATTGAAATTGTGTTTGCTATTCATTCTGTGATGCTCTATGTAAATTAGGTAGTTCTAAAACTTTTAGTTAAATGTAATGGATATTAAATTAATGATTAGGTAACACATTTTCAAAATCGAATTGAGTTTTCTGTCATGTTATCTACGGTAAGGTCGTCTTGGCCGTCTCAAACCAAGGTTCACATAATCAGCCTATTATGTTCCCACTGCTGGGACACAGGTCTCCTCTCTGTGAGAGGGTGTGGACCAAAATCCACCATGCGGGCCCAGTGTCGGTTGGAGTATGTCACATGTCTTCAAATTTTTTGTTCTAAGACATGGCGGTTTTCTCACGGTGCTTCCCTACACCGTTTTTTAGAGTAGTGGAGAAGAAATAATTTATCCATACAAAGTAAACTGCTTGCTTGGGTTCGAACTCACGACCTACAACGCAAATCACGTAATCGTAAATCGCGGCTGTTCCACTGGGTCACTAGATACTGCTCTCAAAGACACGATCAAATACCCCAAAAACTTAGTTTTTCACCATCATTACTAAAAACGAAGTACAAGACTAACAAAGAAACTCGATTAGAAATTCGCGGAGAGAATTAAAAGTTGTTAGCTGGAGCCGCGATGAGTTAGTGTTGGTACATGTGTTGCGGCGGGGCGACGTGGGACAATGAGGTAAGGACTGGTACATACTGTGCTGGGATAGGCCGGGACGAGGCGAGGCGAACCACGAACAATTCATGATAGCAAATTGCAATACCTATCCATAATTGACGCTATTTTTAATTAAATTTAATCACCATTATTTGGCAAACTCTTAGTTGAATTTGGGTACACCCACATTTCTCTAATGACAATATCAACTTTCGAGTAAAATACCAACCAGTAATTACATTATTACGGAATTCCTATAAATTGCTTACCATACATGGAGAGATTTGCCCTGTACCTGTTCAATCAGAAAGGATATCAGCACATACATACACGGAACGATTATAATGTTAAGTTCGATTTACTTACTTCAAGAAGGAAGGTAATCATTCCAGCCGTCAAACCCTGGCTGGAGGCCCGCACCCGACAACTTTCCAGGTGGACCTGCGAGACGACATTCAAAAAACTAAAATTTGTTCATAATGATGAGTACAATGACCCTTTTAAAGGATTAAAACGATCAATATATAACAGTGTATACATATATGTACATATATATACAAATTCAAGTGAGAGAGATGTTGAGATGACTCTACGCAATTTGTTTTGAAAATAACTCTGCAATTTCCGCTTCAATGCATACCTTTAATTGGCATTATATATTTGGTGGTATATTTTTTTTATTTTCAACAGGCATTATTACCATTCAGTTAGTTGAATTAATGTCGGTAAATCTTGTTCTCACCTCATTACGAATTCAATTTTTCAGAGAAACTTTGACCTCCTCGCGGAGAGAAGAGCTTTTCGCAACTTTTTGTAGTACGTACTCAGGTAGGTACTCTAAGTTTGCAGACAGCTGTTTGTAGTACGTAGTACGGTTATGTTGTTTGTTTGACTCTTGGTGTCGTGTGGGTGGTGTGGGTTTCTAGGTCAACAATCAATAAAATATACGAGTATTTTGTCACTACAAACTTGGTATTTCAAAATTATAGACAAACACGACGTCACCTATAATTAACAACACGTTCTTTATTTTTAATAATTAGGAATCTAAACTTATATTAATAAAGAGAAAATATTTGATTTTTGTGTCTTTGTTTTTTACGCTTTCACGCTAAAACGGCTGAACGGATTTGGATGAAATTTGGCTCACGGGTAGACAATGACCTGGACTAGAATACAGGATACTTTTTATCCCGGTAGTACGTTTCCGTGAGATAATTTTCGACAGGCACGAGGACGAAGCCGCTGGCAAACGCTTTAAGGTATCAAGAAAGAAAGAATAACATTTATTTGGACACAGCACGCGAAACACAAAATACCAATAAAAAAGTTACAATGTTTTAACAACAATAGCGTGTGCCTTACGGCTGCGCCAAAAAGGACGGAAACATGCAGATTAGGTACCTACATGATGTAAAACCAACGCAAGACTTAATTACATATGCTAAAACAACTCCATAAAGTCACAACACAATTATGTAAGTACAACTAAGCAACACTAGAAATAAATATGTATTAGGCATTACTCGTAATATAAAGTGGAAAGAGCGAGTAACATTCGTTTGCATACTTACATTAACACTTGGGTTCGCACGTACCGCTTTAGATTACACTACATACCTCAAATGTGGTTTTAATTACTTTGTTGTTGCATGTATATTATATTTGTTGTGTTAGTGGCCGTTGGTTTAGGAAAGGTGTCTGAATTAAGGTTGAATCATAGCCTTTAGCACGAACACGCTACGTAAACCTAAAGCTTTGGTATCCCATGAAAGCGTTTCCTTCATTATTATAGGTCATAGCACACGTATCAAACCGGAAAGGGATCGTCACCGTATCAACTCGAGGCGTTCAGTATTCTTTGTATGAAACTCCCTACTGCAACGCACACGAATCAGAATCGTAACATAATCGCCTCGCCTCGGGACAAGTTCACGAACCGCGGTGCGGTGCGTTACGGCTCGTCGTCCCCGCACTTACGGCTCGTCGTCCCCGCGCTTACGTCTCTCCATACCCAAGCTTACGTCTCTTCGTCCACCCTTGCCCCTCTCACCTCTCCGGCCTGCCTGCTGCACCATCAAGCAGCGGTCGGCGAGCCGTAAGCGCGGCGTCGTCGCCTAGCCGTAGCCGAGTCGACGCATCGGAGCTGATCACCTTGGGTAACATGCTTACGTTACGTTGACGCCTGTTTGACGGCGAGGCGAAAGGCGATACGGTGCCGATCCCTTTCCGATTTGATACGTGTGCTATGACCTATAACAATGAAGGACGCTTTCGTAGGATACTAAAGCTTTAGGTATACGTTGCGTGTTCGTGCTAAAAGCTATGATTCAACCTTAATTCAGACACCTTTCCTATAACCTTTAGACGGCCGACTTGAAAATCTGTCACTTTCACCAGTATCTGACATTAAAAAAACGCTCTATATTTGGACAACCGTTATTGTGCCACGGTTCTACGCTTTCTTAGTTAGAAATTGGTTTCCTTTAATTCTAATGATATATTAATCGAAAAGCATTGTGTTTTTCAAGCACATTAGTCTTATCCAAAACTAAATAAATATTATGAAAAAATTCAAATTTATGTTACGTTTAGTCAGCGCGTTCGTGTTAGGTAAACCCACATGTCTAGCCACCACCTAGGAGGTTTAAATATTGAAACACTACGCACATCATAGCCACCCAGGGGTACAAATATTGAAACACTATAGTACACAGTTTGTAATGAAGCTATTCCACAAATGAGGGTCGTCGGATAGAGTTGAAGTTTACTAAGAAACCGATGGATGTTTGCGAATAAAATTTAATTTAGTTAATAGAAAACAAACAGTTAATTTGTCAAATTAAATTTCATTCGAAAACATCCATCGGTTTCTTACTAAACTTCAACTATATCCGACGACCCTGGTTGCTTATCTCTTTTGGTGACTGTACCTATACTTTACATAAACTGAGGATAATAAAAACTATAAAAAGCTTTTGGATAAAAAAGAAAACGAGTTCAAACACAACATTCTATAAACTTACGTTTGATTCCCAGTTCAGACACAGAGTGTTTGGTGGGAAACCAATCAGTCCAGTCAGTTCAGTTAAAACCAGGAATTTGTCAAACAGACTTTTCTTAGTCCAAAAGTAAGTGCGATAAACTAAAGAGTATTTATTTATTCATTCATTCAAAAGCGGTCTCATCTATATCCATAATCAATCCAGGAATAAACACAATTATTTATAACTGAACCATATTATCATTCAGCTCCCAGTGAATCCAGGATCCGCTTCATAAATCATTTGAATAATTCGGCAATTACACCCGCCACGTCCTCACTATTATTCAACCGTGGATTAGTCATTAACAATAACAAATGATCGCATTTGTCGACTCTAAGAACATGCTATACAAATATAAACTTGCTGGTATGATTATTATGTTTCATGAACCTAATATTTGTAACTCTTTAGGAGCTTACAGGACCTTAACACAAAAAACGCAAGTTTTAGAAACAATATAAGTATATGACTACAGTAAACAAAATCAGAATAATATGATATTCTTCAGGATATATGCTAGGTAGATAGTGTGTTGAAAACATAGGTAATACAACTAATTTGATACGATAGAAAAAAATCATGAAGATACCTCTTAAAACTTTCTTTTCACAATAAAAACCCAAATATAAACAGGTAATATGAACCGGTTTTAATGAAACTTCATACATACGCGTAAGCAAGATACAAAGGTCTAAAAAGTTAGTAAAGAATATTTTCGTAATGCCTTATTTAAAAAAAGAAAACTGGAAATCTCTGTTTCTATGGAAAATTTAAAATCGGTCTAATTTGGCTGCACTATTTTGCTACGCTTTGCTTGATGAGCGGTGGCCGCCACATAGCGGCCGCAGTAACGGCTATCATGAAAAAAATGGCAGCGGCAAATATTTAAATCCTTTTTTTTTTTTTTTGCGGATGGGAAATCATCAAATGACCCCTCCCGCTCTGGGTGGAGCGGAAGGGAGTGTCAGACTCTTACTGACTAAAACCCACCCGTGTTCCTTCCTTAGCCCTTTATGTTCCGGGCCAGCGGTAACCCTTTCGGACAATCCCGCTGAATATATATTTAAATCCTTAGATTCGCTCTACCGCGTCAAAAGACAGTCGCATTTCTTTTTCGTTTTTACACCTGACACACAATCACGCAATGGCTTGATTCGATTGTCATGAAAACGCTAACAATAATGTGTGAATTCACTCTTCTCAATATGGACACTTTTTCGCGTGGCTAAGTACGTTGAGGGCAAATTTAGCGATTTAAATCTTTGGGTAGCAAGGTTTACTTTACGGTGTCAAATACGCTCTCGAGGAAAACACAACTTACTTTCAGAAATAACGTTTCAGTGACGTCATTCGGCGGTAAATTGTAGACGCTATCTAGAAGCGACCGCTATTTTAGGAAACCAACAGCTTTACCAGAAGAGAAACATTCGATAAAAACAAACCCCACCACGGTATCTTAACATCTTCCAATGTTCAAGAAACTTCATATGTTAGGGATAAACTCCGAACAGTTGTATCGATTCCAATAGTTTGACTCGTCGGTAAGTTTCAACAAACAAGTTAAAATGTGACCGTTAGTATCTGCTGTTGGTTCATAAGATAACCATCAGTTTTATGGGTGTTTTCCTTGCCAGGATTGTAACAGTGTTTCATATTTACCTGGCTACGGTAGAGCCAAGAGAAAGAGATATATTTGAATTTATTTCATCAATATATTTTCTACAGGTTTTGCCCACGGCTTCGCCAGAGTAGCGCCCTACCGGGATTAAAAGTACCCTATGTGTAAATCCAGGTTATAAACTATCTGTGTGCCAAATTTTATCCGAATGCGTGCAGCCGTTTTTGCGCCAATCCGGAACATACAGATAAACTGACGAAAATTCCAAAACCTATATTTCCGGCATTAAACTCGTTCCCACACCTCGTAGCAGTGAATGCACAGTTTTGTTATATGTATAGGTATATTTTTTTTATAGATTCGCATAGCAAGAAAGCAGCTCAAATATTAGCTTACCTATTTAAGTTGCAATAAATCAGTTAATTTGAATTCAATTGTACATACATACACACATACATTAGTTCTGTAAGTAGATTTGTACCAACACTTTTACACGTCAATCGTGTTTAAAAAACTGATACTGAACTGAGATGTGGTCGGCTTTTCCTATCCGACTACTCTTTTAAAGTCCAGACATAATCTTGGTCATATAATGAAACTACCATAAAAATAAAAATCGTATAGCGAGTATTTACTTAAAACCAGCATTGAAACGTAACAATTAGCATACCTGTCGCTAATATAAATGGTTATTTAATCGATAGTGCGCTTACGACCATTAGTCCAGCTGTAAAATATTCGTTTTATCTTAATTGTCGAATCATTGGCTCGTTTATAAATGGAAAAATAATTACTCATGCGGAACGGAACGTGATATAGATGCAATCTTACTGGGAACATGCTGTCAACGGGCTACAAGGGTCCAAATACTATAAATTTTAAAGTAAAAGGTCTAATAATTAGCTAAATTAGCAATGTAATACACAGATCGTTGTTTTTATCGAATTTTCTAAGAGATTATAACCAAATCTTCAACCATCATTGTACTTGTCGAGCATAAAATTCCGGATATCTAGCTCAACCGCCGGCTATCATTCGTGGATCTTTGACAGTCGTTCCGGGTAATCAGAAGCCCAAAAGTCTGAAAACCAGTCTTATCAAAGGTCGCATCGTGTAACCTACTAACTGGGTTGTGGAGGTCAGATGCCCAGTCGCTCCAGGTAAAAACTGCATCCGGTTGGACTGGAAACTGACCCCAACGTAGTTGGCATAAAGCTATGCAGATTGATTGATTAATCTAGCTCAACTGGATCAAAAAATCGTCACGCGCACGCTCCACACGCTTTATAAGCGTGCGGAGCACGGATATCGAGTGCGGAGCGTACTAAAACTACTCCCAAATACTCCCGGATACTTTTTATCCCGATATTCCCATGGAATCGAAAATTATGCGGGTGAAACCGCGAGCCGCTGCTAGTGGCATATGATGTTCCCACTGCTGGGACACAAGCCTCCTCTCGATAAGAAGCACTAGGCCATAATCCACCACGCGGGCGCAGTGCGGGTTGGCAGATGTCATGTCTTCGATTTTTTTAGTTCTAGGAGATTCCGGTTTCCTCACAATGGTTTTCTTCACCGTTTTGAGAGCAATCTGCAACATGTTCTACACAAAAACCCACTTAAACGCAACAAAACAGTGTGTTGTGCTTAAAACAACGAACAGAACGAAACTTTCAACATAATAATGAAAAGTTTATAAAGCATTATTGTTTAGTTTTATACATTGCAGCTGTCGTCACGACTGCAACATTGTCGACACTAGCCGAATTCCTTCTACACCATAAACCGTCATAACCTGACCTTCTTCACCCCTCTTTTCTTCCCCAATTACAAAATTGTTAGGAACATTGTCTCTAAGTAAAGAAGGTCTTACTAAGCTGGTGATGTAAGTACACAGTGCATGTTTAGCAAATTCGGGTTAGGTCGTAACCCGAATGAAAATTAAATTGACACTGGCGTCGGGAGCACTACTAATCTACTGTTCGCTGGGAGAATAATTAATTCTTTGTTCTGTTCTACTTTAGTTCCACTGAGATGGCTTTTACAGACTTTATTGGAAATAAAAGACCACTAGACATAGTGACGTAGAACGGGGCTATACCAAAATACGTACCTACAGTCGAAAACTATTTTAGAAGTAGTAGAAATGTCTAAAAAGAATAGTCAGTACCTTCCGTTCATGTTTGTAACAATTGCCATTCAAATCCCTAGGTCTAGTCCCTGTATCTCTAGCTAAACCATTTATAATGGAAGCGAAACATATTTCTAATTACCATTTTATATATATAGATTACGACGTGGAATAAACAAGTATTTTATAAGGAATCTACCAATCTTTTATGTCGTAGCTAACTGGTTAAATTAGCCATTTAGATAGGCGGTTAACTAAACGGCTTATTAAACCAGGTGGCTGCGACATATACGGACTAATACATAAATGATGTCCAAAAAACCGCTAATAGGTCCTGGATTCGAATCCCAGGTGGGGCATAGTGTTAGTGGGTTTTTCCATCTGGAATTTCTCAGGGCAGCCCGGAGTCCGGATTTGTGCCCGGTTGATGGCAATAGGCTCGCCCCCTATTACATGGGACTTAAACATAACTGGCGAAATGTGGGTGTACTAATAGGTAGTCAACAAAAGAGATAAGTATGCAGGATCGTCGGCACGGTTGGCGCAGTGGTTAAGCGATTGACTGCTGTGCTGCGTGTCGCGGGTTCGATTCCCGCACGGAACAAAAATTTGTATGACCTACAAGTAGTTGTTCCGGGTCTGGCTGTTTGTGTATGTGAGTTTAAATGTTTGTAAACGCACCCACAATACAGGAGAAATTCCTAGTGTGGGGCAAAGTTTAAAAAAAATAAAAAAAATATATAGTTGAAGTTTAGTAAGAAACTGAAGGATGTTCTCGAATAAAATTTAATTTGATTAATAGAAAACAAACAGCTCATTTATCAAATTAAATTTCAGTCGACAAACAACTTTAACTATATCCGAAAATCCTGCTTACTTATCTCTTTTGTTGACTGTACATCGCTGCCTAAACCTTTGGGGAATACATGGGAGATGTTGTGTTATGTTAAACTGCTCAACATAAAAAAATGCTGCTGTTGTTATATGTATGTTTAGGTTAAGGTATTTATGTTTGGGCCTGCGTCGCCTGAGATAAATAAAATAAAATAAATAAATAACATTGAAATAACTCAACAATAACCACCTAGGCAAGTATAGTATGTCAAATGTCAGTGGTGACGTAACCAGTGAAAGCTGGCCTCTTATTCTGAAACTCCTTACTATGCTAGGCCAGCTAGTAACACTGACGTGAGGTCGGCTGCACAGTCAACCATAGAAAAATGAATTAACAAGAATTCATTTAATTGGGATTTCATGTTTTTGGGATGCATGAAAAAGCATCCTCGTGTAGCGCAGTTTGCTCCGCCAGTTACTCAACTGAACCGAGCGCTCGGCGCATCCTGGACAGTCACGCCCAACACCTTATTTGACTGGCCAATTCTTCCCTTGCGGTGGTAGGGCTAACGACCGCCTGATTTGCGACCACCCTCCCACCGGAGTCCGGCGTCAAGCAGCCTGCTGTGTTTCGTTGACGCGTGGGAGTTCCAGCGCCTTGGCATCTTCTGGGCACGCTCGTTCCATCATAGACCTCAACCATCGCTTACCATCAGGCGTGATCGAGATCCAGAGCCCATTCAGCAATAAAAAAAATGACAATAATCTTTGTTAGAAAATATTGTATCAATGTGTAGGCACACATTGCAAAGACGATCAAACGAATTCTTGTCAATGTATATGACGGAGCAGCATATATGGCCGTCTAGTTTCGTTACGATGTGATTGGGAATCACCAAAGAGGTAGAATAAGGCTGCCTTTCCACCAGAGGTGAGCGAGGATGCGTAGCGAGGGATGGTTGCGTAGCGGTTGTTTTCTGAGGATAGATGATGTCAGGGGAGCTGTCGTACCACGTCCACGACCAACGACGATTTATATTCTCTTTGTCCACGACGAACTGCTATTCTGACACAATCTCGATGATACGGAAGCTGCAGAACCACTAATCCGATTACCACTTCTGATAAAGACTATCTAGCTTGGCCGTTATATACTTATGTTTGTGGCTAACTATACCTAGATCGGAACAAGCTCATAATTCCGATACTATTGCATTGTTAGAAGCTCAATGGCCGCCATTCAAAGTACGAGCAGGTTTTATTGAAAAACTTCTACTAACATTATTACAAGAGCTCATAAACGAACTAGCTGTTTTGTTATTTTCGTTCAGACTTCGTTTCTTGTGTTTGCTCGCGTTGAGCAGCTAAATATTTATTGATTGAACTATGTAAGTACTTGTAATGGTTTTGATTGCAGTTTTGCTTAGATTTGAAGATAGAATACTACTATGAATGTAAAATCACTTTTTTTTTGTTTTTGATGTTTATTTGGTTTTTGTTTTAATTCTGTATTTCTTTTTAGTAGGTTTTAGAAGGATATTCGAATTACTAACTCCTTAACTAAAACACTAGCCAGGTAAGCATTATCATCACAGGCAATTTTACTTATGAGCCTCGTAGATTTCTTATCGCTAAGTATAGCTGAACTCGTAATTTATTTATCACCCTAAGGTTGAATGTCACTTGAGCGTTATAAAACGACAAGGTCTGTGTGTCAATGTGACGGTTGAATAATTTGAGTGACTGAAACTTGAGTGAAGTTTCAATTTACAGCCGTTCTATTATGTAAAGATCTCACTGAATGCTAAGGTGAAGTGGGCTTGAAGTGCGGAGCTGTCATTCCACCAGATGCTGGGGATTGACACAATTTACAGGCAACAGCTCCCTTAAAGCTCACTTTACCTAAGTTCTCATTGGTAATTATTGTCAAAAGCCACTACGAAGACACGGTACTGTATGAGGCACCTGTCCCAGTGCCGGCGAGCGAGTAGAGCTAGCAACTAAAAACGAGTGGGCGAGCACCGAGCAGCGAGTGCGCGCTGCTAAAGTCGACCTTATGTAGCGCAGGCTAGCAATAAAAGAACTGTGATTGCATTCTAACAATCAAGCGAGTTTAGAAGAAAATAGTGTTAATATAGCGGGAGTGATGTAAAAACGTTTGCTTGGAATAAACGTAGAGAAATCGGAACGTTGCATGATTTCTAAAGCCTTAAATGGACTATAAAGCGTTCCTATGTACGCGTAGTCGGTTACGCGTACCCAGGAACGATTAGTCCGTACAAAGCTTAGGACTATCGTTCCTGTGTACGTGTAACCAACTACGCGTACATTGGAACACTTAGTCCGTACAAGGCTTTACAGTACTCTCTTTGATAGCTCTTGTCGCTGTGACAAACGAGTAAGTATCTACTTAGGTACTCACCGAAGATGTCCACAGTCAGCGATCAACTATTAATATAATTAAGTCTCTCTTTTCTCCGGCGCCTCCACCAATATGTGGAGACCCGGATGGGACCTCCACAGTTTAATTATAAGAACTTTGACTTGCAACTAATATATTTATAAGAAGACAACAATTTTACGTTATTTCTAGCTTCTATCTATATTAAACAAAAACACCATGTTTGAACGTTCGAATGGAACACACAAACAATTAAGACCAGCCAGTTCCTAAGTAAGGTAGGACCACACAGACTCTACAGTACTCACCGTAGATGTCAACAGTCAGCAATCAACTATTAATATAATAGGCTATTTGACAATGTAAAAAATAAGGTCATAATTATTGACACTCGTATAGATTATCGCTTTTAAAATCGATTTGCATTAATTTTACTACAAAACAATGTATTATTTATTAAAAAAATCCCGAAAAAACTTCATCTTTTTAAATCTGGCGCCACGTAATCGAAAACGGTCTGGATTGGCTGAACTTATGATGACGTCATGATATAGTCAATTTCTGTCTATCGTTGACAGAACAGATGACTTTTGTCTAGTATCTCGACCGTTTCAACGTTTGTTTACGTGTATTGTGACGTCACGACGCCATATTGTTAAAGATAGCGTTTTGGCGGCTTATTTAAACAGTACATTTTTATTTACTATTTTCTAAAAGAAATACATTATGCAATTTGAAGTAATAGGTTTTTGTGGGCTCGTTAGACACCATTAAATAATCTGAGATGTTTATCAGAAACCAGTCAAATAGCCTATTATGTAACTCTTTTACCGACACGGTACGTACAATCTTTTGTACGGTTCATGAGCGAGTAAATCGCTGATAGTTAGTCGCTTCCTTGTGCCGGGACAGGTGCCTAAGCCATACAAGGATATAACATACAAAGGTCTAATAAGTTTGTAACTTGTGCAGAGCCACTTTCAATTTCGTAGTTTCGATCTTAACTAGGTAAATTATACATCCAAGGAATCGTAATGTAATTATTCTAGAGATGCACCTGCTTCCTGCGAACTCGGTGATTATAATAGGTAGGTAACTAAGTACATGTGTTTGAAACTGTGGAAATGAGATAAGATAAGATAATTTTATTGGTCAAAACATGCGTATACATGCAAATTAAGCATGCAGGATGTCACAATATTAATATTTCGTACATGTTTCACCGTAAGGCGTACAAATTTATAGTAATTACAAAAAAATAAAAAAGTAAAGTACAAAATAAAAACTAAATTACTAAAGACACTTCAATCCAAGTACATAATAATAATAAACATTGATAAGTCAGTAAAATAAATTAATCATAAAATGTAAAATAAAATAAAAAATATCAAATAGTGTCATTCAAAAAAATCATTTATATTATAATAACACTTGTCTGTTAATAAATATCGATTTTTTTTTTTTATCAAATTTACTGGCAGTGCTTTATATTATGACTGTGGTATTTTATTATAAATTTTTGGAGCCATACAGAAAACGCTTTGAGTAGAGTGGTGAGAGAAGCTTGAGTACTACCAATCCTTCTGGTAGAGCAGTGGGAGCCCAGTGGTAACGGCCGCCTTACCAGCTGTAAGGTCATAGGTTTGAACCCAGCCAGGCGCTTTATTTTGTGTAAATAATTTAATCACCACTGCTCTCAAAACAGTGAAGGAAAATATCGTGAGGAAACCATGTGACATCTACCAACCCGCACTGGGCCCGCATGGATTACAGCCCTCTCCCTCCCGAAGAGAGGAGGCCTGTGTCCCAGCAATAGGAACATTATAGGCTGGTTATGAAGCTTGAAACTAAAGGAGCATGTGCATGATGGCAGTAACTGGAGCATGCGCAGGGAACTATATGGCTTGAAAGTCACTAAGTCACTAAGTCTCAAAACTACCCATGCAAAGTTTTTATATGGGGCCACTTCGTAAGCAACTTCTACCAAATGAAACAAGAATCACCTAAACCGGCCTAGTAATCACGGAGAAATGGGTGTAAACTCGCCGAATGCATAACCTCCTCCTTTTTTTGAAGTCGTTTAGAAAACAGTTCAAATTTTGTAAAGTCAACAAAAGTTGAATTTACAAAATCTAATCGTTAATATTCACGATATTGTGTGATACATGAACACTTTTTCAATACACATACGTGGGATACTGTGGCTGCTTGTTAGCATGTTTGTATGTAGCACAATTAGTTTGTACAGCCATTGTTTCCAAAGACGTGACGCGATGAAAAAAAAACTGTTTTTTTTTCATTTTTACGCTGTTTGTGTGCCACTGACCTCTATAATACTGTATAATAGAGGTCAGTGTTGTGTGCCTATGACCACACGATAGAAGTGAAAACTTACAACAGGAGCCGAATATCCGCGATACAGCGTCACCGACCGACTGGAGCCGAGTAAACCCGATTCAGCGTCACCGACCCGACAAAGACGGTTCAGTTTCGTTCACTGTTCAGAAAGAGCGCAAAATGCGCTTAAAAAAGTTTTCACATCAACAGTTTTCACTTCAAATAATCGCCACATATCAATAACCACAAAAGCGTAACTTAAATAAATGATGAACCATTGCCATAACCATTCCCAACTGCCATAATTCTCGGCTTTTCCTTCATAAACTGCTCAATAAAGTGTGTTTACGGAAAACCTCAAGGAATGGTAATACGGTGCTAATCTCCCACCGTGATTAACGGTCATTTGAGCGCGACCCGACTTTACGACTTAGATATAAAAATAAAGCGTTTTACTATAGACTTTTAATAAAAAAATATTGTTTATTTTTCACAAAACAGTTCGCGTAATTGAGGGTTCTGGCTGGGGAGCAATTTTTAAATCGCTAGTGTGAATTCCTCGCTTGGAAAATACAATTCAAATGTGGCTTCATGCGCGCATAAATGGCATTATTTTTCTGATTTTACTCTCTGTGGATCTTGGCTTTAAATTTTTATTTACTCTATCAATACTTTCCACGTTGTAGGTTGGTACTTATTTGAAGTTCAAATCAAGGACTGCTTATTATCCGCGAAAAATTGCTACTAGAAAATAGAAAATTAGGAATCCTCATCAAGTAGTTTTAAGTTTTATCATTATCATTTCAGAAGAAAATTAAATTTATTTCCACTGCTGGAAATAGGCCTTCCCCAATCACCGCCTCTTCGACCGGTTCTGTGCTTCTCGCATCAAGCGGATTCCTGCGGCTTTCACCACAAAAGGCCTTCCAACGTCTTCTTTTATGTTTATCAGTGAGAAACACGGATTTTCTCTTCATTAACTTACCTAGTATTAAAGTTAATCTACGATAAATAAATAAATCTTACAGCGATGCGGACAAATTTTTTGATGCCCTATGATTTTATAGCTTATTTTTTCAAATACATGTTCATACCTATTATAATTTGAAATGTTAGCTAATATTGTGTAAATATTATCTTGATTAAGTAATATTAATCTACGATAAAGAGTCACAATCACATCTTATCTAAGTTTACACCCTTCTTTCCCCAAACACCATGAACATTTTCAAATTTCAAAAACAATTCTATTATAAACAGTGTAAATTCTTTGTCCCAGTAACAAAGTACACTGATCCCGAAATATTTTCAATCTAAAAGACACACGGGAAGCAAAGCGCGGCCTCTAACTTGGACTAACTTTAAGTTAGATTCGATCCGGAAAGTTTCCCTGAAATATTAGCGACTACACTTCACTTTGTAAGGCGTAAACATACGAAATATGTTATTCTGAACGCTTATATTAACCGGTTTGGATTATAATTATGGAAAATGGTTTAATCTGTGTTAAATTATGACATATGGATTAATAGACTTTCCTAATATCATTTAAGATCCTGTTTCTGAAAAATATAAAAACACAACATTAATGTCATCATCATCAACATCAGCCTACAGTAGTCCACTGCTGGACATAGGCCTCTCCTTGACTACTACAACTTGATTCTCGGGAACTCTCATCCAGCTGCTACCAGCCACCATGCGAAGATCGTCGTTCCACCTAGCCTGAGGGCGTCCTACCTTAACCAACCTTACCTTACTTAAATGAATAAATCTTATGATTGACTGACCGAAAAACAACAGCCAATAAAATAACTCGACAGATGGAATTAGTGTCACAACTAAGCTCTTTCACTCAAAATGACATTTGTCAGCAGATCACATAGCTTTTAGTATTCGGGGATTACTAGCTTCTACTCTTGTTCATAAAACAATTGATTACTTTACCTAATCATTATTAAAATAACTTCCTACAATGCAAAGAATCTCATCAGATATTTCAATGAGGAAAACAAAGTAAGCCGTAGCCATGGCGTAGCTGCTACGCCGTAGCATAAAGCTACGCGGTACTGCGTGTCTACGATCTTCAGTCTACGCCGCGCGCTACGATTTTCACTCTACGCCAAAATCATAATGACGATCTAAAATCCGTTTTAGACTGTAAAACCAAAATTTTAGGCTCGCTAGTCTATAAATTCGCGTCAATATAAACACGTTCATGTTTTACATAACTCTTTTATGACATAGTTTTTGTATCCGCGCGTTATATGACCTGTTTGGCACATATGAAGTTACGACCTTTGGGAAATCTCCGTCAGATATTGTTTTGAAATGGCTCATTTTAAAGTTTGCGAGCCCGCGGGGCGGTATTAGTGTCGTGTTACGGAGATGAGATGTGTAGTAAGTTATATGTTTTACTACCATGTAGCGAATTGCCTGGTTTGTTGTTTTACATTGTTGCTTGGGTTTTGGTGGAATATGTTTTTTGTGCACGTAGGTAATACATATATCTTTTGGAACAAACTTCCTTACCGTACGTTATACTATGTATACTACCCCGTTGGTCTCGTGGTCGCAAGCGCGACTGCTGAGCGTGGGGTGCTGGGTTCGATTCCCGGGTCGGGCAAAGTGTTATTGAGTTTTTTAATTGGGAATTTCTTAGTAATATCCCGGAGTTTCGAAGTTGGCGGTGTGATACCCCCGTGCCTCGGAAAGCAGGTTAAGCCGTTGGTCCTGCGCCTGATTTCTCTCCGGTCGTGTCGTATTGCCGGCCCATCGGACTATGAGAGTGAGGGAAGAGGGAGTGCACCTGTGTCTGCGCGCACACTTGTGCACTATAATATCTCCCGCGCCGAAGGCTAGTCTCCATTGAGATTGGCCGCCGTGGCCGAAATACGGCCTGGAGGACTTACTATATATTACTCTGCACACAGACCTGGACCGGAAAAAGTGAAACATTTTGAACGGAACGGAACTTTTGTTACGCAAAGCTACGATTTCCTCGAAAAGCGGTGGCCGTTATATTATAACGGCAGTCATGAAAATCTGTCACTTTCACCAGTATTTGATATTAAGGTGTCAAAAAGTGCTCTGTAGGTCTGTCAGCCGTTAGTGTGACCGTTCACCGCTTACTTAAGAAACCAAGATTTACAAAAGTGTCGTGACGTTGTGTGTGAATTTTTTTTATTTCTTATTGTTGATATACACAATGACAGGATGTAGAAATACACCTATAGAGGTATGAGGAACAGGGTGTAAAGTTCACTCATACTCTATAGAAAAGGGAGGATCCTCAGAACAGACGGGTGTCATCTCGGGCCGCTGTATAAATGCTAGTGACATCAGTATGACGCGTAGTTCGCATTGGCGTTTGTAGTTACCGCTACACACCTTTACATAAGCTTCCAAGGTAGGCCGTAAAACAATATTAAGGAAGATTCATTTGATTTATGTCTATACCGGTTGACTTATTTTACTTCTGGACAATACCTCACAGGGTATAAAAGAACGGAGTAGAAGCCTATGGCATCTTTTCTTTTTGTTTCAAATCTATCAATGATTAATAGCATTACTTATTTGAAGTAAACTTTTCGTAATAAAACAAAAAAAATATCGACAAATAAAATAAAAATCCCACATATAGGCAACCTACTCTACGCGCGGAAATAATAAATGAATTCGTAGCGACATTCAATCGTTTGATTGAACCCTTCGACCGACCTCAATCAAAGGATTGATAAAAGAGTTTCTTTTTTTAAAGAGATTTCTATGCGATATGCTTCTACCCCGTTCATGTTATCTACCCTGTTTTTGTCCAGACGGTAAAATAAAGTCAGCCAGTTTAAGACAGAAGATTCATACTAATACTAGAAATGCGAAACTGTGTCTCTCTGTCTGTCTGCTACCTCTTCACGCTTAAGCCGCTGAATCGATTTCGATGGAATTTGGTAATAATAGTTTTCATCCCGATATTCCCACGGGATCGAAACTTATGCGGGTGAAACCGCGGGGCGCAGCTAGTGGTTTTATAAAAATGTTCAACAAAAATGGGAAGCACATTTCATTTTTATAAGCAAATTAAAATAGTCCATCAATAAACTACAGACTAAAAACAAAACACGGTATAAAGCCAATATAACAGTAATAACGAAGATAGTTTAATCCTGGCAGCAATTACCAATTTAGTTTCCGTTTAATAAAAAATAAAAACGCATAAAATTCCGTAGTTTATGAGACGGACATTCCACAATAAAGCAGTAAGATTCATGTGAAGGGGATGATATTTATGTCCAGTGTTTACTCAGATTAAATAAACAAACTATTGTATCCCTAGTGAAAAATCGTCGTCCCTTTTACCGTGATTTACAACGTATGGATAATACCTAATACATACTCACAAACTTTGTTGAACATAACATTGAACAGGATCATATTTCAGGTAGATTTCACAAACAAAGCTTTCTATGTCTAATATTTTCATTGTTTTACCGTAAAATCAGAGGAGCAATTCTCGTAATTTTAAGAACGTTCACAGTCTGATCTCATCATCTCAGTCTCAATCTGTTCAAAATACCTAATTTTTCACTACATTTTTGGTAAGTTTTTGACATTTTTAATTACCGGAATTGTCATTTTTAACTACGGGAATTGACATTTTTAATTACCGGAATTGTCATTTTTAATTACGGGAGTGATATTTTTGATTACGGTAATTGACATTTTTAATTACCGGAATTGTCATTTTTAATTACGGGAGTGATATTTTTGATTACGGTAATTGACATTTTTAATTACCGGAATTGTCATTTTTAATTACGGGAGTGACTTTTTTGATTACGGGTATTGACATTTTTTATTACGGGATTTGTGATTTTTAATTACGGGAACTGGCCTTGTGGTATCTTGGCTTCACCCTTGTGGATGTCGGAAGATATCACATGGGAACGTACTACCGGGATTAATAGTATCCTACTAGAAATACCTGTCCAGATTTAGCACAAAACTCCACTTTAATACGACTCTCACTGTCTTCGACAACTTTTAACTTTCAAGAAACAAACTTGAGCTAAATTGTCAATTCCCCAAATGAAGATACTGTTGCTACTGAAGATCGAACTGTTGATCCAATTAGATAAAATAAACAGTTTTCTGGATAAATACTGCCTGTTGTAGTATCGACTTATTGTTCTGGAGACGTCGGTTTTATCTGCTCGAAATTGTTACATAGACAAAGTTTGTACTCATAGATATTTATACTTAGTTTTAAAGCAAACTGAATTGATTTTACGTGTTTAACGTCAACACGCCGCTAGAATTTCGTTAGTAACTTAATTCTCAGTAGCTACCAAAAGTTTGAAACCTCGCAAATATCCATAGACATTTGATTCGCAGAATTTCCACAAACCCTTCTGATAATTCCGACAGATCTTTACATAAATAACAAACAAAGAGACCAAGAGATGAACATTAACGAACATTTACGTAATTACCACTCAACATCTCTCCACAAAAACGACTTACACAAAACCGTTTCCTACGTAAAAACTCCTTCAACGCGCAAAATGGGCAATTCATCGGCCGACATTATTGAATTATGATTAATAGTCCGGAAGTAACCCGAGGATACATCACGAGCGGGGCTGGCGAGCTTCCAACTGTGCGAATAATGCTCGACCGACTGAAATATGCCTCTGAAGACACAATAATACTAGCTTAATCATGTCCATACGTCTTGTACCCAACGGCTCGGAAATATCACAGTTGCTTTGTGATCTCGTTATGTAAATTACTCATCTTGTACACAGTTTGTTGTGCATTTTATGCGACAAGTGACAGCCCTGTTATTTGGGCCCTTTGCTCGCTGAAGTTACGATGATTAGGTTGTATCACGCCAAATTACGACCGTATACCTCATCGCTGCCGCAGTCATGTGTGTTCGTTCCACACTTCACTCACAAAAAATCTGGAGAGCTAATAAGTTCAAGCTTTATATAAAAGTAAACTTTTTTTTCTGTTTACAGCTGCGGTACATAAATCATATTACGTAGGTAGATGTTGACGCACAGAGGAAGTTTGTAATCAACTCTACCATGTTGCCTTTTACCTTATTCTCAATATTCTCTATCAACATTAAAACACAAATAAACAAACTAACGACTGCACAAGTTCCGCAGAGTAAACAACAATTAATGGTGAATATGTAGATTGAAATACATTCGACTACAAAATAGTTATTCGATATTGTAACAGTACACTGTCGAACATGGCATCTAGTAATTTGGGGAACAATTTAAATGTTTGTCGTCCCTGATTCACAAAAAGCACGACGTGTGACGACGCGACGTGATCCGAATACCGACGATCATGGATTCGCAACATTTTTTGCAAACCAATTTTAATGGAAACAACGAAGATATTTGATTCAGAGTTTCTGACTACATATGTACCGAAATACTCGGGTAATTGAATAAACAAGCGAATTTAAAATTGAAATTAAAAATGTACGTTTCGGAAATGCAAAAGAAGCTCGTATATATTTCTGTCAGCTCATCAACTGATGAATTAAATACAAGCCTCACCTACTGTTATTCCTCAGGAAAAAACATTTTTAATTTTGCGAATGCGTGGTTGAAATGTTATAAGAACAAAGCGTTTTAATTGAGCTGGGCAGTTAAGTCAATTACTGTGACTAAATAAGTGTTGATAGAACGTGGGACTAAAATTCCAAAATACTAGATACTCGTAGATACATATCTCCCTATTAAGAGCGAGCAAATACACAAAGAAACTGGACCATGAAAAAACAAGAAACACAAGTTAAAACTTAATCTACCCACTTTCTAAATTGGACACCTCACATACAAACCTAATCAAAGACATTAGAAAACTAGACCAATTACCGAGCTTGTGTCTCAAGCGGAAAATAAAGCAAGATTGCATTAAAATCTCTAACTTATTACTTGAGGCTGGCTCTTGGCTCATTACCCGTAGAACAATCGAATTAACAGGTACGCCACACACGTCCAATCTGAGACTCAAAGCGTTAAGCGGGGAACAAACGTGCGACTCTGATAGTCAAAATCCCGCTGTACCCGGAATTAAGGCGAAGTTACCAACTACGGCAGAGGTACGCTAGGACGAAATTGAGCGTCGAAATGTACAATTAGAACTGGCACAATTTTAATTTGAACGTGTGTTCTGTTATTAAGGGGCTTAGGTATCGAATGGGTATTTTAAGACTATTATTTTGGGGATTCATTTTAAGCAAAAAAAACTCACTTAAAGTTGCTTACATAATAATAATTTTATTAAGGTCGGTACAAAAAGGTTTTGTAGTACATTAAGGACTTACAAAGTCATACATTTATTAATTACATGGTGTAGGTACAAGAAATTTTTGGGTGAATCGCTGCTCTCCTAGCTAGATTACTCAGTAATCTGTATTTAGGAGAGACAGTTTTGACTCCCTATTTGAGTATCACAATAATCATGTAAGCTGGAGCTTATAATATAAAACAAAAGCAAACATCTTAAAATTAAAATTGAATAAAACAATTTAAAATGAGGAGTGTTGGTGTGGTGAGTCGTGTGAGTGCGTGTGTGTGAATGTGTGGGTGTCAATGTAATACGTACTTAGGTAAGTTTGGAATTTACTCGGTCATACATTTATACTTATTGTGCTGACGACCCAATTACCCCTTTTATTTATAAAAGTTGCTTAAAGTTAAGAAGTGAGAAGCGACCATACATTTTTGACGTTTAAACGTCACATAACTTTAAGGGGACTACATGACCTAAAGCGCGGTCACTGTCGGACTGAATATAAAATAAATAGAAGCGCGATGTCACAACGCTGGTAATTTATTGCAAAATATGAAGCAAATAGCTATTTATAAAAAATCCATTGTTTGGACTAAACTTAAATTAAAACACTAGTGCTTTAGTATGTTGGTTCTAGAATAATATGACAAAAAATTTGAATTGTTGTAATGTATATTAGTATGGTTTTTAATGTAAAAATAAAGTTTTTAGAGGTATCTTCATCATCAAATTAGAGTTGTATTATGTTTTCAACACACTATCATCCTAGCTTATCCTGAAGAATATCATATATTTTTTCTGATTCTGTTTACTGTAGTCGATCATATACTTTTATTGCTTGTAAAACTTACGCTTTTTGCGTCCTGTAATCCCCTTAATTATAATCGTTCATAAATAAACCCCTTTAAGTCAATGTTTTACATCTGTCCATTTATAGGTCAGTTCACGTTTCTCTCTTGCTCCACTATATTTCTAAAAACACACCTAATAACAAAATAAAGTACGTACTGAAAATCCAAGGATATTTAGTGTAAGCTCAGCTTTAAATCAAGATTAACGACTCTGTCTCCCGCCATTACTGTGTGTCAAGCCAACTTAGCGAGTGCAGCCGACTCGGGCCACACATCATCTGGATTCGATTAAAATCTAATCCACTTAGTGTTATTAGAGACTGAGATTAAGCAAGATGGTGAAAGAAAGAAAGTAGGTTCTATGATGATTAAGTAGGTATAGTGTGGAGGCTATAACACAACGTATAATACAACGTTATATTTATTACGTTTATTCCAAGCGAACGTGGTTACATCAACGCGCCTGTAATATCAATCTTTTTCCAAAAAAAACCTACTTTAGAAATAATTATAAAGCTTATTGCATATATGCAACCAGAGTTAGGTATTTTTCTTCCAGCCTGCACAACATAAGGTCGACTTTTGCAGACAACCTTTACACAAGCTACGCACCCTTGATAAGGATTGAGTTAGTCCTGTTTGCGAACAAGACTTTGTATACATAATATTCGAACACTCAGGCTCTTCTTGCCTTGAAAAATTACCTAACGCCAGAAATCAAATTGACAATAAAACTTGTGTCATATCGTCATATCCATCTTGTTTTGTGGGAGAAGTTAAATCAGCATCAAAATAAATCAACATTCGGAATTCAAAATATATCGGTACTTAATAAAAAAAAATATAAATTTTATAGTAAGTACAGTAACCAATATTAACTAAACCCCTTTTTTTTTCTTTTTTTTTATGTTTTATTTATTTAGAGACTTTTACCTTACAAAGGTACGTCAGCCTCATCATACCCTAATCTAACTAATTATTACAAGTAGATAATTATAACATTATTCATACAATTTATTATTGCGTAAGCGAAGGAGAAAGTGATGCAGCAACCATTTTTCATAAATCAGTTTCGCTTCTCCCGAATTAGGTGTAGATAATGTTCTAATGAAAGCCCCAACGTCATACATATTAACTTTTAACTCCCGCAACACTATCTCCCTCTCTCTCCCGTTCTTTTCACATTCCACCAGCAAATGTTGGACATCTTCGACTTTATTACACACTTGGCAATTAGGGGAATCGAATTTTTTCAGTATCCAAATTTCCTGGATGGAAAACAGAACGCCATCTATGTGCCATAACAAAATACGACCTCTTTGCACGACTTTCAGGGATCGGATCTAACTTCTAGTGGGTCAGCCAATGTTGGGTGGGTCAGATAATGGTGGTCACCGACTGTACCTAGATTATTAAACTTATTAGGCTCAAATCACACCGAGATGGAAACGAAGCGGAGCGCAGTTTCAGTGTCATATGAATTTTAACTTTATTTTCATTACAATAATACTTATTATCTCCTGAGAAACTTGAGTTATCGGAGTGCACACGGCGCCACGGGCGGCCGCGCGACCTTTCAAGTTTCTCAAGCGATACTATGTATTATAGTAATGAAGATAAAGTTTAAAATTTTATGACACTGAAACTGCGCTCCTTGTTGTGATTTGAGCCTTAGTGATTGTCTTCAGAAAGGTCAGGTGCGTAGTACTCGCAACCATGCGTGCGTATAATGACCATGATGCAAAAAAGTATGTAAGGATCGTAGCAGGTGGCGTTCTGTAGTTTCTGCCTACCCTCATGGTAAGAAGGCGTGAGTTTGTAGCGGTATCAACAACGCCACATGCGAACGCAAATCCTGCATCGCGCAAGCAGAGTTTACCGCGCAATTAACATAGATACAACGGCCCGACATGAATCATCGGGCAGTTGCCCGCCAGACATGACACCCGTCTGGTTGGAGGATCCTCCCTTTTCTATAGAGTATGAGTGAGCTTTACACCCTGTTCCTCATACCTCTATAAGTTAATGTAGGCACCTATGTAGATATAGGTATTGATGGTTCCAACAAGAAAATATCAAATGTGGGATTAATTTTGAGAGGCGAATGCGGAACAATCCTATGGTAGGTACATGTCTTTCATGCTTTTTAGGGTTCCGTACCCAAAGGGTAAAAACGGAACCCTATTACTAAGACTTCGCTGTCTGTCCGTCCGTCCGTCCGTCTGTCTGTCACCAGGCTGTATCTCAAGAACCGCGGTAGCTAGACAGTTGAAATTTTCACAAATTATAAAAATGAAATAATTATTTAAGGGAGGCTCCCATACAACAAACGTGTTTTTTTCGGTGTTTTTGCCTTGTGGTACGGAACCCTTCGTGTGCGAGTTCGACTCGCACTTGGCCAGTTTTTTATAACTTTTAATTGACTTTTCGATAGTTTATTTCTACAACAGACTTTATTTTCATTTTCAGGTCAGCTTCAAACGAATGAAGGAGTAAATAGGACCCAAGAACCACCAAGATCACACTTAATTACTTGCTTCCTTCAAGAAACTGTTCTAAAAGCGCAAATACTCCGCGTTAAAAAAAAACATAAAAACACTAAGCTTTTATGCTCAAGACGTGACGACGGGATAATTAAATTTACCCGCAGAGAGAAATAAAAAGTGACTTGATGAAATATGATCGAGAAATCTATTTAACGGCTTTTGCCATTAATCGTAGAGCTGTTTTTTAATTTACTTGAAATAAGAAAATTCGTGTAACGTTACACTAAGGCTGGTTTCACACGTACCACAACACGTGGCCGGGCGCTAATTTGTATGAAAATTAATAGTTAAATTCACACGGACCACATTTTGCCGTCAATATCGACCGCGTGTGTGATACCGCCCACATCGCAGCCACGTCGCAACCACCAGCGACACCGCGACTACCCGCCGGCCACATCGCCAACACAACGGTAACAGTAAAACAACACTTTGTAGGTACGGTCAGCAACAAAAGTTGATTAACATTTCAGTTTTTTTTTTTTTTGTTAATTGACTTTTGTTGCTGACTGTACCTACCACAACGCAACCGCAAGAAACCGCAGCGACGTCACTGTTCACACGTAACCACAGCTGGACCACATTTTGTCGCTCCGATGTGGTGTGGTTGTGGTACGTGTGAATGGGCCATATTACCAGTTTTATGTAGGTCTTGGTTCTTTTTAGGGTTCCGTTTTGGAATGGTAAAACGGAACCCTTATGGTGAGACTCAGTCTGTATGTCTGTCTGTCACAGCTGGATATTATCTCAAGAACTACTAATGCTATCAACTTGAAATTTGGAATAGTTTTAGATGACGTTTGCCTAACTATTTTGCAAATAAGAAAGAAATAAAAATATTTGTATATTTTTTGCAACAGGGACTGAAAAATTGGAAGTGGGGTTACTAGGACATGCGGGGTATCATATAAAAGAAAAGAGCGCAGTTTGCACATTCTCAAACATTATATTTTTTCTTTTTTTTTAGGCCGCGTAATTTTCGACTTTTGATGAAAAATGTAAAAAAATACCGTTCGGCCCCTTATCTCAAAGAGAAATATCTGAAATTATTCTAAGTTTATGTAAAGATTACAGGAAAAATAAAACGAAGTTTCTAAGTAGATAGCACACTATTTCAGAAATCAACAAAAGTTACTTACATTAGTTCCACTATCGGTCATGAGAGAGATGTCGCTGACATAAAACTGCAATATTCTACATCGTAGTGCAGTGTTAAAATTCTCTGACGAATATAGGCCTCGCCGGTGAAAATTTAAAAACATGATGGTACGGAACCCTCGGTGCGCGAGTCCGACTCGCTCTTGACCGTTTTTTTTGGCATCGACATTCAACAAGTCTTATCTATCATATTATTTCGATTTTTCAAAATTAAAATTGGACTATAATACATTATATTATCTCCTTTATTTCATTAAATAACACATATAAATTATATTTTTAAATATTAGAATATAAAAAATATAAAAACATTTAAAAATATAAAAAATAGTAGCCCACCGGTATCGGGAACAGGGTCCAAGCTACCGGCGGTCAGGGCTCCAGAGAGAGGAACCTCCTAACAATGCGGGCCGTGTCCAGAAGTACCGCTTTCTGAATCAAGCCCTTGATCCAGCTGCCCAACGAGAGCCTCCTTAGGTGTTGGTCGAGGCTCTTGGCTATTAAACCATTGGCTGTCACGACTATCGGCACAATGATTGCTGAGTCCACATCCCACATGTCGACAACCTCGCGAGCCAAGTCAAGATACTTGATCTGTTTATCTTTCTCGGCTTTCACGAGGTTCTCATCATGCGGGACGGTTATGTCAACAATCATTGCGCGCCGCTCTGATCGATCCACCACCACTATATCAGGCTTATTGGCAACAATAGTCCTGTCAGTGATGATGGATCGATCCCAATATAATGTGATATTACCATTTTCGAGAACTGGGTCGGGCACATACCTGTAGTACGGCACCTCCGATTCCACAAGGCTGAAATACATTATATTATTATTATTATCGTAGGTATAGATAGGCGATACTTACCTACGATAATAATACTACTCAACACTCCAGAATTTGATCCTTACTAACGAGACCATCGGCCGGTACACTGTTTTTTTTTTTTTCAAAATTCTATGAGTTCGATTCATAGCTACAGGAATTGATTTAAAAAAAAAATGATGATGCTGATTTTAGTTTTTATACGCTTCCGTACAGTATCGAACATCAATCAATGTTATCGCAGGAGTCCTCTAAACGCTGTTCACAAGAAAATTATGTCAGTTTAAATCAAGTAGGCGACCGTAATACCGCGCAAAAGAAGGCAAACCTATTTGCCTATATCTTTGCGGAAAATTCACGTCTTAATACGGCCCCAAACTTACCACCTCTTATAACATACCTTACTGTGGCTGCTCAATGCCGGAGATATCAAGTCCGTAAGGCCCTTTGCAGTCTGGACGTAAATAAAGCCAGCGGTCCTGACGGAATACGTGGATATATACGGAATAATGTGCGCAGGAGTTCCATAACCCTGAACGCGCCATTTCCCTTTCACTATCGGAGTACCTGACGTATTGCAGGATACCACCCGCACTTGGTCGATATACCAACTAGTCGTACTCAGCGTTTTCCTCCACATTTATTATTATGCTCACGGCCAAACATTCTTCCAGCGTCTGTGTTTTCTTCCACGTATAACCCGTCAGCCTTCAATGTAAGGATGTAAAGGCATCTTCTGGGCTTGCTAGTTGCATCATAGACCTCATCCATCGCTTTTCACCAGGCGAGATCGAGATCAAAAGCTGGCCCATTTAGCAATTACAAAAAAATACTTACTATTTCCATGCAGGGTCTCACAGTCACGTCAATGTCACTACTGTGTAATGTCAAAACATTTGAAATAACCTCAAAAAGTTACAGAAAAGTCTCAATTCATAAGAATTGGTTGTTTACAAAGCCAATTTCAGTGAAAATTATATTACCACCTTATGTGAGTTTGTCCAAACAGTTCCAGAAAATGACAATGTCGCTTAGTTTCAAACCTTTTAGATGTTATCGATCTGTTTATGCAATTGGTCGGTATTACTCTGAAGACAAGACGAGATATCAAATTGAAGAAGAAGGACAAAAACCACGGCTTGTTCATGGTCAACCGTACCCAGATTGGAGGAAACCCTGGATACAACGAGATGGGGAGTTCAGAAGCAAACTGTCAGTTTTTGTTGAGAAAAATCCAAGCCCTGATATTTTGAGAGTGATGTCAAGTATACCTAATTTATCTATGAAAGTAATAAAAGATTGGTGGGTTGAAATGAAAATACTTCAAGAAATAGAGAACCAGAGGTATTTGCCAAAAAGAGTGGCCACTCTTGGATCGAATTTAGCAGCGGTGCACTTCTTTACACATCGTGAATGTGCTGTCAGGTAATAATGTGTCCTAAACTAACTTATAATGTACCAATTGGAGACTAAAGAAACGATGGATGGACTGTGTGAATGATGATACGGTTGGAAAGGGGGTGACTACTGAGATGACGACTAACAGAGAAGTATGGAAGAAAAACACATGTTGCGCTGACCCTAAATAAATTGGGATGAGGGCAGGAAAAATTACAGAATGTGTACATTAGTCTGTATGTGTAACTGACACAAAAGACCACACAAAATATAATTTGTCTAATCTGTGACAGATTCTCTCTATAGTTCCAATTCAAGTCCTATTATTTTCGCTTAAACCCAGCTTAGATTTAGGGCAATTCCCTCATAATAGACAGCCGATGACGTAAAAAAAACAATTTTGATTTCAGGTTGAAGAATTCACCTAAATGGCTTTCTGGTGATGTATCTACATTGAATCTTCCTGATCGCTATACAGACGGATACTTGGTTGAAGCTGTAGACTGTTCTAACTTCCACCACAATGGTATCCGATATGAAGGTTTAGAAAACCTGATAAACCTTAATTTTCTGAAGTGGTTAAGTTTGAAGAATAATAAGTTTGTAGATGTTTGGGGCATAGATAGAATAGCTGGTCAAAACGGTGGCACCCTGGAATACTTAGATGTAAGTGGTTGTAACCTATGCGTAGGATGTATCTTTGCTCTAGTTAGGATGCCAGCTTTGAAGTTCTTAGTTATAACAGACCCTGATGAAGATATTAACTTACAAGCTGCTCTCTCAATGTTGGAGCAAGAAAAACCTGGCTTATTAATAAATGCAATATAGTGAAGCTAAGAACTTAGTTACTTAATAAAGTTTAGTATAATATTGTTGTTATTAGAAATATTTGTTACCTATGTATTTATTTTTCTAAGGGCTGATTTTTCCATCGCCAGATAACTTTTATTCAAATAATAAACTCTATGTTTGACAGTTTTTATATTTATTTATTTATAGGAGAATATGAAAATCACACTAATAAATTATAAAGGCGACAGTTTGTGGGGGTGTGTGTGTATGTATGTGTGTTTATATGTTTGTTACTTCTTCACGCCCAAACGGCTGGACCGATTTTGATAAAATTTAGTATGGAGGTAGCTGACATCCTGGATTAACATATAGGCTACTTATCCCGATATTCCCACGGGATCGACATTCACGCGGGTGAAACCGCGGGGCGCACCTAGTATGAAATAAATATGTCCGTGACTACCGCCGGACCACCAACGCCAATCGCTTCCATATTTTGTAAATAATTAGTACTCAATTGGTACTAATTACAAAATTGGTACCTTAGTAGTTTTCGAGAAAATCGACTTTGAAGGTGGTCCGGCGGTAGTCACGCTCCCTTCAGCAGGACCACCATGAGCGCCGAAAAAGGGGGCACGCTACAGCTATTCTAAGTATACAAATAATTAGTACCCATAAATATGATTTATTTCGTAAAAAAAACAGAACTCTATCATTTGTATTTACCGAAAAATCAACGATGATAACTTTCTCGCAATTGTTCAGCAGGACCACGATTTTGAATGTTGATTCCAAGTTAGAGAAGCTTGTCGCTTTCCTCAAACCTACATAAAAAATTTGTACCCTGCAAGATAAAATTAGTACCCAAAATTCAAAACTAGTACTCCAGTAGTTTACGAGATATACCATGCCATTGGTGGGGTGGCGGTAGTCACGGTGCCAAATTTTCATTTCAAGATTTCCCTATTAAAAACTCGGTGATTTCTTCCCAAATTTATAAAAAAAATTAGTACCCATAAAGAAGTTATAGCGACCAAAAATTCAGATTCCTAATGTTGTATTTTAAGAGAAATTAGCTTTCATTAATTTTCCATACTAAATCTCCGCGTATAACCCGACCAAATTAAGTTGTCAATGGTAATGGCGCCGATTCCCTTGTTCACAAGCACAAATTATGTGTATACTTAGAATAGCTGTAGCGTGCCCCCTTTTTCGGCGCTCATGGTGGTCCTGCTGAAGGGAGCGTGACTACCGCCGGACCACCTTCAAAGTCGATTTTCTCGAAAACTAATAAGGTACCAATTTTGTGGTTCGAGTACTAATTAGTACCAATTGAGTACTTAAATAATTATTGAGTAGTTAAATAATTATATTTACAAAATATGGAAGCGATTGGCGTTGGTGGTCCGGCGGTAGTCACGGACATGAAATAAATTTCAAAATAAAGTTATCAGATGATTGAAAAAAAACCGAGCGAATCGGACTCGTGCACAGAGGGTTCCGTACAAATTTGTAGGTATGTAAATTCACGGTTTTTTTTATTTTAAGTACTACAAATTTACGGTTTTTGGATTTTTTCCTTTACTTGTACTACATCGCCTTGCTTCTTGCCTAATAATTAGTGACTAATTGTGTGTTATCAAAATTAAAATCTCTGATGGTGGCCCTGCCAGTCAGTGACACCTAAAAATCAGCCCTAAGACCTTTGTTTTTATATGGTAAGCTGAAATATTGTATCTGCAGTAGGAACTGACTTCTCATAAATTTGGTATTGTTTCAATTTGTGAAACATTGCTTGCTTATTTCTATAATAATGGAAGGGAGGTATTTTTTAAATTAAAATGAAATACGAAAAATGTTTTCGAGGTTTTTATGTTTTAACATAAGTTCATACAATGATCCAATATGCTTGAACAAACTGTCCACAACACTATGGGTTGGTTCTCTATTACCTGTTCACAGTTGGTTTGTTGTCGATTACAATGTCTAAAGTTAAAGTGCCACTTATTGGTCCATTAGTTGGATTCATAAACATTTAAAAAACTTGCTCATGTAAAAGTGGTTACTGATTCAGATATTCATTTTTTCTTATGATTGTTTTGTCTCTAATTCAATCTAATATACATTAAATTGAACACTTAAAATCTAAATAAATCATCTAAACAAGATATTTACATTTACCATTTTGACTAAACAATTACACTAATAGCTTATGTAGAAGAAATAAATAACGAATATGAAATGCTTTATTTAAAATGTCCTTTCGAAATAATTGCTAATATTTCTTAAAATATAACATTTAACTTGTTATGCAACATAGTTAATTCAGTCTAATAAAGTAAGACTGCCTATTCTCTGTTGTTTATTGACTAACAAAGCCTAGATAATTAAATTAGAAGCACAATTCTGTATTCGTGATTGCAATGAGTATGAACTAAGTTTTGAAAGTCAATAAGGCACTAGAAATATGCAGCTATTAAGATTTTTCATATTTGTTATTACTATAACACACATAAAAGACATTCACTCAAAACTCAACATACCATCAAAACTAGAATTATTTCAACAAGAGGCAAACTTAAAGATATGGACAGTTTAAAAACAAATTGAAACATTTAGTACAAACCATCGCAATCATAAACCATGGAGGAAAACTTCTATTTTTAATATATTTATTAGATATTGAAACGAACTGTGTAAATAAAATCACCATGTATGCTTTCATACAAATTCCGTAGTTATAATGTGACAAACTAAATGCAAACTTGCTTTTACGTAACTTTAGTGTCTATTGATTTAAAACGATCTAAAAGTCTAAAATATTTGATATCATTGAAGTTACATCAGAATATATTATATGAAATTTTATGAAAACATATATGTTGTAGTGCGTGTGAAAACATAAAATATTATGAACCTACATTAATTTCGTTAAAATAATCGAATTAAAATCGTTTCGTAACTGAACGCTCGAAGGAAAAATCAACTGTTTTCACTAACTCGGGATGATATTCGCCTGCCACAAGATATAATATGATTAGTAAATATATTTCTATTTAATTGATACACTGTAAAATTGAAAACCAATCTTATTATAGGGGTGTTATTCTGTGTCAAAGTTATAGTTATTTCACTGATTAAAAAAAGAGGCCTATCGCTTGCCCTCACTTTGAATTAATTACCCTGCTTTCCTGAACGTTAACATAAAAGTCACTAAGTACTCGTGACACGAAACAGCGTCTAGGTCGAATAACTAATTCAAATTAGGGACGAAAATATATGTGTTTATTACTACTAAGTGGTAACAACAGTTCTATTATTTATTTATGAGTTAAAATGTATGACAACAATGACGATTATGATGAATTGACTACGCGGGGTCGAGTACCAAATCCCGCTAGTTTACTATTGGCAGCTTGAACAATACAAGAACAAATTGAGAAGATCACGATCACGCTAGAGGTATTTTCGACGTTAGACACGCGGTACATCTGAGTAAAACAAATTGTCGAGTTTTGGTACCGGCCCCGACTACTTGCCTATCAAGATACAATATTTAACCGTGCGAAAATATCTCTTAAGTTTTATACTTTTAATAAATTCATTTCACTTCCGGACTCCTAAAGCAATTATCTAAATACTATTAACGCCGAAGAGATCATTTAAAAAATACAATTTTGATATACATAACATTTGTATTGGCCGAAATTTCACATGTATAAATTATATATTTATCTTTTTATCTATAATATAATTAGTATTATCTAAATAAAACCTTAATTACTTTGAGAGCCAGGAATACTTAGTGCTAGTATACAATACAACTAATATTTACAATGAGATTATTATATTGTATAAATATTGATTTATCTAGTGTCGTTACTGATTTGAGCTAACCACCAGCTAAACCATAGCAGTATGTTTTAAAATGGATCGCTAAGTCGATCATTTACTGACAGAAAGAGTAATAATTATTAAAATGTTTACTATTTGTGTCACCCCTCACGATTCATCCAAACACGGCATACATAACGTATCGTCAACACTCGACAACTCGCTTGATAAATCACTGTACAACGTACATTATTAAAAATAATTAAATAAGTAGATATTAATCTAATATAAAAATGAAATAATTTGAAACACTTGGAAGACCAACATCACAACATAAATAGAAAACAATACAAAATAATAGAGACTTAAACGATTGTGAAAAATGTTCGCACCAAAGTTCCTTTCTTCAACCTCGCTCAACATGTTCATCCAACTCACACATCACACACTATGTATTGCAGTAGACATATCACTTATTCAGGTCTCTATATTCGCACAACATTACACTGTGGGATAGTTTCAATCACCATTTATGATAAAACAAAACACGTGAGTGTCTGTATTTGTAAATGCATTTATCAATGACATGACAATTTGGTTCATTGATAGTTACCATTAATCATAATCTCAATTGTTGAAATTGTTCACTATAAATTAGCATTCAATCATTGCAAATGAAAATTATTGCTATTTTGCCAGTTGAATATTATTGCTTGACAATGTATTGATAAATAGAGACCCCATTTATCACAAAATCAATTCGCAACTACAAACGAAGTTCCATAAGACATTCTTACACGCAACTCGCTCAATACTTAATTTTGTGAAGGCAACATTTAAATAAACAATATCTCTCGATTAACACACAAATCTGGAGTAAATATACTATATCAGCTACTATATCAATTGGAAATATATAATTCTCTAAAATATATAATTATTTTGTTTGTAATAAAGTGATTCTCATATATATTGCAACGAAATTCAACTGGTCAGTTCTATGAAATTATTGGCTTATGCCCATAATGGGCAGATTAACTTATTACTTGGTATATAAACTTCGAAGTTAAATAAAAAGATAAAATTGAAAGAGAATACCGAGAGAATCAAAACAAACTTTTGAGCATTTTGAAAACAAAAGTTAATTACAGGATATGAAATCTTCTATAATTTATTTTGGTATTTATGTCTAGCAAAAGAGTTATTTCCGATGTAATTTTCCCATCTTAGTTAATAAAAGGTTTGCAACAACACGGATTTCAGTCATACAGCACTCACCAACAAAAGTACTTAAATACAAATAAGAATTGAGATCGTGCCCATAATGACGATGTGCTTTAAACGATGAAATAAAAATGATCTATTAGTTAAATAACCAATTAAAAGCGAATATAGATATGTTTCTTTTAATCTGAGGGTGCTGTAATGTCTTTACGTTGAAACTTTCAAACTCTAAAAACTGTTTCATACAATTTGATATTAAAGAATCCTCAGAAAAAAGATGTCGGATTTTTTTGTGATTTTTTGCTTTTTTTTTTGTATTACTTGTAATGTAAAACACTAACATGAATATCTCATAACCATTTGACTGCCTTTACACATTTATACGGAAGTCGCATTTAGCAGCCGGCCACGTAAGTCAGATTAGCTGCTACAGCCTGGGTGCTTAGTGCGTATATAATATAGAGGAATCAATATTGGTTAAGATCAAAATATACCAAGTATTGGAAAAGGGAACAAACCATTAGTACCACTGTTATTTTTCAGATAAAACTACTTTAAACATACAATTCAAATCAACGAATCAATTAGACCATGCATCGCCAATTCTCACGGACTTAACATTACCAATTAATTTTTATGATTTTTTCAACTTTTATTAATTAAAAAAGTATTTCTGAATAATAATAAAATACTATAAACGAGTAGCTATACATTAATCTAATCACTGTATTAAATGCTTCTGCATTTTTTATCAATTGTCTCGAAACCTTTCGTGTTTCAACTCCATCATTGAGAACACGTGGATATTTGGCCGTTGTCAGTGTAAAATTGTCGAGTTAATTTTGATACCTTTCGGTATGGAAGCCAAAAGAGTTTTAAACCCATTGAAAATTTGTAATTGACGAACTTAGTAGTACAGGTCAGATTTTATTGCTGGCAATACCTTACCCATTTATGTGGGATGTTTGTGTATACCATAGATATAGATACACCTAGATAACGCAAGAGCAACTACTTCGCGTGCCAAAAATCGCACCAGTTTACGATAAAAAATCATAAGCCGCCACTTTCGCGCTCAGTCCTGTGTACTGCTGGCTGGGTAAGCGTGAGCGAGAGCGCGAGCTTTTGACGTCATAGTATGTAGTCAAAAAATGGCACGCTTAGTTTTCATACAGTTCGTGATACTTGCGTTACTGGTGTATACAGTCCTATCACATTTATTTTACGTCTGATTTTGCATCACTGTCCAAATCACAGTGATCTTTATTCTCATTCTAATAAGGTAGCTGTTGGGTTGCTGCCATTGACAAGTCTGCCAAAATCATTGTGATCTATATTCTCGTCACAATAAGGTTGCTGATGTCAGAGGTAAAAGAACTGTGAACGGATTGTAGTAACACCCTTTAATATTGGCCAACGAACTTTAGATAGAGACTGTCATACACAGGCATGACTGACAGAGACAACGCTCTACAAAACTGAACTTTTTAAAACTCTATGTGCCTTATTAACAGTTGGGTACCCTAAATGTTGAACCCTATTGGCCTTATTACAAAACAAGGTTTATGTTTACACCCAGGTTTAACCTATCGAGCCATTTTCAAATTTCGAACTATAATCCGACAAAGTTAAAGTTCTCATTACAAAAACTGACGTTTAACCCGAGTCTAAGTTGTCAATTTTGCGTTAAGAACTTTATTTTCGTCGGAATAAAGTTTAAAATACAATAACTGTCTCGCAGGATTAGGCTAGCTCTAAAGTTCGAACTCGTTTTGTAATAAGACGGTATTTAAGTAACATTTAAGAACCTGGTAGCATTACTACAAGGTTCTTTTAGCGCGTGGCCAAAATCGGAACTAACGCCGCCATCTTGTTTTGCAAGTACAATTTCTGTGACAATTTCACAAGTATTTACCAACAACGCCCCCCTGTCAATGTCATTCAGGCGCCAAAAGATCCTTGTAGCACTCTTGTGTGTCTGTACGTATGCTGTCAACGGCTAAATGTCCCGTGTTTCTACTTCTACTATTCCCGCACTATGATGGAGATGGTGTATCCGCATCGCTAACTGGCCGTCGAAGTCGGCTGCAGGGTCGCGGACGCGATTGGAGAATTTACTGAAATAAAAATTATATTTTGTTTTGAAAACAACATGTTTTGAGGGTAATGGGTCAAGTAAGCACGATAGATATCGATGTTATAGAAATAAAACTGAAAAAAAGTAGGTACATCAGGTAAACACACAACTAATGCCTGTTTGCGTTTTGCACTAACGGAAGGCAAGAGTTGAAAATCTAACTTTTATTAATTAAAAAAGTATTTCTGAATAATAATAAAATACTATAAACGAGTAGCTATACATTAATCTAATCACTGTATTAAACGGCTTTGACGGCACGGTTGGCGCAGTGGTTAAGCGATTGACTGCTGCGCTGCGTGGCGCGGGTTCGATTCCCGCACGGAACAAATATTTGTATGACCTACGAGTAGTTGTTCCGGGTCTGGCTGTTTGTGTATGTGAGTTTAAATGTTTGTAAAAGCACCCACAATACAGGAGAAATTCCTAGTGTGGGGCAACGTTTAAAAAAAAAAAACAGATTTTGTGTAGGCATTCCGTTTAGGTATCGCCTAGTGGTAACTAGTGCCGTGCCGTGCCGATACCGGGCATAATAGCTAAAAACAATGTCTATTATTTCAAATAACCATTGAATGTATGAAAGGCATCAGGCAACACTTTGGAAATGATAAAGTTTGATATAACCAGTTTATCCAGAATGAGTATTTTAATTACTTGTTTCCTTAGTTTATATCATTTTGTACTTGTGAAAAGAATGATTATAATTTTGAACACTATAGTAATACTTACTAGTAGGGGTATTCACTTCGGAGTGGGGCGTAAGATTCGACTGAGCCATCAGTTTCTGTCGCACTTCGCGAATCTTTAGTTGGAGAGCCATCTTTGTCGGGAAAATGTCCATGTGAGTTGCCTAAAAAAAACAAATAACAGGTTAAAAATGGGATCTTTAAATGATATTTGGTAAATAATTCATATTTTTTTGACTCCATATTATTATGAAATAGGGAACAATTTAGTTATAACTGTTGCACTTACATAATTATTATGTAGATGCAACTGCAAAGAGTGTTAGGTATCTCAGGTAAGTTAGACTTGAGAGGTGGAGTATGAGGGTGTAATATTCCTCTGGGTGTTGTGTCTTATGGGCTACGATTGTTTGTCGGGTATGTCTGATATCGCGGTGTAGGATACGTCCCACACATAGAGTGGGCACACTCGTACCTGGAAGTGCGTGGTGGCCTGCGTGGTGGGGAACATGCCGTGCTCCTGGAACAGCTTCAGCACGAGGTGGCGGCGCTGCTCCAGCACGCGCCGGTGTCCCGCCTCGCCGCGCGCGCCGCCCGCGCCGCCCGCTGAGCACGGCGTGCGCGGGGACATCTCCTCCATGCCCTCCGACGACACTGGAAGGCGGATCGAGTTATAGCTCACTGCGCTGCGGCACTGGCGCAGTAGGGGGGAGCGCAGGGCCGGTTCGCCCCGGGGCCCCGAATCTTGAGAAGTACTTTTTAATGAAATCCTAAACATAAACAGTGAGAAGCAGTTTGGAGTTGAAGGCCCCGTATGCAAAATATAACTGTAGAGCGCAAACATTTTCGAGCTCGCTTTTCTCGTTCTTACATTCCCTGAGGCCCGTATTAATAAACGTTACTCAGCCCAAGAGCTCGCAAGTGATATCGATCTTGAGATCGTGATCGTATTAATAAACATAATAATTTACGTAGATACAAGTTACGGTTTGGGTTTACGATATCAGCCCAGTCGTAGCAGAGTGATGGACTGATTAATAAACGAAACTCTACACATAAAGTATACTCACTCAACATATATTATTTATATGTTGAGATCGATCAAACTGAGTTAGTCTACTGCAAAAGTTTTATAAAATAGGTCCAGGTAGGTTCCTATCCAAAAAGTAGACAAATTCAATTCGGTGAAAATATGTACACAAACAACCAAGCCTTAATAAATTCAAATCTTTCATTAAACGTAAGTTGTGCCAGAAAGCCTTTTATACCGTTAAAGATTATATTGAGGACAAAAAGGCTTGGGATTGAGCTGCTTCCAATTTCTGCATTTTGAATGTTTTTTTTTTCTTTTTTATATACACAGACATTCATGTTTTTTTTTAAACAATGACATTTGCTTACTTTGTAAAGTATTATATTATTTTTTCATTGTGAATGTGAAGACGATGTGGGTCATTTTACATATATAGGGTGACTGGTAATTAGTGACCGATACTTAAACACGTGATTTTACTCATCATTATGAATAAAAGTTGTTCATAATGATGAGTAAAATCACGTGTTTAAGTATCGGTCACTAATTACCAGTCACCCTATATATTTTTTTTTTTATTATTCTCTCTGTTCTGTTTTTTTTTTTTTTTTTTGATGGTCTGGCAGTTTGAGTAATTTATGTGGCCTACCCAAATGTCCTTTCTTTGGTATTGTTCGTCGAATCGTTGAGCTCCTTAAATCTTGAGTTGAACTGCAATTTTTGACAAATGCGTGCACTGACGGGACAGGTCCTCTCAATCTGTGTGGTTCTTTCCTCAAAAGACCACCTCAGACATCGATCTACATGGTCTTCATATAACCTGACCAAGATTATGTCTGGACTTTAAAAGAGACTGTGACCTCTGAGTTTTTTTCGGCCTTTCTTCTCAGAGTAGTCAGATAGGAAACGCCGAATTCATCTAGTTTTAAAAGAACATGATTGACGTGTAAAAGTGTTTGTACAAACCTACTTACAAAAAATAAAATCATTTCATTTCATTTCATAACCTACTCTCTTGCTCAAAAGGAAAAAATAAAGATATTATCATTCTCTGCATTCTTACTTTTACCATTTTTCATACTTAAAACCTGATCAAATCTTGATAAAAATGACTAAAAATTCAGTTGCGACGTGACACTTTTTAATGCTGACCGTCTAAGCAACTTTCTTATTTCGATTCAAAACTTGCATACAGCCTAATCGAAACTCGCAATATATATTTTTTTTAAATTGAATTATCTGAATAAAAACTCTTTTAACTAACAAAAAGTATTGAAATGTGAAGTGGTGCAACCACTTCACATTTCAATACCCACTTTATAGAATTAATTTATCATTATTCTCAATCAAAATTTTGCTAAGCATATCTAAAAAATGTATACTGGGAATTATGTAGCAAATTATTAGAAAGCATCAAAAATAAAATCCACAATAAATAATTGTCCAATAAATTAAAATAATTTTAAACAGCGAGCGCATTCCGAAAATATCAAATATAGAAACATTTCACTTGAGTACGTCGTTGAGGAACGTTTAGTAATACGGGCCTAATTTTTTTGCATAAATAAGTCGACAAAGTAACTCTTCTTTCTGTATTAATATTTACAATAGGGTGAAGATAATTCATAGAATCGTTCAAGCTCGCTTTACAGATCCAAGATGGCGGCCAGAAAGTGCACAATAAATTGTAGTATATTGAGTATATTGGACCCTGTTGCTAAAATTAGAATCGAATATGGTGGGTATGATGCAAATTATTGGTTACGAATACCAATCATACTGAGGATAACACAAAACACAGCCAAAACTAAAAATAAGACAAAAGTAAAACCACATACCTCTATAAGTATCTAGATTGAAGTCAGGTCCAAAGAAGGTGTTTCCGACGAGTTTGTTGGTCGTCGTATGCGGGGTGCCGTAAGAATGCGGCGTCGGCATTCCGTTGCCGTTCATCACCTCTTGTTCTAGCTGCGGAGTCACCACTGTGTTCTCTTCCTCTGTGGATAACGAACGAAACGTTAATATAAAAGTATTTATTTCAGTAGTAGCTCCACTATCAACATGTTTAGTTAATGTGAGTGCTGTCAAACTAAATCACTCAAAAGTAAAACTATAAGACACACGCTGAAAATGGTCAAATAATATAAAAAATATGCTTATCTATTTGATAAATCCCAACGTAAAGATCACCAAGATCATTAAAAATCTCTTCATTCTATTAGCTATCCAACAAGGCATTGTAACAAGATACTCATAAATGTTTGATTACTGACAAAGGTAAAACTCGCCCGTGATTTAAGAAAAGCATTTCATACAGGATGCATATAGGTCCGACTCTCGCCCCTTAAAATGACGTCATATTAGTAACTCGAAAAACTTCGTCAGCGTCAACTTGTTTTTTTAAGTACTTTATTTTTCCCACCGGAAGAAAAAAGTTCCACGAAAATCCGACGACTATAAACTTCGTACCACTTTTTGAATATATTTACTCTAATTGATTGAATGTGGCTCATAGAATAGGAAAAAGTCAACAATGAGGTAAGAAATTATTCTTACCCATTTTGGTATGTTTCTTCCTCATGTACAGCTGCGGACTGCGCGGCACGACCATGGCGCTAGGGCTGCAGGCCTCCGGCTTGAACTGGGGTAGAGTGCTGAACTTCTGCTCGAAGTTCACCGTCTCCAGTACTCTGTAGGACAAGAAGAATAAGATAGAATACGTCGATTACATTGTTATACAGGAAGAATGTTTAATCATCACACACATAGTACATAATATATTACCTCAATGAATCATCATCCAAAAACATCCGAACATAGTACCTCCTCCTTTTTCTGAAGTCGGTAAAAATTATAAGATCTTTGGTAAAATAATAAAACGCGTGTTTTTTTCTTTTACTTTCACTCGGGATTCAAATACGACCAGCGGATATACATACATCCACCCGGACGTCGCGCCGTTCTCTCCTTCAGCATACTAGCATAGTTTACGCGGCAAGCATAGTACGTTTATCTTAGTGTGTGACCACACTGAATTGGTAATACTTTCGGGGCCTACCCAATTTTTTTTTTCAATATTCAAGACATGTTAGAGTAACTAGTAACCATACAAAACTTAGCTATTACGCCTTCAACTTTAACTTGTATTTTGAAAAAAAAAATTGATTACGTTTATGGTAGACATTTGGACCACTGTCTATTTTTATGACTGATGATAGCTAGAAATTAATGCAAGTCTATAATATGTGGGAATATATAATACCAAGCCTTTGTAGTCTTTTTGGGAAGAGAAACTAGTTGTTAATACATACTTGTCTCGTCCGTCCTCGTTGCGTTTCTTGAACAGAGCCTTCTTGTGCGAGGGGCTGGGCAGGTCATTGTGTTGTTTGGGCGAAGTCGCGTCGTCCGAACTTAGGGCTCCGTTGCTCATCGATGCTTCAGATCGAGGGATGTTGATGCTGCAGCCAGTTGAAGTAGTTGTCTCGTTGCTGCCTGTGGATCCGGTAGATGTTCCTGATGAGAAGGTGGTATTAGGACACAGATTTTTTTTATTGAATATGAATCATACAGTGATACAAGGGTCTTTAAGCGCTTGAATAACGTTGACAGAGAGGCGCTGTTGGTAAACTTTTGTGAAATATATTGAAAAAACAAGATGGCAGCGTTAGTTCAGATTTTGGCCAAGCGCCAAAAGATCCTTGCACACCTTTAGGTCTCAGACCGTCAGGCATATTACCTGTCTGGATGGTTATTCTTTTTCCCAATATTTCTAATGAGCCAGCTATTAAAAAAAATGGATAATAAATAAGGGGTTAAAATAAATTAGCTAGAGAATCTCCTCAGATGTGGTGGGTATCGTATAACTCATAATTTCAAGAAACTATTTTTTTTTTTAAAGAGTAACCGTTTAGTTTCTTGCCGGTTCTTCTCCATAGGAAACGACCAATTGGAACCGTGCACCTAGCTTCTGACGTTTCATAAGTGCCTATGTAGGTTTATGTGAAATAAAATATTTTGATTTTGTTGACCCCATACTCTGCTGTAGTTCCTTGAAACGAGTTTGGATTTTTTCATCCCATCACGTCTGCGGAGTTACGCTAGCTAATTTAATTTGACCCTGTATAGCCACAATAGCAACCACTCCAATAGATGTACAGTCGACCTCGTAATTGCTATACCATCCGAAGGCTGTACGTTGCTTGCACGTCATACAACATCAAGGTCTATTTTTGCTTTCAAGACCAATGTGAGAGTTAGGAAGTTTCAATTTAGTGGAAGTTTTTGTCAAAAGTGATTAAGCACTTACGAGATCGAGTATACAAAGTTATACAATAAACCCCTTACTAATAAACGTTGTATAGCGTCTGTATAGTTACACAACGCTTTGGTCTTCTTCTTTCGAAAGTCAAATTACTGACGACTAAAAGAGAGAAATCAGTGTGTAACTATTCATCTGATATAATACGTTTATTAGTAAGGGGGTCAGTCAGTAAAAAAAGATGCATGTGATAAAGAGCATTTTTATATAAGTTTCGAAAGGGACGTTTAAAGGCGAGTATGGGGTTAATTCAAAGGTATGATAATGAACTTCATATTCATTGGAGATATTAAAACTTACCTCGACTAAGTCTCTTCTGTAGCGGCGCTCTGCCGAGCTGTGCTGGCGTCGGTGCTAACGGGAATGGACGGGCCTCTTCCGCAGGAGTCTCCCATTGCCTGATAAGGAAAAAGCATTGCATTATACCGCAAAATTAAAGGTGAGTGTAACATGCGGTTTGTGAACAGGGAAATCAACACAAAATTACCAAACAGATTGTCAAACTCATGGCAAGTGATTTCAATGGCTGTTGTCGGGTTTATTTTACTTCAATGGTCCTAGTTTATCATTTGTGACTTCGAGTTACTGCTATGTGAAGATAATCCAGCAATATATTGTATTTCGCTATAGTTTTATTTAAATAAAAAAAAAATGTTTTTATTTTTTTGCTTGAGTATAGTTTTCATTCGATATCCGTGTTTTCATTGTATTTGTTGGTATATATATTGGCGTAGCTAGTTAACTTATGGGCGGCTAATAATTTAATTTAATGTTCTGTGTCTCATAGTGTTAATTACTTTTCACACCACCTGCTCGAAAATGTCAAATTATATGTCAAGCAACCTTAACCTAAAGTGAGTCATTAGTGGCCGGGGGCACAGCCGGTCAATAATGTTGTACTGGATTTCATTATGACCCGCTGGTCAATAATGTGATTTGAATTTGGAATCTCAGATGCTCAGCTAAATTGGCAGTATAGTACTAACAAACACCCTTTGGAGCCAGAAAGAGGAAAGCTATTCTCGATACCCTTACTACGCGTGGATGATATTCTCGATTTCCTACAAAATCATAACGACTGATACTTCATATCGTTGCCATGTTTTCGAAGACATAATATTGTAAGAATAATTAGATAACTACGAACCATTTTTTAAAAGGAATGGAATAACATTAAAACTGGCATTAATAATAACAAATACCGTACCGCGCCGTAATACCGTAATAGTAATTGGCTGTAACATTAGTTAATTTAAGTAAACTGCGCAAAGATTGCTGTGGATTTTGTGAATAAATAAATAAATAATAAAACCTATCTATACTACAGTCGATTTATCACATTTTATCAAAAATACTCTATTTTCACGAGCGTCTCCAATGACGTTCTAAATTCAAAATGCATACAGCCAATCATCCAAAACCATTCTACCAGCCCTGTATAAAGCTTGTTTACACAAACGCCACTTCCATGAGAGTGATATCAATAGACACACACGACAAAACCGTAGAAGAGACTTTTAAAAAAAAATCTAATTGATCGTGTCTTGGCTACTTATTGGTAGACGCAATAAAGGCGCGAACTTTTGGCATTTAAACTTTAAATTTATCAACAAAGTATTATAAAATGTCGAGTGATGAAAGTGATTGTACTCCTGAATTCATTACAACCGAAGCTAATAATATTTCCAATGATTTACTGCCGGAAAAGTCAAAGGAAACTTATATAAAAGCCTACGACAATTTCCAAAAATGGAAAAGTACGAAAGGCGTCAAGTCCATTTCGGAACCAGTTCTATTTTGTTTTTCGTACTATGGCTATTATTTTCTCACAGTAGGTGTAAAAAGTAGAGTATCCTCCTCTGGGCTAAATGTGTCTTTGCCTTGGGCTAGCTTGAATCCCTCGCTGCATTCAGGATTCTTGTATTAACTCCCTCGCTTCGCTCGTGAGTTAAATCCCGAATCCTTCATTGCGCTCGAGATTCAATATGACGCCCGTGACATAAGACACAACTTTAACCCCTCGGTGCATAATCTACTATTGCATACCTATTATTGTATAGAATCAAGTTTGTCTAACTAAACAGAGAGGTGTGCTGCTGGGGAGTTTGTTGCGCCACTTCTTACCTGCTAGAGTACTAGAAAGTACTAAGTACTAGTGTACTAGGAAGGAACATGGGTGGGTTTTAGTCAGTAAGAGTCTGACACTCCCTTTCGCTCCACCTAGAGCGGGAGGAGTCATTTGATTTCCCATCCGCAAAAAAAAAAAATGTGGTGAAGGGCGGGCGTGCCGGGGGACTGTCTTATGTAACTTTGACGTTTGAAAAATACTGATTCTCAGCCTAATTTAAATAAATGACTTTTGATTTTGATTTTATTGTTATTTCAATGAGTCATGCACAGCAGTTGATTTGACAGTCTGTTATAAAACGCTGGTCTATTCTGTAAAATCTCACCTTGAAAACTTAGGTGAAGTGAGCTTGCAGTGTAGTCTATACAGGGTTATTGGTAAAACATTAACAACCTCTTAAGAGGTCATTGTACTCATCATTATGAACAACTTTTACTATGGGACCAAATCTGAAATCGCGAAAAAAAATCAGCTGCTCCCTACATTTATGTTCGTATAACTCGTCAAAATGTAGGGAACAGCAGATTTTTTTTTCGCGGTTTCAGGTTTGTTCCCATAGTAAAAGTTGTTCATAGTGATTAGTACAATGACCTCTTAAGTGGGTGTTAATGTTTTACCAATAACCCTGTATATAGTGTCAATCCCTAGCATCAGGTGGAATGACAGGTCACTTCACCCATGTTTTCACGATGAGATTTTTACAAAATAGACAAGCCGGTCGATTCTGTAAATATCTCACCGTGAAAACTTAAGTGAAGTGAGTTTGTTTTTGCTAGGAATTGACACTATTGACAGCTCACTCCACGCTCACTTCACCGAAGTTTTCACGGTGAGGTTTTTACAGAATAGCACCGCAGCAGACGCTAAAGTAATCATGGAGTTAGAGTGAGCAAAAATACAAGGCGATTAACATAACACATTGCTAATTACTAATACATAAATAAATTACATGTGACCATGAGCAGAACAAAACATATACCACAGAAATACATAGAAAATACTCACGTGGTAGTTTTAGGCGCAGTATTGTTGTTACTCTGAGATACTATCACAGATTGTCCGCCTTGCACGTTCAGCACGCTCTGGTTATTGTTCTTGGGTGTCTCTACTTCTGTTGACAATACAGTCATGGAGAAATTATAACATTTCTATTGTTAAATAAGACAAAAGTATGAAGTAATGCAAATGTCACAACATTGAGAAAAAATTCAATTCATACACGCTTTTCAACTATAATTAGATGCAGTATCAATGATAACCACATGAATATTGATGACAAATGAAAGGAAATTCTATAAGCCACGCATACAGAGAGTGAGAACAGCATGCACGCGGTTACGCCGTGTAACTATCTGCCGCCAGAACGTCTCATTTGATTTGTCTCAATGCTGCTTTTGCGTTTAGATTAAGGCGAAGAGGATTAAGGCCAGAAAATAAACAAGTATTGATCATGGCGTTTACTTATTGAATGTCAAGGACAATAATTTGGAAGTTTCTCAAAAAGACAGGTAGCCCGATTCCTCCAACTGCGTACTTGTGGTAATATAAACGGGCCGATTATTATTGTCATCATCAACTTTCAGTCGATATACGTCCGGTGTTAGGCAAAGGCTGGGCAAAGCGTTGCTACATCTACCGGTATTGTGCTTCTCGCAACCAGTAGATTACCGCAGCCTTCACAGGTCATCGGTCAACATTTTCGAAAAATAGTGTTACAGCCAAATTAGACTGATTTTAAATTTTCCATAGAAACCGATTTCCAGTTATCTTTTTTTAAATAAGATATTTCGAAAATGTTCTTAAGTAACTTTTTAGACCTTTGTATCCTGCTTATGCGTATGAAGTTGAAGTTTCATTAAAGTCGGTTCATTCATTTCGAAAAACAAGGGCTTGAAAGTTTGTATGAAATGCCGTAACGTCGTAAACGCTCATAATATCCGTCTCGTAAACAGCATTTAACTTAGATATTTGCTGATTAAGTAAATTAGCCTTTGATATTCCTATTAGTACTCGTCATGTCTTCTAGATGTGATAAGGAGTGCGTCATAACCCCAGCCTACTATAGGTTGGTATAAATCCTGTCTATCATCGATGTACAATTGTACACTTATCTTATCTCATACTCTATAGAAAAGGGAGGATCCTCCGACCAGACGGGTGTTGTGTCTGGCGGGCAACTGCCCAATGATTAATGTCGGGCCGTTGTATATATGCTAGTGGCGCGGTAAACTCTGCTTGCGCGATGCAGGATTTGCGTGACGTCAGTATGACGCGTTGTTCGCATGTGGCGTTGTAGATACCGCTACACACTCACCAGTATTGAAGGTCGGCACATACAGCCTCTGCAGGTGAACGCAGTGCATCGACTGCTCCGAGGCAGGACTCAAGGACGCCTGGCTCGGCTTCAGCAGCAGGTTACCTGATGCGTCCAGGGAGAGCGTGAGGGGTCCAGGACCTGGTTAAAGAAAGGAAATTCGTTTTAGAATCTTGCAAGTTTGAAAAGCCTCATCCATGAATAGCTAACTTAAATGGACTACAGACTCGTCTTGGGTAACCACCCAAGACGAGTAGTGTAGTCCATTTAAGTTCCATCTAGACCTGTTACTATCTGATCTTCGTATTCGAACACGTGTGCGTTTATTTTTCACTTTTTAATCCTGTACTGTAAAGACTTGCAACCAGTATTCAAATGCTGATTCAGGCTACATAATTTGTACCGCTGGACACGTGTCATATTCCTTATTTTATCATTCTAGGTGTGCTAATTTAACTTATTAGGTACGATTAAAAACATTCTAAAACATATACTTACAAGGCGAATTATCTCCAATATTCCTCTTGACGAAGGTGAAACTCTTGAGCACGGGGTTACTGAGAGGCGTCGATGTAAGCGGCGTCGAAGACGGCGTCGGGATTGTGTTGGACATGCCGCTTGAAATTACCTGTAGAAGAACAGAGTTTATGTTATATATAAAATTATGTAAGTGGACATCTTCTACATAATGTTACTGAATACTCAAATGTACTAGCTATAAGTTACTTGTAAATTAAAAAAATCTATTGTAGTCACATACATTTTTAGGCATTCACCTCGACACTTATTTTTAACACGATAATGTTGAACCTATCTTAAGAAACTAAGTTATTTTTTCCAGGGCTTCTATCGACCGAAGTTAATTATAGATTTTTGTATGACAGCAGGTAGAGTAAAATCGATAGAAAGACCTCTATGAACGTGCGTGGATATGAAGCCTGAAGAAATTATCCACACACACATGTGAGTGCGACATCTCTCAGCAAAGAAACGCCGCTCTTTCTTCTCAGAATAGTCGGATAGGAAACGCCGACCTTATCTAGTTTTTAAAATATGATTGACTTGTAAGTGTTTGTGCAAACCTAAGTACAAAAATAAAATCATTTAAAAAAGGTAATGCAGAAATAATGAAACTATTATTATTATTACCTGAACACCGCACGTAGAAGTGGGCGAGTTCATTATGGACGCTATAGCGTTGTCTAAAGCGGCCTGAGTGGACAGGTTGGGCGTGCTAAGAGATATGCCCTGGACACTGTGAGTGAGGCTCTGTGTACTGGATGCTATGGAAGTCGGATGAGGAGAACTTGGGACCTGGTTTGACATCATCGGCTTGTTGATCTGAGTGAAGGCTGCCCATTGTCTGTGGTTTTCGCCTGGAAATAATGTTGATTATGAGTAAACCGTGAATTCGTAGAATAGAATAGAAGAATACTCTTTACTATGTACACTTATACGAATTACAGATACTTAAAAATGTAGAAATTACGAAGATTACTTCGCATTTCGTAGATAATGGCAATAAGGGGAATATTAGTTATACAAAAAAAGTGTAGGTACTCAAACAACGACAATACACCAGAATCCTATTTTGTCAAACATTACATTATAATCTTGCTGGGAAGGTTCTAATACTTCTATCTGCACTGATTCTACTTCGATGCGGTACAGAGCCGATGGTTCTATGGGGCTGTTTTTTTTAATGTCATCCCATCAGAAATTCCCAAATTCCTATGAATATATTATATTTTATCTGATTGATATAAATTTATTGAGTTTATTTTGAATATTCGTAGCAATCATTATATTTTTATATGCGTTAAAAACTTCTAAGTTTATCCTGGGCATCATTATTATCGGTAACGAATGAGAAGAGTCCTTTGCCCTGCAGTGCTAAAAAAAATAGGCTAGTGTTTTTATTATTATTTGAAAACTTACTGGTATCAGCATGGGTAGACTTGAAGGCACCGCCAGTCGGCTGGAAACCTTTAGGTCCACCTGGACTAGACGCAGTTATACCGCCTAGAAGATTGTCCGACGAACCAGCCCTGGAAATGCAAAAAAAAACCGTAAATTCAATAAGTTCACTTATTTTGTCGCTATGTATCCTTACAGTCTAAAAACGCCTACTTACAGTTATAGATATATTGCATTGGGGTTTTTTCTTAGCTTTTCAGTTCCGAAAAAAAACAAAGACTGCATTTATTTTCCTATTATTGTACACCTTAGAGGTATGTAGAGACCTTTTTTAATTTTGACTAACTTTATTTGTTAATCGCCTGCAGCAACAATTAATAATATTTTATTCTATTGTAACCCCCTTACTAATAAACGTATTATATCAGATGAATAGTTACACACCGATTTCTCTCTTTCAGTCGTCAGTAATTTGACTTTCGAAAGAAGAAGACAAAGCGTTGTGCAACTATACAGACGCTATACAACGTTTATTAGTAAGGGGGTAACTGATGTTACCCCCTTACTAATAAACGCGGTCGCCTACTTGATAGTAAGTGGCCACCACTGCTTATAACATCTGTAAAATCATAGGCATCATAAGTGCAGTGTTGCCATACCAATGACAAATCTGAATTACTTCAAGTGAATTAATCCTGATCATCATCGTTCCTTATCCCAATGTATTTGGGGTCGACGCAACATGTCTTTTTCATGCTCAAATCCTAATACCAAACTTAAATATCAATGCAAGATATTAAATAAATGAAGATGGCCAAACTTACCTAGCTTTAATAGGTTTAGGCCTTCTAGTGTGGTCGTGGTGCGACGGCAAGTAATCTCGTGTGTCCAGGCCTTCAGAGTCCGAATCTGTCACCTTCTCTCCGCATTTCAGGTCGATCTCTATGCTTTGTACCGCTACCGGCGGTTCTTCTAGCGTCTGCGATGGCTGTAACACAAATGTGTACATGAGAATGAGATGAATGATAAAAGTATAGCAAGGTCTGTAAGTCATGAGGCCAGAAGACACTATGGGGAAAATTGACAACGTACATAGCCCAATGGCCCATCCGCTCAGATAGAAATAAACAAAGAAAGAAAATGTCAATTTGGCACAGTACCGTATTCATTATATGCATTTGAATAAATGTAAAATGTCAATATAAATATACATTATATCTACAAACCCTAAAATCGGCAATAATGCCAGACAAGTGCTTTACTGTGAGATACACCATTTAAATTGACCAGCCGGTCGATTCTATAAAAATCTCACCGTGAAAACTTAGGTGAAGTGAGTTTGTTTTTGCTAGGAATTGACAGCTCACTCCACGTTCATTTCACCTAAGTTTTCACGGTGAGATGTTTACAGAATAGCACCGCTATATCGGTACCCTGTCCGTTTAATGTATTTGAATTATATGACACACTCCACTTTCTTGTAACCTGCGAAGTGTGAGCAAATATTTCACAGTACGCTAAAAGAAACTAAAGTAAGACGTAATATACAGGAGGGTACTTCTTATAGATGGGACAGTAAACATACCATTTGCTCATCGTCACTAAGGTGTGGTGATCCGATATGGTTGTACGAAGCTACCGGCACCGGCAGGTCCGAGTTGATTGTGAGAGAACCGCTGGTAACCACCTCTGATGGCGTTCGGGGACTCTGTAAACAAACATGGCGCGAAATTCGTTCAAAGTGTACAACAATAATATACATATCACAAAGTTATATCCAAGTGCCCTAACTAGGAAAGGACTTCAACCAGTATGCTTTTGGACATTTACCGGTCTATTCTGTAAAAAATCTCACCGTGAAAACTAGGGTGAATTAAGCCGTCATTCCTGATGCTAGAGATTGAAACCATTGACAGCTGACTTCACCTGAGTTTTCACCGTGACATTTTTACAGAATAGATTGGCTGTCATTCCACCTAATGATGCTAGGGATTGACAGTATTGACAGCTCACTTCACCTTAGTTTTCACCGTAAGATTTTTACAGAATAGACCACATATTTATTGAGCAGAATGGTGACCTATCTTTTACACACATAACATTACGCCTGTAATACCCGAAGGGTTCGGCAGGTGCCAAACCGTGCTGGCGAGGTGAAGTTCATATAGGTAGTACAAGTCACATTTTGCCAGTTAATTCCTATGCGGGCAAAAATCCAGACTACAGGCTGCTATTATCAGATAATGTAGTTAATGTGAGAGAATTCATGCTAGAGACTGGTGTAGCAAAACAGTTTATCCTGAATAGTGGATATACTAATTAATATTTGTTTCATTTCTCGGTGATTTGACATCACTAAGTTCAACGTTTGTTGGCTGATGCCGCTGAGTGTACTAGTAGCTGTGGTTGTAGAATCCATGGTTGTGTGGGTAACTATTATACTCTGTACTCACATATGAAACGCTTGCCTACAGAGACATGGTATTAGTTCTAGTTTTAACTTAGATTTAATTTTAATATTTAGTCAAGCATAAAGTCGTGCAAAATCCACGAGAACCTACTGCCGACAAATTGCTTTGCAGTTTGGCAGGTGTTATGTTAAAATAAAATTGTAACATTAAGGATTAAGTAAAAAAAAATGATTTTAGTTACCTGTGGCATAGACCCAGTTGGATCTTTGCTACTGGAAGACTTCCTGCGATCTTTGTTGCACCATTTCCATTCTGGATGAGCTTTGAAGTGCGCTTCTTTGACCTGAGAATAAAGAACACTATTTAATACAACATATAATATTACGTGTTAACGACACTCATTTGTATTGTAGACGCGTTTGTATGTAATGAGTAACTATACAATGAGATCGCAACAATACATAAGTAGGGTTTTGGAAGGTAACCAAGCTTGAACATGATAACAGCAGTTAAACGGTCACTATACATGGCATGTATTGTCACGAGCAGACATTTGGCTTGCTAGTGTCCAATGTACAGAATTATGCACAGAAGATATTTTCCTAAATACAGATTACTCAGGGATCTAGCTAGGAGAGCAGCGATTCACCTAACTTTTCGCTTCACCATTTAATAACGCGTACCTTGTAAGTGCCTCATGTTCTACAAAACCTTTATGTACTACCTAAATAAATTATACACGTTTAAATTTAAGTCGTTCTGGACCTCTTCAGGGGTCATTGTACTCATCATTATGAACAACTTTTACTGTGGGACTAAACCTGAAATAGCGAAAAAAAAATCAACTGTTCCCTACATTTATGTTCGCATATCTCGTCAAAATGTAGGGAACAGCTGATTTTTTTTTCGGGATTTCAGGTTTGGTCCCATAGTAAAAGTTGTTCATAATGATGAGTACAATGACCCCTTAAGAGGTCCAGAACGACTTAAATTTAACCTTGTATATAAAGCGTTCGGTGCGGGGCAATCACTTCTATGCCCCAAGATACAAAACTAACAACCAATCACACTGAAGGAATACGGGTGGGTTTCAGTCAGTAAAAGTCTGACACGCCCTCCCGCTCCGCCCAGAGCGGAAGAACTTATTTGATAAATTCCCACCCAAAAAAAAAGGCATAGGCACATTCCGAAAGTATAACAATTAAATAAGGAAAAATCTCATATTAAATCTTATGTATGTAAAAAAAAACGAGTTCCCATGTACAGTCAACCGCAAACCAGTCGTAACAATTTGACATTTAGAGTGCCTTATGTCAGAGAAGTAAGGGCGGTTTTGCTATCTTATCAAATCATTTATTTGTATCATCAATAACAGCCTTGTTCTACCCACTGCTCTATACAGGCCTCCTCCCTTTTGTGCCATGCTTTCCTGGTCTGGACAAGTCTCATTATGTTATCTTATATTTGCATAACAAAAATCTATTTTAAAGAGTAACTAACCTCAAAGCTATGGGCTAGGGTTATCACACAATGGGTTATCACCCAAACAGCAGTAAACGACGGCGAGGCAGGCCCAGAATGAGGTGGCGGGACGAGCTCGACTCTTTCCAGAACGATTGGCGTTTGACAGCACTGGATAGGGATAAGTGGAAGGAGGGAAGGGAGGCCTTTGCCCTGCAGTGGGACAGAAATGGCTGATAATAATAATAATAACTAACCTCGCTAGCAAGTTCGTTGTACTTCTGTTTCTCCTCCGGCTTGAGCGAGTACCACCACTCGCCGAGTATCTTGCTGACCGTACGGTTGTCCTGGTTCGGGTGCATTTGATGCACGATCTGACGGTGGCGTTTGGAGAATATCATGAACGCGTTCATTGGACGACGGATGCGACGCTCCTTCTGTAAAAACAAGTTATCAAATTTCATGAGTTGTTGTTCTTTTATTTTAGTTTTTTTTAGGGTTCCGTACCCAAAGGGTAAAAACGGAACCCTATTACTAAGACTTCGCTGTCTGTCCGTCCGTCCGTCCTCTGTCTGTATCTGTCACGAAGCAGTATCTCAAGAACTGCGATAGCTAGACAGTTGAAGTTTTCACAAATTATGTATTTCTGTTGCCGCTATAACAACAAAAACTAAAAACAAAATAAAATAAATATTTAAGGGGGGCTCCGATACAACAAATGCTATTTTTTTGCCCTTTTTTGCTCGGTATCAATAATGGCAACAGGTAGGTACTTGAGATATTCACAAAATACTCAGTTGCATTTTCACTTTAATAATAAATAATAAAATTAAAATAAAATAAATATTTAAGGGGGGCTCCCATACAACAAACGTATTTTTTTGGCGTTTTTGCCTTGTGGTACGGAACCCTTCGTGTGCGAGTCCGACTCGCACATGGCCAGTTTTTTTTTACTTAATTACTTCACCTTAATATGAATCTCTTAGAATTATATAATTATACATAGCACATGTGTGAGTACTATGTACTATATGGTTTACATTTACTGGGCACGTCTTTTATTTAGTTGAATGAATGGGCCTACTACGCTTTGGAATGGGCAACAAGCTTCATTTTTTTATGACTAACCAACTCTTTTGACACTTCAAAAGTGCCTGTAAATGGTTTAATTGAAATAAATGTTTTGAGTCCGGAACATTACCTTCTCCTGTGTAGCAGGCGAGTTCAGCGCAGACGTGTTCTGCGAAGGCCGCTTGTTAGAGTCATCTCCGCCGACCCCCGAGTCTTCAGACTCAAACACCTCGTCATCCTCATCCATGCACATCGGAGGATCTGGAATACATTGTTTGTCTTACAAATTGACAAACAGAATACAGATGCTTTGAGTTTTAATGTTTTTTCGGACATCGTTCGAAAGGAAACTCACTGGTCATGTCAAAACAACCCTTATTTTACCATACCATCAGCCCGGCTAATAAATGCGGGCCAAATTAAGACCAGTAGCATTCTTTTTCATAATCAATCTACCTAGCCTTTTCCCAACTATGTCGGAGTCGGCTTTCAGTCTAACCGGATGCAGCTGAATACCAGTATTTTACATGGAGCAACTGCCTAACTGACCTCCACAACCCAGTTACTGGATAACACAATACCCCTAGATGCCAAGACTGGTTGTCAGGCTTTTGGGCTTCTGTCTACCAGTAATCTATGAGTTCAAATTACATGGATGAAAGGTTTCCAGAGCCTTTATTAAAATGTCAAGTTTTTCATGAATTGAGAGAAATGCACCTGCAAATTGCTACTTAGTTTGAATTAAATAAAAATAGCAGTACTTCTATACCTGATCCAACAAAATAGTACTTCAGAAGTTCGTTTACAAAAACAGCTAAGTAAGTTATAAATACATACCGCTAGCCTCCGTCTTAATCTGATCCTCAGTCTTAATAAGCGGCGCGGGCGTGTGCGGTGTGTGCGGCGTGTGCGGCGTGCGCGGCGTGCGCGGCGTGCGCGGCGACGGGGGAGCCGCCGGCGCCACGGGCGGCGCGCCCGCCGGCGGAGGGGAGCCGCTCAGCAGGGGCACGAGGGACTGCCAGGGAAATGTGTTGCCTGATACTGTGGAGAAAGGATTTAAGTATAGTTAAAAAAATAACTTATGTATGGACGCTATCATTCCAATTACCCTTACGGCTACACTCAAGAGAGTAAAAGAAACTAAAGGCGTCTGTGAATGGCGTGTTCCAAAAGTATGAGTGTTTTTCATTTGACAATTGAGATTAATTTTATAACCTCAATTGTCGTCGATGTTTTTCAACTTTTTTTTCAATTGCTATTCAATAATGTTATTTATGCAATAGTTGATGAGAAAGGTGGTGACCGTGGTGAGATATACAGGCATAAATAAAATTAGTTAGAGAAACTTCGTTGGGGTGATGAGTATAGTCATCAAAACACTATAAAATAAAAAACAAAAAATTATGATTTTCTTTGGGGTCAACGACCGTAGGACGTTTAGTTATTTGATTTTTGAACAAACATTAGACGCCATCATTCCAATTAGCCTTATAACCCGTGAAAAGAATACAATTGATACAAATGTACCACCAATAAGACAGCAGTTTGAAAAAATCTTCTCAAAACCATGTGTGACCAAAAGGTGGGAATGCCTATTTTCATCATTCCAAAACAAGTTTGAACAGCCGGCCTATTCTGTAAAAATCTCACCGTAAAAACTTAGATGAAGTGAGCTGTCAATAGTGTTAACCCCTATCAGGTGGAATGACAGCTCACTTCAAGCTCACTTCACCCAAGTTCTCACATTGAGAGTTTTACAGAATAGCAACACAATACAATCTTTTTGCAAACTTGATACATAATCACGATGCAACCTTGGCGTGAAAAGCAAAAAAATCAAGGACATTGACACTTACAAAAACCCAATCAGAGATAAAGAGAAATTCTTCTAGATTACATTTTCCTGTATACACATAATAGTAGTCTAATGTAGCGAGTGATAGTACTCACCGATAATCGTGTGTGACGTAGGTGGTGGCAATACCGGTAGCAACTGGTTAGGGTGCACTATCACTGCGCTGCTGTTCACGTTGTTTACCTATAATGAATGTATTTATGTTTCAATGTATGTAAAACAAATTGGATTTCATAGTTTTTAATTTTTTTTGCGCGGAACCCAAGTTTTTTTTTCTAAAATAAAACTAGCCTTAGTTACTCCTTATAAGATTAGATATCTGCCAGTGAATCGGTACCGCCGTTTCGGAGATTAGCCGAAACAAACTTACAGAGACAAAAATTTTAAAAATTGTTTTTTTAAGTACCTAAACTTTCATATCCATTTAGTAAAAAGCTGTTGTTTTGACATTACAAACAGACACCCAATTCTTATTTATTTGTATAGATCAAGAATCTAAGTAGAGGAAGAATAATATCAATAGATATAAGTAATTGCGGATTTCTGTATAGTTTAGTTTGATCAAATAAAAGTTAGAATTGAAAGTAAAAAATACACGAATTTAGAAAAAAGTTACAACCAGTAGATTTATTCACATAGAGGTATTTAGATGTACATAACAATGATGAGGTGTATGATTATAAGTGGTAATATTAAGTAAATGCTACTTACATGGTCACCATTATCTAAACTCCGGTGTTCCTGTTCATTGTCATTGTTGTTGAGCTGTTGTTGCAGATGATTGATTCGCTGTTCAATCTGAAATGTGCCACCAACGTCAACAAAGCAGTCTGATACTTTAACGCTTTCAGAAGAATACATCATCATTTCAGTCCTAAGACGTCCACTGCTGGACATAGGCCTCCCCCAAGCACCTCTACTTCGACCGGTTCTGTGCTTCCCACATCCAGCGGGTTCCTGCGGCCTTCACAAGGTCGTCGGTCCACCGTATCGGAGGCCTTCTAACACTACATCTTCCGGTACGCGGTTGCCACTCCAGAACCTTTCCAGTCAACCAAAGGGTAATAGAGAGGGCTATGCTTGGATTTTCCTTACGTGGTCGAATCAGAAATGAAGAGATCCGCAGGAGAACCAAGGTAACCGACATAGCCCGAAGAATTGCCAAACTTAAGTGGCAGTGGGCAGGGCACATTGCTCGCAGAACAGACGGCCGAAAGGGCCGAAAAATACATATTATATTACAAATATAATTTGTAATGGACTCATCCATCAGCTATAGTATTTTTATCTCACGAATTGACGCGCTTTATTTGTGGTTACCAAGTGAAAAAACACACTGTGAATGTGTGCGTGCAGAAGAGTAGTGTCAGCCCAACATACACACTTCCAACTTCGCCATTGTCTCGGGCTGTACCGAGAGCTCCACAGCTTAATCACACATTAACAGCGTGTTTGTATACTTGGTAACCACAAGTAAAGCGCTCGTCGCTTCGTGAGATAAAAATAATATATTAGCACACTGTACTATTTATAATTGTGTTTACTGTATAACAATCTAACAGTCAGTCAGAAAAATTAGGCCCTAAAGAATGGGGTGAAGACCAAATCTATAGCTGCATGTATATCTTTACATAGTAGTCTGTCTGTGTGACCCCTTATATCTTCTACTACACAATCGATTTTGATTCGGTCTTCACCACTATTTAGAGCATTTACTCCGGAAGATTTAGGTGTTTAGTATAAGTATGGATTAGCAGGTGCAATACAATTTGTGTTTTTGGCCGATAAGTAAAGGCCTAGTGATTAAGTGGCCAGATAATTAACACCGTGTGCGTAATATTGATAATCGATTTTTACTGATGATAATGCAAAGTGGCTCGCCACAGGAGCGGCAAGATAATCAAAAGGAAAAATACAGAATGCCGAAACCTTTCTAAAGAAACTAATTATAAAATGTACACTGTACTAAGAATGTTCACTGTTAATATGCAATGGGGAGGAACAGGCTAATCTTAATACAGAAAACGTCCATCCTCACTGGTAACTGACAGCTATGTCTGTTGAATTATTTCAAAGACACTAAGCCCATTCCCCCTCCCTTATCTCCGAAATTACTGAGCCTAAAATGTTAAAAAAAAAAATACAGAAAATAGTTCTATACTACAGGAAAAGATGGTCTTAAAATAACATGGTATCTCTCAATATTGTGCATACAACATCAGCGACGATGCGACACCTCGCGGGAAAAATTGGTAGTGTCTCTCCCCATTGAACACAAGCAATAATTTTTTTTTGGTTTTGGACTTGATTAAATAACCGTTTCAGTACATAAAAAAACGTTTTTGATACTCACTTGAACAGTCTCCGACGGCTCGTTTTTTATAAACACATACTTCTTCTCCGTGGTATTCTGTGGCACCATAGTAACATAGTATCTCTTTACAGGATCTTTCATATCCGGTTCCACAACGGACAAGAAACGGGCCTGAAGCGGCGCCGGTTTCAGGATCCTCTTATTATTATCTTCCATTACGCGAGTCTCGGATAGTTCTGGGGGCCGAGTGTCGATGACACTACGGAGAATATTGTTCTCTCTTAGAGTTTGATGATCTCTCTCATCATCATCATATTCCGAGACTCTTCTATTCAGAAAATTTTCATGATTATTTAGTGGGGGCGACATTTCTGTGTCGCGGCGGTAGTTGTCATGGATACCGTTTCGTTGGATCGGCTGCGTTCGGTAGATCTGATCTACGTCTATCCCGTTTGATGTTGGAACAGTTCTAGGCACGATTAGGTTGTGTGCTAGATCGTTAGTATTACGGATTGTGTTCGCAATGCTCGTTTGCAGACTCTGAGTATTTAAGTTGTTCAAGTTGAGAGAAATACTCGAAGGGAGAGTCAGGCTTGAAAGAGTTGTGGTCGTAGCATTTATACTAGTATGTATAGTATTCTGTAAGTTCAGGCCTGAGGCTTGAACGCCGATCACATTGGATTGGGACACGTTGTTCGTTTGCACGATTGTAGGCCCGTTTCTGTTTTCCACCTGGGAAATGAAGGTCTAATTTTACCATAATTATTGCTTGTATCATTTAGTTAGTTATAAAAGTTATTTGTAATACCTGGTAATGGTAGTTAGGTCCTGGCGAAACTCTTATGACGCTAGTTGCCACTCCACCGACGGGTGAGTTCACCCTGCTAGGTCGGACTAATTCAGGCCTGGAATAAAACATGTCGGTGTTAATTTTATTACAATGGTCTTGCTTACACTTGGAACTGGTTTTGACAGCGTAGACATTCTCCAAACGTCGACACAGCGCAAACGCGACCCTAACACCGCGTCAACACGTCGTATTTTAACACGTTTGATGCAACCATGAAGTGGCTTATATACACTTACTCAGCATCAACGCTTATGCTGGTCATACAAGCAGTTAAAATACACTTTTGTAGCGAAGATAGAGAAATTTGTAGATTAGCTATCAGCGTATACCTTACGAGATAGCGCTAGTCTTTAACAATCACCTCTAAGCTGATACCCTCTCATGCAATCTGTTAAAACTTTCCTAATAAATCGTACCGTGACAGCCGTTTTGTAGGGCCACAGTTGTAGGTTAACAACTGGGCTCAGACAAAAAGTTTGCATATGTGAAGGAGATAGAGATATTAATATACAACTTTATTTTTAAGTACATGCGAAACCCGAAACACGTGTCTAGTATTTTTATGTAAAGAATCTATGTAAAAAATTTCAAAACTGTATCATGAAAAATCACAAAGTTATAAGCTTGTTAAGTTACCTGTTTGTCCGCACAAAAACATGCTCACCCGCGCCGCTAGCGCCGCACCGTCTTGGGCTCATTGATAATAGTACCTAGGTACCTAACCGTTCGGCGCGGAGATTGGATAACCTACTTAGTGTCGCTCGGTGTCCAACTTTTAAGCTTTTTTAAATACTTTTGGGACAAAATATAACATGGGGTAAAAATTATTGGAATAGATTCAGTTACTTATTCTGAACAAACTATATTCAGGTTTCGCATATACTAAAAATAACGTTGTATTCCTGTCTCGGTGTTTCTTACTATAAGTGTGTCCTTGTTTCATTATTATTATTTAGTGGCTTGTCTATTGCTACACTCAGTATACTCTGTCTGTGCAGGGTCAAATTAAATAAGCCAGCGAAACTCGACAGGCGTGATGGAGTTTGATATCTAAACATAATAAAATAACAAAAAATATGACTTTTTTTTCCGGATGGGAAATCATCAAATGACCCCTCCCGCTCTGGGTGGAGCGGAAGGGAGTGTCAGACTGACTAAAACCCATCCATATTCCTTCCTTAGCCCTTTATGTTCCGGGCCAGCGGTAACCCTTTCGGACAATCCCGCTGACTCGGCAGGCTTCGGCCCTATGGGGCCCCTCCTCGATGCTGACATCTCTTTGAGGCTTTGAAAAAATATGACTTGATGATTGTTTTTGTGGGGTCAACGACCTTTGGTGGTCTGGTACTTGAAGTATGTTTTGAGAAAATCTGTTGTTTTTTTATCATGTTTAGATATTGATTCCCATCACGTTTGGATATTTAAAACTAATATTTCAAGCATCTACTACCTTCGGTCGTTGACCCCAAAAAATACCATGATCTCAATTTTTTTTTTTTTGTTTTAATTTGTTTAGATATCGATACCTATCACATCTGCGGAGTTTCGTTAACTTTTAATTTGACCCTTTATAACGTAAAACACATATGACAGACGTTTTAAAAAAAATAAATAAATAAATGATCCTTGTGGCGCTATAACTTCAACTTTTTCTTGGTTGATGATCTCTAACTTTTAACCAACTTTAAAAAAAGGACGAGGTTATATTTTTTTTATTTTTCAATGTAGAACGTACCTGATAAGGTGGTGATGGTACAAGGCCGCCGGGTGGTGCGGTTGCGGCTGGGGAGAGGAGATGGGTACGAACAGGTTGTTCCGTAATCCGGGAGATCCTCCAGCGCCTACCGGCGAAGCACCAGGACTGCCTGAGCGGGAACTGCCCAGCGATACTGTGACATAAAGAAGCATGTTGTAACATTAAGAATTTATCATGTACAGTCACCAAAAGAGATAAGTAACCAGGGTCTTCAGGTATAGTTAAAGTTTAGTAAGAAACCGATGGATGTTTTCGAATAAAATTAAGTTCAGTAATAGAAAACAAACAGTTAATTTATCAAATTAAATATTCGAAAACATCCATTCGGTTCTTACTAAACTTCAACTATAATCGGACGACCCTGGTTAATACTTATCATTTTTGGGGACCGTACAAGCCGGATCTTCTTAGACTTGTGTTTTGTTGTTCTTGTTCTGTTTCTTTTTTATTCAACCCCTAAGGCTGACGAATTTAAAAAAAAAGTTAATACAAATAACTTTTATACTAATAAACAGTCTAAATACCAACGTCTAAGTTGCTTTACTACCTATTTAGTACCCCTATGAGATGAGTTTCCAAAAAACGATGCTTTAAATAACTTTTACAGAAATCTTCCACGGTTCTAACTTTCATACAAAATTTTAATTCCCTATTCAACCCTCTAGGGGTGAGTTTTCAAAAAATCTTCCATAGTACTTGCTTTCGTTATACAGGATGAAATTGAATAGGTGCGACTCACGCAACACCTTTGTATGTATTATACTGTCCTTTCCTTGTTGTCTGTTTATATGTGTGTACATAAACTGTTAAATAAATAAGTATAATCGGCCTTTGCCTTGGGCAAAACCAAGCAAGACACACCCACTATATCGTTATTTTATTTTTTCACATTCCTGTCGTACGCTCACCAGATAATTATTATAATCATTCGCACATTGATAACAGCGAATTATAATAAAACAACCATATCATATCTATCCATATAGCCATGACGTCAAACAACTTTACTTTCTTACAATCGTGACGTCAATTGAACAGGATGTGCTTGTGGTAATTACGTTACTTTAGTGAAGTCTAACGTTTAGAGTAATATATATAACAATCTACCTGTAATAACACACACACTGTCATCCACATTAAATGTAATTGATTTATTTTAACTTGATTATAAACTAGCCTTGGGTTTGTTGCATTAGTTGAAGACATAGTAAAATTATATCGATACACAACAGTCATACGCTTTTTTTTTTTGTGGTTGGGAAATCATCAAATGACGTCCCGCTCTGGGTGGAGCGGAAGGGAGTGTTAGACTCTTACTGACTAAAACCCACCCGTGTTCCTTCCTTAGCCCTTTATGTTCCGGGCCAGCGGTAAACCTTTCGGACAATCCCGCTGAAACAGTCATACGATCATCTCAAAACACTCCAGACATACTGACAAGATTGTCTTCCATTCGCTTGCAGCACACACAACACAGACAGCGGGGCAATTGCGTTAAACACACTTACAATGGCAATGCCTTTCATTTTGACAGTTTAACTACATTCATTACGATGCTGAGCAGACGAACTTTTCAAACATATGAAGCAATGGATTAACAATTTCTTTCACAATCCACAAAACCGCTCAGAGCGTTCAGGGTGGATAGTGTGCAAGGAATAGGAGGTTATACTTACCAACCCCCATTCTGTACAACTTTGAAACGACACCGCACTTTATTTGTTCTTTATTTGAATCAAAGTATGTCATAGTTATGGCGTCACTTGTTTTTTTAATGTGTTTTTGATATTGGCAGCTTGTATTTTGTGTAATACTCATGTAATTAGTTATCATTTAATTATGCGTTTGTGTATTGTGCCAACCCGCATTGGACCCGCGTGGTGGATTACGGTTCACTCCAGTCTCACAGAGAGGCCTGTGTCCTCGCAGTGGGAACCTTATAGGCTGATAATGCTATATTTTTTGTGTGTACTAAATAATTGATGTATCCATCTAACTAACATACCCAGCATATTAGCAGCTTCAGTCTCATCAGAATCAAAGCGACCGGTCACACGGTAGTGTGGAGGCGTGGTGTCAGACTCTCGCGAAGTCTCGTCACCTTCCACGCCAGTACCGCTTGAAGAAAGCGATTTACTGCTACTTCTGAAATAGAAATGTTATTTTAGAATGGTGTAATCTATACATAATAAGGCTGCTCAACCCCAGGCCCGCGGGTTACCAAGTGAATTGGCCCGCCAAAAGCTATCAGCTGACGATAGTCTTTGAGAACAGATTTCAGTAGTCTCAAACCAGGTCTAAAATAGTTGCTTCTTATAAACCCATTCTCAATTAGCCAACAATATATAATTAGACTTGATTTTATTACCGACCTCAGATTTGTCGGCAAATAGTGGTAAGCATAAAAACCAAAGGTATCAAGAAGTTTTTTTTTTAGATTATTGAACTATGAGTAACTTAAGTTTCGTTTAATTTTAATAGGTAGGTACCAGGTATCATAACTGTAGGCAAATTTTATTTACTAGATAGACCGCCAAATCAATTGTATGGCCCACCTTCCAAATGCCCAACCAGGGCAGCCTTGGTATAAATCAAACTGTGTGACCGCGTTGTTCTTCTAAACTACGCAACGGATTTTGATGCGGTCTTAAATCATTTAGAGAATTTATTCCGGAAGGTTTAAGTGTATAATACATTCATATTAAACATAAATTAACTCTTTGATTGTCGTAATTAGAGACACAATAGAAAGACAATTGCTTATGTCGGACTGTGTAACATAAGACATTCGAGAGGTTAATAAAGAAATCTTGATGTTTTAACAAGTCGTAAAAGCCGTACAAAGCAAGTGCGGGTCAATAATTAATTTATAAAAGTAAGATTATAAAGGCATACGTCAAATGCTTATCCAAAGAACATTAAAAGGACTCCCAGACCCTTACCAAAAAAAAAAAAAGAATTGGTACTATCTAATGTTTATATTTTCTTGGCGACGGCGAATGTTTGCATTCACATGTGCCATGCTTTTATGCAAATAAAAAATATTCTGTTCAAAACATGTTAACGAATAGAGGCAACTGAAACTGTTCAAATTAATTTATTGTTTGGGGAAACAGGTTGGGAGATAGTTTTTAATTAGCTGGAACTGATTTCATTCGTCCTGACAACACAAGGTATATTAATCAAATTCAAATCAATAACTTAATAATATACTGAAAATCAATCCATTCATTCTTAGGGATGAAATTATAACCATCACTGTTTTTACTTGAAGGTACAGTGAATGATGAAACTTTTGAAATTTATTATAATTTTAGTCGATTTCCTGTTACATGGCGAATTAACAACACGGGACACAAAATCACGAAGTTACGTTATTTAAATCAGGAAAACGCAATTATTCCATAGAGTAGATTAATTTCAAATATTCAGCCATCCCAACATACTTATGCATAGAGATATTTTCAATTGGTAAAAGTGAAAATTTTAATGCTGATTGCTGGCTGATTTTTCTAATAGAAATACTTATAATATTTATAACAGAAAATTTGTCAAACTGTCATAATTATTCTTCAGATAAAAGTTATCTGACTATTGAATCTAGTAAACACAACAAACTTATTTGCTTTGTCCAATAAATTACGGAATAAACCCATTTGTTTTAAACCCAACGGCCAAACAATCAATTTTAATAAGGAAGTTTGCATAAATAGTATCAAAATTCAATTGGGGTTTTACGTATTGTTCCAGCATGCATTGTATAAGAAAAATCTTGGTTCAAAACATGGCCGATATCTGAGCCAGAAGCCACAATTACAATCAAATTAAACTACAACACAAGAATTGTTGCACCACTTGTGAAACACATTTGGAGTCCTTTAACAAAAACAAGGGCCAGTCTCGTGTTGAGACACAAAATATCTACGGTAAGTATTTAAGGTATCGTTTAATAACTGATGAAGATGATCTGACCATGATTATGTCTGGACTTTCGGCCTTTCTTCTCAGAGTAGTCAGTTAAGAAACGCCGACCTCATCTAGTTTAAAAAAAATATGATTGACGTATAAAAGTGTTTGCACAAACCTATTTACAGAAATAAAATCATTCATCATAATAACAAATGACAACTTTAGGCGTTTGATTTTTCTCACAACTATTGGTCAACATGTGCAGACCTTTTTTTTTTATTTTCATTTCTATCTTTCTTGTCCCCCTGTGTTACTTAAAAAAGTTCTTGTAATTTAGTTTTATGATTATCCATATTAGAATTTTTATTTTTGTACGCCCTAAGTCTATGTTATGTTACGGTAAGCTATAGAAATACTTTTTTTTTAATATTGAATTTGTTTATTTGTTAAACACATGTAGCAACAATCCATACTAATATTATAAATTCGAAAGTAACTCTGTCTGTCTATTTGTCTGTCTGTCTGTATGTTACCTTCTTTCACGTCTAAACCACTGAACGGATTTCGATAAAATTTTGCAGAAAGATAGATTGCATCCCGGGGAAGGTTTTGGTAATATAGGATAGTTTTTATCGACATACATACCTCGCGGGCGAAGCCGCGGGCGGTAGGTAGTAATTAATATTCTATTCATATCTTTATCTTTGGTGCATTTACCTCTGTTGCGGAGTATGAGCAGACCCTTGTGCCAGTGGAGTATTTGAAGACCTGGTGACTCCTCGCAGAGACAGGTGTCGGGAGCAGAAGCCTCTTCGTTGGCTCTCTTTAGTACAGCCGTCTTTGGAGCACAACCGTCGCCATTGTTTACCGTTGAATTTCTTCCGGATACCCGTCGGGGTTGAGACCACGTCACCTTTCTTGTACTTGTGCGGGGTTGCCGCTTGAGATCTGTTGAATAGAAGATGTTGTTTGTATGCGAGATTCATAAATATCTTTTAACTCAACTGCCTTGCCTTTTCCCAACTGTGTTGGGGTCGGCTTCCAGTCTAACCGGATGCTGCTGAGTAATATTTCACAGGGTGCGACTGCCTACCTAACCAGTTTCTGTCTACTGCCCAGTTACTGGGTGACACGATGGCCCTTGCTTAACTGGTTGTCAGACTTTCGGGCCTCTGACTACCTGTAACGACTGTCAAAGATCTACGAACAGCAGGGATCAACTGCATAACGTGCTTTCCGAGGCACGGAGGGGTCTCGGTATGTAATAGATGGTTACCCACCAACGGACTGACCTCGGCAAGAGTTACTTAAATATGTTTTATCTATTGAAAGTATATAGCATATAATTTAGCTGGTGGGACTAGTACTTATTTTTATTATGCTGTCTCCAATCGATAAGTGCAATCAGCCCATAACCCGAGATTGTAAGTACGATCCGGATACCTAACTGTATCATAGAAGACTATTTTTTTTTTTGTATTATTTCGGGTAGTACGCAATCTATTTGTATGAATAAACTGAATCAAAGGGCCATTAACTCACCTAGGAGTAGGGGGTTGAGATCTAGGTGTGAGACTGCGCTCCAGCAAGCTCGAGGTGCTGCCGCGACTCTGGAGACTGCTGCGTTTGCTGTTGCTGCAATCTGCTGACAACACATGTTGTTATTACATTCGAAGCCCCACAAATATACAACGACACAAGGTTTATTTGGCGCGTGGCCGAAATCGGACCTAACGCCGCCATCTTGTTTTATCAATACCATTTCTGTGACAATCTCACAAATTTTTACCAACAACGGGCCCCTATCAATGTCATTCAGGCGCCAAAAGAGTGAGAGTAGGAACACACATGGTATCCATTTAGTGTGTTCTCATTGGGATCATTTCCAGCTTAGGTGTTGACGTCGCATTGACGCCGCGTAAACGGTGGGAAAACGCATACACTAGCGTCAAATAGTACCGAATTTACGTAGCGTTGTCGAGGTGAATAGCGTTTGCGCAGCGACTACGTGGCGTATACGTCCGACGAACACTTACACTGGGTCAACGACACAGGCGAAAGCACAGTTAATCATTTGATGTAGTGTGTTCTACTTTTCAGCAAAACGATGAGAGAACTATGTTGGTTTTATGGATGCTATGAGTTACGAGTTTATGAACAGTAGTGAATATTTATAATTAAGTTTTTTACATTCACAAACTAGATATTTTTCACATTGCCTGAAGAATTTAATTAATGCACGTCAAATAGTGAGTAAACAGCAGCATCATAAAATGGGTCACATTTACGAAGCAGTTTGAAATGCGCACGCGTTTAGTTGTCAAAATGAAAAAGTGTTAGGAATGTATGTCTCACAGTCATTCCTGTGTGACTAATAGACTAATGCACAATGTGATGTCTAGACCAACAAAAAATATAACAAAAAGATTAAATCTTCAACTATTCGAGAACAATGTTGTGATTGAATTTTTAAATCAGATTAATTTGGTCATAAATATCTGTCAACAAGGAAATTATTGTAATTTATTTCACACTCATGAAACACTTGTTTTATATCATCCGAAATAACGAATTTTAAATAATGAGTTCGTATTATTTGAATTATATCGTAAAATTTGTCCTATACACACTATGCAGTGTGTCACTATGAGATATGTAACTTTTTTAACGATTTTCACTTATTTCCTAAAGTTACACGACACCCATTGGTAAGATTGGTTGTCAGACTTTCAGGCTTCCGACTATAAATAATACAAAAATATAATACAAAAATATAACTTCCATATCCTTGAACTCGTCATGTCATGAGTCAGTGAAAATACTTTCACATTTTATAAAAAATATGTAGTTTACAGTGGGATTATGGGTATTAAAGTTATTGTCGTGAAAAAGGCACGGTCGACTGTCCACAATGGTATGCATTTTACCTACTCGTGTTTGGAAGTGAATGTTGGGTGTGGCTAAAAGCATGAAAGTAGAATTATTTCTGTGGAAATGCATTCTTTGCGTAGCATGTCAGGTATTATTGAATGTCAGGTCGTGTAATAGTGTGATAAGAGACTGTAGATTGAATTTTGTTAAATGACGAGGGTTAGGTAACCACTGATCAAGCGGAAGGGTTAAGATTTACGGGATGTGAATGGTAAGGAACAGATCAAAGTATGTATATCATTCAATGGCGTCCCTTTTTTGTGTCTGTGGGGTCCTTCAAAAAACTCAGGTAGCGGTAGTACTATCGACTCGAATGGAGTGAGGAGCCCAAGCTACACCCGGATTAGTGTGTAGTAACATCCCTTCTGCAGTATGATAATAAATTACACAGATTTTTTTAGATTTCATTAAAAGAGACTTCGTCGACTTCGGTTCAGTTTGTTCGTGGACTAATATTTTATCATGGGATTTTTTTACGATCGCGAATCATATTTTAATCAACATACCTGATACCTACTGACCTGTAAATTGCAAAAAACGTAAGAAATTTTGTATTTCGCGGGCTACCCTGACGGTATATCTGAAGGGGTGGAGACGGGTCCTGAAATTCAGGCTTTGGCACCAATCTCATTATATAATTAAAAGTTATTATGTATTATTCTTGATACCATGCTAAATGTACTGTCTATATTGTGGAGATAAATATTTATTATTATTATAAAAACTGGCCAAGTGTGAGTCGGATTCGCACACGAAGGGTGCCGTACCACAAGGTAAAAACGCCGAAAAAAACACGTTTGTTGTATGGGAGCCCCCCTTAAATATTTCTTTTATTCTGTTTTTAGTTTTTGTTGTTATAGCGGCAACAGAAATACGTAATTTGTGAATTTTTCAGCGAGTGATGGCAAAGTATTCTGTTTGTTTTGTTTTCACTTCTGTCGGCACTCCTGGAGTGCCACTGTTTTTTTTTATTAGTTTCCCTGTAAGAAATAAAATCCATAGTTACCCATATGAGATACATCAGCGGGGAACATAATATCCTCTCTGCGCAAATCGTCGTCGCTCTCGCCGTAGTCGTCGAAGGGCGGTCTCTTGCGCAGGTCATCCATTGAACCGTTGGAGAGCGCGCCCACTGTGACCACGCCGCCTGCGCCCGCGCCCGGCATGGGAGATGAGGTGTAGAAGTTGTCGCCGCCCATCTGGATGGGATTTTTAAGATTCAGAATTTATGATCATCAATAGTAACGTAATTTTGGTTAAATTGGGTAGTCTAATAAGGTAAAATGTGTTTGAAGATTAAGACGAGAGGAGGGGCAATTATCCTTCGCGCTTTGGTTTAACATAACACCAAGGAGAAAGTTTATGGGAATGGTGGAATTCACAATGGTGGTACAGTACCCATAAACGTGGTACTTTGTCAAGCTACAGTCCGTAAATGGAGTCAATCTGCCTAGCCTTTTCCCAACTATGTTGGGGTCGGCTTGCAGTCTAACCGGATGCAGCTGAATACCCGTGTTTTACATGGAGCGACTGCCTACAAAACAGTGACTGGGTAACACGATACCCCTCGTTAAGACTTTTTGGGCTTCTGACTACCCGTAACGACTGCCAAAGATCTACGAGTGATATCCGGGACCAACGACTTAATGTGCTTTCCGAGGCCCGGAGGTGTCTCGATATGTAATAGATGGTCACCCATCCACAAACCGACCGCGGCAAGCGTAGCTTAAGCTTCGATCGACCCGTGCGACTGTTATCAATTAGCCACGATTCGCAAAGTAATGTGAAGGAATCACGATCCTCAGTGTCATTCAGTTGTTTCACCAATAAAGGCAGGTCGTTTTGTATGTCCACGGTCGCTGCAGCAGTCTGAGTAACTCACCTGAGTAGAACCGTGATGTATGCGCAGTGCCGGGTGCAGCGAGGACGAGGAGTGCGTGCCCGCATCCTCCAGCTCGTCTGCCCACGGCGGCTGCAGCAGTCTGATGTCTGCCCGCTTCACTTCTACCATCTCTTTGCAGAGATCGCCGTCTGATACCTGGATTAGATAAGTTGCTGTTATGTCCTAAAGGAAATCTTCGATTTTATTTAATTATTTATTTAAGTACACGCATTAAAATGGATACAGATAGGACATATTAGTATTGAGTACAAAGGTACTGCTTATTTCTTAAGATTTTTTTCCAGTAGACCTGCGAAAGGAGAAATGAAAAAGAAATGTAATACAATAAGTAGAGAACAAGTAGAGTAAATACACCCACAAAAAAAAAATGTTTTAACTAATTTCCAAGAATACAAGAAGAACGAGGTTGATTGAAGAAAATATTTATTTGTATTTTAGGGTAGCTCTTCACGTTTTCTTTCAAGTATTTTTAAGTCGCTTCGAGTTCTGATCATCAGAAGTCGACACGAAGCGAATAGCACCTGACAACGTCTTCAATAAACTGTATATTAAAAACATCCATATTGCACCGACACGTATTTTAATTATCGCTACGTATTTCGTTTTGAAACAAATCCTCTAACTTAATGTAAATATTTAAACAGTTATAATAAAACATTTCTGAATGGCTAAAGGTCGATATAATTGATGATGCATATTCGATACAAATCGATAAAATTCGATAGGGATAAGTGGAAGGAAGGAAGGGAGGCCTTTGCCCTGCAGTGGGACAGAAATGGCTGATAATAATTCGATAAAAATAAGTGTCTACTAAGGTGCGTCTTACGTGTATGACTAACATAACACAAATTAGTGAACTACATAATAAGTACATTCATCATTTTTTTTAGAGAAGTGTACTAGCCTGCGTTTTGTTAAGATTTGAAACCTACGTCTAACTGTATAATACTTAAAAGACAGAGTTTGTAATAGGTATTACTTTTTGAAAAAAAAAAAATGAAATTGTTGTGCAATACTAATCTATAATTTGAAAACATTCTATTCACCTAAGCAGTAAATAATTGCGTCTAATAGCAATAATAATTTTCGAGATAACCATTGACATGATATAGTAAATTTTTTGCAATCCGCCAGAATCCGATGGAAGGCGTTCATCCGAAACTTCCTAGATAACCGATCGCAGAAAAACAACGAATACAAAAAGTAGTCTGCGATAGTGTTGCTAATACTGTTCCAAACTTAAAAGAACCCATAGAAAATTATATTTTTCATGAGATTAAAACCAGGTTGACGACCAGCATCATTGGTCCACGACATAAATAGTTACATATTCTGAATACAAAACCGTCGGTGTGTTAATTAATTCACTATCATTGGGGAAGGCCATAGTTAGCTACAGACTATTTACAGGATAGCTACTATAAATAGTTACATAAAAAACCCTCACCTTAACTCGTATCCTTATAGGAGAATTCAGCACTTCGTACACGAGACCTTCAACGAAAACACTTTGCACATTCTCCCGGCTTGGGTCCGTAGTCCTCACTACACACAGCGAGCCCATGTGCAGATGGCTCATTTGGGGACTCGCGTCACTGATTACATCGTTCTTATTCACTCCGAACACGTCACTGTACTCGATCGGGTCACTTTCGAGCCCGTCGAGTTCTACCACAACTTTACAACCCTCAGCTTGACGGATCACTCCCGGTATGTATAGGCCGCGCTGTTTCGCCAACACTCTGTGGTCCCGCCATTCTGATAAGTCTATATTAGGGTATGACATGTAAGACTTCAGCTCTGATGGCGGGGAAGAATGCTGAATGATTGGGGAAGGCTGCAGCACAGATGGTTGGTACAGCGTTGGTTGATATTCCACTGGAAGTGGAGCGTTCACTGTGTTGTTGTTCGCGCAGCTCATTTCTTCCAGCACGGAGGGGTCGAATTTCCGCTTCTTGGGCAAGTTTCGAACGGGTGCCTGAGTTGGTGTATGTTGGGCAGCCGGCTGGGCGTTGCCGCTGCTGGCGTTGCCCAGGTTCGTGGGATTAGCCATGGTTATGTTTGGAGTTGGATGTGTCGATGATTGAGACAGGCTCACTGTGCCCACACTGCTTATCACGGAAGCAGGTATCTGTAACAAAAACACATATTAGAATATACAACAGATGTTATTAAGGAATTAGGCTAACGCAGTTTTCCTTATTGACATTGAAATGTCTAGCGAAACTTTGTATACAAAGTTTTAATATTATAATTATTTAAAAACTGGTTAAATGGCACTAGGCTCTACGTGTAAACAGGAAGATACATAATTTAACGTTGAATTTTTCATAGAATAAATACACAGAAAATTATAGTACTTAAAAGCAAACGTATTCCACGAATAGCTTTAGGGTTCGACTACATAGTCTTATTAAATCAATTAATGCAGAAAAAACCCTGCTCCATTTTCATTGCTGATTTGAATACTTCAACATATACATACATAGGTACCATACAAAACATAACTTCATTAATAATTACTACCGTACCCACACTAATTAATCCTCATTAAATGAATAAATAAAACTACGCATTGATATATCGCCTCCATTCATAGTAAACTCAGGAACGCCATGAAATCAATGGCGAGCGATAACTTTAATGGCATTCGTCATGTGCTGAGTAATTCATAAGATATTCCTCTATGGGTAATACGAAATATTATAAGGTAATTTGTATAAAATATCTAATTGGAACAATGAATTGTAGTATTAAATAAATTCTATTAATAGAGCACATGGAATGATATCATTTGTATTTACAACGCTTTACTATATGTTACACACAGTTAGTAAACTGCTTGAAAAAGCGAAGTCTAATACACCATTCACTATATCTAAGACTCCACTGTCTGTCTGTCACCAGGCTGTATCTCGTGAACCGTGACAGCTAGACAGTTGAAATTTTCACAGATGATGTATTTTTGTTGCCGCTACTTATAGCAGCAAATAATAAAAAAAAAAAAATTAAAGGGGTTTAAAAGAAACGTTTTTTTCTTCGGCGTTTTATGCTTTGTGGTACGGAACCCTTCGTGAGCAAGTCCGACTCGCACTTGGCCGGTTATTTAGATTATTTCAAAGCCAGTTATTTAGATTATTAGATTGAAGAATTATTTAGATTATTTCAAAGCCAGTTCCATCAAGCCGCTTCTCCAAAAAATATAAGTTTATTGGATGGGTTTTTCAACAGACAGCGATCGTCCCAAAAAAGTGGACGAAGATCTCAAACCTTTTGTCCAAAGGCGCAAAAGTAAAGTGGGTAGTAATAAAAAAGCACAGATATTAAGAGCGTAGACGGGCTGCATTTTTTCCATACAAACGTATTCCCCTATTCTCTTCCTGGATAATGCCTCTAGAGTAATCATTTTTATTTATAAAAATCTAGGTCTATTGAAGGCATGCCCCTGTAATTTTTTTTTTTCAAAAAAATTATTACAAAAGTAAATATGATTTTCCGAAAACCTAAAAAAATTACCCGTTTTTACATTAATATCATTTGTTCTGTGTCTGGGTGTAATTTATCTATATATGTATGTATTTAGAAATATATAAGTATGTTTATCAGTTGTCTAGTACTCATAACACAAGCTCTGCTTAGCTTGAGACTAGACGGCGTTGTGTGATAGTTGTGGAATATTATTATTATTATTATTTAACATATTACGCGATTGTACCTAATTATTGCAAAAAAAGACAAAGATGCAACAGGGAGAAATCCGGAGAAGCCCAATAAATATGTAACATTAAATACGGACAATAAAATTTTTAACGACGGTAACTCCATTTTAGTACAATAAAAAACTTTTTATAAAAAAAACAACAGACTTCCAAAAAAGACAATACAAAGTAAAGTTCGGAAGTCGGTGTCATTGGGTTCGCATTTTCGTTGTTTGCCACCGACTTCCGAAATTAAATCTTTTGAAAGTCGACAGTTTTTTTTTTTTGTAAAAAAGTTTTTATTTCTTAACTTTTAAGTCATAACATTTAACATCACGTGACCAGAGGGCTGGCCTATTTTTAGCCCAAAGAATAAGCATTGCCATCCAACGTGGTAATGCTGCCAGCCTTTTGGGCACTTATGCCATTGACAGCGATGCGGACGAATTTTTTGATGCCCAATGAGCTCCTCTCTTTTTCTTTTCCCTTCTTTTTTTTATATACTTGTATATACTATATAATATGTATATTTTAGAGTTAAATTGTAAGATAACTTTTAAGTTGTACTTTTCACAAATTCGTATAACACTACTTGCTATGTAGATATCAGTGTCAGAAAGTCATTATAACATCATCAATATAAACTGGCAAAAATACGTATTATTAAAGCTAACTCAAAAACTACCTAAGCAAAGTTAATAAAGTTGACATGGTACCTACCACCCCTGAGGCATACCATTAAAAAAATAATTTTTGAAATCGATTTACAATTGCCGGAGATATCGCGTAACAAACACACAAAAAAAACATACAGTCGAATGGAGAACCTCCTCCTTTTTGAAGTCGGTTAAAAAAAAGGACACTCAAGGCTGAGTTCTCAGAGTCAAATATAATACGATTTCTTGTAGCCTTCCAAAAGTGGAGATCTTTATAGTATTTTTGGTGAACCTTACCTGATCATCAATGTCTGCGTAAGAGTTGTGTGAGCGTACGTGCGGGTGAGCGGAGGCGGAGGCCTGCGAATGCGGGGCGCCGCCCGCGTGGGCTCGCTGCATCACCGCCTCCCGCTACCACCGGTCACTCATCGCGCCCGTAACGCATGCCTGCCGAAAAAAAAAAACAAAGTTCAGTGCTATTGTACAATATGAACCGATGATTCACTATTCATCACGCTGTCTGTAAAGCCGATATCAGACGTTTCACTCGCGTGAAGGTTCATTTTTATTTAATTCCACGTTCCACGACAAAATCATATAGGAGTGAATGTCCATCTGCTCCTTTCATTTCATTTTTCGATCATTCGGTAGACTTGGAAAGATGCCGCCGAGTGCCGAAATCCAACAGAGCGTTGGATTGGTTCGCAAATGTATTCATTTTTCACTTTTGATTAATTCTGTGTTCAAACGTTTGTGTCACTGACTCTGGCAGGGCCACCATCAGGGATTTTAATTTTGATAACACAAAACCCGACTAATCCCGACTGATTCCGACTAATTGGCGACAAAATATGGGAGAAAACAGATCTTCGCTAGGTGCCCTAGTTTTTGAGATTTAAATGTGGCCCTGCTGGGGAGACATCCTATAAATCCTTACATAATATATATCTCTTGAACCAGTGCCCGGCAAATTCTGATATTTGGCGACAAATTTCGACTAATTAGCGACAAATTTTTGTGTTATCAAAATTAAAATCCCTGATGGTGGACCTGCCAGAGTCAGTGACACCAAACGTTTCAATTCGAGTGAAAGATGACGAAAAGTGAAGCGTCTGGAATCGGCTTTACATCCATCGGTTTATTCGTGGAAGCAGCCCGATTGAAAGAGCAAGCTATGTCATCAATGTATGTTGAGATGTATGACAATGGTTGTAAATATTTCCTGTTTTACAAATGCAATGTAATTTAATTTGTCAATCACACTAATGGGTATTATAAAGGCGGAGGTTTGTGAGTGTGTGTTTATATAATTATGTTTGTTACTTCTTCACGCTCAAACGGCTGGACCAATTTTGATAAAAAATTTAATGGAGGTAGCTGACACCCTGGATTAACATAATTATTATAGGCTACTTTTTATCCCGATATTCCCACAGAATCGATATTTACGCGAGTGAAACCGCGGGGCGCAGCTAGTAAGATAATGGAGAAATCGTCGCTATATCGCGATGTTTCAGCGTTGTACGCACTGCACTTCTGTTCTTGATATCCATTTCAGTTTTGAGTGCCGAAACGAACACTGGCATTAGATTGAAGTCACTTTGGCGGCAACTTTGGCTCCGCTGGTCCATCTTTGTTGTGAAGATTTTTCTATTTAATCATTCTGACGTCTGAATATTATCATAATTATCTAAGTGTCAATTGTTATACCTAGTTAATCTGTGTTATCTTTCTATCAAGTATTGATAATACAAGGAAATTATTCATTCATACAATAATGCCAAAAACTAATTTGTAGTCTCATAGAAATACTGCAATAGAATTATGAAACATAAACAAAAAATGCAATTCTATCCTATCGTCCAAATTAACTTTGGATATAACTATAACGTTCGGAGTGTGACCTACATTGCTGCACATTAGTCTGTTGATCTATTTTAAACTGAACGAAACAGGCATTGTATTTATACTATGGGTAAAGATCCGTATCATTATATGTGCTCCACGCTTTGCGCGTACTACATCTCTCGTCAGACCAAGAAGTGACAATCGGCAGTGCGTGGACAAATCGCATTGGAGACAGGATTGGCAAACGAAATGATTTTGCGATAGACAAAAGAACAACACTAAGAAGACAAAAGCCAGTAGACTTAGGGAGAGTTGGGGAAGACCAAAGAAACGACGGATGGATGATGATGGATGTTTCAAAGTTGACAGAAAGGGGCACCGGAACAATAATGACGGCTTATAGAGAATATGCATTTACCTATGGAAGAAGACGTGTTGCACCGACCCCATATAAATTGAGATAAGGGCAAGAGCAAGCTGCAAGAGGATAATGATGCTGATCGGCCCCATATCACGTATGGAAAAGTTATCGCTTACACGACACATGCATACATGCACTGTGCATGCGCTTCAGGAAACACTAACTAACAGCTGATGTTTTACCACGTGCTTATCACACATGTCTAATAATAAGTTTCATTTGCAGCAGGTAATTAGTTTGCGTCGATAATATAATTATCGAAGTAAAAAAGTGCTTAGGCAAAAATGTGAAAAATATCAGAGAAGGAACGGAAGTCGGTATTTGCTCGTAGTAATGCACCCTTTAATAAAATTAAATGCACTCTAATAACAAACAACATAGCCTCACCTGTCGCAGACATGGTCATTAAACACCGGTTGACATTAAACACCCTTTAAAAATTACACCATAACGAGGAACATTATACTGAGTGCGGCATGACGTTAATACCTGTTGTATCAGCTAATGTATGCATTACACGTCTCTAGTGGTCAGCTCTTCAGTGTGCAGTAAACACTAGTGTATCTCGATATCTAGGGTTGTTGCTGTCCTGGTTTCTCAGAACTTGTCCTACTTTCGGAGATATCCGGCCGTCCGTCCGGATATCAGAAACAGTTCTGGGTTCGTTATTCAGTTGCCGTTTATTGCATTCGACATTAACGCTCATTAAGATTCTATGAATAGTATTTAGACAGACTATAATGTACTCGTAATGTACACTCATTCTTATTGAATTGTCAGTGAAAACAAACAAGTGACCGGACTTGTATCTACTGCCGTATCTGGCATGGCAACCCTAATGATCAAATCAGTATGACCTTATTGAAGCATGATACGTGAACGTAAAAAGCCCAAGATACGAGTTTATACTCATGACAACAATATTAATATCCTGAGTTAAGCGCTACACACTTTGAACGAAAATATACTTTGTCACATTAACAATAGAGAGTGTTACTGTGCGAACGATTTCGACAAACTGAATCACAGTAAGTGACTCATAAAACCTGCCACTCCGTGTATTTAAGCTAGCTGGATTGAAGCGCCTCTCTCATGATGAGATTACGATTGTAATTTAGTTGCGATTCGACCGGCTTCGTCCTAATTTTGCAAGCATCCCAGTATTTCAGGTGGTTTTATTTTTAATCTAATTCCTAAAGTGGAACCTGTTAAAGGCACGCCCGCCCGACAGTTCGAATTGGACAGCGAAATGGTTTTAAAAGCGAAGCTATAAAAATAGAAAATACAAAGTAAGATAATGATCCTGCAAAATGGACTTTTAGGATTTCATATAATCTCAACTGACCTCAAACAAAGGAAATAAATGGAACAAGATTTTGTGCTGAAGTACACATTTCCCTGATATTTGGTGATACGGTGGGCGATCATGGGGCCAAGAACTCAAGACAAAAGGGTCTTGATTGAACTGGACACACCCTCCCGGTATGACCTGTTGTCTGTGTAAAGGTCGTAAATAGTAAGCCAACAACTTTAGTAGAAAAGAAATCCTTGAAAAACAATGTTATGAGGAAAGGCCAGAGTAATAAAACCAACTAAGATGCGGGCGCGGAAAATCTGATTCTAAACGTTATTTTGTGACGTTTCGCTACCATAATATCTACTTAACTTCGAGATATAATAAAATAACAACAAATAAATAATAGTCTAAACCTAGAAAACACTTGGACAATGAAAATCTTTGACCTTTTGTAATCTGATAGCGAAGTAGTCACCAATGTTAAGACTATAATTTCCAAATAATATATAAATGATTCTATATTTTATGTGCGTGGAATTGACACAAAATCAATTAAACAATAATTAGCTGTATTAGGTATGTGAATCATTTTATTACGAAAGTAATTAAAGTTTTGTCTAATTACTATGTCCAGTCCAACTTCCAACTAGACGTCAATTTATGATAGTACAACAAAACTTGTTATAGTATGGCTATCGCAGGCAAAAAATATTGTAAAACCGGTGATGAGTAATGGAATCAAACGATGATAAAATACCTACCTACCGAGCGGCAGTACACGGTATTTATATTCACTAGAAATCCTTTATTACACGTAGAAGCATAATACAGTGATAAAACTATTTATATTATACACTAGTATTTTTAATTTATGTGAGCACATTTTTTTTTACTTTTTTTCCCTCAAATGCATTCGCAGCACTTCGCTATTTTAAGTTAATTTTAAAATAGATTCAGCTCGGATCAATAACCCGGGGCTAAGAGGTCTCTCTTTTGTTTAATTTTTATACGCGGAACCGACTGCACGTAAGTATCTCAATTCTCATCGAACTTTGAGAGAATATCAATTTTGCTCGCGTTAACTACCTATGATCGGCATAGCAAAAAGTTGATAAGCCTGAGGGGAAAAACCGAAGATGTGAGAGTCGAAGAAATTATGAGTGCAGAGTGACAGACATTATACCACCCTGTATTTAAAAAACTTTTACAAAAAAAAAACAACCGACTTCCAAAAAAAAAACACTACCTACAACGTGAAAACTAACTTTACTTTCGGAAGTCGGTGTCGTTGGTTGCGCATTTTCGTTTTTTGACACCGACTTCCGAAATTAAAGTTATTTTTTACTTTGTAGTGTTTTTTTTTTGGAAGTCGGTTGTTTTTTTTTTGTAGGTAATAGTTTTTATTTTCCATTTTTAGTTGTACCTACCGCACACAAATTCAGATAACACTACTTGCTATGTGAATGTCAGTGACAGGACGCTATTAAAATATCATCAATATAAACTAAGTGGAAAAAATTCGTATTATTGAAGCTAATTTAAAAACTACCCAAGCAAAGTTCATAAAATTTATATGGGACCACCCCTGAAGCATACCTTATGCATTACAGAAATGGGGGTGTACCTACCGTGGTACACTGAACACATCTGCGTAGGTACTCCTTTAGAAGATACAGGCGTGATGTTATGTTGTGACAATGCATACAGTGGCGGATTTACTAACAGGCTGAGTAGGCTGGAGCCTGGGGCGGCAGATTTTAGGGGCGGCAAATTTGGAGCTAACATATTTTTTTTCATGTCTTACTGAAATTAAAAAGAATAATATTTATACCTACCTTGTTTTTTTGGAAAGAATAAACATAGGGAATGCTCAAATTCAGGCTTCTACCGAAGATTTCAAAGATTTGATCACAGTTGGCGATCTTTACAAATCTCCTTGCAAGTTTTTCGTAGCTGAACGAGAACATTTTAAATATTTGGAAAAAAAGGCGATGGAATTAAGCGTGTCGAAGCTAAAAGACATGGGACATTATCACGGATATCGACATTATTGTAGAGGTCGGTAAGGGCGGCAAAATTTGAATAGCCTACTGGCGGCAAATGTGTAAATCCGCCACTGAATGCATACATATGCGATAGCATGGCAGCAATCGCGGTTGCTTTGCTGGCATTTATTTAAGAGTTCCGTTGTGTCTCCGAAACTCATCATCAGATCTTTACGAAATTTAAATTGAATGGAATTTCGGAATAAACTTCTTTCGAACAAAAAAATAATTTTGCAAATCGGTCTCTAGGACGGAGTTATGTTATGCTTATGCCCGAACATACAAAAAATATTATAAACATCCGAATTGAGAACCTTCTCCTTTTTAGAAGTCAGTTAAAAAAGAAATCGGCATGTCCTAGAACCAACATTTCGAAGACATGTGACATCTACCAACCCGCACTAGGCTGGGCCCGCGTGGTGATTTACGGTCCACTCCGACTCACCGAGAGGAGACCTGTGTCCCAGTCCCAGCAGTGGGAACATTATAGGCTGATTATGTGTTGTGTGGTCATACCTCGCAGGGAAGAAATGGTGTGTGGCGGTTATGTATACCTCGCTGTGTTCAAAAGAGTCGGAAATATGTATAATAGTGGCGGTAATACCTCGCTATATCTAGGAGAGTCGGAGAAATGATGAGTAGCCCAACTGATGGAAGGAAACTTCCGAGAGTTAACGTTGCGCTGCGCTATAGCCTATCTATAGGCTCCTACAAACAGGCGCGACACGCGACGCGAAACGCGCGCGACACAAAGGCACCGCGCTCGTTGCGCGACTTGCGATGCCATTGTGTCGCGCGCGATTCGCGTCGCGTGTCGCGCCTGTTTGTAGCCTGAGCCTTATCTCGGTCAAAGCTTACTATAGGTAGCTGGTGACCGACCAAATCGTAACACCAGTCAATTATTTTTTATGAATTGTTAGCTGGCTTATGGCTTTTAATGACTGTTACATCACCAATGATTTCTTATAAAATACGGCTGCTAAAACTTCTGTAGGTATTGGACAGTTACGTTAGCAATATTATCCTTAATATTCGAAGACTGCTCGAGGTTGTTTACTATGATTACTCCTACGTAAAAGTATACAAGGGTAAATCGGTATGCTTACGGAGTACACAAACTAAACTCATATCGTGTGTCGTAAAGTCAACGAATACAAGCAAATTAATTACGGAATTATCAGCCATCGCGTGACCTTTTTTGGCGTTATTTATGAGATAAACAAAAAATATTTGATAAATGAGAAGCTGAGATCGCATTTCCTGGCTATATGCATTTGAATTGTCTTACGTGTTAGAAATAAATGTGGTGTAACATCAATGTATAGGTACCTACATAAGTAAATTATCTATGTTTTGATCGATAGCAGCAACTTCGGTAGATAATGCAGTTTTTACTGGATGTTGTACACATTCAGATTATTAATTATGTTTCAATACAATATACCTACTTATCTAGCCAAAAAAATACATGAATGTGCTTTCAATATTTTATATTTTTTATCAAGTTGTATATCAACTTCGGCTTAGAATATAAAGTAGGTACCTATTATGCCTAATTGCCTATGTGCCTTCTAGGCGTGTTTGGTACGGTCGGCAGCAGAAATATGCTGATGCTAGAGAAATGTTAAAATAACAATGAATTTTAGAAAATATAGAAGGTCTATTTGAGACACAAAGGAGATTTAAAATATTTATAACGAATAAGGTAAACAAAAAAGATTCCAAGAAATTCCTACAATGTATTTTATCTGGTTTTGTTCTAGTTAGAAAAAATACCGAGAATATTTTTAACTGCTACATTAAATAACAAGAAACCACAAACTAACGGCAAATAAGATAAGACCACAGGTTGATAAAAATAATTAATAAAATTTATCAATGAAACAGTTAAGTATCAGCTCCCACGACCCATGTGGAAGAGGACGAAAACAGCATAAACATGTTAGTTCTTTGAAACTGTTTGAATGCTATGTAAATTGTTTAGAATTACAGTAGGTAATTGCAGACTGCAAACACAATACATAATTCTTAAGAAAGTTTGTAATTTTATACCAGTACTATTAGGTATCTACACTGTGCATCTTAGAATGAAAAGGAAACAAAAATTACTTAATAATCAATCTTAGCTACTATATCCGTTTAACTTTTTATTTCCAATGGTCTTAAAATACAAAGGACCTTTTAAAGAAACAATAATATACACCTACCTATGGTTCTTGTGGCCTCATTCTTGCTGGCAACCTATTTATACATATCGGACATGTTCAAACATGTTTGAAGGCCCAAGCCCCAGCCTTGTTCAACGGCTCTCAATATATTCGTATTCCATGTAGGCTGAGGTAACACCTAAGATTATGATTGTGTAAGTATTTGTATACAAAATATAGCTGTAGATTGTGACTCACACCACCTAGCAATTATCTATGTGTCACTTTAATTCACCTTCCACCTCTGAGAGAAAATTATGAGCCACATCTACATAGAACTAGCAATATCTGGGTTGCTTTTTTTTTATTTACAAAAAAAATGTGTTAAAGATTTATGGTTTTAGGCTGTGTTGCTGGCTGGATACTTTGTGATATTCTAAATTTAAGGCGAAAGCGCAACATGCTCTGTGCGCAAGGGTAGCCTGCGAAATACATTTTTTTTATGCAATTTGTTAGTCAGTATTATGTTGTATGTTGATTAAAAATATAATTCGCGACCGTGACAAATAGGTATTTACAGAATTATTATCATTAAAATCATCAACACAACTCTCTAAGATCAAGTAATCCTACTGAATTACTATTTCATGTTATCTTGATATTTTAGGATTTTACTAACTTAACAAGTTGTATTACTGATTCTAATACTGTAAAATACATATTTGTTATGGTCGTGAATCATATTTTAATCAACATAAAACTTAATACTGACCAGCAAATTGCAAAAAACATAAGAAAATTTGAATTTTAAGGGCTACCTTAGTGCTTCCTCCTTAACTTGATCAATAGGTACTTATAGTATTTGAGCCTGGTTGGTTAGGTAAATTGTATTTTCATGTCATTATTTTCCCTGCCTCTTCCTGTCAAATTATTACTAAAATGATATTAAAATTCCGAATAAGGAAACTGTATTTTGTTTTATAGTTTGTTTCTATTCATAATATATTTATTTTGAAACAACATTCATGATGTAAATAAATAATATAGATACTTTGTGCAAAAAGATAAATATTTACAAAAACCATTGAACTGATACAAGATTTAAAAAAAAAATATTGACCATGTAAAGGTGGGGAATGAAAATGTTATTGTAGAACATTATTGCAAATACAGAAATTGTGTTTTAAAAAAGACAGAAGATATGAGTATACAACTACAATTTTATTATATAGAATGCAACAATTGTTAAACAACAGTTTAAATGTTAATTGAAAAGATTTTTGCATTGAGTTTATAAAAAATATTGATAAGTAATGCAATTTTCCTGTATCAACCTTTTCATTTACACATGTGCAGTTATACAATAATAGAAACATTCCGTCACAATCTGGTCTTATTTTTGTTGTTGTATCACAGTTTTAATCTCCACACCGGTGGAAATATTTTCATTTGTTTTGTTGCTGGCTGGTTAAAAAGCAAACTATTATTTAGTGATAGCAAGTTTTTGTTTGTCATAATAGATTGATTTAACAAAATATTTATTTAGAGATGTTTACTTTTTAGCTTGATACTGGCATGTAGAGTTTTAAATAACCTCCTTTTTTTTGAAGTCGGTAAAAAAGAACACAAAAACATTTAACAAAATCTGTGTGAACTCACAATAGTGTAGAGTTGTGGCCGAATGATTAGCACCGGTATCCGTGGCCGTGCACGATTAATAAAAACATTTGCTGGTGCAAGGCAGCCACTGCACTGCTGGAGTGTAATCAGCTGATAAGGACGATGTAAACGCGCACACTACGTACCTACATAGGCGTTCTGCACACGATCGGCGCATGCTTACAGATTTAACTGAAATCAATTAGCCCAACGGAACGTGCTGTGCCGCGTACCTAGCTCGGCAGTCGCGGTCGCTGCCGGCGCGTGCTCCTCGCTATGACTAATGAGACCTGCCACCACCACGGCTGCGCCACACGATGCACAAAATCGAATCCCATTACTTATTCACTGTTGCATGTTTATTATCATGTGCGCCCTACATGCGCAGACATCATTAATTTCCTCTCTCGACAGTACTGGTTAAGCAATACTCACCGTCGCTTTCCATTGTCCACAACGCGACGCACAGTGTAAACAACCAAACCACATAATAAAACAAAATGGAAGTCCGACTCGCCCGCACCGAGATGAGAAATTTTATGAGCGCTCTCGAGTTGTAAAACGTCGTTACTATCCTATCGTAGTATTTTAGCAGCCCCCCTCCAGTTTATTATCTGCCGTCACCAGATTAGATGGCTCACGATCACAAAGCAATATGTGCAATTGTTCACCAAATACACTTTTACCAATAAGCGAATAGTCAAATGTCGATTTACACTAAAATTAATGTCCACTTGAAAATAATAATCATTGAAGCGTTTGACGTCCCAAGACACAACACCCACATCAAAAAATTCTACATGGCGACTGGCCTGGCCCAGCTTTCAATAATTTCCACTCGAACATATTCCCGTTTCGCTCGTTCACCATTCATTTAATTATTTCTCAATACGAGTAAAAGAGACAGCGATATATAAATATTTCCTATGTATGAATAGAATCGGTGTTGTGAAGTGTCCCTCTCCCCGGTGATGGCCGAGCCGAGTTGAATGGACCCGAGAAGCGTTCAACCATTGGATCGATGACGGTCACGTGACACAAATATGTAGCGCTGTAGCTAGCGCGCCAATATTCAAATATGTTGTTTAAATTAATGCTCTGCTCTTCTGTATTTAACAACGCCTGTGATTTTAATTAAGACTAATTGATTTGTATTTGACGCATACTTAGCCTAAAATTATATAAAAAAACTGCAGAAATACGTAATATTTAGTTGTAAACAGTGTTTATTTTACTCTACACATATATACTTGCTGTCGGTTAGCATTATTCTGACTTCGATGCAGTTTTTCTTAATTCAACGATCCTTGATTGTTGTGTGCAGCGTCTTGAGGACACTGCTTTCGATCCTCATCACAGAGTACATTATAGTAAGTATACTGAAAATCCTCATTATGGGACCTACCTCTACCTAACATGAACAATGGTATGGCGTTAGATGCAATTTGCGAGCCACATGATCTAGCCATGTATTATTATGTTTAGAATTTTAGACTAATTTACTGCCGGTTTGTTACTACTACATTAACAAGACACGAATATTGAAATAGTGAAGAGCTAGAAGGCATTTAAAATTAATCAACGGTTTTGAGCGCAAAATAATTCTGTGCAAATCTCTCCTCCGTCTGGAATTGAACAGTCACAATGGATTGGATAAAAGGAAATAGGGAAATAAGTACCTACCTAAACAGGTACCTAATAGGTATCCAAACAGGCCTTAGTAAAGCCTACAACCACAATTTGAAAATTGAGAAGTTTGGACTTGTTCCACGTAGCATACCACCACCTTTTTACGTGTGCGGCATTCCTGACTAGATGTCTCATTTGGTAGACTGTAAAGTAAATGGCCGTTATCCCGTGTCACCTGCCCTTTGAGTCTGCTGAAGAATGCCACTGGCGACGTATTGAGAAGAAAGAATGGTACCTACGACGGTCATAATTATGAGGATTTAGATCTCTAAATCGATTCTCATCTTCGGTCCTAACCTAACTAAGCATGGGCAGCTGCATGCAACCAGAGAATTGCGTAATCGCGCTGCCATCGGATTTCGATAAAATTTGGCAGAGAGATAGATTGCATCTCTCTGCCAATCTTATTTTTATTTCTTTCTTAGTTGCAAAATAGTTGGGCAAACGTCATCTAAAACTATTCCAATTTCAAGTTGATAGCATTAGTAGTTCCGAGATATCCAGCTGTGACAGACAAACAGACTTAGTCTCACCATAAGGGTTCCGTTTTACCATTTTGCTACGGAACCCTAACTACAGCCAATTTGTAATAACTATTTAGGTTAGGTAGGTATAGTTCCTTAGTCGAGGGTAGGTATGCCAAACCACTCTCTCTCTGATCTCTATCAAGAGCAACAAAATCACTGTTGACCATAGGCGTATATCGGCCGTGCCCACCCTAGAATGGTCTGATGCGTACCCCAGGATGTTTAATTGGGGACTTATTCGAAATTCTAATATAACTTGACACAATAGTGGTAGAAGGCGTCCGTATCGGTGTCGAGTCGACGATGAAGTAACTAGGACTTCTTGTCCTCGACCGCCAGTGGGAGTTCGGGCCGCACATTCAGCGGCTGGTCCCCAGGTTGATGAGCGTTGCAGCTGCTCTTGCGCGATTGCTACCCAATTTGGGGGGGGCCAACGCCTAGCGCCTTCTGCCGGAGATTGAGGTACGTGGGGATTGTGTAGTGCATGGCGCTGCGCTGTATGGGGCGCCCGTGTGGGCAGACACCCTGATGGCCCGCAACGTCGCAATATTACGAAGGCCGCAAAGAGCGATGGCTGTTAGGGTGATGAGAGGATACAGTATACGATGTCCTAAGAAGGCAGTAACTCTCCTGGCCGAACCTGCAACGCCCTGGGATCTGGACGCGAAAATCCTTGCGTCCCTATATCGCTGGCGAAAGGTGGAGCTTGCGCGTGGTCCGCCTCCGGTTCCCCGGGAATTCCAGGCACGGAGCTCGGTCCTTGAGCTCCGTCAGATCCTAAGCTAGTGGCTGAATGAATAGATCGAATGTTCCGGGCCAGCGGTATTAACCCTTTCGGACAATCCCGCTGACAGGAGTGCTCAGCTTGGACCCAACAGCGCTGTGCCCCCGTCACGAAACTTAGTCCATGGTCGGAAGCAAAAACAGGTAGGTACCTAGGATGCTGTGTGGCCTCTTTTTGCGAGGAGGTGATGCATGCAAAGGAGGCGGCGGAGAGGGAGAGAGCATACCTCTCATTCCACTCGCACCAGAAGAGCTTGCGCCGGGCGTCGAAGGGCCGCGCTTAACGATCTCCGGCCACCATAAGATGCACAGCTTAGAGTACTGATAGACTGAAAATAAGAAGGGGCCTGCGGGCGGCGAAATTGGGGCCGTTTCATCAGCCCCAAAAAGATGTGTAGACGGGCAACAAGGAACCATTTTATTCTCTACAACCTTTGTTCCATAACATTTTGTTCACCGTAAAGGTATAAAACAATACAGAATTTATTCTACCAAAACAAAAGTCTCAAACCATCTACACATATCAATCTATTCATCTATTGTTCATTATCGCGATTACCTAAGTCTTAGACGAGATCCATATAGGGCTAGGTATTAATTTTAGTTGCCTGCCCCAAACCAATGAAGAATGTGGGATCGGACCCACTGATTCAAATTATAGTTTGAATGATAATTGCTCATTAACATTGTTAAAAATGATACAGGAAATATGTTTATCCATTACTTCAACCTGTTTAAATAAGCTCTGGCAATCAGTACAATGCAAATGACAAAAGACTCTTCCAAGTTAGGCTAGGAACTCACGGAGCGATTTTCGCCCGCGTCCGCTGCGGTTGCGGGCCCGCAGCTTCTGTAGAATGCAAATATTTGTATAAAAAATTAAAGCACATTTCACGACGCGTTTTACGCCCGCGGTTGTATGCGGCTCCCGCTGTACCGGCGGGCAACTAGTAGAATCGCGCGGGCCGCGGTTACCCGCAGCCTCGGCGGGTGGCGCCCGCGCGCTTTGCGATCGGTTGGCGGGCGACCGCGGGGGCCGGCGGGCGGCGCGGCGGGAGGTACGGCCGGCCGGCCGGTACGTAGGTAGGGAGGCGGCGGCCGCGTAACCGCGCGAATAACCGGTCTCGTGAGTTTTAAAATAAAACCGCAGATCCACGACCGCGGCGGTTGCGGGCGAAAATCGCTCCGTGAGTTCCTAGCCTTATGTTTTCAACTTTTACAGAATCATTTCACACATCTGCCTAGCCTTTTCCCAACTATGTTGGGGTCGGCATCCAATCTAACCGGATGCAGCTGATAACCAGTATTTTACATGGAGCGACTATCTGACCTCCAGCACCCAGTTAATGGGTAAAAAAATACAATGGTTGTCCAACTTTTGTTTTATTCAAATAAGGCCAATTAAAGACATCAAAACAAACAAAGTACTTTTAGATATCCTTTATTGTGTACGAAAACATATCCTAGTTACTTAAAATTAAGTAATGACTATAAAACAAGTCTGTCACAACTCTGAAAGAATAGATAAGTGTGCTGTTTTTAGTGTTTTATTTATTATAAGCAAATTATAGTCTTTAACCCTACAATACCATCATCATAAATAGGTCTCTGTATTTATTACTGCAAAGTCATCAATATCAATTTACAATAACTTAATATAATGTCTTAGTAATAATAAGATTCTTTTAGCTTACTACCAATTTACTCAAATGTTACTTTTTTTATTAAATTTTATGCAGTATTTGTTCCTGGTGATGATTATTGATGTTTTGTGGAATTATTATTAACATAATGTTTTTATATATTGAAGCGTTTAAAGAATTAGATTCCAAGGCCAAACACGGAGACAATGCAGTACATCGTCTTGTTCTCCCAGCGCACAGTGCAAGATCCGTCAGTATTATTGTCCCAAAAACAAGAAGATGCTGTGTGTAGACCTGCTCCATTTTTTTGCATAATTGTGCATGTCACTGAAAATTATAAGACATTTGTTAAGTTATAATGATGTCTGCTTATTAACCATGAAAACAACAGCATTCAGGTAGTTACAATAGCGCAGCGCGCTTTGCATCAGCAAGAATTTATGTTTCAAACACCGGTAAACAGTAAGGTAGGCAATAACTTTCAACTTACCTATGTATTTGTAAGGTTTTTGTAGTTTGGTCAATTGGCCCAGACAAGACTCCACAACAGCCGAAGTCCATTGATTAACTTTGTTGTGCTGATAGGCGGTACCTCCGATTGAATTCTCAATAGCTTCTTTGATAATTTTACTCACATCGTCCACTATGAATTGATTCTGAAACACGTCATTTCGGTAAAAAATATGAATCAATATTTACTTGCCAAACAATAGGAACTAGTACTGCTACTTACTTCTTCAGCTAAATCGTTGCATTCTTTGACCTCCATGATTAAAAATTAAACGCTAGTATGAGTTTGATTTGAAGAGTTTTCTGGAATTCGTTTTATACAAAAACAACAAAATTTTAGACGCTACAGAAAGAAATCAACTCCCAAATTGACATTTATTGTCTAAATGTTGGTATTTCTGACGGCATTCTCAGACTCATTGTCTATGAAAGTAGAGTAAAATAACCGGTGCCCCTCGAAAACATCATGTTACTGCAACATTAATTTACGAATCGATTAATTAGATGAAAAATCAGTTAAAATTCGTGTCGAAAAAGCAAGGCCTGTCAAACTATTTCATTTATTGCAAATGGCAATCGTTGCACAACTGTCACTTTTTATTATCCTTTTTGTGAGGAGAACATGGATATTTTCAGTTTCATAATTTAATACATATTATTAAATACACAATATAATAATGGCTTCATCCGTGCAAAACAACCGAGTTTCGTCGCCAGGATATTGTGTGTGTTGTAGAACGTGCAATATGTGGTGTTGGAGAGCTTTTAAATGGCTCCCTGTATTGTTAATAGTGGCCATTATAACTTGGTCTTATTATGCCTACGTTATCCAATTGTGCATTTGTTAGTATTTGAATAAATTGTAGATAAATAACAGATTGATTATGCATGCATTTTGCAACATTTTTCACACTAAATTCCTTTTCAGTTACCATTGAGAGTACGGTTCAACAGTGTATCTATTTGGTGTTATATCATGTTCTTCTGATAATGCTCTGCTGGTCATACTGGCGTACTGTTTTTGCAGAAGTCAAACCAGTTCCAGAAAAGGTAAGCTAAGTTTTCTAAAATCATTCAAATTAGTTTGTTTATGGGGCTGTCATTGAGTTGCTTTGTACACAAGCAACCTACTTCTTTATGTTTTGCTATCGTTTCCTGTCGAAAGTGAGCCAGTAGGGTGCAAGGGGCTATAAACAACAACTCTAAGTGTGCACAACCATTTTTCCCCGTAGACCTATAAGTAAACGAAGAAACCATGCAAAATAAATGGGCTGCAGAAATTGAGAACAAAGATATTCAACATACAAATCATCCTTGTTATTGTAAACAAAGTAGAAAAATATGTCTCATGACATTTACTCATTGTACAACGAGAAACAGTGTTTTTTTTCAATTGCAATTGCAATGAAGCAATATTATCACTGTAATATCTTTGACCTACTTTCAATTAGTCGTAGTGTACTGTTAAGTTAAAACAGTGTAGTATCTTCAATATCACCTTTCTGCTTTAATAATTATGCTATAATTGAAAATCTTGTTCCATTTTGTATGTTTTGCCAGGATAATGATAATTTTTGTTACCAGGTCAGATTAACTTCTAGTGCAGATAAGTTGCAAAAAGTTGTTGAAAAAAAAACTGCTGCCTTTTAAATTCCTTAAATGTTAAATTAAATAGGCTCATTTTAATGTGTGCCTTCTAGTATCCAAGATGTTGTGGAGTAATATTGCTGCCATATCGGAGAGTATTGGATATGATTATACAAATCCTCCCTTTAGAAACTTGAATAGTAAAACTATTCCCATTCACAGTACACTGCTAAAAGACAGGCTAGACAGATTCTGGAAGAACAATTTCCATGAACTTTTCGTAGACATTGTTCTACTAGAGTCGGTCATGTCTGTCTGCAGGAAGACTGAAAATATTATTAAATGTAATAAAAAACTGTAGCCACGTTTTCCTCTTAGTATTGTATTTTAGAAACTTCCTTATCATAAACAAAGGATAAGGAAGTTTCTGTTGCCATGTTGTGTGGAAGTTTTGGAGTATCCTAAGAATTATACTAATGGAATAATACTCTGGAATTTGTTTTGAATCATCAAAGCTGTATTCATTATCACACAAAGTTATTACATCTTTTATCAACAAAAACCAGTTAATCATTGTTTATCTTTTTATACAACAGAGAATACTTAGCCATGTATTCTCTGCGGGTAAATAAAATTGCACATAAAAATTAAGACTGTCAAAATGGTTTCTTATTTTAAATTCTGTGCAGCATCTCATAATAAATCCCCTTAACCTCTTAAATGTTGTATGTATCCCACCGGTTCATAAGAAAAATACACACAAACCAACAATAAATAAATAATTGTACATGCAAATGGCTTCTAGTAGGTGAGCATTTGACAGATTAAATGACAATTACTTTTTACTACTAACAGATTTTTTGTGTTAACTTTTTGACCACCATACATCAAAAAATAAAAAATGTGTCCTCGGCGTCAAAGTCTGTCGGGTAGCCGAACCCTGGCGTGCTGGGCACATTTTGGTTTGTCATCAAAAATTGTGAGTTGTGTTATATCCCAAGTGGTATAACTCTTTACTATCAAGTCTGGTTATTACATCTGACTCATTTTAGTATTAGTATGACTAACAGGTGATATTAAATTAATTTCCTGTTAATAATTTCCTTTTCATTGTCATTGAAGTAGTTAACTAAGTATTGGAATGTAATGATTTTAATTCATTGCCATTTATGTTGAATTTATTAGGTTTACTCAGTTATTAAGTTCAATTTCAAGTTGAACCTCAGAGCTGACGGCACGGTTGGCGCAGTGGTTAAGCGATTGACTGCTGCGCTGCGTGTCGCGGGTTCGATTCCCGCACAGAACAAATATTTGTATGACCAAGTATATAATGTAGTTGTTCCAAGTCTGGCTGTTTGTGTATGTGAGTTTAAATGTTTGTAAACGCACCCACAATACAGAGAAATTCCTAGAGTGGGGCAATGTTTAAAAAAAAAAAAAGCTCAGCAGAAGCAATTTCTTTGTTGGATGGCAAACACAGCTATTTAAACAATTTTTTGTTGGGTGGTCAGCCGGCACCCTAATTGCGTAATACACTTTAAATAACAATTTGTATCATTTTGAAGGATGTTGCTAATCCATTGCTTAATATGTTAGAAAAAATTGTCTGCTTACCAACATAAATAAAGCGATGGATGTTGCTACTGTTAGTGTGGTACACAATTACCCTGCTGATTGCCAATATACCTAATGCTGGCACTACTCCTGGCACTGGCAATTAGTGTAGGGTAGGTATAGCGTATAACATCACGTCTATACACGCCGAAGGGTTGGGTAGAGGTATAGTAACATCCACATTTCGCCAGTTATGGGCGAGCCTTTTGCCACCAAACTGGCACAAATGCAGACACCAGGCTGCTACTGCGAAAAACCCAACAAGACTGCCTGACCTGGGAATAAAACTCCGAACCTCACGCTCAGCCGTGGCGCTTAAGACCACTATGCCAACGAGGTATTAAGTATATTTTTTAAATAATCTTTAAATATTGTTTTTTGTTTGTTTCAGTTTAAATTACCTGAGAATGAATTAGAAAAATTATTGAGCGCGGAATCCGAAGACGCGCAACGGGCGATATTGGATAACTATGCCAAAGAGCTCCCGATAGTAACTAGGTAATGTCATAATATGCTTCTTTATTCCTCTTTTTAAAAACAATTAAGCCAAAGGCTGAGTGTTTTTTGCCTACCTTGAAGACTAATCATTTCAAAATTGAGGAACAACTCTTTAAAACGTGACGGCCAAAAACAATGACACTTTGAAATTCTAGGTTTACCTACTTCTTACATTGTACTTTTACTAGTTAAAGTAAAGACTGGAACACTGAACAGTAAAAGTAGTGGTTAGTCAGTATCATGTCAAATACCTATTTTGTCTGTGTTAGCATTAAGGCTACAGTCATAGGACCCGAAACATTTGACTTTCGCCGACAGTGCCCAAAACTTTATGTAGAACTAGCTTTCGCCTTCGGCTTCGCCCGCGATTTACGTCGATAAAAACTATCCTATGTCCTTCCTCGGGATGCAATCTATCTCTCTGCCAAATTTTATCGAAATCCGTTCAGTGGTTTAAGCGTGAAAAGGTAACATACAGACAGACAGAGTTACTTTCGAATTCATACAGACAGACAGAGTTACTTTCGAATTCATAATATTAAGTATGGATTCGATTAGACTGGAAGCCGACCCCAACATAGTTGGGAAAAGGCTACGCAGATGATGAAGTATGGATTCGATTATTTTTTAGTCTTAAGGTACTAGGCAACAAAACTCAAATTCCCCTCCCCTAAAATTATCGCATAGCTGTGCGGTTTAAATTTAGGTTCACATACACATAAACTCACGCCTTATTCCCAAGGGGGTAGGCAGAAACTACAGAACGCTAACTTCTACGATCCCTACGTACTCCTTTCGCTTCGTTTACGTTCATACATCTGGTCATACACGCACGCCGGTTGTGAGTACTACGCCCCTGACCTACCTTTCTGAAGAACATCACCAATAAGGTCACTATAATTATGTACATTCTTCTAGGTCGTCCCCTCCAATTCTGGTACACCTTTTCTAAGAAGGCAAGAAAACAATATCTCTTTTTTTATTCCTTTCCTATATTATTATTTCATTCAGTTTTTTTTCTCAATTCTAGAGTTATAAAACTAGTAAGACACGTCGGGGGGTTTTTTTTCCCTATGACTACCAAAAACGAGATATTAGAAGGCTTTGTCGAAACCATACCCGTATTAACGAGGTTTGTCCCTAGTTTGTTACCGTGTAGCTAGAATTGAGAAAAAAATACAATATTTAGATACTAAACGAGATTACAAAGTTACTGGTGTTGTGTGTAAAATTAAAAAGGAAATGAATTTTTCAAAGAATTGTTAGCAACATTTTATCTGCAAAATGATGGAATTTCCTGTTTGAAAGATATATTTTTAAACATAAGACACTAGTGTCACCTATCAGAGGTAAACAACGGCTTCATGTTCCTGAAAAAGAAAACGTAGTGTTGTACTTAGATTTGATGCATTGACATCCAAAATGCGAGAAGACGGAGGACAGGGTGTTGTGGCACAGCCTGGGAGAGGCTTATGTCCAGCAGTGGACTGCGAGAGGCTGAGTCTATTGAGTTGATATCCAAAATACAGCCCATTATTTAATTATTTGCACCTTAAAAATAACAATATCTGCATAAGTAGACGTCAAAACTTACGCGAGGATGACCTCCAGAATGGATGACCTTAACAAGGCTGGGACTATCTGGATGCGGAATGCGGAGAATGGGTTGTTGTGGCGTAAATTGGTAGAGGCCAATGGCCAGCAGTGGGCTGTAATAGGTTAATTTGATTGATTGAAAGAGATTACTGGAATCCATTAGAAGCTACTTGAAACCTGGGCCGGATCTATCAAATTGGAGTGAGGCCTATATCAGGCCGCGTTTGTTAAAGGCCTAAAGATGTTGGTTACAGAATACTACTTTCGTAAGAGGGAATAAAAAAAGCGAGTTTACATCATAAGTCCTTTATTAAAAGACTTTTGAGTTTTTCGCCCTGCAATGTTGCCAGTCGAAATGGGAAAAAATTGCGGAAGAGGTTGGAAAATTATAATAAATAATATTATTTCGTTTTCAGGACGATGTCCGGCTCAGTCCGCTACTGCAACCGTTGCGTGCTCGTGAAGCCCGACCGCGCGCACCACTGCAGCATATGCTCCCGCTGCGTGCTCAAAATGGACCACCACTGTCCGTGGGTCAACAACTGCGTCTGTTTCTTCAACTACAAGTTTTTCATGCTCTTCCTCGGCTATGCTCTCTTCTATTGTCTATTCATCATGGCCACGTGTCTGCCTTACTTCATTAAATTCTGGAAGGTATATTCCTCTTTTTATTTTATTTTTGTTTTTTGGTGTGTCGATTCTTCTTGGCCAGTATTTATTTCTTACAGCCCTATTTTGTGATTGGATTTTTTTTGCAAGTAACCTTATTTCTTTTGAGAATGTAACTTCATTATAAATATCTGCTATAACTGTTAGAATTTAGTTTGTAGATTCAACTGTACTAAATAGGGAAGCAGTGGTATTATATTAATTGCCGATATTATCGGTTTTATTGAACATTTTAAGCAACAAAATGACATTTCTAGATGTATTTGCAGATGTATCAGGATTACAAGTATGCCCACTGCGACCGTTTGATTGAAAAAGGCTCTGTTTCTAAAATGTGCATGGATATGATTAACGTAATTGTTTAATTATTTTCACTTTAATCAAGCCTGTTTACGTTGGCGCGATCAATAGGTTAATGTTGCTACATAGATTAGATATTGTTATTATTATTTTGCTCAGTACAACGTCCATTATTTCATATCTAAGTCATAGAAAATTATTATCATCTCACGTTGATCGACGAATCTAATATACAAAATATCAATGGGCTAATGGCACTCCCAAAAATTATAGGTATGTCCTTTGATAAACATTGCCAAGTGAATTCGATAAAAGAAAGCGTATCTATTCCTTTTCGCAAGAGTTAGAAATGATACAATTTTCAACATGAATATTACAAATGTCTCAGTGATCAATGAGTTCTTAATTAGCTCTAACTAATAACACTGATTAATCGTTTATGCAATTTAAATAATTATTTGTTGTTTAAATAACATATTGGTCTAGTAACGTGAAACGTTTAACATTTTTCACTTTGCTGCATATGTGATCGTCATTAGTTTTGGCCACAATCTATGCATTTTATACGTAGCTAGATGCAATCATCGTATTCCCTTGACATTTGTCTGATAAAATTGATAAGTGTTTTATCAGATAGCTATTAGTCCAAATCAAATCTATAGATATATAGTTATAGAAACGCACACTATTTATATACCTTTATGTTCCACATTGTTTAAATGTTTAGTACAATAGGTACCGGTTCGCAGTGGGATGACTTGATATTTATTTATTAAAGCTATTTATATAATCTTTTAAACATTGTGGAACATTTAGTATAGTTTTAATTATCATAAACGCTTGGACTTGATATCTTTGCTAATCTAGAAACTTAGCGATACATAGATAGCTAACACTTTATTATGTGAGTCAGAATGCGATTACGTATTTTAGTCTTCATTTATATTCTTGGCACATAATCGTGTTGTCATACTTCTAATTATTATTATACGTAGAATAAAAACCGGTACTTACCGTAATCGCATGAATCTTTAGTAGTTACAATTTTTGTAGATAAGCATTGTATAGTTTGCAGAGCTACAAAATCAATTAATTTTGTTTTGCTTATTATATATTTATTTTATTCATATGGCATACAAATACACTATTTTCTATTTCCTTATACTTTTTAATGTCAGTTAAACTTAACATGGCAATTCGCTTAAATTAATGCACTTCTTTTTAACAGACTTCAAAAAAAGGAGGAGGTTCTCAATTCGGTTTTACTTAGGGTATACTGAAAGTTTCTGGATTCTGATAAATAAGACTTACGAAACATTTATTGTTTTTCAAACTATATTCCCTCGCAATTAATGCATTTTTGCATTCGCTGAAACCACTGTACAAAGCAGTTGGACCAGTCTTCCTTAGGAAAGGGACCTCTTCAATGGTTTCATGGAACGCATTCACGTTTGTCTTTAATTTTTGGAAACAAAAAGAAGTCAGATGCGTCATCGGTTCCACATTTGAAGCCTTCAAATAGGCTTCTGTTACCTTAGCGGAATGTGAGGATGCGTTATCGTGGTGAAGGAGGACCTTTTCTAAGACTCTGGGCAAGCAAGTGTTGACGTACCAATCTGCAGTCACTGTCCTTTGATCTTCAAGCGATACTGTAGTGTCATTTCCTGATTTTACAAAAAAGAAGTAATAATTTTTTTACCAATGCTTCGACTTTTCTTAACTTTCGTCGGCAAATCTTCAAAAGGAAAGACCCACTCTGCCGACTGGCTTTTTCTTTCGGGTTCAAAGCAGTACACCCAGGTGTCGTCACCTGTCACGATATATTATAGACAGCCAATGACTGCTCTCCGTTAAACTTTTTTATCATTTTACTGCACTACTGGACACGCAGTTGTTTCTGGTCCTCCATTAAGTCATGCGCTATCCATCGAGTGCAAAGCTTCCGAACCTTCAGATGCACGTGTAAAATGTTTTGCACTTGGCTCATTCCAATGCCTAACAAAGCACGAATTTGCTGCCAAGTAATTTTTAAATCAGTTTCAATAAGTTGTCGTACGGTGTCAATATTAGAGTTTGTAACCGCAGTCGCCGGCCGACCTTCACGTACCTCGTCATGGAGATGATCACGTCCACGTCCAAACCACGAATACACAGAGCTGCGACATGGTGCTTCATCACCAAATGCCAATTGAAGTCTCTCTCTTGTTGAATTAAGCCACAACGAAAATCATAAAATATCATTGAACGAAAATGTTCACACGTTAAATTCATTTTGATAGCGGCCCAAAAAGTAATCTGATAGCGACACACAATTTTCGAAAGTACGTCACAATGAAAAAAACAAATGATAGTCTTGTAAATTAAAAAGTAACATGTTCCCAAAAAGTTTCATTTTTGAATTCCATACTTAATTGTTTTTTCATTATTTTATTGTAAGTGGCCAGATCCAGAAACTTTCAGTATGCCCCACTTATCTATATAAATAAAAAGAAAAGTCCTGACTGACTGATTGACTGACTCATCAACGCCCAGCCCAAACCCTTGGACCTAGAAAGCTGAAATTTTGCACAGAGGTTCCCTATATAATGTAGACAAGGAATAAGGAAGGATTTTTCGAAATTCAACCCCTAAGGGGGTAAATGGGGAGAGGGTGAAATTTCACGCGGACGAAGTCGCGGGCAGAAGCTAGTTTTTAATATGTTTGTTACGTCAGAACTCCGCCATTTATAAACCGATTTGAAAAATTCTTTTTTTGTGTTTTAAAGGGTATAGAGTGGTTCCATAAAAATTTGGTCAAATTCTGATGAGAGGTTTTAGAGTTAGCTTCAATAATACGTATTTTTTTCACTTAGAGTCTGTTGATGTTATAATAACTTTCTGTCACTGTTATTTACTTAGCAAGTGAAAAATAAAATCTATGTTACAAAAAAAAAAAACAACCAACGTCCTAATAAAACACTACAAAGTGAAAAATTACTTTTATTTCACTTTGTAGTGTGTCACTTCTTTTTATAAGTCAGTTGTTTTAAATTATGGAAAAGGAAGGACTGTGGCAAAACCAAATTAAACTATTCAGTTTGGTACACTACTCATAAATATGAAAAAAAAAAAAACGAGATGGGCACCATCTTATCAAACATCCTATATAATCTTTGCACGACACAACTGTGACGTAATGAGCGAGTTGCCATGTTATTTCAAAAACTGTTGCCATAGGAGAAAATTATATTAAATTTTTATGGCGATATTGCCAATTTAGTTATGTGTTGAGTCCGTTTTCAGGGCGACTTCGGTACGGCAGCGAGTGCAGGACGCTATCACATAGTATTTGCGTTTTTTGTAGCAATGATGTTTGCTATATCGCTTGGCTCGCTCTTCGGATACCATTGCTACCTCGTTATCAATAATAGGACTACGTTAGGTAAGATTTACAATTTTTTTTAAATAATTCTTTCATTTTTTTAATTAAATTTAAAAAATTTTGACACCATATATTTCTTTTTTTAAGCCTTTTATTATCTATAGGAGTTAGCTAGATAGTTCAACGGTTTCTGGTAACTGACTGCAATTATGATGACCAAAAGAAAAAAAAATGTTTTTTTTTATATTAAGACTAAAGTAAAATTTCCTTTCAGATATGCTCGTTACTTACCGCAGCTTGAGCAGTCCTACAGGACAGATCATTAACAATATGCTTAAGAACTTGGTCAATGGTAACTGCAGTCATTTCCAATAATAGTTTGTGTAAAAGTTACCCATTAGATTGTATCGTAGTAGAGTCGACTGTAGATACTTTGGTCTGAAATGAATATTATTGCCCACAAGCTTTCAATTTCAGATTCAAAACAGTATCTTTGTAATGACGGGTAATCATTAAAATTAGCGTAAATGAGTTTGTTTCATTATATTACCATTCTCTTGTCCATATCGCCGCGCGACATTTTTCTTTCATACTTCTCTATTAGTCGTCATCCCTTTCTAGCTATATAAACTTTCACACAGTCCGTCAATCGTTCCTTTTGTCTTTCCCTGCTCTTATGCATCCACATTCATACTCAAAAACTTTCCTTACGTAATTTTCCTCAGTTTGTTTTCAGTATAATAGAACTTCTGACTGTAGCTACCAATTTCAGCATTACCAAAGACTAATATGAAATGTTCTACAATTTCAGAGGCGTTTAGAGCACCTATGTTCCGCGGAGGTGCCGATAAGAACGGCTTCTCTATCGGCCCCTTCAACAACTTCAAAGAAGTCTTCGGCAACAGTCCCAACCTCTGGCTGGTACCAGTCTTCACCAGGTAAAACCTCTATTTTGTATCAAAAAGAAATACTCATCGGGCCACTGTGGTTCTGGCAACACTGACGATACTATGGCAACACGGAACTTGTTGTACAGCATGTTTGGGTAAATAGTCAATACGCACGTATATAGGTCTAATACGTATATGGATGCTACAAATATATATATATTTGCGTGTAAAGTGTGACCTGTGTGCATGTCCCCTTACATGTCTGATGAAAAAAGAAGTGAATGACTAATTCTAACATTTGTTAGTGTGTGTAGATTAGTATTGATAATAACAAAGTAACAGTACACTAGCAATGAAGAAAGAAGTGTTTCCTAAACTAACTAGGCATGGAGGTAGGGTCTCATTCACTTTTGTCTTATGTAAATATGTATGTACACGAATAATAATAATTACAATATTTATGTACAATATCACTGTTCCTTCATTTCATTATTATCATCTCTTCTCTAAAATACTTCGCCGACAAAATTTAGAAGTAAATTTTTCCAGTATTAGTCTATAGTTCATTAAGTATACCAAAATTTGTGAGAAATGTTTTTTTTATAAACACGCCATAAACTTAACAGAAATGAAAACAGACAAAACTACACTAATATAGATTAGTTATAATAATGAATTGTTTGATTTTTTGTTTTTTTTTTTTTTAACAACAAACACATTTTAAAAGCTTGGGTTTTGGAGTTATAATAAAATTTTCATGTCATCTGTACATACCTTCCACTTGCTACATTCCACTTTTATGTAAATGCTAGGCCATCACATAATGTATTGTATATATTATACTAATAGCATCAATTTTGGGAATATGTCCCTAAAAAACTTATTTTAACGTGGCGTGGGCGAACTTTTGGACCATTTTATGACCTCGTAAATAATTATTTATTACATTAAGTTTATCTATTGCATGTATTATTTAGTTATATTTTTTGTTATTTTTCATAATCCCAAATATGGTTTTCGCGTTAATTTATTTTTAGTTTATTTTAATTCACTAAAACATGCTTCTGTAAGATTTAATAGAAAATTATTTCCACTGATTATTAGTTTTTGCCTACAAAGCCAACCATAGTTTCGTTCCCGCCACGCTTCTCAAATCCCTCTCAAATGGTGATCATTTTGTCAGCCTCGGAGACGGATGCGAATACCCCGTCCGTCGGGAGCACCAGCTTCAGACGTTTACCACGCCCCAGGAAACTCATGGGTACGAGTCCATGGGCACCACGCGGTCAAGGTCAGACTCCAAGGACGAACACCCTTCAGCCAACCACATACCTTGAGGATATTATACCTAAACATCTAGTTAATACGAATACACTAACAACAAGATAACTTACGGTATAACTGCCAAAAAAGGCCCGTTACTCGCCACTGAACATACCGTTCCAGTGCAGTAAAACCTCCAACTTTTCGCGCTGTTATGGGCCTTTTATACAGCATAATTTATCTGTCCTTTTTCTTATCGAAAAATGGTCACGAGTTCTTGAACATGACCAAAAAACGGTTGACGTGGGCTCTGCTAAAATAATGTATATTGAAACTTAAAATAAACTTTGTACCCTTAGAATAAGGTCTGAATTATGAATCGATCTTGCCAAATAATGTGATCGGCAGCTATTTTTGAATATTTTATTTGATCTGACTACTCGTTTATTTTACTCGAGACCGAGCTTAGAGACTATTGTCCTTAGTAAGGAGTAAATCAACGGTTGTTTAGTCAAGTTGTGCATACGAATTCATATCTATAGTAAAAATTATTAAAACTTTTTAATACGTAATAGGATTATTACATTATTAGATTCGAAGGTTTTATTATACACCAACAGTGCCTTTTTGACATAGGTGTGCTCAATTTAGCCTTATAGATACATTTTATTACTAACAATAAACTTGTACACGATTTAAATGATGATTAAGCTAATAATATGCTCAAGTTATGTGGGAAGTTACAGCTGACATGTGTTTAATATTTTATTAATTATGATTCAAATATAAAGACTACTGTGCAACGTGCAAATTGCTTTTTAACGCATTTATTTCTGAGCTATATACAACACACAAGACTGATACTGATAAAGTTAGAAATGTATTTTGTAAGTATGTTTTGTGCACAATAAAAATATTTTGTTCTTTGATTTTGTTTTTTATTTCACGATGCTACACTTGTTTTGATCACACGACGCTTACGTAGAAAGCTGTAGCGATTAGCAAGCAAACGGATCCAAATAATATGATAGTAGTTTAATAATAATAACTTTCATTGGGAATATTTTACTAATTTTCTAATTTAATACGTCTGTGTGCTGTATATGTTACTATACATGTTATCTTCAAGTTATTTATTGTCTTTTCTCTTATTCTCTCAGTCTATGTCTATGCATGTCTTTGGGTGCTGCAGATACGTTTAAAGATTTATTTATTAGCCTTTTGATTCTTCTTTTATTCGCCGAGATTCAGATCGTGTTCAGCTCAAATTACACAATAAACCCACCCGAACAACACAAGATATGTGCCATAGTTTTTATAACATAAGTGTTAAAAACACTTTCTTAAACATATTCTATTTAGGTCTGATTTTTCAGTCGACAGATTTCTAATCGTGTAGTAAAATTGACGTTTGACAGTTTTTGTATGGAAGAACTGTCAAAAATTCAAAATTGTTTCTTCGGATAAAATTATCTGCCGTTGGATAAATCAGCCCTTAGACGACAGTAAACGCTTACAAAAGTAAGAGCCGATTTTTCAATCGTCAGATAACTTTTATGTAAAGAATAAATATGGGTCGTTATATTTATTCTTTAGATAAAAGTTATCTGACTATTGAAAAATCAGCCATAAGTAATAAGAATTTGAAACTACTTTCCGGATATAATACAACAATTTTTTTTAAAGTATAGAAATTTAAAAAATCCTAATAACAATTGAAATAATCGAAACGTCTGTAGCACCCACGCTTAATTTTTCAAAATATTCTTTATTATATCAAAAATATTATATTCTATTATAACGGTTATTATAGAAAAATAAGAAAGTTTATTAACATTTTAGCTCGGAGATGGGCCGCGAGACTGAGAGTTGGAGACTCTGCCCCAGAAAGGGCAGGACCGTCCCGCAAATAGTATAAGGATCTAACATTTTCCATTACGCTATATTTTATTACAATTACAATACATATATTTAAATAAATCCGTTCGACTAATTAACGTTGCTTTTCATTCATTGGCGTCATCCAACCTTTTTGATAACGATTCCAAATTTATGTCATTCACTTCTTTTTTTATGTAGGTAGCCCATTAATAGGTATCCCTTTGCATGCTAATATAGCCGGATGTAGCAGCTTTAATTAGATGCAGGTGTGCGCAAAGTGAGAATTAAGTTGCGCTTGTATTTTTATATCTAGCACGCTGTAGATGTGTATTATACAGGATGTTTGTTATAGCGGTGTCATTAATTAAATGGGTGACGCTGGATGTATAAGTCATTGCTGGTAATTTAGGCCAACGTTAAAAAAGATGTTGTACAGTCAACAGCAAAAGTAGATGATCAAAGTCAGAAATTCAATACTAATGAACGGAGTTCGCGTCAAAACTGTGTGGCGTCGAAGTGATTCAAAAGTATTCTAAGTAGTAGTACTTTGACGCCACACAGTTCTGACGCGAACTCCGTTCATTAGTATTGAATTTCTGATTTTGATCATCTACTTTTGCTGTTGACTGTACCTACAAGACCTTGAAAATGTCCAGACTTGATACTCAGACCAAATAAAAAGTCAAGACAGCGCTGCGAACTATACGGTGAAGCATGCAAAAACTACACCTCCGCTCTGTGCATACACGCTCACACGCACACATTTACAATCAAACTACACCTCACTATGTGCACACATGTGTAAGAAACCGGCTTCACTTTACTGTTGACAGCCCTCTGTCTTGGTTTTTTATTTGGTCTGAGACTTGAAATCATGGATTTTTGTATAATATTTTGACCCGCTAAAGCTACCTTGAATTCTTTTTTATTGCGTTGTGAGTGTCACACACAAATAGCTTATGTCGTGGGCAAGTCAGCAAGTTTGATAGCAGACTGTAATATAACACTCATGAACATTTAATGACATCGCCATACAATGTTGCCCTGTATAGTAGCACAGTAGGTGCAGTATTTTTATATCACAAAGCGACGCGCGCTTTACTTGTGGTAACCGTGTGGACAAACACGTTGTGCATATAAAACACACACACTTCCGACATCGCCATTGTCTCGGATGGTACCGAGAGCTTCTGCGCTTACACACACATTCACAGCGTGTTTGTACACTTGGTAACCACAAGTGAAGCGCGCGTCGCTTTGTGAGATAAAAATACTAGAACGTTTTAGAACATGTCACATTTCAAGCGCCACTAACATGCTCATTTCTAATTTTGCCGGAGTACAAGTTATGAACAAGAAATATTTAAAAAGAGGTAAAGAAAGATCGTTTGGTCAATTATCATAATTTTAAGGTTTAAGGTGCAGTTCTACACATTTTCACACATTCATAGTTAATATTCTTACCAAAAGTAGATAAAACGGCTGTGATACAAATGTCATTAAAATATTCCGTGCAAAGTATACACAAGAAATGACTAGGACGATTTTCTTAAGTGTTTTTGCTTTTGTCTGTTTGTGATTGAAAAAATTTTGTAAAAAAAAAACCTAAAAATACTTGCCAACTTCTCTTCAATGGAATTAGAACCAGTACCATACTGGTGGCAAGACCACACAATTCAAGACTATTGAGTCTTAATAATTCAGTAAAGGCGCTAATGATTTCGACGTAAATGAGCCTTATTATATTACAAACTAGCTGTGCCCGCGACTTCGTTCGCGTGAATTTCGGGAAATAATGTGTCTATTTATGAATTATTTTTCTGAAATAAAAGCCTATCAACTATCTGCCAGTGAAAGTCCCGTCAAAATCGAACCAGCCGTTTCGAAGATTAGCCGGAACAAACAGTCAAACAACAATTTTAAAAATAGTTTTGTTTATAAGTCATCATCATCATCTGCCTAGCCTTTTCCCAACTATGTTGTTATATATTTTATAAGTCCTTACATACCGTATATACTTTCATAAGAATTTAGTAAAAAACTGAAATATTGACATTACAAACAGACACTTCAATTTTATTTATTTGTATAGATGTGTATCACAGCTAAGCCTCTTTATAAGTACACAAATTAATTACATGCACTTAAAATTTTGCTTTTAACCGATTCATCACACCAAAATTTTCTATCTATCACAAATATATGATTGCGCACCTACACTTGATGCACCATTAAACTGTATTTACTTGATATTTATATGCTCTAATGTAAAAATCTGCATCCCTTTCTGTTCTACCAAATCACTGCCACCAACTGAACAACAAAAACACCAACATAATGAATAAATATCGACGGTGTAGCTTCGGAGACGGCATCGTGTTTCCAACCCCGAGCCAAGAGGAAGAATCGGAGTCACTTCTCAGCTCCGAGCGGTGGGAGCGGTGGGGCGAGCGAGCGCGGCCTTTCGACGAGCGAGAGAGTTCGTCCTTCGACGAACTATGAGTTTAGGCTGTTCTAGCGGCCGCGAAAGGTGCAGGCTTGCGGTACAGGAATCGTTGAACTGGTGTGCTTTTAGCTGAAGACTTGTGACATTTTACGCAGCGGATTATAAACTCGAGGGAATCTCAATTTCTAGAAGGCAGCCCATAGAGAATCTTGGCTAGCCGGAGTGCATTGCACACGGCCCTATGAGGTCGTTAGAGCCATCATTTCATAGTTTTAGTGTGAGAAATAGATGGCGCAATGTAGAACGAATATCACCATCCCTCACATTGAAACAGTGATTGCAAATGAACACTTCAAAATCCTTTCAGTTTTTACCCCTGATTTTGCATTACTGTCAAAATCACAGAGATCTTTATTAACGTTCCATAGCATTGCTGTTAGAGGTAGTCGTCCCCACCCCGTCGTCCCCACTGAGCACGAATAGGAAAAAAAGTTTCCGTGAAATCTCCAATCCCCATTATTGCATTTTGACTATATAGCGGAACGAGTGGAAAATAAAAAGTTCCAATCGTCACCACTGGGAAGGAACGAAACTTTTTCTTCCCACTCGTGCCCAGTGCGGACGACGGGGCGGGGACGACCGGGAATTAACCAATAATTGTGAAAGAAATAAAGATAATATATTTTATATATCAACCATGGTAGGTACATAATTTTACCGCGCCGCGTAAAGTGATACAAGTCTATGTTCGGCTTTAGGGTCGCATTCAGCTTTAATAGAATTTGAGCAATGATAATAAACTGGTCTAGTTTGAAGTTGAGCTGATTTAGAATGAGTATTTTTGTTAGGTTAAGCTTTTCCATTTTAAATATCTCCGGTTTGCATGAGAAGTGTGTTTGTATTTGAATTAAATAATTCTTAACTTATTCTCTTTAACTATTTTTGCTAGTTAGTTGCTCAAATGCGTTAGATGCTTATTAAATGTTGTGTGTGGTTATATCAGCTAGCATTTGACAAACAAATTAAATGTTTCGTAAGTACAAAAGCAGCCATAATCTTTTTAAAGCCATAATTGAAATCCAAGTCTGCACTATTCGGTCGTTCACAACATCCCACTAAAAGGTATGGGTTATGGGTAAAATGAGTGAAATGGTGCTGAACTATAGAAAGTTATATAAGGACAGATCAACATTTGGTATATATAGTAAGCTTCGCCTTACCAAAAAATAAAATAAAGCTGAATAATAATATCATCTAATAACTGTTTAATATAATTATTATTATATAGCCATAGTGTTAGAAATAGACGTCATTTTATTTTTTAGGGCAATATTCTCTATTACTGACATGAATTTGTTTAATTAAATGTCAGAGATGGACAAAAGTATGCCTTAGTAGGTCCACAGATTATTGTATACTTTTAGTGTAACTACATACTGGCCGTCGAGAGAATGCTTTCCTGACACCTGTCAGTGCGACAATTCTAGTAGCTAATAAAGAACAAATTCGCAAAACACGTATTCCTTCGTAGATAGAGTAAATTATAGACTGCTGCATATCTTCTTTTTCATTCGCACAAGAAAAAGAGAAATATATTAACGTCACTAGCAAAGAGACTGAGTAAGAATATTTCTGTCCCTTACTGCGTGTCGGCTAAGCACATCAATGTGCACAAGTCTGACGTTTATGAATGAAATAATAAAAACTACACCGCGATTATACGGAAAATAAGATCTTTTTCTTGCATAATTCAATAATAATACATTTGCGCAACTGTGAAAATGGTAACAGTGTAATAAGCTGTAAAAATTATAGTATGATGAAGATTGCCGGAATTTTTTGTCCCTTTCGGTGACACGGATACCATGAGTCTATAGATTACTCCGTCTACGTATTCCTTTGTATGAAACTGGCACGTGTTAAAACGCATTCTCTCATCGGCCGAACTGTGGGAAAGGTTGATTTTGTCTCTTGTCTGACCTGTGGCTATGAATCTCTAACAAATTGAGGATTTTAACAGATAGTCTCCTTCTTATTGTTATTCAAGCCAATTGATCAAAGGTGCTTTACTTTTCGCGCTAAGGCAGAAGACAGATTCTTGGAGGCCTTATTTTTTAGGATAAATAATTATGTTTTCTTAATTTACAAACCAACTTTTAAATGTTGTCCATCTCTTAGAATGTATATATTTTACTAAAGATATCTTCCTATTCACTTTAAAAAAAGTAATTAAGTTTTCCATTTTTTATATTCTACGATTCTTCTAAAAGACAAAGGACAGATACATACTTATTTTTGGCTCTGGAAATTATAGTGCTTAAAAGTGAGACTGCAGAGGATTTTTATATTCGAGTTTATCTACCATCAAGATAAACACTATACAGGATGCTTCATTAAGACCTGTATATTATTAATATACTTAAAGACGTGACTTAATATTAATGTCTAAAACTATTTTACTTATTGATAAAATACATTAGAAGCTTTTTAATTGTGACATTAAGATTTTCCCCTTATAAAAATAACTCCGGTTTCGGAAAACTAAGGACAACGGGACACACCTGCCTACCGGTTCGGTATAATTATATTATAGAACTGTTTTAAATAAACGACGCAGTTCATGACTTATTTACTATTTCCTATTGATAGGAATTCTAATGACATTTCCATCTTTTAAATATCTAACCAATATCGGTTGAAAATTGCTGAAATTAATTTTTGCAGCATTTCTTCTCCTGAATTAATTTAATGATTATATTATATTATAGGTAATTGAAGATTGTATTTACAACAGTATTAGTTGAATTGCATTCCTTGATATGAATTAAATCAATATTAATTTAATTTTAATTATGCTAATTATTTTACTTTGTGCCAGAGAAACTACGTTTTGTTTAGAATTGACTTTCTGTCATGTTGAGTACACTCTGATTTTTAATTTGCTAGACTAAAACTTAGACTAAGAAAAGTATAGACGGCGGCGGCGCGGCGGTTAGCTCCATTTCATTCCCACAAGAAAGGGAGTATTGAGTTATTATAAGTGACAGAAAAGGACAAAGCTATACTATTTCCGTCTCTCAGTGCGTGTCAGTTTTTTCAAGGCCAGCTACTTAGTAGCTCAACAAACAGTGACAGTTATTTCGTCTTTGTGAATTTGTGAAGTTTATTTTGGCACTTATATTTCTACATCATTTAATATATTTACTTGCATATATTGTTTTAACGCCGAGATAAACCTATAATACAATGCGGTGTAGTGTACTTAACTGTAAAAGCGATAGTGAGCGGAAATATATACATATAATTATATACATTATGGTTATGTTAGTATTTTGTCTCATGTGTGGCCACGCTAACCGATGCTCTATAGCTTTCTTACTCGAAAGGACAGCTGTGTAATAGTAAATACTGTCAACATGACAAAAAAAGGTCGATCGCAGTTGTAATTTTGGTCTAACAAATTTAAAATCCAACTTTAGGATAGGACTTATGTTTTGTTATAATTGTTATTAAGACGCTGAATTATTTTCTGAATATGAATCTTTTAAATGAAATGGCGATGAATGAGGTGTCAATAATAATACGTATGTTATGTATACGTAAACATTTTATCGGTCAATGAGCTGCCGGCGACTAGTGGCCACTAAGCCGCAGTCGTAATAATGTCATACATTGTGTATGAACTCTTCTTCCAACACTTGCAATAATTTCCTCATTTCTTTATAATCGTGTCACACATAAAGTAATGACGATCCCCTATTGATGAAGATGTTACTTAATTTGGTTCGGATAAGTTTAGTAAATTGTAAATGACTATCCAAATTTAAGGCATATCATGAGCTAATTTACATTTACTTTTAATAATATTAAACTTATTAATATTCATCACATTACGAACTTCCTATCGAATTCCCATACTAGTCATATTTTTTTAATGTTTATAAAATGTTTTTTTTACACTCTATTCTTGAATTCCAGAGGCATTTATTATAGAATTATAATACCTATACTATTTAAGCGAATTGCTATCACAAAATTATTACGTATTTTATTTTTTATAAAATAATTAAGAGCCTATACTACCTCAGCTAAAATTCACTCTTTATCTCGCACGCACGATACTGCTCGCGGACTGTGTGAAAGCGAGACAGAGTGCGGTGCTGGGCGGGCGGCAGCGCCAATAGTTTAGGTATTTGCTTTTTACGGTGAAAATAAAGGTAATTAAAAAAAACTAACTAACATAAGACCTGCTTTATAGTTAGTTCAGTTAGTATGCAAAGTTTGATGATCTAATTTGAAGCAGTTTTTGAATACCAGCGGTTTATTGTTCGGTTTGGAGGTAACTTTGGATTTTTTTTCTATCGAGAAAATTTTATGGAATCGTGTTTTCGTCTAACATAAGACCTTACATTAATCCTCAACTTTAGCATATATTTATTTCAAAATTAATGTTGCGGTATTTTCGACATAACGGAGGATCATGCTAAGCCATTTGAGGTAGTATAGGCTCTTAATGTTAGTTGACGCTTAAACGGAATGTAAATAAGTAGATAAATTTAAAGGATTATTAAAGTGTCTACGATGACTTGATGTGCAATGATTTTTGTAATTTAAGTACAATGGTGATGTGTAAAATAAAGAGGAGAAAATATTATCTTGTTTTATAATCTATACCTACCCCGTAAGAACGTCGGAATGGCAAAGCGACGTATATAGGGTGACTGGTAACACTGGTTAACAATGGTTTTGCCCATGAATGATGAAATACAAAAATAGGCAGTACTTGGTAAATACTAATCATCAATTATAATATTACAAGTGTCTTAGCTCGAGTTATCGAGCTATGCAAGTTTAATCTTGTATTGCGTTCGCCGCACTCTCGCAAGTTTCGACTTGTTCGTTATTATAGCACGGCTTTACTTTACTAGATTTAATACATCATAAAGAACGTTAAGATTGCGCTGGCATTCGCTATCAAACACCGTGAAAATACAATTAGTGTATGACGTGGTAATAGCACTGTAACATACAGCAACGTCTTAAGTGTATCAAACAAATTTTGTTTTTAGTTTTTATTGTGAAGTTTGAACTAAAACTTTGTGAATTTATATTTTTGATATACCACCTCTGCATATAAAATTAGGATTGATGAAAAACTTCGTAAAAGCACTGAATCGCGAAGGTCAAGCTTTTCAATATTTAAAAAAAAAGTTTACAAAAATGACAGATGCCAAGTTAAAAGAAGGAATTTTCATAGGACCTCAAATAAAAAAAATTAATGAATGACAAAACTTTTGAAAGCACATTGAATAGCAAGGAAAAACAGGCCTGGACATCCATGATAAAAGTTTTTCAAAATTTCTTGGGTAAAAAAAAATCTGAAGACTATGAAAACCTGGTTATGAATATGATCCAAGCATTGTACGCTCTCGGTTGCAAAATGTCCCTCAAAATACATATTCTCGACTCACATTTGGATTTTTGTCCTGAAAATATGGGAGATGTTAGCGACGAACATGGTGAACGTTTTCACCAGGATATTTCAGGCATGGAACAGCGATACCAGGGCAAATGGAGTCCTGCTATGTTAGCAGACTACTGCTGGACGTTGAAGAGAGAGGCTGTAGATATTATTTATAAACGGAAAAGCAATATATTAACTCATTTTTAAATTTTATAATATGTGATTTATGAATAAAATGTTATCTTAAGTCAAAAGATTTTTATTTGATTCCACAAAAAACGCGAGCTAACTCGACCTTAAAACTTACATCAAAATGTATGTTTAGAGGTATTCTTTCGCAATTAGCACAACTCATTTCATGGATTAACAAAACCTTAAAATTTGTTAACCAGTGTAATTAGTGACCGATACTTAAACACGTGACTTTACTCATCATTATGAACAACTTTTACTATGGGACCAAACCTGAAATCGCGAAAAGAAAATCAGCTGTTCCCTACATTTATGTTCGTCTAACTCGTCAAAATGTAGAGAACAGCTGTTTTTTTTTTCACGATTTCAGGTTTGGTCCCATAGTAAAAGTTGTTCATAATGATGAGTAAAATCACGTGTTTAAGTATCGGTCACTAATTACCAGTCACCCTATATAATGGTAATCGAAACTCGATATGCTTGTTGGAATTGCGGTGAGCTTCACCACACAATCCTTACCTTTAAAAACTTTAAGAAAATCAATTTTCAGAACGCCAAAAAATAGTCGGTAAGTGTGGCGTAACGGTATGCCAGCCAAATCTCGAAAATAGTCATTTAGTGATATCAGAGATTTAAAGATGCCTTAGTGAAGATTACGTGGTGAGCCTTTCTCGCCACAATCCTCACCTGATTACCGTGGAACGCTTACGTTTTTGAATTTGGTGTCAAAAAATAGTTGTCTCCAACCTTGATAATTTCGACCTGGTTTACTATATAGGGTGACTGGTAATTAGTGACCGATACTTAAACACGTGATTTTACTCATCATTATGAACAACTTTTACTATGGGACCAAAACTGAAATCGCGAAAAAAAAATCAGCTGTTCCCTACATTTATGTTCGCTTAACCCGTCAAAATGTAGGGAGCGGCTGATTTTTTTTTTCGCGATTTCAGGTTTGGTCCCATAGTAAAAGTTGTTCATAATGATGAGTAAAATCACGTGTTTAAGTATCGGTCACTAATTACCAGTCACCCTATATAGATGGTAGGTACAAATATGATTATATTAGTAATAGATTTGTAATTTTAGCGTTCGCGACTGGACCAAAACAAAATGTATGTAGAAGTTTAACATACTTCTATCTAGTAAGCCAACAAATTGCACACAGATGTATGACAACAAAATCTGTGATTATTCTAGCATGGTCACTGCCACTTAAAACGCGGGATGTTTATATTTTTTTTTAATCCGCCTCCAGTGGCGTGTAAAGGATTATTGAAAGTGTCGCATTAGTCAACGCAAAAACAAAAGAAATTAATTCAAATTAAATAAAATTCAGTAAATATCTTGTTGAGTGCTAGTGGAAAACCAAATATTGATACAAAAAGTGGTTTAATAGATTCAATAACAGGTGGGTACTTAATCATAACTGCTAATATGATTGATCACAAAATAATCACGTTATCAACTTACAGGCGATATCAATTCGACTCAATAACATTACGTCTTTCCCTTGTTCATCAGAGTATATAAAAAAATAGGATTTTACTCAAAACAACTATTCTAATCGCACAGGCAACAACAATAACTACAAAATGAAACTTAAACGTAACTTTCATAAAAATACTGACACATACAACTGATAAAAAAAGGTTTTATAGAACTACTACGCAACAAGAATCTTTTGGTGCGTAGCCGTGGCCATAATCGGAACTGAAGCCGCCATCTTGATTTGTCAATACAATTTCTGTGTTCACAAATAATGTTTACCAACAACGCCCCCTGTCAGTGTCATTTGGGCGCCAAAAGATCCTTGTATATGTCCGTTCACAGTTATTTTACCTTTGACAGCAGCAACCCAACAACAACCTTATTGTAACGAGAATAAAGATCACTGTGATTTTGACAGTGATGCAAAATCAGGTAACTACTGTGAATGGGCTATAGTTGTCGCGTTTTAGCATGGCAATAGAGGACATTGACCCACTTACATACTCTAGCATTTTTTATTCCAAAAACTGAAATCTGAGTCCATTAACGTCCTGAATCAATATCTATCATAATCTTCAACATGTTCCAATAACGAAAAAAACATACATAGTTTATTGTTTGGGTTCCTATGGAGGAAAGGCAATGACCGGTATTACCATGCTAAAACGCGACTACTATAGCACTCTAAATACTCAGGGCTGCCAACATTGCCCTAACATCCTTAGGACTATTCTGTTTGATAAGATCCCTAAAGGCGCGCACACACGTGGCTTCTTTCTCCAAATTCTTCGATATCTGGTGTGCCCTAAGGGTTATTTCTTTAGGAATGCCGGCGAGACGGGCTGCGTTGAAACCGTAGGACTTTGGACAGGCGCCGGGTGATAGTTTGTAGAGGAATGTTATGGTTTCTTCTGGGATATGGTCTTCACTGTCAGGTGTTGATTCATCTGTTTCTACCATGCAAGCCTGTAAGAAAATGTAAGAATTATTGTAATATGTAATAGCGTGAGGTTCTGGGTTCTATACCAGCCAGCACCCTAAATGTTACATCAAAAGAAAGCCAGCATTAAAATACACGATGTAATGGACAAACTTTTACCTTTAATTCAGCACATGATTCTTGACCGCACAGCGCAAAAAAATTTCGAAGGGTATTAAACTAAAATCTGCTGTTTCATATCATCGTTTGGAACCGCTGATTTTTTTTATAATCAACCAAAATATCTATAAATTATCTACAAATCATTTTAAAATCGGTCCTTACCATATGGCCCAACATAATCCCAGGGTATGACGACAAGTGGTGCACCAGAGAATGATAGTGAGTAGAGAATATACATCTGCAGCCGCGCTTTGCTAGCTCTACGCAGACGCCAGACGCGATCGCCGTGCCGTCGTATGTTGATGTACCGCGGCCTACAATAAGATGGATAGTAAGTAAAAGAAAAACAGGTTTGGTTTTATCACAGACTAGCTTCTGCCATTTCTTGTTAACCCACCCACCCCGTCGCATCGCATCGCCTGCCCGCGTCCGTACTTAGTTTTCGCTTCGCGTTCTTTCTGACTTTTTTTTTTGCTCGGCTCCTTAGTGTCCTAGCGTGATGTTATTATAGCCTATACTATAACCTTCCTCAAGAATTGGGCTATCAAATTAAAAAAGATTTTTCAAATCCGACAGGTAGTTCCGGAGATTACCCCCTACATACAAACTTATAAACAAACAAATTTTACCTTTTTATAATATTATTATTAGTATTGAAATACTTGCATAGAAAAAGATAAGTTTAACATAACTCGAATTTTATTATTCGTGTTATGTTAAACTTATCTTTTTCACTTCCTCAGGATGCATCTATCTGCTTGCCAAATTTTACCCAAATACGTTCGGCCACTAAGGCGTCTAAAGGTAAGAGTTACCTTTAGACGCCTTAGTGGTGGTAAGTGTCAGACAGACTCCCCTTACCACTCTGGTCTCTCTGGTAAGGGGACTCTGTCTGACACAGACTGTCAGACAGAGTTACTTTCGCATTTATTAGTGGAAGTATGTATGAGTTACAATCATCCGAACATCTTTACAAGATCCGTAGCCACATACCCAACTCGTCCAGCAGTACAAGCGAGTGTACAGTAGCATGCGTCACAATGGCGGCCGTCTCGTTCATCTCCACTAAGAACGTGGACTGTCCCGAGAAGATGTCGTCCGACGCGCCCAGCCGAGTGAAGATGCGATCTGCCAGGCTCAGCGAGCAGGCGGCGGCGGGGACGTAGCTGCCCTGTAATAATAATAAGGCTTTATTGACATATACAAATATAGGTTGAATATATACATTTTTTAAATTTCCACTATCACTGTTCCATTTGTTTGGTTTAGTTTAGCTAATTTTGTTATTTTGTTTCTGCCTCAACCACCTTGTCTGTTTGCCTATCAGTGAAAAAGGTTTTCTCCAATTGCCTCCTGTGTGTCCTACTCAGGAAAAACTAAAAGAACTTCCCCGAAGACAACAAAAATGGTTGTAGTCTAAAAAAAGATTGAATGGGTTAAGTCCTTATTAGTAGTTAGTTATTTCATTATTTTAGTATAAAACAAAGTCGCTGATGTCTGTACGCTCATAACTTCCGAATGACTGTTTGTTGTGTTCGGTATTGGCAGGACAAGGTATGTATGAAAGAAAATTTCGGAAAATCGGAAAAAAAAAATTGCACCCTTGCGAAGCTGGGGTGGGCCGCTAGTAGTGGATAAAAGTTAGTAATTTTTGCTGATGTGAAATCCCATCGGACAGGCAGGCGGCTTGTTATATTCATCATTATCATTTCAGCCGAAAAACGTTCACTGCTGGACATAGGCCTCCCCCAGGCACCTCCACTTCGACCGGTTCTGCGCTTCTCGCATCCAACGGGTTCCTGCGGCCTTCACAAGGTCGTCGGTCCACCTTGCGGGAGGCCTTCCAACGCTACGTCTTCCGGTACGCGGTCGCCGCTCTAGAACCTTTCGGCCCCATCGGCCATCTGTTCTGCGAGCAATGTGCCCTGCCCATTGCCACTTAAATTTGGCAATTCTTCGGGCTATGTCGGTTACCTTGGATCTCCTGCGGATCTCCTCATTCCTGATTCGATCACGCTTGTTATATTATAACTTACTAAATGAGCCAGCACAGTGAGGAGCCCCGCTTGTCTCATGAGTGTGGACTTGCCGCCCATGTTGGGACCAGTCAGTAGTAACAAGCAGGAGTCTTCTGTGCCCAGTTGTGTGTCGTTGGGAATGAAGTCTTCTAAGTTAGGTATGCAGGGGTGACGGCCTTCTACGATGTTTATGTAGGGCTGGAAAAGAAACAATACTAAGTTAAATAGTTTTAAGAGTAAAACAAAGTAACCATTACAAAAAAAAAAAAAAAACTATCTAAAAGTAAAAACGTTCTTATACTGATTTTTGGCCGTTCATAACTTTTAGCGTGCTATTCAAACATGAATGTTTAATTTTATTTACGTAGATCAAATGATGTAAAAATATACAAAGGACGATGCCATTTACAAACGAGCAATAAATATGTTCAAACTCAAAGCATTTATTTCAAACTAGCTGCGCCCCGCGGTTTCACCCGCATAAGTATTGATCCCGTGGGAATATCGGGATAAAAACTATCCTATGTCCTTTCCCGGAACTCAAACTATCTCTATACCAAATTTCATCTAAATCGGTTCAGCGGTTTAGGCGTGAAGAGGTAACATACAGACACACTTTCGCATTTATTGAATTAGTATGGATAAATCAATTACAGGCCCTTTTGAATTGTCATTTGACTAGTAATTTACCTTTCGATCCTCATCATAAGTGATTTCAGGCAGGCACACATCCCCACTCTGCTGCCTCGCGAACTCAGTGAAAGCCAACAATATGTCTAATGTAGCCAAGCATTGTAGGGCGGTCTCCCATTGGTTGTAGTGAGACGAAAACTTCTCGAATATTCGCCGACTGAGGTCCTTTAGCACGTTTGTCTTTTGTTCTTCTGCGGCTATCATTCGGGCTAGTAGATCCTAGAAAAAATATGAAAATAAATTAATTTGTCGAGAATATCACGCCGCGCCGCACGACCGCGGGCGGGGAGCTGCGCTCGCGCAGGAGTCGCTCGACATGCGCGCGCTCCGGCCGGCATGCACTGCGTCATCGTCCGCGCTACTGAGCTATTGCGTATTCATTCTCATCAATTCAAATCTTTATAGTTGACCATTTGTTATCCTTTGTTGAATTTTGTAATACAGTCCACTATTGTCACGCTATCCTGTTTTAGTCCTCGGACCACCTGGAGAATATTATACTCATTCATCTTTAATGACCTTATATCTATTTCATAATTATTTTATCTGTATCTATCTTGACAATTACTTTGTTTGTCCTTAAATTACGCAGTTACCTGTATCTTGGGGACCTGATTCATTTGCTTCATAAGTTTCCTAGTTACGTATTGTGGTAGCTGAAGATGAATATTTTAATTTCAAGAAATATTAGTATCCAAAGGCAAGATTTAGTAGTAGCCTCCAATAAGAAAATTTTATTTTCAGAAGTAATAGGATATGTTGTAATAGATAAGATAAAATTAGTCGATTGGCATTATAAAAATAAAACGTGAGAATTGGTGGGTTTCTAGCTGGCTGGCACATTATTAAAAAAATAGAATTAAAAAGTTAAGGACCGTCTCTCCAGAACATTTTCCTGTAGCTACTACAGCGGTAAAGGTTACTACCCTTACTGCTCTGTCTCAAAACTCCATCTGGTACTGTACTTACCTTGGTCTCGCTCGTAGAGAATCTCTTGTATCCCTTCCTTGCTCCTTCTAAATTGTAATCCGAGCCAGCCTTAGAGGCCGCTCCCTGCGGCACTTCGATCTGATACCTCTTCTTATCTGTGCCCACATATGATAACTGGAATAGGTTTTTTTGGGGTTACTTTGAGTGCTAAACGAATTTAAAACAACGTTCTGTTTCTGTCTATCGTTTGAAATTGATAGAGACAGAATGCTGTTATTTTAAAATTCCGGGTAAATGCGTGAAACATGTTGGAAGAAAATCTGTACTTATTAGCATTTTTTTATGAGTTGGAGTGGGGGGTATTTGTTTTTTGTATTTACGTCATCTAAAAAGCACAGAGACAGTAATTCTTTTCCTTTTACCAATAAATAAGGCTTAATATTATGATAAAGATTTGACACTGTAACCCCGCATTTACATCCACATACAAGTTGTGTTACTTGTTTTCAACAAGTCTTATTTTAAAAGCAAATGTATATGACAAGTTGTTGGTGCTCCACTACCTGCAGAATACATGTTTTATTCCTACTTACCCGACATTTAAAATACTTTTCTTGTTCACTGAGATACTCCTTCAATTCTCCCTCGATCTCCTTTATAAGTTGCAGCGTGTTGTCATACTCTTGGTCCACTCCCTCGCCGGGTAGAATGCGGCCTTCTTTCTCAGCTTCCTTTTGGTTGAACGCTTCCTAGAACATAACGTTATGCTATGAAACATACAAGTAAACCAGAAGCGGTATGTGTCTCGGTAATCTTTATGTTTCCGAATTAGCACGAACCTCACGTCACAAATTAAACCCCTACAGAGGCAATACTTCTTAGTTTTGAATTTTGTACTACCGCGCTTTGTAGTACCTATTATTGCGCGTTTGTATAAAGTTTTCTCTCCGTCGGCGTCGGTGCACCTACTCTGGCCTCAGATCTTCATTTGTCGAGTTTTTTGGAATTGCATAGAGTTAAACTATAATTTTGTAAACATGGTAATACAAAATAGGCAAGTACTTCCATGGCCGGTTGTAGTAGCTCTATATTAGATCTCATCATGGCGCGTTTGTATTTCCGAAGATAGACGATTATTCTCGAAGCACATACTTTTCTTTGGAAAGCTGTACTTTTGTGGATATATTTTCTGACAAGTTATCAATGAAGTTATTTTCTAAAACAACGTTATTTTGGGTTTATCATAAAGAGAAAAATATTAAGTTCCCAGTAATGGGAAACAAGAAACACGTCTGTAACTCTCGCTTGTTCCCTTTTACTTTTAACGGTATTTAAACATCATTTTATACGCGTATTTTTCAATATTGTAAGTAAATACGTACCTTGAAAAACTTCAACGTATCCCTATAATCCGGATACTTCCCATCAGGATGGAACTGCATGATCCTCTTCAGCAGCTTAGCATCAGTATCGGAGAACATATCAACCAGTTTCAATGCAGCGGTGAATCCGTTCAATACTGATATAAAGTCTAAAACTTTTCGCTTGGAATAAGTCTTCTCTTCGTAGAAAATGGCGCGCGCGTCGGGGTGCTGTTTTGAACGCTTGAGGTTACCTAAAGCGTGTACTCTGAAAAGAAAATGTTTGCTTTTGTTAACATCCACAGGTAGTTGAACTCCACTCTAGCATTAAAAAACAGGGACGTAAACGTGAGGTATTGATAAATTAGCAGGTTCTTGTATCGATAAGTCATCGATAAAAGCACAGCACTAGAGTATGCCTGGCCACCAGGTCGGTAAGTGCCTCATTGCTTGAGGTGCAGCGACTTTTTAACCGATTTAAAAAAAGGAGGAGGTTATAATTATGTTCGTCTGTATGTTTTTTTTTTATACTTGAGTGTCGGGTCAGATGAGATATTGTTTAGCTAGACTGGTAGCTAAGTCCAATACTTCAGTTCAGGCTAAATACGTGATTTTATAATTTTCTCAGGCTTGAGTTTGAAATGATTTGAATCGATAGTCGCGTCCAGATAGACCGAACGTTTGTCTCAAACTGCAACCTCACAAAGTTTCTTAATTATAATGTTTAGTGTATCTAAAAACAACATTTACTTAGCCAATAGCCTTTCCAGGTCCGGTAACGTAGTTAAAATGCTCTTAGCATCTTGACACAACTCTTGGTTGTCAAACAACTCCTTTACAGCTTCTTGACGCTGCCTTATTACTGATATATTGCAACTCGGTGCGCAAACCCATTGGTATAGTAACCTAAAAAAAACATCGATGATATCGATGATGGTTAATAGCTTTGTCAGACATTTCCAGAAACTTCCCCCCAAATCACCAAACGAAATTTGAAATGTCTAAATTCAATAGCATTTTATACGAAAATAAACCTTACTTGTATCACCTTAATGTGTACGAGTATATTCCTATAAGAAATGAAATGCTTGATCATAGTCGCTTATAGTACAAGCGACTGTGATCAAGCGTTCCATACGAATATTAACATTTAATTTAAATAAATAAGGTTTATTTTCGTATGAAACGCTACTGTTCTTAGCTTCACAAAATATCCCTCTATTAATAGATCTCAGTCTTATAAAAGCAGGCGAGTTGATTCTGGGTTGAGATAAGTAGTAAATGTTACGTTTGTTAAGTCGGCAGTTTGTTTCATAAATGACTATCTTCCACCCGCGGCTTTGCCCGCGAGGTATGTCGATAAAAACTATCCTATGTCCTTCCCCGGGATGCAATCTATCTCTCTGCCAAATTTTATCGAAATCCGTTCACTGGTTTAGGCCGTGAAAACGTAACATACAGACAGACAGAGTTACTTTCGAATTTATAATATTATTAGTATGGATTAATCTTCCAGTTGACTCTAAAATAAGAATTGAGTTAATAATAAAAAATATTTATTTATCTCCACAAATTACTTAATAACGTGAGTCACAGTCAGACACAGAAATTTTGCCAAAGTGTGTAATTTGTGGGAGATCTGGAGTCTAAACTAAGCCTAGTTAAACTTTCAACAGCAGATTTTGTTTTATAACTCATAGTTTTATGAATAAACTTGTTAAGCTATAATTCCTAAAAGAAAGCCTAAACTTATTTTAGGTTGTAAACTTTGTAATAATGATTGAATATGAACAAAAACTCAAAACAACAATTAACTATACCAACCTTTTCCCCATATGAGTCGAACAGAAATTCAGCCTTTCATACAAACAACCTTCATCTTGCACAATCCTGAGGTTTCTCAATGTGATTGCGTCTAAAACCATCGTGCTGCCGCCTTCCCAGCGATTTTCAACCTTAACCTCAGGCGGTAAGGTCTTGTTTAGCACGTCGGGTGGTGCGTAGGAGGTGAATTGGTTCATTCCTAGTACTTGTATGTCTAAAAGACAGTCTGTTAGACAGGATACTACGCCGCCCAAGGCTTTTATTGCTAAGTAGCAGTTCGCGGCTGGAGTAAGGCCGAGAGCGTCGCCTGAAAGATGAAATCTTTATTTATGATCCACTCGAATAATAAAAACGATGCTTACAGTTAACAAACTAAATGAGATGGTCAGCTACCTCCATACCAAATTTTATCTAAATTGGTGCTGCCGTTTGAACGTGAAGAAGTAACAAACATATAAACACACCCACACCCCCCCCCCCCCCCACACACAGACACTCACAAACTTTCGCCTTTATAATATTAGTGTGATGTGATTTATAATATTACAAATATAGAACCAACATTAAAAATGTATGTAGCGCATGCATGCGTGATCAATGCTCGTGCTCTAGAGAAAATAGTCAAGTAGCCGAATGTAATAACTCTTTCACACCACCTACTCAATAAACTCGTCAAAACTTAAACAAAAAAAAACTTGTGCGAAAATCAAATTGGTCTTTATTACCTCACAGGTGTGAAAAGTAGAGTATTCTCCTCGGGGATAAACGTATCTTGGGCGAGGATTCTAATATAGCGCTCATGACATAAGACACTGTTTTATACCCTTGATGAATAATCTAATTTTACTTCTTAATTTAACTTTAGTGTAGAGGTATGAGGAACAGGGGGTAAAGTTCACTCAACCTCCATAGAAAAGGGAGGATCCTCCGACCAGACGGGTGTTGTGTCTGGCGGGCAACTGCCCGATGATTCATGTCGGGCCGTTGTATCTATGCTAGCTGCAGTAAACTTTGCTTGCGTGATGCAGGATTTGCGTGACGTCAGTATGACGCGTTGTTCGCATGTTGCGTTGTAGATACCGCTACATGGTAATGGTAAGAACAGCACAAACCTTCATGCAAGAACGGTTTCATCCCCTCAGGCCACTCTCCATCGGCATTAGTCCTGTAGTACTTCTCTGCTAGAGTTTTGAGCGTCTTTTCTGGAGACCATATGTTCTGCGCCTCTCTGCGCGCGTTGTGGCAATGTGTACTGAGCAGCTTGGAAGTACGGGGCGTTGTTTTACGATCGTAAATGATCTGGAATACAGAATGGGGAATATAAAGTACTAGCAGCGCCCCGCGGTTTCACCCTCATAAGTGTCGATCCCGTGGGAATATCGGGATAAAAACTATCCTATGTCCTTCCCCGGGATGCAATCTATCTCTCTGCCAAATTTTATTGAAATCCGTTCAGTGGTTTAGGCGTGAAAAGGTAACAGTAGATAGACTTACTTTCGCATATACATATAATATTAATTAATGGTTGCTTTGGTCAAAGAAATAAATCAAACAGTACTTACCAACGCTGGTGGATAGTGCGCCAGCGTCGTTAGCAACCTGGAGGAATGCTTGTCGTCTTGAAACTGACCGACGTGAAACAGACCTATTGAGGTGTCTACAAAGCATATGCCGTATGTGCTGCTACCATTGCTCTCCTGTGGAAATACGTCAGTTCCAGGTTATTTTGATGCAAAGGTGAAGAAAAATCACCCTTGTAAATTTAAGTCGAGTAAGTACAGTCAACAGCAAAAGTAGATGATCAAAATCAGAAATTCAATAGGAGTCAAAACTAATCACGAATTATATGGCAGCTGTACATACTAGTAGTAAATGTTTGGTATAATTTGCAATCACATACTTTTGAATCACTTCGACGCCACGCAGTTCTGACGCGAACGTTTATTAGTATTGAATTTCTGATTTTGATCATCTACTTTTGCTGTTGACTGTACATTAACCATCGTAGCTACAGGAAAACGTTTTTAGGAGACACTGAGACAGACCTTAATTTTTTGAGAAATTGCTAACTGCATTCACAGATTTTGGAAAAATTTGCATAGTTAGAAAAACGTCAGTCAGAAAATACCTCTTCAGCGATGGCCATCATGTAAGCGGCAGATGGGTCAGCGGGGCCATTGTCCTGTAGACCACACACTTGAGCACCCCTCATCGATACTTGACAGATCTCGCGTCGGACCACTTTGTCAAACTTGCTGTTCAGGCCGGCTGAAATGATAGGAGAGTTTGAAATTATCAAGGAACAAGCGATGCGCCCCATGGGGTTTCAAAATTGACGATCTTCTTACAAATTTTCATCCCCTATTTAAACCCTTTAAATCCTTCCTTAGTGCTGCTCACGTTCGTTATATAAGGAACTCTTATGCAAGACTAAATGCTACTAGACCCAGCGATTTATTTAGGTTGTTCATTGTCTATCAGTGAGTGAATGAATGAATTTAAGACTAGATATAACAGGTCAGAGGCGCAGAGTAACAACCAAAAAAAATATGGAGCAGAATTTGTATCTGGAAGTGTCAAGCTGAAATAAGTGAAAACCAGAAAAAGAGTTACTGAACTGACCATTATAAAAAATAATAATACAGGACCAAGCATCACCTTTGTACGACCGTTTATTTGAGTGTACGTAAATGGTTAAAATAAATAAAAACGAGAAAAAAAGGGTCAGACACATCGCAATATTTTTTTTTAAATGACTTTGTGATAACACTGCTTGCGGTAAGAATTGGCTGGTAGAAATCGTCACGATGAAAAAGCGTTATCCATGCGATTTTCCCTCTATCTCTGTTTCTTTCTCTTATATACGAGTGTGCGTGCGTGCGAGTATAGCGTAAGGAACCAGTCAGGAAGGAGTTCCTGACTGGCCCGACCGCACACTTTTTTTTATTACGAATGCGCTCTGTTCCTTTCCGTTTGAATTAAAACTTTCATTTGTGGACTACTAGAAATAAAGGAATCTCATAAATATTGTGTAACAACTTACTTTTTTTACACCTCTCCTGCATCATATCAGGTGTTTCAGTTTGTTCCACTCTTGCGACCTTGTATCCTTTTGACACAAGTGTGGACGCCATTCTGCCGTACGCGCTCTCCGGGAATCCCGAATGAGCAAATTCACCCTGAAGATGTTTTGATTATGTCATTAATGTGTGTTCTTTGTTAAATCAATTATAGACATCAAGAATATAATTTCTTAAATGCAAAATTGTCTTCAAGGACAATTTCAATATATTTTTTTTTGTAGTTTTCTCCCTAATCAATTAGGGACAAAACTACGTGAAGAATCGGAACTCCTTTTTTAATTCGAACGAATTAGTCTTTAGTTCCAGGGCGTTTGATAAACCCAGAGTAGCTTCTATACGCAGTATTAATTTTTATTTTCAATGTTAGTCTAAGTTCTAAGGGTAGTCTGCGTTCGCAATTTGGTGTCTTTGTCTTTGCAAAAACAACTTTATTACCAACACGTAAAGTTCTGTTTGTGTTAAACTTCAAACATCTTCAAGACTTTTCTATATATCTTATAGTATTAGTACGTCATTCTGAGTTCAACTTAATTTACACTAGCATAAAGTTGATGATTGTTTAAATGACAATAACATCTATTGGAAAGTGAATAGACTATAGATTATCAATTCTTACCTTCATATAAGAGAACCCAAGTTCGTTAACCCCTACAGCTGCATCCATATGGTACAGCTCATAGAACTTGCCCACTTTGAAGAACAGCACACAGTCATAGTGAGATGATTTCATGTCCCACCATTGACGGTGTGCCTGAAAGAATGAAATAATGAACATAACATTACCTGACACCATACATAGAGTAGTTTAGGACAAAAAGTTTGTAGTATAGTCGACCCCGTAATTGACCCTCCACTTTTGAAAACAATTTCAAGTAAATTGAAACTCCAATAAGGTTGAAACTATCTAACTGTAAACATAGACAAATACACCTTGTCATTCAATGACGCGCAAGTGATATTCACCCTTAGGGTGATAAAGCAATTACGAGGTCGTCTATAGTATAATTAATAGTAGTAATTTAGTATTAAATATGGTATGGATTCGCTTCAGTGTGGCAGTATGGAAAACAGTCTCGTTCGGGACTCAGACGAGACTACGCGCGTCGATTGTTTTAATGATTAGGTAGTCTTGGCGCCAGTTTAGTTAAACACGTCCATACCATTTAGCCTCCGTTCCCATGGGCGCAAAAATATCGCGACGAGATTTTATCGCGCACTGGATTTTCAACTCGCGGTGTTGAGCCAAGCGTTGAGAATCCAACAGAGTGCATCACAGCGAGTCGAAAACACACTGTTGTATTTTTAAGTCTCGGCGCTAAGCAGTGCTTGAATTCGCTTCGGTTTGACCAAACTTCTAAATAATACTTACAGGAGTCTGATTCTTATGAAAATCGGATGGCACAAATAGAGTAGAGGGGTCATATTCAGGATGGTCGGGCCTCCTTTTCTTGGCATCCCTGATCTTCTCAGGCTTCAACCAGTCCAGTTTGCAGTGCACCCAGTTTCCTTCATCAGCTGCAATAGACTTCTCTTCAGCTGGTTTTGCTGGTGATGGTGTAGGTCTGGCAAGAATTTTGATTTTTTTTAAAAGAGAAAGAATGAAAATGTGTTTTGTGCCTTAGGAATGCGTGGCGAGGCGAGGGGCGGGATGCCGTCAGCGTTGAGGAATAAGCGGCCTACACTGTCAAATATTCACCGCACATCATTACAGTGTGTATAAAATGATATCGTCTAGACTTCGGCCGAGTTTTTGTAACGTGTTATAATGCGTATAAAACAACGCGCTAGAAAACATTTTTTCATAGACTGTAACGCGTCTATAGTTTAAATAAAGTCCTCCAGACCGTATTTCGGCCACGGCGGCCAATCTCAACGGAGACTAGCCTTCGGCGCGGGAGATATTATAGTGCACAAGTGTGTGCGCAGACACAGGTGCACTCCCTCTTCCCTCACTCTCATAGTCCGATGGGACGGCAATCCGACACGACCGGAGAGAGATCAGGCGCAGGACCAATGGCTTAACGTGCTTTCCGAGACACGGGGGTAGCACACCGCCAACTTCCAAACTCCGGGCTGTTACTAAGTAATTCTTAAAGGAAAAACTCAATAACACTTTGCCCGACCCGGGAATCGAACCCAGGACCCCACGCTCAGCAGTCGCGCTTGCGAACACGAGACCAACCGGGGCAGTTAAGTCTATAGTTTACAGCGGATGTGAACATCACTATCAGATTACAGTACAGCCCACTCCCTCTCACAGAGACGAGGCTTGTGTCCTATTAGTGGGAACATAAAAGGCTCATTATGCTACACAAGGGTGCTGAAATCCTGACATGTCTTTCACAATAAATAAAGAAATTAATTACATACCCATTACTTGATGATGGTTTGTTTGCTGGTTTACTAGGTTTCTTGGCCTTAGGAGACTCAAACTTGAAACTATCCTGCAGTTTCTTCTCCGTAGATGGCTTCGCAATGGCAGATGTATCCGTTTTGTTATCTGCTGAAAAATTATTTTTATTAGTTAAAACAAGGGCTTCGGAAACAAAAATGTAAGTAATAACAGAACAGTGAGTTAAAATGTTTCTGATATTATGATAGTAGGGTAGGTAGTAATTTGTGTGTGCTAAAAACAATATTTAACCTTTTGACCGCCACACGTCAAAAAATCAAAAACGTGCCGTCGGCGTCAAAATCTGTCACGTAGTCGAACCGTCGCGTGCTGGGCACATTTTGGTTTGTCATCTATATGTCACAGGGAATGAGGATATTAGGGATTTCACGAAATCCCTAGGGATATCACGAAATCCCGGTATATCTCTGACTTTATATTAGTATTTTGTCATATCACTAGATAGTTTTAGTAAGAAGACATAATGAACAAGAATATTCAACATCTACCGGGATTTCGTGGTATCGTTATATCGTTCGTGGATTTTGTGAAATCCCTGATAACCTCATTTCCCTGCGACATGTACATGACTGTGGCGGTCATAGGTTAAGAAAATCCTTGAAAAAAATTCATTAATTCTTCTTCTAATAGCAATTACTAAGGCTTACAGAACCTTACTCAAGACTCAAGTATTTCTTAAAAGTAGTTTTAACCATTTAAATGACTTTAATGTATTTATTTATTTATATAACAGCTTAAACTACCATTACAGGGTTTGTTTAAAGTATTACGTCTTGGTTAGTGTCATATTTTTTTATTAAGTACTAGCTGCGCCCCGCAGTTTCACCCGGGTGGGTGAAACTGCAGGGTGTCAGCTACCTCCATGCCAAATTTTATCAAAATTGGTCCAGCCGTTTGAGCGTGAAGAAGTAACAAACTATAAACACACACACACAAACTTTCACCTTTATAATATTAGTGTGATGTATTTTCTGGTGTACAATCTATACTAATATTATAAAGCTGCAGAGTTTGTTTGTTTGTTTGAACGCGCTAATCTCTGGAACTACTGGTCCGATTTGAATGATTCTTTTAGTGTTGGGTAGTCCATTTATCGAGGAAGGCTATAGGCTATATAACATCACGCTACGACCCTTAGGAGCCGCACAGCGTGTGACACCGCGGGGAACAGCTAGTTTAATACATAAAATCCGCTGATTTCAGTGTCATCATCTATCATGAGTAATGTTCTTTTAATTAATGTTAGTCATGCCAAGTCTATAACAACAAATGATTTTACTCTAAGCTATGATGAATGTATTAACTGGCGACAATAAAACATTTTTATTTATTTTATTTCAGCTGTAAGACGTCCACTGCAGGACATAGGCCTCCCCCAAGCACCGCCACTTCGACCGGTTCTGTGCTTCCCGTATCCAGCGGATTCCTGCGGTCTTCACTAGGTCATTGGTCCACTTTGTGGAGGCCTTCCAACGCTACGTCTTCCGGTACACGGTCGTCACTCCTGAACCCTGAATTAGGGATCCGTAATAAAATTGCTATTTTGTAACACAAGGTGTAAAATCGAAAACCTATTTTTGCGTGCGCTGCAAAAACTATTGACAATAGAACAAAATGATGTACTACGGGTTTGTAGAGCCCATTAAGACCTACAAAAAAGTCCGCGAGAACATATATCTAGCTATCATGGTTTAATCACAATAACCGATTTTGTGTTCAAAATAATTATTAAATCGTCTGAAGAAAAAAAAAACTACGTTAAATATGTATCGTAATATTAATCTTTATCGAAATTAAGCATTATGTTATCAAGAGTATTTATGAAGAAGTAAAATACTTTTTGTTTCATCTCAATCGGATATTTCGTTTAAAAGTTATCACGTGTGTAAGATGTTAAGAGTTGGTACCTATTAAGGAGTTATGGGCCATAGAGTTTTTTATCAACATAAAATCCTGTAATAATCTTTTTCGAAATATATTTGTTGATGATTGTAAGTATAAGATCTTTGAAGAGTATCTATATACTAATAATAAAGCTGAAGAGTTTGTTTGTTTGAACGCGATAATCTCTGGAACTACCGGTCAGATTTGAAGAAATCTTTTTGCATTTTATAGCCCAATTCTTGAGGAAGGCTATAGGCTATTTAATATCACGCTATGACCCTTAGGAGCCGAGCAAAAAGAAAAAAAGTCAGAATGAACGCTAAGCGAATACGTACTGTTGCGACGGGGTGGGGGTACAAGAAATTTCACGCGGACGAAGTCACGGGCAGAAGCTAGTAAAGTATATATAAATAAATAAGTCTTGGGTGATGTTCTACAATACTGGACTAAGCATACACGCTGTTCAATCCTGCTGCATTCAACAATTTACTTTTAACAAAGTTTTTATTCATAAATCTGTACCGAAACTTTGGATAGTGCTTGTTGCTGTTTGTTACCCACCTTTGTTCTCAGCATCAGAGTCATCTGAGTCAACAGGGTTGAGTCGGATTCTCTTCCTACGTTTGGAAGCAATGGGGACCTCATCTTCACTGTCACTTTTCTGTTTCACTTCTGGTGAGGGGGTTGCTTGTCTCTCTCGCTTTTTTTCTGAAGATAAATAAAAGTAGTTATACAGTTAATTATAGAACAAAAAGTTAAGAAAAATATTAAGATTAACATTTTAGTGCTGCATGCACATCTATGTAACGATATGCAATGCACATCAATAACATATTTATGTGCATTTTTGAATGATAGGGTGGCTTATAAATACAGTGCAAGTGATTTAGAAACATAAATAACCTCTTCAAATAACTTCTTACCTCTGCTGAAAAGGTAGTCTTTACAACCAACTATTGCTAGTCTAAACTATTGACTGTAGAGTGTACTAAGGACTTGGAAAACATCTCGGGAAGTTAAACGTTAAGTAATTTACTTCTGCTTTCATTTGCACTTGTATTTGTTCACTCATGTTTTATAACAGAAGGTAAATATGTGAGAAAGTATGAATGAACACTTATGTATTTTAGTGACAGTGGTTAGGCTTTATAACTACCATGTTTAATAAAGCTAAACTAGTTAAATTGACTTAAACTTACTTTCAACTTTAGATTCCTTATCGCCGTTTTGAACTGGCGAATTCACTTTCGGGCTTTTATCGACCTCTAGTTCTGATTTTACTTTCTTATTGGCAGGAGGTGTTTTAGAGAAATAATTAAATAAGGTGTTTGAGGCACCTACGCTGTTACGCTTCGACATTTTCGAATTATTTTACACAAAATTCATTGAAACAATCGGACGGGCACCGGATAATACGTTTTGGCGCAAATTGTTAGTAAACTGTCAAATGCACGTCAAATCATTATGTCAACAAACTGTCAAAATAACTTGTAGTCTATTGCCATTTTCGCAGTGGCAATTCTAGTGCAATCTAGGAAGAATTTCATTAAAAACATATAAATATATTCATAATCTCATAACTATTACTAAATTAAAAGACTAATTAATTAACTAAGACTAATTAATTAACTAACTATATAAATAAATACAAAAGGTTGATTAGGCGTTGAAGTACTCGACCGCATCGCTGTCATCCGGAAACGTGCCTAGAAGACTGGCAGCATTGCCACGTTGAATGGCAATGCTAATTCATTGGCCAAAGAACGACCCAGCCCATTGCTCAGCCCTAGTTACGTGAAGTGTCATCAGCCGGCGAAAAATGACTTGCACTCGAGCCCTACATAGTTACTTTACTCGAGCCCCATGACCAGAGTGTTTCGACCCCAAATTTAATTTTAAGAATTTAGTCGATTATCCGGATGTATAGTAGACTAAATTCAACAATCTGCCGCAATGCGATGAGAAGAATAAAATAGTTTTAGGGATAGGCTTTACCTATGTATCCCCAACATAGTTGAGGCTAAAGACGAAATTACTTGAAAATAATAACAAAATTAATTGTTACGACACTATTGTAAAACAGCTTGATAGTACTAACCTACGGTACTAACGGTCTCTTAGCAAAACCTCAGACAGACGGACATGACGAAACTATAAGGGTTCCTTGTAGGTACTACGGAACCCTAAAAATGGGGTGTGGCTGTGTCATCAATATGGTGTTTTACGGGTACCATTCGATTGCTCTTGAGAAGCCCCAAAGAGTAAAATAGTACTATAGAAGCCCTTTCCAATCCAACCGTATACGATCTCTGTATTTGGATTTGGCTTTTTGACGCGTAGGTATAGGCCAAAAAAAATATTTTTGATATTTTCTTTTTATTTTAACACAATACATTCACTGTCACTATTTTACCTAATGTTTTTTAAACAATCGATGGATTTGGACGACAGCTGACGATTGAAACTTAAACGAACGTCGTAGCTTTCCGAGTCAAAAGTTATACTAAGGGTCAGTTCACACGAAGACAGTGTCTACTACGTCGAGCTGCGCAGCGCGGCGCCCGCGCGGCGTAGCTCACTGAATCGTGTACGGACGCCAGCAGGTCAACCTACCCGAAACTGTCAGATTTTCCCAATCAACCTTGAACCTTATGCTTTAGCAATAAAGTCGAAAATCTATTAAAGAAATCTGACAGATTGTAGTAGCTTGATGTGCTGGCGTCTGTACCTTTTTGTGTAGTAGTTATGGTCTGTAATTGTATTTCTTTTTTGAAAACTGCGCGTCGCGTCGCGTCTCTGTGTGAACTGACCCTAAGTGGAAATCTCGATACGCAGAAAAATTACCTCAAAAAATGGCAGCGCTTCTCCCTACAGCGCGCGCGATGCGTGTCTTCTTTTTTTTTCGGATGGGAAATCATAAAATGACCCCTCCCGCTCTGGGTCGAGCGGAAGGTAGTGTCAGACTCTTACTGACAAAAAACCACCCGTGTTCCTTCCTTAGCCCTTTATGTTCCGGGCCAGCGGTAACCCTTTCCTTTAGGATGGAGATGATAGATAAGAAGAGCTGCAACACCAAACTGTATCCCCCGATTTTGTTATCATTGTTTTTTTTGACTTGCCTCCCACTATAGAAGCAATTTTAAAGACGTATTCACGTCAAAACAGGATAGAATAATTCTACGAAAACTGCGTAGCTGTAAAGTTGACCAAACAAATATCAGTGAATCCCCAATTCCCAATAGCCCACTGCGCCATCCATCTTTACTAGTCTCCAAGTCTTATAAAAAAAATGTGGAGTAACCCCCATTGCTAATAGTAAGGCCAAATTTTACTCCCCATTTTTTTATAATAAAGGGGGTAAAGGTTCCTCCCCTAATGTTTACGAGGATAATAAAAAGGCATAGGTTTAGGAAATTTAAACAACTTCAAAGTATTCAATTACTTTTATATTGTGTTGTCTTATTTTTACAGTTTGTTTAGTAGTATCATTAAAATTCACAAAATACACGGACAAGAAATCTTATTCTAAAGGGTTTGGTGTAAAAATGGCAGTACATTACCACATTGTACGCTGTAGTTTATAAAATAAAAATATTTTACTAATGTTACTATACTTACAGCTTTTTCATTGGTACGATGTGTTTTAATAGAAAAAGAAAATTAATCTAGCCATTATTACCGTAACGTTAAATTTGTATCATTAGCGTTAGAGATCAACTAATTAAAAAATGCGCATATATAGATATTTTAGTAGAGGGGTCCACTAAAATTTCTATACAAAATTTTTAAAAGTGTATGCAAGTAGCAGTAGAGGGTGGCGTGCACTTTTAAAGTAGACGATCTCTGACTTAGGCTGCGAGTACAAGATGTACAGACGCCAGCACATCAAGCTACTACAATCTGTCAAATTTCTTTAATAGATTTTCAACTTTATCGCCAAAGCATAAGGTCCGAAGTTGATTGGGAAAATTTGACAGTTTCGGGTAGCTTGATATGCAGGCGTCTGTACACCAGAATGAGATGCAAGTATGTACCTATACGTAGAGTATTATATTATCTGTGCTATAGGGTTATAGAAAGTAAACGCGTTAGCCTGCGCGTGGATATTACCTACTATGTAGCTAGTGATTCTTGCGCATTATTAGCTTGTGCCTATACACACACTACTATGTACACTGTACACACCTTGCACAAACTCCATAATAGGTACAGCCGCCAGCACATCAAGCTACCCGAAACTGTCAAATTTTCCCAATCAACTTTGAACCTTATGTTTTAGCAATAAAGTTGAAAATCTATTGAAGACATTTGACAGATTGTAGTAGCTTGATGAGCTGGCGTCTGTGCAGTCAAGGAGAGATAACGTTTAGCAATTTTCAAACACATTCCTTTCCCATATACCTAGCTGTTGCACGTTACCTTGTTTAACTGTCATTTTCATTCAACACGTTGGCAACAGGAAGTGGGAAAATAATGTGTCTGGGTGTAATTTATCTATATATGTATGTATTTAGAAATATATAAGTATGTTTATCAGTTGTCTAGTACTCATAACACAAGCTCTGCTTAGCTTGAGACTAGACGGCGTTGTGTGATAGTTGTGGAATATTATTATTATTAAATAACAAAATGCAAGAAAAAAAATGAACTTTATGGTGCTAACATTTTCATTCCTTGGCTGTACACCCATAAAATACAGTATAAAAGTATAAGATTTACGCGTGTAAATAAAAAAAACTTTATTATATATGCGTATATACGTACGCATTCAAAGAACTTACGCGACACGCTAAAGTGGAATGTGTCTATTAACAAACAACAAAATTAAAAATTAATTTTCGAAGAATTTTTTTCTTGCAAATTATAAAAAATATATGAAAATGTAATAAATTTTTTGAAGATAATAACAACATTTTGATCAATTACAGAATGCATAAACCTATGAAACAAAATAAATATTTAATATAACAAAATTACAGCTATGTAGACATGTACTAACATTATAAAATATTAATTAGATTAAGATCTAAGAAAATAATAATAATATGTTATACAAAATAAACCAATTAGTTTAACCAGTTATCATACGGATATGTTTATATCCTTTTCATCTTTTGTAAAAATATAAGATAAGAATGTTATTCATACGAAGCATATGTCACCAATATTTTTGATATAATAATGTAAAAGATAAGGAAACGAAGAAAAAAAACTAGTTCATATCTTGGCAACTGAATGCCTAAATCTGTTGACGCACGTCTGAGACTGAGGTCATCATAGCCGCTTCGACTTACGTGATCCGAAACACGTCCGTAGAGTCCGGGTAGTTGACAGAGCAGGAACTTTCAATCCGCGCAAGAGTTAACTTGAGACTTCGCTCGGATCACGTAAGCGCGCGGTGTGCTGAGGCGTCGATGGCGAGAGCGGTAACAGTAGGGGGGCCGCTCGGGTCTCAAGTTATCTCTTGCGGGTTGTAAATGTCGGTGGTAACCAAAAAATGTAGAATCGAATCATCTGAATCAACTCTTCATTAAGCCCTCGTACGCACACACGATATTTTTTATCACGGACTGGATTTGCACCGCACTGCTTAGCGCCGAGAGCTGAATATCCAACAGCGCGCCAGGATGCGCATTGTAGGATTCTCAATGCTCTGATCAGTACCATGAATTGAAAATATAGTACGCGATAAAAATCATGCATTAAAAAATCGCCTATACGAACGAAGTCTAACTGGCTGCCGAACAAACACTTATAATTACAATAATCTTTTAAAAAACTAGCCCCAACTACGAACATCCCCACTCAGTCTTTTACATAATAATCTGTGGTTCCGGCACGGATAGGGCGATGGATTTGTGGGGTAGTACTTGCCCTCCGTTCACGTACAGCTCATCTTTAACGATGACATCTTCGCCGAGTACTGTGCAGTTCTCCATGCGTACCCAGCGGCCGACGACGGAGCGCCAGCCGACGATGCAGCCATCGAGCCAAGCGTGCTGACGAACGCAGGCACCGCGGAGAATGGTGCTACGTTTGATACACGCGCCTAAAAGAGATATACACGACAGTTAAAGGGGGTGACTACCAAGATGACGCCTAACAGAGAAATATGGAAGAAAAAGACATGTTGCCCCGACCTCAAATAATTTGAGATAATTGCAAGAGAATAATAAGAAAGAAAGACTTACTAACAGAAAAATAATAACTTTTACGGAGGCTTATTTTATTCATGTTAAAACCTTGAACTGCCCAGCATCAATAGAAGCAAACAAGAACTCCATACTTTCATTCTGTCGTCTGTTACATAAACACGCCTTAATGGCTAAATGGATATGATGGCGGATACCATGACTTTAGTTTAAGACATAGGATACTTTTTGTCCCGGCCGTACACGTTCCCGTAGGATATTTTCCGACTTTCAAGCGGACGAAGCCGCGGGTAAAAGCCAGTTTGAAATAAAATTACATCATCAATCCAAATCAAGCGGATGACCTTCAACGAGTGTTTTTCCAACGAAATTGGTTCTTACCTAACTTACGACACAACAACTAGAAAATGACAACCGTTTAGGCTTCAGTGCCCATTACGAAACATGTTCAGTAAAAATTTCAATAGGTATCACTAAACTTTGCCTTTTCTCCGATGTCGTTCATAACATAACAAATATCCTCCGTGGCATTAGCGATCCAGCAAAAGCTGACATCGTTGCTAATTTTACGATAGGTCTTTAAATTCGCTTTCTATTAGCTGTTTACCTACAAAAATCTTCCGCAATTTCGAACTTCCTCTCCATCATAATGGGTAAATTATTTCCTTTATTACACCCTTCGATCAATAATTGATCGAAGATTACACCACAGTTGAGTATGCCCCGCCCACTCAGTTATCCAATGGCATGCGTTCACGTAGTCAACATTTACCTACACGATAGAGTCACTACTATGTCACTAACTATTCATTTTAATTACTCTCGTACATAATTATTCATGCAATAACATTCGTATCTTCCGTATCTTTATAATTGAAATCTCGTTGGATATACGCTCTAATGCTCCATACGGTCTACTTAACCCTGGCTTTTTGTGTTTGTATCATTAAGCGCACTGGCACACGGCATACCTTTTGTAGGTCCTACAATCAGTCAGTTTTTTTTTGTATGACCTACGTTTTGTGTAGTCCTCCAGACCGTATTTCATGGCTGAAATACGGTCTGGAGGACTACACAAAATGTGAAATCAAATGGCAGCCAATCTCAACGGAGACTATAAGCCTTCGGCGCGGGAGATATTCCAAAGATATTGATCCTGGCTCTCATAGTCCGATGGTCCCATCGGACTATGAGAGCGAGGCAATCCGACACGACCGGACAGACGTTTTGTATGATTTCATTTAGCTCCGACAAAAAATCGGCCACCGATTGTGTGCCGTCTGCGAACGCTCTTAAAGCGAAAAGTGAGTTCACAGGGCAAGCAAAGTCATAGATACGTCTTTTACGTGTACGCAACCGCACACCTGTATCTACAGTTGGCGTTTGATTATTCTTTCGTTCTGAATCACGCGCGTAAACACTAAGAATATGACTAATCAGTTGGTTTATATGAGTAATGGTGATATGTACCTACTTAAATAAGCTAAAGTAGAGCAATCATGTTATCAAGGAGAACCCTTTTTAATGGCTATAGATAATATTGAATCTTGATAAGTAATAAGTAGGTACATTAAGTACAAGATAACGCAGTAGATTCTCCTATACTGAGATTTTTTAAGCAGATCGTAGACAATTGAAAATAATTGATCCAACCGCTAGCGAAAATAGAACATAAGACAATAAGAACTAAGTACCTATATTAACAGATCAAGCTCCGCGCGTACCCTATTACGATAAAATAGAAACTCAATTGTGTCTCATTAGCGGAGCTTGAGAGGTCACGAGAAAATAGTATGACTGATTTTCGAGATTCAGAAATAGCACACAACTGGGTATTACAGCGCAACAATCAGTCATACTATTTTCTCCGATTCTCGCGCGTCACTTCGTGGGACGATGGATGGTGGATTATAACCCACTCCCCCTCGAAGAGAGGAGGCCTGTGTCCTAGCAGTGGGAGCATTATAAGCTGATTTATATACAAGAGGAAGTCTGAAAGTGACACCGGTGGCTGATTATGGTAGGAATTGTGTAGAAATCGGAAGTCACGGCATGTGATGAGGCGGAATGAGGAAAACGTCGTGAGGAAAGTTTTGAGTATGAATGTGGATGGCTATAAGAGTAGGAGAAGAACAAAGAAACGATGGATGGACTGTTTGAAAGATGATATGGCTAGAAAGGGGGTGACAACTGATATGACGAATAATAGAGAAGTATGAGGCCTCTGCCTCGAATCTTGCGGGCAGCGGGGCGGCGGCGGCGCGGGCAACGCAGACCCGTTCTCGAAACCAGCGGGCAGATCGCGCGGCACTATAGCGGCGTAATGTTGTGTTCGTGGTTGTGTCGTCGAGATATTTGTCTTTATTCGCGAATGAAATGCCTGAACAACGGCGACATCTTTTTGATTCAAATTTATCCCTAACGCTCGATTTATTGTGGGCAAAAGAAGAAGTGAATCCCTAATGTAGACGCGCGGGCGGTCACCACTTGACTGGAGTGCACCGCTCGTTGCCCGCTGTTTTCGAGGGCCGGTCCATTTGATTTTACGCATTAGATTCTGCCGCTCCCGCGCAGGCGCGCGCCGCCCGCGCCCCGCTGCACGCAAGATTCAAGGCAGAGGCCTGAAAGAAGACGACATGCTGCGCTGACCGCAAATAAATTGGGATATGGGCGTGATCCGAATCGCAGATACTATTTACTCGGCTACTGTGCCAACCCGAAGATAAATTCATCTTATTTCAAGAGATGCAGAAAAGGTGGCTTCTCCTTTGACTGATATGGTAGTCCTCATATACACGAGCGGCACGTTGCCAATGACAGAGGCCACTGCAGCCGCCGACAAAGAGATTGATGATTGTGCTTACCATCTTCAATAACAACGTCTGGTCCAATAGTGACATTGGGTCCTATTCGGCAACCCTTGCCGATAGTGGCTGTTGGGTCAATCAGAACGTTACCAACCACTCCAGCGCCGTCATACAACTGTTTTGAGTTCTTTTGCCGTAGACTGGTTAGGTATAAACACATTCCTGAAATCAATACATTCAATTATTTTTAATTATCGTAAAACTTGTGGACCAAGGTTCTTTTCGAGAATAGGTATGTGTCAACAATATTTTTTAATTTTATGTTTATTGATTATATTAATTTTTCCTTCTACTCAAGGCAACAATGAATAGAAGAATAAATGGAAAAGGAAATTATTACCTGTTAAAAAGTCTTTGGGTTGTCCTACATCCATCCAGAAACCTTGGAGTTCCATGGCAAACAGCTGCCCATCGGTGGCCATGAAGGGGAAAACTTCCTTTTCGATGGACATCGGTCGCAATTCTATTCTACTTAAAACCGAAGGGTTTAAAATGTACATTCCTGGGAAAGAAAGAAAAAAAAAATAGTTACTATTCTTCGATTTTCCATTCGATAAATATCCCAAATTGACAGATATTTCTTACCAGCATTGATTTTATTTGAGATAAACTCCTGTGGTTTTTCAATAAAACTATCAATCTGACCATCCTCTTTATAGAGAACCACTCCATACTTTGAAGGTTCTTCTACTTTCGTCACTACAATAGTCCCTTCCTAAAACAACAGATATCGGAATAACAAATCAATTCAGTACTAATAAACAATAAAAACTTCTGTTGAGTCTCGTTCAGTGTCCTACTAAGGCTTCAAAGGGTATTTTTTTGCGGATGGGAAATCATCAAATGACCCCTCCCGCTCTGGGTGGAGCGGAAAAGAGTGTCAGACTCTTACTGACTAAAACCCACCCATGTTCCTACCTTAGCCCTTTATGTTCCGGGCCAGCGGTAACCCTTTCGGACAATCCCGCTGACCCGGCAGGCTTCGGCCCTAAGGGGCCCCTTCCTCGATGCTGACATCTCTTTGAGGCGCGCGTGGAACACGTACGCGCCGTCCGGCACGGGCCTGGTCCTGATCGGACGGTGAGCTACCCGCTTCAAAGGGTATTAAGTGGATGTCAACTCAACATTGGTGAAAGGTGTATCTTGGTTATCAAGTTATTAAATATAATAGTCTGCTCAGTGCTGTAGATTCAAAAGGTATTATGTGTCCCGACTTGATAAAGAAAGGAATTTAAAAACTGGCAAAGACATAAAGCGCCGACGAAGATGAAGGGACCACCATAAACTGGTTTGGTACTCATGACGTGCATGTTGACAATACAATCTTCTCTTCTTAGAGTGTTGATGGCAATCTAAATGGGCCCAGCCAATAATTATGATAAAGTCCAGGGAAAGGACATAGGGTAGTTTTTATCCCGATATTCCCACGGGATCGACACTAAGGGTCAGTTCACACCGAGACGCGACGCGACGCGCAGTTTTCAAGATAGAAATACAATTACAGACCTTATCTACTACAATAAAAGGTACACAATTCAGTGTCTACCTACTACGTCGAGTTACGCAGCGCGGCGCCGCCGCCGCCGCGCGGCGGCGGCGGTAGCTCACTGAATCGTGTACCTTTTAGTGTAGTAGATAAGGTCTGTAATTGTATTCCTATCTTGAAAACTGCGCGTCGCGTCGCATCTCGGTGTGAACTGACCCTTATGCGGGTGAAACCGCGGTGCAGAAGCTAGTTATGAAAGTGTGTCCGTCTGTCTGTCTGTTACCTCTTTACCCTTATCCCGCTGAACCGATTTAGATGAAATTTGGTATACAGATAGTTCGAGTCCCGGGAAAGGACATAGGATGGTTTTTATCCCGATATTCCTACGGGATCGACACTTATGCGGGTGAAACCGTGGGGCGCTGCTAGTAATACAATATAATTACATTTGAAAGTTATTCATAGTACGCATATCATACATAGCACTATGAACAAGATAGATAAGAACTGATTGCTTCACTTTATCAAGGAGGGAAAATAACTATCACATAAAGTGATGCTTTTATTTTCTGTATTATTTTCAATATTGGTTACTTATTACAACTATGTTTTCTATTACAATGTTATTTATCTATTGTACTTGATTATTGACCGGAATCTTAATACCTATTTAAAGATAAGGAAAAATATTAACTACTTTTGGATACAAAAAAATTTGTGCAATTGCCTGAGCTCATTTCTACATTTTAGTAGTATTTAAAAATATTACAAGAAATAATTTTAATAAGCCAGCTCACTAGATCCTCCACTCATAAATATCTATCAATTTTTATTAGGGTTCCGAAACCGAAGGCTGTCACAATCTTATTACTAAGCCTCCGCTGTCTGTATTAATTGCTGGTTTTTTTAGATTTATCATAATGCTTAATAAAATTATTTCATACCTTTCCATGGTTTCTGTGGAATTTGGCAAGTTCTTTGAATGGGAAGTCACAAATCACATCCGAGTTTAATACAAAGAAAGGCTCTGGGCTAGCACTGAGGAGTTCACGTGCCAATGCAAGGGGTCCAGCTGTGCCCAGTGGTTCATTTTCATGAGAAAATGTGAGAGATACGCCAAGCTTTGAAACCTCTTCTGTGAGCTCTTTTTCCATGTCATCTGCCCGATATGATACTGCCAGTATGACCTGCAACAATCATAAAATAAATGCCAAGCACAAAGCCTATTAATAAAAGAGCTGTTGTAGCGTTTATTTCTTCTTCCACAAAATATTCGTAAATTAAAGAACTTAATAATTACGTAAGGTAAGTTCTGAAGGCAATGACTTATGGCAGTGGTGTTGCGGTTCATGATAAACTGAAGGAACTGAGGAGGAGGAATTGTTGCATGCAGCCACAGTTCCGCTCCAGTTTTGATTCTAAACTGCTGCTGCTACCTTTGGAGTTGTAACTTTAGTCAGCATTTAGTGGGTTATTGGAAAAAAGTTCCTTAACTTGCAGTCGGAGTTGACTTGAAGAAGTAATCTAGTAAGGAAAAGGCGTTATGCCCCTCCATGCCTCTTTCTCTCCATCTCCGTCTCTTATTAGTAATTACGAGTGTGTGTGCAGAACTACATTCTTACCATGCAAGTTTTTTTTATTTACCTACATCATTAAATTGACAATATACTATACACACTTACAATGATGAGCATTTACCTGTGTCACTCCTGCTTCAACCAAGGCCTCAATTTGGTGCAGTAAGATAGGTTTATTGGCAAACTCGACAAGAGGCTTCGGTCTGCTTAGAGTCAAAGGTCTTAAACGAGTTCCATATCCTCCCACCAGTATAAGAGCTCTAATTTCTCCCAGTTTCTTGTCGGAACCACACATTTTCTTTGATAATCGGTAAAATTACTAATAAACAACACAATGCAAACCGGAACTTTTGATAGCTACGAAAACCTTCCACCTTATCAACACAAGGAGCACATTAATTTCAAATGTGGCATACGTATTTACTACGACTTAACACGAGTAATGATTAAATTCGACCGATTTTCGTCTTTTAGTGTGAATTAACACAAAACAAAAAGCTTTATTAATTTTGTGATAAGTACAATCTACACGTCATAGTTCATATCAGATATTAATCTATGGTTCATATCATAAATAATCATAAACACAACCATAGATAGAAATGTCAGTGTTGCCAGATGACCGTCTCGCGTTCTCCCCAAACCTTCCCCGAAAGCCGCCAAAATACGGGTTTTGAAAAAAAAAAACCCCACAAATGACAAAATATATTTTTCATCAATAAACTGTTTATTCATAAATTTTTTTTAATTAAAATTATTTTTCTTTCTTTAGGATTAATGAAAGGTACAATTGTATACTATTTCAGCAATAGTTTCCAATAGTTTCCATTACTGAATCAGCCTCTTCACCCCCGTCGTTTGCAGTTCCGTATATTTTTTCTGAATTAAATCTGTTTAGCATCTTTGAACTAGGTTCAAAATGAACAAATCCTTCTAGCAATGTACCTAGGTATATCTTATTCTCAAGATTGATTCTGCAGTGTGAATGGCCAATCTGTTTCGAAGTTTGTCTTTAACAATAGCTACTTGAGAGAAGGCTCTTTCCACAAATGCGTTAGAAAAAGGCAACGACAAAACTCCTAATGCCAATTTGCTAACATGTCCGTAGGTTCTATCACCGACTGCATTTTTTTGTGTGCTTTCATAGATTAGTTAGTGGTTTGATCGCGTTGATTCGATTGATGCATTCTGATAATATATTTTTGAATCATCACTGCTAGCCGCGGCTTTGCCCAGACTAGTTATGGTAATAAAAATCCTCCTAATCCCCCCACACCTAGTTTTCTCCCTCCAATATCCCCCCAAAAATATTGTCCCCCCAATTGTCCCTCCATAACTATTAAAAAAAAACAAATTTGGGGGGATTCCCCCCAATCTGGCATCACTGAGTTATGTCCCGGGCCAGCGGTAACCCTTTTTCGGACAATCCCGCTGACCCGGCAGTTCCTATATAGTTACTTTACTCTTTGCCCGGCAGAGACTCATGGCTTAGAGTAAGAAAGCTATAGAGCATCGGGTAGCGTGGCCACACATGAGACAAAAAAAATGGTTGCCTGTAAAGTCGGTTTTACGGGCGAAGATTTTACGTGACAACGTCTTTTTCTCGGTAGAATAGTTGAGTGGGAGAGAGACGCAAGGCATTCGGCGGGCCTCTCTCTCGTTCGGTGACTCATCGTAACGTTACCGAGCGTTACACTTTTTCATAAGTGACTCCCAGCCGCAACCTAATTTAAGACGTTGTCACGTCAAAACTAACTTAAATAACATTGGCTACTTATGTAGCTGCCTTGAAAAAACGGGCACGCACTGAGAGACGGAAATAGTATAGCTTTATCCTTTTCTGTTACTTATAATAACTCAATACTTTATCCCTTTCTTGTGGAAATGAAATGGCGCTACCCGCCGTCTACACTTTTCTTTGTCTAAGAGTCTATAGTTTACTTTGTCTACATTGTATAGCGATGCTAATTCTTTGGCCAAGAAAGGCAAGCCCTCCTGGTCACGTGAAGAGTCGACTAACCGCTTAGCGATATCTCGAATAACCAAGTGGGCACTCGGACCCCATGGCCCTAGTGTTTCAACCTCAAACGGCTCGAACATATTATTTGTAGTACCTTAAGGTGAATGGGTAGTTGATACCGCGAAATTCAAATTTTCTTACGTTTTTTGCAATTTGCAGGTTAGGTTCAGATTGATCAAAATATGATTCTCGACAATAAGGGTCAGTTCACACCGAGACACGACGCGACGCGACGCTGCACGCACACTTTTAAAAGAGTGACTCAAAATATACTTTATTTTCTACACGAAAAGGTACACATTGCATTGTGAGAGTTCAAAATACGTTGCGCGGCGTCGCGATGATGATGCAATTTGGTAGGAAAGTGTGTTCTATGATCCCTTGAATTGTTAAACAAACAACAGAGTAGTAAAATTAATAATAAAAAATAAGGTTATACCGTCAGACCTTCGGTTAAACATATTTAGTACATACCTGTAAGGGTCAGTTCACACCGAGATGCGACGCGACGCGACGTGACGTGACGATACTAGAACAGGCCAGTGACGTCGCGCTGCGCCACGCGCCGCCGCGAGACGCATCCCAACGTCGCGAGGTCGACGCCGCGCTGCGCAGCGCGACACCGCGAGGCGCAGCGCGACGCCGCGCGGCGCAGCCGAGGCCGCCGTGGCGACTTGTCTCCACTGCGCCGCGCGGCGTCTAGCTGCACCGGGCGGCGTCTAGCTGCGCCGCGCGGCGTCGACCTCGCGACGTTGGGATGCGTCTCGCGGCGGCGCGTGGCGCAGCGCGACGTCACTGGCCTGTTCTAGTATCGTCACGTCACGTCGCGTCGCGTCGCATCTCGGTGTGAACTGACCCTTACAGGTATGTACTAAATATGTTTAACCGAAGGTCTGACGGTATAACCTTATTTTTTATTATTAATTTTACTACTCTGTTGTTTGTTTAACAATTCAAGGGATCATAGAACACACTTTCCTACCAAATTGCATCATCATCATCATCATCATCAGCCTATAGCAGTCCACTGCTGGACATAGGCCTCCCCTAATGAGCGCCATTGTGAAATTGCATCAATATAGTGTTATTAATCTGTAGTAGTAAAATAGCTTTGAGTTCACGAGTTTCGTATTAGCAATATGGATACGGAACCCCTAATCGGGTTAAAATAGGTAGAATGTGGTTTACTGACACTTGTTATTGAATGTGTGCCACTTGGTGAGTAACCCATTAGGTAAATGATAATTTGAGCTGCAGAATAATAAGTATTGGTGAATTTATGGCTTTCTAAATTTCTCTTTGCAAGGTTTTCCTATAATGAGAGGTTTTCTTTTTATGTATAAAAAAAAAATTGTTTCCAAGAACTCTGTCTGTAGATGGCGTTATACTGACTACGTTACTAGGTGCCAAAGCCAAATCGCTTGGGAAAAAAACATTGCGGCACGTCACATCATGGCGTCACATACGCTCGTTGACTGACACTTTCGTTTGCTTTCGTTTTTTACTATCTCAAAATTACATCCAAGTGAAATAATCAAAAAATGATGTGAAGTTCGGATCCTTGCAGTAACTTACCTAGGTCAGCGCCATCTATCCAACGACTAGCAAAGAGTTAAAAAAAAACAAAAGGAAAATCCCTCATTTTCTTATTTACTTATGACGTAGTACTTACTAACTCCATTATTATGTGTCACAACACTGGTCACACTCACACAGTAATTATATACTCTATCTGTGGTTAGTTACGTAATGAATGGGCCTGGCTGATTGAATATTGATACACCACTACAGCAGTCCGCTGTCAGTGTCATTGTAAATTGTTTAAATTCTGAATTTCTTCCCTTTTTTTCTAAATCAATATTTTCAGGTAAAAATGGCTCTTTCCATCCGGAATTTGTGTCGGTTCAAAGGTTAGAAACCCTGTTATCTTTTTAAATGATTTCATAAATTTGTAGTTAAAAAATATCCATTCTTTGATGAAAATTAATCACGTCACGTCAATTTTTTGACTGCGTTAACCTACGTTGTTAACCTTGCAATTTAACTGATTTCTGACGAATATTACACTTTCTAACTATATCAAATACATGTTATCATGAGCAGTAGATCAATTATACAATGAAACTCTAATGTCGTGCTCATTATGCCCAATTTAATGTAACCGAGACCTTCATCTAAAAATACGATCAATGTCGCTGCTTGTGATAAGTTTCAGCGAATATATCGTATTGTTATATAAACCCTAAATTACACTAATACAGTGTAATTTAGGGTTTACTTTCCATAAGTGCAATATCTTTTCTCTTGACATTCTCACAATGGATTGATATTTTGACCTTTGGTCAGACATGAACCCATATTATTGTTGTTTATTGGGAAAATATAGTTTCATGTTAGTATATTAAACTACTTGGTATTGTTAGATTGTGATAAGTAGCTAATCTGTTTATTTTCATTATTTTATTTTTGCTAATATATTTTTCAAGCCAGATAAATCCCTAAAAAGTGACAGTTTTCATCAATTCCTAACTTTATTATTATTAAATAGTGTTAGTGATTAAATCAGCAAAGTTAAAAGAAAACTGCAAAAAAATAATGGTGAATATTTTTCTCAAAATCAAATTTTAAAGGAAAATAAAGACAATTTATGTCCATGAATCTTTCCATTGTTTCATTACTTAAATGCAAAACAATTTTGTTAAAGAATTTACTTGTTCAGAGAAAACTCTCATTAGAATCTATCTGGCCCTGCCTTGATTATGTAAATGGTAGGACACTAGTCTGTATTTTGCCAAAATCACTAACAGTATGTGAGTATAGACAAAATGAAACTGGTTGCTAATTTAATATTATAATCTTATTTATAAATAAAAGAGCTGGAAGTCATGGAAAGAGGTCTTTGCCCAGCAGTGGATTGATGAAGGCTAACAGTAATTTTTATGACATTCATTTAACATTCTGTGATTACATTGACTCTGTCTAAATTATTACTTGTTAACATTTTAGGACAATCATCTAATTTTACAATCATCACCATCATCATCAGCCTAGCCTTTTCCCAACTATGTTGTTAATTTTACAATATAATATAAAATATGTGAGCACCATGTATCTATCACATCCATACTAATATTATCAATTCGAAAGTAATTGTCTGTCTTGTTAATTTTTCACTCCTAAACCACTGAACGGATTTTGATAAAATTTGGCAGAGATAGATTGTATCCCAAGGAAGGACATAGGATAGTTTTTATTCCGATATTCCCTCGGGATCACACTTATGCAGGTGAAACCTGAAATCGCGAAAAACAAATCAGCTGTTCCCTACATTTTGATGAGTTAAACAAACATAAATGTAGGGAACAGCTGATTTTTTTTTTCACGATTTTGTTTCTGGTCCCATAGTAAAAGTTGTTCATAATGATGAGTACAATGACCTTTTAAGAGGTTGTTAATGTTTTACCAATAACCCTGTATAATTAAAAAGTATATTTGACACTACAAAACATACAATGGGCGGCCTTATCGCTTTCTGCGATCTCTTCCAGGCAATCTTGTAATGGATAGTGATTGCGTGGACATAGAAATGGGCTTGTCATTGGTGTAAAATAATAAGTAGGTATATAGACACAATATACTATAATAGATACATAAATATATAGCGTTCTTTCTGCTTTTATTCTTTTTGCTCGTGTCCTAAAGGTCGTAGGCTTGTAGCGTGATGTTAAATAAGTTTACTTAAGCTTTTACCTTCCCCAAGAGTTGGGCTATCAAACGCATTTTTAGAGTTCCGTATCCAAAGGGTAAAACGGGACCCTATTAGGTACTAAGACTCCGCTGTCCGTCTGTCACCAGGCTGTATCTCATGAACCGTGATAGACAGTTGAAATTTTCACAGATGATGTATTTCTGTTGCCGCTATAACAGCAAATACTAAAAACAGAATAAAATAAATATTTAAGGGGGGCTCCCATACAATAAACGTGTTTTTAGGGTTCCGTACCAAAATGGTAAAAACGGAACCCTTGTGGTGAGACTAAGTCTGTCTGTCTGTCACAGCTGGATATCTTTGAACTACTAATGCTATCAATTTGAAATTTATGACGTTTTAATGACGTTTGCCCAACTATTTTGCAAATAAGGAATAAAAAAAATATATTATGTATATTTCTTGCAACAGGGACTGAAAGAGGGTCTGAAAAATTCGAAACGGGGCTACTAGGGCATGTGTGATCATATGAAAGAGCGCAGTTTGCACATTCTCAAAAAAAATTTCTTTTTTTTTAAAGACCGGTTAGTTTATGACTTTTGATAAAAATGTAAAAAAAATACCCCCCCCCTTATCTCCGAAGTTTACAAAGAGAAAAATCGGAAATTATTCTATGTGATAGAAGTTTATGTAAAAATTACAGGAAAAATAAAAAAAGTCTCTAAATAACACACTTTTTCAGAAATCAACAAAAGTTACATTAGTTCCATTATCGGTCAAGAGGTGGCGCTGACATAAAACTGTAATATCCTACACCGCAGTGCACGGAGTTAAAATTCTCTGACGAACATAGGCCTCCCCGATGAAAATTTAAAAACATGATGGTACGGAAGGTGTGGTGATACTTTTCTTTAAGAAGGGCGACAATGCCCTTCTTAATAATTATAGGCCCATCCTACTTTTGAGCCATGTGTACAAGCTGTTTTCGAAAGTCATCACGAACCGTCTTGCGCGCAGGTTTGACGACTTTCAGCCTCCCGAACAAGCTGTATTCCGTAAAGGCTTTAGCACCGTAGACCACATACATACGCTGCGACAGGTTATACAGAAGAGAAGACCGAAGAATATAAACTGCCTCTCTGCTTAGCGTTTGTGGACTACGAGAAAGCCTTTGATTCGATCGAGACATGGGCTGTACTTCAGTCTCTTCAACGGTGCCTGATCGACTATCGGTACATCGAGGTGTTAAAGTGTCTGTACGAAAACGCTACTATGTCAGTCCGACTCCAGGATCAGATCTCGAAACCTATCCTTCTGCAGCGAGGTGTGATACTGGGTGACGTTATCTCTCCGAAACTGTTCACCGGTGCACTGGAGGATGTCTTCAAGGTTCTGGACTGGAAAGGGGCTGGCATTAACATCAATGGCGAGTACATAACTCACCTTCGGTTGGCCACCGATATCGTAGTCATGGCTGAGACCATGGAGGACCTCGGTACAATGCTCGATGACCTCAGTAGAGCCTCCGAAGGAGTGGGTCTTGAAATGAACATGGACAAAACGAAGGTGTCTTGTCAAATGCCCATGTAACACCCACTCTCATGAAGATCGGAGACGCTACACTCGAAGTCGTGGAACGAGTATGTTTACCTAGGACAAACTGTCCAGTTAGGTAGGTCCAACTTCGGGAAGCTACTCGTCCCACATACCGCAGTGTCTCAAGACGAAAGTCTTTGCTCGTGCCCAGTGCGTGTTGCCAGTGATGACATAAGGCACTTTCTGAAACGTGGTCGCTCACAATGGGTATTATTAGAAGGCTAAAAGTCACTCAAAGGGCAATGGAGTTGGCTATGCTTGGAGTTTCCCTGCGTAATCGAATCAGAAATGAGGAAATAAAATAATTAATAGGTACCTACCTACAAATTAAAAGAAATTCCGAAAAACAAAAATAAAGACAAATAGACTCTTTGTCAAATGATTAAATATAACATAAGCAAAAGTAACAAAACAATAAATAATCTATTAACGTAAAAAACTATGTAATTTTTTGAGACATTACCTAGATGTGTCCTCAAAAATAATAAGGCATCTAAAGTGCTGTCGTATAACCTGCTGCGAATTCGGTTGCATATAATTCCTGCTGCGGAAAAAGCACGCTCTGATTCGACCCTTGTAGGCGGAATGCACTGAAGACACTTGTAAGCGGAATGAACGAAACGATCAAGGACGCCCACTCACTTTCTCGACCCGCGTCCCGCGCCCTGCTCGCTTCCCCCAGAGCCGATCCGATAGAAATTATTAGACTTTAGTACTTTGTATCATTTAAAACATTTATATAAAAAAATCTTACATTTTATAATATAAAATATTAACATCTCGCTATTTCTTCTTCCAGGTGTGATTAGGCTATCCTCAGTCAGATATGCATCTGACACAAGTGGTTATGATGGAACTAACATGAACTTATTGCTGACCAAAGACACTAAACTAATTGTTCAGGGATTCACTGGAAAGCAGGGAACATTCCATGCTAAGCAGGCTATAGAGTATGGCACGAATATTGTTGGTGGAGTTTCGCCCAAAAAGGCAGGCACGGAACATCTAGGGAAACCAGTATTTGCTACAGTGAAGGAAGCAATGGCTGCCACTGGAGCTACAGCTTCAGCTATCTATGTACCACCTGCAGGAACTGCTGCGGCAGTGCTTGAGGCCATTGAAGCGGAATGTCCACTTATTGTCTGCATCACTGAGGGTATCCCACAGCATGTAAGGATTTTTTACTTAACACTGGTCAACTTGATTGGCCTTATGGTGGCTTTTATATCTGAATTTCTAACTTTCTAGTATAATAACAGTTTTCTATTGAATATCAAAGTAAAGCATCTCTTTACTTCTTCATTTATTTATTTAAGGCAACCCTAATGCAATAAGGCATTCCATGCAAGTAGATTCAAGCTGCAATCTACTTTATTACGTACTAGCTGCGTCCTGCGGCTTCACCCGCATAAGTCTGGATCCTGTTGAAATATCGGTATAAAAAGTATCCTATGTCCTAATCCCGGTCATAGTCTACCCATGTGCCAAATTTAATCCAAATCTGTTCAGCCGTTTTAGCGTGAAAGCATACAAACATATAGAAAATCAAGTCTTTTCTCTTTATTATGTTTATTTAGATGACCAAGAGATGTGATGAATAGAAGTGCTGAATATAAAGCAATTGCCCCTAAGTGACATTGACTGATTTTTATAAACATTGCAGGACATGGTTCGGGTCAAACATGCATTGCTACGTCAGAGTAAGTCCCGTCTCTTGGGCCCCAACTGCCCGGGCATCATCTGTCCGCCTGCCGCGTGCAAGATTGGAATCATGCCGGCTTCGATCCATAAGGCTGGCTGCATCGGTGTTGTGTCCCGTTCAGGTACCCTCACATATGAGGCTGTCCATCAGACTACTGAGGTTAGTGTTCATCTTGGAGCTATGTTCAGTTTCACTATTCTATGTGATTGTCTAATTTTTTTTTAACTTTATCATAAATTGACTAAGAATATTAGATATTTATAAAAGAACAAGTGCCTTTCTTTTTCAGCGTATTATTTTTCAGGAAACAGTATCAGTTTTTATTTTATTGTAACAATCATTTGTTCTCACTGTTTACTCTGCCTAACAATTATGTGGAGACAAAACTAACTGGTTTTGACATGAGATCCTAAAAATGAGAAAATTAAACGAAAATATTGCGAGACATACACTTAATTTAGAACGTAGGGTATAAAACTTTTGGCTTTCGATTTCAACTAGGGATTGTGGGGACGTTGAACTTGTTTACAGTTCACAATTAACACACTTGTTCTACAAATCTGTTAATTTGATAATCTAGTTAATTCTATGAACCTAATAATAACTATAAATTGTGTTATATTTTTTTGTGTACTGTTCATATTTGTTTATATTTACAGGAAGGCCTGGGACAGACACTGTGCATCGGTATTGGAGGAGATCCGTTCAACGGAACAAACTTTATTGACTGTCTAGGTCTCTTCTTAAAAGACCCTAACACAAAGGGTATTGTGCTCATCGGAGAGATTGGGGGTAATGCTGAGGAAATGGCTTCCGAATATCTTATAGAACACAACAGGGTAATTGTTGTTGGATGTTGATCCCTGTTGAACTCATTCATAATATCAACCCTCTCAAAATCCATTAAGCTCTAAATGCTTAAATTAACTTATGGTGCATGTCCATCCCCTTTATTAGAACAATGCTACTTTTTCATATTATAATTTTAATTAAGGGTCACCGAAACGATCAATGGCGATTCTCAATATTTTCCTAATTAATACACATTGATGCGCAAATTGATCGTCTACTAAATGCAATTGAAACGAATGACAATATTACTACAATAGCAATTGATTGTTTCGTCCACCCTTTAAGGTCTCTACACATTATCTCGTTCCGTAACCGGACCGTAACGTAGCCGTCACATTCACTAAAGTTGCCGTCTGAATTCATTAGCGTTTGTACGCCGGCGAATCGCGTATGAAACGCGGTGGTGCGTCGGATACCAGCCGGTTGATTCTGTTAAAATCTCACCGTGAAAACTTAGGTGAAGTGAGTTGGTTTTTGCTAGGAATTGACACTATTGACAGCTCACTCCACGCTCACTTCACCTAAGTTTTCACGGTGAGATTTTTACAGAATAGCACCGCTGTTCTAACGTTCACGGTAAACGGACGTGCGTGTGCCGCCACCTACAAAACCGGGCTGCACCGTTGTAGGGGCTTTTTACAGCACGTACCGTGTTTTACTTGCAACGAGATAATGGATGGAAAACTTTTTTTTTTGTGTTTTATTCTTTTTCTGTCATGGATATGGGATCAAGTGTTACTTTGTGGAAAAGTAACGCTTGATCCCATAACATGTTTCATTTATTTTCTATTTTGTCCAATGCAGGGTACAAAAGGGGTAAGAAATTATGGTAGCTTCTAGGATAACAATTTGTATTGTATTTATTGTAGATAGAAAGGTTGAGTATTCTTAATTGTACCTAAAAAAAAAAACAAATTTAGTATGCTGTGAGTACAATAGTTGGTCTTATCACTTAGCAAAGTTTATCCTATCACAGTATCACAGATATTTTCATTACCTACTGACGTAGAACCTACTTGGAGTATTATTTGCATCATTTTTATCATATCACGATCGTCGGCGTCGTGACGTGAAGTTACATAATATACTAAAATATAGACATGAACATGAATCATGAATTTTCGATTAAGATCCTTAGATACTCACTGTCCATTCCAAGGTTGCCTGGAAGAGATCGCAGAAAGCGATACCTAAGGCCGCCCATTGTATATTTTGTAGTGTTTGATGTATCTTTTTCATGTTATGTATTTTTGTGGTGTACAATAAAGTATATAGAAATAAATATAAATAAATAAATACTCGCAATATTATGATTTTGTTAAAAAATCGGCCAAGTGCGAGTCGACAAGAAGGGTTCCGTACCACCGTACAATATTTAACACTACATATTAAAAAAAAACACGTTTCTTGTATGTAAAACGAAAGGGGGACCCCCTTTCATTTTAAACTGTATATTATTTGTTGTTATAGCGGTCATAGTAGTACACACTCTGTAAAAAATTCAAGTGTCTACCTATTACGGTTCAAAAGATACAGCCCCATGACAGACAGTCGGAGGAACGGACAGCGGAGGCTTAGTAATAGGGTCCCGTTGGCACCCTTTGGGTACGGAACCCTAAAAAGTGGTTAGGTCCTACCTCTCATACAACGGTAATAATTACAGACATCCGTAGTTAATTGATTCGTTCTCATTTGAAGCAATGAAACACTAATAAACAAAGCATTGTAATTGTACATTAGTTTATCACTGATTGTTATACCTACAACATTATTTTTAGTATATGCGAAACCCGAAACACGTGTCTAGTATTTTTTATGTAAAGAATCTATGCACAAAATTTCAAAACTGTATCATGAAAAATCACAAAGTTACATTATTAAGCTTGTTAAGTTACTGGTTTGTCCGTACAAAAACATGCCCAGCCGCGCCGCGCCGCGCCGCGCCGTCTTGCGCTCATTTCTAATAGTATTTAGGTAGGTACCTAACCGTTCGGCGCGGAGATTGGATAACCTACTTAGTGTCGCTCGGTGTCTAACTTTTAACCTTTTTTAAATATTTTTGGGACAAAATATAACATGGGGTAAAAATTATTGGAATCGATTCAGTTACTTATTCTGAACAAACTATATTCAGGTTTCGCATATACTAAAAATAACGTTGTAGTTACTAGCTAATAATAGTTATTCAATCATTCAGAGCAATAAAACTCCCATGAGTTAATTAACGATCTCGAATGAACTGTGAAGAGAAACTTTATAAAGAAGTATTTATTGATTATTGCATCCAATTTTCTGATAAAGATAAACGTGAGTACCTACCTAGTCTACCTACTTAATTGTTTAAAATACAGGGATTTGAATACAGGATATGAACCAGTATAAGCTGACTTCTGATTGTACGAAAAACCTATACAATGCGAGGTCAGCTAAACTGGTAATATATACTTAGCTTGATGTGTCGCCGTGTGTACAATGACCTAACTTACGAATTCATAATCAGTGGCGGATTAAGACTACTTGATACCCTAAGCAATCCACGCCTGTAGTCCTATCCACTAGTCGCCTCGTATTTTTCCATAACATCTACGAGCGATTTGTAAAGATTGGCACACTACATCTCTAGAGTGACTTTTAGGTCTTTTAATATCTTGCTGATAAACAGCCTTGACATTCATGTGCTAGCAAATACTGTTTCGGTGCTGTTTCTGCCTTATGGTGCCCCCCGAGACGTGATGCCCTAAGCAATTGCTTATCCGGCACTGTTTAATAGCTACATCCACAAATGGACACTTAAATGTATGTAGATGCATTGTTAGTTCTGGGCCTGCAGTCTCGACATAGATAGCGACGCTGTCGCAAACTACCGATCGCTAAATAATACCGACAATAATCGCTAGCCTTAACGATCCTTACGACAAACGCAAGTCTCTACATCTGTCAAAAATGCTCGCAAAATATATTCGTAAACATTACGAAAATCGTAAAGTTTGCGACAAACTTCGGTAAGATACCGATGACAATCGATAACTTTGAGAGTCGAGACTACCAAATATCGCTAAATCCGGATCGATAGGACTTTGCGACCGAATTCGGTCGTAAAGCGATTGCTATCTATGTCGAGACTGCAGGGCCTGGACTTACCTACCTAAACTTGATTTCGGCATGCTTGCCACGCGAAGCACCATTTTTCAACTTTGTAACTACCATATCCAACGAATAAATGTCTTTGTCTTTGTCTTCTTTAAAACTTTGACATGCTCTAACTTTGGTCTCCCCCCATTACTTTTTAAGTTAGCCTAAACTGTCCCACTGCTGAGAAAAAGCCTCCCTCAAATCCTACCGGACATCCTTTTCTCAAACCACCTCGATCTAACCCTTGCGGTCCAGGTTGTCTCGCCAGTTCTTCCTGGGCCAGCCTCAGCGGCGCCGTCCTTCCTCAGGCACAAAGTCGCAAAAGTTCCGCCTTGTGGTTTGCCAAAGAGCAATGGAGTGCAGCATTTTAGGCGTTAAACGAACTGACAGATCTACGCATTATGGTTTTTTTTTTTAATGATTTCAAACGGTATGAAATTACCTATAATCCTCAAGGTCGAAATCGGCGACGCGACGTCTTCCTTCATGAAACTAAAGGAGTTGTATAATAAATAATAATACTTGTTTTATGTAAATTGCAGGGTCAGAAGGCGAAGCCAGTGGTGGCTTTCATCGCGGGACTCACAGCCCCCCCCGGCAGGCGAATGGGTCACGCCGGTGCCATCATCTCAGGCGGAAAGGGAGGTGCCATGGACAAGATAAAAGCCCTAGAAAAGGCAAACGTTATCGTCACCCGCTCCCCAGCCAAAATGGGTATCGAACTCAAAAAAGAAATGAAGAGATTAGATCTTGTTTAAACAACACTTTTAACAATATTACGGGTTACGTAACATGCTGTAATTTGACGTAATGTGCATCTTTGCATAATATTTACGTATGCTATGTACTATAGTCCTATGGACAACTTGCTATTATTTATTGGCGCTGTTGTTTTTAGCAACAGTTTTGTATTCAGTTTTACTTGTCGGAAAGGAAGGAAGGATTTATCGTGACACTGAATGTTGACTATTATACCTACCTATTAAAATCTAAATTACTGTTGTTAATATAATTAAGTATATCTGTTTCTCTAGTGGTTTACTCACGAATTGTTAGCGAAGCACTTTTAGTATATCAACTCATATTTAATGTTATAAGCGGTACGTTCGATTCTAAGAAAATCGACTAAGTGGTAGAGAATTTTAAAAATATGAAATTTATTATAGAATTTCTGAACGTTTTGCTTGGCGATGTTGTGTCTACAAATATTGTGAACTCGAAATATATGCATACTATTCGACTAAATACCTACTTTTCATTCAAAATCTTAAAGAAATGTTACATACCTATCCTAAGAAGTACCTATTATACCTATGTAGATACAACACAAGATTGCGTTCGATCAACCAGGACCATTCCAAATTGGTCATAAAACAAAACATTCGATTATAGGGATGGTTGTTCGATAACCGTAAACGACGCGGCATGGCACGGCAAAGCATTATAACATTATGTAGCATGCCGATTGTCGAATCCTTCCGTGGCATATCGCAACTTCCTGCGGTATGCTCAAGTCACCTTGTAACAATATCAAAGAAATGTGAGTGCTAAGGGTACTTACGAAAATAAGATTTAAAAAATCCTTTACCATGCAATGCCGTGCCGCTTACCTACTAATTGACAAGCCATTCGTCTTACTGACGGCGCATTGGCGACAAACGGGTGGAATTTTTTGAGGCGGTGACAGGCGGTTACTGCGCTGGAGCAGTGCAGTAATGAGTGATGGGCCCTGTCTGCCATTATAACGTTTAAGGTCATCGTCACTCATTATAACAGCACCGCTCCGTTACGGCAAATAACTTGTCATTCAAGTTAGGATTTTAAATCAAATGCATTAAAGTAAATTTTACAGGTGTAGGTATAGTCCAAGAGCAAAATCGAAGAGTTCAAAATTTTTCGACTAGCTCTTGGACTATACCTTACTAATTGAACTCATTATATCTCCTAAACTAAGACCCGATTAAATCTGTGACTTGACGACTGATTCCGACTAATTGGCGACTAAACATGGGAGAAAACAGATCTTCGCTAGGTGCCCTAGTTTTTGAGATATAGGTAAATGTGGCCCTGGGGAGACTCTCCATAGCGGCCACCTATAAACCCTTATATCTTTTGAACTAGTGACCGACAAATTCTGATATTTGGCGACATCGACTAATTAGCGACAAATTTTTTGTGTCATCAAAATTAAAATCCCTGATGGTGGCTATGCCAGAGTCAGTGACACGTTAGATTGAAATACTATCGCATTAGCAACATACGAGCGCGCATGTCGCGCGGTATCTTGCACGCTAGTTTCAACTCTATTCTATTTGGAATTAAGGTCATTATCAAATAAAGGTTGTCGAGCATCCTGCTGTTCTGTCTGCGCTGACCCTTAGATATCAATACGAAAAAAAAGTTTAATTGGATACAATATTGAGAGATAATAAAATACCAGTGAACGGACTGTACATATTTGGAGGATTTGTACCCCTCCTGCGTTCCACAGACGAACAGGAGGCTCGGACTATTTTACTTGAATGGGCGGTGAGACTGTTTATTATTCGACGTCGATTGCTATATTTGATGAACTCATGCATACCCTACCAGACCACCTAATAGTAGTATTATTTTAGTATAAGAAAGAACGTTTGTCACCGGTGGTACTAGTGGGAAATTTCATTCTTTAAAGTACCACCATTTATATTAATCAATATTAGTGGTACTAGTGAGACCGTTTGTTCTCACTAGTACCACCGTTCAATTCGTTCTATATAGTAAGTACCTACCTCATGGCTTAGACTATGGAGGACCTCAGTACCTACAATGCTCCATGACCTCAGTAGAGCCTCCGAAAGAGTGGGTCTTAAAATGAACATGGACAAAACGAAGGTCATGTCAAATGCCCATGTAACACCCTCTCTAATAAAGGTCGGAGACGCTACACTCGAAGTCGTGGACGAGTATGTTTACCTAGGACAAACTGTCCAGTTAGGTAGGTCTAACTTCGACAGTCACAACACCCAATCTGTCAATCGTCGAATCCGACTCGGCTGGGCAGCGTTCGGGAAGCTACGTAATAATATCTTCTTGTCCCACATACCGCAGTGTCTCAAGACGAAAGTCTTTGACCAGTGCATGTTGCCAGTAATGACTAAGGCCCGGCGCCCACTATCGGCATCGGCACGGCTCAGGATTTTTATGCGACGAATAAAAATGTAACTTAATTGTATGACAATAAAATTTAAATTTCAATGACACGATATGTCGGATACCCTATTTTTATTTTTGCACCTACGATGATTATTATCATTGAAATTTCAATTTTATCTTCATACAATTAAGTTACATTTTTATTCGTCGCATAAAAATCTTGAGCCGTGCCGATGCCGATAGTGGGCGCCGGGACTTATGGCATTGAAACGTGGTCGCTCACAATGGGCCTTATAAGAAGGCTAAAAGTCACCCAAAGGGCAATGGAGAGGGTTATGCTTGGAGTATCCCTGCGTGATCGAATCAGGAATGAGGAGATCCACAGGAGAACCAAGGTAACCAACATAGCCCGAGGAATTGCCAAACTTAAGTGGCAGTGAGCAGGGCACATTGCTCGCAGAACAGATGGCCGATGGGGCCGAAAGGTTCTGGAGTGGCGACCGCGTACCGGAAGACGTAACGTTTGAAGGCTTCCCACAAGGTGGCCCGACGACCTTGTGAAGGCCGCAGGAACCCGTTGGATGCGAGAAGCGCAGAACCGGTCGAAGTGGAGGTGCTTGGGGGAGGCCTATGTCCAGCAGTGGACGTCTTTCGGCTGAAATGATGATGATGATGAGTAAGTACCTGTTTAGGCCTATGGCCTTGATGGTGTGGTCAGGTAAGTGTAGGGAGCTATACCTACATCCTATATAGCTCGCTATCTTGATCATCTCCTCGAGGAGGGAGTGACTGGACTACATGGATCTACAGGTCCCCTTCATTTATAACCGCAATCTAGTTGCACTTTTGTTTTATGTGGTGATGGTAGTAGTAGTATTAGTATAATAATAAAACACAGAATGATCACATAAACGTTGTAATAAGAGATGGCAAAATAGACATACTAACAATATATCTAATATCGTTAACATCACATAGTTGTAAAACAGTAGTTATACATAAATTATGCATAAATACCACAATAAATACGACACCTTTGCTATAATTAGCTTTTAAAATGAAGTATCTAGTACAAACTACTACAATTATATAGACCGTGAATTTTACATTTCACTTTCTATCACAGCATGAAGGTCAAACTTATGTCTAGTTTTAAATATGTTTTTGTTAAACAATTAAGTTCTACTTTTCTTATGTTAATTATCCCATGCCTTGCACTTAGTACAAAGACAGTAAAATGCACACATATTATGGAAAGAGTGTAAGTTATATCTAATGAAAACTTAGTGAATACTTTAGATGTTTACCAATTAACTGAAACTGCGCAGTGCATCCAGAGAGCTTAAATTAATATTAATTGTTGAACTGAGACTTATGAACTAAGTATAGATCTATTGTTTTCATTACAATAAAATATCAAAGCAACCCTACTCTACCAATAGAGTAAATAAATAAAATAGGCACACCTACTTAAGTATATAACATAATAATACTGATAAATAGGCCATATATCTGTCCACACAATCTCCGTTTTACTAGAAGCAATACAGCTCATCTTTTTAGGAATCATCAATAAGGACACACACTTACCAATATAATAATCATAATAGTTAAGTATCTATTTATCTCACAATCAAATAATAAATAGAATAACAGAACTACAATGTGAAGATAATTTCCAACAAAGTGGTACTCTGCGCATCCGTCAGAAACTGTTTGTTTCAGTTAGGTAACCCATCTAATCCGATCAGGATAACATATGAAAACACACAATAAAATAATAACGAAAGTGTTGAAATGGCTGCATTTTATTGATCACATTTACAATAAAAATGTGAAAAAGCTTTTTTTTATTTTTCATGAAAAAATAACATCTTATTTTACGATCGAAAGTTATTCTAATGTTATCCTGAATGGAATACTAGTACATAAATATAGAATTACCACCGATCCCTCCTCCCGCGACCACCCTGTCCTCCCCCGCCATAGCCACGGCCGCCACCACCGCCACCGCCGCCGCCGCCTCCACCGCCACCGCGACCACGACCACCCTGGCCCTCACCCCTCTCCTTGTCCCTACGTAATTTCATGCCTTCGAACCTCGTAGCCATTTGCTCAAGTTCATCTGGCACTTCCTGGTTTGCTTCCTCAAGGATTTTGATAAGCTCCCTAGCACTTCCCCAATCACTCCTTGATATAAATGTCAAGGATATGCCAGTTTTTCCAGCACGACCCGTCCTACCCACTCGGTGTACATACTCTTCAATATGCCGTGGGAAATCTAAGTTGATCACATGGGTGAGGTCTTTTATGTCAATACCTCGTGATGCCACATCAGTAGCAACCAATATATTGACAGTTCCGTCCACCATTTCACTTAAAGCAGCCTCACGATCAGTCTGATCTCGATCTCCATGCAAAGATTGACACTCTATGCCTTTAAGACATAGTTCTGTTGTAATGTGTGTTGCAGTAGCTTTTTTGCCACAAAATATGATTGCTTTATCAGCAGGATCCATAGAATTTAGAAATTCAAACAATGCTTCCTCTTTTTCAGATTCTTCCACAAACATTATTTTCTGTGTGACAGTGTGCACTGCAGCGAGATCTAAAGATCCAACATTTACTTGTATTGGGTCCTTCATGTAAGTTTCAGCAAGACGGCGTACACCTGGAGGCCAAGTAGCTGAGGTCATGACTGTTTGTCGGTCAGGCCTTACATCAAACAATGACTTCCTGATTTGTGGTTCAAATCCCATATCTAACATCCTGTCAGCTTCATCCAAGACAATGTAAGAGAAGTTAATGACATTCAAGTGACGTGCCATTACCAAATCATTCAGTCTGCCTGGAGTTGCTATTACAATGTCTACACCTTTAGCAACTACTTTGATCTGCTCTTTACGATCTCCCCCACCATAGACACAAACTGATTTGATACCTTTGTACTGGTACTTAGACACTTCTTTGTCTATTTGTAGTGCAAGCTCTCTGGTAGGGGCCATGATAAGAACTGTTGGACCCTCTCTCTCTTCACGTGGAATTGTCTGTCCTTCAATATGTATTAGAGCTGGCAGGAGGAAGGCCAAAGTCTTTCCGGTACCAGTCTGAGCTATGCCAATCAAATCATCACCTCTTAATAGAATGGGCCAAGCTTGGCTCTGAATTGGGGATGGTGTTTTAAAGTCTTGCTTGTATATTTCCTCTAAAATTTCCGGATAATGTTGGAATGCTTGTTCAAAAGTCAATACAGGATTTGGTATAGGGCGCAAGTCAGGTTTATCATCAAATGTACGCTTTACCTGTATGTCGAAGTTGGCAAGTCTCCAATGTTTTACCTCCTCTGCTGACATGGCTGCTACCTCTGGATCTTCTTTATAAAAATCTTTGACAATTGGTGGCAATTTTTCATATCTACTGTTTTGAGCTTCAGTGTGATAAGCATTGAGCTTTTCCCAATCAATGACTTGAACACCACCCTCAGAAGTCTTAAAAAAATCCGAAGACTGACCACTGCTGTCACTTGCATTGTGCTCTTTTTCCTGGGGTCTGAAATCTTCAATTAAGCTGTTTATCATTTCTTCTGCTTTTGAGATGGCAGCATCTGTGCCTGTCAGGGTGACATCGGCTTCATTACCGCTAGAATCACCGATTTTAATCTTAGCCTCAGATTCGAATTGTAGATCTTTAATTTTGGCTCCTCCTTTGCCTATTATACGCCCGACTTTGTGGGAAGGAACGTAAATAACTTTTTTGTTTCCGGAATCCCGCTGTTGGAAGTCGCGTCGGCCGCCCGCGCCGCCGCTGCCGCCGTCGCGGTCGAAGTTGCGGCGGTAGTCGCCACCGCTATTGTTACCACGTTCCCTCCAATTAGTATCATTGTAGGAGCTTGATCCTCTGCCTCTGAACGTTCTTCCACGATACTGCCGAGTTTGGGGCGCGGGAGCTGATGGTGCCGATGCCGGTATAACACCCGGCGGCTCATTCCAATCGTCTTCCCATTCAGCCATTTTAAGTCTATTTATTTAACACGACTCGTAGATATTTTCTTTCAATGAAATAATACTCGTAAACAAGCGAATGCTAGTACAAGAAGCTTTTTCAAAACAACGATCGCGTTGTTCCTCAAATCGACAACGTGATTGATTGGATTGTCAAAATTTTACAATCTTGACATTTTTTATTTTTTAACATTTCCTTTTCCGTTTGATTACGAGATATTTCGATCTTGTAGATATTTGATAAAAATCCGAAATTCGGGTAGAACTTTTAGGCGGAATCAATGCAATTTATGCAATAAATAAATATTGATATTATTGATGATTTCTATTGATAAAAAAACGTGTAGCGTTCTTTTCGAGATTCCAGTGAAATGGAACGGTTTTTAGTGATGTAGCGAAGCAATACACAAAAACGACAGTCACTGTTAAAAATAACCGAATAACAGTGCAAAATCCAGTTTCATGTTTCACACAATTTTTAAGCCAGACTCTAAATGGTCGTCGAAGGTTCAATTTCAGGGGCTATTTAAAAAAAACATATATACGGTCGAATTGAGAAACCTCCTCCTTTTTTGAAGTCGGTTAAAAAGGAGTATGGCACGAGAGTCGCTGTAAATATGTACAGATGCCAGCATATCAAGCTACCCGAAACTGTCAAATTTTCCCAATCACCCTTGAACCTTATTCTGTAGCGGTAAAGTTGAAAATTTATTAAAGTTTGACAGATTGTAGTAGCTGGATGTGCTGGCGTCTGTACATGAATACAATAATGTATATTCACAAGGGAACATCGTAAGGAACCACTAAAAGTCGAAGATAGTCAGCGGTGACATCAACTAATGAGCACTGGGCCCACGGGTAGACTACGGTCCACTCTCTCACACAGAGCCCAGAGAAGAGAGGAGGCCGTTGTCACAGCAGTACATTTTATGAAGATTGAATTATTATGTTATGCGTCAAAAATACGAAATGCGAAAAATTTTACCTACTTGTTTATAAGATATAAACTTTGTTGGTAGAAAACATTGTTTGTAGATATCTCGGTTCATAGGAAGCACTGTTGCTAAACCGAAGCTTCGGCTTCTAGTTTGAAGAGGAGCCGAAGCTTCGGTTATGGTTACGTTTGGCTGAAAATCGTGTTTCGGTCGGACACTAGTTTTTTTTTTTGACGTGACAACGTCTTAAATTAGGTTGCGGCTGGGAGTCACTTATGAAAAAGTGTAACGCTCGGTAACGTTACGATGAGTCACCGAACGAGAGAGAGGCCCGCCGAATGCCTTGCGTCTCTCTCCCACTCAACTATCATTCAATTCCTTGTTCCTATTGTGCAATTTAATTATATTCATATCAATAAATATTCTACCGAGAAAAAGACGTTGTCACGTAAAATCTTCGCCCGTAAAACCGACTTTACAGGCAACCATTTTTTCAGATTTTATTGAAGTTTGGTTGAGAAGCTGATTTGATAAAACTTACGCTTCTCCTTTTGACGTGACAACGTCTTAAATTAGGTTGCGGCTGGGAGTCACTTATGAAAAAGTGTAACGCTCGGTAACGTTACGATGAGTCACCGAACGAGAGAGAGGCCCGCCGAATGCCTTGCGTCTCTCTCCCACTCAACTATCATTCAATTCCTTGTTCCTATTGTGCAATTTAATTATATTCATATCAATAAATATTCTACCGAGAAAAAGACGTTGTCACGTAAAATCTTCGCCCGTAAAACCGACTTTACAGGCAACCATTTTTTTTTGACGTGACAACGTCTTAAATTAGGTTGCGGCTGGGAGTCACTTATGAAAAAGTGTAACGCTCGGTAACGTTACGATGAGTCACCGAACGAGAGAGAGGCCCGCCGAATGCCTTGCGTCTCTCTCCCACTCAACTATTCTACCGAGAAAAAGACGTTGTCACGTAAAATCTTCGCCCGTAAAACCGACTTTACAGGCAACCATTTTTTTTATTACAGAAAATTTAACAACCTGTTATTTTATCACAGTAACGGTTATACCAGGTTATGCTACGACAACGACGTACAGCCCTAGTTATTTATCATCTGTGTTTTGTGCGTGCGTGCGGTTCGACGGCAGGCAAACGAACGAACGGGGAACGCGAATTTACCGAAATAATTCCAATTTTACAGTTTAAATTTTATTTTAAAATAAATACGGTTTAAATTACGTCTACAAAAAATGCGCGAGGCTTATATGATAATTGTTTCTTAGTATTGCCGTTAGCCTGACATCCCGTAAACAGGCAAAATGAGTAACTGGGCTAGAAGGATGCATCGACGAGCTGCTACATTGAGCAATGTGGTTACGTCTTGCGGGCATCCCAACTCTTTGCCATATCCAAGGAGATTAGAAAAAGTGAAGTTTGGTGTACCGCTACATGAAGTTTGCAAGGATGATATCCCTGGACCCCTGCTTGTTAGTATTTTTGTGACTTGAGTTCTTGACAACGCCCCTGAGATTTTTGTTAGTTTTCATGATCACTAAGAATAGGTCCGGGTGTTTTGGAGCTGAAATGATACGGACGGGTTTTTCTGGTAGTCGTATAAACCCTTACTGCCATAGTGCGGCCAAGTGCGGCTGCTTCATAGACTTCTCGTTATGTGTCCCCATAGGTATTACCATAGTACATGGTCTGGAGCTTAATAAAATGTCAAGAAGGCTTCAAGTGTTTAGTGTGTGTCGTGTATTTGTTGTGGAGATAAAGCTGTCGTGATATGCAGGTGCTGATACTGAAGCTGAACAAAGAAGCGCCGCTGCGGCGCGACGTCTTCCGCGCGCCCGGTCACCAGGGCGCCATGAAGAAACTCATACACTTCCTGCAAACCGGCCGTCTGGTCAATGTGGACAATTACTCAGTTTATACTATTGCTAGTGTGCTCAAAAAATTCCTCAGGTAAGACTTAACAATAACTTATTCATATTATTAATAACTTTTACTCATGACATTGTATTCTATAGAAATAAAGACCATTTTTACCCAATAAATTACTTAACAATTATTATAAAAAAAACTTACCTGTAATAGGAATTTCAGGCCATAATTTAAGCAAAAAGCTGCCAAAATCAGTTGGTGCATGTTTATCAAAATAACATTAAACACAAGTTTTCTATAATCTGATAAGATTTTAAGTAAATATTTTTGTTTGCACTATCAGAAGTGTTAATAATGTTTAGTATCTACTTGGTTCTGTGTAGATTGATTGATTTATCTACATATAAATATTTCCTGACGATTGTTAGGTATTATGGAATAGAATTCTATTGAAAAGTAAGTATAAAATATTTATCTTGTGCCATCTTACTTCAGAAGCATGCTTTCTTTAAAAATTATTGTAAATGTCAAAATGTAAGCTGTAAGAGCCTCTAACAAATTCCTGTGATCCCAATGATGTAGCCATTTTGCAAGTGCAAAGGCTGAGTTTCCAACAATTTGCCTATGGTACCTAGTAGATATTATTTTAAAAAGTCATGTTGCAGGTGCTAGAGCCAAGATTGGCAAGATGGCATCATCATCTCCAGAGATGTTATTTTGTACAACTACAACTAGCTTCATATTTTCTGACTGACTGACTTCTTGACAATTCAAAAGTGCCTGTAAATGGTTTAATTGAAATAAATGCTTTGAGTTTGAGTTTATGGTCAAGTATAATTCTAAAACCAGCCAAGAATTTCAGAGAGAACTAAAGAAAAACTTTTGATTGCTAAACCCAAGAAATAAGTCATACAGATTCCCATTTCATATTTTATTTTTGGTTTAGGAAAATCCCAGGTGGAGTGTTTGGACGCGATGGTGAGATGCATCTGTTTACTGCTGTTGAGCTCCCAGAGGAGCAGCAAGTTGATGAAATACGCAGGTAAGTGGCTTCACTTGGTGTTTTAAGTTTTTTTCTAATTGTGTGTGAAGACTGTACTTACATAATCAATAAAATGATTAATGATAAGTTATTGCCCAATAGCTAGTCCAAAATTTGGTCCATAAATTACCTTTTAACCAATAATTTTCCATGTTTTGTTTTAAAATGACAAAAATTAAAGACCAGGCGAACTTTGGTACTACAGGTATGATAAAACGGAGTGTAATTGTTCCAATTTGGTAGAAGAAGTAAGTAAAAGTAAGATATAAATGTTAATTTTGTACTCTTTTTGAAGTAATTGAGTGATACATTTAATTACTAATTAACAAACAGGTTCATGAATTGTTTAATCAGTCAACTTAGCAGGTTTATTTGTGAGAGAGGTTCCGCGATAATGTGTACTTCAAACAAAACTATTTACATATATTTGCAACTGCATTATATCTTGATGAGTCGCTATCCAAAGAAAACGCAAATGTGTATGCTAATGGTAGGGGTTACCAACCTGTCTCCTTTCTTGCCTATTGTCCAGAGCTGGATGGTTACCAATACCCTTCTACACTCTGCTATAATTATTTTAATGTTTACAAACCAAGAAAACACAGCAGTCGGCTATTCACCTCTGAAAGAGTTTTCCCCAATTTCACATCACAGCAACACTGACAAAGAGAAAATAGATTTGCCCTTTTTCCGTATTCCCGGAAATATATAGTACTAGCAGTGCCCCACGGTTTCACCCGCATAAGTGTCGATCCCGTGGGAATATCGGTTTAAAAACTATCCTATATCCTTCCCCGGGATGCAATCTATCTCTCTGCCAAATCGAAATCAGTTCAGTGGTTTATGCGTGAAAAGGTAACATACAGACAGACAGAGTTACTTTCGAATTTATAATATTAATATGGATTTGGGCATGGAACAAAAGGGAGGAAGCCTATAATCAGCGGTGGGTGGAACAGGGCTGCCAGTGATCATGATGATGAACGGAAATGTGCTATTCGTAACAATTCGGCGATTTATTTAGTTTTTGAGTGGTCCACTTACCCAGACTAAGTTTTCCGAGTCGTGGTCAAAGACGAGCTCTTCTTGCTATTGATCCTTCGATAGACACTAATAGCCCTATGCAATTTTAGTTGACTTATTCTTGAAGCCTCGCTCTTTAGATACTTTATCGACGAGTTATTGCTAAAAACTACAGTTCTAGTTCTTCTTTCTGTTTGCCCTGAATCCAGATTTAGGTCCCATATCAGCTTTTATTATTCGTAGCATTTCGGCCTATAAACTATGTATATTATTTGAGCAGTGTGTACGGTCTTCCGTTGATTATGTAGGTAGGTACTAGCGATCGCTTCGCACGATTTTTAAGACTTGACTAAACATTGAGATTTCTTTATTATAAGGGTGATATTAACGTATTATACACACAAACCTTCCGGAATAAATTCTGTCAATTCAGGTGAAAACCGCATAAAAATCCGTTGCGTAGTTGAACAAGGCGGTCACACAGGCAGACACGAAAAGCAACTTTGGTTTGTAATATTTAGAGAAGATTACAAAGCTGGTAAAAGAGCTACGTCTGAAAACTTTGCTGTAAATCTTGTGCGAAAGCTTAATAAAATTGAATTTCAGCTAAATGTCGGGAAAAGTACCAGAGCGCTAGATGAAAAGTTGATACAGGAAAACCTTCGCCCTTACTTAGGAGATTGTATTTCAATTGCTACTAAACACACAGTTCAGTTTTATTTCCGTTGACAAATTGAAGTGGAGCCATGGAGTTTCGGTTTGCGATCCTCAATAGTGAAAGACCTGTATGAAAAGAGCAATACCTCGCGACTAGTTTTTTTAGGGTACCCAATTTAATAAGTGCATTTTTCATACAAATGGAAACCGTCATAGAAGCGTCAGTTTCCCGTGCAGGTGTGCATTTGTGCAAGTATTTATATACTTTGTTAGCTCATCGCACGAGTGTAATGTTCGTTAGTAACCCGTTTTCCTCTGTTGACTTTTATGTAATTGTGTAGGATGATAAGCACCTCATATGCATTGTTGTTGCATGTTAACGAAATGGAAATGCAGTTGCCAAGAATACCTATTTACAATTCTTTTTTTGGTATCATGTACTTTAAGATAATTTGGACTTGACATTTATTATATTACATCTCATAGGAATTCTAAAAAAAATTACTGCATACAGAATAGAAAAGTGTCATTTTTTTTCTCTATCCAATGTGATCACAATATTGTGTTACATGCATATTTATTTCCCTTAATGTTTGGTTTCCTACTAGAATAAAGATTATATCCAGACACGTTAGTGTGTCAAGCCAAGTTCGGCGTAGACACATCTGACTACGGTCGCCACTTCAGAATTTTTTGGCCCCATCGGTCATCTGTTCTGCGAGCAATGTGCCCTGCCCACTGCCACTTATGTTTGGCAATTCTTCGGGTTATGTCGGTTATCTTGGATCTCTTCATTCCTGATTCGATCACGCAGGGAAAGTCCAAGCATATCCCTCTCCATTGCCCTTTGGGTGACTTTTAGCCTTCTAATAAGGCCCATTGTGAGCGACCACGTTTCAGTGCCATACGGTGGATATCACATATCTTGAATTTTTGGTTCTAAGACATTAATATGTATTAATCTGAACACTGCCCCCGTGATTTTATGTTTTATTCTAAACTGCTTAGTTATCGGCCCGTTTCTAAGATGTGAATAAAGAAACTACTATAGTTGTAAAGTTACCTAATATGGAGATCAATCTCGCTCGCCCTCATAAGATAAGTCTTTTAGTTTTGTCCCCAAGGAACATCCTCATTCTCCTGCACAATAATAGCCTGCCCAACAAAATTACATTACAAGCCCCTGCCTTGTCTAGGCGTGATTGGATAGTAATTAAACTACCCGGAAATTAAATTCAGTAAAGCGTGCTGTCCACGGAGGCGTTACTTTATAGAAAGAAAGAAAAATTGTTTTTTTCTGCACAAATAAGACGCACATTATAGGCACGTATTCGTCATTATACGCTTGATGTATGCCTGTGCTTGCTGCTTCGTACAATATTTTACTATATACTTTTGGGATCACATGGCAGTTACAACAAACTAGGGGAAGATCAAAGAAAACGATGGATGAACTGTGTGAAAGATGTTATGGCTAGAAAGGGGCTACGGAGATGACGACTAATAGAGAAGTATGGAAGAAAAATATATATTGCGCCGACCACAAATAAATTGGGTTATTGGCAAGGAAATGGCCGTTACATACTGCATTTGTACGACTTTATGATAAGTGGGACGTTGAAGTGTGATCCTAACTTTTTACCTATTGATTATCACCGAGTGAACGGCGTCTTTCCGCGGCAAAATCCTCATTGATAGTCTTGGTCATGATAAGAGGGTAATACCGAACACTTACCGTCTAAGACCGCCACCGCAACCATCCTCAGCACATGCTAAGGAACACCGGGATCTGCAGAGAAAGCCACCGGTACTGATTTACCCTAGTGCAAATTAACAAGGTCATCAATATTTTAAATGTTGCCTAAGTAATATTTACTTTGTCATAATTTACCGTTTGTTTCGCCATGGTATAGGACTTTCACAATACATCAGTATTATGGATAGGAACAATGGTTGTTTATAGAACACCCGACCTGAATTTTGATGCGCACACGCATAGTAACGGTGTGCTTCGGTTGCCATGGACATGGCGGTAAACAAATAAATTATGTTTTTAGTATTATGAGCCTGTAAATAGTAGACTAAATACATGCTCAAATATTTAAAGCCTTTATATTGCTGCGCTGTAAATATTTATATGTGGAGAAAACTGCGCCAAAAGTTGCTATATGATATGGGAAATTGGGAACATACTTCATTTAAATTATGCCACGCTTATACACAAACCTCTCTTCATCGTCAGTTTGCATAAAACCTCCCTATTATAAAATTTTATAAACTCGAAAGTAACTCTGTCTGTGTTATCTTTTCACGCCTAAACCACATCATGCTTCCTTCTTCCATTTCGATCAAATTTGGCATGGAGATAGTTGGCATCCTGGGGAAGGACATAGGCTTGTTTTTGTCTCGATAGCACGTTCCCATGGGCTAGTTTCCGCCATCCACGCGGGCGAAACCGCAGGCAGAAGCTAGTGCAGATATAAACGTTCTTTAAACTGCTGGCTGTTTTCGATAGACCAACGAAACAAACGGTTATGTCGTTGTATTTAATCCAACTCTAAAGAAGAGTTAGTCGTAACCGAGACAAATGTAATTGGACGTGTCACGGCCGAAAACGAGCAATGCTCTAATTTTCCAAGTTTATTGTTGAATCATTTAGGATGGCAGATAGATAAGCCTCGTTGTCATGGGTAGATGACAAAGCATGACTTTTTTTTAGATTTGGAGTTTCTTTAAAAAGTTATGGTGCTTAAACCTATAAATTGCATACCCTTTGTATCCATTTTCCTTAAAAGACTATTTTAGATAGTAATCTACATGGTCCTCACATTATCTGACCAAGATTATGTCTGGACTTTAAAAGAGACTGACCTCTGAGGTTGTTTCGGCCTTTCGTCTCAGAGTAGTTAGATAGGAAACGTCGACCTCATAATAGTTTTTAAAATATGATTGTCTTGTTTGTACAAGCCTTCTTACAGAAACAAATCATTTATCATCTTTATTACACTATAGGATAAACATTTCGTTGATAAAGTACTATAGGTCCATACTCCATACACTTGATGAACATTAAAACGTGTGTTGCCCTAAAAACCTTAAAATATAGGTGTGTCTGACATATTGAGCGTGAACTCTGGGTTCAATATGGACACGTCGGTGTTTAAACTGTTTGAAGCCAGTCGACCATTAAGTTACCGTGTACTCCGTTGGGAATACAGGCGTGATAGATTTTCGGCCATAGATATAAATAAATAAAACCTCTATGCTGTGGACTCGGATGAATTAGTGTTCACATGGTGTTCACCGAAGAGTTCCACGTTTAAATCTGAACGGTTTTGTCGTCAAGACACCGATATTGCCAGCTTTAAATTAACTGAACCATAAATAACTTCATTGACCGTGACCCTCCGATTTCTAAGACATGGTCAGCAGTCAGCTATTGAACTTTCTTTTTTAAAACAAAGCCTTGTTGTAGAAGACGATTCGGTCAACTGAACGTTTCAATGACTGACGATAATTTAAACTCTGCTTTACTTTACATAACTAGAACCATACTAAACCGCTGCAACTTTTAACGCATTAAAAAAAAACTCCGTCATATATCAAGACGGGGGCCCAATTCATTGTATAATCGGAACAGCATTGATCGTATTAGCGTAATCGTTGGTCATTCGAGCGATAAGTCGACGCCTCATACATACGTTATACAATGAATGCCGTCGTTCAACTCATTGATATCAATCTTGAGCCAACCGAGTTATTCGTGTGGTTTTGCCGTGAATTACTCACTGAGGGTCAATAACCTCTCGTTTTTAATTTTCCTCTTATAATTGGGTCACTTCGATAACACCATTGAAGTAGGTACCAGTAACCGCAATATCGGGAAAATTTATTAATTGGATTTAGATTGTAATGGAGTTGACAGTTTGTTTTCCTTAATTTTATTAAAGTGTTTGTTCATAATGTTTATTTTTGAATAGGTTGTTTGTTTTTGTAGAATTTCAAAGAAACTAAAGTTTTATTTTATTTATTCGGAAGAACAAACAATTACACATGTTGTTAGATTAAAAGACTAACTGACTATACAAATAAAAACAAAAGGACATTTAGGCGTCGAAGTACTCGTCCGCATCGCTGTCATCCGGCAAGGTGGCCAGAAGACTGGCAGCATTGCCACGTTGAATGGCAATGCTAATTACTCTTTGGTCAAAGAACGACCCAGCCCTCTGATCACGTGAAGTGTCGTCACAGAGATTAGTATATTTTATTACAGAAACAATGTTTGTTTTTGTTTTTCAAATCATGTAATAAAATATTAGTCATCGCGTGGGGTACGGCAATATAATAGCTATGTGTTTTAGATCGCTATCATACTTGCGAACATGCGATTCTTTTCTTTCAATTGGCTCGCAGAATTCAACGGTATTATAAAATACTATATTTTTTTGTCTGTTTTCGCTTTCATTCAGCGTGTATTTTGTGTTTACACATATGTCGTGTCCTGCACGAGGAGTTGCATGTTAGAAGCAGTTAAAAATGTTAAAATTGAGATATAAACCTCGTCAGGTCAAATTAGGTAATTTTCATGCACGAATGGCAATTTAAGGACCGTTGACCAGACGTTGTGCCGATTCTTGGGGAGAGGCCGATACCAGCTGCAGCAGTACCTACCTTTTTTAGGTAATGTTTCGAAGATTTAGAAAAATGCTAGTGCCACTTCTTCTCAGCATAAACATAAGGAATTGGAGACAAAAGGATAGGAAAACGAAAAGAATAAAGAAGGAAAAAACTGGCCAAGTGCGAGTCGGACTCGCACACGAAGGGTTCCGTACCACAAGGCAAAAACGCAGAAAAAAACACGTTTGTTGTATGGGAGCCCCCCTTAAATATTTATTTTATTTTGTTTTTAGTATTTGTTGTTATAGCGGCAACAGAAATACATCATCTGTAAAAATTTCAACTGTCTAGCTATCACGCTTCATTAGATACAGCCTGGTGACAGACAGACGGACGGACGGACGGACAGCGAAGTCTTAGTAATAGGGTTCCGTTTTTACCCTTTGGGTACGGAACCCTAAAAAGGAAGGAAAAGGATAGGAGGAGGAGGTTGGGATTGGGACATAAGGATTTGGACACTAGGACTTGGGGTTTGGGCGGGTATCTGTTGTAACTTAGTATGCTCTTTAAATAGTGCTGATTCTCAGTATTTCTGAGTGAAATGATATTGAATCCAAAATCATTTACATTATTCATCATCATTATGACAAAGTAATAACTTACTTAGCAGGGAAGTAAACTTAGGCCTAACTTGAATAAACTATTTAGCATCAACTGTTCCTTTTTTACGCTGCGACAATCGTCTGGCCTTCGCATCATTGGCTACGGAGATCTATTTAGCCGCGTCATTGATTTACTGGATCCAATGCTGCAGTCTGACCAAGTGGAAATCTCATGCGATTAGTGCCACATAAATGTTACGTAGGATGAAAGGAATAGTCCTGAGACTGGAACAGGTGCATTCTACGTGTGTGATTCTTTGATCTCCTATTAAAAAAAAGATTAAACATTTATTTCAGAAAACATCCATATTTAACACACACATTTTAAAAACAACTAATTCACATCAAAATTCATACTAAGTACCTATCCTTAATAATATTATAAATGTGAAAGTGTGTCTGTCTGTCTATTGCCTCTTCACGCTTAAACCGCTGACCAGATTTAGATGAAATTTGGTATAGAGATAGTTTGAGTCTCGGGAAATACGCGGATAGGATAAGGATAGTTTTTATCCCGATATTCTCACGGGATCGAAACTTACGCGGGTGAAACCGCGGGGCGCTGCTAGTAAATATATAAACATCACGCCTGCGATCCCCGAAGGGTTACCCATTACACCCACATTTCGCCAGTTATGTTTAAATCTCATATAATATGGAGCGAGCCTATTGCCATCAACCGGGCACAAATCCGAACTCCGGGATGCAACTGAGAAATGCCTGGCGGCAAACACCAAACACCACTAACACTGCCCGACCTGGGAGCCGAACCCAGGACCACCTCAGGAATAAATATCGTAGTTATAAATGCATGCTTTTGTCCACAGACTACTTCTGTCGCTGCCGGTGTGCACGCAGAGGTTGTTGGTGCTGCTCTTCGGCACGTTTCGGGTCATGGCTTCCAACGCTGATAAAGCAGGTGGGATATTACGCTTTCTTTGGACCGAAACGTTTTGATATTGCACTTATTTCCTGCAGGAGCTGTTGTTTGGTTAACCAGAGGTCGACTCGATTGTAGGAAATTAAAATTAAGTATGTAATTACATGTTTATGTAAATAATTTCATCACCACTGCTCTCAAAAGGCCGAAAGGTTCTGGAGTGGCGACCGCGTACCGGAAGACGTAGCGTTGGAAGGGCTCCCACAAGGTGGCCCGACGACCTTGTGAAGGCCGCAGGAACCCGTTGGGTGCGAGAAGCACAGAACCGGTCGAAGTGGAGGTGCTTGGGGGAGGCCTATGTCCAGCAGTGGACGGCTTTCGGCTGAAGTGATGATGATGATGCTCTCAAAACGGTGACGGATAACATTCTGAGGAGGAGAAAATGTCCTAGAACCAAAAAACTCGAAGACGTGATATCTACCAACCCGCACTGGGCCCGCGTGGTGGACTACGGCCCACTCCCTCTCACCGAGAGGAGGCCTGTGTCCCAGCAGTGGGAACTTTATAGGCTGATTATATGTTATGCCGGTCATTACTGTCAGACCTTTTGGAAGATTGTTACGGAACTTCTCTTCGTTCATTTGCTGTAGCTTAGCTGTCTTGAGTGAAACTAGGCAAAATCCCAATGTTTTGAAACACTATACAAGATCCAAGTTCTTTCTCTTGGAATTAACTTTCGGCACGCCATTTCTTGTCCCAAACTCTCACAATATGAATCCCTCCGTCCGTCATTCAAAATTGCTGTTGACACATTCAACTTACTTCATAGACTTTGTAAGGAATTTCACAAAATATTTACAACGAGGCCACTCGCGAAATAATCTAATTAAGATTAACGCAATGACTAACTACAAATAAACTAAAACTGAAATGTTAACAAATATTTGACTTGAGTAACTTGAAAATGAAAATGTTCGTGATAAAAATGCTAAATTTTTTACATGCCGGAGATTCGATATTGTTCAGAATGCTCTGATTAGGGTTGATTATGATGTTATGTACATGACAATGCATAGCCAGCTTTCGGCAGTGGCCTGACGAAAGTAATTTAGTGGTAATTATGCCAATTACACGCGAGCCTGCGTGGGAGCACGCGTGATGCAACGGCTTTACATTCATTGTGCGATTATTTAATGTTTCTTCAGTACGTCTCGCTGGCTTATTTGTTGGCCTAGTTCGTGATGACGTCTTCGGTTTAGTAGCTTTGGTCGTAACCTTTTTGATCTATTATATTATTTATATTAATTATTTGGGTCGCGCTGTGCTGTCCTACTTTCTGCTAGAAGTCGCGATTTCGCAGGAAATGTCACTGCTTCCATCGGACGGAAAATATTCCGTTTTTTTTTCAACAGCCTTTTTCCTAGGCTGCAAGACAGTTTATGAAGTAATAAATATGGCACGATTCTATTCTCGATCTTCGCATAACATTGTGTGTGCTTTGCATATTAAAAGGCTGATGCCACAACAATGATTTACTCCCATGCTTGCCCATTACTAGTGTTCTATTCTTCTATCTAATAAGCTTACTTGGTAACCGATCGTATGAATGCTGACAATCGTCGTGCGACACGTCTCCTTTTAATACCTATACAGTTTTCCGTCACAATGTCAGCGTTGCCGACAAAAGCATCGTGTGCGATTGTCAGGCGCATATACGGTTCACTTGGGCTCTTTGTCGAGCCTTGTTTAATGCGACGTGCGTCTGTCTCAACGTCATTGTCGTCCCAGGTACTAATATGTAAAATATTATGTTAATTACTGCTGTGTTTCAAGATATGGACACCAGACTGTGGTTGCATGCTCCAATTGTGACAGGAACTTAAGACTTCTCGCTTGACTTCAGCTTAAACGGCAGCTGTTGAATGACCTTTTGGCTTTTAAGTTGGCTTTTTGTAGACTGTAATCAAATTCAGCTTGTTTCAGAGCTACGAGTAACCGTTTTTTTTGTCTTGTATTTCTTTTTACTTCACACTCAAATTCGTGTAAGAAGAATTGATGAAATTCATTGATGCCATTCAGTTATGTATGACTTATGTATGACGATTACGATGTTAGGTTTTTGTTGTGTTTTTTAATACTAAGAAAATCCTCCGTTCATACGCCATTGCATGCAACAGTCCAATACCACTTATGCATTCTCTTATTACTTCTGTTTTAATTTAAGACATGGCTAATTTGGTGTCTGTAGTTTTAATTACTGTAATTTTCCGCTTAAATAGTTTTTTTTTTGTATTCGTTAATTAGATAAAACAGCCAAGTTGAATGACTTCACTGTTAAAACGAAGAAGGGAAAAAAGTTGTTTTCCGTGAATTTCTTGTGCTGTGTGATTTATTTTACTTGACAAAAAGTGTTTCCTTCATGTGCTAATTGAATTGTTTCAAAAGATATTTGCTACCGAACGAGATCATAGGCATTTTTGGTGGGTCATCAACGTTTAATTAGTTACCAAATAATGTGTTTCAAACGATTGTTGCATTGTTTCTAGGTACAGGTATGACATCCGAAGCCCTGGGCGTGTCTGTGGCCCCATCATTTTTCCACTCTTGCGTGTCGGACGGCAAAACAGCCACAATGGAGGACGTTCAGAGATTCAAGGTTGGTTCAATCATTATTCTGTCATATGTCACACAATACAAAAAAAGGTTTTATATGATTTAATGGGCCGTGGGTCGTATAATGTACATGGAAATGTTAAATATGAAATGATGTTATTGATTGACGATAGTTTGTTCGACGTTGCCATGGCGTCCCATGAACTACATACCTTCTGTAACATCCTAACGTCTAGTGAGTCAGAGGTGACTTACTTCTATGAATTCACTGTATGATGAAATGGATAAGTATTTAAAATCTCGTCAAACTATGACTAATCTGACATTATCAGATTTATCAAGTACTTCCTAGATATGAACTGTAAAAAATATTTCTTGGAAACAAGACAGCTGCTTCTAATTCACTACAGTTAATAACTAATAAGGGGTTGATCATACCATATGGTTAGTTAAATTCGACATAATCACTACACTACGGTTAAATGTGTGTATAAGGGGAGTGAATGCGCTTTGTAAAGTGATACATGTATAATGTATATGTATGTGTCGCACTGCGCGATAGCTGCACCATTATCGACGATTAAACATATCGAGTTTCGGTGTAATCACCTGATGTGGACATGTGTTTTATGTATACGTTTGTTTGGTACCGGTCGCTCATCACACGAGTTTATTGAGTACTTAGTTACAATAAAAGTACTTAGGCGGTGTTTTATCTTTTATTATTTTCATTGTCAAAGGGAGTAGAGAGGTGTACTTCGTGAATCTAATTGAGGTAAACGGAATTTTGATGACAATATTTTTTAATTGCTTGCAATTTTAGATGAGACATATAAAGCTAAATTGAAGACTCCTAACAATTCTACTCCTAACAATGGAGACATCAGAGAGAGAGAGCACTGGTAGCGGCCCCGACTTACGAGTTGTAGGTCGTAGGTTCGAACCCAGGCGCTTTACTTTGTGTAAGTGATTTCATCACCGCACTGCTCTCAAAACGGTGAAGGAAAACATCGTGAGGAAACCGGCATGTCCTATAACAAAAAATTCGAAGACATGTGATATTTGCCAACCCACACTGGGCCCGCGTCGTAGGTTACAGCTCACCCCTGTGTCCCAGAAGTGGGAACGTTATGCTGATAAAAAAAAGACAACATTGAAGACTCGTAACAACTCTGTGGCTAGGGAAATATTTAATAAAAAAAGGCGACATTAACGCCTCAGACATGGCAAATATTTGAACTCGGATAGAGATTCTGAACGGGCATACATGTGGGATGATTCTTAATGGAGAATCACCTCATGAAGTGTGCAAGACCTACCATCTGATTATGGTTGTAATTTCCGATCACAGATTAAAACATGAAATAAAGAAGGATATTGCTAATCTATTGCTTCATATATTCGAGAAATTTGTCTGCTCAACAACGTAAATAACGCAATGAATAAATTCGAACTCGAACGAAGATTCAAAGCTAAAGACAGCAATCTTCAAAAGTTCTTTAACACATTCTTTACGAAAATTGTTTGCAAAAAGTGATTAATTGAAATATTAACTTATCTCTGGCCTATAAAAATCCCTTTCCCACCCAAATTGTTGAATGACACATTGTGTATAAAAGTGGCTCCTAATAAAAGTCATTTAAAAAGAAATCAGTCTAAGTCAACGGTAACAATAAAAGCGAACTCCAAGAAAGCCAACAATATAATCTTGCTATCGTAATTCGTAGTCAATACACAGTTTTTTATCAGCAATGTCGAGTGGGACTCTAATAGTGTTTTCTTATCAAGATAAAAGAGTTGAATTTAAATTATCTTTTGATAGTACGCTTAATGTAATGCGTTTGAATTGTCATTTTTTAACCGACTTCAAAAAGGAGGAGGTTCTCAATTCGTCGGGACCTTTTTTTTTTTTTTTTTTTTTTTTTTTTTTTATGTAAGTTCCCCGATTACTCGAAGATGGCTGGACCGATTTCAAAAAATATTTTTTTGTTTGAAAGGGTATACTTTCCAGGTGGTCCCATTGTCATCAGGTCAGGATCTGATGATGGGATCCTGGAGAAATCGAAGGAACTCTTCAAATATTATAGGCACACCTATAGCGATTTGGGTATTTTTTATAGTAACTCGTGCATTTGCTCTCGAAAAGCACTATTTGGTGAAGTGGAACTGATGATGAAGACCACAGATGGCCACCGGAACTACTCAATAATAAGTATTTCATGGGTTGCGATTCGATTACTTTATTATGGTTGCTAAGCAAGTTATGCTCGTCACAATGCGAATGGTGAAATGGAGCTGATGGTGAAATACCAGGAGAACTCTCAACAATGAATTTCCCTGCATCGGGAAAAGCAATATTTTGGTAAAGGCGATGAGCAAATTTACATTAGGCTATTGTAACTTAGATAAATTATAAACAGACCCACTAAAAAGCGGGAAATAAAAACTTTTTAACAAAAAAGAAAAACCGACTTCCAAAAAAAACACTACAAAGTGAAAAATAACTTTAATTTCGGAAGTCGGTGGCAAAAAACTAAAATACAGATCCAAAGACACCGACTTCCGAAATTAAAGTTATTTTTCACTTTGTAGTGTTTTTTTTGGAAGTCGGTTTTTCTTTTTTGTTAAAAAGTTTTCTTTTAAAAAATAGCTTGTCATTATAATTATCGTCTGCTTAACAGTTTCCCAACTAAACTAAATGACAAGCGGAGTTTTAGGGCACGTATAAAAGCCAAAAAAATTACACTCTTATCTCTCAAAATACAGTGCTATGTGGTGAATCCTGGGTGATACTGTTTATTGGGATCGGCTTCCAGTCTAACCGGATGCGGTTGAATACCAGTATTTTACATGAGGCTACTGCCTATTTGACTTCCACAACCCAGTAAATGGGTAATACGATACTTACCCCTTAGTAAGACTGTTTGTCAGGCTGTTGGGCTTCTGACTACCCGTAACGATTGTCAAAGATCTACAAATGACAGCCAGGACCAACGGTGTAACGTGCTTTGCGAGGCTCGGAGGAGTCTTGATATGTAATGGATGGTGACCCTTCCACGGAACGGCCTCGGCAAGCTAGCTTAATTTCCTTGTATAAAATAGCTTATGTCGTGGTAAAAATTTTAGCCAGTGAGCAAGGGTCAGCAAGAGCAGTAGTGGACCACTGGAAACGGCCGCGACTTACGAGTTATAGGTCGTTGGTGCGTACCCAGCCAGGCGCTTTACTTCGTGTAAATTAATTCATCACCACTGCTCTCAAAACGGTGAAGGAAAACATCGTGAGGAAACCGGCATGTCCTGGAACCAAAAATTCAAAAGACATGTAATACACCAACCTGCACTGGGCCCGCGTGGTGGATTACAACCCGCTTCCTCTCACAGAGAGTATGCCTGTGTCCCAGCAGTAGAAACTTTACGAACGTACTAAGAATGAATGACAACACGATGTGACAGTTGTCCCTAATCCCAGTGTGTTTTTGTCCGTCCGAAATTTAATTGGTCCCCCACTCCCTTGTAATGATGGGTCAGCTACTTTCTGACTGGCCCGTATCTTTGTTGACGGACTTAGATAGTAGACCTCCTGGTTAGGCTGAAAGCACGAAAGGAAAAATAATAAGCTATTGGCATGTGTGTGAACGTTTCTGCCTTACTTAACTTAATCTAAGCCGCATGGCTGTGTGAGCTGTGTCGGAGCATTCCACATTTTTTTATGACACATTGAAAAGTTTCACGACGAGTTGCACGACTGCCGATTGCAGAGTGACGTCATAGTTCATTAATTAACCTTTTTCGTATCGGATATTTTCTTATTGTCTTTGCTATGCATTACGGATTTAATTATTCTCTTTGGAATTATTATTTTTAGCGGTTTAATAGGACTTACAACTTAAATGAGATTTGAAATCTAATTAAAACAATAACATGATATATATGTCTGTAACCCCGAAGATTTAGGGAGAGGTGTACTTATAGTATCTTCACCCACATTTCATTATAGTTGGACTTTTAATTAGCTGCAGTAAAATGACAGCTTATGCTTATGCTTAGCTTACTTATATGACTGAAAATGGCGTCTTTTTGTTTTTTTCGCAGCCATCAACCAAATCTTGTTTTTCTAGCACAGAATAGTGTAACAGACGAAACTTATTTGACATGCATATCTCTCAACTCAGTCCGAAATGAGTTATTAAGAAGTGTCATTTTACTGCAGCTAATTAAAAGTCGGACTATAGTTATGTTTTAAGTCCCAGCTAATAGGGGGTGAGCATTGGCATCGCCTGGTCACAAATCTAGTTTATTATTTTTTCGATCAGCTCCTAAGTATATAGATTTGGCTGTTACCTAGCCAAAATTTAGCAAATATTGAAAGAGTTTAATATCTATATCAATAATTTTGTCCACATCGGTTGATCACACCCAATGTAAAAATATATCTAAGAGCGTTACTGTAGTGTAAATAGCTTAAAACTGTTCACTAAAACTGTATTTAAACATGCGTCCAAAGGCTGAAGTGAGCGTGAGTATAACATTATACAACCAATCGGTTTTACTTTCCACCCCGTTACCTACTCATGTAGCTCATCGTACAACGCTTTCGTTACCGGCTTCAATCATTTATGTTTTACGCATTTTCTATACGCATTACATGCTTGCTATTTGATGTTATGCATTTTTTGCAAACTTTTGTTATGCCTGTAATTACATCTGGCCGTAAATGTGGAATATTTAGTTGGAAAACGTTTGTCACATAACTACAGTGTTACAAGGATCTTTTGACGTCCGAATGACGTTGGCAGAGGGCCACTGTTGATAAACATTTCTGCAATAATTTTGTGAAATGTACTGACAAAACAAGATGGCGGCGTTAGTTCCAATTTTGGCCGCGCGCCAAATAAAATTAAATCTTGTACAGCCGGTCGATTCTGTAAAAATCTCACCGTGAAAACTTAGGTGAAGTGAGTTTGTTTTTGCTAGGAATTGACACTATTGACAGCTCACTCCACGCTCACTTCACCTAAGTTTTCACGGTGAGGTGGTTACAGAATAGCACCGCAGCTCTTTGAACAGAGATGTCCTCGCCTGTCCTCGCTCTTCAATATCGATTTTTTTAATAAAACTCCCTATGTGTGGTGGCATTATGTTCGGCCTTATGCTTAAAAACATAATTATTTGTATTTCTACACTGAAGTAAATAATTTACGGCAGATAATTTACGTCAAAATATTTGCACCGGTACCGAAATATTCACCTATTGTGGGGATCCTTGATTAAGACCATAACTATACACAGTGTAAGGGACATCGACGCGAAAACTGTGTACCTACCATGAATTCGGTACCTGATCCTAGACACCACAGCGCATAAATCGTCGGTTAAAAATAGGCTATTTCATACGTGCAAAACCTAACCGTCAAAACGTGTTTTTTTGGGCGTCGATGTGACTTACACCCGTTTAACGTCATTCTCATGTATCTACTCATAGTAAAATTTCGTAGAATAGATATTTCTTCATAGAATGCTTGTGTGTGCTCCTTATCTTGTGTGCTCCTTGTCAGTAGCATCACCTATTTATTTTTTCGACCCCACATTGATAAGCTTGATTCATGGATTGTAGGGGTTACTCACATCCTGCATGCGGTTGACTAAACCAATTAACTAAATTTTGTACTAGTAACTGAACTAAATAATTTATTATCAAGTTAAATGTGTGAGTTATTCATGATAACCTATTAATTTTCATTTAAGTACGGTATTGCATTTTATTTTTGTCAAAATATGGTAATGAAATGAGTCAATATTTAAGTAAATGACTCAATATTTAAATTGAATGAAGACAACATAATGTAATCTTGCTACTTAAATAAAAACGTATGTTATTATCGAAGGCCAGGTAAAGGCCGGTTTTCTGTAAATTATCATCATATTGTATTTTAATGTGTCATATTATTAATAAAAAAAAACTACCGATTTTAGAGGAGAATGCAACACTCGATTCGATCGATTCAACATACAATACAGATCATACTTCACTGACAATAATTTCCTTTAGAATTTGATCCACAATGCATGTTTCTCACAATTCCATCTGCATTGAAATAAACAGGAAAAAGTCAAATGGAATTTTCATACTGTTGCATTAAGTGCTCATACACACGAGCGATACGCGTCTACAACATTGGCAACTACGTCGACATGCGTCGGCGGTTACCATCGACAACGCCACTCGTGTATTTGACTATGGTGCCCAAATACACGAGTGGGATGTGGTCGACGGCAGTCGCCAACGCGTCGACGGTTGCAGTAGCCTCTGCTGTTGACGCGTGTCCCTCGTGTGTATGAGCACTAAGAATTATTCACTCCAAAGTTGATGTAGTAAGTCTTTGACATGGCTATATGGCCGCTCGCGATCAAAGCCACTGCATCTTGGTTTTAAAGATAAACTTTAAAAAAATCCAAATAAAGTATAGTCCGTTCCAAAAGTATCTGATGAAAGTGTAAATAAACCCTGTTCAGGTTAAATCCTTACGCAATCACTCACTGAAGAGAATTAGTAACACATTCATCTGAATTTATGGAGAAGGTTCCAACTTTAAACCTCACCACATTTTTCAATTATTGTTTGAATAACATTAATAAATTCTTATTGAAAGTCATAGGCGGTTATACAACTGTAAATAACCTCAATTGTCTAATAAAAACATTTTTAAGATGATTTAAAATAGGAATTTCGGGTTTAAGTATTCACAAATCAAATCACTCAATTTGTAAGTTGCACGTGGTTGCACTACTCGCCATGCACAGGTACGTTGTCTGATGCATTTGTTGATACTTTTAGAACAGACCATAGTCTTGCGCAAGTTACTACACCACAATTTATCAATTTATCCAATGGCTACTTAACCCAGAACTTCCTACCAGGTGGCGACCCGCATCATGCGTCAACTGATCGAGCAATTTAGTGCCGGTGACCTGTTCGGACGAGACAACTACGAGTACTACGCGCGGGTGACGGGACGCATCCTGCGCGTCAAGGACGAGTGGATATGTTCCTTCAGGGACCCGCCCCCGCCGCGGCATCATCGCGACCAGGAGGCTTATGCTAGTATGTATCAGCGCTGTAGACATATTTGTATGACAGCCCGATTCAAACTTTATATCGGCTCTGAAGTGCGCTACTCGCTGCATAATACCTCACCCCTCACCCCCGCTGACAGGTGAATTTGTTACTGCGCAGCTACTCGCCTCATGTTCCGAGCCGCTATAAAGTTTGAAAGGGGCATGCATACAGTATTTTTATCTCACGATCGCGACCAGGAGGCTTATGCTAGTATGTATCAGAGCTGTAGACATATTTGTATTACAGCCCGATTCAAACTTTATATCGGTTTTGAAGTGGGCTACTCGCTGCATAATACCTCACCCCTCATCCCCGCTGACAGGTAATTTGTTACTGCGCAGCGACTCGCCTCATGTTCCGAGCCGCTATAAAGTTTGAATGGGACATACATACAGTATTTTTATCTCACGATCGCGACCAGGAGGCTTATGCTAGTATGTATCAGCGCTGTAGACATATTTGTATGACAGCCCGATTCAAACTTTATATCGGCTCTGAAGTGGGCTACTCGCTGCATAATACCTCACCCCTCAACCCCGCTGACACGTGAATTTGTTACTGCGCAGCGACTTGCCTCATGTTCCGAGCCGCTATAAAGTTTGAATGGGCATACATACAGTATTTTTATCTCACGATCGCGACCAGGAGGCTTATGCTAGTATGTATCAGCGCTGTAGACATATTTGTATGACAGCCTGATTCAAACTTTATATCGGCTCTGAAGTGGGCTACTCGCTGCATAATACCTCACCCCTCACCCCCGCTGACAGGTGAATTTTTTACTGCGCAGCGACTCGCCTCATGTTCCGAGCCGCTATAAAGTTTGAATGGGGCTGTAACATACAGTATTTTTTTTCAACTCACGAAGTGACGCGCACATGTGGTAACCAAGTGTAAAAACACGCTGAGAATGTGTGCGTACGAGTAGCGTCAGCACATAATACATATAGCACTTTCGACTGAGCCATTGTCTCCTGCTTTTAGTACAAAGCCGTCGACTACGCATTTACAAATTATATTGTACAGAATGAGAGCTGGGAAACGACTTTCATTTTTGGTTTAAAAAATCCCTGTCTACGGTAGCGTGCAATGTAACGCATGCAGAACATTGAAGATTGTGTATAAGTTATGTTAAAACACTTAAAACTTGTTTTCTAAAAATCCTCCAAAAGAAGTTGGAACTTTGACCAATATCCCAGTTTCATTGGGCATCTTCGTACACCCTTTATTTAAGTACGCCAGTATTGCCACTCGTCTAAGCTATGAGAATGTTATGTATTTTGTCGCTTTTTCTTGTTATTCCTTTATCGTGAATGTTTGTTTTCTAGTATTACCATACATACTTAAGGCCGCACTTAATCGTCCTTACTCCATCAATGAACGTTAAACTGTAGACAACAAGTATCGGTAACAGTGTACTTTTGTACGCTTTATCTTAAGAGGCTTGTACTACCTTACAGCGGTACCAATAAGATAATATTTACAAGCGGGAACAATAACATTCGTCCGAACCTATAGTTATTATTATAATGATATATACCCGTTTCAATCACCATCACAGTAATTAAACAAAGACTGAACAGAAATTAAACCTCTCAGATTTTTGACTCGAAATTAAGAAGATAATAATATCAAGTTGTATTTGCATAAACATACATGAGAAAATTAAACATACATTGTTATTAAACACGGAAACTTAGCTTGGTGTTATGGGAGCCTTCAGACACAACACACATTGTTCCAACAGTTTTATTAAGTGTGCTCTCCGTATCAAGGACGCGTTAAAAGAATTAACTTTCGACGGAAATATGAAGATGCTTGATCTCAGGAACTGCTGGTTCGAATTGAAAAATTATTTTTGCGTTGGATAGTCCAATTATCGAGGAAGGCTATAGGCTATATAACATCACGCTACGACCCTTAGGAGCCGCGCAGCGTGTGACACCGCGGGGAACAGCTAGTTTTAAATACTTTGTTGTGTCGATTTTTTGATACTTTGTCGTGTTTTTATCCGTTTCTAATTAAGGTGAATGGATAGTGGTAGACCGCGAACATAAAATTTTCTTACGTTTTTTGCAATTTGCAGGTCAGTGTCAGGTGCCGTACGACGTACGGCGTAAACGCTCTTAACTATTTTATAAAATTAAAATCTTTAGGGGTTTTGAAAACTAGTTTATAGACTCTGGTTGTCAGTATGATAATTAAAATATAATTAATATTGATATCATCATTTGAATATGCAAGAACATTATTATATGTCATTAGAGATAGAGATAAGCAGTATTAAAGATGATTCATTGTTAAAATTTTTGTTCACAGGACAATTCTCTTTGGAGGCTGAAAAAACATGGCTGCAGTGTGAATGTGATCGTTGGGGCAACAAATTCAATTTAGAAGGTAAATATCTAACATTATTTTAATAAAACTGGCTATGTCATAGATATTATTTCTCATAAACAGAACATTTTTCGCAGGTCATCCGAAAGAAAGTCGTTTAAGTTGTTAAAAATACATAGTCAAGTTACCAAATTCATAGCAAATAATATTATAATTTTTGGTGAGTTTTGAACGTCATTTGTGAAAGAGTTGATTAACATCCACAGTTTCATTTTCATACTTCATACTTATATGATTTGTTTTAAACATGGTTTTTGGTAGCACAGAGTTTGTAGATTGGGGTTTTGTAGCCACCACACTATAAACGCCAAGACTTGTGACAGTCGTGGTCACAAAACGTGCGAGTAGGACGGCTCGTGCCATCTCGCTTCCGCGTTTTGTGACTGCGATTGCCACAAACACTGGCGTATACTATATAATGGTAGAACCGCGTATGAGCTTGATTTCATCTTTGAGTAGGTAATAGTTAGTACCTGGGATTACTAACGGGGTCATCTAAACTGTTTTCTAATCTTATGTATCAACACAGTAACTCACAGAACGTGTACCTCATGTTGTAGAAACTGTAATTTTCAAACGTTTTGGAGGCGATATTTCAATCTTTGAGATGCATAATGTATTGTCATACTAACGCGGTGTTCTAGCACAACGTGTTTCCGCAAATATATGTTATGTTTCCCCTAAAATTATGTTCTGGGCATAATCTGTGCATTTAAAATTTTGAGGGACCCTCGTTGCTACTAGTTATGGTTCTTTTGTAATGAAATAATTTATGTATTATTACTAATTCGGTATTATATGCATAAAATGACATTTATCGTATTGAATTCAAGACCATCCAGTTGGCGTTAGGTTTGCTACCTTATCAATAAGGACTTTGAGAAAGGCTTCTAAAATTTTTCTTTGGGCCTTGTTTCACGCGCCTACCAGTATAATATTATGTATCTCTTTTATTGACACGGGGACATTTATTGTACAGACGCCAGCACATCAAGCTACTACAATCTGTCAAATTTCTTTAATAGATTTTCAACTTTATCGCTAAAGCATAGGGTTCAAAGTTGATTGGGAAAATTTGACAGTTTCGGGTAGCTTGATGTGCAGGCTGGCGTCTGTACATAATTTTTTTTTTTGAGAAAATTGTGTATCTAAATAAGAGAATAGTCGGAAGTGAGACTGGTGCCTAAAATCGACTGTCCTTCAATCCTTGTGTTACGATTCTTAGCAGTAGATTGTATAGAGTTCAGTGGATTGTCTCGCAGGGCTGTCGAAGTCGGAGGAGTGCCAGTCGATGCCTGCGCTGGCGGGGGGCGGCGGTGCGGGCGCGGCGGGGGGCGTACTCGGGATCATACCCGAGCATAGTCTGCTGGACTCCTGCACACGGCTGTCCATATCGCTTGAAGAGAGCGTTTTTAAAGTACGTATATTTACATGATGTGCATCGTGCATCACAGTCCTCTTACAGTTATTTCATCTCTGACAACAGAGACCCAACTATAATGTTCCACTGCAGGGCTACTCTCATTTCAATTCGCAAAAACAAAGATATAAAAATATCTCTATGATTTTGGCAGTGTTGCAGTGACAGCAACCCAATCAACTTTATTGTAACTACAATAAAGATAACTGTGATTTTGACAGCGTAGGAAATATCAGAAGTAAAATAACTGTGAAAGGACTACATCCAACGACGTTCTCAAATCCCTTACATAATCAGCCTATAATGTTCCCACTGCTGGGACACAGGCCTCCTCTTGGTGAGAGGGAGTGGGCCGTAATCCACCACGCGGGCCCAGTGCGGGTTGGCAGATGTCACATGTCTTCGAATTTTTGGTTCTAGGACATGCCGGTTTCCTTACGATGTTTTCCTACACCGTTTTGAGAGCAGTGGTGATGAAATAATTTACACAAAGTAAAGCGCCTGCCTGGGTTCGAACCAACGACCTACAACTCGTAAGTCGTGGCCGTTACCACTTGGCCACCACTGCTCAAATCCCTTACAGGCGAAAAATTTCAACTCCCTCTGTCTAAGTCCTTCGACCATCTTTCTTTGCTGACAATGAAATACAGAAATTGTAAGATCAATATCGAACCTGTCACCTCCGATTCTAATATCGACCCAGCCAGAGAGCAGCAAACAGAATTTTTTATTTTCAATGTAATATCGCACCTAAGCTACGGTGCAAAAACGTCACTTATGCAAATGATGTAATTTTTCAGGAGAAGCGTTTGAAAATGCGACATCGTAATAAAATGTATAGTTCTTTTTGACTAAACAATAACGACACAACTGCCCTCTCGCGGAAAGTATACGCACTACACAAATGACAATTATTGTGTGTATGTGTAATAAATAAATAAATAAAATAAAATTACTCACCAGGTAAAGGGGTACAGTCACGAGCATAAGTATGTATACACTAGGCTTTATTCAAAGGCGATTACCTCCTTTATTTTTGAATGAAATTTTGTATTATTGAGAATATAGTATTTTCGAACCCATAGGTTTATGTAAAGTGTCGTATTTCAACGTTGCTTTCGTTGTTTCGTGAAAAAAATCTCAATTTAAAGTTGCAAAGTGTTGACATATTAGTGCTCGTGACTGTACATTAGGTACTTTTTCTCATACACAGATCAATTTTGTTAAAAATTGCATAAGTGACGTTTTTGCATCGTAGCTCGTAGGTGCGATATTTTCCTGTATTCCTTATTTAAGTAGTAAGTAGATGAGATGCTAGATCGTTTACAAACTAATATTAATCTTGCGAATAATAATTCTAGTCGGGTCCCACAGTGCTGTGAAGACAGATAGTTGTCGTATTGATAGTTCCGTGTCACGGCTTAAGCCGCAATTATATTTAGCCCGCGCCGCGTGTCGCCACGCGTGGTTAAGCTATCGGTTACATACATTTAGTGCGTGGCGTGGCGACACGCGGGGCGGGACTAATGTAATCAATCCTATACTAAATGTATGTAACCGATAGCTTACCCACGCGTGGCGACACGCGGCGCGGGCTAAATATAATTGCGGCTTAATTCTTCTATATCTTTATTCGTATATAAGTATATCGCATATCTTTATTCTTCTATCCATCCAGGGTGTAGGGACATCGACGCGCAAACTGTAACTCTGCTGGGGGGTTAGAATCATGTACTGAATTCATAGTAACAGTTTGCGAGTCAATTTCTCTTGCACCGTGTATCAACAGTGCGATTTGTCGTTACGACAAGTCGGAACGGCTAGATACGACCACGGAATAGAAAAAACGAGTGGAAGTGCCACGCAGCTATCGCGCGTGTGTCACAATTATGCGGAGCTCCGCAACACCGGCTCTGAGGCGGCTCAGTCGCGATTAGCTACTTGCTGTGATAGGACGTCTCGAACGTAACGAAAAATATTACAAACATGCCTTATTGTGCAATTTTTACATGCAAAAACGATAGCAGTACAAAAAATGTATCTTGCGGAGGTGTATCGTATCACCGATAAGTATAAAACTATGATATATTTCAATATAATTGTTTTTATTGACAAAACCATATTCATTACTTTGTTGCGAACTAAAAACTACCTTATGTCCATTGTTCAAAGTCTAAATCAACTTGCTCGCTGTCTTGAATATCATCGTATACATTCTAGAAAATTCGACGCTACTCGATTAGGGATGGGACACATTCAAATAGTTCGGTATCGATAAAACGATAAAATGTGTATTTATATAGTGAAACGTTATACGTTACCATGACATATTATGTACTCGTCGTTGTTCTTCTCGATTAATTGAATTATATGGTTTGAGTTTGAGTATTTATATTATGACAAATAAACCAAAATCATTCATTCATAGCTGGACGTAGGCCTCAAAAAGAACTAATACTAATAAACAGTGATAGGAATAGGTAGTGCCTATTTGCCTAAACTTCGAAGAACATAGACGAAAGTCTGAGACTTCCTTACAACTGAAATATTTTTTCGGGACTAATGTCGGGGTTTCGGGACATCACCTAAGTACATTTAATATTAATGTTATTGATAGAGTACACTAATTGAATTCATTTTCCTTTTTAACCGACTTCAAAAACAAGGAGAACATTCTCAATAACCAGTAGATACGTTTTCTATTGTTATTAATTCAGGTAAAAGAACTGGGTCCGGTTGAAGTGTAGCCAGGGGCACTGGCGCGATGACTTAAAAAACTTTTCGATTTTTTTTTTCAAAACTGTCCCAATTTTATTGCAGTTTCGAATTAACCTTGACCATAGAAACTATTTAGATTCTAAGAAGCATGGTCCTACGACGCACCGTTTCCGAATTATGGACCTCCAAATTTTATTTTATATAAAACACTATATTTTCAAAATGGTGGCTCGGATGAAAATCTTTTCTGGAAAGAAATTGTTGCTCTAGTCGAAAACCATGAGGACTGATGTAAAAAACCTGCGAAATATTGAAAAAAAAACGTTTAAGATTTTTTTTTCAAATTTTTTGTCGGTCGAAAAATTTTTTTTTCCTTAATTCATGTTGGGATACTGCTTGCACGGGGGTAACACAGGGGGGGTCAAATTTTGGTTATTTTTTGCCTAGGACGCACCGTTTTCGAGATATTTGAATTTAATTATAGATATCTTGTCCTCATCCCTAGCTGAGTAGAAAAATAGATAACAGGTGCATACGAATATGATATCTATTTCAATGACGTTAGCGTGCTAAATAGAGTAATTTAGTATAGCGCCCTCTAGCGTTGAGTAGCTGAACTCGTTGGGGATTGCTCGAATTTGATTGATACATGGAAACATGTACTTCATTGATTTTGACATGTAAAATAAAAACAACATTCAGTAGTTGTAATAAGACTTAATTTTGAACAACAATAAATAAACTTTTCGCCAAAGTTGCATTTATATTTAGTAGCCAATTATATCATCGTTTTCTGTGTATTGAAATGTTTATTTTAATTTGCAATTGTGTGAGTTTGGCGACACTGGTTCCCGTACTAAGGAAGTCTAAGGGCACTTCCACTCGTTTTTTCTATTCCGTGGATACGACAGAGTAAAAAAAATCGGCCTACAGAAGGGAAACCGGCTCGTGATAAGATAAAAAGGTTCCTACCAATTGTTTTCTTAATCGTTGCAATTGAACTTCAAATCGATAACTAGAGCAATGTCACAAATAATAAGGTCAAGTAAATTCGCGACACGATAATGCAAGCCATAATCAGTTTGCAACCAGCCAGGCAACTGAAAACATCGTTTTTGTGTAACGTTACTGAAAATGGAAGCTTCCAGAAAAGTGTGTATTTCAAGTAAAAATTATTGTGTTTGCATCTGGGATCACTAGATAGGTCATATAATATGTAAACCATACCTTTAATACATTGTTTAATGTTTAAAATGTAGAATTTTTAAATGACCTTGTATTTGATTTAGTTTATTATATTGGTGAGGTGGCCCCAATTTAGTCAAACTACCCGCCTTTAAAACATAGCCTCATTCAGCGCACTGGTGGCCCAGTGGAAACGGCCCCGATTTACGAATTGTAAGTCGTGGGTTCAGACCCACCCAGTCAGTCGCTTTACTTTGTGTAAATAATTTATTCACCACTGCTCTCAAAAAACAGAATATCGTGAGGAAACCGGCCGGCCTGTCCTAGAACCAAAAACTCGCGTGGTCGATTATAGCCCCTTCCTCTCGAAGAGAGCAGGCCTGTGTCCTATCAGCTGATTATGCTTATGCTAAAGCTTCATGCAAAATATTCCAGGTATCAGTAAGCTCATCATCTCAATCATCGCGCAGCAACTCAAGTCCTCACATGACTTTAGAAGAGTTAAGAGCCATCAACAAATACGCGGAGAGCACAAAGAGCCTCTCCTACCTACCTCAGGTACGTTATCAACCGCTGTGCTACTACCACGTCTCATTTACTACCTACTTGGTTCATTTCCAATAACTTTGACTATGTTCTTGAAATGATTCTTGTCTCTCTCTATCTTTGTTAAGTGTTGTTTCAGAAATCAATTTTTGCATCGAAAAAATTTATAACCCAACAATACATTTCATAAAGATTTGTCAAAAAAAAAAAAACTTGAAACAGTGACAGAAATGCTGGTTTTGTATTATTTCTTAATTCACAAAGTGCTACAAAAAATCCGAAAGAATCATGATGAATAAAAATGATTTCTGAAATGGTTCTAACAGTCCATATAAGTATGTGTTCTATCTAATAAAAAGTAAAACTATCTAAGCCCCCTAAATTAAATGACACAAATTTGGTGTTGCCAACACAAAAAAAAACACAAATCGTAACACCGTACCAGTACATAAAATGATCACATTGTATATGGACGTCATTGAACCCTTTAAACTAAATAAATTGTATAAAGAGTATTGTTTCAATTCTAGCGCTCACTGAGGAACATGTTTTTTAAGACTAAGTGATGGTGACGAGAATTTTCTCAGTATCCACCTGTAGATTCTAAGTCTGTTTCCCCTGTCGTTCTGTCTATGAAGCAACGTGGACCGCTCGCCTAATATAACTATTCTAAATTGTAGTACAAATTATCGTAGGATTGATGTGACAATATAATTTGTAGCTTAATTTTGAAATAGGTGATATTCGGGCCCCAATTGGCATAGGTAACTTAGTACTTTTTGTATAGCAAAGAGTACGGTAAGAAAGCGATGTAAAAACAATCGCGATTCGCCAGTGGTCCACGTTTTATTCTTACATGCATGAGTGATGTCTGTATCCCTGATAACTTAGGACAACTTGTGGCTGATCTGTTAGTTCTTAGATTTCCTCTTACATAATATTATTATTTACTGGTATACACCGTGTGACATACAAGAGAATGTTTGACACCATGTGCTTAATCAAGAGCTCGGTGTGGCAACGCACACACAAACACACACACACACAGATGCTTTTAGCAGCACTCGATGGTGCAGTGTGAGCACCCCAAAACGAACACTTTAGGTTCATAATTGTGTGATATTTCTTTCTTATTCTTACAATAATTACTGTACTTCTTCATCAATGTAACAATGTACTCAATAACATAACTGAATATTTCTTTCATTGATATGTAATAATCTTTTCGGTTATGGTAATCCTCTGTGGTTAATGCCCCGTAGGCGAGCTAATATTCCATTTTTATTGACTAATGGTAGCAGTATAGTTACTAATAAAATATTAACAGTAGCTCCATGTTTACCGTAATTAACCCCCGTTAGTAACAACTTCCAAAGTAGGGTGGGTACTTGATTAATTCATTTTTACCGGTCGAAATTAATGTGTTGTACTAAATTAGCCCGCGAATGTATACACCCGCCTCTTGTCGCGACCCCCGCTTCCAGAAAATTATCGTTTTTTAACAGTCTGTCCCTAACAAAGTTGCCAGTCTAAATTGACTCGAATCTCCAAGACTTTTAAGGACCAGAAGGCCACGAGATATGAATGCAGAGCAGAATGATGCTTCTTGGCTTCATTTAATTCGTGAATCAGTAGTGTACCACTTGGTCCATGAGTTACCTTGGGATTTCAAGCCCTATGCAGGGCTCGAAATCCTAAGATTACTGAATCGTTAAAGTATTATCAGACGGTCTTAAGCCCTATGGCATGTATGTTGTCGTATTAGTATCAAAGTATGGGAAATCGAGTCAGTTTGGGCAGAGTTCAAAACCACTACGAAGTCTTCCGTGTTTCGTATGCCGTTCTTGTATAGTAGCTTTTTATTAAGCAACAATCAATATGAGCTATATAGTCTGTTCCAAGAGAAGTGTAAACAAACCTTGTCAGGTTAAATTCTTACGCAATCACTCACTAAAAGTATCTGTATTTACAAGGTTTCAACTTCATATTTCTTTTAATTGAAAAATTGACAAATTAAAAACATTTTTAAATCAAAATTTCGGGGTATCCAAATAATCAAAGCACTCGATTTGTACGTGGCACTACAAATTGGCATCCAAAGCTACGTTTTCTGGTCCATTTGTTTACATTTTCACCAAGTACTTTCGGAACAGGCCATAGTTATATACACAAACGGTGTGCGAAAGACGTTTGGCTTAACGGATGAGCTAAAAAAGACACGTTACAATACCGTCCCGGGTGTCGAGAGGAAACAGTAACACAGTGAGTTAGGGGGTAGAGAGAGAGGGGGGAGTGCGGGGTCGCGTGGCGAGGGCGATGTCTCGCGACGTGACGTGGTGGTGCGGTGCGTAGGTGCACGAGCGGCAGCGCGCGCGCATGCGTACGCGGTCCGAGTGGTTCCTGCAGCCGGCCGCGTCGCTGGACGCGGCGCGAGCGCGCGCCGGTACGCAGTCCGCGCCGCCGGGCCCCCCCGGCCCCGCGGGCCCCGCGCCGCCCGCGCGCCGGCCGCACGCGTGCGCGGCGGAGGCTCGCAACGAGAGCACCGCTCTCTACGTGCTTGTCGCCTGCCTAGAATTTTTATTTTGACCTCGCGCACCGGTACTGTGAATCTGTGTTCGTTCGCTTCGGTGCGGAGAGGACTAACTAAACCGCGGAGGCTTTGCTCGCTCCCATTGCGGCGCTAGATATCTTCAAATTTTCTCAAATCGAGTCTAGATCTAGTCTGAGTAAAAGACCCATCGCAAAAGACTCGGGGCGCTTATGGGAAAGCTAGTTATTAATTTTATGTCGAACCCTTTTAGCACGTTCGGAACCCATGACGAAGTCACTTAGAAATTAGCTACGCTACCAGAAAAGCTACAAATGTTTGATCTAAACTAAAATAGGTGACTTCGTCTAGGGGGCTGGTCAGCAGAAGCAAAGCCTCCGGAGCTTGTACTCACAGGGCGATACCAACGCTTTGTGCGGGCTTACGCTTTGGGCGCATCGCATGTGTCATCTCACAGATAGTCTACATGTCGCACGTCACGTTTGCATAGCATGATCTGCTCCTATGTGTTCCATGTCCTTTTTATTATTTCTTCTCACCAGATATCATACAATTCTTTCCTGTTATATATGTACACCTATTGTTAAACCTAGATTGTAGATATTGCTTCTATTGTAAATAGTTTTGTATTCAATTTTAGCCTTTATGATTAATACTTTTTATTGTATCCTATATAAAATTTCTATATTGTAAATAGTTCTGCTATTCGTAATGGAGAATTTTGATGTTTAAAACAGTAGCAGTAACAATAAAATACGAAACTGTATGGTTTACGCAGCTTTGCCAGCACACTGTGCATCATCAAGAATGTCATAAAAGCATGTGTCGGAACTGCGGAAATATTGTTCGTCGAGCATGTTCGGTGTTGTGACGTCACATGCTTGGACATCAGTCACGAACCATTAAACGATACTTCATTGCCTCCACCTCTGAGAACAATGCCAGATTGTTACACGTTCATTGTATAGCAATGCTATTATACCATGCAGTGAATGCAGTACAGAATGTTATATGTTGTTGTGATATGGCAAGATAATTATATCAACTTGCCAACGCTTTTATTCAATGAGAGAGCAACGTCTATTTTACAAATGGAAATTATTTTCATTTTTTATTTAATATTGGGGAATAAAGTGGTTTGAGTGTATTAGAATTTGATCATGAAGATTAATTTACCAAAATTACAAGATTGGAAATTAGTCTTTGCTTTCTATACAATGTTTTCAAATTTTGACAATTTATTACAAATGATATTATTATGCTTCCTATTATTTGATTTAGAGAAATAATACAATTTTATAAGTAGTTTCAGAAGATTTGAAAACATAACACGTTTTTTAAATTAATTTTGCTATTGGTACTAGAAATAATATTGCAGACGTACACGCGTGTTTTTTATTATTCGTACCGTAAAATGGATTTGTTGGAGAACTACTTCTACTACTAGATAAAATACAAAATAAATAATAATTTAAAAAATGCAATAATCATTTTTGTATGAAATTCGATGATCTATCAAAAGCAGTCCTAATGTAGATTCGTTGTAATACGCTTAAAATGTCAGTACTTGTAACTTTCTCAACAATAATTTTGAATTACAATAAGCATTTTATTAGAATAATTTAGAGAGCGAAAACCATAATTTTCACCTAATTTTCAGTAACTTTTTCAACAAAACTCAACACGCATGTCCGTCCGCGCTACCAGGAGCCCATAAGATCACAGATTAACAACTGACCCCACCTTAGGTAACGAGCGGCGCAGCTCGCGGCGTCGGTCCCGGCGCTCGCGCGTGTGCTGCGGCGGCCCCGCGTGCCGCGCACTCACACACTCCGACACTGAAATCCCGCTCGCTCTCCAGCCTCGTAAAGTGACCGCCTGACTGAGGCACGCGCACTCGGCCGAAGATCCTATCAAGGCGACGAGGTAACCAAGATCTGTCTACTACAGCACCCGGCCGTAACTTTAATGCAGTCAGGGAACTTGATTGATAAGCAATTTGTCCGGAAATTCTGAAAACAATTGACATTCTTTGTCGGTCTCATGAAATGGGTATAAAACGGTTTATTGGCGTAGTATGAATCTGCTTATCAATCAAGTTCTCTGACTGTACATCGAGATTTAGAAAACATTCGGCTTTGTAGAGAGCGTCCCCTCTATCTCTGTACAGATTGTGTTTCTAGAGCTCGAGGTGTCGTATTAACGCGTCGGGTACCGTCAAACGGGGTGAATAGGGATGCAGGGGTGAATCGGGACGAAACTTTAAAATGGATTTTAGCGTTGAAATAATACAGTTTGTTGACGAAAAGGACACTTAATCGTTAATTATAATACAATAAACACATTAGACTCCTTTTTGGTTGCCAAAAAGGAGTCTAATGTGTAAACTATATTATTTCAATGTTAAAATCGCTTTTAAAGTTTCGTCCCGATTCACCCCTGCATCCCTATTCACCCCGTTTGACTGTACTGCACTTTTGTTCGGACACGGAGTAGCAAATGGAGTGATTATATGCTGGCGAAATGCAAGCTTTATGTCGACAGACGCTGCTTATTTTGGCAATCATGAAAATTGTCAACAGATACTACGTTTCCTCTCATGTCTTAAGCATATTAGGTGAGCGTGATTCAAGGGGGAGTGTACTCCATTTGATTGCTACTCTGTGTACCAAACCAATTCTTCGAAAACGCTTAAATACATTACTGTTCCTTCGAAGTTGTGTGTCAGACATGTGCAAGTCTAATTGTAATAGAAATCTTGCAAATGTGTCACTGCCATTTAAGGATGATACAAAAATACTGACGTAAATTGGGAACCGTGATGAATTGTTATAAAATATTTAAAACTTTCTATAGGAATACCCATTAGATAGAAGAGTTGCGTTCTCCCGTCAGTATTATGTGAGGCTCGCCACCTCTAGCTAGGGTCGACCGGCGCGCGACCGAAACTCGGCGCGAAATCTTTTTCCAATAATTCGTGGAGTCATGTGGGTGTTGTGCTGATTTACTAAATATATGTGATAGAGCGTAGATTGTGCGATTACGAAGTTTGTACATTTTTATAGCTGATGTTGTACGCTTTAGGCCATATTTTAATTTTTTTTTAGTCTCAAGAACGATATTCATATAAATCACGTCGTTTTTCCACGATGAAATTCCATTCGAATTAAATGTCAACCCAAAATTATTATGCTCTCTATTTTATATAAAATATTATTATTGTGTGACCATTTATTAGCACACAAAATATTAATTCAATTCAGTGTGCAAAATGTTCATAATGTAGGTTCTTAAGAACTCCGTTCGTCCTAGAGCATCACACATTTTCTTTTAATATTTACTCAAGTATTTATACACAAGACGTGATTGGGACATAAAATTAAGCAATCTTTTCTGTGCCATGTAAAATGTACCTAAACAAAAATGTTTATTGTTTTTAATATCGACTTAATAATCAAAATTGCAAGGAAAAGGCTTATGATTTGGGGACAAGAGAGTGTTGCCAATGACAAATTAATATGACTAAACATTCCTGTATAAAAATGGTATAGTTAGTTTAATTCTTATTTAACTAAAGTAATCACTTTCCCCACTTCGTTAAAGTTTAATATGTCATGAAACTAATGATAACAAACTGCATTATTTAACTTTTCACTTTGTATATATTTCTACCTCGGTTATACTTAATTTCTGCTCTTAAATTGTTCACACATAGATAGTAAATGCTGCAGATCCCAAGTCATGCCAAAATTTACTGCTTTCGATTGGCTCTTTAGAAATTGAATCCAGGTGTCCGCCAAAATTGAGCCACATAGAGAAGACTGAGCTATGTTTAGAAAAAAATTATAACGAACAAACACGATTGAAAACTATGCGTAGATAGTTGTCATTACAGTCACATTCACATATTGCAATTATAATGTTGTCTATTATTGAATAGTACAAAATAACATATTATACAGTTGTCGAATTTTTGAATAATGGTTGTTTTGTAACTTTCTGTAAATATCTACAATTGGATCTTAATAAATTAATATAGGTGCTAGTTATTCATAAATGTCTTATGAGAAAATTCATTTAGTTATACCTAACGTTGACATTTAAATATATTATATTATTTCCTTACATCGTTTATTTTCACATTAAATATAGGTAACTATTAAAATATAATGTTATAAGTTTATAAGACTCGCAATGGATCAAATGTTTTTGTTAAAAATTAATGTAAATACTTTAGTTATTATTGGAGTAACATGTGTTAATGCACATAATTCGCACATTATTTTTATAAAATGTACCTTTTATTTGTAAGAGTGTATTTTAAGACTGTTTTAGGTTAAATAGTTTCAATGCAGATCAAAAGCAGTTTTCGTTATGTTATTATATTATTGATAATTGTACACAAGTGTTCGGGTGTTAGTGCCTGTTTGCTATTGTAGAGGTTTGTGTATCGAAGGCAGCTCAAAGTAATTTTATATTCGTTGTGTAATTACGTATTAATAAGTATTAGCACTCGGCTAGTGGTTACATCATCACTGCTACCCCCACGGCTATGTCATGGCCATATTAAGAAGTACTTTTTGTTATATTCGTTTTTTATTTTATCATCAAAAAATTGTAATACCTCGGTGAGGTATTTGTTGTCAACTATAGAAGTATTCCCCATTATTGGCATGGTCGGCGACGAGTCCCATGCCGTATACGAACATGTTACTGGTAAAGATATGTTAATTCGATAGGGCTGTGGCGATCACTGTGTCAGTCAAGTGGTCCCGAAAGTTGCCAAATAGTAAAAGAAACCTAAATATAAATTGATACCTGGCTTGCATTTTTGGATTTGCACGTCCAAGTTCCTGTGTTCATTGATTAGCGTTAGGTGAATAAACGAATGTTGTAGTTTATGTGTAGTTTTTGAGATCGAAAGACTTGTTGTTGTTGTCATCACAACGATCTGAGCGGCGCCTCAAACAAGCGGTAGATACTCTTGTGATAGCAATAGCAACAAAACAACATTTTTGTAAATTGTAAACGTTAGCTTATATTTTTCGTCTTTATTCAAGTGCGTCCTATTTTTAATAAATTAACATTTTTTAAAGGATAACATTTTTAACTAAATACTAGTAACATTTTTGTACAATATTATTAGTTGCTCTAAAGTTTAGATAGTATATTATTTTTGACTTTATAAGACTGTTCATATGTTATAATATTTTAATTTATTACTAACCCTCGAATACATTTATCTTATCATTCCACCGACTTAAGTATATAACGACACCAGTTGCATTTGAGTATTATTTTCTGTCATTAAATATTGAAACTGATCTCGGAGCTTTAACAAAATTATCAACAGTGTTAGTAGCGTTATACATTGATAGTGAATTAATATTAATTTTATTAGGAAAATGTAACAAGCCCGAACGAGTGCAATGATAGCCTATAATCTGTAGGGTACACTTGCATATTATGTTCGTCGTGTGTAATATGGGAATAAATTACAATTTAATTCCTTTAGTATTATTGTATTACGGTATTTGCTTATGTAAATTCAGTTTGTATTTTTCACTTTATATTTGCACATTTTTTCTACACAAATTATAAAGAATTACACAAGAATAAAAAGTATAACAAATTACTACTGCGTTTTAATTCTTTAACCTAGAGTATCAGAGGATAAAAAAAATATTCATAGTAAAACTTTTATATTGTATTCAGCATTTTCGTAAAAAAATAATTGAGCTGCGTAAATATCACATTAGAACAATAATCTGCAAAATAATGAACTACTTAATTAAAATAACTGGATACTATTAATTAAAAACCTTACGTACAAAGGCACTTTTATTTTGTTATTGTGTTAGATGTAAGGCACCCAGCCTTACAGCTAACAATACAAAAATAATAATGAGGTAGTTCACGACAAGCCATTTACGTACAAGCTTTCACAGTTAGCAATCTTTTAGAAGTTCTGAAATTGATTAACTATTCATTCATTCAACTTTTCACTCATATTTACAAAGTATCCTTAACTTTTTCTCCTTTCACATAAACTTGAACGATATTCCTGTCATCTCCGACGAATATGAATTTTTGGAGTAATTCTATTGCATATTCTTCACTGGTATTTGGTAAAACTCCTTCGTACTTGTCGATCTGACCTTGTGAGTATACGTCGACCAGCAAAGCGTCGAAATCTTTGCCGACATCAAAGTTGCCAATTTTGTGGTCCAGGTTCAGAGCTGTGGAATTTAAAATTAATTTAGTTATTGTATGTTTTTTTGAATAGTAATTGATCAAAGAGTAGCCAACAACTAGGCTTTGGCCATTCTATGAATTATGTCATGATGCATGACTTGTGCCAAGAAAGGCTTTTCTAATTTGAAATCCGTTAGCATGCTTGTAACTTTTTGATATGTCAACTTCTGAACCGATTTTAACAAAACTTGGGCACAGAGATAAAACAAAAGCCCGAAAAGGATATACAAATTATTTTTTCAGGTTCACAAAATTTCTAGGATGAGTGTCAAACTGCTGGCAGCAAACAAGCTGGTTAAATAAGGGCTAATGAATTAGCTTACCTTTAGCACCCCCTAGTGTGGCGAGGTAAAAAGCTTCCTTCCAGTCCAGTGCATATTTGGGGCTGCCCTGCATCTCTAAACACATGGAGACGTCCATCGTTCTGCGAATAGTATCCAGTATCGATGCGTTATCGCCACCGGAAACATCTGAAAGAAAATAACGTAGAAAGAGGTGACAATTCTGAATTTTGGTAAACATTTAAATTTTCAATATCGCCCTTCAAGTAGTTAGTGTGTGCAATAAATTAAAGTTCCAATTTTTTTGCATGTGTCTGGATGGAAGATTAGAGGAAAGCATGAGAAAGATTTTGTAATGCCTTAGAATGGCAAATAAGCTGGTGGCCCACCTGGTGGATGGATTGTGTGAAAAAGATGTGAATTTAATCCATATTATGGCTAGAAAGGGGTTGCATACTAAGAAGGCTGATGGGGTGTATGAAAGAAGACGTCATGCTGCGATCCCGAATACTTTGGGATAAAGATGATAGATTAGAAGATATGCTATAATATAATACTTATTGATTAACTCTTGCTGTAAAAAATACATTTTATTTACCTGTCCCCAATCCAACAGTAATGTTAGCATTGATAATCCTCCTGACAGGACACAGGCCAGACTTCAGCCGAGTGTTGGAAGCTGGACAATGTGCTATTGACACTCCTCTGCTTGGCAACAAGGTCAGCTCTTCATCAGTCAAGTGTACTGCATGGGCCATTATACACTGAAAAAGAAACCAAGTTGAGAGAGAATAGGTGAGTATGATTTATTTTTGTTTTTATTAGCCATTATTGTCCCACTGCTGGGCAAAGGCCTCCCTACTCTCTTTCGACCTCTCTGTTCAGAGCTGCCGAGGACCGATCTTTATTTAAGGAGTCCAGCTCATTCCGCCAACACCGTCTGGGCCTGCCGCGATGTCGAATTTTAATTAAAGACAATTTTATTGAGCAGTCCAAATAAAGGCCATTAGGTAGCCATGGCTATTGGTAGAAGTTGTATTTAAGGTGGAAATTTTTTTTTTTAAGTTTTTTGAGAGGGTTATTTATATGAGAGGGTTTTAATGAGCATAAACAGCGGCGGCGGCAAGACTGGTATAGCAATACACCGGCCTGCCTCCACACTCTGCAACCGTTGATGCCTTGTGTCCATTAAGTCATAGGTCACTTCCACATGCCACAAAAACGGCCCATATTGCCCCATTTTCTTGACAAAAGACATTTTCAGCTTACCTTATTATTTAAAATACCGCTTTGATCATATACATGTCCATAGGTCTTGCATTTAGGATTTGTTTCCAAAACATATTCAATTTCTGAGTGGTTTTCTGATATGTGGCTCTGTAAGTAAAAGGAATACCATTCTTTTAGACTTGTTGTTGTAGAGAACTTTGGAGAATTAGATTTCAATAAAAAAAGTTGGAGAGTCTATGTACCTGTATCCTGCAGTCATATTTATTAGCAATATAAGACAGCCCATCCATTAGTTCTTTATCGCAACTGACTGCAAATCTTGGAGTCACCACAGGTTCAACCAGCTCATTCTGAAATAGACAATATTTTATATGTATGGTTGTAATGTGAATTACACTGTGTTGACATTATTGAGAACATTTGTTTATAGATAATAGGGTAAAAAATCTGAATCTCCTCCAAAAAAGATGACAAAATTAGTTTTATTACTCATCAAATAAAATGTAGGTAAAACAAAGGCGTGATGTGGTCCCACATAAGTTTTGGATCTGCCAGAGGCAAAAAGTAATTAGTTAAAGCCATTGAAACAAGCAAATTTTAAATAGATGTATAGAGACACAAACCTGATAAGCAATAACATGTTCGACAAATCTTTCCACTTCTGCCAATTCTTTCTTGGTGTCATTATAATACCCTGCATCATTTTCTTTATTCATGCTCACTTTGCCTATCAGTGCCCTCTGGCGGTGCTTGATGGCACTTTTTACTAGTTCGAGTGTGCCATCAACATGCAAAGATCCAAAATAGCAGGCGGTTGTGGTTCCATTTTTCAGTAATCTTTGCTGAAAAAAAAAGTAGAATAAATAAAACTGTTATGATTAAGAGTAAAAAGAAACAGCGTGGGGTACTTGTACAAGTCTTATTTGTCAAGAATATTTCCAAGTACCTTCATTAACCTTTTGACCGTGATATATTTCCGTGCCCCTACCGCTCATGTCGTATTTCTGCGACAGAGAACATGCATGATTTTTTAGTTCTATTCGATGATTGCTCCTCCTTATTTATTGTAGGTATTATTTTATCGATTTGTAGCCGCGTGCTCGGCAAACATCAACATGTAGATAAAAATAATTACCTACAGTAAATTGTCTAGCATAAATTGAAGGTAAATGATGCAATATCTCTAATAAGTTACTCACCACAACCTGGTTGTAGACCTTTGCGGCAAACTCTGTGTCACTGTACTTCTTCTCCAAAGGGAATGTGTACTTCGCTAGCCATTCTAAAAGGGGTCTATCCAGACCTAGACCAATATTAGGGAACTGTGGAGCATGAGTGTGGCAGTCTACAAATCCAGGAATGATAAACTGGTCCCGGCTTAACTTTATGACTTTGTAGCTTGAAAACTCTCCAGTGTTTTCAAGTTTGTCAAACTCTTCTGTTGAACCCTTTTTCGTGATCTGTAAAAAAAAACAAAAAAAGTGTACCTACTTACCTACTTAAAATAAAATCTGTAAGTCTGTATTTGGTGATGTTTCAATTCATATAAAATACATGTAGTTTAGGCGAGGCATAAACATTAAAGTTTATAGTTACCTTTCCATCCTGAACAGCGACATAACCGGAGTTTATATCAAGATTGTTCAAAGAACTCGAACTAACGATTATTCCAACGAATACGATATTTTTATCCGTCATTCTTATGTAACACTTGCTAAGGCTACTGACCAAATAATGATATGGAAGTTATTAAATTACATTATTATTACACACAAGTTCTTGATAAAAAGTTTTAAAACTTATTGATAACAGCACACAAGCACACTTGTTATCAATTATTTCACCGACCGATGACAACGATGTTACTTTTAATAGTCTTAGAATGTTTGAATACTGGTCTTTCTAGGCTCCAATTTTGGGAAAATGTCTATTTAACTTTTTATACAAGGAATGACGTAATAATAATCCTTTGTTCTTATAAATGTGTTATGCTTATTTATTGTAACAAATCATATTTTGAATTTTATGGTATTAAATACAAAATAAAAACAGTACTTATGTAAGATAGGTAACTATGAATATCTTTCGAACTAAAATAGTCAATAACGTTGATTTATGTGATCTTAAACTTATTAATAGACAGAATAGTTAATTTTATCGCCTCGTGGTAGTTATTCTGTACATAATCTGGTGCCAGGATGCGCGCGCGTGCTCTACCCCCTCACGCCAATGGATGAACTGTCCTGTGCGAGCGTTTTGTATCCAGACCACTGAGTTAGAGCTGGTGGCTCGAACCATGGATTCTTCGAGCCGATTGTTCATCTTCTTTGCTTCTTCTAAAGCCTGTAGGACATAATTAAATTTTAACGGTGAATTATCTTTATGGATGACCACGGCTGGTCACGTCGCGGAAAAACAAAACTGAATCTCGTTTTTGCGTTCCAGCTATCTTCCTTTCCTATGAGACTATGATAGGAACTACAATGTACAATGTGGAGAGTAGGTAGTTGTAACTATAGTTGTAAATATCTGTTTGAAATAACGTACTTGATTAAAGAAACCATTGGCAACTGCAAGTCGTCCAGACAACATGGACGAGTTGGCTCGCAGTAGACACCAGCGAGGATATAAGGTGCGTACCAAACGGGTGTCGTTTTCCAATCGCGCTAGTTCCCTGTCTGCTATCGAACGGAGCTCCATTAGATCCACCACCTAATTGACAAGCAAGAACTTTTAGAACTCATGAATTTAAGATGGTTTGCTTAATTCATCGGTCGTAAATACGTAGCGAAGCGACTCATTTACCTTTCGTAAATCGTCCACTTTTCTTGCCAAACTCTCGAGCATCCCCTCTGCAAGTCTCATTGCACTTAAAAGAGTGCTCATCGAACCATCATCTTCATGGGATGCCCAATTTAGCGCTTCTGTCTCAAAACGTTTTGCCCTCCTTTCCGAATCTGCCCTGAGCCAATAGGTCCACAGCCCTACTACTAGCCGGCGCCGACTAGGCCCTGCAGATTTACCCCTACTTATTGCATATTCTGCGAACCTACTTATATCTTGTGGCGATTCCAGTTGAAATCCTGCGTCCAGTATCATGTCTATGCACAACGCATGATACCACGTCTCACAATCATATGACATATGGTCTTGGCCTGTACGCAAGGCGAATTGCAAGATGTCGACAGCTTCTGCTATGCGTCGACGGGTAAGTAGAATGTAAAATAAGTCTGGTATTAGCTCCAAAGATACGTCTTCAGCTAGCAGGAAACGACTAACAGCCAATGCACGGAAGCCGGAGCGTATCGTTGGTGCCAGTTGCCCTCTGGCGATCCGAGCTCGAAAGGATGTCATAAATAGTTTTCCAACAGCAAAAAGTTCATTAGCCTGAATTGGGTTTGGAAGTTTTTTCAAAGACTGAGCTGCCATTTGTTCTATTTCTGCTGTGGCTTCCGGCATACCGCGATCCAATTCTACTTGCAAAGCGTTGCAATAAGTATCGCAGATATTCACTACAGAACATTCCACAGTCTGAACTATATTCAAGGCACGGAGTGCTGTCATCCTCGATACTCTTTCATCACCAAGTATGGAATATATTAAGGTTGCTATGTTCAAACAAAACACTGAGTCCGCTTTCAATATTGTTTTATGCAAACGATGCTTTTGTCTTTCGAATTTGAAGGCCTTTGCTATATTTCTCAACTTGAAATATTCAGGTACTTTGTGTATATTGATTTGATATATTTTTGCTGCTTGCTCGGTTTCCGCTTTAGCCGCAGCAAGTCTTCCCAATACCAGGCATGTGGCAGCTCTTACTGAATAAATTTTTCCCAAAAATCGCTTTTTTTCAAATGGGTCTAGATCGGGAACCATTTGACACATGCCTTCAGCTTCATCGAGTTTTTGAAATACATTTTCAACGTTATTGCTTATTACACACAAATGACAATACTTGATCAGGAATTCAATGGCTTTTGATTTCAATTCTGCCTGTTGTGCATGGTAGACGACTTGGTCACAAATAGTTATATTTAATTCAGTACAAGTGCATCTAGCAAAGTTGGTTGCGGAAACACCTTTTTCTATTTTGACACTAAAAGTATGTTTGTCATTTCGCATTTCTTCTATATCTTCTTGACTGTCAACGATGCCGAGGTTCTGCCAATCACTAGGATCATCAGCTTCAGCAACCTCACGAAGCATGTCAAAAATCTTGTTATTTTGAAATTCTTCCGAGCTGTTCTTTTGAAGTTCAGAAAAGTTAGTCATGGTTACTTTTTTAACTGATCTTTGGCTGCTCGGGCCAGCCTGATCAACGCTGCCTCTTGTTTTCAAAATTGGTGCTACTTGCGAATTTCTCTTATCATATTGGGTACTATCTATTAGTGAGATATTAGGTGGCATTATTTCACTAGATGCTTTTGTTGGCTTTGAAATTTCTTTAGCGAGAGTTGCAGTTTCTGCTTCTGATTTTGATTTATGTAAATTAGCAGAACTTGGTTCTTTTGATGAAGATTTGCTTTGTAAGGTTATTACAGACTCCTCTGAGCTTTCATCTCTAGCCATCGTTGTGTCCTCGGAATTACTTGAGTAGCTATAATTCATTGGTGCGGCATCGCCTAAACTTATCATTGACTGGACTACCATAACTGTACCACCACAGTTAGCACATTTTTGTTTATTATTTTCTAAGTAATTAACAATCCGCGTATGAAATTCTTTTTTCTGATTAATTGGTAACAGTTCGTAACATGTCTTTCTTGAGTTTTTGCTTCTAAATCTCATTAGTTTGCAAAATGCGTACTTTGGTAGATTTTGGCAGCTTTCCGGATCATGTTCGAAACAACATTCACAAATAAGATTTGGGTTTTGGGATGAACTAGATGATAGTATAGTTAATGTAGAAGTGCCTCTGCGACCAAATTTATTCAGACAGTCGGCGTTTGCACAAGAGAGAATACGTATAGCAAATAATCTTTTAACAGCCTTCGCCGTAACCAAATCATTGTTTTCATACATTATATTTTCTAAGAGATCCCTTGGTATTACATCTCCGATCACTGATGCAATTTTCAATAGCAGTTGTTGATATGGCGTCAATGAGTCAATTTGTATCATAATTAGTGCATCTAAATTATGGACATTTATGTTGGTGTTTAGCTCTTCTTTTTCAATGACTATACATATACTAATATCTCCTGTGGAATCATTTTGTATTAGATTATCAAGGGTGCTTTGATTTTGACCATCCAATGCTTGCGGGTGTAGCAAAGCTGGATCTGGAAACTGTAATTCCTCTTCTTTCCAGTCGTCTATTTCATAATCATGTATCCTTTTTATTTCAAGTGCACCGGTAGAAAATAAATGAGTAATGAAGCTCTCAACGAGGCCTGGCATGCCTTTACATTTACTTCGCAAGGCGCCACATAAGTCATTCGAGACTCCATCTACGTCTAATATTTGACAAGCCAAAGCAGGGATCCACTCTGAATTCAATGGCCCTAAACTCATTTTTCTGATGTTATTATTTATAAATACACTGTATAGCCAACTGTGAACAGCGCTAAATTTACCACGTGTGACGGATAGCACGAAAAATATTTTCAACGAACTGAACATCATTGATATGAACTCCCAAGAAAATGAATCTAAATTTTGTAAATCATCTAAAAATATGACAGTTGTATATGTAAATGCCTTTATTAGTTTCTCAAAGATTGCCTTAGCTTTCTCTTTTCGCTTGGTTTCATCTAAAGAATGAATTCCTTCATGATAAGCAAATCGTACTTTAATTATACTGTTTAAATAACATAAGTCGTCAGAGTAGGCGCTTAATAATTGTATAATTTTTTCTTCTTTGGCAAAACCTTCAACGGGTTCCTTAAGCTCAAGTATTTGATTCATTATTTGGCTTAAAGCTAAATATGCAGTTGCAGAATGTATAGAAGTCATGTTTAGATAACATACACGAAAACCATTTTTCTTTGCGAGGCGTGCCATCCATTCTAACATTCTACTCTTTCCAATTCGTGATTCTCCTATCATTAAAAGGGCATCGAAATCTCTATAAGTTGCATTGCTATCTTCTAGCCAGCTTTCAAAATAGTCTATTTCATCACTGCGGTTAAGGAGTGGCGGAATCATTGGTATATCATATAATTCCTTAACTCTTATATCTTCCGTGTATTCATATATTTTTCCTGGTTTTATAATGCCTTTTAATTCGATTGCTGGTTGTAGTGTAAATCCGTTTTTAGACATTTTACTTTTGACAAAAGTAGCTTCATCGCATGTGATTTTATTTCGGAATCCACACATGAGCCTTGCGGCTTTGTTGACAATAGCACCAATGACAGTAAATTCTCTTCGTAGAGGATGGCCTACCACTCCACAGTATACTTGACCGGTTGTTACACCAACGGATACTTCTAAGACTCCATCTAGAGCAGCTAAGGATTTTTTAATACTATAAGCACATTTTAGTGCAGCTTGGGCTTCAGATTCATGTTTGAAGCCCCGCAATCCGAATACGACTAAAATCATGACATCCTTATCGAAAAGAATTATCTTGTTAACACACCCCATCGATTTATAGACGATTCCACATGTGATTTGATATGAATTATTTACGATTGTTATTAATTGCGCAAATGAACAGTCTCTTGGCTTAAGGGTTACAAATAAAATTGAAACTTGTCTCATTTCAGTAAGGTATTCCAGTGGTTGGTGAGCATCGACCTGGGTTAAAACAGGTCTTATCATAAACTTTCTAATTTCGCTTCCTTTATTTTTTTCCTCAGCGACTAAAATAGCTTTACGTAGGCTCAATGCTTCGGTTTTCCTTAAAGCATCGGTTACATTTAAACCTTTAGATGCGTCTAATATAAAATCAGGCAGGTTCTCTATTGCACTAAATGGCTTTTTACTTTGTCTGACTAAATTTCCAAAACCCGCAAATGGTTTCGTCACGTTGTTTTCATGCGGATCATACAGAATAGATTTTATTGTAACAAATCCGTTTTCATGTATAATATGATCGTAATTTCTAGAATAGCAATGCCCCCACGCTGTCGGAGTTAGTTTTACTTCCCCTGAAGCACAGACGCTTTCAGCAGCTTTGGCTTCTATGACAGGCAAGCCAAAAATAATATAACTCATATCTATTCCAGTGCCGATAGGTGCAAATATGAGATTGCCTGCAGATATCGCTAGTTTCACTTTTAAGTTAACTTTAACATCAGTTTCATAGACTGCGTAAGAATGTTGTATAATTAGAGCGCAAGCTATTACTGTGTGGATGGTGTGACACAGAAATGAACGTTTGTCAGTCTTCCAAAGTGCTAGGAAAGCGTCGCCGGCAAACTTAATGATGTCACCACCGTGGCCGTAGATGAGTTCTATGAGTGAACCGAGGTATGTGTTTAGAGTAACTGTCAGTCTATAGGTGCCCCCTTTGCCAGTGTTATTGTATCGTTCTGATAAAGCTGTATAGCCTGAAACATCAGCCATGAGGAGAACGCCGACAAAACGTTTTGAATTTGTTGTGTCAAACCTGAAAATTTTGAATTATTTATATCACCACTTCACAATCTGTTTGCATGCTTATGCATGCATTCCTTTATAATCTTCACATCATTATTCAAATAAGAGGTAAGTGCAGTAACGGACGGTATAAAATAAGTTTTGTTGTGGATATCAAAACAACATTATATTATTATCAAAGAATATATATTTTCTCAATAAGGTACGTTATAAAGCTTACTTGTCCATCAGTAGTACTTCATCGGGGACCAATGTAGATAGTATAAGAGTCTGTTTTTTGGTCAGTTGTATCTCAATATCTTGGTCTATCTTGTCTGCTTCGCTCTTCCTCTCAAACAGCTCCTCCACCCAGTCCTTTACCTCTTTGTAACGTGGTTCATATTCTTCTAGTTCTTCGTCAAACAGTTCGTGATCTCGACGGGACATTCTTCGGCTGTAATTCCGCCATTTTTCGGTGCCTACCATAATACTTGTAGAGTTTCTCCTGGGCTTTTGCTTGTTTTTGAGGAAATTCATGTTTGTGGATGGTTTGGTGCGGTAAGTACGTGAATTTTGGAGTTGGTGTCCGGATGATTTGGCACAGTTACTTAACACTTAACCTAGTGACAGCAGTCTAGTAGGCTACGCTCGAGATGCTTTCGTTATTTTATTACATAAACTTAAACAATTCTTCCAAGATAACACCCAGGATCTTTGTTTTGACTTTTTGACAATTGATTTGTGTCATTGTGTTTATTTCGAGATGATTTTCGTGCATAGAGGAAAATTTTTAATTTTTCGTGGTTTCCTTTGTCATATTTGTTTGTTTAAAACTTTTTGTCACGTAACTTGTTTTGAACGCCATAGTAGGCCATGGTTGCTATGAATGATTAAGTTGGTGAAAGGTTATTTGTACTTATTGCTGACCCATTGTTTACAACTCATTCCGTCAATTTACAACCTGTCTAGAATGATAAACTAACTTATTCTCTGTCGTTATTCCTCGTTCAATAAAGAGGCAATCTTTTAATTATCGTAATTTATTATTTAATAATGCCATTGCCCTGTTAACTTCATTTCTCCGGTCAGCAAACAGCATAAACAATTTAAATTTCTTAATTAGGTACCTACTTATAATTAAGGAGGTGTTGTAGTAAACGAATCTGATCTTTATGTAATAAACTAGCTGCGCCCCGCGGTTTCACCCGCATAAGTGTCGATCACGTGGGATTATCGGGATAAAAAGCCTATAAGTCAATCCAGGGTGTCAGCTACCTCCATACAAAATTTTATCAAAATTGGTCCAGCCGTTTGAGCGTAAAGAAGTAACAAAGATACAAAACACACACACACTCACAAACTTTCGCCTTTGTAATATTATAGAGTAATTAGGTACCTATTTATAATTAAGAATGTGTTGTAGTAAAAGAATCTGACCTTTATGTAATAAATAAGATTGACCTCTGTAATGGTTTGTTATGTGAGCTGCATTGCCGGCATTGTACCTTGTAACCATAGCCGACTCAGTCCGCCAGTCTCTATTGCTTTGCGCACACGCATTCTGTGGACGGCTCGACGAAGTAACGATGGAACCGAACGGGACCTCTTTCTTAGATAAAGTGCTCAATTTAGTAAAAGAAGACAGGGCTGAAAGTGTGCCGCTCATACGATACAAACATCCAAAGGAATTGGAGGTAGGTACTTATTTGAGAATTATTTTTTTATTTTAATGAGGGTATTCACATACAACACGTTAAGAGCATAATCAGAGATAGTGTTTCCATTTCTGATCGAATCCGTTTGATTTTTCCGATCCAAACTAATACAAACTTAACATCTGAAAAATGCTAGCATTAACTCATCATTAGCTCAAGTCCCTTGGATTTTATATAATACACTAGCAGCACCCCGCGGTTTCACTCGCATAAGTTTCGTTCCCGTGGGAATATTGGGATATAAAGTATCCTAAGTGTTAATCCTGGTTATAAACTATTTCATTGAAATCCGTGCAGGAGTTTTTGCGTGAAAGAGTAACAATAATCCATCTATCTATCTATCCATCCATCCAGCCTCACAAACTTTCGCGTTTATAATATTATAGTAGGAAGGAATATACATATTAGTAGGATAAAAGTTTTAGCGTTGTGAGCTATGTCTGGGAAATATGAACCTTTGCTTACATTCTAAGGTGATACCCTCACAATATCGCATGACACGCACCACAGTGCGAAAGTTGGCTGGGATCAAATATTTACTGAGCATACATAATCAGCCTAGAATGTTCCCACTGCTGGGACACAGGCCTCCTCTCTGTGAGAGGGAGGGGGCCGTAATCCACCACGCGGGCCCAGTGCGGGTTGGTAGATGTCACATGTTTTTTGGTTCTAGGACATGCCGGTTTCCTCACGATGTTTTCCTTCACCGTTTTGAGAGCAGTGGTGATGAAATAATTTACACAAAGTAAAGCGCTAGTCTGGGTTCGAACCTACGACCTACAACTCGTAAGTCGTGGCCGTTACCACTGGGTCACCACTGCTCTGGAAAGCAGTGGTGGCACAGTAGAGCAGTTACTGAGCATGCCATCTTCCAATTCATTGAATTAGGATCTTTTATTCTGTTTTATAGGAAGAGCTCAGATTATTTGCCTTGCCTTGCCTTACATAATTATGTTAAAGATTACTTGCATTACATCAGTAGCCATCCGAATCTTCAGTCATCAGCCTATATACTTAGGTAGTGACTGTTGTGTCTACGCGAAAGGCCAAAGGGTCACCACCTGGTGACCCTTTGCTACTTTTTTGCTGCTTGAGCTGCTCTTCCAGTTTAGGTAGATATAATTTTTAATTCAGTGATTTTAAGACGTAGTGAATTAATGATTTGAAAACAAAGCACCGCTAACACAATATAACTTAATAGGTAAACGGAGTCGTAATATTTAATTATGATTAACAGAATAAATAGGAAGAACAATCTACAAACACGTTCAAGACTAAGAATAGAGTGCGGCAGTAATTTTCCACATACTTAAAAACTATTAATATCGACGTTACCTATAGGACGCACGTTTATAAGTAGGTAGTAGTTGTGAACTTGTTGAATTATGTTTATTTTATTTATACAGTAACTTGTAAGGTGTGTTTGCCCATTATAAAAGAAGTCGCACTTAGCTAGGTATTTTCCAACAGACAATATAATCTTCTTTGTGTCGCTGGCACGACAGGATCTTGTTGGCCCAAAACTTCGCCTCTTCCATTGCGTCGTAGGTGGCGCCGAGGTCGTTTTGACGGCATGTTTTGGAACATAGAGGGCAGGATAGGAGGTAGGAGGTGGAGCATAGTTTGCGACATCCACACCCTGCTGCCGTTTCGTCGAGGTGGCCCCATTAAGTAAGTGGCCACATATAAGTTTCGACTAGAACTCAACCATGACGACAGCGTTAGCATTGGGCTCGTAAAGGTCTTTCATACAGCAGGTGTTGTTGCACAGAGAGCACTCCAGCAGGTGGGTCATCATTTGCGATGCAGCTCTACAATCGCATTGTTGATCATTTGAGTACCCCCACCTGTCTAGTACCTGCAGCCTGCAGTGGCTTCACATTTCCACTAGCAAGCGAAAGCCCTTTGTGCACGGCACGGTTTCTTTAACCGAACCGTAGAAAAAAGTAATTTAAAAAAATTAAACCGACTTCAAAAAGAAATCAACTCAAAATTATGAAATAACTTTAATTTCGGAAGTCGGTGTCTTGGGATCTGTATTTTAGTTTTTTGCCACCGACTTCCGAAATTAAAGTTATTTCATAATTTTGAGTTGATTTCTTTTTGAAGTCGGTTAAATTTTTTTAAATTACTTTTTATTTTGTAATTTTTAGTTTTTGCACTAGAATTTGACCAAGGTTTTGAGATGTTTTCCCTTTGACACTGCACCCGTAGCTCGTATCAATACGCCAGGCCGTCACACTTACACGTATTAGTCCATATCTTGAAAATTACTGAACCGATTTTGATGAAACTTGCACTGTTCCCTAAGTTGAAGTAAATGTAAGCTAATACAAAAAAAAATGGTCACGATCCGATTAATAGTTGCTGAGAAATGCGTGGACAAACATACATACATACATACATACATACGTCTATGAAATTTTGTATATTTGTTTGGAAGCCTTAGTAAATTGTCATATGTGAATATAATGCAATTCCAATAATATTACATACATACGTATCGAATTGATAACCTCCTTTTTTTGAAGTCGGTAAAAACGTATCTGCCACCAAGCTCCCAACACTGACGACCGTGCTTACACGGCGAATAAACCGTAGTTTTTTCACGGCAATAAAAACGTGTGTGTAGAAAGGGCCTTAGAGAATCAATGATGACATTTTTTCTCAAATATTCTGTAGCTTTTTTATAGGTGCTTCTTTGAAGCAGTAAAGACTGGTTGATATGATTCTGATGAATTCAGAATGTTGTTTGTCAGAATTCATTCTTCTGTGCCCAATAGGTATTAAAAAATGTTACAGGACTTCTAAATTCAGCAATGTTACATCCTGCCTGAAAAAACTGTAACCGGAATTTCATCATTAATTTCATATTCCAATAACCTTGTTTGTGAAATCGCCAGGTATTGGCGATAAGCCTATCGTTGGCATATTTTTCTTTTTTGTTTAATCATTTGGAATTTTTATTGTGTTACCTGTGGTGTTACAATAAAGTGCAGATTTCAGTCTTCCGTGTCACTGACTCCGATCACCGATCTTGGTACCTAGCTTGATCTGAAATCTTTATCCTAGACTCTACCGACAAGGAAAAGTTCAAATGCCCATTGTGCTACGTGCTGCCTAGGCCTACTTTTTTTTTTTTATTTGCTTGGGGATAGGAATCGTGTCTTAAAGCCAAGGAATACTTTACTATTGGATCTATCTAAACTGGCTGCCTCATTGGTCTACTGGTCGCAAGCGCTACTGCTGAGCATGCGGTCCTAGTTCGATTCCCAGTTCGGGTAGAGTGTTACTTAATGGGTTTTTCCATCAGAAATTTTTCAGTAGCAGACCGAAGTCTGGATTTGTGCCCGGTTGATGGCAATAGGCTCGCCCCCTATTACATGGGACTTAAACATAACTGGCGAAATGTGAGTGTACCTACTACAGGTACCTACGCCTTTGCATAACCTTTCGGGGATTACATGCATGATGTTATGTTACAAACTAGTTGACCCGGCGAACTTCGTACCGCCTCAGATCTTTTTTTGTTATTTTTTCTCATGTTTTAATAATTATTCTGCTATTCGAGGCGAACACAAGTCCAACAAATACGAGATTATAAAAATCGGTCCAGCCGTTCTTGAGTTATAAATGGTGAAACTAAACCCGACTTTATTTTATATACGAGTATGTTATACCGGCCAAACCCGATTTTAGGATGAACTAATTTCGCATAGGCCAAACCAGTTCATTCGCTCGCTCTTGCACCCTATGAGTCCCGCTTTGCGGGGCTCCTATTTCTGTGTAAAGGGTTTAAAGTAACCTAACCAAACCTAACTTCGGGGTGCCCTTCGCTCGCTCTTGCATCCTACGTCGCTGGTGAACTGGTTTGGCCTATGCGAAACTAGTTCATCCTTAAATCGGGTTTGGCCGGTATTTATAGATGTAGGGAATTAAAACCTATGTAAGTACTTGATGACTTTGACTCGACTGAATATCGATAAGACATGGTGTTAAACTAGTGACCGTCTAAGGTAATACTACACAAAACCCCGTTGTCAACGACCGCGACTTAATGGTTCACCTTATATGGATTTATTAAGGCTGAATATATTGCGCCGCAAATATAATCAATTTAATTACTGGCTGCAGTTACGAGAAGTGGTCATTTTACGAAGAAAATATAATGTTAGGTAAGTAGCTCAAAGAAAAAATATGGATATTAGGCCAATTATATTTAGACATGTAGACTTAATCGTAGACACAGTAAAACCTGAATAAAATGCTAATCCAGTATGCTAATAGGTGGGTTTTGCTTTTGCTGTAGTTACCTAGATTCCACACAGACGCGTTGAAAGCAAAAACGGGTTGCAAAATCATTTAAATATTGCAATATCTGCTTGCATAATATTTTATAAGTTACCAGCCCTTCACATATCCATTGAGGTTCTAGTTATTTCACAATCTGATTAGGTTTGCTACTTCTTTGGTAGATACTTATCTAATGATCATTTATATCCCATGATCTTCACTCTATTATCTGATGATGCTCTTTTGGTCCTTCGAGCCGGATGATGAAATAAAACCGACCGCCGCCGTGAATTTTCGTTAAACACTGATTTATTTAAATATATTCTGACATATTATTTGCAATACAAAATGATGTGTTTGCAGAATGCACGGCGCGTAACTCGTTAAAGTAATGTACGGTTCCGTAAATTAGTTATAGGTACCTACCTACTGCTCAACTTATTCTTCGCACGATGCAATTCAATGCTTGATGAATCTCCATAGTAACAAAGATTTTGGGCGTTGCGACACCAATCCTTTACCACCATAGGTGAACTAGGGATCAAGTTGCCGAGTCACCAGGTGCCTACTCATACGCTTCTGCGCCTGCATTTTGGGGATTTTTACTTTACTTCTACTCAAGGCATCAATTTGCTTCAGGACACTTTGCAGGCCTTGACTTGACCATTCTTGTAACACTGAGCTGTCGTTGTTGCTTGCACTATATATCTTGTTGGTATTGTGATCGCAAGCGAGCTGATCATGAGGTCCTGGATTCGATTCTCAGATCAGTCAAAGTGTTATTGGGTTGGTCTATGGTTTCTAAGAATAAACCCAGAGTTTGGATTTCTGCTGGTTAATGGCAATAGGCTCTCGCTCTGTTACATGGGACTTCAACGTAACTAGCGAAATGTAGGTCTACTACACATACATGTGCCTAAAACTTGAGGGATTACTGGTGTGATGTTATGTTATGTGATTGAAAACGTTACTGGTGCATTTCCTTTGGGCCCCTATGTTTCTAATGAACTAAACCTTAATAGGTCCTAAATAAGAATTTTTCTTAACGTTTCAGGCAATTCTGGACCTCGACGTGACAAAAGGCGTAAGCGACAAAGACCTGGAGCAATGTGTGCGCGATGTATTCAAGTACAGTGTGAAAACTCATAAGGCGACCTTCAAGAACCAGCTGTTCTGTGCCACCGATCCTTATGGGCTGGCTGGAGCATGGATCACGGAAGCTTGTAATACTAGTCAGTGGGTATAAGCTGTTTATTTGGTTATGGTATTGTGGCGGCATCTACATCGCCACATGCGAAACGCATCTAAATGACGTCACGCAAAATCCTGCATCGCGCAAGCAGAGTTTACCGCGCAACTAGCATATACATATGTACACATAGTCCCGACATTATTCGAACCGGTACGGTTGCCCATCAGACACGACATCCGTCTGGTCGGAGAAGCCTCCCTATTCTTTGAAGGATGATTGAACATTATACCCTGTTCCTCACACCGCTATAGGATTCTGGTGAAAATCGCGGGGAATCACTGAAGCATAGGGCCTGTCAATGTGGCGATGCTTGGGGAAGGCCTATGTCCAGCTGTAGACGTCTTTCCGCTAAAATGATGATGGTAATCGAAACGGTAACTTTGCAGCCAAAACGAAAACGGGTTTCATTGGAACCAATCTGGCGATTAAAAACAACCTGAGATACTTTTTATGAGCCGAGTTTAAGTATACACTTAGAAGGCATTTAGTAGTTAATTTTAAACAGAAATCACTAGTTTCATTTTACAACTAAGTATGCCAGGAAACGCCGTTAAAGTTTAGGCATTGCAATATCTTTAAGACATGGAATGCAGTTTCTAATTTTACGAGTATGTATGCAGCAGTACCTAAGTATGAAAAGTTTCATAATCTAACACTGTTATATTAGCGTACAAGCAAAACCTGTCTGGGTTTGACATTAAATAGTCATAAAACGTGGTAATACTTTCGTTAAACACGACTGTATGTAGTTAATTTGCGCTTTCTAAATATAACTGCACCTTTATTGCCTTTCTTAAATAAAAATGGAGCCCTTAAAATGTCTCAAAAAACTTCTCAGATACAATAGTTTTTTTTTTAAGAGACTAGCGCTTCGCACTCGGCTTTGCCCGCGTGTAAAGCAGACTTTATCTAAGGGCTTTGAAGGTCTGTGGTCATAGCTACCTGTCAGCCATTTTGATTTTTTTTTCAAAATGGCGGCCACGCATGAAACCTATATAAATCGATAGCTGACATGAATGCAAACAGAAAACATAATAAGACCAAACCTCGTAAAGTGTCAAAAAAAAAAAAAAAAAATCCTGAATGTTTAAAATAATCAAACATCGCCCTCGGGGCCTAAAAAGGCCACTTTGGCAGAATCATAAGAGGATAACATAATGGACAGTTAACCGTTAAGTTAATCGTATGAAATCCCATTGGTGAAGCATTTTTCAGTTTTTTTTTTGTTTGTGCTAAAATACCAATCAATCCGATCCAAATCGAATCCCAATCTCTTTGATTATACCTAAGTAGTGCAGCGAAAAAAAGAAAAACACGGACTGTCTTCGCCATATTACGATTCATAATCTTATCCTTTTATGATTCTCCAAAGTGGCCTTTTTAGGCTCAGTCTCCATCATCAAGTCCCATAATCACATAATGCTGTTTCGCCAACAGTGAAAATGCAGGTGATGATGATGGATAGAGTCGATTCGTGCATTTTTATAATATAACACCTGGATTCTCCGAACGGTTATGTAGAGTTGCAACTATAATACACTCACATTCGCCAGTTATGTTTAAGTCATATGTAACAGGGGACGACCCTATTGCCACCAACCGAGAAATTCCAGATGGAAAAGCCTAATAACTGCCCGAATCGAACCCAGGACCTCGTACTCAGCAGTAGCGCTTGCGACAACTAGATCTCACTAAAAATAAACCCCTATTTATGTTTCAGGTATACCTTTGAAGTGGGTCCAGTATTCACCCTCATAGAACTTAAATTGCAGTGCCATATACTCAAACTGTTTGGTATCCCCAATGGAGACGGTATCTTTAGCCCTGGAGGCAGTATCTCCATAATGTATGGCCTGGTCGCAGCAAGGTACAAGAAGTTTCCAGATATCAAGGCCAAAGGGATGAGGAATCTGCCTGAGATGATTATTTTTACTTCTGAAGATGTAAGTATAATCCTGTTTTGAACATCCTAGTCGGTTAATTTAATCATCATCTGCCTAGCCTTTTCCCAACTATGTTGGGGTCGGCTTCCAGTCTAACCGGATGCAGCTGAATACCAGTATTTTACATGGAGCGACTGCCTATCTGACCTCCACAACCCAGTTGTTGGGTAATACGATATCCCTTGGTAAGTCTGGTTGTCAGATTTTCGGGCTTCTAACGATCCGTAACGACCGTCAAAGATCCACGAATGACAGCCGGGACCAACAGCATAACGTGCTTTCCGAAGCACGGAGGGGTCTTGGTATGTAAAGATGGTCACCCAACCATGTCCTGCAACATTAAATTAACCGAGTACCAGCATAATGCACTTGATACAATTTCATAGCAATTTATAGCTAGCTGAATATTATTATGATTCGTCTTACCATGGCGTGAGAAGAGGAAGGCAAGTTCTAACTTACCTTCCAAGTTTCTCATAGTTTTAATAAACATTTTCAGAGTCACTACTCCATAAAGAAAGCAGCCCATTGGCTAGGTTTTGGAACAGACAGCATCAGAATTATTCAAACCAATGCCAAAGGACAAATGATAATTGATAAGCTTGATGAAGCTATACAGAAAGAGAGGGACCTTGGGACATGTCCTATATTCGTGAACGGCATGGCTGGGACGACGGTGTTAGGAGCCATTGATGACTTGGACGCTGTTGCTGAAGTGTGCAGGAAACATGGTGTTTGGATGCATGTTGATGTAAGTGTGCTTAATAGTTTAAAAGAAGCATGGAAATATAGAGTGCTATAGTTCCTTCACAAATTGACCTCTGATTTTGCATCACTGTCAATATCACAGTGGTCTTTATGCTCCTTGTATTACGGTTGCTGTTGGATTGCCGCTGTCAGAGGTAAAATAACTGTGAAAGAACTGTACAAGGATCTTTTCGCGCCTGAATGACATTGATAGGGTGGCGTTGTTGGTAAACATTTTTGAAATTGTAACAGAAATTGTATTGAGAATATAGAGATATGAGGAACAGGGTGTAAAGTTCACTCATACTCTATAGAAAAGGGAGGATCCTCCAACCAGACGGGTGTTGTGTCTGGCGGGCAACTGCCCGATGATTCATGTCGGACCGTTGTATCTATGCTAGCTGCGCGGTAAACTCTGCTTGCGAGATGCAGGATTTTGCGTGTTGTCAGTATGACGCGTTGTTCTCATGTAGCGTTGTAGTTACCGCTACAAGAAAACAAGATGGCAGCGTTAGTTCCTATTTTGGCCACGCGCTAATAGATTCTCGTACCTTTTAATTTGGGGCAGCTTTATATGATAAAGATATTTATAATATAAAAAATAATCATCAGCCTATAATGTTCCCACTGCTGGGACACAGGCCTCCTCTCAATGAGAGGGAGTGGGCCGTAATCCACCACGCGGGCCCAGTGCGTGTTGGTGGATGTCACATGTCTTCGAATTTTTGGTTCTAGGACAAGCCGGTTTCCTCACGATGTTTTCCTTCACCGTTTTGAGACCAGTGGTGATGAAATAAGTCGTGTCCGTGACCACTGGGCCACCACTGCTCTCTAAAAAAAGATATTTAACTTGTGAGTAAATCGTTGATGTTTATTTTTTTTCTAGGCTTGCTGGGGAGGCAGTTTGATGCTTTCACCTAAATACAAGACCAAACTAAAGGGAATAGAAAGGTTAGTAAAAATTAATCTATTACTATGTTCAGACAGCTAGCACCATCACATCAAGCTACTACAATCTGTCAAATTTCTTTAAGTAATCGATTTTCAACTTTATCGCTAAAGCATAAGGTTCAAAGTTGATTGGGAAAATTTGACAGTTACGGGTAGCTTGATGTGCTGGCGTCTGTACAAAGATCCCTTTGTAGTCCTGCCGGTCGATTCTTTAAAAATCTCACCGTGAAAACTTTGGTGAAGTGAGTTTGTTTTTGCTAGGAATTGACACTATTGACAGTTCACTCCACGCTCACTTCACCCAAGTTTTCACGGTGAGATTTTTACAGAATAGCACCGCTGCACCTTAATTGCAAACACACTTTCAAATCTGAATTATTTTGAAGGATATTGCTAATCCATTGCTTCATATGTTCGAAAAACTTGTCCGCTCAACAACGTAAATAACGCAATGAATGTTGTTGAACTGTCAAAATTAAAGCCATTGCTACTGTTAGTGTGTTACGCAATTACTCCACTGGACCAAAACAGCTGGAATTAATGGGGGGAAGTCTATGTCCAGCAGTATGATGATACAAGCTGAGCCAGTAACCTTTTATGAGAGTTCTTCTCTGAATGGATGATCGACATCTAGATGATGATACGTCTAAAGTGTAGGTACAGTATTCGAGGATCTTTTGGCACTTGAATGACACTGATAGGGGGGCGTTGTTGGTAAACATTTGTGAAATTATTTCGTGAAATTGTATTGAAAACCGGCCAAGTGCTAGTCGATCTTGCACACGAAGGGTTCCGTACCACCGTACCATATTTAACACTAAGTACCTACATATTTTTATGAAAACGCCTGTTGTGTATGGGGACCCCCTTTATTTTTTAACTTATCTTATTTTTATTATAATTACGTTCTTTTAGCAGTCATAGTACACACACTCTGTGAAAATTTCAAGTGTCTACTTATTACGGTTCTAAAGATACAGCCCTGTGATGACAGACAGATGGACGGACGGACAGCGGAGCTTTAGTAATAGGATCCCGTTGGAACCCTAAAAACAATATGGCGGTAGTTTCGATTTTGGCCACTCGCCAAAAAATCTTGTACAACTTTGAATTCAAATAATGTTTGTCATGGCTGGGAGATTGAATTGTGATGGAACTGAGAAAAATTAATGAACACCTTTCAAACAAATGTTTTCATATTTCCAGAGCAAATTCAATAGCGTGGAACCCGCACAAGATGGCGGGCGCTCCCCTGCAGTGTTCCGTATTCATGGTGCGAGACAAGGGACTGCTACACGAAGCCAACTCTGCAGCTGCGCAGTACTTGTTCCAACAGGATAAGTTCTACGACGTGTCATATGACACGGGGGACAAGAGTGTGCAGTGTGGGAGGAAGGTAAGAAACAACAATACTCAGTAGACTCACTTTATGTGTCGTGTGCTCGTGCCCGTGTCGTGTCTATGGGATTTTTCACCGACAAAACTGACTTTCATCCAATAATTAACCCCATTTATTTATTTCACAATTTGTACAAGAATAGATTAGACGGTGACACCAGACTAGGCAATTGCCTGTGTCTTGGTAATCAGAGTTGTGACATTTTCAGAGTATGGTAGGTAAAAGGAGATAAGTACCTATACAGGAGCGACGGATATAGTTGAAGTTTACTAAGAAATCGATGAATGTTCTGGACTGAAATTTAATTTAATAAATGAGCTGTTTGTTTTCTATTAATAAAATTAAGTTTTATTCGAGAACATCCATCGGTTTCTTATTAAACTTCAACTATATCCGACGCTCCTGTTTACTTATCTCCTTTGTTGACTTGAATTTTCAAAAAATTTTTTTTCGTGCTCAACTTCGTTGTGGAAGGAACTCTTGTGCAAACAAGCTTCTACACCCAGCACTTTTAGGCTGCAGTGATATTTTATTTTAGTAACTAGATATTTTATTCGTTGATTTATTCCCATAGTTTCCTGTAACTGTACTATTTTCTGACTATTAGAGGAATTCTGAAGCTTTGATTGTTCCCTTCTCTCATGATTGCTCGAGCTCAATTCTTGTGGTTAAACAGTCAGTCAACAAGAATGGTAGCTTATTGCCCAGAGTGCGTCAGACGTTCTATAGGGGATCATATTGGTGGCTGAGGAAATGTACCTATCTAATATAACGGGTTTAAAAAGACGTTTAACGAAGCCTAGAACAACTTGTTCTTCCCGAAATTGAGATATATTTTTTTACTGGACCACCTGGATACCTGGACACCTTCTTGTTACGGAGACTTTGAAATTTAAAGTTCCAACTTATTCTCAATTTTTTTTACGAAGACAAGTTTTGGATGTGGATTGGATGTTGGATGTGATGCCCTGTGCACACCACGTTTTTTAAACGCGCCCTTGACGCGCGTTTGTAGCGATACAGACGCGATACGCACGCGAGTCAGATACTCTAAAACGCGCGTCAACGGCGCGTTTAAAAAACGTGGTGTGCACAGGCTCTAACTTAACTTTAAATAACCCCACGACTCCTGTACCGTTGCATGCACAATGTTTTGCGTGCGTTAACTTTAAGTGCTGCCGTAAACACAACCGTTTATTCAACACTAAAAATGAATGTCGTTTCGCAGCAGTTATTTTTGTACCTACAATGTTACCTAGTTTGATGTACATATAATGTGTGGTTGACAGCTAACTAAGGCCCATGTCTTGTTACACCATTGTATAATTTTTACTATTTCCAGATCGACGCCTTCAAGCTGTGGATGATGTGGAAAGCGCGAGGTGACCTCGGTCTCAGTCAGCTCGCAGACCAAACGATGGCCACAGCTCAGTTCTGCTTGGAGACTGTAGCAAAGAGGCCAGGCTTCAAACTGGTGTCTGATGAGTTGCAGTGCCCTAATGTGTGCTTCTGGTACATACCGGGCTTTATGAGGGAACAGGAAAAGGATGAGAAGTGGTGGGAGATCATGCATAAGGTAAAGATACAGTATAAAGCCAAAAAAGAGAGATTTATAGACGAGTTCAGACGAAATAAGCTGACAAAATCTAGGGAAAATCTTGCGATTTTCCAATTTCCAAAAACGTATGAGATTTGAAACAATCTAAAAGAAATACGTAAAACACGGGTAGTCTTGTAGAAAACGTCAAGTGATGGGCATGTGATGCGAGGAAACTCTTGAGTAGAATTAATATGGAACGCTTTAAGAATAATGGAATTGTAGAAGATGTGGATATGCACAGTGACACGTTACGTCCGTGTGCAATCATTTTTAGGGGTATATTTATCTATATTTTTCGCTCACGTACGTCTCTCGTGCCTTTTACCAGCCCTGAATTTGTTAAATAACAATACAAAGCTAGTTAAGGAGGTACAGTTGACAAAAGAGATAAGTATACAGGATCGTCGGATATAGTTGAAGTTTAGTAAGAAACCGATGGATGTTTTCAAATAAAATTTAATTTTATTTATAGAAAACAAACAGCTCATATATCAAATTAAATTTCAGTCGACAACATCTATCGGTTTCTAATTCTATAAAAACTTCAACTATATCCGACGATCCTGCATACTTATCTCTTTTGTTGACACACAAAAGGTAGCTATTAAACAAATTGAAATTTCAAAAACATAAAATATCGATACGATCAAGCGTTGCCTGCAGGAATGATGAATGGAATGTGTGATGTTGTAGCTGTAAGGTTTTAAATGACATGACGGTTGGTCTGGTAGAGATGTACGAAAGAGACATGCTGAAATCAAAAGGCTAAGACGATGGTGGTGCTCGTCTAACTTACCATTTAAATTTTCCAGATAACACCAAAAATAAAGGAGCTGCTAGTTCTAAGCTCTCAACTAATGGTAGCGTACTCTCCCGTCCGACATTACAAGAATTTCTTCCGGTTTGCGTTCACCTTCCACCCAGCAGTGGATGAAGACCAGGTTCTTCGAATGCTGCAATCCATTGAGCAGTGCGGGGAGACTGTTACCTTGTCCATGTTATCGTAGAGTAAGATGTTTGTGTTAATAAACTGTATATAACAGGGTTACCAGTTTGTATAATTGCATACAAAATCTGTATAAGTACCTACCTAATTCTATTATCTTAAATAACTTTTTTTTTGTATAAGAGATTGCCTTGTATAATTGGTTGGATACAAGAATAGGATTTGGAATGGTTGTTAGATATTATATATTTCGCTATTAACTCGTAGTTTTTTGCGAAATATCAAGAGCAATGTTATGTTGTTACTCGTTCTATTAAAAACTGTAAAAAAAACTATCCGATTAGATTTTTTATAAATTTCTGGGACCCAGCGTTATAAGTTGGCTTTACTGGCAGCCCTGGTATAACTATAGGCTTAAGAAATATGACGAATATATTGCAGATACGTTTACGATTTTTTTGTTTATGTTAGTAACCTTTTATTATCATCATTGCCTATTTAACCTAAGATATTTACTGCTCAACGTAAACGACCTGTTTTTGGAGACGTTTGAGGAAAACGTCTCCAAAGACTGGTCGTTTTGTTTAGAAGTTAACTAGCAATTGTGAAGGGTAAGGGACTCCAATCAACGTTGTCGAAGACTCTTCCAAAATAAACAGAATAGCCCATCCTAGGTTAACCACTTAAGGTGAATGGGTAGTGGTAGACAGCGAAATTCAAATTTTCTTACGTTTTTTGCAATTTGCAGGTCAGTACTTTTGGTTCTTATGGTAGAAATCTAACTCGGAAAGATGTATTAATGATTCTAATGATTATAATTCTCTAAATATGAACCTGTTATTGTCGCGAATCATATTTTGATCAAGATACCACCTGACACTGACCTGCAAATTGCAAAAATCGTAAGAAATTTTGAATTTCGTGGTCACTACCCATTCGCCTTAGGGTCAGTTCACACCGAGAAATACAATTACAGACCTTATCTACTACACAAAAAGGAACACACACGATTCAGTGAGCTCGACGTACTAGACACTGAATTGTGTACCTTTTAGTGTAGTAGATAAGGACTAATTGTATTTCTATCTTGAAAACTGCGCGTCGTATCGCGTCTCGGTGTGAACTGACTCTTAAGGGGTTGGTAGCCACATTCTCAAGGTGGTAAGAATTACTTGGGTAAACATGCGAAAAATCTTATTCACCTGAGTTTTTATTAACAAAACTTTTACATAAGTAATTATACAACAATGTTTGTTGTGCTAACAGTGCCTTTTTATATTTCAATGGTTTCTTTTTCCCAAGTCTTCGCATTTGCAGCAATAACCCAGTTCAACGTTGTATTGTCACCATGCGGATCGCCATTATGTCCCCAAAGCTGTCTGTTTCCGTTAGGATTCACGTTCGAATCCATTTTTAGTGCTTGATGAAATTGGTAATTGATTAAGCGGAACACTAAAGTTTCATCTTTCATCCATGGCTCCACATAATATTGGTGGTTGATTTCGTTATCATTAGTTGAAGCCCAGCCTTTTCTGTCTCCTAAACTATCTGTAATTACATCCAATTTTAAATACATGTTGCAATCCATATTGTTTACTTTAAATACGACGTTATCATTGTCCCATATTGGCATAAACTTCCAGCTTACTCTCCTACTTGTTTTATCAGAGCTATCTCCCCAAGCAAGTCTATCATTATTAGAATCAGCATTTGCATCTAGTTTTAAAGCCTGCTGATATTGCTTGTTGACTATCGTCACAATATCTCCATTCAAAATGAGCTGAAAGGCATCTGGGAAACTCTTGCTGATGATTTCATTACCACCGCTGTTCCATAGCTTGTAAGCATAAGCCATGATGTTAGTCGAACTTGCGTGTAAAAGTTTCGTAACAACTTCACTTATAGCTTCAGAACCGCTTTCAGTGTCCATATTTTTGGTCAGGTCCACTGCAACGTCATAAGCCCCTTCAGTAACGTAATTGTAAAGCTGGTCTTTAAGCGCCGTCAGATTCAGGAAAGTTAAATCACTATCGAACAACGACAAGCCCTGAAGTTCACTGGGTAAGTTATACCTCGGACAGAGGAATACATCCTTCTTCTTCAGTTCTGTAGTAAGATTTCTAATATCAGGTGAACTGCTCTCAAATCCGTAGGCTACAACTTTGCCTAAGTCTGGGTTGACAATACGTGCGATGTCTTTAGCACAGCTGTTGTTGATAGGTGCTCCCATAACTGTAACGTTGGTGACTGCATTGTTTTTGATGTAACCGCTGGTGTCACAATTAGTGTAATTAACGACGGGTATCCTGTTTGGGATCTTCCTGCCTCTATCAGGACCATTGCTCACGAGTTGGTATGTATGGTTGACGTTATAGCAGTCAGAGAACCCGCTGATTCCGTGTTGGGTGGCTATCCGGCCCTCCCCCCAATAGTCGACATGTTCTATTAAGTTGTTGAGGGAAGGAGGTATCTTCAGTAAGTAGTATTCTCCGAGAAATGGACACTCGGAGTAAGGGTATGCTTTGTCCTTGTTGGTGATGTAGTTTGGTCGTTGAGCGAGTTTCCAACCACCTATGGAATGCATTTTTGAGTTCCAATTATTGCGCACCTAAAAAAAAAAAAAAACATTGTGAAATTAAAAAAGTAGGTAAAACGTCGGTGTGGTTTAGCTCAAAGACCGAAGGATGAACTGAGTGAAGGATGATATGGCTACAAAGGAGTTGACTTCTGAGATGGCGACTAATAGAGAAGTATGGAAGAAGACATGTTATGCCGATCCCAAATAAAATGTGGTAAAAGATTGATCATGGTTTTGCCTCGCATCAGGATTTTCTCCTGTATCTATGCTTATAACAAACAGAAATCTCAAGCCAGGCCCGATACTAGAGGACTAGCTTTTAGGCCATACGAGTACAAATATCTGATTCGAGCGAGAGTTGCTCCAGCGACCCGTAGCGCAGAATCAGATCGCGCAGAAAGTACCAATTGCGGCGGTATCAGCAAAAAATAGACAGTAAAAAATGCTGAACTTACCACCTTGAAATTCAAGGAATCAATTGCAGTCTTGCATCGCTGTGGATCCTTATATAGGAATCAATTGCGTCATGTAACTTATCAGTTCCTGTGGTTGTTGGTAGCCATACCTACCCCTCAGAACCGCTAATTATCTTTGTAGGGACCAATTCCGCAAGTTGGTTTTCCGCGACACGATAAGGTTTATACCTATTGAAGCATGATGCCTTAGATCGGAGTAGGTGATTGGAGTAGGAGTGATTTTTGGTACTTGTATCATAAATGCCCACAGAAAGAAGAACATGGATAAGCCATTTTCCCGGAAAGTAATTCCGGTATTTCCGGATCCAATTAAGTATTGTTAATGTTGGTATTAGTATTATTACTACTCAATTAAAAATTTAAAGGAAGGTATCAAAACTAAATTAATTTATTATTTACTTATCTGTTTTCACATAACGTTTCAATCCCGAAATTCCGGAAGAATGTCCATAATATATACATTTCGGATCAATGACCCCAATTCAGTCTACCTACAATACGACCGACGACGTATCTTGGCGGGCCTGAACATAGGCACTAAGAACTTTCGCGCATGTTCTCTCACTCGCACTCGCCTCCTGTCACCATTTGGTTCCTAAAAAATCTTACTGCGCAGCCTTCTGCGCAAAGTTCAGGCCCGCCAAGTTACCTACGTCGGCCGTATTGTACTCCGATCTATGCTTATAATGTTAACGCACTAAAAGAGACTATAGTGCCTTTTATATTTTCATAGAAATTATTTAACTAATAGTAAGATCACTTACCAATTTCAGAGATCTGTCAACTAAACAGCAGTAGGTAGTGTGACGAAATGCGCAAGCACTCCAGCAACAACACCGTGTGGTTTTAGTCAGTTTAGAGTCTGACAGACCCCTCCACCCACCTCAGGGTGGTGGACATCCATGAGATTTCCACACGATAAAAAAAGGTACCACGCCTACACAATACCATTACAACACAATTTCTTCTCCGTTAGCCTCAAATCAAAATCGTTTATTTGCATAAAATGTGGTAGAGGTGCAAAAGATGTTTTACAAAATTGTAGTGCAAATATTTAATACAATGAAGTAGGTATGTAGTAACATACATAATCAGCCTATAATGTTCCCACTGCTGGGACACAGGCCTCCTCTCGATGAGAGGGAGTGGGCCGTAATCCACCACGCGGGCCCAGTTCGGATTGGCAGATGTCACATGTCTTCGAATTTTTGATTCTTGGACATGCCGGTTTCCTCACGATGTTTTCCTTCACCGTTTTGAGAGCAGTGGTGATGAAGTAATTTACACAAAGTAAAGCGCCTGTCTTGGTTCGAACCTACGACTTACAACTCGTAAGTCGCGGCCGTTAACATTTGGCCACCACTGCTCTGTGTGTAGTAACAACATTCAGTAATATACTAATAACGTACCTAGTTAAACTAGGTATATTAATTATTCATGTTCCTTTGTTGATTTAGTTAATAAATAACTTGACACGTACACGTACTCGTAACTCATTTCGTATGACTTATTTAAACCATTATGTGGTGGTTTCTTCCTAATATAGTTCGTCATAACTAGCTGATTGTCAATACTATCAGTGAACAATGTGTGTTTGTTGAACCAATGTTCTTTCATTCCTTAGTTAGCACACTACAGAAATGCCATTGAAAATTAGTGACGTAGGTACTAGGATAATATGAGAATTAAAGTCATAAACTTTTCATTTTGTGCGTAGTATGAAATAAATTGAGCTTAAAACCGTTTTATTAGCTGGAAACCCCGTGGTGGCTTAGGTAATGAGCTTTATTTAACCAGCTGTTTCGTACCGTAAAATTGGGCGATTTTTAATCGAAATGTTCAATAAAACACCATATCCACTTAAACGTCATCTTAAATATAGATGAACATCTTTATTCCTTCAAATCTCTTTACAAAACACTTCCCGTAGCTTAGAAGCGCGCATTCAGTGCGATCCACCCGAGGTATTTGCTGACGCTTGCGTAGAGACCGGGATGGTCGGGTTCTCCACAGCGCAGGCCCCACGACACCACGCCAATGGCAGTCCAGCGGCCACTCGGCATCTGGTACATCAGAGGACCACCGCTGTCACCCTGTGAAGTTTATAAAACGTACATTTCTGTTTTAAAATAAATTGGCAATCACTGCTCATTTCATGAAATTCCTAGTTTAGCCTATAACATAACCTAACCTAACCACGAGAGGAAAAACTTCAAGGAGAGAAAGTTCAAGAGCCTCATGTGGCTGTCATTTAACTGGCACACATACCTTCCCTTGAAACTCTTATATACAGGTTGGTTCTTAGGATCAGATAGGTAATGGTTGCTGGTGAACCTTTATAGTTTTTTATTTAGGTTTTACCAAAATCGTAACCAAAGTTGTCGTAACAGCTCACAGAATAAGCAAGCAAGCTGAAGTGGCAATTGGGCCGTTCATAGGTACTAGCCGTAGAACCGATGGCCGTTAAGACGTGTTCTTGAGTGGAGACCGCGAATTAGCAAATGTAAGGGGCGAGGTGGAGCGACGATCTGGGTGGCTGGTAGCAGCTGAATGAGGGATGCCGATAATCGAGCTGAATGGCGTGTAATTGGAGAGGCCTATTCCGACAGTGGACTGCTGTAGGCTGATGATGGAAATCGTAAGAACTAAAGACGTTTATCAGCCACCATTGCCTACCTTAAGTACCTACCTGTGTACCGAATGGTGCAACATTACATAATTAAAAGCTTTACCTGGCAAGCGTCTTTCCCTCCCTCCTTTCCACCGGCGCAGAGGGTCTCGTTGAAGATACTGTCAGAAAATGCAGCGACGCACTTGTCGTGGTCCCACACTGGGACCGTCACCTCCATCAGAACGTTGCTGTGAGGACCACCGTACCATTGTGTGCCCCAACCTGGAGGAAAGGTCACAAGATTAATCATTGTTATTTGTGAATAACGTAATAGCAGCAGAGAGAACGTTATACGCTGATTATGAAAACCTAAGTAAACTTTAAAGGAATCTCGTACGAAGAAGAGAAGTGAAACAGTCGCCCATCATTAGTGAACCATGCGTGTTTTCAAAGAAAAGGGTTTCTATAGGAAACTACAATTGCATTTTACGGTCCCATGTGCGATAATTTGCATCAATCTGATATATTGACATAACATAAGGTACCTGCTAGACGTTGGTGAACTTTAGAAATTCTGTCACAAAAACAGACAGTGTTAAGTGCCATTTACCATTTGTTATTGTAATGGTTTGTCTCTTTTAGTGGATGGTGTAATATTGGATACTTATGAGAGGAGCACCGTGGCAATAATTTACTGCGATCACTACATCGTTTGTCAAGCTTGAAAGTTTGGGAATGTTCTTCCAGGATTGTTTATTACTGCGTTTCTTGAGGAAGCTCGTTTTCATTCATCTAGGTACTCATATCCGTTAACAGCCTAAACCGTTGGGTCTAAGCTAGAGCCATGACATTTTGCACAGGATGACAAGAGTTCCTTATTTAACGAAAGTGAGCACCAAGAAAGGATTTTTGAAAATGTTTATAAATTGAAAACATGCGACAAACCGAAATGGGAGATTGTACTCATCATTGAACAACTTTTAATACGGGACCAAAGCTGCAATCGCGAAAAAAAAAATCAGCTGTTCCCTACATTTTGACGAGTTATGCGAACATAAATGTAGGGAACAACTGATTTTGTTTTCGCGATTTCAGGTTTGGTCCCATAGTAAAAGTTGTTCAATGATGAGTACCTACCTACATACTCCCATTTCGATTTGTCGCATCTTTTCAATTTCACCCTGTATAGCTACTCCAGATGATGACCACAGTGAAAACTCACCAATAACAATAGCCAGTTCGTCAGTGAGCTGTAAGTTGGGGGGTGGTAGACAGATAGGCCACACGTAAGTATTGAAGATGGCCGGTCGGTCCAGCTTCAAGATGGCGATGTCGTTCTTATAGTTGGAGATCTCAAAGGCCTCGTGTTGACGGATCTCTGAGACCCTGAAGTTGTAGGTGCGGGAGTCGTTGGTGCGTTGGAAGTCGTACTCTCCAAGGCGGACGAAGAGCTCTTCTGCTTTCCATCTAAAAAAAAATAAAGCTACAGTTTCTTAGATGGTCGGAGGTGGCCGCCACGTAGTGTCCGCAATTTACGGCCGAATGACAATATTATGTCTGAATGACGATGATGACGGCTTCGTGAAGGGTCTTGTTGGGTCGGCTTCCAGTCTGACCGGATGCAGCTGAATACCAGTCTTTTTATGGAGCGACTGCCTATCTGACTTCCACAACTCAGTTACTGGGTAATACGATACCCCTTGGTAAGACTGGTTGTCAGAATTTCGGACGACCCGTAACGACAGCCGGGACCATCGGCTTAGTGCTGGAGGGGTCTTGGTATGTGAAGATGGTCACCCATCCAAGGACCAACCGTGGCAAGCGTAGCTTAACCTGATCGATCGACCCGTACGGCTGTTATTACTTAGCTACAAACCCCTTTACACCCTGTTACACCCTATAAGGACTGTATATTAAACCACCATCTTTTACTCAACTGATAAGACCTTAGATATTTTCTGCAAATAAATGATTCTGAGAAAGATATTACCCAAGTTATTGTGTAAGACTACGCAATCTTAGGTACCTTCTAGTGCAGTGAGCGGCAGTCATGACATGCCTGTCAGTGATGAGCACTCCGCCGCAGTACTGCTCGAAGCCCTCCGGAGTGACGGAGGCCATCCACGGCCATTCACGAGGGTTGGCCTGACGAGCGCCCTGCACACGACTTTGTTTGCGAGTGCTTAGACCACAACCTATGGAAGTAAGAAGTAATTCGATAAACAGAGTAAACATTCGTCTTTTGTTCGTTTCGAAGGGACTCAGCAAGCTACGACCGCGCGTGCAACATCTAATAATTAATGTTTAACATCACAGTGCAAACGAACCGATTGTAACGATATAGTCCAATATATTTAAAGTTTTATACTAAAAAACAAAGTTTGTTTAATTGCTAAACAAAAGTACATCTATGTTACATCTGGTTTGGACCCAGTATGTGGCCACGTTTATTGCGGTGTTGTTCAAAACAAAGGAGAAAGAAGGGAGGATGGGAAAGGAGGGGAAGGTTTCGAGGAAGTAATTGATATTAAAGGACGAAGTGATTTAGCATCGTTTTATAAACCAACATCTTTATGTCTATATGTCTAGAAGGCGACTAAGAATCATGTTAGGGGACAGTAGTATGTGACGTGATCTAAAGCAATATACTCGTATATATTGCTCTTTACATGGGACTTAAACATTGAAATATACACGTCTGCCTTACCCCTTTAGGCTTAGTACACACACAGGTTACAGACGTAATATTATTAACTTTATTATTTTTTTGTACTGAGATTTGAGATAATGTGCTAAAGCTAGATATGTAACATAGGGATTACGGTTTCGTGTTCAGGATAAGGCGAACTAAAAATAATACAGATGTGAGTGGTAACGCCGGGAAGAGACGTCCTAGAAGGACATATGACCTTATCAGTGATGTTCTTCAGAAAGATCAGGTGCGTAGTACTCGCAACCGGCGTGCGTGTATGTCCAGATGTATGAATGTAAACGAAGCAAAAGGAATATGTTAGGATCGTAGCGGGTGGTGTTTAGTTGTTTCTGCGTTCCCAGATGGGAAATAGGAGTGCATGATAGGCATCTAATCATGTATGTAATATTAATACAACCTCTGGACTCAGCCCTGGTGACCTTCATGATAGCTTCATTCTGTTCCTCCCTTGGTGCGGTTGCTGGCAAGTCTCCAGCCAATCCTTCTGCGCCACTCAGCGTTTTTTTGTCAGGGCAACAAGCTCCCACAGTACTAGGGGATGATAAATTGAACAGTTAAATATTTGGCGATTGGGCTTCCAAGAGGACAGTCGTCAGTTTTTTAAATTCTTTCCTTTATCAAGTCAGGACACCTTTTGAAGCTACGGTACTGAGCAGACTATTGCATAGGAAACTGTATTTAATTACCTGATAACAAAAATCAAAATAGCATACGTACACCTTTGACTAATGTAGAGTTTACATCGACCTGAAACTTTGAACGTGACTGCACACAACTCACTTTTGTTGGATAATGCAGACATAATCCATGAACTTGATGAAGTCAGATCGAAACTCCTCCTGAATGCAGTGGCGGATGGGCCGGCAGTGCCCAGGCTTGCCGTCCGGCAGGACACAGCCTTGATATGCTACATTGGCCTGCGAAAACAACTTGGTTTTAGAATAGTTAGGTACAGGAGCTCGCTACTTACTACAATCCGACATTTAACAACGGTTATCAATTAGTTAATTTTATACTGTATAAAGGTGTCAAGGTTTGTCTCGTCATTTTCGAGTTCTGCTGAGTCTACTGTTAAGTCGATGTAACTAGATCTATAGAAGGCTAAAGGAACGATGGATGAACTGTGTGAAAGATGATAATTATGGCTAGAAAGACGGTGATAACCGAGATGACTAATAAGAGGTAGGTATGGAAGAAAAAAACAAGTTTAAATATCAAAATTAAATCGAAAACCCAATTGGGCAAGGGCAAGAGAATGATGATGATGATGAAAATGACCAAAAACACAGTTTAGTACCTATCTAATGTTCCTATCGACCGACCGACCTATGGGAAAAGAGCTTCCACAGCATACAAACATTCACACAAAACATTATCATGCCCCTAATTTTGTATCATTAAAGGTATTGTGTCAGCATTTAATGAAAAGATCGTGACACAATCATTGTGACTACGAGTAGGCACTTTTGTAGGTACTCAAATAGTAAACGCATATTCTTTGCAGCGAGAGGTTTGCTTTACAAGCTTTGTAGGTTCTGTGTGTAATCTGCTAAGATTTGTGCTAAAACTGATTTTGACGAATGTTCATTGCATTGCATTTACCTTCAAAATTCGTTCTCTGGACTGGGTTATTCACCCCCGACGGAAACAGAGGGGTGTTATAAGTGTTTTTTGTTTTTTTTGTTAGCCTGTATTGTGCTCCATTGCTGGGCAAAAGCCTCCCCTTTTTCCTTTCCTTCCTTTTGTGCGATTTCTGGCCATGTGGGGCAGTTCATCAGTCCTAATCAAGTCTTAGTGAGTCTCTAGCAGTGTTATCACTTATCAGGCAGCAAGATCTATATTTTTATCTTGCACTAAACCTGATGAAAACCGAAAACTGCTGTTAAATAGACACGGTAACCAGCGGGGCAATAGGCTATTTGACTGGTTTCTGATAAACATCTCAGATTATTTAATGGTGTCTAACGAGCCCACAAAAACCTATTACTTCAAATTGCATAATGTATTTCTTTTAAAAAATAGTAAATAAAAATGTACTGTTTAAATAAGCCGCCAAAACGCAAAAACGCGCAAAACAATCTTTAACAATATGGCGTCGTGACGTCACGATTCACGTAAACAAACGTTGAAACGGTCGAGATACTAGACAAAAGTCATCTGTTCTGTCAACGATAGACAGAAATTTACTAAATCATGACGTCATCTTAAGTTCAGCCAATCCAGACCGTTTTCGATTACGTGGCGCCAGATTTAAAAAGAGGAAGTTTTTTCGGGATTTTTTTTATAAATAAAACATTGTTTTGTAGTAAAATTAATGCAAATCGATTTTAAAAGCGATAATCTATACGAGTGTCAATAATTATGACCTTATTTTTTACATTGTCAAATAGCCTATTGCGTAACACATTATCAATCGGAATCGGTTTCATTTTGACAGTTCAACAACATTCATTGCGTTATTTACGTGTTGAGCAGACAAATTTTTCGAACTTATGAAGCAATGGATTAGCAATTTGCTTCAAAATGATTCAGATTCCGATTGATAGTGTGTTACGCAATTACGGTGCTGGTCGGTAACGGTACGATCAGCCTCTGAATGAGTTAGAAGACGGTGGGTTTTTTCGTTCATGATGCTGTATCCCCTGAGAAATATCCAAATTTTAACCATTTCATCTGACCCAATCTGCCTAGTCCTTTCACAACTACGTTGAGGTTGGCTTCCAGTCTAACCGGATGCAGCTGATTATCAGAGCGATTGTCTGACGTCCACAACACGATACCGCTGGTTGTCAGACTTTTAAGGCTCCTTCATACAGGCGCGACACGACATAAAATCGCGCACGACACAAAGGCACCGCAAGTCGCGCAACGAGCGGTGCCTTTGGCCTTTTGTAGGAGCCTTTAGGCACTTTAAAAAAATCTACGAATGACAGCTGCGACCAACGGCCTACTAAAGTGCTTTAAAAGGTACGGCGAGGTCTCGATATGTAATGGATGGTAATCCATCCACAGACCGACCTCGGCAAGCGATGCTTAACTTTGAAGATTAATCCGTGCGGCTGTTATTATTTAGTCACGAGCCTATCTTTCATCTGAATACACTCCTTTATTAAAGAAGACACTTTACGTTTTTAGTAGTTACGCAAAAATCAACAGACAAAATGTCAAATTAACAATAAAAGGCGTCACCGAGTCAATTCTAACCGGCTTTGCCCTACTGTCTGTCTTGTATGCTAATTCCCTTGCACACATAGGTTGGTCGCGGAAATAATGCCTAATTGCCCATGTTTTACAAGTGTAATGATGCTGTTGATCCCGCATCGGTTGCTAAACATGCTCAGTGCGGCGCCGGCGCAATGAAGCTGGTGAGAGGTAATAGCTAATTGAATTCGACATTTTCTAACTACATTTTGAAGGCTGTGTGGTGGGCGTGAAGTCGTGGGCGGTTTATGGCTTTATTTCTGAAGACGGGTCTGGTAGTTTCTGTGCTTTGGGATGGGTAAGGGCGAATGTGACATTTATAACATTGTGTGGAAAGAGATCGAGAGTGGGCCACGGCTGAAACATTGGCGAAGCCACTCTGCACTATCAAATCCAAGACTTCTTCTTCATCGTGTCGCTGGCACGACAGTTAATCGAATTTTGTTGGCCCGAACCTTCGCCAGTTCCACGGCGTTATCGATGGCAGCGCAGAGGTCATTTTGGCACTAACAACACGGAATGCTGAGCGATTATCGTTAATCAAGGTCAAGGATGATAGAACATGTTATCTTACTACTCTTGTAGTTGTTTGTCTTTGTTTTTTTTCTGTACCTAAGCATCTTTTATTAATTCATTAAACGTTATTTTTATTTTTCTTTATTTTGAATTTGATCGTTCGAAAGCACGCACATGACTTTACAGAGCAATTATTCTTATAATCTAATCTATGGTAGGTAATCATTATTTAGAGACCAAAATATACTTCGAAAGAAATGAATTGGATAATATAATTAATTGGATAATGTAATGAATTGGATAATGTAATTAATTGGATAATATAACTAATTGGATAATGTAAATAATTGAATATATGAATGTGTGACTGATAATGTATAAGTAAGTGTAAAAATCATTGATTCAGTCATTATAATTGTACCTACCTAAAATATTTGCATGCCATGAAAAATGGCAGACATGTCGTGAGCCACTCATAATCTAAGATCTTGCATGCATGTTTTATTTTAATTCTGTATGTATACACATGTCAGAGCAAATAAAATTTCTTTCTTTCTTTCTTTCTTTCTTTCAAAGAAACAATAGAGAGTCAAAGCCTTTATTTTTAAAAACAAAATTTTCTCATGCAATTATTTTAATACCTACTATGTTTTATATTTGAGTGCTATTGTGCACGCAGGCGCATACAAAAACAATCAAAGGAAATTCTAAACCTATGGCGGTCACATTACATAACATTATTTTAAGTACCTAAATATCTCAAATATTTTGGTGTTCTGTTATCAATAGGTATCTACGTCATCCTTCTAGAATATTCCTGAAACTATACGATAACTACACTACACGTGTGAGATCCTATAGGCTCCCGCAGACAGGCGCCACGCGACTGGTGGAACAATTTCTTTGAAAACTTCATGGACATTGTTCTACCGCAGTCACGTTGCGCCTGTGTGCGGGATCCTTAACTTGGACCGGAGTCGAAAGGATTATTCCGGGAACTGGGGCCATCTCGTTGTTGTAGTTCATGCCTTTTGTACCTACCTAGTCATTATCAAACGTGGGATTCCCCCGAGAACCTTTTATTTACAACATCATAATCGTTATTTTATTAGGTATTAGGAACGCTTTCAAACAATCATCTGTGTGGTTTCACAGTTTCCAATTTAGTAACTAAGTTAGAATAGTTTCATGTTCCATTATAGCCAAAATAACATTAACGAAATTAGTAGAACATAAATCTTTCGTGTACGTAAATGTGCGGGCGACTCACATACTGAATCGAAAGTCGCGTCTAATAGATTTGGCCAAATTACTTCATGTGACATGTTATATTGACCATAGTAATACTACAGAAACCATTTCAAGCCCAAAAACGGCACTTAAAACTTGGAAAGTTCTAGAAACAATTTTCGATCCAGTGTGCGGCGCCATTATTAAACGATGAGTAGGAATTTTAATACATAGTTTGTCACCTACCTCATTGTCGTTTATTGCAATGAAACGTTTCGTCCTGCCAGCGCCTATGTGCATACCACCCTCGGCTATAATCTCTTGCCATGATGGGTCCAGTAAATGGGCTGTAAGGATTGAAATTAGGTAATTAATTAAAACATTTTTATCACGACGTATTTGATTATAACAGAAATCCTTTTCGTATCACTACTTCACAACTTAAGCTAGAAAATGATGGCTCTCAATTGGTTTGTAGTGGTCTCTCTGCATCATGTCAGGGTTAGAAAAAGAATTAAGTATTATCTTCCTGCCCTTGTCCCATGTTACATGAGGTCGGCGCAACACGTTTTCTTCTTCTATTCTCCCTGTCAAGTCGTCACGCTATCATTTACTCACTTTTCTTTCTTAAAGATATACGCGTCGACTTGAAAACCTCCTTCATGTTTTCGTCGGTTAAAAAGAAATACAAGCATAGTAATCAGCCAATATTATTCCCACTGCTCGGACACAGGCCTCCTCTCGGTGAGATCCCTCTCACCGAGAGGAGGCCTGTGTCCGAGCAGTGGGCCGTAATCTACCACGCGGGCCCAGTGCTGGCTGGATGTCACATGCCTTTGAATTTTTTGATTCTAGCACACGTCGGTTTCCTCACGTTTTCCTTCATCGTTTTGAGAGCAGTGGTGATGAAATTAAATACGCAAAGTTGAGTGCCTGCCTGGGTTCGAAGTTCGAACACTCGTAAGTCAGGGCCGACACCAATCAATGGGCCACCTCGGCTCTGCTCTAAAATACATTGTAAATAATGGTAAACCATGAAAATCTAATAAGATAACGAAGACTGTAAACCACAGAGGCATAGAAGTTGATGCAGCTACAGAAGATGATGGAAATATTAAAAAACTAAAAACGACAAATGAAACAAACGGATCAATCCTAACTAGATTAAGTCCTCGTGCAATAAGAACAAAAAACAACACTAATACAAATACTCACACTTATAATCATCTCCAAAGGCACTTACAACAGTCCCAAATAAAAATAAAAGAAGCAACATGCTCACTGATCAGTCCGCGGAGGACTCAACGTGATTGTGAAGTACCAACCATTTGGGACGGATGGCCGGATACCACAGCGATAACTGACAGTAATCCACAGGATGCCACCGAGCTGATAGCGACTATTTTGCAGCAAAATGACGGAAAAATAGATATAACCCGCATATTCGGAACAGTTCAAGGACGATGGATTTGTAATGTTAATACTTTTTCCTGCTTTTTTGTAGGCTGTCTCTCTCTTCTCTTGGAAGCGATGAGTCTGACGGTAAATGCATATTATATACTGGTATTTGTTTATACTATACCTGCTCGGAAAGTAGGTACCTTATAACTTTTTTTTAATGAGGCAGAAAGTACGTCATTACTGTGTAAGTATAACTCGTAAGAAAGTGCGATTCCCAAGTAATCGGTCAATTTCTCCCGTCAGTGAACAATATGTACACACGGCTACACATCAAGCTATACATTTCCAGTTTTAGCTGACCTCGTGTTGTATAGGTTTTTCGTACAATCAAAAGTCAGATTATACTGGTTATGTATAGCTTGATGTGTAGCCGTGTGTACTATTCTTTCAATCAACGAGAAAAATCTAAATACTGAGAAGAATGTTAATACCTCCGTCAATTACCTACGACTCTGTCCACGCTTTATTTAACACCTATTCCAATTAGGTCTAGTGAAAATTATCGTTGAACGTGTTACAGAATTAATAAAGATTGTTACTGATAAAGGTAAACGACATGCATTGACATGCAACGCCAATTAGGGTCAATGTTATTCAGAACCTAATATTAACATTAACATTTAACACTCCCTAAACGGGTATCTACAGAGAACGTTATCGATCTATCGACAAAATTAAATGTACAGGTAATTGAAGACAGCAATTTTGTAACTGTTATCCATAACGATGTCATAAAATAGTAGTTTAACTAAAATGTATATTATTATATAGTTTCTGGTCCGTGGGCACGGTTAAGCTGCAAACTTGCAAAAGGTACATCAGTGGCGAAACAAACATTCCTTGCGGCGATTGTTTGGTCCGAGGTGTATGCAAATGGTCAAAATGTTCGTCAACGCCCATTATACTGTTATGATAATAACTACACTGAATTAAAGTTATCCTAAGGCACCTCTTACTTAGTCAAACAGGTTGTTATAATGTCCGCAGCTTGCATTATTTATTATTATTATAAGCCTGCGTTGTCCCATTGCAGGGCAAAGGCCTCCCTTCCCTCTTTCCAGTTTTCCCGATCTACTGCGATTGTGGGTCAATCCTTTAAGAAGGAATCCAGCTCATAATGACGGTATATCTACTTGTAGGTATCAACTTTAAGGTCGCAGATAGGTGCGACGCAACGGTGCGACGCGATTCTGGTAGAACCATTTCCATGAAGTTTTCATAGAAATTGTTCTACTAGAGTCGCGACGTGTTTTCGCGTCGTACCTGTCTGCGGAGACCGTTAACCAAACCGCCTACAATCATATCTTTTTTAGCGTTTGCATTTTAACAGACTTTGGAATGGTGAAAACAAAAGAGAAAGATGTTCCAAAAGTAATACGACGTCGACAGAGTTTTTTTTGATCCTAGAAAACGTACAATATCCCTGGTTATAGTCCAGATGTAAAGGATTAGTTGTTACATTAGCAATGAGTGTTTTGTGTAAAAAAACTACCAATGTGCTTTCATGTTGAACTTTTAATAAAGCTCTTTATGCGAGGAAAAAGCTTTGCCGCCTCAAAAGTAATCTCACCAAAAATGGCTTTCTAGGCTAAGGTAGAAGCACAATGGACATTCAAGATCATCAGGCTCATTTACTCATTTTTCCGACAGAACACTTCACCCTCCTTCCATTCTTCTTTGTTGGCTGGTTCGTTCTTTGGACAAAGAATTGGCAGCATTGCCATTCAACGTGGCAATGCTGCCAGTTTTCTGGGCCCGTTACCGGATGACGGCGATGTGTAGGTGTATATATATATTGTATATCTTCTTTGTCACGTTGTAACACTAGTCAAAGATATTATTAAATGGGTCAAGATCTAAACTAAACCAGTGCAGATTTATTGGTAGCAGCTTGAAAAACGGCCAGGACAAGCGTATTACGCTTTAATCAAGCTATGCAAATAGTTGCACAGCCGCTCGTCGCGGGCTGTCGGTGTGTCGGGATATTGGGTCGCAATACTCGCAATTAAAATACTCGCTTCATTACCTGGTCACTACGTAAGAGAAGCAAGAAGGTCTACTACATTCAGGGTAATACAAATGAAGTTCTAAGCTGTCATTTTACCGTAAAGTCAAGGGCCTAGCTACCCCCGTTTCAGCTGTATCTATAATTCGGGGCTTCCGGAAAAATTTGTAAAATATTGTTGTTGTAGTTTTGAGGGTGGTGGGAACTGCAATGTCTATCAGATGTGATGTCGAGCCAGTGGCGGATTTACATATTTGCCGCCAGTAGGCTATTTAAATTTTGCCGCCCTTACCGGCCTATACAATAATGTGTCAGTTTCTAGGTAATATTTATAACCCAACGATGTTAAGTTTGCACAAGAAATACCTATCTATATTTCCGAGCTCATAAAAGCTCGAATTATGTACTACTAAATAAGGCAGCGCCTTAATACCTACTACTTACACATTATTGAACATTCGTTGCCACCCCTAACATCTGCCGCCCTAGGCTCCAGCCTACTTAGCCTGTTGGTAAATCCGCCACTGTGTCGAGCTCAAAAAAATTTTGCACACTGCTAGATACAGATATCTACGTAAGATTTTCATAGCGAAATAGCAGCCTACTTGGTCGACTTATGCAGTCAATTTTAGAAGTGAGATCGATAATTTAAGCATGTCTTTTTGGATTACGGTACACTTCCTTTTTTCAAAGTAACTGAAAAGGGTTTTTTTTTTAAATCCTTTGAGGCCCTGTGCTGATTTCCTTGTTGGGAATACCTCCCCGGGGCCCAGACACTGTGTGGGCCCCAATGCACCACGGGCCCTGATGCTCCGCACCATTTTGCATGTTAGGTGTTACGCCTATGATGAAGTCTATTCTAAATAAAGCTCACACATACCCTTCCTGTTTAGCAATAACTACCATGTATTATGTATGTCCTACTGCCGATATTAAAAACCGGCTAATTATGCAGATTATCTACTTACGATTCAAACTATAACGCGAATAGTCACACGTCCGTAGTGAGTGACATAACTAAATACTTGCATAATGTGTGGGACAGCTAGTGTCTAGTCTAGACGCAAGTCCGTAGCTTAGCTTAACGACCTGGTAATTGATATGTCACAGTTAATTGCAGTTATTGTGGGCACAGTCCTACCTAGTTGTATGTGGTTTCGTTATTAACATGAGGGACCAGAAATACCTATTGCTCCACCCGAGCAAAAGTGATAAATGTATTATGAATCAATCAAGTAGTTGAATTTGGACTTCCAAAAAGGAATCTAAATTTTTTATGGTATGTAAGTTGCGGGAATCCCTAAATACGAATTTCCTTACGCGGTACTCGCACGCACACGTATATAATAAAAAGATACAGAGAGAGAGGGAGAGGGAGAAAGTGCGAATTTATTACGCGTTTTAATATAGAGTCATCCAGTATAAGTTTTTAGAAGCTCTCATAAAATGGTTGCCATCTTGGATTTTCATTTTGCCTCAATATTGGCTTTAGCACTCTCAAAACCATGAAAACGACACCAATGATGGAAAATTTGAATTTTTTTTGGATATTCATTTGATAAAATAAACCGAGTTTAAAACCATTTTATTAGCTGATGGTGGCTCGGCTCAATGAGCTTTATTTAACGCGCATTCTGTGCGATCCACCCGAGGTATTTGCCGACGTTTGGGTAGAGACCGGGACAGTCGGGCTCTCCACAGGCAGTGCAGGCCCCAGAACTTTATAAAATGTACATTCTATAGGGACTATACCTATAGTCCCTATAGACTCCCTATAGACTCATCACCCTTCTATTTGACTTTTTTAAACCAAGGTTATCGAAGAATCGCAATGCTTTACTAAACACAGAGCTGACCCAAAGAAACAAAACAGCTCATAGTTCAAGCATTTTCCCAAGATTCGATCATCGATGACTACAATGCTCACTCGTTTACAATATAACAGTTAGTTAGTTATTTAACTTACAAGAAATACAACAACATTACCTATAGGTACTAAGTAGTTTATAAACTTTTTATCATTGTACGTCGGTAGTATGAGTCAGTATGAGAGAAATGGGTTATATATAATATCGTAGCAATACTCCGTCACTGTCACTTGATAGACTGATGTGATCTTTAAACCCAACAAGTTAATAGTATCGTGATAAATACTTAACGTTCTGTTTCGTCTACTGAAATGAGCACGAAGCTACAATCCATTAATGTAGCTAAAATTAACTTAATAGTGACAATCTAAACAATAAAAACAGCTGTTTAATTTTCCAGGTAATGTTATCCGAGGAATAATTTTGAATTTTTGACAGTCCTTCCGTACAAAATGTGTCAGACGTAAATTTTGTTCCACGAATAAAAATTATCTGTTGAAAAATTAGCCCTTAGAGAAATACTATTCCTATCATTCCAACTAATGTCTTCATCACTTTCGATGGTCCTGTTGCATCCGTGATGATCCCGCCACTCGTCACCACTGATGATCTGACTCCATGTACTACATAATGCACCTTACATCATCAACTGATGTTTCTCCAGCTAATTTATCACATCACTGACTATGGTTACCACGGATGCTGTCATTGCATGATAAACGGCGAAGGAAAACATGTTAGAAACAGAGCAGCACCTTTTGCACTTCCTGTCACGAACGAGCGGCGCAAAAACTTTATCAGGATGGAGCTAACGAAAAGCAATCGTTTTGTATGCTACGGGTGTTCTAGCTATAAAAAATCAGTCCTTACTAGGTATATTATTAATATAATAGAGCCGAATATAATAAAATTTGTTTGATGGAACGCGCTAATCTCTGGTTTTCAAATCCGACTACAGTTATAGGTAAGTAGTCGGATCAGAAAAAATCTTTTTGCACTTGACAGCTCAATTCTTGAGGAAGATTATCATAAGCTATTTATATTAAGAGCGTTTAGATACGCCGTATGACATTTCAAACAATCTTTCAAGCCCTTGTTTTCGAAATGAATTAACCGATTTTAATGAAATACGCATAAGCAGGATACAAAGGTCTACATAAGCAGGATACAAAGGTCTAAAAAGTTACTACGACCAGCTGTAGCAAATGTTATAGGCGCCGCCTATAACATTTGCTACAGCTGATTATTTTTATTTGATATTGATATGAGCGCGGGGTCCTCCAAGGAGCGGTCCTTGGAGGACCCCGCGCTCAAATCATGGTACGCCCTTAGGTCCAATGGAATATTATGTATCAATGGTCGAAATAAATCTGACGTCTCTGAGGCAGGGTGCTAAAAATTTTGGAGCTCCCTACGCTCGCTCCTGCATGTTAGTTATTCTTTATTCTTAAACTTTCTTACATAAGTTGACAAAGTAACTCCTCTTACTGTTTGAATTATTATTGACAAAAGAAACCTAACCTATCCGAGGTGCGAGGTGCAAATGTCAAGCCTAGCCCTAGGTTTCTAAGTCCGGGCCTGCTTCGACAGCGTTGGCCTCACAAAGGTCTTCGATAGTGCAGGTGTTTTTGCACAGAGAGGACGACAGGAGGTGAGGTATCGTTTGCGATACGGCTCCACAGTCCCACTGTAAATAGTAACGTAAAGATTTGATTGTTCAACTAGAACTAGATTACATGGCAAGGTAATTTAATATAAAGCACAAGCGGGTGCCGTACTGCTCTCCTAGAATGTTTACAAAATAACCTGTGTTTAGGAGAAACGGTTCGGATCCTCGTCATAAATAGTTGACGTATAACAGCACGTGTTAGATATGTGTAAGTATACTGTGGCTCGATTAAGAACTAAAATACTAAAATTACCTAACAAAATCTCAGACACTGGAAATTATTTCCCAGTCTGTATACCAATCACTCCATGCCCACTTCAAACGAGTCCAATACAGAAATTTATCATTTACCAACGACTAGTTCAGATATTACCAAATCATTTCATTACAATTGATGAATGAATCGGGTTTCGACTCAATATTATCGTCGCTGGCATCAATTTAGTTTGTAACGTAATAGGAACTGCCTACGCGTTCCCTTCACCAGTTTTATCAAGCGATACTCCTCAACAGGTTACTAGACTAAAGCTAGGCATTACGACATTACAGCAGGGTTTAGACCTTAACGCTTAATGCACTAGGTCCACCGTCCAGCTGATCTGTTCTACATATTACAATCTCATCGTGATAACTAAGATGAAGTGTGCTTGAAGTGAACTGTCAATGATAGTGTCAACCCATAGCACCAGGTGAAATGACTCACTTCACCTAAGTTTTCACAGTGAAATTTTTACAGATTAGCCCTACTGATTTTTTATGACGCTCTGGATTTTAAACTCTCGGTGTTGTGGGAATCCAACAGAGCGCATCCCAGCGCGTCAAAAAAACACACTGTTGGATTTTCAACTCTCGGTGCTGAGCAGTGCGATGAAAATCCAGTGCGCGATAAAAACCGCCCGTGGGTTCGAGGGCTTAATGAGGCTAGTAAACTTTTCGCATAGTTAATCTTAGGGTAATTACATGTCGAAGATGGCCACACTGCGATACCTCGCGGTATCGAACACCATGCATGACACGTATAGACACGGACGCATAATGCCAGCCATAGAGGTAAACCCCCAAGCAACTCGCGCTGTATAGAACAACTGAGGTACCTATCCTTTGGCATGTGGGTGCGTATTTAATTTACATGGATGGATGCGACGCGCGACGTCGAGGTATCGAGCTAAACCGCGACCGCGAGGTACTACACTCACTGAGATGAAACGTAGCTTACAGCTATAAGGAGCAATAAGTTTTCAGAGATAGATAAAATACTAACACTTACAACGTGTTACAAGTCAGGATTGTTTGTTCATTCTGCAATAAATTCACGATTAATTTCCGAATATCAGATACATCATTGGTTTACAGCATCAGGGACACCTAGGACAAAGGATGCTCGTTAGCATTTTAGTAAAATTTACGACCTTACAACCATTCCATTGTAAATGTATTTATTTAACATATTTACATAATTTAAGCTAACAGACTTAAAATAATTATATGTATGTTTATATGAAAAAAGAATCCCAGGGCATAAAAAAAAAATTCCCCTTCGCTGTCAACAGGAACAGTGCCCAAAAAGCTGGCAGCATTGCCACCTTTGTATGGCGATGCTGATTATATACTTATCTATACTAATAATAAAGCTGAAGAGTTTGTTTGTTTGAACGCGATAATCTCTGGATCTACCGGTCAGATTTGAAAAAAATCTATTTGCATTTGATAGCCCAATTCTTGAGGAAGGCTATAGGCTATTTAACATCACGCTATGACCCTTAGGAGCCGAGCAAAAAGAAAAAAACTCAGAGTGAACGGTAAGCGAATACGAAGTGTTGCGACGCGACGGGGTGGGGGTACAAGAAATTTCACGCGGACGAAGTCGCGGGCAGAAGCTAGTAATATTATAAATTGCTGTTCAAATAAATTCAATTTTAGTATAGGACGCTTCGAGGTCAATCGACCTTCATAGACAAAACTAAAAAGGTTGTAGACCTGTCATACAGTTAACGTGCGATCGAATTTTTAAATAGTTTAAATTACATATAATTATAATAGTTGGTCTTTCAAAACTGCGTGTTTCGAGCCTGGCAGCGTGGCATACAAAAACACGGTTTGCCTTATCATTAGTCTCGTTAGCAGAGCCATAATTATCACTTATCGTCTTCCGAGTAATCCGTGTCCAAAGACGCTTTTAGGGTTCCGTAAGGAATTGTGTTGATCGATTATAGACAGGCAGGCACTCTACTTTGTGTATTTAATTTCATCACCACTGCTCTCAAAAAGTCAAAACGGTGCAGGAAAACAACATGACGAAACGGGCATGTCCTAGAACCAAAATTTCGAAGATGAATAAGTGACATCTACCAATCTGCACTGGGCCCGCCTGGTAGATTATGAGTATTATGACCCACTGCCTTTCACAGAGAGGAGGCCTATGTCCTCGTAGAACACTAAAGCTTATTAAGTGATTATGCTTATGCTATGACTATAGAGTAATGGAACGGGAGGGGCCCGTAGCTATATAATAACAGCCGCACAGTTCGATCGATCAGGTTAAGCTACGCTTGCCGCGGTTGGTCTGTGGATGGGTGACCATCTTTACATACCTCTCGGTATGTAAAGATGTATGTATGGTTTAGCGTAGGCGAAACTAGTTCATCCTAAAATCGGGTTTGGCCGGTAACATTATTTCACACTTTAACGGATTGTACCCGTTAATTGGCAGATTACCTAGTTAATGCGCATATTAACGTATTCCGTATTCTAACGGTAACACATCCACAAATAACGCGAACATTGCATCCTCACATTAAATATTTCACACGCTTTATTAATATAATATGCAGATATAGATAATCAATTAATGTAAAATTATTTGCAATATATTTGCTTACAATTATAATAAATATCTTGCACGTATTGTGTTATAATTTTATAATATAACGTCCCGTTATGACCTGTGCTTAAAATAGTTTAAATTCTTTAGTATACTTATATCGGAATTAAATATAATAACTAATGGTAATAGAATAGAATAGAATACTCTTTATTATGTACACCATATTATAAATTACAGACATAAATATAGAAACTGTAGGTACAAAGGGCGACACAATGGGCGGTATTATCGCTAAGAGCGATCTTTTAAAGACAACCTACAACAACAACAACAATAGGTACCCATATTGACAACCACATTGTTTTTCTTTAATTAAAAATACAATTTTACAGTTATTTAAAGGGAAAAAAGTGAAAGAAGTTATTGGACGATACCTATTAGCTAATTGATGGGGTTTTAAGTTCGACTTTATAAAATTTTATTTATAAACAATGTCGAGACAGGTAAAAATAACAAAATTAAATTCTAACTTAACTAAAACTATACAGAAATTAGAAAATAGCGTCGAAAAACTCATCCGCATCGCTGTCGTCGACTGGTAATGTAGGTACCCAAGAGACTGGCGGCATTACCACGTTGTATGGCGATACTAAGCCTAATTGATTAGTGAACAAAGTATCACAAACTGTGCTATTTTGTAAAAGGAAAAAAAAGTGGGAGTTCGAGCGCACCGATCTTCTGGCCGGAGGCAGTAGGTGGAGTTAACACTTTGAAAACCGTAAATGGGACAATAAAATGCTATTCAAAACCCTAGTACGGAACCTCAAACGTTTCAATAGTACACAATTGACCGCCGCTTAACGTTATCTCTCTCACATTACATACGTGTGACAAAGACGGCAACATTCATTTAGTGCGTATACGCAGCTCTGTCCTACTTTCGCTCATTTTGACGAATACGTGAAAATGATGTATTACAAGATGCTTGACGCGGAACCGCTTATTATCCGGCGTTTAACACAAGGTCAGAGATGTTACGGCTTTTTATCAGAAGACCCTTAGTTTTGACGGACAACCGACAGACAGATGAACGATTGATGTTACGAGTAGATAGACGGAACCGTTTTATGTTTTCTTTTTTTATTTGTACGCAATTAAAAGTTATTACTTTGTTTGAGTCAAAAGGCTTATTGATAAGTTAAAGTTTTATACTCGAGTTGTTAAAGAAGTGTCGTTACCAAGTATGTACTTAGTTGATTGTGTTTGATTAATTCAATACAAATGAATTATTAATATGTTAGATATTGAACTATACTTAGCGTCATCAAACGAGTCTTTTTAAAGAATTTTCCAATAATAATATCCGTCTTGATCTAAAGACGGATAATATTATTATTGGAAAAATCTGCTTTAATTTAAAATTAATAAGTACTAGCCTTTGCCCGCGACTTCGTCCGCCTGACATTTCTTGTTTTATCCTTTTATCCTATAACACTCAGTGGCTAATCTGAGCTTCCCAATCGTGAAAGAATTTTCGGAATCAGATCAGTAGTTCCGAAGCTTAGGTCCCCTAAATACAAACTAACAAATACCTCTTTATAAGGTACTTACGTTCATTTTACTTACATAACTATTTGCGTTTTGAGCGGGGTATAAAATTTTCAAATACTCCTTGATCTAAAAGAACTTCCCAGCCAAGAACTTATCAATACAGGGTGGTCGACTGGTGTCAATAATTTATTTTACTTGTACAGGGCAAAATTGTCAAAATAAAATTCAGCATTAATTAACACTCAGATCATCTGCTACAACAATCGCAGGATGTCGTTTTCTCAAACCCTAAAAATAAAAGTCTTCTAAATTCTTGCTCTCAAAAAACAATGCAGCAGTTTTCAGCCGGTTCCAAACAAAAACAAAAAGCAATCCGGTTGAATTTGTTCAATGGTTCATTAGTCCTGTTGATTCATTAACAAGGCGGACGTCTCTCTAAGCTATTAGTCTGCACAGCACGTACAAAATTGCTAAACCGAGTTTTAATAGCAAAAAGTGTTGCATAACCACATGCCCAGGCGCAGGTACGCGGTAGCTTCGCTATCATACTTTTGCGGTCATTGGTTGGAGGTAGCTACAGGTAAAAGAAGTTGGTACTTAGTGTATGTTGAAGATAGAGGAGGAGGTTGACGATTTGTTGTGGATCTATTTCGAAAATTCTTTATGCCTTAGGGGTGGTCCCATGTAAATTATATTAACTTTACTTGGGTAGTTTTTGAGTTAGCTTCAATAAATAGGTACGTATTTTTTCCACTTAGTGTAAGAATATTGATGATGTTATAAAAACTTCCTGTCACTATTATTTACATAGCAATTAGCAAGTAGTTTTATACACATTTGTGTGGGGCTGGAAAACTGAAAAATAAAAAGTTTTTTACTTAAAACTTTAATTTCGGAAGTCGGTGTCGTTGGTTCCGTATTTTCGTTTTTTTGCCACCGACTTCCGAAACTTTGTACCTAGTGTTTTTTTTGGAAGTCGAAGCATTTTTTTCTTTTTTTAACTAAGAGATTTTTTTGGAATAGGAAATAGGTACCTACTCATCAAGCTGTCAGGAATGCCAATAAATTACATATTTAATATACACGATTAAGTTTTTACAAATTGGAGTTCTGAGTTAAAAATTAACGTCTTAAAGTTTGACTTATAAAAACAGGATTTGAAAGCTTGCAATCAACGTGAAATTTGAATGCAGATCTAATCGAATCAAGTCGAAAGTTGCAATAGTCAAACCACAGTTAAATGGTTGATGCGATTAACAAACGTTTTAAAGTTCACAAAATAATATAAACAGAAAGCGAAATTAATTAATGTGACCATAGATGACATAACATAACCCCTGTATTTTCCGAAGGACTAGGCAGAAGTGTAACTATATAGTACACCCACATTTCGCCAGTTATGTTTGAGTCCGGGGGCGAGCCTATTGCCATTAACCGGGCAAAAACCAGATAAAAAAAAAACCAGATAGAAAAAAGGAACATTGCCCGACCCGCGAATCGAACCCAGGACAGGACCTCATGCTCAGCAGGCAGTAGCGTTTGCGACTACAACGAGGCAACAACAAAACAATATAAATAGAAAGCGAAATTAATGAATGGAAATAAATCATAAATGATCTGATATTAAATGTTATATCGTGAGAACATTAATTCTTAAGCCAGTTAGTCTCCGATCATAATCATCGTTATCATTCTTTTCACATCAAGAAGGCAGATAATTTGCATTATCAAGAAGGCAGATAATTTGCATTATCAAGAAGGCAGATAATTTGCATTATCAAGAAGGCAGATAATTTGCATTATCAAGCGTTTTCGTTTCGGTTGTGTTGTACTTCCTGTCTCGTTAAACCGAATTAAGGGGATTACGTGACCTAAAGCGCGGTCACTGTCGGACTGCATAGAAAAGAAAGAGAAGCGCGATGACACAACGCTGGTAATTTATTGCAAAATATGAAGCAATTATTTTATTTAATTACAAAAAATCTATTGTTTGGACTAAAAAAATAAAGCGCTAGTGTTTTAGTATGTTGCTTGTAGAGTAATCTGACAAAAAAACAGAATGATCGTATCTATATTAGTATGGTTTTTATTGTAAAAAAAAAGTTTTTAGAGGTATCTTCATGATTTTTTTTCTATCGTATCAAATTAGTTGTATTATGTTTTCAACACACTATCAACCAAGCATATATCCTGAAGAATATCATATATTTTTCTGATTTTGTTTACTGTAGTCGATCATATACTTTTATTGTTTCTAAAACTTGCGTTTTTTGCGTTTAGGTCCTGTAAGCCCCTTAAATACTGAGTAACCAGTGTTATATAATTATAGTCTTGATATGTAAAGATGATATCCCATCCACGGACTAACCGTGGCAAGGGTAGCTTTATCGACCCGTGCAGCTGTTATAGCTTATCCACAAGCCCCTCCGCGAATTATGCAACGAATTGACCTCAACTTTGGTCGATTGAATTCAACTCATTTTTGACATTTACCATAAACAAGCAGAGGCATGTAGTGTCAAGACATTCTGGCCATACTGCTTTCTTTATCTGTAGCACATAGATAATAACGGGCTTTTTCCCCAGTAAATTAATAAACGTGTACCTATGTGGATCAATTGAAACCGTAATCACGTAATTATAGACTGTATACCAAAGTTTTTACTGTAATTAATAGTTGCCATTCATTCTGTTTACAATGGATCTTTTTATTGGTTTTTAAACGGAAGTGGAGTTTGAAACACGTTTTGAAAGTGATTGTTTGACTAACGAAGCTAGCTGCTTATTTTCGAGTAGAAATAAATTAACTGGCATTAGTAGCTAGAGACTAGGTTCCGTCAAAACTGGGAGGAGGACGCGCGGGCTCGCGGAAGATGGAAGCAGTGGAGGGAGGCCTTTGCCCAAGAGTGGGACAGCGCAGGCTAAAAAAAAAAGTAGCTAGAGAGCAGAGAGCAGTGGTGGCCCAGACTAGTTGAAGGCCATGCATTCTAACTTCGAAACCAGGCAGGCGCTCTACTTTGTGTAAATAATTGCATCACCACTGCTCCCAAAACGGTGAAGGAAAACATCGTGATGAAAGCGGCATGTCCTAGAACCAAAAATTCGAAGACATGTGACATCTACCAACCCGCACTGGGCCCGCGTGTTTGATTCTTAGCCCACTCCCTCTCAAAGAGAGGAGCCTGTTTCCCAGCAGTGGGAACATTATAGGCTGATTATGTATGAATGTTATGTATTAGTATCTATCGACAGACTTGCCAGGGTATAATAACCTTTCCAAAGAATACACATAAATGTTTAATCAAATTCCATTACCATCTGTAAAAACTTCCTTCGCTCGTTCGCGGCGTAAATCGTCAAACGACGAATAGTTCTCGTTTCAGACTTCCAAGCAATTAGAGGAACGTTTTTGCTGCGCCGTTGTACAGTTAGTGTGTCCAGGTCGTCTTCCTTAGAAGGAGACTGGTCTCGTCCCGGCGGAATGCGTCAATATTGTGCCGCGTTCCGCCGCCTGCGCAGCGCCGGACCCCGCCGCCCGCGGTCAACTTAGCGGCACTACCTTCCATTCATGCGAACAAATGTTTACCGGTTTTGGCATTTTTTTGTCGTGAAGTGAACCTGTTAGGTTATTTAGAGGTGTACCTATGTGAGTGATTTGTGGTATAGGAGTTATGATCACAAAAAGTTATGGGGCTGTGCTGTGTAGTGTTTGGATTTGTAAGCTTTGTGAACTTTGTCACAATGTTTCATGAACTAAGCAATCATGATCATTCTGTGTTGATGAATTTGGTTCAGTATTTTACAAGTGACTATAATTTGCAGTAAGTAACTGAGTGTGCTTTAATTAAAGTTTAAACTTTTTCTGCAAAAAGTGTACAACATAAATCAAACGCCCGACAAGGATAATGAGCAGATAGAGTGGTAAGTATTTTCTCTCCTTTATAAAACTAAAATGCCCATAAGTGTCCACAAAAAGGGACATTTCCAGATCTAAACGAGCGAGTTGTCTCCATGTAAGCGGTAATGATGTGCAACGTAAGTCATTGAGAGCGTCGTCACGTATGAATGATAGGTGCGCTTGCGCCGCGGACGGGGCCCATTACGGACCGAGAAACCGCCATTACAGCAATTGTATCCACTTGTACACCAGGGGAGACGGCATTTCTCTCGTTTGAAAGTATTCTATATGTCTACGTTATATAAGTAATGTAAATAATACAACATTCTTGTTAAGCTTGAGTTTTTTTGCAAGGAAACAGTTTTTGATAACTTTGGTTTGAATGATCTAAATTACTCTGTAAGCTTGTAATTTCTCTTTTAAAATTACAAGCTTACAGTACTTGACCTCTAAAAAAAACAGGAGGGGCCCGTGGCTAAATAATAACAGCCGCACAGGTCAATAGATCAGGTTAAGCTACGCTTGCCGCGGTTGGTCTGTGGATAGGTGATCATCCTCCGTGCCTCGGAAAGCACGTTAAGCCGTTGTCCCGGCTGTCATTCATGAATCTTTGACAGTCGTTACAGGTAGTCAGAAGCCCAAAAGTCTGACAACCAGTCTTATCAAGGGGTATCGTATTACCCAGTAATTGGGTTGTGGAGGTCAGATAGGCAGTCGATCCATGTAAAATACTGGTATTCAGCTACATGCGGTTAGACTGGATGCCGACCCCAACATAGTTGGGAAAGATGGTGAAATCTTTTTTTTTATCATGTTTAGATATCAACACCCATCTCGTCTACAGAGTTTTGTTAGCTAACATAATTTGACCTTGTATAGATTGTATGGGAAAGTTTTGCTAGCTAACATAATTTGACCTTGTATAGAATGTATGGGAAAGTTCGTCTTTGCGAATTATTGTCTGCAGATTACGTAATTAATTAAAATTAAATACCATTCATTCATACATAACATTACGTCTAAGATTAGAAAGTAACAGAAACTAGATACGAATCGCAATCACATATCAATCTACCGGTCGTGTTCCCGTATTGACAAGTTGAAGTGCCAATAATCTCCACACACGTTGACACGTTCAATTGCTAGAAACTCGTCCCAGTTTCCACCATCTATACCTACCTACATACAAATATGTCTGTTTGTTAAGTAAAATAAAAACAGCTCAGCTCAGTTCTTTGATCATACTTTGTCTAATTTTGTTTAATTTCATCTCGTCTAGTTTTAGATCTTACGTAATTTTACCAATTTTTTTATGATTGTGTTTGTATTCTTTTTAGGTACTAATATTGACCGATAACTTGTATGTAGTGTAAATATAAGTTAGTTACTAATAAATAAATAAAGCTTTTTACTAAATGTCTTTGAAGGTATATAGGTATACGTTACTTATATAAAAAAAACTATTTTTAAAATTTTTGTCTGTCTGTCTGTTTGTTCCGGCTAACCTCCGAAACGGTTGAACTGATTTTGATGAGAACTTTCACTGGCAGATAGCTGATGTTATAAGGATAAAGGAGTAACCATAGAAATGTAAAAATTCTTCTTGCATATACCTATGGGAGTAACTTAAGCTACTTTTATGTTAGAAAAAAAATTAGGGTTCCGCGCAAAAAAATTAAAACCCGTGAAATCCAATGTGTTATCCTACCAGCACGCGAATGACTTCGCGGGACAGCTAGCACATTATAAACATACAAGTTTCCGTTTAATTTCCTTTAGGTTTTACGCTTATTACTTACTGGCTCCGTTCGTGTCGTATTAATAAAACGATTTATTTTCACCTGATTCATGGAGTTGGGAAATTATCATCGTTGTTTATTTTATGGCTACTGTCTAATCAATGGCTGTCAAGTACGAGGTATCGATTATAATTCCTATGGCTTTTGAAGTGTTATTGGGTTAACTGTAACTGCAAAGCCATCTTCAATAGCAATAGCATCTTTAGAGCGATTAAGGCAAAGGGCTCGCCTTAATTGGCCATATCCTGTTGTGTTTATAGATGCTTCTTCATGCCAAGTCTTGTACGGGCCGTACAAGACTTGTCGGACCATATATGGATATTCTATATCACGACCCCGTACAGTACGGGGTTGTTCTAAAGAATATCCATCTTCTACCAACACTGCTCATCTGTTGGGTTAAAGACGTAGACTTACCTCGTTTTTACAATTTTTCTGTCCAAAATCTTCTTTAGCATAACACTCGTGCAATTGTTGGCATAATGAAGCAATTGTAAAGCCTGTTTAGGTACGTTCAAACAGCACGCATTCCCTTCTTCGCCTCTACTCAGCTCACGTTCTGGGTTAAAGATGCATGTTATTTACAACTAGCTTCTGCCCGCGACTTCGTACGCGGATCCTGTTGCTTATGCCAGCGACAACGGGGTCGTCAAAATCGGAGATCTGAAACGTCTGATGTCGAATTCTAAGAGCCCAGGGACTGAAAAACAACGGGATGCGCGAGACGATTCGAGACGTCATTTTCAGGCAATAATGAACCAATAAGGTGGTAAACTTGGCCTTGCACTTTGAATGTTGGCATAAATGGGCCTTCTGAAATCTGTTCTGCACCAAAAGATGTCATTTGAAAGGCATTATTGTACGAACGTATGTTATCCAAGAAATGTTTTGACTGTGGATGGTCACCGATTAGCAGTGATCTTAATATTTCTGGAGGATTTTGTAATATTTTAATATGTACTTTCCCACCTGAGCAACACATACCGTTTGTTTCTTTTTGCCATTTAACAGCTTCACAAAAAGTACAATTTTGAACCATACCTCTGATGGCGGAATATGTGGCGTAGTCAATCATAGGAGTATACGTAAATGCACTCCGTTCCTTATCAACCCAAGGAAGGTCGCCATGCCCTATGGCTATATCTTGAGACACATCCGATTCTTCAGATGATATCGACATTCTGTTCAGAGAATGTCGAAGTCGATCAGAATTCAAACGTTCGTTGCGCTCTTCTTAATCTGTCTCTTCATGCCGTACTCCAGCAATTCTTTCTTTCTCACTTTCTAACTGATTATGAGTATTTTGTTGTGTGCGTGTTCGGGACAATGTATGATAATCTCACGTTCATCACTTGTTTCAAAAGACCTGTTAGTAGATATGCGAATACGCTGAGAACTCAAGCGTGATTCTGTATCGGTAAACGTTTCCGATTCGCGAGACAATGCATGTCGCTCACGATCAGCGGACAGTCGCGCATCACGTTCCGCACTTGTCTCTAGAGACCTAGAAGCAGATGCGTAGATATGCTGAGAACTCAAGCGCAATTCTCTATCTGTGAACGTCTCCGACTCGCGAGATAATGCGTGACATTTACGATCAGCGGTCAGTCGCACATCACGTTCCCGACTTGTCTCTGGAGACCTAAAAGTCGATGCGTAGATATGCTTGGAACTCAAGCGCAATTCTCTATCCGTGAACGTCTCCGACTCGCGAGACAATGCATGACGTTCACGATCAGCGGTCAGTCGCGCATCATATTCTTCACTGATCTCTAGACACCTGGATGTAGATGCGTAAATACGCTGAGAACGCAGGCGTGTTTCGCGATCCGAAGAGGTTTCCACGGAGCGAGTTGCAGCCTGATGTTCTCGAACAGCATCAAGTCTCTCCTGACGCTCTTCGGTAGATTCTTGGGATCTTATGATCCGCAATCTTTTAGCTCCTGTGGAACATTGGAAAAGATTTGACCTTTTTCTAGGCATGGTTATAATTTTATTGTGAAGAAGATACCTGATCAATTAAAATCTAAGTGACTGCTCCCCTACCAAGGGTGCCCAGACACGGGGTCGTCTGGCGCCCATGTGCTGATTTGGTCCCTGGGGTGGTCACGGCGTGCTATGTGTTCTGGTGAGCCGGTGATGGGGAGTACTCCCCAGAGGAGGGTCCGGTGACGGACAGCCGCGGCGGGTTCACGGATGAGTGCTAACGCGTGCCCATATTCCCGCCGTAAGCGGCAGAGGACACCGTGGAGTTTTAGTGGGTTAGAGTCCCACATAACTGTACTATTTCCCCGTGGTAGTGCAGAACGCATGAGCATTTATTCACGTTAAAAAAAAAATTGGAGTTTTGGCCAGTAGAGTCAAATTTTCAATGATTATACCATCGTCATCGAAAATCAGTCTTAAACTGTTACCGCCTTCACCGCGTGGAGGTAAAATTAGTGATAGTTTTGATTTCCACATCAGATGTTTCTGATCTTCGATTTTTAGGGTTCCGTACCCAAAGGGTAAAAACGGAACCCTATTACTAAGACTTCGCTGTCCGTCCGTCTGTCCGTCCGTCTGTCTGTCACCAGGCTGTATCTCAAGAACCGCCGTAGCTAGACAGTTGAAATTTTCACAGATGATGTATTTCTGTTGCCGCTATAACAACAAATACTAAAAACAAAATAAAATAAATATTTAAGGGGGGCTCCCATACAAAAAAACGTGTTTTTTTCGGCGTTTTTGCCGTCTGTCTGTCGCCAGGCTGTATCTCAAGAACCGCGGTAGCTAGACAGTTGAAAATTTCACAGGTGATGTATTTCTGTTGCCGCTATAACAACAAATACTAAAAAGAAAATAAAATAAATATTTAAGGGGGGCTCCCGTACAAAAAAACGTGTTTTTTTCGGCGTTTTTGCCGTCTGTCTGTCGCCAGGCTGTATCTCAAGAACCGCGGTAGCTAGACAGTTGAAATTTTCACAGATGATGTATTTCTGTTGCCGCTATAACAACAAATACTAAAAACAAAATAAAATAAATATTTAAGGGGGGCTCCCATACAACAAACGTGTTTTTTTCGGCGTTTTTGCCGTCTGTCACCAGGCTGTATCTCAAGAACCGCGGCAGCTAGACAGTTGAAATTTTCACAAATGATGTATTTCTGTTGCCGCTATAACAACAAATACTAAAAACAAAATAAAATAAATATTTAAGGGGGGCTCCCGTACAAAAAAACGTGTTTTTTTCGGCGTTTTTGCCGTCTGTCTGTCGCCAGGCTGTATCTCAAGAACCGCGGTAGCTAGACAGTTGAAATTTTCACAGATGATGTATTTCTGTTGCCGCTATAACAACAAATACTAAAAACAAAATAAAATAAATATTTAAGGGGGGCTCCCATACAACAAACGTGTTTTTTTCGGCGTTTTTGCCGTCTGTCACCAGGCTGTATCTCAAGAACCGCGGCAGCTAGACAGTTGAAATTTTCACAAATGATGTATTTCTGTTGCCGCTATAACAACAAATACTAAAAACAAAATAAAATAAATATTTAAGGGGGGCTCCCATACAAAAAAACGTGTTTTTTTCAGCGTTTTTGCCGTCTGTCTGTCGCCAGGCTGTATCTCAAGAACCGCGGTAGCTAGACAGTTGAAATTTTCACAGATGATGTATTTCTGTTGCCGCTATAACAACAAATACTACAAACAAAATAAAATAAATATTTAAGGGGGGCTCCCATACAACAAACGTGTTTTTTTCGGCGTTTTTGCCGTCTGTCTGTCACCAGGCTGTATCTCAAGAACCGCGGTAGCTAGACAGTTGAAATTTTCACAGATGATGTATTTCTGTTGCCGCTATAACAACAAATACTAAAAACAAAATAAAATAAATATTTATGGGGGGCTCCCGTACAACAAACGTGTTTTTTTCGGCGTTTTTGCCTTGTGGTACGGAACCCTTCGTGTGCGATTCCGACTCGCACTTGGCCAGTTTTTATAAGTCAAGAGGAAATGCCCATCAGACCGAACAACTTTTGCTAAGACGTCATTCCTATATGTGTTATGGTGTAGCTGGGCTCTTGGAGTTCCACATCAGGTGTTCCAGATCTTCAAATTTATTATCTCAGCAGAAAATGCTCATCATGTGGAACAATTTTTGCTATGGTACCGTTTTTGTATCTCTTATAGTTTAGCTGGTCTGTTGCGGTTCTGCATCAGGTGTTCAAGTTTCCAAGATAAATTATAGCCTATGTGTTGCCCAGATATAATATCTATACAACAAAAAAAGATTAGCGTGTACAAACAAACAGACAAACAGACAAAATTTTTTTTTTGGATTCGTGCTCTATTACTGTTTCTAAACCCCCCTCAGTTATTTTTTTTTAAATATATTCAATGTACAGACACAGTTTTTTTACTGTCTTATTATATGTATATATATAGATTGTCTGTCCAAAATCTTCTTTAGCACAACCCGTACAAGTGTTGGCATGGGGCAGCATTTGTAAACACGGTATATTCAGCACCCTAATTGCGTAATATAGTTTCAATCACAATCCGAAAGTTCTGAAGGATATTTTTTTACCAATGCTTTATAGATTTAATAAATTCATCTGCTCAACAACGTAAATCACAATGAATATGGCTGTACTGTCAAAATGAAAGAAAATGAGACCAATTAAGTATCATTTTACGTGCGTTACGCAATTATCCCGCTGCTCTAAGCTCTAATACAGGGCACTAAAAACTCTCTCAAACCTCTTCTTAAATATTACGCTTCTGCTGCCATCAATTTATCAGCCTACTGAAAAAGGTTTTAATATTCATGGATATCTTCAAACACTGTCCATTTTGACGAAAAAATGATAAAAAAAAAACAAAAAGTCCGATGAAGAAAAAAATAGGTAAATAAAAAGATACCTAATGGCATCTAACAAATATTTTGTCAAAATATGGCCAGGGTCTGCTTCAATTTGAAATGTAAAGAGGTTGCAATTACAAATAAAGGAATTGCCTAGCCTTTTCCCAACTATGTATGTTGGGGTCGGCTTCCAGTCTAACCGGATGCAGCTGAATACCAGTATTTTACATGGAGCGACTGCCTATCTGACCTCCACAACCCAGTTACTGGGTAATACGATACCCCTTGGTAAGATTGGTTGTCAGATTTTCGGGCTTTTGACGACCCGTAACGACTGTCAAAGATCCACGAATGACAGCCGGGACCAACGGCTTAACGTGCTTTCCGAGGCACGGAGGGTCTCGGTATGTAAAGATGGTCACCCATCCACAGACCAACTGCGGCAAGCGTAGCTTAACCTGATCGATCGACATGTGCGGCTGTTATTATTTAGCCACGGGTTATTATTGATCACGCAAATTAAACTGTGTGTATATATGAACCTTGTTTAAATGAACCTTGAATGAAATGCAATTTAATATAAGCTCTGAATACTTAATTAGTGCTTTTCGAGACAAACAATGAACCATACTAATTAATTCAGAACAGGAACTTCCTACTGATAACCTTTCACAATAAGTCAAGTTGAGCTGGTAGGTAGATACTCGTATATGAAATGAGGAATTGTATGATCATTTTGTAATTGTAGCTTTCAATTTTAATAGGTAGGTACTATGTCCTTTGGGGTTTACGCAGAAATATTTAATTGAGATACCACAATTTTCGGTGTGCTGTGTGGTCTTCAGCCAACAGGTTGTTTGTTGATATAATGCATTCTGGAGTCTGCTCCAGAACGTCAAAATTGAGAAACGTAAAATGCCTTCAAAGTGAGTGAGCACACTGTCTACGTATACGATGGTTGAGAGCCAAGTTTAGAATATTTCTGTATATTCCACTAGTCTACTGTCCTGCTTTGACACATCATTAAGAATCCTAATGGGCTGAACTGGGTGTCCATATATGTTAAGTACGTAAGTGCTTTTGAAGCACGTAGGACCATCAGCTCCACTATCAACCCTGTTGATTGGCATATCTTCACCCATGTCAAAGCTACTCTTCCTCAGATATTTACCCCAAATCATTTTCATTTTAGGTGTGAGTCTAAATCTTTATTTTTAATTGTATGTTGAAAAATTTGACTTCCTCATTGGTCTAGTGGTCGCAAGCGCTACTGCTGAGCATGAGGTCCTGGGTTCGATACCCGGGTTGAGTAAAGTGTTATTGGGTTTTTCCATCTGGAATTTCTCAGTAGCAACACGGAGTCTGGATTTTTTTTACTAAGTATTTAATAAGTACATCGCTGCCTAACCTCTGGGGAATATAGGCGTTGTGGTAAGTTATTTGTTGAATAGTTACCGTAGACACATTATAGATGAGTGCGTGTTGCGCATATATCGTCTAAGTACCCATCGTAAGGGTCAGTTCACACCGAGACGCGACGCGACGCGCAGTTTTCAAGATAGAAATACAATTACAGACCTTATCTACTACTCAAAAAGGTACACAATTCAGTGTCTACCTACTACGTCGAGCTACGCAGCGCGGCGCCGCCGCCGCGCGGCGTAGCTCACTGAATTGTGTACCTTTTTGTGTAGTAGATAAGGTCTGTAATTGTATTTCTATCTTGAAAACTGCGCGTCGCGTCGCGTCTCGGTGTGAACTGACCCTAATAGTGAAATAGTGAATAGTAATTGTTTCCAGAAACGTCATTATACGACCCCGCAGCACATTCTGTGAACCCATTTGGAAACAGCAGCTTTTCCCACGACTGTGAAGCAATATGTCACTGTTAAATATGTAGGAACACATTCATCTTTAACCTGTCTTACAACCTGTAGCGAAATTTATGAATTGCAAAGACTGAGAGGAATCTAAAAGTTTTTTGTAGAGTGCAGTGGATTTGAAAGGAGATTTGTACCTTCTTAACAAGATTGAGTTTTTATTCTGGATCATAACACGTGTCTGAATTTGCCCCCCGTGGGAAACAGGCTTGAGTTTATTTATTTAATTGGGTGCAAGTATGTTGTTTCAAAGGATCAGGGCATAATCAATATAGGGAAGAAGTTCGTACATTATGTACCTATTTACATTATGGGTGTGTTTATAAACGTTGCAAGTTAATCTTCGTTTAAACGTCAAAAATGTATGGTTAAACAGTCGCTAATCATTACTTAACTTCTAGAAACGAATGTTTATACCCCTATATTGTTTTCGTAATATTCCAGTACCAGTTCTCAGCAAAAATTCTAGCTGTCTGCGTCTGAGGTGTGACTTACTTGGAATATAGCTAATAGTTAATTCTTAGTACATTGCCGAAAATATTATGAAATACCTACAAGGTTTAAAACTTTATAACAAAAACTACCAGCAATTACATATACGGAATACGGAAAAGTTATTTATACTCCATGAAATATTAATTTATCGCATGTTAAATTTTCATGAGGGATATATAGTTATTCAGTCTACATATTTATTGCTAACGGATTAAAACAATGGGTCATGAATGGATTCTGTTCGTGAATGTACTTACATGGGTACATATGAAACAAGATTCAATTTTGGACTTTACTTTAAAAAAAATAAGGTTCGTATTTGAGTGCAATGTTGAAGTTCTTAAGTTGTGTGTGTAACAGATTTACGCGTAGTACTCCTGCATCACTTAGATATTCTGTACATTATATTTAGTATTCTGTAAACGTTCTTTATTTCAGCGTTGGCAGAATAACTACGCAACTGCTATATATTAAAATTATCCATAAAACTCGGTACAGCACGAACCGCCTGCTGCGAGAGGTTCCGTGATACAAACATGACAATTCAAATTTTATTGTGGAGCTCAACTAAACTTATTGAATAATTTATAGCGAATAAATAAGATTGAAATATAAACTTAGAAACTTTACACAGTGTTGTAAACACAACAAAGAACGTATAGGCGTTTGCCTTAAAGCGCAGGTTGTAAATGTCAGCTTAGAGAAATAAGTGTCTTTAGAGCAATGGCGTTAGTAGGTAGAGTAGGTAAACGATAAACTTTACAAACTGTTGTAAACGAACAGTTATCGCATTCTTCTGTATAATATAAATGGAAGATATCTGACAGTCCTTGACTGGTCCGACAATGTAGCCTTTAGGAACCCCACGTTGGTACGACAGTGTTAAAGGATAATTTCTTATAAAATGGATAGGTTTCCTGCGCAGTATAAGGCTCTCAAATAGAAGAACAGAAAATTAAGATATTTATTTATTTAATACAAAATATCCCGCTTTATACGCTAAAACAGTGTCAAACGCTTTCAAGAGGTAAGGCACAATAGATAATTATACAAATGTTAAAGAGGCTTTTATATGAAATCATTTCAGCAATAGGAGATTAAAAACAGATCATACATAAACCGTACCCTAGAAATCTGCGCTTGCGCACGTTTAGTTAATGTTTGATTGTTTCCAAATCCTCTTTATTGTACGCACAGATTATAAATAAGGGCCTAATAAATTCTAATCACATGGCAGACGAATTCGTATGGTAAATGTATTGGATGCATTCTCACGTACGGCGTAATATTCCAATTGGGTTTTGGTTCCAAAACGGAAATTTTCCTTTGAAATAATTTAAATTGAGCACAAATGTTTAGTATGTTAAAGTATAATGAGGTAAAGTAAACGGTTGTGTTTTACTAGACAACTGACAAGTATTCCTTTGTGGATGTTTACTTAGGCAATAATTTATCTACCAACTCATGTAGGTATAAAGGTATCTATACCACTGACTGCCATGGGATGGCTATGAGTCTGATTTGTTGTGTCACTGTAGTATGTATAACAACAGTAAAAACACAATAATTTAAAATCTATATACGCTAGCTATTCAGTTCAACATAATCCTCAGCAATCAACTGCGTACCTACTGTTGTGCATGTAATCTTAAATAAACTTTCCATAATCTAATGCATTTAATTTATTCTAAACTGAGAAAAGCGCCATTAAATTTATTAAATGCAAACATGTTAACTACAAATTATGAGTCTAATATCCTATTACCATCCATATAGAGATTAAAATTACGAAAGTTAACCAGTAATACGAATACTTAATCATTTGTACTTAAATTCTAGACAAATTGAATGTGGTGAAACTGTGGTCGTAAACTATAAAATGGCGTATTAGACGAACAAACGGGCGCCGGCGCCCGCGCCGCTCTGGTAATCCTAAGATTTGTGATCTGCCTACTTTGACAGATGAAATAGAATTACGTGTTCTATGACACTAAATTAGGCTAGGAGTGTCCAAATTACCTTTTATTGCGAATTCTTCGAACCAGATGGTTTAAGTTCGATTCTAAAAAGGTTTTATTCCGATATTTTTTGCTTAGTAGGCTCCACAAGGTCTTCTAGGCGCTGCATATTATAATTTACATAAGACATCTGTGTCCGTTTGGTGCTATAATTACAAACCGTGGGTTGCCCCCTTTTTTGTCCTCCTTTGTGCTAGAAGAGAACTCTGAATTAGAATCAAATAAATTATATAGGTTAGTTCTTGTAAGTGAACATAATCTCTATTGTTATTTTCTGTTTACTTTAAGAGGAAACTTAACAATGATTTACACCGCGATTAAATTGCTTAAGGTAAGTTTAATTTTATGACATGCCACAGGCAAGAAACTTGTGTCGTATAAATGAAGCTTTAGTCGCTTTCCCAGAATTTTAGAGAGTTATCCACATCCGGATGTCCTTAGCCTAGCATTCTTTATCTAGACTTATAATAATTAATGTCAATAAAAAAAATAATTTCTGTTAATTAATGTAATTGGTGTTTTACCGTTTAAATTAACTATAAATAAAAATTAATATACGATCGATCTACAACCTCAAAGACTTAGAACTAAGGAGGATAGTGTAGCCCACAAATGCAGTCACCTATAATTTCAACAGGTTGCAGTCAACCGTGTCTTAGTAACGAAAATATCTGTCGGCACCAACTGTTCTACAATGGAACTTGACAAAGATCCACAAGTGCATAATGTATCGTTTAAGTGCACACGACCGATAAAGGGGAAACGATTAGTAAATATCTTTAGAGCCGTCGAGCCACAACACAAGTCCCGCTCACTTCCTACGCGTAGTAGACGGTAGTAAAGTTAAGTGTTGTAAGACTTGAGCCACATTATGAGAACTGAGAAGGTTATTATGATATGGCATTACCTATGCGTTCGCGCACTCAGTGTACTTTCATTTCCAATAGCTATTATTAGTGAGAATGTTACTCGTCCTTTTGAGACTATGGGTGATTTTAATACGCACTTTATGGTTAAAGTTAATCCTTAAATCATAAACATAATGGTCATTATGTATGTATTACATAACAAACATAAAATATTAGCTACGTTGTTATTAGCTACGTTATTTATTATACAGGGTTATTGGTAAAACATTAACAACCTCTTAAGAGGTCAATGTACTCATCATTATGAAAAACTTTTATTACAGGACCAAACCTGAAATAGCGAAAAAAAATCAGCTGTTCCTTACATTTATGTTCGTACTCGCAAAAATGTAGGGAACAGCTGATTTGTTTTTGGCGATTTCAGGTTTGGTTCCATTCCCATAGTAAAACTTGTTCATAATGATGAGTACAATGACCTCTTAAGAGGTTGTTAATGTTTTACCAATAACCCTGTATAAGCTACGTTAATAGAACTTAATGAAATTGCATTGTGTTGTCCAAAATTGTAAGAATTTATCGACTAGTTTAGGAGCTTCTCAGAGCAGATTTGTCAGATTTCACTGAATTGGTCGCCGCTATTGACGACAACCCCATTTTATGTCCTGGCAAATCACTGTCCATTTCAAGGTTCTCCGATCAACAGTATATTGTATAGGTACTGAATATCACCTGTTACTATAATGTGGCATTACACTGTGGAAGTTCAAATTGCTAATGATTTCAAATTACATTAACACAATGCAAAAATTAAAAACGACAACGATTTGTAGATTATGCTATCAATACAGTCTCATAACAACTTCCGTACTTACTATGATAAAAAATACAGTCTGCTCGTATACGCCATTACCTACATGCTTGACATGATTGAAGACGTGATTTATATCTTTTAGTGGCCGCAAAACAATAGGATCGAAGAGCCTTTTAGGCTTTTTCACTTCGATCCAGGTTAATGTTTTTTCAAAGATTCCGGTTAGCTAGTAAAAGGACATGAGTGTTTTATGAGTTGAGTGGCAGATTAGATACGCAAAGATGTTTGGAGTATACTTATGTAGAAACTGGGATAACATAAACATACATAACATCACTCCTGCATTCCCCAAGGTGTGTACCAATAGTACACCCATATTTCGCCAGTTATGTAAGTCCTATACAATAGGGGGCGAGCCTATTGCCATCAACCAGTTACAAATCTACTAGACTACTACTCAAAAATTCCTCAAGGAAAAATCCAATAACACTTTGCACGACCTGTGTATCGAACCAAGGACTTCATGCTAATCGAACCCAGAACTGGGATTTCAAGTTTTAAGCCTAAACTCGAAATGTGTTAGGTGCTTTTCCAAAATGTAGGTCTCCACTCTCGAGTAGTGGCGCCTGGCGCCGTGAAACGATCGAGTTTATGATCTCGATTACTTAATTTGTTCATAATTATACAATTTAGTATTACCTAATGATCGGGAACAAGATATTTATCTGCGTTGGAACGTGGAATACTTTATGAAACGCTTTCGAACATTCTTTGAGAACATACCTTCAACAACTTTGTATTGGTATTTATACACTTTTTAGTCCTGCGCACAGATATAGATAGACCTAGATAACGCAAGTATCACGAACTGTATGAAAACCAAGCGTGCCATTTTTTGACTACCTACTATGACGTCAAAAGCTCGCGCTCTCGCTCACGCTTACCCAGCCAGCAGTACACAGGACTGAGCACGAAAGTGGCGGCTTATGATTTTTTATCGTAAGCTGGTGCGATTTTTGGCACGCGAAGTAGTTGCTCTTGCGTTATCTATGGTCCTGCGTCAAACAGCCTGCTGTGTTTCGTCGATGCGTGGGAGTTCCAGTGCCTTATGCATCTTCTGGACACGCTAGTTCCATCATAGACCTCATCCATCGCTTTCCATCATGCGTGATCGAGGTCAAGAGTGCAGGGCCCATTCAGCAATAAAAAAATAAAATACTGGTATCCCACTAATAAATATATTTGTCTTTGATCATGGTATTCATGGTATTATGACTTTAATCTTTTTCATTCGGAAGGAGAAGGCACGAGCATTGATCACCACGCTTGCCCAAGACGGGTTGGCGAGTTCAGACTTATGTTAACTATAAGTCTAGCGGGTTAGTTGCGTAACCCACTAACAGTAGCAATGGGTGTCATTTTGACAGTACAACAACATTCATAGCGTGATTTATGTCGCTGAGCAGACAAATTTTTCGAACATACGAAGCAATGGATTAGCAATCCTACAAAATGATTCAGATTGTAATTGATACTGTGTTACGTAATTAGGTTACGGGTTTTCTCGCGATGTCAGTAATGTCCAAAAATAAACTCGGGAAGTACAGTTTGCTCTATTTTGTACAAATAACGAATCAAAAACAAAAGCGCAACGACCTATAGGAATAACAAAAGAATTGTTTTTAAACTGTTAATTTTAATATTCCACAAAAAAAAAACTAAAGAACGGATACAGCAACCTTAGCGGCCAGAGCGTCATGGACAAACACATTACTAGCTCGTCGCTTCCCTGCAGTCGTGAGTAAACAAGGAACAATTATTGTGAACGTAATTATTTTAGCTTCGAACCATCATCACTATGATATCACTGTTAATTGCATCATTTTTATAAAATGAGCATTTGCAAGAGTACCTATCTAAAAGTAAACTTTTGTTTTAAACATCCTTGATGGTAATGGTAATATGGGGCTAGGTATTATTCGTAGTTTCAACATATTGCACGGAGTAATAAATACAGAACAGATGGCCGATGGGGCCGAAAGGTTCTAGAGTGGCGACCGCGTACCAGAAGACTTGGTCTTGGAAGGCCTCACAAAGTAGCCCGATGATTGTGAAGGCCGCAGGAATCCGTAAGATGTGAGAACCTCGTTACGAGTTGAAGTGGCTATGCTCGGGGGTGGCCTAAAAAATAAATAATAGTGGGTTCATTGCAGTAGATTATTTAGATGAAGAAGAAGAAGTGTTCAACAGAGAGGTAGATCAAAAGCATGATGAAGTTTCATCTTGGACTTCTATCGTCAGTTAGCTTAAAATTGGATCATTGAAAATTGGATTACATCACGTTAAACAATTACTTAATAACCCACACACGTGTTACTTACTCGTAGTTCCGCGAAACCTGTAAAATGTTTAAAATAAACATGTTTGAAACGATGTTAACAGTACACAAATACACGTTCAAACTAGACTTGAATAAATTATGAATATTCAAGCGACATTAACTAGCGACAATATTTGACTAACTTTGTAGAAACTAGAAAGTTAGTTTGATGCTAAGTTATGGTAAGTAGACCATCATTACCAGCACTGCATACAACTCAACTCAAGGCATTTATTTCAATTAAACCATTTAAGCACAGAAAGGTTCAGGAGTGACGACCGTGTACCGGAAGACGTAGCGTTGGAAGGCCTCCGACAAAGTGGACCAATGACCTAGTGAAGACCGCAGGAATCCGCTGGATACGGGAAGCACAGAACCGGTCGAAGTGGCGGTGCTTGGGGGAGGCCTATGTCCTGCAGTGGACGTCTTACAGCTGAAATAAAATAAATAAAAATGTTTTATTGTCGCCAGTTAATACATTCATCATAGCTTAGAGTAATCTATACTAATCTATACTAATATTATAAAGCTGCAGAGTTTGTTTGTTTGTTTGAACGCGCTAATCTCTGGAACTACTGGTCCGATTTGAATGATTCTTTTAGTGTTAGGTAGTCCATTTATCGAGGAAGGCTATAGGCTATATAACATCACGCTACGACCCTTAGGAGCCGCGCAGCGTGTGACACCGCGGGGAACAGCTAGTGTAACATATGCATCATATTAATAAGGGTATCAGTGTTAGCCGCAGCAAGTATCGCATAATAAAATACGAATACATTGGTTTGAATGTCGCTGCAGTAGACTAACAATATTCTTAGGATAGTTTTCGATGGTTCTTATTCTATAATCTACTTTTTTATTTTATTTAAGTTTAGCAGATGTGTGTGGTCTGCTGTGTTTGTTTTAAGTACCATCCGAGGACGTGCGTATGAATACACAAGGCACGACCGAGGACCTTTTCAAAGCGAGGACCTTTTCGAGGGTCCTCGGTTTGACTTGACCAAAGATTCGTATTCTGCAAGCGATTTTGAGTCTTTCTATATACTTAATACGAAAAAGTTGTCCGAACCTCGGTTTGATCAAGATTATTCATAATCTTACACAGACTTTGTGTATCCACCAGATGGTGCCACTGTCGCCTCATACACAGACTCTTTACACTCATTTCACGTTTGTTGTATTATCCGAGGACCTATGTGTTAACTTTAACACAAAAGACCTCGGTTAGGTAGCTTTTCCAGACAATGTGTATTTAAGACCTCGGTTTGCTAGATTTTCCGAACAGTGTGTATTCTAGTCCTCGTTTCGACAGTTTTCCTTGTGTGTAGAAGACAAATTATATGCTATCATTTAAATAAAATTATGAAGGAGAAAATCGAAGGTAGACTGAATCCTTAAACAAACCGTTAGTAGCTACTAGGTGCATGAGGAATAATCAGGCTTCTTCTACAGTATGTGCTAAGTACCTAGGCCCGCTTATATTATTCAACATTATGATTTGCACCATAAAATATTGTATTGTCTGGAGGTAGGAGCTGAATACGTGTGCTTTTCATGAAGAATCTAAAGTAAATGCCTTCCTAGGTGAAATGTCTGCAGCAAGATTTGAAGCAAATATAAAGTACAAAGAAATATAGAACATGAACGTACTAAAGAAAACCACGTCATAAACTTTACTGAAATAAAAGTAGGTTTATTTTAAAATGAAACAAATTATTTAACAAAGTTTTACCAACGATCTACTTATAGAAGTAATCATCAAGTTGCAGTAACATCTTTGAGAAGAATGATTAGAAAACTTACATAACAGTTAATAGAAAACGACTCAAACAAAAAGACTTATAGAAACCATAATTAAAAGAAATCAACATAATTTGGGCTAAAAACTTAACATAAAATTACATAAAACAATGCTTAGTTAGAAAACAACAAAGAAATTTATCAAGTGAAATCAAAATAATTTGGGAAGCATGTAAACTTAAAAACTTAATGGCGCCGATTCCCTTGTTCACAAACTAAACTAAATTTAAGTTCAGTGCATCTTTTTCTGTAATTCATTAAAAAAGGACAGAAGATAAATATTAGTTTAGTCCTGTCAAATTAAGATACTCCATAGCAAGTTTAGACGTGATTAAGAACATGGCTACTAAAAATATTTTATCCCCATAGGGGTGTAGTTTTGAAAAATCGTCTGGGATGTTTCTATAGCTTGACTTAAAGATTATTTATACCAATTATCCAATCAAGCCACGTAATAAAATACTTCCCTAAGAAATTGACTATCCCTCTTCACCCCGTTAGGGGTAGATTTCTTAAAACCTTGATTATACTTTATTATTTATTTTGGTCTTACTATACTGAGTTTCTAAATTGTTGGACCGCGCGTTAAAATTCTTCCATACAAAATTTTACACCCCCAATCTCCCTTTAGTTTCAAGTTTATTAACCAAATGAATAAGATTTTTCATATAAACTGTATTCCTGCTTTTCACCCCCACAGGGGTGGAATTTCGAAAAATCGTTTGGGATATGTTGATTACTTGACTCGAAGATTTATTTATACCAATTTTCGGGTTATTCAACCCACGCAGTAAAATCCTCGCCTGTATAATTAACTACCCCTTTTCACCCCGTTAGGGGTAGATTTTGAAAAACCCTGATACACGTTATTCTTTATTTGTTTGTGTCTGAAGTATAAATACTGTGTTTCGAGTTAATCGGACCGCGAGTTAAACATCTTCCATACAAATTTTGACACCCCACAACCCCCCTTTAGGGGTTAGTATAGAAAAACAAAAAATGCCAAACTTCATAATTTACTTAGATAAATATTTGTGCCATGTTTCAAGTTTATTAACTCAAGGAATAGGACTTTTCATACAAACGAAATCCACCCTTTTCACCCCCTTAAAGGTTGAATTTCCAAAAACCCCTACTTAGTGCTCCTCTACATTATTAAAGGAAGCCGTGTGCAAAATTTCACAATCTCAAACTCAACTCAAACTCAAAGCATTTATTTCAATTAAACCAATTACAGGCACTTTTGAATTGTCAAGGGGTCGGTCAGTCAGAAAGATGAAGATACTCGTAGTTGCCCATTCCAAAGCATAGGTACCTATGGAGAAGAACGGGCAAGAAACTCCATGGACACTCTTTAAATCAAAATAATATGGTTACAAAGTCTTGTTTAAATCATTCATGTAAAAAATTATGCATGTGAGAACGATGCAGAATGTTAAAAGCGTCCGTAATGTCTAAAATCACATTCCTAAACCCAGTAGTTTCGGCTGTGCGTTGATATGTCAGTCAGTCAGTCAGTTTTTCCTTATAACGGCCATTATTTTTAATACCTACTGTTTACGTTAAAAGCAACAATCACGAGTGTTTAACAAAATAAAGCGCTGACAAACGTAAAGACATTGACTCGTCCTCGCTTGGTACTTCATTCTAGAAAAAGTGTGTAAGAAATAAATTGGAACATTGATTATTATCTTACACGTAAAATGTTTTAGGTAGGTAGGTAGGTATTTTCCAGGTCCTCGGTTTATACAAGTTCTACGCGAAAAACTGTCCTCGGTTTAGTGATATAAAGTCTAACACAACGTCCGCACTTTGTACAAGCTATAAGAAATATTGTGTAAAAATACGTCCTCGGAATGATGTCGCAGGGCTTACGTAAGAGGTCCTCGGTTGGCTTACACAAAGTCCTCGTATGTGCATCGCTGGTCACATTTAGCTGTGTATTTCAGGTCCTCGGTATGATAGCCGAAATTCATACAGAAAAATGTTGAGATAGCATTATCCCAGTAGGCTCATCACTATAGATTTACTCACTTGTCTCTTTCTATCTTATTCTAAAAGGCCAACGAGGTATTTAAACCAGTTTTTTGGAGGGTCCTCGGTTGGTTCTAGGACTAACAAGGTCCTCGTAAGGGTGTCTGTACAAACAGGGGTGTGTGTGTGTGTGTATGGTAGCTGAATGATGATGATGATGATTTAGGTACAGACACTTCTGAACTGTCATGGAGTCGATCAGTCAAATGAAGCTTGTTGCCCATTCCAAAGCGTAGTAGCTTCCTATGGAGAAGTAAACAGTAGGACAGTACTAAACTATTTCTTTTAGAAATATCAACACCCAGCTAGATGGCCATGGACCGTTAAGGTAGCTTGGAAGAACATACAGGTGACGCTATGGAAAACCCGCGGGATTATTGCGGAACACTCTAAGAAGTGCAACGCCTTTTACTTTTAGGATTTTTCTTCGAAATCCTTTGGCTTATGATTGAAAGCGTGTTATGTAATTGGGGTGCTGGTGTTGTGGTTGTAGCGCAAGCGCAGCTAAGGAGTACCCCATGTCCAGCAGAAGAGAGCGATAGATGGACCATATTCATTATATACATGAACCATCTGTCTGTTGCTTAGTTTGATCTAGGTACGTTCGTTTTTTCTGACCTACATTTTATATACACCTAGTGCAATAAAATATCAGATCGTGCTTAGACTACCAACCAAAGTCTTGAACGACAAATGTCTTCATTCATGGAAGTTGACCCAGATCAGATGTCTTTAATCCTCAGTAGGTACCATATAAATCTAGAAAGATTTATGTTGCGCCATCTGTCTTTCGAAATTCTTCATTAAAAGAAACTATATTGTATATAAAACATCTATACTTTTTTTAGGACACCTGTACCTTATCATCATCTGCCGAACCTTTTCCCAACTATGTTAGGGTCGGCTTCCAGTCTAATCGGATGCAGCTGTATATCAGTATTTTACATGGAGTGACTGCCTATCTGACCTCCACAACCCAGTTACTGGGTAATACGATACCCCTTGGTAAGACTGGTTGTAGGACACCGGTACCTATTGCACATTATTTCTCCACCTGCATGAAGTTTAACAACCAAATTGCATCAAGCGAAAGGGTCTCCTATTTTTAGCCAGACGTAAGGCAAAACACGCTATCAATTATGTTATCCGTTATGGCAAAACTCATTTAAAACAATCATACAACGCTTTAGCTCGGAATTATCCGCGCGCCTTGACCCAATAGCACCTCGCACGACCTGCACCACCGGAGTTGTATTACATACCGAGTAATACTGGCTATAATATTACAAACACTGGCTTGTAAAGGACTGTTTAATATTATTTGTATTATCAAGCTTGTGAGCTTGGGTGGTAGGCAGTATCGATGAGTAAAGGATGGTCAGATACGCGGGATAACGACTTGGTAGCGTTTTTCGTCATGATCTGTTTTGTTGAGCTTGTTGGCTACTGTTTAATGTTGTAGGTATTGTTTCTTTGGGCTTTTGATAGGCTATCAATCTGCCTAACCTTCTCCCAACTATGTTGGGGTCGGCTTCCAGTCTAACCGGATGCAGCTGGATATCAGTATTTTACACCGACTGCCTCTCTGACCTTCACAAGTCAGTTTTTGGGTAACACCGGTAACACGATACCTCTTGGCTGATCCAAGCAGGTTGTCAGACTTTCGGGCTTCTGACTGGCTTTTGATAGAGGATATGGATGTTAAAAGACCGCGTAAAGCACAGACGGAAGGCTGGTAACTACATATGTCCCAAGCTCATTATAGAGAGAGATCAATAGTAATTAAACCACGATAATTCACGTTGCGAGGGTCAAGTCAACCTAGTGTATAATCAGCATCGACCACCAGCGTAGAACATGAATTATTATAATAACGGAGTGTTAATTGAATTATAAGTAGGTATGTAAGTTAACCTATGATAACCATAATATGCACTCTTCAGCTTGTGTTAAAGGTCAGCAGACCAATCGAACCTCATAGCAGTAAATTATCCACGAGCCCCTCTGAATCCTGAATACTATCTGTAACCAGCCGATCTTAGATTCTGTAAACATCTAACCGAAATAGGCACATTGCCTTTGTGAAGACGATGCACCTAGAATAAAATTAGTCTACCACAAAAGGTAAAAAGAATTAAAAATGAAGCAATTGAAACTCAAACTCAAAGCATTTATTTCAATTAAACCATTAACAGGCACTTTTGAATTTTCAAGAAGTCGGTCAGTCAGAAAATATGAAGCTAGTTGCCCATTCCAAAGCGTAGGTACCTATGGAGAAGAAGTGTGCAATGACAGGTAAATCAATTATGTGATATATGGTGCTCACATATTTACAAATATTGTAAAAGTAGATGATTTTCCTAGAATTAAAACAAGTGTGTGAGTTACTGTAGTCACAGATTGTAAAAATCAATGTCATAAAAATTAAAAAAATATAAATTAAATTAGCAACCAGTATGATTTTGTCTAATATTGTCAATCAAAGCATCAGGTGAAATGGCAGCTCACTTCACCATAGTTTTCACGGTGAGATTTTTACAGAATGGACCGGCCATATTTAAAATTATTTTTCACTACACCTACTACGATTTTTCTAAATCTCTTGAAGTATATATAGGCATATATATCCAAGTTCGCTCATCTTGTGAGCATAGGGTTAATGAAAGTATCGATTCGTTACCTAGATGTTTACGCCATTGTCACGCATTAACCAGATACTGCCCCAACATGGATACACTAACTGGTTGTGCTTTTACTTCGATCTCACAAAGTTACTACTAGTTGTATCGACGTCTTAGCTTGGAAACTCTGTATTGGAGCGGAAAATTGTAGGAAGATAAGGATCAGGAGCAATTTTCCATATAAGACTGTGATGATTACCGTAAAAGGTACAGTTTGATGTTATGTATTGACTAGCTTCTGCCCGCAACTTCGTCCGCGTGAAATTTCTTGTTCCCCCGACCCATCCCGTCGCATCGCATCGCCTGCTCGCGCTATTACTTTGCTATCTTTCTGCGTTATTTTGTTTTTGCTTGGCTCCTTAGAGTGATGTTAAGTAACCTATAGCCTTCCTCAAGAATTGGGCTATCAAATGCAAAAATATTTTTTAAATCCGATTGGTACCTAGTTCCAGATATTACCGCGTTCAAACAAACTAACAAGCAAACTCTCGACTTTATTTTTAGTATAGCAATATCTATAAGAGTAAAAGTTCACCGGTACACAGTTGCCCACAGACGCCTCAAAAATCATCAATCATCAAGAATTTTTAGAACAATATTTTACAATTCTGTTTATTATACTTAATTTTATTGTCACGGAAACATTTTTAATCAATTTCTAACAACGGAATATTCGTAACACCAGTGATTTATATGTCCATAAAGACGTTAGCACTACGACATAACAAAGCGGATGAACGTCGTCAAAACACCTACGAGTAATAAAACCCATGCCTCGGGCTCACAGAAGCAAAGTGAAACTAAGACCCACCACCGTAACCTGAACCCTAACCGTAGTACTGACTGGTTCACTTACTCCAAGATTCCCTATCACTCGTTTATTCTCCTGGTCAAGCTACACTGGTTTGCCACGTAGAAAGTTGTGAGCTTACCATATCAAGCAAGCTGTTCCGACGCCAGTTCCATATTAAATATCATATTTAATAATCATTTTATGGGGATAAGCAAACTTGATTATGATCATCGCGTTGATAAACTACTCTACGTTGGCAATTATCGGAGACTTCTCTTTAAGCTTGTCAGGGTTTAATTTTAATTAAGAATGAACGGGAGTCATCCGATATGTGCATCAAAAAGCTTAATTTAAATGTGTTGACAACATTCGTTTGCAATTCTGTCAAGAAATCTTGGTTAATTGGAAGATTATGAAGTGTTAATGATGAGGCATGAGCTAAAGGTACCTATGTTATTCAAGTTATGTAGTTAGGACATAATACCTAAAGTGTATATGCCCAGTGTTTATTACGGGCTTGAGTCTCCATTAATTTAATTATGACGTTACCTCTAAGTGGCCGCGCTAGATTCCTTATTAGACACTAATTATATGGGCACACGGTGCATTTCCGTACGTTTTCTATTAACCTACTTTGTTTGCAACTGTTCCTAACTTTGTTCGCATCTTTTATCGTAAAGTGGGCAAGCATTATCATTTATTACCAACTTAAACTTGTACCGGATCTCTACGGCAAAGTTTTTAAAAAGGATTAAGTACTGGTCACGGCTGGCTGCTGTAGTTAAAGATGATAGGAGGAAGCTGCTTATCTTTAGGACATAATCGCCTCTAGGCCACCCTTGGGTGAAGACATCTAAAGTCCAATTCCCGTAACGTTCAAAGTCGCAATTTCATCTCAGCGACAATCAACGTCAAAAACTTGTCGAAAATGTAGGTAAATTAGGGGTATTTTGGACAGATTGAGTGAGACTGAGATTAGACTGAGATTAGACTGCGACCACTCTTAACAATATGCGAATTACCGCTATGGTATTTTATCCTCTGCCTGATGCCGTACGATGTGAGTTTTTAGGGTTCCGTACCCAAAGGGTAAAAACGGGACCCATTACTAAGACCACTGTCCGTCTGTCTGTCTGTCACCAGGCTGTATCTCATTAACCGTGATAGCTAGACAGTTAAAATTTTCACAGATGATGTATTTCTGTTGCCGCTATAACAACAAATACTAAAAACAGAATAAAATAAATATTTAAGGGGGCGAGCCCCCTTAAATATTTATTTTATACAACAAACGTGTTTTTTTCGGCGTTTTTGCCTTGTGGTACGCAACCCTTCGTGTGCCAGTCCGACTCGCACTTGGTCAGTTTTTTTTTATATTCAGCATTCGTTCCAATTTCCAAATCTAAATAAATGTCATTCTGCTCGTTTGTAACTCAAAAAGGCTAGAACTAATTTGAATCGATACTAAAACTGCATCCATCGGCATCAATTCGACAGCTATGAAAATCGATTTCAACGTTATTCCATATAGAGCAGGGGGCCTAAAAAAACCGACTTCCAAAAAAAACACTACAAAGTGAAAAATAACTTTTATTTCGGAAGTCGGTGTCTTTGGATCTGTATTTTAGTGTTTTGCCACCGACTTCCGAAATAAAAGTTATTTTTCACTTTGTAGTGTTTTTTTTGGAAGTCGGTTTTTTTTTTGTTAAAAAGTTTTTATTTCTCGCTTTTTAGTGTGTCTGTTTATAATGTATCTAAGTTACATAGCCTAATGCCAACTTGCTCATCGCCTTTTACAAAATATTGCTTTTTCCGATGCAGGGACGTTAATTGTTGAGGAGTTCTCCTGGTATTCCACCATCAGCTCCGTTTCACCATTCGCATTGTGACGAGCACAACTTGCTTAGCAACCATATTAAAGTAAGTAATCGAATCGCAAACCGGGAAATACTTATGATTGAGTAGTTCGGGTGGCCATCTGTGGTCTTCATCATCAGTTTCACTTCACCAAATGATGCTTTCCGAGAGCAAATGTACGAGTTACAATAAAAAATACCCAAATCGCTATAGGTGTGCCTATAATACTTGAAGAGTTCCTTCGATTTCTCCAGGATCCCATCATCAGATCCTGACCTGATGACAATGGGACCACCTGGAAAGTATACCCTTTCAAACAAAAAAATAATTTTTGAAATCGGTCCAGCCGTCTCCGAGTAATCGGGGAACATACATAAAAAAAAAAAAAATAAAAAAAAAAAAAAAAGGTTCCGACGAATTGAGAACCTCCTCCTTTTTGAAGTCGGTTAAAAAAGGCTTCTTTGGCAAAATCATAAAAGGATAACAGAATGGACAGATCAAATCCCATTGGTGAAGCATTTTTCAGTATTTTTTTTCTGTGCTAAAATACCAATCAATCCAATCCAAATCCAATCCCAATCTCTTTGATTGTACCTACGTAGTGCAGCGAAAAAAGAAAAAAGTAATTTAAAAAAATTAAACCGACTTCAAAAAGAAATTAACTCAAAATTATGAAATAACTTTAATTTCGGAAGTCGGTGTCTTGGGATCTGTATTTTAGTTTTATGCCACCGACTTCCGAAATTAAAGTTATTTCATAATTTTGAGTTAATTTCTTTTTGAAGTCGGTTTAATTTTTTTAAATTACTTTTTATTTCGTAATTTTTAGTTTTTGCACTAGTATTTGACCAAGGTTTTGAGATGTTTTCCCTTTGACACTACACCCGTAGCTCTTATCAATAAGCCAGGCCGTCACACTTACACGTATTAGTCCATATCTTGAAAATTACTGAATCGATCTTGATGAAACTTGCACTGTTCCCTAAGTTGAAGAAAATGTAAGCCAATAAAAAAAAAATGGTCACGATCCGATTAATAGTTCCGGAGATATGCGTGGACAAACATACATACATACATACATACATACATACATACATACATGCATACATACATACATACATACGTCTATGAAATTTTGTATATTTGTTTGGAAGCCCTAATAGATCATCATATGTGAATATAATGCAATTCCAATAATATTACATACATACGTATCGAATTGATAACCTCCTTTTTTTTGAAGTCGGTAAAAACACGGACTCTCTTCGCCATATTATAATTCATAATGTTATCCTTTTATGATTCTCTAATGAGGCCTTTTTAGGCCCCCAGGTCACACCTAAAATGGTGGACCAATTAAGGTTTTAATCTTTACTTTAAGGTTAATGAGGTTTAATCACGCCATGTCGATAAGTAGGTGGGCAGGTGAACCTGCAGGCGATGGCAGGTTGCTAATCTACAGCTATAATTAACTAATAGTGTTGATTGTTGTTGGTGGTTATATTTTGTAAGCCAAATAAGGTAAAGGTAGGTATAGCTTGCCTAATTCGTTTTTTGTAGTGTTTTTTTTTTGCGTGAGTTGAGTTTATTATCATAACTTCAGTTGGCATAGGTATAGGCAGTGGCGGATAGCTCCCTTTTTTTTTTTTTTTTTTCGGATGGGAAATCATCAAATGTCCCCTTCCGCTCCACCCAGTGTCAGACTCTTACTGACTAAAACCCACCCATGTTCCTTCGTTAGCCCTTTATGTTCCGGGCCAGCGGTAACCCTTTCGGACAATCCCGCTGACCCGCGGATAGCCGCCTTACCTCGAAAATTGTCTGGTCCTAGATTATTTTTACAATCCAACAATTTGGTTGAAATTGCACAAGAAATTATTGGGAATATTTTTGAACTAATATCGTGCATATACAACGAAAGAAGAGGAAGAGGGAAAAGTCTTCGGAAAGATGTCTTGTAGACTTCTTTCTGGAAGAAAGAAAACGGACGCAAAAAATCGCCTTTAAAATTTCTAGCCATAGTTTCAAGCCTACTCAGCCTGGTGGTAAACCCGCCACTGGGTATAAGCATTTAGTCTATAAACATAACACTGCTGAATAACAATACTTCTTATTGAGCGTTCTAGTCAAAACATAAGTCGGGAACAGTACTTGAGCAGAGCTGTGCACTTTTCGACCACCATATCCACTGACACAAAATTGTGTACCTATGCAATGACGAATGAGAGCAGTGATGGCCAAGTGGTAACGGCCGCGACTTACGAGTTGTAGGTCGTAGGTTCGAATCCAGACAGGCGCTTTACTTTGTGGAAATTATTTCATCACCACTGCTCTCAAAAACGGTGAAGGAAAACATCGTGAGGAAACCGGCATGTCCTAGAACCAAAAATTCGAAGACATGTGACATCTACCAATCCGCACTGGGCCCGCGTGGTGGATTACGGCCCACTCCCTCTCACAGAGAGGAGGCCTGTGTCCCAGCAGTGGGAACATTATAGGCTGATTATGGTTATGGTATGCAATGACGATCTTGCTAACAAGACTGGCCACATCTTTGTTTGATGGGGCTGTAGACAAGGCTTATGTATGAGAAAACTTTACGTAGTTATGTGTAGCATAATCAGCCTACAATGTTCCCATTGCTGGGACGCAAGCCTCCCCTCTGTGACAGGGAGTGGGTTGTAGTTGTAATCCACCACGCGGGCGCAGTGTGGGTTTGTGGATGTCACATGTCTTCGAATTTTTGGTTTTACGGCATGCCAGTTTCCAGCTGCTATGTGTAATAAAATTACCGGCATTAAATTCTCTACAACACGAATGTACCACATAGCATGACGTGCATGACTATGAAATATTTTCCTACTATTATATCATTAACGGTTACAATTTGTATGAAATTCTTTAGTTACGGAATGCTGTTTACGGCTAGACCATTTCGTACGTCGATATTTATGCAGATGTCATGTCATGACACATATTATTATAAAATTAGTCGCTTTCCGTGTCTGTATGTACAGACAGTTATAGCAATTATCTGACCCACCTTTAGGTAAATGGTTGAGATTTTTTAGAATAAGTACGAAGCGATAGAATTTTATAATTCTTTTTTATTACTAAATGGCTCTTGACCCCGATCACGCCTGATGGAGAGCGATAGATGAAGTATATGATAGAACGAGCGAACCTACCCAGAAGATGCTTGTTCACTCTCTATTTTATTTATTTGAGCAAAGTAAATAAAATATAAAAGAATTATAAAATTCTATCAATTCGTATTCTAAAAAATCTCAACCATTTATGTAAAGGTGGGTCAGCTAATTGCTATAACTGACTGTACGGTACGAGTATGACCGCGTGCGTTGTTCTTCTAAACTACGCAACGGATTTTGATGCGATTTTCATCCATTATTTATAAAGGAATTTATTTCAGAAGGTTTATGTGGAGAATAAACTTACATATAATAATGAAATCTCGATTATTTTTTGTCAAGTCGTAAACAGCGAAGTAGGGTGGGTACCTACAACATGGGTACAAAGACTTTAAAATCTAGGGGCGGGTAGCTAGTAGGTATATAATCATGAGTCAATGGATTTTTTTTGTGAATAACAAAACATTAATTCAATCAATTCAATAACAAGAAATATAAGAAACAAGTTGAACTGTAAACAATTATAGCCTAGTAAATAGCTACTGTCTGGCAATTTTTCGACCAGTTTTTTATTTGCATCACAATTTGTGATTGGAGGTTGCCAACCTATAACATCACGCCTTATTATCCCGAAGGGTTGGGCAGAGATGTACCTACCTATAAGCATTAGTACCTACATCCACATTTCGCCGTGGGTGAAAAGAAATAAAAATCTTAGGTTTATACTACTTTGATCGTGATTTTTAGATCAATAAAAGAGACAAAGCTCAAGAATAAAGTTCAGCCGGTTGATTCTGTAAAAATCTCACCGTGAAAACATAGGTGAAGTGTGTTTGTTTTTGCTAAGAATTGACACTATTGACAGCTCACTCCACGCTCACTTCACCATAGCACCGCAGTAAGGTCTTTGTAAATAAGTTTTTAATACAGTTGCTCAAAAAGTGGTGTATTGCAGGGACGTATAGCGTTCGGGAAGTGGGCTATTACATACTAGTGCTTTTTTTTTACCTTTCCCGAACTCGTGCGTGTCTCTTTCCCAACTGTCAAAATAATGTCTATTAAAAAGAAAAACCAACCATGAAGTTTTTACTAGAGTTTTTGTGATTCATACAAATACGTATATTTCTAAAAAGAAGCTACTAATTTATATCAATATCAGATTTAATGATTTAATTGAATGAGTTAGGTTAGGTTTCATTTCATTTCATCTCATTAAATTTCATTTTCATTTCATATCAATAAAAAAATATACTGAAGACGAAGCTGTATGGATAGTTCCTTTTGCCTACGAAAATGGGCGAAGAAAAAAAAACTCTGCTTATATTTTACGGTTGCCGCCATTTTCCAGAAATTTTCTTTGCGAGTTTAGTTGTTTGTTGCACAAAATGAGTAATTTCGACCCTATTTTTTTTAAATTAACACCTCCGGAACTCAGTATAATTGCATAAAATGCTTCGGAGAACACCGGAAAAGTCAAAAAGTCGTTACATATCCACATACGACAAATTTTTTGCATGGAGAGAAGAGAAAAAAAGCAATATTGTGTTTTTATTATTTTATTAAATTGCTTCATTTTTTCGCAACTGTATTAAAAATAGTCGTTCAGTACACCTGCGGAACCGTCATTGCAACTTGTTCCGACTGTCAACCCTCGCCTTCGGCTGCGCCTCGGCTCGGGTAGACATTTGTCGGAACTCTTTGCAATGACAGCCTTTCCGCACTTGTAATGAAATATACTATTTCATACAGCCTCCCACGTCGTGGCATGTAAAATGCTGCTTTTCACCATACATCTTACGGGTGGTTCCTTGGTTCCTACCGATATATTTGCAACCTACCGGTTGTCGAGATAAGCGCAAGAGACCGCGGTGTGTGCATCTGCGTCAGCGCACGATATGTGCCGTAACGTGGCTGTAGGTGAGATCATTGTTTATGTTGTATTATGATGTTTGCAGTTCCTGGTAACGGAGATACGCCTAAGTATATGCACATAGATAAAGTAAGTATAACTATTATAAAGTAATCCAGCTGACGTTGATAACGGATAAATTAGGTACATTAGTCTGGTTAGTCAGCCACTAAGCCACCACACAACATTTGTTGAATTGTGTAAAAGTTATATCTCCGTGTATTATTGCTTGTATTTTAAATTCCCGTTATCTAAAAGCCCAACAAGCTTTACTGTTACTAATAGATACAAGAATCAATCATCTCTTACATATATTTTTTTAAACGCCTACATAAATCTTTTGATTTGTGGCGTAGTTCTACGAACTACCAAAATCCACTTGAGAATTTTAACCTTTCCGCCAGACACCGCTTACAAAACCAATATCGTTCAAGACAGTAAGAAACAGTATTTCTTCTAATTTAAGATCACCGTGGGTAAAAAAGCTATAAAATCGATATCGCATAGATGCGAAAGAACCTATTTTTTTAATGTTTCGCAACTAGGTACCTTACATTTTTCGAATGACATTTTATGGTCCCGTGGGTGTAAGTTCTTTTGTTCCAAATTCGAATTTAGAGAGTTCCAGGTAGGTTAACATTAGAATCGGGCCCCACCTGGCTGTGTCAAGGTTGCCCCATTGTGATTTCTTTTTTTTTGTTTATTTTGCTTGATATGCGCTGTGCACTATTTTATTTTATGGAGCAAAGCCACATGCTACTTTGTAAGGTAACAAAGCGTAATAAATAACTTAATAAGTGCGTAAATGGTTAGTTTAACCACAAAGTTGTGTATGTTCGAAAAAGAGTCTTTTAGGCATTTTGGGACGTCAAAAAAAGAAGTTTGCCAAAAGACCGGAAAAATTTAAGAATGCTAAATTCTGATTTATAAATTGCTAGACCAAAATGAAAGCTAATATAAATAATGTCATGTTGACAAAAAAAGGTCGATGCATCTGTCATTTTAGTTAAGCAAATAAAAAATCAGAGGTTCTCTAGATGCTGTGCTGTTGATGGATGATCGAGTCATTTATGGATGATCGAGTCAATTTAGGTATACAAGTTTGAAGAAATAATGGATTAGGTAGGTACAGACGCCAGCACATCAAGCTACTACAATCTGTCAAATTCCTTTAATAGATTTTCAACTTTATCGCTAAAGCATAAGGTTCAAAGTTGATTGGGATAATTTGACATTTTCGGGTAGCTTGATATGCTGGCGTCTGTACTTACCTACCTACGACCAAAGACGGAATACAAACTTGCTACATGTTGGTTAACGTCTGAGCAGCATTTAGCTACGTTAACCTTTCAGCGACAATTCAACCCTGTAAACTAGAAAGTAAATTGCAAAAACATTCACATAAAGTTCACGAAGTTAAAGTTTAAAAATGAATAAAGAAACGATTTAGTGTAATAATGATATAAACAGTGACAAAATTAAGCTCATAAAGTTCGTGTATGTAACAATCTTGGCAACGCGCCTTACCTCGTAAAATACAATAAAATATTATGTCAACAAAGTGGGGTTTACGTAGGTCGAGAGTTTTTATTTTATATCGGACCACAGACCACACCGAGTTAGTCCTTGAGGCGTAAGTTCTTATAAAAGTTGCCTTTGTTAGTGGCATGGCACACATACGGTTGCGATAGCGTTTCAGTAAGGCTTTGTGGCGACGCGAGGCGAGTTTATAAATAAATACAACCATGTGTAATTGTAGATTGCGAATAGGAGTTACATTACAACAGAACTGCAATTCTCAAGTTCTAAAACCTAGGTGAAGTGAGCTTGAAGTGAACTGTCAATCCGGGGATTGACAGTTCACTTCCAGTGCACTTCATAACTTTTCGCGGTGAAATTTTTACAGAATAGGCTGGCTGGCTGGTCCATTGAGCTTTTGTTTAGATCCTTCTGATCTACAAGGCTGTCGATATAGCATAATCAGCCTATATGTTCCCACTGCTGGGACACAGGCCTCCTCTCTGTGACAGGGAGTGAGCCGTTATCCACCACGAGGGCCCAGTGCGGGTTGGTTGATATTACATGTCTCCGAATTTTTGGTCCTAAGACAGCCGGTATCCTCACGATTTTTTTTCCTTCACCGTTTTGAGAGCAGTGGTCTTGATTTAAAGTGCCCGCCTGGGTTCGAGCCCACGATCTATACCTACAACTCGTAAGTCGGGGTCGTTACCTCTGGGCCACACGTCGATATAGCTACTTGTTTGCAATCGATTGCAGCGTGCCGCGTGACTGACTATACTGATTAAGTATTTTTCAACAATCTTATATGTGTATACAGTGTGAGTCTTCATAATGTGCACATATCGAAATGAGGGTAACTAAGCTTAATTTTATCGACGGAAAAAATATTTAAAAAAATCTAAAAAAAAATTTTTTTGTATAATTTTTATTAAAATTCTTGTTCGCTGCTGTGACCCCTGTGTAAACAATCGCCCTCAATTGAGAATTATGGTTTTTTTCTAACAAAAATCTGATATTTTTTCATAAATTTTTACAATAATTGTAAAATTACTCAATAAAAGCCCCGATTACCTACTCTTTTTTATTACTTTAAATTATTCTCCATCGTATCAGATTTCTAAACGTAAAATACCATGTTTATAACTCAATCACAACATTTCCTATCAACTGTTAAAGAAAGGCCTTGCAATCACCATACTTTAGCAGGTAAAGATCCTTTTAAATATTTTTTTATTTTTTTTAATATTTTTTCCGTCGATAAAATTAAGCTATGTTTCCCTCATTTCGTTATGTACACATTATGAAGACTTACACTGTATTACAGCCGCCAGCACATCAAGCTACCCGAAATTGTAAAATTTTCCCAATCAACTTCGAACCTTATGTTGAAAATCTATTAAAGAAATTTGACAGATTGTTGTAGCTTGATGTGCTGGCGTGTGTACAGTCAACAGCAAAAGTAGATGATCAAAATCAGAAATTCAATACTAATGAACGGAGTTCGCGTCAGAACTGTGTGGCGTTGAAGTACTACTACTTAGAATACTTACTACGTAGAATACTTTTGAATCACTTCGACGCCACACAGTTCTGACGCGAACTCCGTTAATTAGTTTTGAATTTCTGACTTTGATCATCTACTTTTGCTGTTGACTGTACATTGATGTATGTATTACATTTATATGGTATAGTAGTAAGAAGAATACTTTTCTCGTTATCTAGGTCTTGCCATATCAGCCATTTATGTCATCTAAGCTCTCGTCTCACCCAGCAAGCTTTGCTTTGTTTAGCGACTTTGTGTCATCTCCACGAATTTCAATAACTTACTCAAGTCATGCATTACGCTATCTCAATCAATCAATCAACTCAGCCTATCGCTATCGCCATGCTCTCTCCTCTCCCAGGCTGTGCCACAACACCCTGTCCTCCGCCTACCGCCTACCGCATCCAGTCTGTCCCAGCCACCTTCTTTCGGTCCATCTAGCTGGGGGGCGTCCCACACTACGCTTGTCGAATACGCGGTCTCCACTCCAGGACTTGTCAGCTTCACCGGCCATCGGTCCTTCGACAAACATGGTCAGCCCACTGTCACTCCAGTTTGCTTATTTTTATTATTATGGGCCTGTGTTGTTTCACGTGAAGGACAAGGCTTACTCTATCAAAATAAATAAATAGAAACAGCAGCTAGCTTTTTTACAAGGATACCACTAAGCACCCCAACTCCCAAAATACAAGCTTGCATGACTCAGTTTGGGAGTTGGTAGAACATCTATTACGTGCTGCTGTACGCACGGCTGCACATAAAACTATACATCTCCAGTTTTAGCTGTTGACCTTGCGTTCTATAGGTTTTTCGTATAATCAGAAGTCAGCTAATACTGCGGAGTAATCAGCACCCTAATTGCGTGACACACTTCAATCACAATCTGAATCATTTTGAAGGATATTGTTAATCCATTGTTTTGTAAGTTCGAAAAATTTGTCTGGTCATCAATGTAAATAATGCAATGAATGTTGTTGAAATGTCAAAACGAAAACCATTGCTACTGATAGTGTGTTACGCAATTACTCCGTAGTATAAGCTGATTTCTGATTTTAAGTACAAAAACCCTATCCAATGCAACTACAACTGGAAATGTATAGCTTGATGTGTAGCCGTATGTGCAAACAATGAATTGTATACTTCATAGATTATGTTTTGTTGTACCTACTTTAAAAGCGTAATAAAATATTTATTATTATTTATTTATTATATTGTATAATATTGCATTGTGGATTTATCATTGTTTACACACACAGGTGTTAATTTTAAGCATTATTCTTTGCAACGCCACACTCGAGGATGTCTATTCATTCCGCATATCCTATACATAGCTTACTAGGTAGTCTTTTTGCAAAGGCCTATGAATATTTATGACTAATTACTGCTATCAAAGTAATAAACTTGCTATAAACATAAAATCATTTGTATGAAATCTTCTGTGTGTAGTTTTCTCAAAAAGAAAGTGGATTTCCATTGAACAGGTACTAAACTTTCTACAATTTTAATTAAAAGTATTATTAAAAGTAATAAATAAGTCATAATATAAACACCTATACCTACAAATAAATAAAATTGAAGTGTCTGTTTGTAATGTCAAAATAACAGCTTTTTATGTATGAAAGCATATATGTATATATTTATACAGTAATTAAAACAAAACAAAAAAAAACTCTGTCTATCTGTCTGTCTGTTTGTTCCAGCTAATCTCCGAAAAGGTTGGACCGATTTTGATGAAATTTGGTACTTGATACTTTGAACCCCAGAGAGGGACCACGCGGGCGAAGCCGTATGTGGAAGCTAATACATAATAACGTGTTGGTACCTTTTAGCCCAAAAGATAGCTGAAACAAAGACGTCAATCATCAATAAAATCAATAAATATAATCATATAATAATATATTATTATATATATTATTATATATATAATAATATAATAAAATCAATAAAAATCAATAAATATAATAATCAATAAAACAATAAAAAAAAAGAAGAGAATTTAGAGACATGCAGGATCTATAATTACTACAAAGGCAGCCCACTGCCTTTGTAGTTTAATACTGTCTATATACTTAGTTGGTACTTAATATAAAGCCTGTATACAATAAATAAATAAACTTATAAAACAACAAAACCAGGTGGTTGTATCACATCACAAACGTCGTAGGTGGTACTCCGATTATGCCCGACCGACTGCGACGCTAATGCTCTGACTTGAAATAGCTTAGCATTACCCTTTAAAAAACAATAATGAAGAAAATAAGGCAAGATTTCATACGCATTTTTCTCAAGTGCATATTGTCGCGGTGCCCATGTTCGGGCAAGCTGCCCGCGCGCATCGAATTCCGTTATAGTTCGTTCTGTCACTTAGGAATTTCGACACCTTGATATACCTTCCGGTGGCTTGGCGTGATTTGAAACAATTAATGTGTGTTAGAAAGGATTTATTACGTGTATTACATATTATGATTTAAAAGGTTATTTGTGTGATGATGATTTATGAAAGATGGTCTTAGCTTGAGGCTTTATTTTGAAGTGATATTTACGTGGAATAGTTAAATTAATGATAGATCCACTGCTAACATTTCAGCCATGATTTATTTCTGCAATAAGCATTTAATGAATGTCAAAAACACTTTGGATTCTTGCTAAAGCTCTTTAGCTACTGGGATTCAGATTATCTAAACTTAAATTATGAAGAGAAAAGATTTGATTTTTTGTATGTTTGTTACGTTTTCACGGTAAACGGCTGAAAGGATTTGGATGAAATTTGCCCAAATGGGCAAATGACCATGACCTGGATTAGGACACAGTATACTTTTATTTCGATACCTACTCAAACGGGATCGAGACTTATGCAGGTGAAACCGCGGGGCGCAGCAGTACATAATAAAATCCGTTCAATCCAAAGCTACATTTATACGGCCTTATCTCCACTAATTCTCAAATATTGTTCTATTTAAACTACGTAATACGCATAACCTGTTAAGCTAGTTAACTCGACTTCGTAAATATCATTTAAACTTAAACAAACAAACTAAAAATGTTAATGAGTGTGAGCACTAAACTAAATCACAGGCAAGGTTGGAGCTAAAGTATAATTATATTAAATACTAGCTGTTGCTCGCGACTTCGTCTACGCTTTTCTACGCCCCGCGGTTTCACCCACCTAAGTGTTGATCCCGTGGCAATATCGAGATAAAACTATCCTATGTCCTTTCCCGGAACTCAAAATATCTCTACCTATACCAAATTTTATCTAAATCGGTTCAGCGGTTTAAGCGTGAAGAGGTAACAGACAGACACACTTTCGCATTTATAATATTAGTATGGATATTTGTGTAATGCAAATATCCATGATGAAAAGTAGCCTTTGTCCTTCTCCGGGCCCCAGGCTACCAATCTGTCAAACATAACTATAGGCGTTTAGGTGTGACAAGTTAAGGCTGCACCGACTGCACAGTGGCGCCCTCATCGTTTGTTTGGTTATTTCTTTTATTTTAGAATGAAAATGCAGAAAATAAGCACGTTAAGTTGTGCTCCACCAGATTATACGTTAATACTATTATAAACAGCAGTTTTATATTGTTTAATTTTATTATAATCACTAAAACAGATAATAGTGGCCACTACTTTCCGTTTTAGTGATTATAATAAAACTAAAAAATTTCAAACTACCGTTTATAATAATATTAACGTATAATCTGGTGGAGCACAACTTAACGTGCTTATTTTCTGCATTTTCATTCTAAAATAAAAGAAATAACCAAACAAACGATGAGGGCGCCACTGTGCAGTCGGTGCAGCCTTAACAGACAGATAGATAGTCACTTTCGCATTTATAACATTAGTATGGATGGCATCACCAATTGATATCACATGGTATCTTATCTTGCTAAGAGGAACCTTGGTTTCGTAATTTGTATATCGAAGTTTTTAGGGACTGACGGCCTGATAACGTTTTGGACTGATAAGAGAGAAGGCTACGGCCTTGTTGCACATTTTGGAGCCAAGCAGTCTTGTTCGGTATCTGATAGGTAGGTAGGTATTGATAACATGTCATGGCACTAATGTCTTGTTTAAGTGATAAAATAATTAAAAAGTCGTAGGTGTTAAAAGACGTGTTATCAAGGCTAGTCTATTCGCACGAATTTACTCGCCCGAAACGAGCGAATCGGTTCGGTTCGTCTGTAGATGGGTGACCATCTTTACATACCGGCGGGGCCCCTCCGTGCCTCGTAAAGCACGTTAAGCCGTTGTTCCCGGGTGTCATTCGTGGATCTTTAACAGTCGTTACGGGTAGTCAGAAGCTCGAAAGTGTGACAACCAGTCTTACCAAGGGGTATCGTATTATCCAGTAACTGGGTTGTGTAGGTCAGATAGGCAATCGCTCCATGTAAAATACAGTATTCAGATGCATCCAGTTATACTGGAAGCCGACCCCAACATAGTTGGAAAAAGGCTAGGCAGATAATGTAATAGGGGGCGAGCCTTTCGCCATTAAGTGTATGCTATCCAAATTAGTATTTTAAATTAATAAGTAAGAGATAAAATAACATGTCAAGGCAAAATAAAACGCTCCAGGCAGTCTGACAATATTCATATTATATTCACAACATTAAACACATATGGTAGCACATAAATAATAGTGTTATCGTTCTGCACACACACACACACACACAGTGCAGATGTGCAAGTCGGCAAACGAATGTAATCGCCCACGCAAAACAATGTTTATCTGTTTTTTACATTTCTATGGTCTCGGTAGTCAGCATCTTTATCTAATCTTAATACAAACAATAAGAAAAGGATTTAATTTTTTATGATTGTGTCGTGACTAAGAACTTTATCAGTTTTTGAGCTTCCGTACACTAAGGGTGCTAACGGGACCCTGTTACGTACTAAGCCTACGCTGTCCGTCCGTCTCTGTCAGCGGGCTATATCTCATGAACCGTAATAGGTAGACAGTTGAAATGTTCACAGAGTGTGTCTATTGCTGCTATAACAACAAATAGATAACAACAATAAAATAAAAATTAAAGCCGTACAAGAAAATTTATTTTTTTCGGTGTTTTTTTTGCCTTGTGGTACGGAAACGTTCGTGTGTGAGCCCGACTCACACTTGGCCGCTTTTTTTCCTTTATCAGAATTTTCTAGGTTATCTAGGACCTACCTAGTGTGTTATGTACATAGGTAGATATAGCCAGGGAAACTAATTGTTAAGCAAATCCCATGCATGTTAAGCAGTTCCCATGTCATGTCAAAGGAATCATTTGAATCAGCATAATCAGCGTATAATGTTCCCAGTGCTGGGACACAGGCCTCCTCTCCTCGAGAGAGTGGGCCGTAATCCACGATCAGTGCCAGATTAAGACTACTTGATGCCCTAAGCAATCCACGCCTGTAGGCCCTCCTACCTCCTATCCACTAATCGCCTCGTATTTTTCCAAAACATCGACGAGCGATTTGTAAAGATTGGCGCACATCTCTAGCTAGAGTGACTTTTGGGTCTTGTAATATCTTGCTGATAAACTAATACTTAATAATATTAGCCTTTCATGTGCTAGCAAATACTGTTTCGGTGCTGTTTCTGCCTTATGCCGTCTCGGGGGGCACCCCCGAGACGTGATGTCCTAAGCAATTGCTTAATTGGCTTAAGGGCTAATCCGGCACTGCACACGATGTTATGTTAATCCGTCACCGTTTTGAGAGCAGTGTTGACGAAATTATTTACACAAAATAAAACGCCTGCTCTGGGTCCGACTTCGAACCCACGCCACGACTTCGTGAATGAGAGTCGGAGGTGAGCTCGCATTAGGCACTATGCTATGATAAATTATACTGAATACTGATGATGAGTCGAAAGATTATTAATGTGAACAAGTTTTTTTTTTAACTTGGCGCCATTTAATATACTCGACGACATGTCATTTGACTTAACGATTATGTTTCCAATACTTATTTATAAAATTTTAACAAAAAATATTCGTATATGGTTACTATACGACCTACGTATGTAAGCACGACTATACATCAAGCTATACTAACCAGTATAAGATGACTTCTGATTGTACGAAAAACCTAGTACATTGCGAGGTCGGCTAAAACTGGAAACGTACAGCTTGACGTGTAGCCGCGTGTACAAAATAATATAATATTAACATATCAAATAAGGGCCGTATACTTGACTCCAATGTAATGTCAATTTACATATTTACGGTATTTAAGGTCGGTAATATGGTCCCTAAATAAGTTTTTAAGTGACCCTATATGACTTGCGAGTACCTACTACCTACTTGCCACCCACATCAAGAATGCTTGAGGATAATAATGTTGAAATTTATGTAAGTATTACTTTCCGCCCGCGGCTTCGCCCGCGTGGTATGTCGATAAAAACTATTCTATGTGACCTTCCCCGGGATGCAATTTATCTCTCAGCCAAATTTTATCGAAATCCGTTCAGTGGTTTAGGCGTGAAAAGGTAACATAAAGACATAGTTACTTTCGAATTTATAATATTAGTATGGATGTAGATAGTATAGAGACTCTAAAAGAGAGTCCCTCAGTGTTATTAAACAGCGATAAGATTTCATCAGAATTTATACGTTAAAACCACGGAGCATGTAACTAACACTTTAGTTAAAACTAGCACTGACTCTACTATTAACACAATATTTGACACTTGTTTGAACGTTCGATTAGAACACGCGCTCAATTATAACCAGCCTGCATTACTAGGCGAGTATTACGTATTACTTAGCGAGAACAGACAGACTTTGTGGTAAAGCTCAGTAGAATAGAATTCAATAGATTATATCTTTATTTGCATAAAATACGGTACATAAAAGATTTTCAATAGCAATAGGTAGGTACTTATAACAACCAACCTACTTACTACAGTACCTACCTATCAGAATCAGAAAAAATATCTTACAATAAAATTACAAACGAAAACACAACTTAGTATTAAGTACTCATCGTCATCATCGTCAGCCTACTACACCAGTCCACCGCTGGACATAGGCCTTTCCTATTGCACGCCATTCAACTCAATAATAATCATTTGAATAATTTATTATTACCTTGTACTCAATAGTAACCATTTGATCAAAAATTATTTTAAAATAAAATTACAATGTTCACTATTGCGACCATTGTGATAAAAAAAATCTTAAAAAAAAATAAGTGTAGGCCTTGTTAAAGACCCATTTCGCCGTACCGCCGTACGGCATTTCATACAAACTTTCAAGCTCTTATTTTTCGAAATGAACGAACCGATTTTAATGAAACTTCATACGCATAAGCAGGATACAAAGGTCTAAAAAGTTAGTTGAGATTGGGCAGATATTGTGGTAAAGCTCAGTGGAATAAGTAATAATAATAAGTCTAAGGTTGTATCTACCTGCTAAGTTTCAAGTAAGCATAGCTTGGAGCAAGCAGCCGCGGTCGGTGGCCCGTGCGCGCAAGGACGTTGCTGCGCGGGCGGAGGCAAATGTTCGACAACTTCTTGGCCAATCAGCGGGCGGCATTCAAAGTGTGAGTGTGCTGCTTCGTACGCTGAGTGTTTGTGTTGCCAGGGAATGAGGCTTTGCTTATGTTATGGGTTTGGGTGTGGAAGGGTGATGGCTTTTGGAAATGAGTAATTAATTTAAAAAATAATAATAATGTGGTTATAATAAAAAAAAAACTCAATAGTAGAAAAAATTTAAGAACTTTAATTTTTAAATTGCAAAATATTCGAACATTCCATTTTTATATGAAGGCGTGTGTAATCTGGTGTAAGAATTATTACTTAGACCAATGTAAAACTCGACCTAATGACGGAAAACTTCGAACGGAAAATTAATGAATTTAGCTCGCGTATAACTATTGAAGGCAGACGCGAGTAAAATTGGCATTTTGGCGTTCTGAATTCGGAATATACTTAATTTTTTAATTATTTATTGTGCTATTTTTTGTTGCTGTTTATATCGGTCAGTGGGTCGTCTTAGGGGCGGATCATAGAAAAAATCAAAAGATAGGTAGTAATCATTTATATTACCTTCTCATATTTCTTAAAAAGCTTTGATAAAGTCGTAAGTTTTAAAAAAATATACTCGTCTATCTGATTTTATATGAGAACCAAGGTATTGTTTGTTTACTAAAAAAAACATAAAATGATTGGTAAGTTGTCATTATCATACTGGCAATACTTACCTGAGAAAGAGCGCGAGCACGCGTCGGCGTGCGTTGCATATTGTTTGTATCTCCATTCACTCACACTGTGACGCGGCGCTGAACGTGGAAGTTGTGTGCAGTGTTGTAAACTTTTGTTTTTTTTCGTTCGTACAGACGACCACTTGCTTCTATGCCCACCGTTTACCTGCTAGTGTTTTAATCCTTGTTATGAACTGTGATCTTATTCGTTTCTCTCTAAAGTTTCGTTTGAACTAAAATAAAACTTGTTAGTTACTGCGTCTAGTGAAATCTCTGTCGACTGAGGTCCAGATGTTGGAGCAAGCGGCAATAACCTCGTTTTGTGTCAACAAATAATAATAAACAGTGATCGGGACAAGTTACACTGTGCGTTCGGTTCGGAACAAAAAGTGATGAATTAAACAATGTTCTAAACTGGAAAGCCTGGACGAGAATGGGTTTCGTCCGCTTGTATTGGAACGTGAATATTGTTACGACCTCACCTACATAGCGTTTATGGTAAGAAAAAAGTTTTACTTCTTGTTTCGTAACTTACAACTTTATTTTTTCGGTCGTCGAGTCAGTTTTGGTGATGCCGTGATGCGCTTTTTTATTTATGCTTGTACATTGCGAAGAAAGTTGGGCAAGTTTTTAAAGTTTTTTTTTTAAGAACACGCTTTGCTCTGGCAAAGGTGGTGTTGGGTTGGCGTGGTGAAATTCGCGGTATTATGCCTTCGTGCAAGAAGTTTCGTTTATGGTGTTTAGCCTACGCAGAATTAAACGCTGTTTTGTGATTGCCAAACCTGTAGTTGATATTAGTTGTCCGCAAGCTGTGTAACTTGCGTAAATAAAGCTGCAGGTGAAATATTTTACTGTATTGGTACACCTGTATTTTATAGTAACCTGACTACCTACTTAATTAAATTTTAAATACCAATTAGCTCTGCTGTGTAATTATTCAATTAACTCATTAATGTTCGATATTATTTACCTACCTATAAAATTGTTAATTTTCATACAAGAGGACAGTTTGATAAGGCTGATCGTATGTAATTACAAACCTATCATTAGTCAAGCTACTTACCTACTTACTTGAAATCATGATTGTGCGGTATTCCATCTGGGTAGGTACCTAGGTAGGTTCTAGAAAAATATCTGGAATGTTGTGCAGAATATTAATAACATTTTACATAACATAACGTCATTACGCCTATTTCCCGATAGAATCAAAATGAAGCCTTTTATTCAAACTAGGCTGAGAATCAGCACTTTTCGAACGTCAAAATTAGGTACAGGCGCCAGCACACCAAGCTACCCGAAACTGTCAAATTTTCCCAATCAACTTTGAACCTTATGTTTTTGGCGATAAAGTTGAAAATCTATTAAGGAAATTTGGTAGATTGTAGTAGCTTGATGCTGGCGTCTGTACATAAGAAAATCCCTCAAAACGTCAGTCCTTCACCACTTCCTTCCTAGTGCTTTAGCCGGGAAGAAGAGGCGCAACAAACTCGCCAGCAGCACAGCTGTTAGAAAACCTTGATTCTATGCAATTATATGCAAAAAAAAAGGGCAAGCTGAGTTGGGAATTATGTAATAGTAGGTACTGACATCTACATGTCGCCAGTTATGTATTTCTCCTGTAAGTAGGTAACAGCCTACATACAGACACTTTAAACATCCTAAAACACAATCGGAGATCGAACTTAGGACCCCGGCGCATTTGCGCTTACGACTACTGACCCAATAGGGCAATATTTATGAATCTATAAAATCTTTTGATTATCCTGCTAGATACGAAATTAATTAATGTCAGAGACCTAGCTGGAGACCTACCTACCTACCCAATAAAAGCTCGTGTGTTGGTAATAATACAAAAAAAAACTATTTACAACTAGGTACAAGTACCTACCTAACTTCTTTCGAAAGATTCTTAGCCACACCTATCAAGGAAGGTGGGTACCTGATCAGTATAATTTACCGTTTTAATTATAAATTCGGCGTAAAAGATTACCTCAGGCGATACTTTAGCGACCTGACAAGTTCTGGGTCAACAGGCGACTTCGAAACTTGATGAGCAAAAAACTTATTTATGGGATTTGTTTCCTGCTTAATAATAGTCGATGGAGGCAGGAATTGGGAAGACAGTTGTTAAAGAGTAACTTCCTACTTAACGGAAAATTAGCTGAACCTTCTAAGAATACCAGGCTGCTGCCCGCGGCTTCGCCCGCGTGGTTGTCGGAAATTATCACGGGAACGTGCTACCTAGCCTATGTTACTCCTTTTTATAACATCAGCTATCTGCCAGTGAATGTCCCGTTAAAATCGGACCAGCCGTTTCGGAGATTATCCGGATCAAACTGACAGACAAAAAAAAAAAAAGATTTTTTTGTTTTAAATACCATAATGATTATATGTACTCTAATATGCATTTAGTAATAAACTGTTATTTTGACATTACAAACAGAGACTTCAATGTCTTCAATTTTATTTATTTGTATGTACAGTTTATATGATTAAGCTAGTAGAGCTTTCAAAGAAACAGCAGATCTGCAAGGTTCGTGTTAATTGGATATTGCAAATTGCAACCAAGTGATGAAACCTTGACAAAACCAGCTTTAGCGGCGCCACAATCTGCAGGTTGTCTCACGAAAAATACAAATTCCTAAGTACCTTTAAAGGCACCTAAGCTACTTACAAATAAATAAAATTGAAAATGTCAAAATAAACGCATTTTACTAAATGCATATGAAAGTATATAATACGGCACTTACTTATATTATAACAGAAAACATTTTTTTTTGTCTGTCAGTTTGTTCCGGTTAATCTCTGAAACGCCTGGACCGATTTTGACGGGATTTTCACTGGCATTAAGGATAGGATGTTAGAAGGAGTACCTAGGCTCCCTATTACCACCATTTTGCAAGACTGTCCTTAGGCCATAATATCAATTAAAAAAAGATACTTAAAGGTTGTCAAGTTTTCGGTTTACCTACCTACTGAATGCCTTGTCGTAAGACTCAAATCTTGACAGTGAAAGCTGAAAGCTGCCGACATATCGTTTGAAACCCACGAGAATTGAAAGGTATTCATCATCGGACCCACACGGCTTTAAACGCCTTCCAATCTCAACCTACCTCCAACAAAACTGATGCCACATTGAATCGTAGTTTGTAAGAAACACAAGTTATCAATTGCAACATAATGTATCTACAAACTTTACGATAGTCTAAAAAGGCCTCACCGTGAAAACTTAGCTGAAGTGAGCTCGAAGTGAGCTTTTGGGGATTGGACAAAAAATCACTTCGCCTAAGTTTTCACGGTGAGATTTTTACAGAATAGGCAGGCAGATCCCAATCGTGAACCTGACAGTTGCCAAATGAAAATGGTACTGAGTAGCATTTAATCAACCTTTCACGTTCCCATTGCTGTGATACAGGCCTCCTCTCTGTGAGAGGGACCGAGTCATAATCCATCACGCGAGTCCGGTGCCGGTTGGAAGATGTCACATTTCTTCGAAGTTTTGGTTCTAGGACATGCCGGTTTCCTCACGATCATCATCTGCCGAGCCTTTTCCCAACTATCTTCGATTATTTTACATGGAGCGACTGCCTATTTGACCTTCACAACCCAGTTACTGGGTAATACGATACCCCTTGGTTAGTCTGGTTGTTACTTTCGGGCTGTATCCGTAACGACTGTCAAAGAGCCACGAATGCGTGTTTTCCGAGGCACGCTCACGATGTTTTTCCAACATGGTGATACTAAATGATACATCACAATGCAGGCTTAATAAAAGAAGCAAAGAAATCTCGAATCCTTGACATGTTTAACTACAGAGCACGCGAACGAAGTGTGCCCGAAAACAAACGTAACAAACCATTAATTTAAGGAGATGGCACCAATAAATGCAAATTGTCGGCTCAATGACGCTGATTCATTACCGCAGTGTCGCAATACAATGTGGGCCAAACATATTGATACCAGGCTTTGATTGTAATCAATTAACTCCAGCGAAGCCATTGTGTACCTGCGTGTAGGATGGAAACCATTAAAGTCATTAACCGTTACTTTTAAAAACTGATGTGGGTATTTCTAATTAAAGATATTATGTCTGTAGTTCTGTTATTGGTGGGAATGTCAGAGGCCAGTAAGACGCGCTGATAAGAGATTAGAAGTCAGGGATAATGTCGGGTGGTCGTCGGTTGATTACCGAAGTTTTTACGCACCAGTGAGTGCCTCGTTCACTAGATCTTGCACTAGGTTTCTTGGTTCGACTTCCGGGTCGGGCAAAATGTTTAAATGGGATTTTTCTTTAAGAACTTTTTGGTAGGAGTGACCGGCCACAATTTAGACTCAACTTAGTTCGAGGTAAAAAGTTCGCATAAATTTTATTAGAGTAATTGCAACATAACAGTTCTTATAATGGCTATACTGACTTCTGCCTATCCCTTCCCAGGAATACAGGCGTAATCTTACGTTTCTACGCAAAAAAGATCGAATCGAACACAAAAATAATCGCTTAACATCTCCATAACCCTAGCCCTATACTAAGTTCCAGCCAACATTATTGTTGGGTCTATAACCAGTCTAACCAGTTGCGACTGTATTTTAAGTATCGAATGAAACAAGAGTGAAGTCCTCTGCTCCTCCGTTAGGTTTATAATCAGTGATATCTGATATTATCCAATCCTTAAGCTCGACCTTTTTATTGTAAACCTTTTTTGGGCTTGTGAAGTTGTGACCCAAATAACCACGGAGGGTAAGCCTCTAATCGAATGGTACAGATTCTTTGAACATTTTCCCTTATGTTCATTCATTCATTAGGCTGTCTACAGAATAAATAAACCCATATTTATGTAATTTCGACAGTTTTTTGTCCCAAGGCCCATGTAATAGGGGCGAGGAAAGCACAGAACTGGAAAGTATGGCCGGGGGGGAGGAAGGAGGCTTAAAACCAGCAGTGGGTGATTCCAGTCTGAAATAGTGAAGATGAATAGGGGGCGAGCCAATTGTCATTACTGGGACGGTGAAAAATCTATAATCCGGTCAATTTCAAACTAGTTATGCAACATGATTATAGATATAATTATATGCATTATGCAAGTCCTCTAGAAGTATATCTTCCGTTCGTAACTAAGCAATGCGTTAGAATTTTCTGTCGTATGTGTAACTCATGTGAAAATATGCGAGAATGTGATGACCAGGAAAGCGCAATGTAACTATTATAGTAAAAGCTGAGTGGTGGTGATGAATAGGAGGCGAGCCTGTAGTCATTACCGGGGAGAGGATAGAATCAACAGGACATTTTCAAACTATGCATCCATACTAATATTATAAATTCGACCTTACCTTTTCATGCCTAAACCACTGAACGGATTTCGATAAAAAATTTCAAAGAGATAGATTGCATCCCGGGGAAGTATAGTTGAAATACCTCGCGGGCGAAGCCGTGGGCGGAAGCTAGTGTGAATAATATATAATAGATAATTATTATATGTGACTGTTCCTAAATTACCCTAGGCTGATAAAAGTTTAGTTTTTCCTAATTATGTTAATATTAGTGTTAAGATTGGCTTCCCTTTCCCTGCATTATGTATGCCAAGTCCTCTAGAAATATCTTCCGTACAACAGCAACGCTATGCAATGCATAATCATTTTCCATCGTATGTTGTGAAAATACGCGTGAATGTGATGACGAGGAGAGCGTAGTAGTACAGTAACTATGATAGTAAACGCTAGCCACCTTTGTTTAGTTTGTCACCGTTAGGTAATTATGAGGCATAATCACGCCTGCTTTGTGCATACTTCGGTGAAAACTCTCTAAATACACGTGTTCATTGTTGGAGCATGACTCGTTATTGTGTGGTTTATTATTTTGTATGGAAGGGCGTGACTCTGATGTTGTTATTGTCAACAACAGAAAGGGTTTCCAAAGAAACGTTTGAACATGGAAAAATACTCTTTTTTAAAGTTCGAAAGTACCTATTTTATTGACATTGTGACTAATTATGTGGCCCAGTGGGTAGCCCCGACAGCAGGCGCTTTACTTTGTATAAATAATTTCATCACCACTGTTCTCAAAACGGTGAAGGAAAACATTGTGAAGAAACCGGCATGTCCTAGAAGCTAGAACGAAAATTTTTAAGACATGTGATATCTACCAACCCGCACTGGGCCCGCTTGGCCACTTCCTCTCGAAGAGAGGAGGCCTGTATCCCAGCAGTTGGATGGAACGTCACAGGCTTATTATGATAAGTAATCCCACTCAATAACAAAAATGCCGCGCCCTGTTCCTATTTCACACATTTCTGTGCGTTGCTAATGCGCACCGGTCCGTTCAGAAGCCTGTGGATCTGTCTTTCTCTATCAATAAATAATCCATAATTATCTTGATCCTCAAAGTAATATGGCCATGTAGCGCTTTCAGTATATAATCAGCACACAGCCCTCCTCTCTAGTGGGAGTGGGCTATCAGCGCTTTCAGTGCTAACCCTAAAAATTACATAAAGAAAATGAATTATGGTTGCTTCTAAGATGAAAATAAATTATGATTGCTTAGATGAAAATGATAGAAGCATCAACCACCTGTTTGTTAACGCTGATAACATCATGTGCAAAAACCAGGTTTGTTCATGGGTCGCAGAGGTCAGATGCCACATGCCACTAGCACTGCGTAAAACCAGAAATTCTATATTATTATCTGATGATGGAACTGGCTGGTACGTTTGCTAATGATCAAACAACCAGTCGGTTTAGAACTTTAGACAATGCTGGCCTTCGTAGTAAGTCTTGGAAATACTGTTTGACATAAACATCAAGTTTATTATACTATCCTTCGAAAGGTATACTTATTATAGATTATACTTAGGTGCATTATGGCGCTTCCACTTGTCACTTAGGTAGGACATAAAAGACGAGCTTATTCCTAGGTAGGGAAAGCACCATCTTTTTTAAACTCCACCGGATAAGTCTTTAACTATTTATTAATTGGCAACACCGATTTAAATGCCAACCTTATTTTTTTCTTATTAGTCAATCGGTGTATAGGCCTCGCCTGGCCTCAAGTTAAAGACAAAGTAGGACTAATTGACCATCGACAACACAAATTATCTTATTTTCTCTAACAAAAGAGTTTGTTCTGTGAATGAAGAACAGCAACCTAATTGCGTAACACACTATCAATCTCAATCTGAATCATTTTGAAGGATATTGCTAATCCATTGCTTCTTATGTTCGAAAAATGTGTCTGCTCAACAACGTAAATAACGCAATGAATGTTGTTGAACTGTCAATCACCCCGCAGAAGAACAATAAGACAATCATGTTAAAATACAACATAAACTCGAGTCTTTCGCTTTTGGCATCTCTGTATTAACTTACAAAGTAATATCCGGTTTAAAATCGTGCCATAACTAATTTCCGCCAACAAACGCCAGTTAAAGGTGAACGCACACTTACCCGAGCCGAAGCTGCCGAAAGCATCGAACGAAACGAATTTTAGAATTCTGTATATATGAAATCTTATGAAACCTCGCACATTTGCCCGCGTCGAATGGTCCGAAGTGCAAGTGTGCGAGGATTCATAAGATTTCATATCTGGAATTCTAAAGTTCGTTTCGTTCGATGCGTTCGACGCGTTCGGCTTGGATAAGTGTGCGTTCATCTTAAGGCTATATATTTAAAGTATCGTTCTTTGCCTTACATAATTATATTTTTTATTGCTTGTGCGTGGTGCGCGTGATTTCCACTCTCGAGTACTGATATGGTGGGTAGTGATGCGACGTGCTTTTATTTTTAGTCGAGTACTTCATTAAAACGTCAAGCTGGACTAAAGCGCCTACGCCTGTTCTGATTAAATGAGACGGGTTATACAGGATGGGAACAGAACAAAGGAATGTTCCTACAGGCTGTGTATTGAACTCAAGCTATGAGGTAGTTCCAGTAGCACGTGTAGACACGTCTTATTGATTTTAGGGTAATCGAAAACACACATAGTAAAGCCAAATATTATTTTTCTTACTACTGTAAACATTCTTAATGACTTAGAAAATACCTCCTTTCTTTAAATAATTATTATTATAAGCTGCTAAGCATTTATTCTGAACAGGAAAGAGCTTATTTAATTTTCAACCCACTGAGTTAGCGGCGTTTCTAAACGCAAGAACCAATAAATCCTGCTTATGTCAACTCGCCGCTAAGTTCAGGTACGCACGGGTGCGTTTTTCCCGCGGCGATTTTTTTTCCTGCACTGGATTTTCAACGCACTGTCTAGCGCCGAGAGTTGATAATCCAACAATGTGTTTTTTCGACTCGCTGGGATGCACTCTGTTGGATTCTCAATGCTCGGTTCAACACCGAGAGTTGAAAATTCAATGGGCGATAAAATCCTGCCGCGATATTTTTACGTCCGGGTCCGTGCGAGCATGGTCTGAGCCTTCGCCACATCACTAGCGAGTTCAACGGTTGCGCGTACCTATTCTGAGAAACAGTAGCTTTCTTGTTTGCGTTGGCAACACAACACAACACAACCCTCTGAGGATCCATTGTTCCCTCGAACACACTCTATAACACTTATGTGCTTATGTTTCAAGTTATGCTCATGTATTTGATACGGCGACCTGCAAACATGCGCAGCGGCACGTAGCACACACTCAGGTTTCTGTTTATCTATTGTATTAACACTTTAAACAATATCGAGATTAAAAAGTGTAATCACTAATCGATAACACGTGCACTTCATAAAAAATTGCGTAGGAGTTGAGATAATGGTAAAATCTGATATGTTTTACGCAATTGGAGATTAGATTCTGAATGCAAATTGCGGTGGGATGATAATGAAAAGTGTATAGCATATAGGTACAGACGCCAGCACAACAAGCTATAACTACGAGGGTGACACTGAAAGTTCTTAGGAAATCAAAAACTGAACTAAATAGCAAGTTATTAATTTTATTACTTATATCTTTTCAAAATAGTGTCCATTTACATCAATACATCGCTGCATCCGATGGAACCACTGAGAAAAGCACTTTGGTCACTCGTCCATAGGGGTCTCTTCGACGGCATTTTGAAACGCAGTCACTGCTTCCTCGGCGTCCATAAAACGTTTTCCTCGAAGTTTTTTTTATATTTTTGGAAATAAATAAAAATCGCAAGATGTGAGGTCGGGGCTGCAGGGAGGGTGACCCTGTAACCCACGTCCACGTCTGACGTCGCGAAGTAGTCGAGGTGAAGGAGGATCCTACTGCGAGGTCGTTTCTTCCGAACTTTTTCCAAGACAAGTGGCAAACAATTGTTAGTGTACCACTCTGCAGTAACTGTTTTTCGATCCTCTAAAACAATAGTTGCGTAATGACCTGTCCTTCCGAAGAACGAGGCCACCATCTTTTTTCCCACGCTTGGACCTCTCTTCACTTTAGTTGGCTAATGGCTACTCCTCGGAAGGAAACACCTGAGAGAGGAGGCCTGCCTGTAGGACATTATAGGCTGATTATGCTATGCTTATTTTGTACTTATACCTAACATGATACCTGAGTATGATACCTGAGAGTAAGTAGGCAATATTAAAAAAAAAAGGAAGTCATGGGGACTGCCGACGGAAGTGAAGACTTATAAGTATGAAATATCATTGGCCAGTCAGTGGTCACCCGCGAACCTATAAGTTTTCCCCCAAACAAAAATCGCTCAACGCGCCTGAAGAAGTTTTCGCTTCAATAATTTAATTTTAGAACATCCTGTTTCAGATAATTTTTATTATTCAACCACGTTATCATTCATAACTTTCCTTCACAGTAGGTACTAGCACAAGTACCTACGTTACTTATTTAGATAACACTCGCTGTCTTATCTGTTAAGGAGTTTTACGCCTAATACAAATATTATAAATAAACTGTACACCTGACGTAGGTATCAATCTAGGTCGATTTCGGTACATACGTTCTTATCGATATTTATCATAAACGTTTTAAAATTGATTAATATTTACTGAGTCAATAAGATACACTTAGATAGCTGAAGTTCATAAAAAACAGGTGCTTCACATTCTATTATAAAGTTTAATAACCCTCCTTTGGCTTTGCAGTAGTAGGGTAAAAAGAATTAGATAAGTATTTGGTTTAAATCAAATACTTTTAAGATATTGCATAATCATGATCTGGCAGTTTGAGTAGTTTATGCGGCCTACCCAAATGTCCTGTCTTTGGTATTGTTCGTCGAAACGTTGAGCTCCTCAAGTTCTGAGTTGAGCTGCACGATTTTTGACAAATGCGTGCACTGATTGGACAGGTCCGCCCAATCTGTGTGGTTCTTTCCTCAAAAGACCATTTCAGACACCAATCTACATGGTCTTCACACGATCTGACCAAGATTTTGTCTGGACTTTAAAAGAGACTTTGACTTCTGAGTTTGTTTCGGCCAGCAGTTGGAAAATTACAGGCTGATTATGCCACATTAACTACGGGTCAAAATATAATGACTGCACCACAACATTCACAACTGCAACGCAAGTAACGCAAAAATGGAAAATTGAAGTTAGTGTCTATGAGTACCTACTGACTGAAGTTTCTATGCAACCCAGCCCTTCAACTTACTTAGCTTATTTACTTCAATATGGCCCAAAAATGCTCAAAATGGATGACTTATTAGATCTAATCAAAGTACTACTCAATTACATACTAACAGCCCTCCGTGCCTCGGAATCCCGGCTGTCATTCGTGGATCTTTGACAGTCATTACGGGTCGTCAGAAGCCCGAAAGTCTGACAACCAATTTTACCAAGGGGTATCGTATTACCCAGTAAATGGGTTGTGGAGGTCAGATAGGCAGCCACTCCAAGTAAAATATTGGTATTCAGCTGCATCCGATTAGACTGGAAGTCAACCTTTTACAATACATACGTTTGCGTACAGACCGGGACATTTTTGTGACTAATAAGGCAGACAGACATGAAGTAGGCTTTAAGGGTAAACTCAGACTTAAGGGTTCCGCAGACGTCAGAGATCCTAGAAGTACTAGAAAGTGCGTACTTACTTATAATAGTCCTAACTATACCTAAACATGATTATTACTACCCGTCCAGTTTAAAGATGGCCTTATCTAGTATATTATTGCGGTGGCTTTGTTATTTCATTGTTTGTAGGGTTATAAACATGGAGCACTGTTGATTAGATAGTACAAAGAGGACTTGTATTGTACACGGAATTTGATGAATGTTGCAATTGTATGACCGGTTTTATACTGATAATTAATATTCATAGTGCACTACTTTTGTCGTAGATTGCGAAGATATATTGGTAGGATATGACGAATATTGCAGAAGCTACAATAATTATATCTATTTCATTTACGTTTTTTTTGTCATCTGATACTGCCTACGTCACCCAATTTTGTAACACAATCTGATGGATTTTGAAGGAAATTCCTAATCCTTTGCTTGATTTTTGAAAAGTTCGTCTGTTCGACAACAATTCAATTTAATTCATTTATTTTAGTCAGACAAAAACTATCCATGAAGTCACAATTAGTACACAAATTCACCAAAAAATAAATAAAAATATTAAATAACAAAATTTATACAAAGTTAAAATACATACTTTAGCAATTAAAATAATAACAACGACAACGTAGTACTAGTACCTACATAACGCCATGAATGTAGTTGAATAGTCGATACGAAAGGCATTGCCGTTAATTGTGTGGCAATTACCCCGCTGGTCTTCGTCTCTTCACAAAAGTCGAGTCGTTCCACCTTATTCTTCCATTTTCTTTCCCTTCAGTACCTCATCATCATTGGCAGCCTTGGTCTACCCACTGCTGAGTATAGCCCTCGCTTTAGTGCCATGCTTTCCTGGTCTGTGCCAATCTAATCCAGGTCTGCGACCTTCTGTAGGTCTTCTACCTCCACCTAGCCATCCAGTACCTACCACTGCCATTTAAATTTTAGCTGTATACTAAAATATTTCTTAATTTTCATTGAGATTGGTTTGTACTGAATCTCAATTCTGCGACCATTTGTTACCATAGTTACTTACTTATCCAAGGTGACCAGTTTTAGATCTAGACTTAACACCATACGTTCCTCAAATGCTAGCCTAGGATATTATAGACTATCACTTTTATGTATAAAGAGCAGGAAGTAACCATAATAACTAAAAGAGGCGCGGGTGAAACTTGAGTTTTTTCTGGTTTTAGGCGCTCCACGACAGTATTTATTTAGCGACACTCGACAGTGAGATATCAAATCGCCATATCGCCAAATATTTGCTCATACGCCGCCAATGTTTATAAAAACCGCTCCCATCGGCCGAATTAAAAATACGGAAGCTGATATCAAAATAAACGCGTATCTTAGATATGATTTTAATGAGCACTCAATATTTAGGTCGAAGTTGTTGAATCTCCTTGAGACTACTCTTTAAACATTGTGTTATCTACAGAACAGTTTGATGTTTAAAAAGTTTTAGTAGATTGTCTGTGGTGCTAATAAATCAATTAGGTAATTAGTTACGCACACGCGTCGTTTGGACAGATGAGTTCATTTGTCATTTTGGTTTCAACAATGCCAGTGTTGAGATTACTTGTTTTTTAATTGAAGACACAGTCTTTAATATGTCTCTAAAATACAAGACAACGATCATGAATCAAGTGTAATATTTGCTTTCTAAACTTGGTTTGCTGTCGCTATGCAAAAACCAATGAATACTTGTGATGGTGTTTCACTTTATCTCATTACGTTACCGCTTCTTATTTTATTGTCTGCTTTTACTTTAATGTCTAGAACGTTTCCATTACGTACTTTCTATAATCTATGTCTTCGGGCTGGTTTTCGCCCGGAATGCTTTCGCTAGAAATTCTATGGGAAACAAATATTGCGTTATAAGAGTATTGCAAGTCGGATGTAACAAAAAATGCAAATTGAATTGAAAGTTTTGTATAGAATATTGACGTTTAACCAGTTCACCGAATGGCGCGTGCGCAGTTTTATGTTGACTACTTATAGACTTCTTTGTTCGATTCGTCTAAATTACAGTGTATCGATTGCCTATGCTATGAAACTAAAAAAAACGAAAATCTATTAACATTTGACGGCAGTATACGGTTAAACATTCTAGTTATTTCGAGACGAGATCAATTTATTAATGCTGAGTCATGCTTTTAATCACATTTTGCTATTATTAAAACTATTATTAATAAAATGTTGTTATGGGTCATAACTGGTCAAGTACTTAAAGAGTTATTTCCCGACAAACATTGCAGAATAATTACGAGTAATAAAACATCACTTGGACTGAATATAAAATGGTAGTTACGCATATCAATGATTTATAGATAAGTTCTGATAGGTTACAGGTGGGTTCGTTTTTTCTTGATGTAATAAAAGCTGCTTAAGTGAATATAAATGGGATCAAGTAGAATCCTGGACAAGTTTTTATAATTACTTAAGCAGGTGTTTATTATCAGATTCATTCAGTTAAGTTTATTATACACTTCTTGATAAACACAACTGGCGAAAATAGAGTGTACTATAGGCGAGTAGCCTGGTGAGTAGCCTCGGGGAAACAAGGCGACATGTTATTATGATGATAAAAAGGATACTAATTTTCATCGCTTTGCAAAAGACTTTCCAAAAAGTAACAATAATGAAAACAAGGACGTGAAAGCAGTCAGATATAGAAAATAACTAGATTCCACAGAAGAGCCGGTTATTATAGGGGATCAAGTAGAGAAGCCCGGAACACAAGAATAACGACAAAAGGATATGACGAAGAGGTAGTAAGGAAGTCACATAAATTTCTATTCAAACCTGTCTGACTGCGAAGACACACATAAGCAAATGAAACAGCCTTTATAGAAAACAAATAAACATCAAGCTGCTTGAACAACTTACGTCCATACTTAAATCATATACTACATAGAAAACAAATAACTATCAAGTTGTTACAAGCTACAAAGTTGGAGCATACATAGATCACTTAGCATATATAGCACCTATGACGCTAAACCAAATTTTTAAACATTACATAGTCGAGTAACATAATTATAGTAAACGGAAAGATTGATATATCCATAATTATATGCATATTTATATAGTGCTAGTGCCCTGTGTTGAACTATGATGTTTATATACAAAATACAAATACAGACAGCGGCGATCGATTTAGTCGGCTTCCAGTCTAACCGGTTGCAGCTTCATACCAGTATTTTTACATGGAGCGACTGCCTGCCTATCTGACCTCCACAACCCAGTTAATACGATACCCCTTGTAAGTTTGGTTGTCCGACTTTCGGGCTTCTAACGATCCGTAACGACTGTCAAAGATCCATGAATGACAGCCGGGACCAGCGGCTTAAAGTGCTTTCCGAGACACGGAGGGCTCTTCGTATGTAAAGATGGACCCATCCACAGACCAACCGCGGCAAGCGTATCAAATAAATTAGTACCTACTAGACCCGCACTGGGCCCGCGTGGTGGATTATGACCCACTGTATCTCACAGAGAGGAGGCCTGTATCCCATCCACAGACCAACCGCGGCAAGCGTAGTTTATATGTATTGGAACTCTGATTTGCGAACAAAAACAAGAAGTTTGTAAGCAAAAAGGATATTGTTGTTTGTTTGCCAATAAGCCCTTGAAAAACTTGTCGAGTAGGAAACTAACCTAACCAATGCTTGACTTTAAACCATACATTTAGCTTATCAACTAAAACCCATCATGTGCGTCAGCCTAATGGAGCCAATGACACCACATCTCCAGTGTTCACCCAGCCTTATTATGCCTAAGTGGGACGTTGAGCTTCACGAACTAAAACTAGATAGGGGACTGACAGACAGATAGACAAATGGACGTGAATTGACAGCGCGAATCGATAATGTGTTTGAAGACTACGTAGTACTTGAAACCAGTTTAAAGCTCCTCTCAACATAACGGATTGGCATCGCCATACAGGCAATTAAGCAAATTGATTTTAATGCGATTCCAATAGTTTTAAATAATTACGGGACATGATATAAAATACAAACTGCTCTCAAAACGGCGAAGGAAAACATCGTGAGGAAACCGGCATGTCCTAGAACCAAAAAATCTAAGACAACTCGTATGGGCCCGCGTGGTGGATTTTAGGCCTGTGTCCCAGCAGTGGGAAAGTTATGGGCTGATTATGTGATGTATCTATATTATATTATTTTATAAATTCGAAAGTAACCCTGTCTGTCTGTAGGTTACCTTTTCACGCCTAAACCACTGAACGGATTTCGATAAAATTTGGCAGAGAGATAGATTGCATCCTGAGGAAGGACATAAGATAGTTTTTATCGACATACCTCGCGGGCGAAGTCGCGGCGGAAGCTAGTATAAAATAAAGACGAAGGTATTTGATGAATTTCATCTAGGTATGTTAGCTGTTGGCATAGGTATAAGGCATCTTCTCCGTAAGTGGAATTCAAGTTGCAAATATTTGCATGATGTATGGATTTCGGATGTCGAGACTATTTAATGTTTGGCAACGACATCGTTATCTATTTGCTAATGAATGGTAGACCGTTCTGTTTTACTGCCGTTAACTAAGTAGAAAACGGATTCTACAAAAATAAAACATCGTAGAACAGTTTAGTTTTCTCTTGTTCGAACAAGAGAAAACTAAACTGTTCTACGATGTAAAGGCTCCGCAGACAGGCGCGTCGCAACGGTGCGACGCGATTCTTGTAGAATAATTTCCATGAAGTTTTAATAGAAATTGTTCTACTAGAGTCCTTTCGCATGTCGATCGTGCTGTCGAGTCGCGCCTGACTGCAGGAGCCTTTAAGCCCGAGTTACACGATAAAAGTTTCTTGTTTGTGGCATACTATAAAATTGAAGCAACATTACTTGCATCGTCCAGACAATGTTTAGACGGTGTAACTTTTATAGTTGCTTCATCTTATGGTAAGCTGCAGGCAATTTAATTACATCGCGTAAATTAGGCTTTATACTTGTTCTTCATAAAATACTTAATCAAAATCAAAAGTCACTTATCCAAACTAGGCTGAGAATCAGCACTTTTTGAACGTAATGTTGACGTTCAAAAAGTGCTGATTTTCAGCTATATATACGACAGTTCCCCTAAATGCTCGCCCTTCACCACTTTCTAGTGCTTTAGCAGGGAAGAAGAAGTGGCGCAACAAAAGCCTCAGAAGCATTGATTGAGATTGATTGATAAAAAGTAGTGTGTACCTTGATTAATCGTCAAAGTACACAGTACACTACTTTGTGTTAATAAGAAACTGCTACAAGTTACGTGGCTAAATAATAACAGCTGCACAAGTCGATCGATCAAGGCGGTTGGTCTGTGTATGGGTGACTATCTTTATATACCGCGACAACTCCGTGCTTCGGAAAGCACGTTAAACCGTTGGTCCCGGCTGTCATTCGTGAATCTTTGACAGTCGTTACGGGTAGTCAGAAACCCGAAAGTCTGACAACCAGTCTTACCAGGGGGTATTACCCAGTTGTGGAGGTCAGTCAGGCAGTCGCTCAATGTAAAATATTGGTATACAGCTGCATCCGATTAGACTAGAAGCCGACCCCAACATAGTTGGGAAAAGACTAGGCAGATGATGACAAGTTACTGACTTATTCAGTTTATAGAAAAATATTTCAGCATCATTTTAGCAGCTCATAGTAGCCTGCTTAGGGTAGAAGGTAGCTGAGTTTAATGACCTATATTCTTAACATGAGTTCAGGAACCCATTCTTTGCATGACTGAAATTCCATGTGGTCTTTGTAGGCTACAATAATGTCTAAACATATCCTTCCTTGTTACAGGTTTAACAAACATCTTCAACAATGACGTGGACGGTATACAAAGTAGCTGCACTAATACTGCTCAGTGCACTCAGCAAGGGAGAGCTGCCGGAAGATGACTTCAGGATAATAAATAGACAAGGTAAGTTTCTTCCTGACTCATTAACTACTACTGAAAGTGGTCTTGCCAATGACCAAAACGGACTTACCGAGAATGATCGAGGGGATATTGATGTAATCTTACATGTAAGGAGTGGAGGGTGCAAAAAAATCCAGCCAGTAGTCGTAATAACTCCGGCCGGTTCCGTTATTCTCGCATCCACCGGAATCCTGCAACTTTCACAGGTCAAATTCAAATTAATTTATTTGCTAAAATGTAGGTATAAATCAAGAACTTAAGACTATCGTGGCCTAATTACATTCTACGGTAGAATGTAATTGGGCATTGGGCACATTTGCACACCATAATGTAATGGTAGAATTTCTACCATTACATTATGGTGTGCAAATGAACATTTAATTATTAACATTTAATTTATTACAAGTTTCACAATCAAGTTTAAGGAACATCCATTAATTAATGTCAAAATTAATGAAAAAACATAAAACAGAAAAAATATTAAAATGTCAAATTTAACGTATTAATGCAAAGTCCATAATTCCATATAATGTCGCGATTAAATAATATTAAACATTAAATCAATTATTTTATGATGTGTAGGTACTATGTATATCAATATTATTCAGATTGACCTTCTGCACGATATGTCATAAATTCGTATAAATCTAACCACTGTCAACTTTGTTTTTAACATAGTCGAAGGTAAATCTTTGAAGGCGTCTGGTAATTTATTATACACCTTTATAGCTGTTATATATGAGGTCCTTTTGTACAATCAGAGCCTACATTGTGGTACACAGAGCATATGTTTATGTTTATTTTTATTTCTAGGAGCTCCATTTCTTTTAATTACAGGACCTACATCTCTACGCTTCGTGAAATATTCCTGATTTTTTTGTACAAATAGGCATAATTCTTTATGTACATGCACGGTAGAGGCAAAATATTATACTTTCTGAACAAGGGCTTCCAGCTATACCAGCAGGGTAATTGCGTAACACACTATCAGTAGCAATGGGTTTCATTTTGACAGTTCAACAGCATTCATTGCGTTATAAATTACGTTGTCGAGCAGACACGTTTTTCGAACATATGGAGCAATGGATTAGCAATATGCTTCAAAATTATTCAAATTGAGCGTAATCGTGTGTTACGCAATTAGGGTGCAGACTCCACAGATTGCACGTACACATTTTTTTTGTACTCTATACGTCGTCAACGTCATCGGTCCACCTTGTAGGAGGCCTTCCAACGCTACGTCTTCCGGTACGCGGACGCCACTCTAGAACCTTTCGGCCTCATCGGCCATCAGTTCTGCGAGCAATGTGCCCTGCCCACTGCCAATTAAATTTGGCGATTCTTCGGGCTATGTCCGTTACCTTGAAAGCAGTATTAAGTTTAGAATTTGGAATAATTCAAACCGCCTAACCTTTTCCCAACTATGTTGAGGTCGGCTCCCAGTCCCGAATGCAGCTGAATAAGTTTTTTACATGGAGCGACTGTCTGTCAGACTCCCGCAACCCAGTTACTGGGTAACACGAAACCCTTCGTAAAGCCCGGTTTCCACCGCGAGCGGAACGGACCCATTAATGACTTCGTTAAACTCGCAAACGCTGGTGGTGGTGGTGGTGGTGGCAACCGTTGTTGGAAATACAAATATGCAGTTGACTGTTAACTGTTAACTGCATGCTTGTATTTTCACCGTTGGCGGAAATACAAGTATGCAGTTTGCGTTTGCGAGTTTAACGAAGTCATTAATGGGTCCGTTCCGCTCGCGGTGGAAACCGAGCTTTAGACTGGTAAGCTCGGAATTTCGAATACCCGATAAATAATATATAAGTTGCCTTGCCCTTCTCATGGCATATGTTTCATCTTGATCTTGTAAACCTAGTTACCCCAGATGATATTAATCAAATTATCACACCGTTTACATTAAATGCCATTAACACCAACATCAAATATTTGGATCAAACCATATGGTTCAATATTTACCAAAACTAAATAGGTATGTTTATTGTGCCTTGCCCTGAATATGTTTGTACAGTCAGTGTGAAAATAATCAACTCATGGTAATCGCTTAATCGCTACTATAAACATTCAAAGCGATGACAGATACACGACAATTACGAGGGCCCAATCACCCAACATATTTTGACCTGCGGTGAAATATGGTACTACATCTCTAAATGTATTGAATTTGACACATTGTAGACGATTTCCTTAGCAATCAGCGCCACCTCGTGATCTCAAGATGTTCTGGTCATGGTGTACAATGTGTTGTTGCATAAATGTAATTGGATTTACAAGTCAAACAGCTAGCCTAAATGTAAAGTAGAAAGGTAATTACTTCGCCTAACTGTAGCTAAAAGCTCAGCGTAAAGCCCCATGTAATTTAAAAGGCGATTTTTCATTTGACTGAAGATCAAAGTAGGTAGGTATTATTTGGCACTAGCGACCCGCCCCTACTTCATTATATTATGGTTTTATGACTTGACTAAATATCGATATTTCTTTATTATACCTACAGGCAGTGCCGGATTAGCCCATAAGCAAATTAAGCAATTGCTTAGGGCATCACGTTTCGGGGGGCACCATAAGGCAGAAACAGCACCGAAACAGTATTTGCTAGCACATGAAAGGCAAGGATGTTTATCAGCAAGATATTCCCTCCTCCTTAGTCGTTCACTCTTGACAGAGTGGTCGTGGTTGATGACTCTGCATTTTTTTTTTTTTGCAAGATATTACAAGACCCAAAAGTCTAGCTAGAGATGTGCGCCAGTCTTTACAAATCGCTCGTCGATGTTTTGGAAAAAAGTATACGAAAAATACTACAGGCGTGGATTGCTTAGGGCATCAAGTAGTCTTAGTAGCACTGCCTACAAGGTCAAATTAAATTAGCTAGCGAAATTCTACAGACGTGATGGGTAAAAGCACAAAAAATTTTGTTAGGTACTTTTTTTGGGTTCAACGACCGCTGGTTGTGTTTTTACTTTAAGTACGAGTTGAGAAAATCTGGTTTCTTTAGTTTTGTAGTGTTGAGATATCGATACCCATCACGTCTGTGAAGTTTACACACTAAAAAGCTGACTTTTAAACTGATATTTCAAGTGACACTAAATGCGGTCGGTGACCCCACAAAAAAAAGTCAAATTAATTTCTGTTTTGTTTTATCTTGTTTAGATATCGATACCCATCACGTCCGCGGAGTTTCGCTACTTAATTTAATTTGACCCTATCTGTATAATAAGTTTAATAATTATTTATTATTGGGGTGGGCGCTAATAACTGTGACGCAGTTACTAAACTAACGCAGTATTAACGTACACAAAAATTTTAATTTGTTTTTGTTCCAATCAATATTTGTATGTACTTATTTGTTTGTATTTTGTATTGTACGAAAAACAATGCGAGGTCAGCTAAAACTGGAAATGTATAGGTACCTACTTTTTTTTTTTTTTACTTAGCTTGATATGTCGTCGTGCGTAGTACATAAACCTTCCGGAATAAATTCTCTAAATTATGGTGAAAAAACTCATCATCATAGTAATACAATACGTTGCGTAGTTTACAAGAACAACGCGGTCACACAGACATACATGAAAAGCGACTACTTTAATTTATAATATTATGGAAATGTATAGAGGTATAGGTTGTCGTTGATCAAAGTAGGTACGGTAGTTTAGTCTGTGGTTTAGTCGTAATCTTGTCGAAGTTGCCGTCACTGCAGTTTTAACACAAACCTACTCTTTATTCAAATACTGGCCTCGACTACTCTAGGCGCCGAATTTAGATTGTGTCCACAGAATTTGCGTGGGTCGATGTTACATAAGGTCAAATTTAAAATCATCTGATTTGTTATTCAAATAGGTCTAATCAATCAGTATTCCATGATTTCCATGTACAGTCAACAAAAGAGATAGGTATGCAGGACCGTCGGATATAGTTGAAGTTTAGTAAGAAACCGATGGATGTTTTCGAATAAAATTTAATTTTATTAATAGAAAACAAACAGCTCATTTATCAAATTCAATTTCAGTTGACAACGTCCATCGGTTTCTTACTAAACTTCAAATGTATCCGACGATCCTGCATACTTATATCTGTTTTGTTGACTGTACATAAGCTATGAAAAGAAACCTGCCATTCAAGCTATGATTGTTATCTTTTTAATTTATACTGAACGGGAGTTTGTCAAGAGCTTTCCAGTCCAAGGATTATGCAAAATCTTTCTCAAAGAACGAGTTTATTTGTTTATTCTGTTGGACAGCAAGAAGTAGAGGACAAATGGATAAAATCTTCACTCAGGGGGGTAAAAGCGTAACACACTATCAGTAGCTATGGCTTTCATTTTGACAGTTCGACAACATTCATTGCGTTATTTACGTTGTCGAGCTAACAATTTTTTCGAACATATGAAGCAATGGTTCAGCAGTATCCTTCACTGAAGATAGTAATTTTTTTACGTGCAAAAGCTTGTAATAAGCAAACCCTACCGATGCATGATATTTAAGGTTTTTATTAGTCTGAACGGTTTCTTTAAAATAAAATAATAATAATTTAGACTAGCACAGAGCCAGAATATTCCTACTCTAGTAGGTAGGTATCCCAGCATAGTTAAGATATCATCTAGCTTTGAACAGCGGTGCTATTCTGTAAAAATCTCACCGTGCAAACTTAGGTGAAGTGAGCTTAAAGTGAGCTGTCAATAGTGTCAATCCCTTGCATCAGATGAAATGACAACTCACTATAAGCTCACTTCACCTAAGTTATCACGGTGATCTTTTTACAGAATAGCACCGCTGGACCGGCAAAATATTTGTAATAGATAGATTAGAGAAACAAAAAATCGGAATGTTGTTAAACTGGTTATTTTTTTTAATGGTTATGATTAACATAGAAGCGCCACATATTTGTATGCTGTTCACGTTTATCGATTTAATTATTTTGTTTCTTAAGACTCGCACACGAAGGGTTCCTTACCACAAGACATAAAACGCCGAAAAAAAAACGTTTCGTTTATACCCCTTTAAATTTTAACTTTATTTTATTTTTTGTTGTTATAGCGGCAATAGAAATACATCATCTGTGAAAATTTCAAGTGTCTAGCTATCGCGGTTCTTGAGATACAGCCTGGTGACAGACAGACGGACGGACAGACAGCGAAGTCTTAGTAATAGGGTCCCGTTTTTACCCTTTGGGTATGGAACCCTAAAAAGAGGATAATCTCATTGGGCATCAAAAAATTCCTCTGCATCGCCGTCAGTGGGGATAGTGCCCAAAAGGCTGGCAGCGTTGCCGCGTTGGAAGGCAGTCCTGATTCTTTGACCTAAAAATAGGCCGTTTGTCGATGCCAAATTTATTTTAAATTCCTGTTTTATTTTTTTCAGACCTCCTGACAACAGACCACAGCGATGTATTCGAGGATAACAGCACGGGCTCGTTTTCACAACTGCTGTTCGATGTGGCAAGAGACCAGGTTATCGTGGGCGCAAGGTGACTGCCTAAATCTATTTATGTCTAGACTACTTAACTGCAATTCAACCTGTTCAGAAATACTTGATTTAGTTGGCCAATTTGTTGGAAAATTGGAATGTTGTTGGTATATTTTTAAAGGTAGGAATTTGTGCTTAGATATTGGTAGAGCATTTATGTTCGTGTGTTAGCTTATAAAATCTATCTTCCCGTATGCCATCATCATCTAAGGTATATTCTTTGCGTTTCCAATTTATGTTATTTCAAGTTAAACTTTATTTCTGGGGTAATTAAGTTAATTTCAGAGTGACAAGCATTATTTTAAAAGTCTTAAGCTGAACTTTATAGTGTAGGAATTAATGTCATTTTTCCAATAACTCATATTTGTTTACAAGTTTGGCAAGTTAATCGATGAATGCAGAGTAAGGCTTTACAGCCGCAGGTGGGCTTCGCCAGGTCAAGTATATTTCTACAATGTGACCTATTTCCGGCTTTTACTCCCCAATTCCTCACTAAAACACTTCCTAAAGAGGTGCGAACATTTTTCCATGGAAGCTGGCATAATTATCCACCCGGCGACATTTTGTTTTTTTTTTTTCAAAGTTTCCGCGTACGATGAAAGAAGTATAATATGTATATTGGGTAGGGGAAACTTAAACAAACATAAAATGTCAACTAATGTGGTACCCTAAAGTGCCACGTTTCCGATATATTTGGAGGTAAACATCGCCATATGAGAACTATGAAAATCATTGAACGTTTTGACTTTGACTTTGGCCCAGTGCGGGTTGCTGATCGGTGTTATTCGTCTAGAATTATTTTGTTTACTGTCCAAAGTCTGAAGAACTCATTTTCATAAAAGTGATCAAAAGTACTAAAATCTAAAACTAGATCTCAATCACCTTAGAAGTGATAGGTACTTAAAACTTTCTTAAAATATCCCATAATATTCTAGTTTCCGATAATGCTGTTTAATAAACATTTTATAGCTTCTTATAATGAACATTTAATAATCTCTCGTCGTGTAAATTTTATAGAACTTTGATAAAGTTTATAACTATGGTCGAACTCGAATCGTCATAAAACCATAAAGCTACCATAGATTAATTGACAAGCTACTATTAATACTATCCAATCCATGGATACTGTTTTATAGGGCCAATAATTTTCAAACTTAATTTTAATAACGTGTCAAGGCGTCCTTTTTAAGATGTATATCATCACACCTGTTATCACTGAAGGGTGAGGCAGAGGTGTACCTATAGTAACACCCCACGGATATTATGTAACACCCCCATTTCGCCAGTTATGATTAAGGCCCATGTGATAAGGGGCGAGCCTATTGCCATAAACCGGGCAGAAATCTAGACTGCGCTGCTACTGCTAGCAGGGGATCGAGAAGGGGGGAGGGGGGTTCAGGGGATCAGACCGGAATAAATCAGACATTCCTGATTTCGTTTTAGCAGTCGGTAAGAAAGTAAGGGAAACTATTGTAGCGGTCTCTACAACGCCACATTAGAACAACGCGTCATACTACGTCACGTAAATCCTACATCGCGCAAGCAGAGTTTACCGCGCAATTAGCATAGATACAACGGCCCGATATGAATCATTGGGCAGTTGCCCGCCAGACATAACACCCGTCTGGTCGGAGGATCCTCCCTTTTCTATGGAGGATGAGTGAACTTTACACCCTGTTCCTCATACCTCTATACTATCTTATTGCTACTGAAATTGATTTTTATTAGGTAAGTTAAATATGTAGGTTACCTTCCATGTCTAACTTAAAACAATCTAGAACAGACGGTTATTTTATTTTCAAACGTATGATTTTGAAAAGAATTGACATAATATTGAAGTTTTGCCGTATCATACGGCCTTATAATGAACCTCCTTCAAAACTTAACTATTAAAAAAATAATCGATCAGAGCCTCCTCCTTTTTAGCAGTTGGTAAGAAGGTAAGCGAAACTATGATCCCACCAAAAACAGTTTTCATGTAAAATGTTGCCAAGACGAGACCACAACCGAACGAGATCTCATAACTTTTTGGCAGTGCAAGCCATAGCTTGCACTGCCAAAAAGTTATCAGATCTCATGTAAAGCCAAGCTTCTAACTCTACACGCCCTAACTTCACAAACTCTACACCTTACACAAATTATGTATTTTTGTTGCTATAACAACAAATACTAAAAATAAAATCTATATATATAAAATGGTAAACTGACTGACTGACTGATTGTTGATATATCAACGCACAGTCTAAACCGCTGCTCCTAGAGACATGAAATTTGGAGGGTGTGTTATTTGTGAAGAGTAGGTATCCATTAAGAAAGGGTTTTTCGAAATTCCACCCCTAAGAGGGTGAAATTTGACGCGGATGAAGTCGCGGGCAGAAGCTAGTAAATATTAAAGGGGGATTCCCATACAACAAACGTTTTTTCGGTGTTCTTGCCTTGTGGTACGGCACCCTTCGTGTGCGAGTCCGACTCGCACTTGGCCAGTTTTTTTAATAATAATGATGATTCAATAATACTTGAGCGTCTTAAAAACATAATAAAGATTATTGAATCATAATGGAAATAGATCCAATTCTCAAGTCTTACGTTACGAGTATGGTGGGTTAATAAACTGTGGGGGCGATGTAATCTTAAATAGATTGATAAAGTTATCTCCGTCTAGAGTTATAGGACGGCCATGAATAATGTAGTATTTTATTATACAGTAAGCTTACTTTATGTTTTAGATAGAACTTATAATCTATAAGTCTTATATTATAGTCTTTGGTCTTCACATTGTGAGGGAAATTTGGTCAAGAGACTGTATGTCTGTATAATGCATCAACTATAATGAAACGAGTTTCTGGTAGCTTGTTATACGATTTCCAATTATTATTTATTGTCTATTATGTTTACGAACAATTGTTTACAATAATGGAATGGACAACTTCGCCCATAAACACCTTGCAATAATTATTAATCTATAGGTACATACAAATCAATAAAATTGAAGTGTCTGTTTGTAATGGCAAAATAACAGCTTTTACTAAAAGCATATTGAAAGTCTAGGTACTTACAAACTTATAATAAAAAAATCAATTATAAAAATGTTTGTCTCTCTGTTTGTTCTGACTAATATCCGAAACGGCTGCACCGATTTTGATGAAATTTGGCATGGGGATACTTTGAACCCTGGGGAAGGACGTAGGCTTTCATGTAGACATACCACGTGGGCATAGCTGCGGAAAGTAGTATAAAACAATAGGCTATGATGTCAGTACAAAAGCTTTTTCATATATGTAGTACAATTTTTATCTGACCTAATTGTTACTTATTATAATTATGTATTATGATCGAAATCATACGAAACAAATTATAACTTTGAGATAAATAAACCTCACAACGAACTTAACATTAATTACAAAACCACATAAGTATAAATCATTAAGAAAAAAAAAATACGTTATCGTACTTTAACAGCATTTTAATGCGATAGCAGTGCTTACTCTAATAACTTGTTCAAACATGCAGTCATTCACCTGCTCAACTTATGATTTAAGATAGTGTTATCAGCTCGACAGCTTGTTAGCCTGTCCGCACCGCTGTCACTCGATTTAATTAACAATTACCGTTTATTTTAAGGATCTCGTACTCAAAGGGTGCAAACGGGACCCTATTACTAAGGTTCTGCTGTTCGTCCGTCCGTTTGTCCCTCTGGGGCTGTATGTTTTGGACCGTAAAGGTATGATTCCGATGTCGGCAGCACGCAGCAGTGCTGCCGCAGCACTAGGTACTGGTCCCCATACATTTTCTATAGATGAGATTACATTCCGAGCACGGCAGCAATGCTGCGCGACATTGCTGCATCACATTGCTGCTCATATAAACTTAAAGAAAATGTATGGGGACCAGTAGTGCTGCGGCAGCACTGCTGCGTGCTGCCGAGATCGGAATCATACCTTAAGGCGCTAAGCAGGACGATTGAACGATTGACGTTTGGACGATTGAACGTACGGAAATCCCAGCAGGTTATTTGTCCTTTGTGTGCGTAATTGCATAGATTTCCATACATTCTATCATCGCGGACAAAATGTCCATTGTCTGCTTAGCGCCTGATAGGTAGGCACATGAAATTTTCAGTTTTTTTCGGCGTTTTTTGCACTGTATTAAAAAAAAAATAGTATTGAATTTTATACGACGGTACGGAATTTTACTTGCGTGTCCGACTCGCACTTGGCCGGTTTAAACTTTACAAGCAAGTGTGGTCAATTTACTTACCGTGAGAGCTTTCAATATCCAACGCGGTAAGCAAAGAATACGCGTTCTTAAAAGGCTTTTTGGCTCGCAAATGACTTAATAAATTATTTGAAACACATTTTAATGCCTTTATTGATCTTTCAAAAGTTTATTTTAAATGATATTGCTCTGAATATGGGACATACGAATGCTTAAAAATCACTTAATTTTTAGGCACCGTTAAAAAAAAACAATCTGTTTTAAATGTCTTTAAGGTGTATTTTAGCAATACAAGTGAAGGGTAATTTTAATTTGGTCGCAGTTACTTCGCCGAAATAGTTATTAGGGGTTCTAAAAAGAAGCTCATTCATTATATTAAAGTGTTCAATATTATTTTTAGGAAAGCAAAAGGTGAATACAAGACTTAGGAAAGCAAAAGGTGAATACAAGCCTTATTTCATTCGGTGCATATTGATAGTGCAGTTGTTGGCAGTATTGCAGTAGCTATATGTTCTCTTTTATATGCACTTTGATCCAAGTCAGTTAAATTCAAGATTAAATATCTAATAATATATTTATCAGTCGTTACAGGTAGTCAGAAGTCCGAAAGTCTGATAACCAATCTTATGAAGGGGTGTCGTATTACCCAGTAACTAGGTTGTGGGGGTCAGATAGGCAGTCGCTCCATGTAAAACACTGGTATTCAGCTGCATCCAGTTAGACTGGAAGCCGACCCCAACACAGTAGGGAAAAGGCTAGGCAGATGATGATATTATCTAATTAAATAAATACCTAGATATAGATGTATTGGGTCAGTACCTACGTGTCAGTTTTATGTAATGAAACGTAGTAAACAGTCATTAAACGTCATTAGTACAACCTATATAAACTTCGAACTGGATCGATATTGAACAATAAACATATAATGTTATTGCGATATTTACATTAACCTCTGCGCACTAATTAGCGGAATAAATAATTAGGTATGCACCATAAAATGACAAATATAGCTTTATTTGCTTACTCAGAATTGGGTGGGTTGAAGATAAATAGGAGGCATAACACTTGTACTAACTGTTAGAAATATGTCTTTATTAATTTAATATGCGAAGGCTCTATGATTACAAATAGTTCTTTGGAATTAAAGCCGCCATCTTGTTTTTTCAATACTATTCGAGTGACATTTCACAAAACAAATGCACAAGTGTTTACCAATAGCGCTTTCCTGTCAACGTCATTCGTGTGCCAAAAGATATTCGTAGAAGTGTACCTATATTCTCCCTCGTAATTGCTTTATCAATTTTGACATAGCATAATCAGCCGATAAAGTTCCCATCGCTGAGCCATAGGCTTCCTCTCTTCGACAGGGAGTGGGCTGTAATCTGCCACGCGGGCCCAGTGCAGGTTGGTAGTTGTCACATGTCTTCGAATTTTGGTTCTAGGACATGCCGGTTTCCTTACAATGTTTTCCTTCACCGTTTTGAGAGCAGTGGTGATGAAATTATTTACACAAAGTAAAGCGCCTGTCTGGATTCGAACCCACGACCGTAAGTCGGGGTCGTCACCATTGGGCTACCACTGCTGTTGACTACAATTCCCACTAAATTGAAACTTCTCTAAAGTTGAAAGTATATCTAACTGCCGCATAGACAAATAGACCTTGTCGTTTTATGACGTGCAAGCGACATTCAACCTTAGGGTGATGATAGATAATACACCACGAATCAAGACAGCTAGTCAGTTAACAAGCACTATATGCATTACTAATTGATCTCAAAACTTAAGATAGAAAGTTAATCGGTTTCATATCTTAAACCAGTAAAATGAGGGCAGCATTTCTCTAGAACTAATCGTCCTGTTCTAGGCTCTCACAATCCTCATCTAAGCCAATTTCAGGTTCTACCGTACCTAATTCCTAAATCGCACGCCACGTTATTTGAAATCAAGCCGACAAGGAGATTCATTGATCCTGCTCAACTTGGGTACAGTTAATATCTAAGACCCGATCTTAAAATTGCAATAGCATAGTAGTTAGGTACTTATTTTCCATTGCAAAGTTATCGTGGACATAGGAACTTGTTTCCCATATAGGGAAGGGAGATTCTAGGTCTTCTTTAAGATTCTTGATCTAGAAACACTTAGTAATCGTCTTGTAGGTTTACTGGTTCAAGTTGTTGCCAAGTGAGAGATTGTGGATGCGATTTCCAATTTCTCAGTGCCAGCAAAGTAGCAGTACCTACCTATTTATGTGGTTAGTTATCTACCTAGGAAATTAATAAAAGAGTAAAGACATTAACTCAAAATTATGAGATAACTTTAATTTCGGAAGTCGGTGTCTTAGGATCTGTATTTTAGTTTTAGTTTTTTGCCACCGACTTCCGAAATTAAAGTTCGTTGTTCGTCGTCCTTTTTTTTGAAGTCGATAAAAAGGAGAACTGAATTTGAATTGTTTGCTAGAAAGTTTACATACATAAACTCATGTCTTACTCTCATGAGGGTAGACAAAATCTACGTGCTACGATCCTTATATACTCCTTTTGCTTCATTTACGCTCATACATCTGCGGGGTAATTGTGTAACACACTATTAGAAGCAATGCATTTTGACAGTTCAACAACATTCATTGCGTTATATACGTTGTCGAGCAGACACATTTTTCGAACATAATATGAAGCAATGGATTAGCAATATCCTTCAAAATGATGCTGGACATACACGCACGCCGACTGCAAATACTACGCACGTGACCTTTCTGAAGAACATCAATAAAGTTACGATATTACGTCCATCTAGGGTGGTTTCATCCAGAAAGCTTCATCATTATTTCAGCCGAAAGACGTCCACTGCTGGACATAGGCCTCCCCCAAGCACCTCCACTTCGACCGGTTCTGCGCTTCTCGCATCCAACGGGTTCCTGCGGCCTTCACAAGGTCGTCGGACCACCTTGTGGGAGGCCTTCCAACGCTACGTCTTCCGGTAACGCGGTCGCCACTCCAGAACCCTTCGGCCCCATCGGCAATCTGTTCTGCGAGCAATGTGCCCTGCTCACTGCCATTTTAGTTTGGCAATTCTTCGGGCTATGTCGGTTACCTTGGTTATCCTGCGGATCTCCTCATTCCTGATTCGATCACGCAGGGAAACTCCAAGCATAGCACTCTCCATTGCCCTTTGGGTGACTTTTAGCCCATTGTGAGCGACCAGAAAGCGTAATCCGAACTTATCATGAGGTGGAGTAACAAGCAACACTCATGCTTGTTAAAAGGCAACATTTGTAAACGACGATGGTAGTCAGGTGCCTGCTTACCCTTTCAAGTAAATCTCTCGATTAGCAACGATTCATGCCAACGACCTTGTGCATTTGGGCGGAGCTAACTACCCCTCTCCGCGCCACTCCGCCACCCGCATGCACCCGCATGCCAACGCGTTGCCTAGCAACACGAGGCGCCCCGCACTGAATTCGTGGACGAGTGCGGGGATGATATAGACACGGACTTTAAACGATCGCATTTTTAATTTATTATATTAAAAAATATACATGTTTTTAAAAAGAAACAAAACCAAATCATTTTCGTTTGTATTGCAAAGCACTAGATATTTTTTTTATATTCTTTTGATAAAAAATGAAGGAGTAAAATGGTTTCATCTCAACGATTTGGAGGTGATTTGGTGTTTTTTTTTCTTAATAGGTGATATCGATAGAAAAATTATGGCTAAACCAAATTACGATTCATATTATGTAGATTACCAACTATTTTTTCAGATGTAATTTCTCTGTAAGTTCCGGAGAAAAGCTGCTTCATTTGCACGCTGTTTTTAAGCTTTTTTCGAAAGAGTAGCCTTAAATACATGCCGCAGGAATTCTTTACCATATCGCGAATTCGTGACTTAATACTCCTAATTACTTAATGTAACACCGAACGCGTGTGAAACGAAAGTCGAGAACTCGAGAATTTCCTCGACATTAAGACGAATGTTGGCGAAGTGTTATTACGATTGTCTATTAGCACTTACAGTTATAATCTATGGATTCAGTTCAGTGCTAGGGTTGCCAACGTCTCGGGAAGTGGTAAAAGTATACGGCCTACAAGTGGAAATCCCTTTTAAACCGTTTCGTATTTCTGCAGCAGTTTTAATTGGAGTAGACAATAGACATACGCTTCTAAAAAAAACCGGTCAAGTGCGAGTCGGACTCGCACACGAAGGGTTCCGTACCACAAGGCAAAAACACCGAAAAAAACACGTTTGTTGTATGGGAGCCCCCCTTAAATATTTATTTTATTTTGTTTTTAGTATTTGTTGTTATAGCGGCAACAGAAATACATAATTTGTGAAAATTTCAACTGTCTAACTATCGCGGTTCTTGAGATACAGCCTGGTGACAGACAGACGGACGGACGGAGAGACAGCGAAGTCTTAGTACCCTTTGGGTACGGAACCCTAAAAACCGGTCAAGTGCGAGTCCGACTCGCGCACCGAGGGTTCCGTACAAATTTGTATATAATGTAGGTATGTAACTACAAATTTACGGTTTATGGATTTTTTCCTTTACTTGTGCTACATGACTTTGCTTTTTGCCAAATTTCATGATTTTAGGTCAACGGGAAGTACCGTATAGGTTTTGATTCCCTTGCCCTTGCGAGTGTCAAAATATGCGGCATAAACGGAACATAAACGCCCGTATCTTTTGATTGCGTTGACTTAGAAGTTTGATTTTTTTTACTGCTTCAAGGGATTGCAGCCCTGAGTATTTGATATTAATTTAAACTTGATAACTTCACGCGTTCCTGAGAAAAAGGGTCTTGACAGTTAAAAATGTACGAATCTGACATAAGCTACCGAGCTTACGTCAGACTCATACATTTTTGACTTTTCCGTCTTCTTTATGACTGATGTCACTTTCTCTAGGCCCTCAAAAATGCATTAAAAGGTGGCAGTAGCGAAGGGTAAATTTTTGTAAGAGGTAAACCAGACTGCCATTTTTCAAAGGGAAGCCGTTAGGAATAAAGTTGTATGGAACTTTCGCCACTGAAAGGTGGCGTTTATGAAATTGTTAGTTAAAATCTCGATGCTGCTTTACGTTTTTCGCGTTAAATTGTTTCCTTCGAGTAGAAAGTTACTTGATTTTTGGTGTATTTCAGTGGAATGGATTAATCGGTTGTTGAAATCTAAACGAGACACAATAGATGTTTTATTGTTATTACGTCTGTGGGCGTTTAGTGTCCCGCAAAGTGTTAAGATGGCAAAGTAAAGGGTTGTGTAAGCTTAGAGTACATTATGGTCAGCAGTATTTTGAGTAGGTATTCGTATCGACGTGGCAAGTAAACGATATGAAATAAGGGTATTATGTAGTGATTCAAAACTTCAAATTCTGGACAATTCTCGGCATAGCAACAATGAAGGTAGCCCTATCTGTGGCACAAACGACGTGCGGCGTAGATGAAACGCCAGGAAGTGCCAGTGTTTGCCACATAGTGTCAATATGTGTGCCGTGAACATTTGGCCTAGCTATTAAACCATTTTGTTTGTTCATGTGCTTTTCAAACACGCATCAAGCCACGCGTCTGTCGTAGTACCGAAATGTGTGAAGTTTATTGTACCTATAAACATTCGTTTATGTCGGGTTTATTGGCTTGCATCGTTCTAATTTGACATTTATTTTGGTAATTATTACGTAATCTCCTCATCGTGTATCATCATTATTTGCTGTTCGGACGTCTTTTTATTTATTTATTGCACAATGTACACATACATAGTTATAGGCTAGGCTTAAACTAGTCAGTACATGACCCTGTAATTAATTAATTAATTAATTTACCCGACTCCGCGACAGCAAAGCAAAGACGTATGTTTCACACGTATCTGTGCATCTTTATATGTGGGATTCTTTATACCTTCATAGCATAGGTACTAACGGATTGATTGTTTTTCTTCTATCGATTTAGGACGACCTATGTATGCCGAGCATGTCATAGAGTTAGCAGACCAGAGGAGTAATTCTCGTAATTTTATGAACGTTCACAGTCAGATCTCAGTCTCAATCTGTAAAAAATACCTCTAATTTCCCTTCATTTTTGACAAGCTTTTGACGCGACAAGATTTTGAACGTTTTTAATTAGGTACGGGAATTGGCCTACAGATGCTTGCTTCCTCCTCCTCAAGTCGTACTCCTCATTACTGAGGGTCGTGATCCTCCCTTGAAAACAACTTTTTCCTAACGATGTTTCGCCATCTCTGTCTATCCTTAGCCAGGTGAAACGCATCATGAAATTTCGTGTCAAGAGAAGAGCTTATCTGATCGGACCATCTCGCAAAGAGCTGCAACATCTTGGTCGTCTACCGGCAAGGTGGACACCTTGCCGGTAACCATTAGTTGTTCAAGGTTAATGCCATCTTTTCTCGCTATGTGGCCGAAAAATTCCAAAACTCTGCGGAGACAGGTCGTAGAGAGTCTGGTCTTTATTCCGAGCTCGCGTAGGATAGACTCGTTGGTGCAAATGCTTGGTTGCAGGTTTATACCTGAGTTCATAAGCAACTGCTACTGCTATTGCTTATGCAGTCAAAAGGAATCTTTCAATGACATACAACCCTCTTGCCATTTCAGCTTGATAATTCCCCAAGATACATAATGTCAATAATACCAATTCCTAATTTTCTCATTACGAAATGTTACTCCATTCACTATGCCGTAAATACACATGACCACACTCGATACATGAATAATTCCGATACCGTTCTATCGGTAACACTATCGATTACAACGGCATCGCATTGATACTCGATCCTGCGGCAATCGAGTAGTATACTGTTACTTACATGTGTTCCGATTTATTCTCACTACCTACTGCTTGTGTAACTATATTTCCTAGATATTTAAAATTTGATCTAGGTGATTAGATTACGAGGTTACGAAAACAATGTTGAATGCAAGGGAAATTGCATTTTCTCACCTACTTAGAATTTGACGCCGCGCAGTCTATGTTCGCTTCATGATAAAAATGTTCAATGTCGTTAGCGATAACAACTGTAAGGCTCATTTTACATTGCCGCGGTATAGAATAGAAGCGAGTTATTTGTAACGAGATTGTGCATAATATGAACTGTATGTCAATTGTGTAACGCACACGATACGAACTTGTAACTGCGGGAATTTCTGAGAATGCGCGAGAGTTCTCCAGAAGATGCGCGACCTGTTATTTTGCTGGTATCTACTTTGTACGTTACCGTATTGACATACAGTTCATTATGCTTTGTACAAAAAAAAAAACCATTTCCATTCCGTTCCGTGGCATTGTAACCCCAGCCTATAATTGTGGAATTATTGGATGGATTTGTATTATTTATTGCCCTCTTAGTCATTCAAGGATACAATGTACGCAATTGGTGTTTGCTATCCTATCTGTTTGTCACCATTATGGGATTACGCTGGATTAAGATGTTACCTAAATATGTACATATTTGCATTGCAAACACGCAAGTTGTTATGAAAAGCAGATTACACACTTGGAATATGATGTAATGCCTAATCTCTATTGTGGAACATGAGGCTTCATCCGCTTCATCATCATCTTCAGGGCCGTCCTTAATCCATTTGAGGTCCTGGGCACATAAGGGTCAGTTCACACCGAGACGCGACGCGACGCGCAGTTTTCAAAATAGAAATAGAATTGCAGACCTTATCTACTACACTAAAAGGTACACGATTCAGTGAGCTACGCAGCGCTGCGCCGCGCGGCGCAGCGCTGCGTAACTCGACGTAGTAAACCCTACATTGTGTACCTTTCTTTTCCTTTCTTTTCTTATCTTGAAAACTGCGCGTCGCGTCGCGTCTCGGTGTGACCTGACGCTAAGGGTCACGGGGCCCCTGTGTAGATAAGAGACAATATGGGAAACATACTAATATTTTTCATAACTGGGTGGCTAGAAACGTATTGTAAATCGCACTGCAAATAACTTATTTTGTCATTGAATCGGGTAAATAATAATAATGTGTAGAATGCAACGGTGGCTGCAACGAATGTTTTTTGTGAGAGCAGGCCGGGGGCCCCCGAAGATCGCGGGGCCCTGGGCACTTGCCCAATGGACAAGAGGGGCCTGATCAATTAAGGGCCCCTTTTCCGAAATTTACGTTTCTAGATCGAGTTGTTTTCAGAGAAATCACCATATTTAAATTCGCAAAAAAATATATAGTACAGATACATGTTTAATCTAGTGACTTTTTTGGTTAAAAACACAATATTTAACATTTTGCTCGACAAAAAAAAAATCAGAAGTAAAGTCGATTTTGAAAGGATTTTAAGTTGTATGAGACTTGGGGGAACGCAATTTTTATGAAAATTTTACATTTCAATTACTAATCAGGTTTAACAGGGATATTATTGGATAGATTTATAATATAGCACTTATTTTTTTCCATATAAAATAAATGCGTGAAAAACGACTCGCGCGCACCGCGCCAGTGTCCTGTCGGACGTCATCGAGGGAGGACCTATGCAATTTTTGCTCGCAACCACATTATCGTCTTCGCGCGTAATAGTGCCTACTTACCTGCGTAAAAATGTGTTGTATTAGAAGTAATTAAAATGGCAAATAAAAAAAAACAAAATTAAGAAAAAAAGGGCATCTGAAGTGAAGAAAATCCGAAAGTGTATTGCGTCACAATATTATTACTTGTGCTTCTCTACACAGACTAGCGAAGTCAGTAGGACTAGAGTTTTAAATCTTTAATATTGTTAATGGAAACATTCACCTTTACATATTTTTACCGACTTTACAAAAAGGAGGAGGTACTATGTTCGGGTGTTTGTATGTTTTTTTTTTTTTTTTTTTTGTATGTTTGTTCATCGAATACGCCGCCAATTGTCGACGGATTTTCAAAATTCTTTTTTTGTTCGAAAGTAGATAGTTCTGAGGTGGTCCCATTGTCACCAAGTTGGGATCTGATGATGGGATCTTAGAGAAATCGAGGGCAACCCTCAAATTTTATAGGCTCACTTATTGTTTTTCGCATATTTTATGAAGTATCTTGTGTATTTGTGTATGGTTGTCACCATCTCAGGTAGCTGGGCTGATGATGGAAGGTACAACTCCTTAACAGTAAGAAGTTACTCGAACAGGCAAGGACTGTTTTAGTAAATTGTTTTGATGTTTGATAGGGCATTTGCCACATTTGGTCTCATGATCATCAAGTCATGACCTGATGCTGCAGTCAGGATAGTCTGCAGAGTACCTAACTCCTCGACAACTAACAGCAGATATATCGTGTTTAGGCTCATTGAAAAGGGCTCGATGTGTGGATAAACGTACTGTTAATGAGGAATACCGAAGTACTTACAGACCTGATGCTGAAGCCAGGAGCACCAGAAAAAGTACAAACCTTGAAATTACAGCACCGTAGTCGTGTTTGGGCTCATTTAAAACAGGACTAAATTTTAGGTTCAATGCAATGTTGACATAAGTCTGGCCTGATGCTGCAGCCAGGATTATCAGCTAGGAGAGTGGAATACTAAGAGAACTCCTCAACAATTAACGTCCCTGCATCGGGAAAAGCAATATTTTGTAAAAGGTGATCAGCAGTTGACATTAGGCAACTTAGATAAATTACAAACTGACCCACTAAAAAGTAAAAAATAAAAACTTTTTTACAAAAAAAACAACCGACTTCCAAAAACACTATAAAGTGAAAAATAACTTTAATTTCGGAAGTCGGTGGCAAAAAACAAAAATACAAATCCAAAGACACCGACTTCCGAAATTAAAGTAATTTTTCACTTTATAGTGTTTTTGGAAGTCGGTTGTTTTTTACATAAACTGACGATCCGAATGGCGCAGCGGTAGTGAGGCCGCCTTACGATCTTAGGGCCCGGGTTCGAATCTCGGTAGGGGCAAATGTTTGTGTGATGAGCATGGACATTATTTTGTTTCTGAGTCATGGATGTTTGTACATAAGAAGTACCTATGTATTTACAAAAAAAGTATATATGTATTATATCATCTATCCACGGTGTCCACGACACAAGCCAACGATATTTATTTATTTACTAGCTGTTGCCCGCGACTTCGTTCGCGTGGAAATTTGAAAGCGTATGACAAAATACATGTGTGCAATTCACACGTGGTAGAAGTGAAACCTTCTATTATTATTATTATTATTAACGCCAATAACACTAGTTTACAGCGTTTTTGTTCATGAGATGAAAACCATGTGTTTGCATAGAGGATAAAATGCTTAATGAGATTCTGAAGTGGAAAAAATTTGGATCGTCTAGATTTCAAAATTTTTACTTTTTTTTTTTGTTAATTTTAAAATTACCACATATTGAAAGTATTACATATTGCAAATTTTACTCTGTTTTAATTCAGATTTGTATCAGTATCTCTTAAATTAGACCAACAGTAATCTGCAAACTTTTTTTTATACCAGAAATCTTGGTACTGTTCCCCAAAACCCTTATAATTATGGTAAAAACGAACATCATGTTTATCGTTCAAGTTTCCCAAGTTTTCTGGTGAAAATTTCGGTGTGAGTGTGGAAAATTATTTATTAAAGACATGTTGAGACCCAGCTATTCGCCATCCTTCAATTCAGATCCTTCGAAATCAAAATCATACATCTGGCTCGAAATGGGGTCTTAGGTTCTGTCTCCAATTCTGTGGGTTTTGCTTCGTTTTATTGACTGAAACTACTAGGCAACATCGGGTAAGGCATTCTTTTCGAACGTAGCATAGGATTTGACCCACGGTGTGGAACCTAAGATAGAAACGCTTGTACGATACGACTACATACAGATAGCACAGCTAATAGAAATCTCTATTCCTAGACAGCACGTGTCGCCGAAAACTTTGTTGATAGACAACATTGTCCGTAGATATCACGGTTCATAGGAAGGACTGTTGACAGAGATCTTTGTTCATAGATAGCACTTCTTGCCGTAAATTTTGTTCATAGAAACCACTGTTTCCCTTGGTTAAAAAAGCGCAACGTAGGATGCAAGAGCGAGCGAAGGGCACCCCGAGGTTCGGTTTGGTTACTTTAAACCCTTTACACAGAAATAGGAGCCCGGCCAAGCGGAGCTCCGTCAACATAAGATGCAAGAGCGAGCGAATGGGAATACAGCTTACTTAAAAAATAATGATCTAATTGGTTTCCGTGAACCAAAGGTTCTTTCTGTGAACCAAGGTGAAACAGTGGTTTGTATGAACAAAGTTTCCGGCAAGAAATGCTATCTATGAACAGAGATCTCTGTCAAAAGTGCTTCTTATGAACCGAGACATCTACGAACAATGTTTTCTACCAACAAAGTTTTCGGCGAAACGTGCTGTCTAGGAATAGAGATTTCTATTAGCCATGCTTTCTGTATGTAGTCGTATCATACAAACGTGTTTGTATCTTAAGTACCACACTCTTTGACCCATGGGTCATCATTATATTGTATGTAAACTAACACCACTTGTTCTGGTTTTTAAAGCCTACATATTTAGTTAGGCAAAAATAGCAGCTAGTTTCGTGATTTGTTAGGTCTTGTCACAAAATTGACAATCTAAATTGCACGTATTTTTTATTTCTTGCTACCGAATTTTTTAGTACTTTTCATCTACTACTTGGAAAACCCTTTTTATTAAAATTTGCTACCGAAAGTTGAAGTTAAATAAAGTAGTACCATTTTTATAGCTTCTGTAACCGATCTGTTTTTTTACTACATATTTTTCTTGTAAATACAACAAAAAATGTTATGATCTAATTTGCACCGTCTGAAAAACATTTTCAACAAAATAGAATTTCATTAAATGTTTGCTTTTGAGTTTTAAGACAATTAATTGATCACTACGTAACCAGATGAAGCCAAAACTTCTTGTGAGTGTTATAAAAAAACCAGACTTGATAAAAATATTTGACATTTATTTTTACTGATTAGAAGGTAGTCACAAAACAAATCCAACGGTTTTGTCTTGTGAACGAAAAAAAATAAAAATTAGTAAACTAGTGTAATATTTGAACTATTGATTTATTTGTACTGTGGCGTGCTCGTCCGCCGCCATAGGTCACCGGAGTTCATATCGCGACGGCTCCTGTGCAACGCGGGCGCAAGCCGACTCAGCGCGTAAAATGCCTAAAGTTTCGGGAAAAGGGGCCCTTAAGCAAAAATTATTGATTCAATGTTCCCAAATGCAGAACCCAGGCAGGCACTTTACTTAGTGTATTTAATTTTATCACCACTGCTCGGTGTGAAGAAAAACAATCTTGAGGAAATAATATATGTCCTAGAACCAAAATTTCGAACACATGTGACATCACAAGATTATGGCCCACTCCCTCTTACCGAGAGGAGGTTTATGTCCCAGCAGTGGGAACAGTATAGACTGATTATGGTGATAAGTACATAAATATTTTTCCAAATGTAGTGGCGTAGCGTTGGAAGGCCACAAGGTGGTCCGACGACCTTGTGAAGGCCGCAGTAACCCGTTGGATGCGAGAAGCACAGAACCGGTCGAAGTGGAAGTGCTTGGGGAAGGCCTATGTCCAGCAGTGGACGTCTTTCGGCTGAAATGATGATGATGAGTGGTTTGGAACGATAACTAATCAACAATTGTATCTTTTTTCCCAGGGATGCCCTCTACCGACTATCGCTCCGAGGTCTGGGCGTGCTAGAACGCGGTAATTGGCTCGCCTCCACCGACAAAATAAAGATGTGCCAAATGAAGGGGCAGACAGAACATGACTGCCATAATTACATCAAAGTGCTGTTGCTGCACGGTCATAAGCTTTTCGCTTGTGGGACGAACGCGTTCAGCCCTGTTTGCAGCTGGCGTGAGGTAGGTTTACTTCATGAAACTTTGTCTTTCAATGAGTTTTCTAAAGTACAGTCCAACAAGCTAATTGGTATTTATAATAGCAGCCTTTTACTGAGGCCTGCACCCTAGTTGCGTAAAACACTTTCAATCACAATCTGAATCATTTTGAAGGATATTGCTAATCCATTGCTTCCTAAGTTTGAAAAATTTGTCTCCTAAACAACGTTAATAACGCAATGAATGTTGTTGGACTGTCAAATGAAATTTATTGCTACTGTTAGTATGTTACGCAATTAATCCTCTATTCTCATACAGTGAAGGCATGAGCATTAATCATCTCGCTTGCTACAGGTAAAAATCTTAATGTTTCTTATACACTGTCAATATTCAATTTTATTGTGAGGGTAATAATAACGTTTTTAAGATTATGGCATAAGCCTTTAGGAAGTATTATACTCTTTGGGCATAAGTACGAGAGAGTGTGATGTAAAAGTATTGACTTCTGGGCACATTCACAGCATTGTTTAAAAGTAGTTGCAAGGTAGCCTGTACATCAAATCTCTTGTTCGGCTGTACCTATACTGCATTCAAATCGTCATGTTTTTAAAAAGTTCCTTGCCTGACTAACTGGCAGGCGATGCAAAGACTTAGGCCTCAACCATTGAAAATTATGAGGGTGAAGAGATTGAAGGTGTAGATGTGTACTAAGAACTGATTTTTAGGGTTCCGTACCCAAAGGGTAAAAACGGGACCCTATTACTAAGACTCCACTGTCCGTCTGTCTGTCACCAGGCTGTATCTCATGAACCGTGATAAATGATAAATGATAAATGATTTTATTTCTGTAAGTAGGTTTGTACAAACACTTTTACACGTCAATCATATTTTTTTTTAAACTAGATGAGGTCGGCGTTTCCTAACTGACTATTCTGAGAAGAAAGGCCGAAACAAACTCAGAAGTCACAGTCTCTTTTAAAGTCCAGACAAAATCTTGGTCAGATCGTGTGAAGACCATGTAGATTGGTGTCTGAAATGGTCTTTTGAGGAAAGAACCACACAGATTGAGCGGACCTGTCCAATCAGTGCACGCATTTGTCAAAAATCGTGCAGCTCAACTCAGAACTTGAGGAGCTCAACGATTCGACGAACAATACCAAAGACAGGACATTTGGGTAGGCCGCATAAACTACTCAAACTGCCAGATCATGATTAAAACTAAGAAGGAAAAAAGAAATGACCCACATAGTCCTCACATTCACAATAATTAATTAAAAAAAAAAATAATAAAAATTACTTACAAAGTAAATATTCATGTCATTGTCTAAATAAAATTCATCAATGTCAATGTGTATATAAAAAATCCGGACATAATCTTTGAGGACCATGTAGATTAGTGTCTGAAATGGTCTTTTGAGGAAAGAACCACACAGATTGAGCGGACCTGTCCAGTCAGTGCACGCATTTGTCAGTAACCGTGCAGCTCAACTCAGAACTTAAGGAGCTCAACGATTCGACGAACAATACCAAAGACAGGACATTTGGGTAGGCCGCATAAACTACTCAAACTGCCAGATCATGATTAAAACGAAGAGAGAAAAAACAAAAAAAATTACCCACATAGTCCTCACATTCACAATAATTAAAATCATATAATACTTTATACAGTAAATGTACATGTCATTATTTAAGTAAAGAGATACTTAAAAAAAAAAAAAGAAAATTATTAAAGTGTAAAATAGCAAAAATAAAAACAACAATCTAAACCTATTGGAGCAGCTCAATCCCAAGCCTTTTTGTCCTCAATATAGTCTTTTACAGTATAATAGGCTTTCTGACATAGTTTTCGCTTTATAAAAGATTTGAATTTATTAAGGCTTAGTTCTTGAATGTGGCTAGGAAGTTTATATTTTTTGATAGCTAGACAGTTGAAATTTTCACAGATGATGTATTTCTGTTGACGCTATAACACCAAATACTAAAAACAGAATGAAATCAATATTTAAGGGGGGCTCCCATACAACAAACGTGTTTTTTTCGGCGTTTTTGCCTTGTGTTACGGAACCCTTCGTGTGCGAGTCCGACTCGCACTTGGCCAGTTTTTAAAGATTGAACCTACCAGCAAAGCTAACAAGGATGTGTACGCAAAAGAAATTGCGGGAGAAGACAATCTACTATATAAAAATAAGTCGGGTTTTCCTTCCTGACGCTATAACTCCAGAACGCACGAACCGATTTCCACGGTTTTGCATTCGTTGGAAAGGTCTGGGGCTCCGTGAGGTTTATAGGTAGGAGTTGGGTAGGAGTAGTGTAGGAGTAGGGTAGGAGTTGGGTAGGAGTAGTGTAGGAGTAGGGTAGGAGTAGGTTAGGAGTAGGGTAGAAGTAGGGTAGGAGTAGGGTAGGGGTAGGATAATTTATATGGCAAAACAACGTTTGCCGGATAGTGCTAGTGTGATATATATAAACAACTTGATTCTGATCAACTATCTGTAGGACAAATAAATATTGTTCCGAACGAGAATCGAACTAGCAACCGGTATCGCAGTAGCCTTTAAGATACTGCGCTAAGTACTTCTTGTTTGTTATTTCAAGGCGTGCTGCCGTAAAGTGTGTATGTGAGAATATTTGAATATTGAAATCGAATTTGTATGTAGGTACACACTAAATGTTTATCTAAGACTTTCGGTATTCAAGCCAGTTTGTCTAGCTCTGGAAATAAGGATAGGATTTTAAAATAATCCAAGCAAGGATTGCATATTTAATTTTACATATTGCTTTTAAGAATGGTGAAACAGTTTGATTTTAGAAAAGAGAAAACCAAATCTGTTAGTATATGACTACATAAATATTTATAACTTACTTTGAACTTTTTCTCCACCAGATCGAGTCAATAAGAACTGTAACAGAGTGGGTGACGGGAGTAGCCAACTGTCCCTACAACCCTCAGTCCAACGTGACTGCGATCCTGGCCAGCAACGGGGAGTACTACGCTGGTACTCCTACCGACTTCGCCAGCTCCGATACAGCTATATGCAGGTACATTAATCACGCTATTTTATTGATCGACTAGCTGGGTCCCGCGGTTTCACCCGCATAAGTGTCAATCCCGTCGGGATATCGGGATAAAAAGTAGCCTATAGGTATGTTAATCCAGGGTGTCAGCTATCTCCATACAAAATTTTATAAAAAAATGGGCCAGCCGTTTGTGCATGGAGAAGTAACAAACATATAAACACACACTCACAAATTTCCGCCTTCATAATATTAGTGTGATATAGCCCGAAGAATTGCCAAACCTAAGTGGCAGAACAGATGGCCGCTGTGGCCGAAAAGTTGTGGAGTGGCGACCGCGTACGAAGACGTAGCGTTAGAAAGCCTCCCACAAGGTGGACCAATGACTTAGTGAAAGCCGCAGGAATCCGCTGGATGCGGGAAGCACAGAACTGGTCGAACTGGCGGTGCTTGGCTTATGTCCAGCAGTGGAAATATTCATCATCATCATTTCAGCCGAAAAGACGTCCACTGCTGGACATAGGCCTCCCCCAAGCACCTCCACTTCGACCGGTTCTGTGCTTCTCGCATCCAACGGGTTCCTGCGGCCTTCACAAGGTCGTCGGTCCATCTTGTGGGAGGCCTTCCAACGCTACGTCTTCCGGTGCGCGGTCGCCACTCCAGAACCTATCGGCCCCATCGACCATCTGTTCTGCGAGCAATGTGCCCTGCCCACTGCCACTTAAGTTTGGCAATTCTTTGGGCTATGTCGGTTACCTTGGTTCTCGTGCGGATCTCTTCATTCCTGATTCGATCACGCAGGGAAACTCCAAGACTTTTAGCCTTCTTATAAGGCCCATTGTGAGCGACCACCTTTCAGTGGAAATATTATAGGCTAATTATGATAACGCTGCAGAAACAATTAGGTACAATCAGTTGCCATGCGAATTTTATAGTGGTCTAGTTTACCAAGTCGTAAACACATTTCTACTATAAGAGGTTAGTCGTGTCACAAACGTAACGACTAGATGGCACCGCTCTAATTTGATATCGATATACGGGTCAGTAAATTATTAGTTGATATCGATTGTTGTCCTTGTATCAGTGTGGTGTCGAGTTATTTTATTATCTGTTTTCGCAATCCTAGCTTTGATTAGATTAACTGCGCGTTCAACGTTGTTATTAGATTTGTACTAAATAGTACATAGGTTACGAAATTAGGGATTATTAATATCCTGTTTGACTCGATTAACTTTTTTGTACATACCTATTTAGCAATTGGTCGCTTACCTAACTCAAAACCGGGCAAGAGCGATTCGGACTCGCGCACCGAGGGTTCCGTACCATGATATGTTTTAAATTTTCACCGGCGACCTACTTACTAGATCTCGTTCAAACCAATTTTCGGTGGAAGTTTACATGATAATGTACATCATATATTTTTTTTAGTTTTATCATTCTCTTATTTCACACACATTTTACCACTTTGGAAGTGTCTTTCGCGCAAACTATTCAGTTTAGAAAAAAATGATATTAGAAACCTCAATATCATTTTTGAAGACCTATCCATAGATACCCCACACGTATGGGTTTGATGAAAAATTTTTTTTTGAGTTTCAGTTCTAAGTATGGGAAACCCCCATAATTTATTGTTTTTTTCTATTTTTTTGTGAAAATCTTAATACGGTTCACAGAATACATCTACTTACCAAGTTTCAACAGTGTAGTTCTTATAGTTTCGGAAAAAAGTGGCTGTGACATACGGACGGACAGACTGACATGACGAATCTATAAGGGTTCCGTTTTTTGCCATTTGGCTACGGAACCCTAAAAAGATAAGCTACTTACTTCGTAATTTATAACTTCTTAATACCACCATTGAGCCCCCTTAAGCCAGGATCAGACAATGATCACTAACAAAAATCTCACGAGTCTAACCCACGAGTGAAACCAACTTTATAGAAGTCACTAGCTGTTGCAGCTTCGCTCACATGACGAACGAATACGGTGGATGGTTACGGTATTCAGAATGAAATTAATTTTAAAGAAATACCTAACTATAAATTCATGATCAATTAGGGTCCGAGGAAATAAAATATTTTAAATCCAATAAAGTCTTCAAAAAATTCAATCTACAAAAAGCCAGTTCAAGTGTAACAACCGTATTATAAATGCATCCTTAAGACATGGATCTACGACTCTGAGAATGATTGTGGAGACGGATCAGACGAACAAAACTGCGACTACCCAACTGATGGCTGCGTTTATTCCCATTGTCCCCGTAGGCCATATCCCCCGTCACGGGGACAGCTGGACGTGATTAAATTTATTGTCCATTGTCCCCATAACGTACATTCGGTTAATGGGGATTCTGTGTAAAGTAACCTAACAAAACCTAACCTCGGGGTGCCCTTCGACTACAGAAAAAAGAAAAAACGGGGACACGGCGTACGGGGACAACGGGAATAAAGGGATGGCGGCAGATGCTCACCGGTTGAATTCAATTACCGTTTCCTAAAAATATCATTGTTCACAGGACACAAGGCGCCGCCAACCACGACTCAGGCATGCTCCGCACAACCCAGTACGACCTGAACTGGCTCAATGAGCCCCAGTTCGTGGGCAGCTTCGAAGATGACCGCTTTGTCTACTTCGTGTTCAGGGAGGTGGCTGTGGAGTTCATGAATTGTGGGAAGGTAAGCCTAAATGTCTGTGACTTGTAGAACTGGGCATATAGGTCCAGAGTTCCAGACTCGACCAACGACATCTATTTTCAAAGGTATCACTTAAATGTATCTTAATTAATGTGGAAGATAACACAAGGAACAAAATTCGGCAATGAATGTCACAAGTCTATGTAAATAGACCTATGATTTAAATTTACGCAATTGAGTTATTGAGGCAAACCTTTTTTTATTGGAATTTTACGAGTAAACCATAGTAGGTATGCACATTGCTTTGAGGCTCATTTCTGACATACTACGTACTTATATTAGTAGATCATAGTACTCTACTCACGCCTCGTGTAAATAATAAGATGTTTATATAATAACGCCCGTGTTAGTGACGTCATAGCGTGTCCAGTGCAACTTGTACAAGTCAGCTTAACTTATCACTAATCTCCTATGACAAACCGTGGGCCCGATGTGATTTCCTATCGGCAAAAATTACAAACTTCCATACAAATTTGCATCCCTATTTAACCCATTTACGACATGAATTTAAAAATCCTTTTGATAGTGCTCACCTATGTTATAAAAAAAAGTCCTCCAGACCGTATTTTAGCCACGGCGGCCAATCTCAACAGAGACCAGCCTTAGGCGCAGGAGATATAGTGCACAAGTGTGCGCGCAGACACATGTGCACTCCCTCTTCCCTCACTCTCATAGTCCGATGGGACGGCAATCCGACACGGCCGGAGAGAGATCAGGCGCAGGACCAACGTTACATCAAGGACATGTGCGAAATTTCATGCTTCCTGCTCTAACGATTTAGGGTGTCACAGCATCTGACAAAAGCTGAAGAAGAAGAGTGTGGGTTATCTGTCGGAGAAAAAATGAATTAAGCTTTTTTTTACACTGTATCACAATAACTGTTAGACCCTGTTTCACAAGGGACAAACTTAACTTGTTGCTCAACACAACTGAGTGATTGAGCACTACATTGGGGACCGTTTCCTCTGTTGAAATCATTAATTTATCGACCAACTAGCACTGTTTCTTTATTTATATTCGCCGTAACGACAGTCCAAAGTTCCTTGCCGAAGATAGTAGGTTAATATGTGGTACTTATATTAGGGAGGACCCTCCAGTGTTAACAAGAAAAGTGTCCTATCTGACTATCTAATGATAGTGTTATTTATCTTGCAACGGAAAAGGTTATGACCCTCATAGTGTCGGCAGTGACGACATAATGAGGGTCATAACCTTTTCCGTTTGCCAATTGTCTTCGTAATTCTTTGATCTATAGGAGTGTTATTTTTTTAAATAATAAATATTGCAGAAGTGTCATTATGGCTATAACGTAAGCGTATACTTTATATATATTTTAAAACGTATACTTTATTGTACACCACACTACTTAAAAAAAATTCATCAAATACTACAAAATAAATAAATAATTTATTTATTTAAAAAAGTGACAATATAGTTACATACATTACATTTACAACATCCAAAGTAATATCTCAAACATAGGTTCCCATACTAGGTTTATACCTGTGACTTGGGAACCAGTGTGCAAACCAGAGTCTTTCAGGGTCAAAATATAGCCTATGCTATAGCTCCAGTTTTAATAAACTTACCAGGCAACAATAAAAAGTAGTAATTAAATAAGTGAGCTGCCATTCCATCCGTGGCTAAATAACAACAGCCGCACAGGTCGATCGATCAGGCTAAGCTACGCTTGCCGCGGTTGGTCTGTGGATGGGTGACCATCTTTACATACCGAGACCCCTCTATGCCTCGGAAAGTGGTCCTGGCTGTCATTCGTGGATTTTTGACAGTCGTTACTGGGGTCAGAAATCCGAAAGTCTGATAACCAACCTTACGAAGGGGTATCGTATTACCCAGTAACTGGGTTGTGGAGGACAGGTACGCAGTCGCTCCATGTGAAATACTGGTATTCAGCTGCATCCGGTTAGACTTGAAGCCGACCCCAACATAGTTGGGAAAAGGCTAGGCAGATGGCATATGATGCTAGGGAATAACACTATCGAGAGTTCACTGCAAGCTCTCTTCACCTAGTTTTTACGTTGCGATTTTTAAAGAATAGACCGACGCCGCGACGCTAACTTATACACATTTCCAGATAATCTACTCCCGAATCGCGCGAGTCTGTAAAAACGACCCTGGGGGTTACCTGGTGATGAAGGACAGTTGGAGCACTTTCCTCAAGGCTCGGCTGAAGTGTTCGGTGCCAGGAGACGTGCCGTTCCACTACGATGAGGTGCAGAGCGTGGAGTATCTGCCTCAGGAGAAGATACTTGTTGCTACGTTCACTACACCCGCGTAAGTTAAACCTCAAGCTGATAATTGATTGATTATTGTAAGTTTTGCGACCACTACATTATTGAGGAGATCTTAGATATTTTTACTGTATATTGGCTCCTTTTAATTCATTCTCTAGTATTAGAAATATACAGGCTGAATATGAATTCATTTGCGGGGAGAAAATTCATCAGTGATCCATATAAAAAACTTTTAACATAGGAAAATGGGATCAGGCTGTACGTGTATAACGATGACTTAACTTTTTTCCTAGTCCAGTGATCTATATGGTTCATGGCGATTGTTTGTTCATTATTGATTGTGCTTCGCGGAGTAATTCAATCAACTCAGCCTATCGCAGTCCACTGCTGGACATAGGCCTCTCCGAAGCTGGGCCACAACACCCTGTCCTCCGGCCTTCCGCATCCAGTCTACCCCAGCCACCTTTAGGTCGTCCGTCCATCTAGCTGGGGGGCATACCACACTACGCTTGCCGATACGTGTTCTCCACTCCAGGACTCGTCTGCTCCACCGGCCATTGGTCCTTTGACAAACATAACCAGCCCACTGCCACTTCAGTTTGCTTACTCTGCAAGCTATGTCGGTAACTCCGGTTTTTTTCCGGATAATTTCATTCCTAATTTTATACATCAAAGAGACTCCGATTATAGCTCGCTCCATAGCGCGCAGAGCAACCTTGAATTTGTGGACCAGCCCGACTACAAATTCAAGGTTGTGTCCACGTTTCGGCACCATATATTATGACGGGCAGGAGTCAGGACGCACTGGTTGAAGACCTTAGTCTTCAAACACTGCGGAATAGTAATTAAATCTGTTTTATTTTAACGTCATATTTTCCAAAATTCATTATCTAAGTACTTATATGAAAATAGATCTTTGCCTTACAATACACCTAATTACTGAAGTTTCATAAGTAAGTCAGGGAATCGTATTGGGTTCAGGGGATCGGCAGGGTAATTGCGTAACACACTATCAGTAGCAATGGGTTTCATTTTTACAGTTCAACAACATTCATTGCGTTATTTACGTTGTTGAGCAGACACATTTTTCGAACATATGGAGCAATGGATTAGCAATAAGCTTTAAAATGATTCAAATTGAGAGTAATATGTGTGCAATTAGGGTGCAGTAAAATATTTTGAAGAGGACCGCCTCTTAAAACGTTTTAACGTTTCTAATATAACGTTTCTTCTTCCACAGGAACAGCATAGTCGGAAGTGCAGTATGTATCTACAGCATGTCGGATATCCATGCTGCTTTCGAGGGTCCCTACAAAGTGCAGGACAGACCCACGTCGACGTGGGAGCCAAGATCGCCTTCTAAGCAGGCCAGGGACCATTTCAAATGTGTTCCTGACTCCAGGTTAGTAAAAGACGGATTTTTTTTATACTTCCATAAAATATTGGTGGACTTAACGCTATTGACAATTTGAAAAGAATCAATAGTACTTTACATGAACGTTTGGATTTTTTTTGATTCTGCTAGTAGCTTGATAGTCTTCACCAATAGTATTTATTTACAAATATGATCGCTTGATGAATTTTAAATGAAATATCGCATGGTAATGGATGATGTAGGACAATATACCAATACACTCAACCAGGACCCAGCTTTTACTGAAGACGTTATTAACTATACCTTATTAAAAGTACAATAGGTACTCTTATTCCTAGAGTCACATGACATACTTAATGTTATGTAGTATGGACACAAGTTACCGAGATCATACCTTTACTATCGGTATTAGTGGTATTAGGGATTATTTCAATTTGCAGCGAAATATCATGCTTATCTCAACGTGTGAAAGAACAAATTACTTTGTTTATGATTTCAACGTAAACTCTCTCCCACAGAATCCACGAAGCAATAGAATACCACCGCTACCACCTAATGTACGAATCAGTACAACCGGTCTCCGGGGAACCCGTCTTCAAAGTGACGTCAGAGCGATTCACACACGTCACTGTTGACGTCACAAACGCTAAGAACGTAGAGAAGCAGCTCGTTTTATACGTGGCAACACAGGCTGGCAACGTGCTGAAGTTGGCAGTACTGCCTAAGCTGGATGGCGCGTGTTTGGTCGAGAGGTGGAAACTTAACGGGAAGAATATCAGCTTCGAGGTGCTGACTATGCAGTTTGTTAAGGAAACTGTGAGTATTTTCTTGTGTTTCCTAAAGTGGAAGGTGGTGGTTTGGTGGGTGAAGGGCCCAGAGTGGTAGGGGTCATTTGACGACATTCCACCCAAAAAAAAAAGTGATCTTCTGCAATGAATGCAAACAAACTATGTAGTATTCGCAGCAAGATCTATGTAGTTGGTTCCAAACAGGATGCTGCACAGCTATTCACAACCATCCGACCGTGCTATCGTATCGAAAATGACACATTTCGATAACCTGATTTGCCTTGGCCTTTAGCAAACAGCTGTCGGATGAATAGCGGTCGTCTACTTGATTTAAACTGATAAAATTATCGGGTTTTGGACTCGTGAACAGCGCGTAGAGGACTCCTACGATAACATTGATTGTTGTTCGATACGGTACGGAAGCTTATCGAGTGGTTGTGAATAGCTATGCTGAAATCTAAAGAATTTTTAGCTGGTAAACGCAGATTTCTTCGGAAAATTTAGCAATCCAAATTACCCCTCCAAATTTTTAAGAGAAAATACTATTATTATTGGAACATACTCCTCTAGATAATTTATGGAATCAGGTGTTACTTTGCGGAAATCCTTGACAGTAAAATATTTAGTTGTAATTCCTCATCCGCATTCTGCATCCAAGCCTGCATCTAGTCAAATATTTTTACATGATATTTTACGTACTAGTCCGTCAAATAGCTAGACGAAGTACAGGGAAACGAACTTCTACAACGGTATTTTAGTATATGCGAAACCTGAATATAGTTTGTTCAGAATAAGTAACTGAATCGATTCCAATCATTTTTACCCCATGTTATATTTTGTCCCGAAAATATTTAAAAAAGGTTAAAAGTTGGACACCGAGCGACACTCAGTAGGTTATCCAATCTCCGCGCCGAACGGTTAGGTACCTAGGTACCTCAATCAATGAGCGCAAGACCACGCGGCGCGGGTGCGCATGTTTTTGTACGGACAAACAGGCAACTTAAAACGTTAACTTAACAGGTAACTTATAACGTTGTGATTTTTCATGATACAGTTTTGAAATTTTGTACAAAGATTTTTTACATAAAAATACTAGACACGTGTTTCGGGTTTCTCATATACTAAAAATAATGTTGTATATGGAGTTATCCAATACAATAAATGACCCAACCAGCTCGAAAATCGTTCGGGAAATCTTCAATCATTCTAGAAGTCGCAATTTTCCTTCCAGATGTCAGTCTACATAGGCGGTGAGGTCGGAGTCTTCCGTATCACCGGCGCCCGTTGTTCCCGCTACACAAGCCGGTCCGGTTGCGTGCTCGCCGGAGACCCGCACTGTGGTTGGGACGATTCGAGGGAGCAGTGCGTGTCGGCTGCCGGACGGCTGGGAGATCCGGCGTTCAAACAGGCTACGGGTGCATGTGCGGCTGTTGATGCTCCTGGTAAGATTCACTTGAAAAATTAAAGTAGGTACTTATTGTTTGAAGGGACGTAGACGTACTGTAGCGGTATCTACAATGCCACATGCGAACAACGCGTCATACTACGTCACACAAATCCTGCATCGCGCAAGCAGAGTTTACCGCGCAGTCCGACATGAATCATCGGGCAGTTGCCCGCCAGACATAACACCCGTCTGGTCGGAGGATCCTCCCTTTTCTATAGAGTATGAGTGAACTTTACACCCTGTTCCTCATACCTCTATAGTACAAAGTATAACACACGGCAGATGCTGTATTATTCTTCAATATAAGTCAACAATTTGACTTGCGGCCAGCATAATTTGTCTTGCTGTACCAGCCTCATAGGTTGGTCATAGGTCTGTCTGAGTTAGTTGTCCCTGGTACACGGGTACACGAGCGGGTCCAATTACGTGCTAGCTGTCGAAAAAAAAGGCGTATTCGTTCGAAATCCGATGTATAATTTTTTTTGTTCATTTTCGACCAGTCTTCATTGTAGCGGCCAGTGCAGTCCACCAGCAGGAACATCCTGCAAATTGTATGGGAAAAGATTTTTTGCGATTGCTGACTTTTTTAGTACCTACTTAAATCTCAGTATATTAAAGTCTTTTGATCCTTAAAAGAAACAGCAGGGTAATTGCGTAACACACTATCAGTAGCAATGGGTTTCATTTTGACAGTTCAACAACATTCATTGCGTTATTAGCGTTGTGGAGCAGATACATTTTTCGAACAGATGGAGCAATGGATTAGAAATACGCTTCAAAATGATTCAAATTAAGAGTGTTACGCAATTAGGGTGCAGGATTGTCTTTTTACTGGGCAAAGGCCACAAAATTGCCGATTTTCTTGATGAGTTTACAGACGCCAGCACATCAAGCTACTACAATCTGTCAGATTTCATTAATAGATTTTCAACTTTATCGCTTAAACAAGTATAAGGTTCAAAGTTGATTGGGAAAATTTTACAGTTTCGGGTAGCTTGATGTGCAGCTGGCGTCTGTACCATTTTTTCAAAATCTGTGAATGCAGATCAAAATTAAAAAAAAGTTAAGGACAGTCTCATAAGACCTCTCACGTCTCACGTCAGAGTCTGGAGACTGAATGGTTAAGTTCCCAGCCCTTACTGCCACATCTCAAAAATCCACCTTGTATGATAAAGAAATCTCTGAGAGGAAGGGTAGCTAGTTAATTATAAGCTAAAAGCATGTTTAAGGCAATTTTAACGAATAAACAAATTTTTCAGTCGACGGCGGTTGGTCATCCTGGTCGGAATGGGAGCCATGCATGCAGGACGGAACATCATTATCAATGTACGACGACAACAAGCCCGACATGTGCATGTGTCGCACGCGCCGCTGTGACAACCCGCGACCGGCTTACGGCGGACAAACTTGTGAAGGTATGTACCACATGTTTGGCCTATTTATTTATTTTTATTTTTTTCGGATGGGAAATCATCAAAAACCCCTCCCGCTCTGGGTGGAGCGGAAGGGAGTGTCAGACTCTTACTGACTAGAACCCACCTGTGTTCCTTCCTTAGCCCTTTATGTTCCGGGCCAGCGGTAACCCTTTCGGACAATCCCGCTGAACATGTTTGGCCTCTACTGTACTTCTCACTAGAGGTTTTTAAGACAAGGGCCGTACTGTCACGAACCTGGAGTCCGCGCGAGAGTTAGTGCGGAGAGACTAAGACTGAGAGAGAAATAGACGGGACGAAAAAGATAATTTTCGGAACAATGATTGCTTTAACATTTCCATGACACGCGCTCAGGTCTTTTTCTGGTATTGTTAGCGTGTGATTGTAAGCTTGCAAGAATTTTTGTGTCTGAATGTCGCGTTAGTAAATTAACGATTAGTAATGTTGCGCCTGCGCAGACATATCCTACTGCATCTATAATCGTTGATGCATCGCAATAGAATTTTGCCTCTTTTATAGTTTCTTAGAGACTTGATATCAATATGAAAAAAAAAACATGTCACCCACATTGCTATTTTTTAAAACCTTTCACGAAATCCATAGCTTACTTTATTCGTTAAGGTGAATGCGCAGTGGTAGACTTAGGCCCGGCGCCCACTATAGGCATCGGCACGGCTCAGGAGCCGTGCCGATGCCGATAGTGGGCGCCGGGCCTTAGAAAGATGTATTAATGATTATAATTATGTAAATACGTACCTGTTATTGTCGCGAATGATATTTTGATCAAGATACAACATGACACTGACCTGAAAATTGTAAAAAACGTAAGAAAAATTGAATTTCGCGGGCTACAACTGCGCATTCACCTTAACAAGCCCACAAACTAACCATCAACATCGTTCCTCAGGCGCCAGCATATCAGTGAGCAACTGCACGATGCACGGCGGCTGGTCGGGCTGGTCGGGCTGGTCCAAGTGCTCGGCGTCGTGCGGCATCGCCATCAAGTCGCGGCGCCGCAGCTGCACCGCGCCGGAGCCTAAGTTCGGCGGGAGAGTGTGTGTGGGGCTCGATATTGATGATGTTTACTGTAATCTGCCGCCTTGTCCAGGTTAGTATTTAATTATAGATGAGGTTGATTGAAACAAAATCAGCTGTTCCCTACATTTATGTTCGCATAACTGGTCAAAATGTAGGGAACAGCTGATTTGTTTTTCGCGATTGTAGCTTTGATTCCTTAGTAAAAGTTGTTCATAATGATGAGTACAACCTCCCATTTCGGTTTGTCGCATGTTTTCAATTTCACCCTGTATAAAGGCATCCATAAAACTTTATGCACTAGATATGCATTTTATTTTGTACACAATATGTAGTTCTATGTTCCATCGGATATGCGTTCTACAACCCGCGTTCTGCCAGAATGAATGAATAAAAATAAATAAATAATAATTTGTATAAAACTTGGTATAAAAGTCAATGTTTCTTTATTTGTGTCAATATAACATTCATTAAAACTCAAAAGGATCGCTGCTTTAAACCAATTGATTTCTACAACTGTAATTCGTTTCGATACTCTCCGATTTTTTTTCTCAACACCTTATTTCTATCCCCAGATCCAAGTCTCGCAGCAGTAGACGGTGGCTGGTCAGACTGGGGCCCCTGGTCCCCTTGTACCGGCGCCGCCGGCCCTGGCTGCGGCCCCTCGGGAGGCTGGAAGGAGAGGCGAAGGGACTGCAACAACCCTCTCCCTAAGAACGGAGGGGCCGAGTGCGAGGGGCTCAGCACAGAGCGGCTACCTTGTGACATGGCGCCCTGTGAAGTTAGGAAGGCGACTGCTTGGACACCTTGGGTGCAGATACCTGGTAAATACAACAACATTTTAATAATATTTCATGCCAGTACGGAAAAAAAAATATTGTGTTGTTTGTCATACATAACACTTGATTAGCGTTGTCCCCGACAGTAAATAATATAGTTGTACTAGAGGAAGAATGGCGGTCGTCTATTAAAAATTTTGACAGTTATTTGAAATTTCAAATCAGCCCTCAAACTGACAAAATTATCGGGTTTTGGATTTGTTAACAACGTTTAGATGATTCCTTCAATGACATTGATTGATTCGGCACGGAAGTATATCGAATGTTTGTTAATACTGCGGTGCTATTCTGTAAAAATCTCACCGTGAAAACTTAGGTGGAGTGAGCGTGGAGTGAGCTGTCAATAGTGTCAATTCCTAGCAAAAATAAACTCACTTCACCTAAGTTTTCACTTTGAGATTTTTACAGAATCGACCGGCTGGTCCTAAAGACTACTATATGGTGACAAACGAAATGAACTTTTGGTAATTGGTAAATTGGTAATACAATTAACATAACCTTTTTGTTTAAAGGCAATGGATCAGACGGAAGCTATACAGAAAAGAGATTTAAGTTCCAATGCAGAGCTCCATCACCGGAACAACTAAAAGTAAGTTCCCATTTCTTTTTATGATGAACTAAAATAAACGATAATATTTTGACGTGACAACGTCTTAAATTAGGTTGCGGCTGGGAGTCACTTATGAAAAAGTGTAACGCTCGGTAACGTTACGATGAGTCACCGAACGAGAGAGAGGCCCGCCGAATGCCTTGCGTCTCTCTCCCACTCAACTATCATTCAATTCCTTGTTCCTATTGTGCAATTTAATTATATTCATATCAATAAATATTCTACCGAGAAAAAGACGTTGTCACGTAAAATCTTCGCCCGTAAAACCGACTTTACAGGCAACCATTTTTTTATTGAGAGAGACAGATCTGACTTCCGCTCTTGAACTTTTCTTTTCACTAACCGTGAACATTATTTTATAAATTGAAGTCGTATTTCGTGTCTTTGTGACCGCGTTGTTCTTCTAAGCTACGCAACGAATTTTGATGCGGTTTTCACTATCATAGAGATTTGTTCCCGAAGGTTTATGTGTCTGTAAAGTCGTCAAAATCTTGCTTAGCAGGGGCGTGTCATTAGTTTGTTATAAAAACGAATAGTTATTTATGCAACTGTTTTAATACCAAATTATTTACAGTTGCATACAAGACTTTATCTACACCCATGATATGAATCCTCTATAAAAGGTTCTGAAACCATAGGGTGTTGTACAGTGTTGTAAGAACACTGTAAATTCATGGAAAGTTTAATTGCTGAGTATCAAAGCTGGTGTCACACATTTTTGTAAACAACAAAGTAATACATTTTTATAAGTAATACTAATATCCATTGATATACATACACTAGATTAGCAATTACCGCGCCAAGGCGTTGCCACTGGGATCAAGGCCACAGCCTCAATCGTAGTTAATGTCAGTTCAGTGCTCTGTGTGACGCCAACCGAAGTTAGCCGAGTGAAAATTACCGCCAAAATGGGAAAATGCGTAGTGAAAGAGTGCGATTCGAGGTCACAAAAACACAATAAATTAACCGGAATTACTTTCCACGCGTAAGTTTATTGTTTCTGTGTTTATATCAACGTAAAAACGCAATAAAAATAAATAAAATGTAGAATTTTGTAAATTAGGTTCAATGTTGCCACTAAAAACTTAGTTTTAATTTCCCACATTATGTGGGAGTTTTTAATTTATAGAGTATGTGATTTAAAATATTTTATAAAACTAAATGTGTGACAATGTGTAACAAAAAAATAACATTGTAACATAAAAATAATTGTTTTTAAATATTTAAATACATATTTCAAAAATAACGTTCATAACGTTTAATGTTTTTTTTTGAGTTTTTTATGGCTTAAAAAGTTGGGTAAAATTTCGCATGGCTAGGCAACACCCTCCCGCCATTGCATGTTTATATTGCGGTCTTTGTCTAATCTAAGCGACGGTATTATTCTTGCGACTTGTGTAAGTGAGACAGATATACGTTTACTTTTAAATGTGTAGTGGTTTCAAAGCTACGTCGTCGCGTGTAAATAGTGGTTACATTTTTTTGACACATTTTAATGAGGTTTGCTTCTCTAGTTATATACCTCAATGCTAATATCGAACAAAAATGGCGGGATACGACGTGACTTGAATTCGAATAACCTATACTTTTTTTTTAAATGTCGGCGCTGTGATTGCGACTCGCGTGAATGACAATGTTCTTTTTTTAAATTCATAAAGATACCACGAATTGAGTAGTGAGAATGAGGCTGTTTGATGAGATAAGGAATTGATCGAAAAAGCAAAGGAGTTGCATAATTAAATTTAGTACCTACAACATTTTAACACTCGTTTGGATGATACTATGGTTACTATGACACTGGTTGTTTTAATATTGGCAATAAGCTAGCTGTTTCAGAAACTTTTATAGCGGATTTAAAGCATGGCTATATCCATGCTATAAATCCGCTAAATAAAAATATTTACAACACTTATTTCTCTCCTCAGCTATCACTAGTCCGTGAAGACGAACGCTACTGCACCTCCCGGGGCCGCTGCACCACGGAGCGCTCCACAGAGGACGAGGCGGGCTGGGAGGCGTGGGGCCCCTGGGGGGCCTGCAGCGCGCCGTGCGGGGGCGGCCAGCAGGCGCGGGGCCGGCGCTGTGCGCGCCGCGCCTGTCGCGGGGCCGCGCACATGCTGCGCGCCTGCAACGCGCACGCTTGCACAGGTAGGCACTCCACAGAGCACGAGGCGGGCTGGGAGGCGTGGGGCCCCTGGGGGGCCTGCAGCGCGCCGTGCGGGGGCGGCCAGCAGGCGCGGGGCCGGCGCTGTGCGCGCCGCGCCTGTCGCGGGGCCGCGCACATGCTGCGCGCCTGCAACGCGCACGCTTGCACAGGTAGGCACTCCACAGAGCACGAGGCGGGCTGGGAGGCGTGGGGCCCCTGGGGGGCCTGCAGCGCGCCGTGCGGGGGCGGCCAGCAGGCGCGGGGCCGGCGCTGTGCGCGCCGCGCCTGTCGCGGGGCCGCGCACATGCTGCGCGCCTGCAACGCGCACGCTTGCACAGGTAGGCACTCCACAGAGCACGAGGCGGGCTGGGAGGCGTGGGGCCCCTGGGGGGCCTGCAGCGCGCCGTGCGGGGGCGGCCAGCAGGCGCGGGGCCGGCGCTGTGCGCGCCGCGCCTGTCGCGGGGCCGCGCACATGCTGCGCGCCTGCAACGCGCACGCTTGCACAGGTAGGCACTCCACAGAGCACGAGGCGGGCTGGGAGGCGTGGGGCCCCTGGGGGGCCTGCAGCGCGCCGTGCGGGGGCGGCCAGCAGGCGCGGGGCCGGCGCTGTGCGCGCCGCGCCTGTCGCGGGGCCGCGCACATGCTGCGCGCCTGCAACGCGCACGCTTGCACAGGTAGGCACTCCACAGAGCACGAGGCGGGCTGGGAGGCGTGGGGCCCCTGGGGGGCCTGCAGCGCGCCGTGCGGGGGCGGCCAGCAGGCGCGGGGCCGGCGCTGTGCGCGCCGCGCCTGTCGCGGGGCCGCGCACATGCTGCGCGCCTGCAACGCGCACGCTTGCACAGGTAGGCACTCCACAGAGCACGAGGCGGGCTGGGAGGCGTGGGGCCCCTGGGGGGCCTGCAGCGCGCCGTGCGGGGGCGGCCAGCAGGCGCGGGGCCGGCGCTGTGCGCGCCGCGCCTGTCGCGGGGCCGCGCACATGCTGCGCGCCTGCAACGCGCACGCTTGCACAGGTAGGCACTCCACAGAGCACGAGGCGGGCTGGGAGGCGTGGGGCCCCTGGGGGGCCTGCAGCGCGCCGTGCGGGGGCGGCCAGCAGGCGCGGGGCCGGCGCTGTGCGCGCCGCGCCTGTCGCGGGGCCGCGCACATGCTGCGCGCCTGCAACGCGCACGCTTGCACAGGTAGGCACTCCACAGAGCACGAGGCGGGCTGGGAGGCGTGGGGCCCCTGGGGGGCCTGCAGCGCGCCGTGCGGGGGCGGCCAGCAGGCGCGGGGCCGGCGCTGTGCGCGCCGCGCCTGTCGCGGGGCCGCGCACATGCTGCGCGCCTGCAACGCGCACGCTTGCACAGGTAGGCACTCCACAGAGCACGAGGCGGGCTGGGAGGCGTGGGGCCCCTGGGGGGCCTGCAGCGCGCCGTGCGGGGGCGGCCAGCAGGCGCGGGGCCGGCGCTGTGCGCGCCGCGCCTGTCGCGGGGCCGCGCACATGCTGCGCGCCTGCAACGCGCACGCTTGCACAGGTAGGCACTCCACAGAGCACGAGGCGGGCTGGGAGGCGTGGGGCCCCTGGGGGGCCTGCAGCGCGCCGTGCGGGGGCGGCCAGCAGGCGCGGGGCCGGCGCTGTGCGCGCCGCGCCTGTCGCGGGGCCGCGCACATGCTGCGCGCCTGCAACGCGCACGCTTGCACAGGTAGGCACTCCACAGAGCACGAGGCGGGCTGGGAGGCGTGGGGCCCCTGGGGGGCCTGCAGCGCGCCGTGCGGGGGCGGCCAGCAGGCGCGGGGCCGGCGCTGTGCGCGCCGCGCCTGTCGCGGGGCCGCGCACATGCTGCGCGCCTGCAACGCGCACGCTTGCACAGGTAGGCACTCCACAGAGCACGAGGCGGGCTGGGAGGCGTGGGGCCCCTGGGGGGCCTGCAGCGCGCCGTGCGGGGGCGGCCAGCAGGCGCGGGGCCGGCGCTGTGCGCGCCGCGCCTGTCGCGGGGCCGCGCACATGCTGCGCGCCTGCAACGCGCACGCTTGCACAGGTAGGCACTCCACAGAGCACGAGGCGGGCTGGGAGGCGTGGGGCCCCTGGGGGGCCTGCAGCGCGCCGTGCGGGGGCGGCCAGCAGGCGCGGGGCCGGCGCTGTGCGCGCCGCGCCTGTCGCGGGGCCGCGCACATGCTGCGCGCCTGCAACGCGCACGCTTGCACAGGTAGGCACTCCACAGAGCACGAGGCGGGCTGGGAGGCGTGGGGCCCCTGGGGGGCCTGCAGCGCGCCGTGCGGGGGCGGCCAGCAGGCGCGGGGCCGGCGCTGTGCGCGCCGCGCCTGTCGCGGGGCCGCGCACATGCTGCGCGCCTGCAACGCGCACGCTTGCACAGGTATTATATATAGACAGCCCAGCTACAGCTACACTCATAAATAGGCAGTAAGAAGCCTTAAAGTCGCTGAACAACGCAAAATCTAAAGTTATTGTTTTTTAAAACACAAGTTTTTAGTACCCAAAATAACATAAAGCAAAGTAAAATAAACCGTATTTACATTTATTTACCCAAGGATCCCCAATGTCCTTTTATTTACTATGATTTTGTTTGTGCAGGAGAATGGTCATGCTGGAGCGAGTGGAGCGAGTGCACGGGCGAGTGTAACAACGTGGGCGCGGCGAGCGCGGGCGCGCCGGCACACCGCACGCGCACGCGCCTGTGCCTGTCGCCCGAGGGCTGCGCAGACGCAGGAGCCGCACTCGAGCGCCGCGTCTGTGTCAACAACTGTGCAGGTAGTTACAGCTTGTATTTGAGAATATACTGGAACGAGATCCTTTCATAAACCTTAATAACCTTCCGAAGAATTTGTCAGATAGGTAATAGGGCTAAATTGTGAGATAGGTAATAGGGCTAAAGCAGACTAGCTGTTTTGAACATCGACAATTTTGCAACTGCATCGATGTCGCGTCAAGTTTAGGCGACTTTCTGCGTTAGATTGCTAAATCTCGTGCGAATTTAGTCTGCTTTGACTCCAAATTGTTAGAAATCTATTCGATATTCCTAATATGGAATAGATTTTGCTTCACCATGCCTCCCATAGCCATGCTCGTTTTTCCTCTTCTGTATGAGATTAGACTTTTGCCCTGTAGTGGCTTTGATATTTTTTTTTAGTCTTGCCTACAAACAAACCTTGTTTGTAATTATCCTCATATATTTTAACTCTTATTATTTTTTTCAGACTCAGAGGCAGGTTGGGGCGAGTGGGGAGAATGGAGCGACTGCACAAGCGGCGAGCGAGTAAGGAAGCGCGCGTGTCTGGCGGGAGCGTGTGTGGGAGCGCAGCTGCAAGTCGCACGCTGTGCTGATGACGACCAGGATATTGATAATGGTGAGCATTTGAATGTATTGAAAACTTACGATACGACTTGGCGGGCCTGAACTTTGCGCGGAAGGCTGCGCAGTCAGATTTTTTAGGAACCAAATGGTGACATGAGGCGAGTGCGAGTGAGAGAACATGCGCGAAAGTTCTTAGTGCCTATGTTCAGGTCCGCCAAGTTACGTCGGTCGTATTGTACAGCTCGATTGATAAAGTGTCAGTGATCTGACGTTAGGTCACTGAAAATGTATTATTCTGTAGAAACCTGTCCGTGTAAACCTACAGTCCGGACGTCGAGAGATACGTTCTTGAACCCTGTCAGTGCGAGAATTCTAGTCACACTAATATTATAAAGGCGAAAGTTTGTGAGTGTGTGTGTGTGGGGGGGTGTGTGTGTGTTTATAGGTTTGTTACTTCTTGACGCTTAAACGGCTGGACCAATTTTGATAAAATTTTGTATGGTAGGTAGCTGGTAGCTGTCACCCTGGATTAACATATAGGCATATACTTTTTATTCCGATATTCCCACGGGATCGACATTTACGCGGGTGAAACCGCGGGGCGCAGCTAGCTAATAAAGATCAAATTTGCAAAACAAGTATTCGTTTGCTCAATTAACTAAAATTTTCCAGAATTAGACTGGCTATAAGTGTCAATGGCAATGTGGTATAATTATTGCAAACTGCGGAAAACGTAAAGAGCTTCTGGTCCTAGTTTATTATATATATATATATGATGCGATTCATTACTGCCATGAAATTGTAGTCAATAAAGTGGTGTAACTCAGCCAGTAGAATACACTTTTATCAAATCAATCGGCATGTTATCAATGTTTACCTAGCTACCAAGTTACCCGCTGATAAATTATGTAGTAGCACTTTAACATTCCGATCTCTTGTCAAATGTCATGCGATATGTTGATTAAATCTGTGATAAGACTGTGTTATGTACAGTCAACAAAAGAGATAAGTATGCAGGATCGTCAGATACCTATAGTTGAAGTTTAGTAAGAAACCGATGGATGTTGTCGACTGAAATTTAATTCGATAAATGAACCATTTGTTTTCTATTAATAAAATAAAATTTTATTCGAGGACTTCCATCGGTTACTTACTAAACATCAATTATACATGACGATCCTGCATACTTATCTCTTTTGTTGACTGTACGTAACCAATCACAAGTAGCTTACAGTAGATTTATCAACGCATTAAAAGATATCAGAACTAGATTGTAAAGTCAAGGAGATTATTTGTTTTTCAAATTGACTACCAATTTAAATTGTTCGTATATTTAGGTAAATCACAAATTCACAATTCGTAACTGTCATTCTCTTGACATTTGTATGAATTAGCACGGTAACAATAACAACAGTTGCTGTTAGAAAAAAAAACATGCTCACTTCCCCTTCCAACTCACTTTTGACATTGGCAGAATGGTCGACATCGGCAAATAGAATAGAACACGGCTAATTGACGTAGGGTGTCAATTTGATTAACAATTCGTTTTTCAGACCCTTCAGACCAGACAAATTAGTAGATATTATGAGTTAACCTGTTAGAAAATCAGAAATAATGTAGTACTTATTTTATTTGTATCTTCTCCGTGCATTTTTGTGACATGATCCCATTTTCCAACAGAACTATACGCGATGCCAGCTTACAGCCAGAACGTAGAGATGGCGTCATTCGTCACTATGTCGAACAACGAGACGCTCAGCTTAGGCGGTATCATAGGATGTGTGGTCGCTGCCTTCGCCATGGGTAAGTTTTATAATTTGCTACGTAGTTCGGCGTTGTGAAACTAGATGGCGCTAGTTGGCGTTTTATTTAGGTCGATTTTGTTTTTTGGTGTTTTTGTATTTATTTTTAGATTTTCTTTCAGATTAATATTACTATTTAATTGGATTATATAATTGGTTACATGTTTAGTTTATTTTTTATGGAAACTTAGCCATATTTTAATGTAGTTATATCAAAAATTCTAGATCGCGCAAGTAAAGTTTTAATCAAAGTTAGTAAACTCGCATAATTTTGAGCAATTTGTTTGTGTCTATTGAAAGGAGAGACGGTTAGCACTCCCCTTGACAAGGATGGAACACAAAAATGGTTAAGGCACATCTTGACCACATTTTTTTTTTAATTATTGTTACAGTATTGGACTCATAGTAATGACCAAGTTCAAAGATTTTACGAAAAAAAAAAGGTTATCTAAATCTTAGTCACTATTTCAGTTTTATAGATGCTTAGGATTTAGTTTTACAGTTGGAGGCAAGTTTCTTTTCATTTTAGATTTAGTCGTAGATCGTCCTTTACCAAAATATTTTTTAAGTAAATTAGTTACCCTGAAAACAGCTTTACCTATGAAATCTTTGTTTAGAAAAAGTTTAATGTTAATAATTTTATCAGGTTGCCTAGTCTGCCTAGCGGGTGTCATATTCTGCCAAAGGCGTGGAACCCGCTTGCCTTGGAACAAACAGAACAGGGTGCCGTCCAGTCCTCACTACATTACGGCTAAGCAGAATAGTTACGTTACTGTGCCTTTGAAGGAAGTTGTAAGTACCTACTTGATTGTTACAAATATCCGTTATAGATTGTAATTTTTTTCCAGCACCTTCAGGAAGTTATGATGGCTTCTTTTTTCGTCCACTTTATTTAAACAATTATTTTTTAACCATTTGCATATTTTTCTATCACATCGTCACAAGCTGAACAGAATATGGAGCTCAGGCTATGGAGAAAACGATAACAAAGATGGACTAACTGCCCAAATTGCTCCGGACATACACCTTTCTTCTTTACGAGTGTAAAGTTACACACACATACACAAACTCTTCATCACTCCAATGCTATAGTCCGCGCGGAACTAGTTGGCCGCGCCTTAGATATGTGAGCGGAGGGGCGGGGGCGCTTTGTCAGTGGTCCTTACTCAGTACGTGCGTTGCGCACACTAGGCAACCCCGCCGCCCTCACCCCCGTCCCCACCCGAGGCGCGGCCAACTAGTTCCGCGCGGACTATAGGCTACCGATGATTTAATACTCGACTAACACCACCAATTTCTCCACAGCCCCGCAAAGCGAAACGCCAGCCCTCCTTTACAGGCATAGGCGGTACCAGCGGGATCCTCCTTTCGAAAAGCAACAACATAGTCAACGCCAACAACCACAACACCCAAGCTACGACCCCGAAACTGTACCCGAAAGCGATAGCGAACGAATATGACTCGCTCGGCACGCTACGAAGACACTCCAACCAGCCGAATAATAAGAATAACTTGGATATGGAAGAAGATAAGTTTTATTGAAGATGGAAAAGTATGTTTACCACCTATTTTGGAAGGCTGGATCGAAATAGAAATGCATTATTTGCAAATTAAGCTAATCTCAACTTTAACGCGTAGGAGTTGAGTTGATTTTGGAATGACGCCATGACGACGTTTTTAGTTGCAAAGAAAAATGGACTTTTTGCGATGGAATTAAGGTTGAAAATCCAAAAGCAAGCCCATAAGTGGCTAATGTGTTAGTGCGGTTATGTGTTTAAAAGCCTGTGATAATAAAAGTTGGATGATTATCTATAAAAAGGACTTAAACAACTTTTTAAAGACAAAACAGTAGTTATTCTACTGTTTGTATTTTTCACAGTCTACCTTGATCATTGTGTCATAGTAGAAATTGAAGAATATTAGTGTATTTTATACGCCATACAGAGGGATTTGTTGTAAAAAAAAAATTAAGTCGTATCCATGACGTCGTAGTTAAACAGAAATAGCTAAAAATTTCGTTGTAGGCTGTGTAGCCTTGCCTTAACCAGTGACTAAGTACATAGATTGTACATTTATAATATTTTGCCTTTAGTTCCTTGCAGTTTGTTTGGAATCTCTAAAGGATCAGCGTTTAGTGTTTTTTTTTATTGGTTTTAGAGTTATTCCTATGCTGTCAAGTATGTTACGTATCCCTCCAAATAATTTTATAATTATTTTTGTTAGTTTGAATAAAATTTATTTGCCCTGTTCTTTTAGTTATAAATAATATTATTATGCTATTGTAATAATGATTTGTCAGAATGTTGCCAGAATTATTTTAATGAATTTCAATTCCTCATTCCATTTTTATGTTATAATTATTTCTAGCTATTTTTATATATTTTATTGAATGTAATACTTTCTTATATCAAACACATGTTTTCATGAAGATCAGAATGAATATACCTAAAACTTTATAAGTAGGAATTTTGGAAGTTATAAATTTTGTGAGCTAGTAACTTTTATAGCATGTGTTTGCCGAACTCACCATTTTATGATTGACAGAGTCGTGTTATAAAAATAAAAACGATATTGGATCAGATCCAATGAAAATTGTGTTGGTATTTATGTACAAAAATATGTGAAAATATTTTTCATAAAAAGATTCATCAATTTATATTCTCAGGGCTTAGGAAAGCCGGATCAAATCTGTTGCTAAATCCCGTGTAAGCTGCTCTGATTGGGTGACGTAAATATTATCAACCAATCAAATCGCTTGACACGAGATTAGATGACAGATTAAAGGGCTTTGAAGGTTCCTGTCATAACTACCTGCCCGCCATTTTGATTTGGTCCTATTATATTTTCCGTTTGCATTGATGTCAGCTATCCATATAATGCGTGGCCGCCATTTTGAAAAAATAAAACAAAATGGCGCGACAGTAAGTATGGCCAGGCTTCATATAAAACTCTTCAATCCCCTATAATAGGATTAAAAAAACGTGGGAGTGTTTAAATATTAGTTTGTATAAGTATTGTGATTAAACTATAGGCCGTAGGTAACGAATCCAGTGCCATTCTACTAAAACATGTAAAAATAACCTATTCCCAGTGTATTTTAGTTTTTAATATAAAAAAGGAGTTTGTACGACAAAACAAAGTATGTGCCATGTAAATAAGTAGTGTGTAGTTTTTATATATAAATGTAAATAAAATCTAGTTATTAGTTATTAAAATTAAGAGATATATTTTATGTTAAGCAGTTCAAATAGCGGTGCCTTCACATACAATAAAAAAATATATATAACAGATTACATATTTACATTATACTGAAATAGATGGCTATTTACATAAGTATGATTATTATATTTTATGTAGAGAAATAAACGTAAATATTACTTGTTGAATGAATTTCGACATTTTAAACGGCTCATGTTGAGTCAGTATAGAAAAGTGTGGGTTATTCTTATTTGTATGTGAATTTTATACTTTGTATTTTATTTTTAAGTGACTACTCGTTGAGGCTCATTTATACTTAGTGCAGAACGATGTTACTGGTGACTTTATTCATTGGGCTAATACAGTTGTAAACAACATTTCAGAAGTGTTTTCGTTACTGACGTTGTCAAAAAAATTAAAGGTTCCTTTGTTAAAGCTTAAATTCAATAGTAGGTACGAGTCTGAGACAATATATAAAAAAAAATATTTACACAATACAAATAAATCACTTTTGTCCATTAAAAAAAACCTTTTATTTTCGGTAAAAAAAATGTTTACAACACCTATTTGTCTCAATAGGTTACCGTGCTATAAAACATTCCCAAGTTAGGTAAACTGTCAAACTATTACGTCGAAACGCTTCTACTTCTAAACGACGCACTTGAGACATCGCTTCTCATAACATTAGCTATAAGTATCGGATGATTGATGGCTTCTGAAGGTCAAACAAGACTGATGGAACTGTAATATTTTATGACGTAGTATCAGGGATGGCAAACTTTTTGAAAAATGCGTCTTAAAAAAACAGTTGGCATAGCCGCGTTACCGGTATCATACAAAAGGACACAAAACTACTACATTGAAACAAAAATTACTCGCCTTAAAACCTTTTATCACGATGGATGATTGATAACACAAAAAATATACAGAATTTAACTATTTAACCACTACAGATCTCAATTATTTAATTTAAAATAAAATAAAAAGTCTATTCTTACATTTTGTCGGTATTTCCGGGTTATGAGATTTTTGTAGCGTGTGCCACCCATGGCATGAGTACCAAAGGTTTGCCATCCCTGATGTAGTATATTATCTGGAAGTAGACACTAGACGACCTTGGTTATTGTCTTATATTTGTTCATGAAACAAAACTGTCACTAACGGACTCGAGCTGAAGGCTAAGGGGTTTATTTATAACGCCATTCCTCGAAGGGTTAAGTAGAGAGACGAGATCTTGTCCCCGTAATCAGTATTTCTGCAAACAAAAAATAAATGTCACAGAATACCTTTAACTCCGACTTGTCAGAAATGAAACTTTATTCATTAAAACCACTTATAAAGTTCTAAACACCAGATTATCGTCCCTGAAAGCTCCAAATTGTGCTCTAAATTGCTAGTTCCCCATCAATGCTATAGAATGTGGGACTGGGTGGATGCAAAGATCTAAATCGATAGATTCGCCCTACTACGGCAAAAGTTGGTTGCGTTTCCGTTTCGTTTTGACACCTTTGACACACAATGACACAGTGACTTGACCTGAGGGGCAATTCTCGTATTTCAGTTAACGTTCACAGTCGGATCTTAGTCAAAATCTGTCAAAAATACCTCTAATTTCCCCACATTTTTGACAAGTTTTTGACATTGATTGTCGCTGAAATGAGATTGCGACGAGATTCTGTTTTTTTTAATTACTGCAATTGGCCTCCTGATTATCATGGAAACGAATTAATAATATGTGAGCTCACTCTTCTCAATATAGACACTTTTTCTTTTACTAAGTACGGTGAGGACAAATCTAGCGCATTTAAATCTTTGATGCGAATACAATGAGTTTCATTTCACTTAGACCTTCGTATAAACGATGTAATTCTTGGGCCGGACCGTTCACATTAATGTTATAGTTACCTACGTTTATTGAAAGTGTTCCTTGGTTCAGGAATGGCGCACATTCTTCCCACTGACTATTATTTTTTCTTACAACTGGACCATGTTTCCCAGAAAATTAAAACATTGAATACAATCACCTTTTTACACTTATAATATACAGGGTTATTGGTAAAACACCGACAACCTCTTAAGAGGTCATTGTACTCATCATTATGAACAACTTTTACTATGGGACCAAACCTGAAATCGCGAAAAAAAATCAGCTGTTCCCTACATTTTGACGAGTTAAACGAACATAAATGTAGGGAACAGCTGATTTTTTTTCGCGATTTCATGTTTGGTCCCATAGTAAAAGTTGTTCATAATGATGAGTACAATGACCTCTTAAGAGGTTGCTGGTGTTTTACCAATAACCCTGTATAACGATACAATGTGTTATTTTCTAATGTGACGATATTATCATGGACGTCCACGTGCATAAAATGAATGAAAATACGTGCACGTTATAACGTTATCGTGGACGGAAATGTTAAAGCGTTTTCATATCGCACACCTAGATCTAAAGAGAGCTAACTCAAAAATCTCAATTTTTGAGGTCCTATGCATACCATCGAACTCCCTAACTCACTACCTAGCGACCAACAAAACAGATTCAAAAATAGTTCCATTACTCAACGCTAGATGACGCCGGAAGCCCTTATTGTTGAACGAGCGAGCCGCGCTCCTCCCCCACCAAAACAAGGACAAAAGCTAATAAATAAAACTACTAAATATCTACAAAAATTCAATTTTCAGCCCCATTATACGATTAAACCACAAGACTCATAAAATATCGTTGTTCTATCTGCACTTAAAAAGTATTGATCAATACAGCAAACTCCTGCAGTGCACAGGGACATAGTAATCAGTTTCTCACCTTTCCTGAAAAAAGTGTTTTTTTGAGTTAATCGCTGTTTAGATCTAGGTGTGCGATATATTTCCATACATTTTCGTGATGCTGTGACGTGGGTTGGACGTGGACGTCCACGATAATATCATCACATTAGAAATTATAAAAGCATTGCCACTAACATGGTAATATTTAAAGACTTAAATATGAGTACCTATTAGCCGTGTCATTTGTTTGCAAGTACACTAAGCAGTGTCAGCAGCAATTATTGAAAATTTCAATGGTTTTATAGCTCTCAAAAATACAAGCTTTAATTTAGTTTGGGTATCAGTTTACTAATTAAAAATAAATGTATTTGTCAATGAACCAAATTATTGTGAATGTTCTCATGTGTGACAATAAACTTTTTACTTTACTTTACCTACCTACAGGCAAAAAAGAAATAGAAAAATCTAATAATATCCTCAAATTATGGTAGCAAACTCAATTTCGAAATGTACTTTATCACAAAGACAATTCTTGCGTTTTTCGGGTACCTATAAAATATTTCCATATTTGCATGAGACGTTGGCTGAATACAAATACCTACTTTTGAATAGCAGCACTATTTATCATAATTTATCTACAAATGTATTCATTTCGAATTTTCGACTATTGATTTCACTTGGAAGAGCATTGTTGGCTTTTCTCCACAGCTAGAAAGTCAAAATCATCTTTGGTTCTAGATAAGTAAGCAGTATCATTAGTATTTCAATCCTATCTTATTTCAAACTAATGGAGATTATTCATTGAAATTGCAAGACGAGAACGTCGTAGAATTTCAATGTCTTACAAATTCTCAAGCCGAGTCAATAATTGCAGACTTTTCTAAGATAAATAGAACGTCTCGTTACTGCATTTATTCTTTGCAAATTGACAGAAGAAAAATCGCGAGAAATACAGTGGGAAAATTTAGGTACGCCCGCTATTTTTTTCCCGTTAACCTATATTGGCCCACTGTTGGGCAAAGGTCTCCCCCATATTTTTCGACGTTTCTTAATCCTGTGCCTTCTCCGTCCAATCGGTTAGGAACGAGTCCAAATCGTCACGCCAGCGTTTCTTTGTGTCTAAACACACTATACCGAAGGTACGCGACCGAAGTTTGGCATGATTAGGTACGCCTGCAATGCTATTTGAATTTTATTACTGTCACACATGCCGAAATTACGTTGCGTTATAGCGTACAGCTGAACGTCGGTCGGGCGTAAGTTCAGCGGCAATTCGGCGGCAACGTAATTTGTAGAGCACACATTATACGCGACCGAAATTCGGTTCGGTTCGACTCTTCTAAAGCTTCTACAATATCTATTACTTTAAAATAGTACATTTTTCGAGTTTCGCACCTCAAAAGTAATAACGGAACCCTTACTGGATCACTTTGTTTTACGTCTGTCTGTCCGGCTGTTTAAATAACACGACACGAAGCCACGACAGCGCTCGAGACACTGAATACACACAAAGTTGTGCAACTGAATTTCTGCCGCGTAAGTTATAAGTTAACTTATGGTGTGTCATAAATCAGCCGAATACGTCGGAACGTAAAATCAGCCGCGGAACTTCGGTCGCGTACCTTCGGCATAGTGTGTTTGGACACTTAGGCCTGCCTCGGTGACGACTCCCAACTATTAGTAAAATTTAAAGAAAAAGTATTGCTGCTAAATAATATGACATAAACATAGACATGAAACATAACAACATAAGTTTAAAAAAAAAAAACCAGTAGGTACCTACGAAGCCAAAAGGACTCCCTGTTCCAGAAAGACATTGTTATAACTTTATTTCAGTTTCTCATACTATCATTAATTCATTATCATAATTATTTTAAGAGGCTTTTTTATCTTAAAAACTCACCGATTCATGTCTAAATCTTAGAGATTATATTTCTTGTGATTTGTAACTTGATGCCTTAGTTATTTCTATTCCTAAATGTTTAACTATGTAAAAATATGTTTATATGAGACGCTGTACATTGTTATTAAGCTAATTACTTAAAATAACAATAAAGACTGTCCGATATTGATAAATTGTTTTATTAAAAATTTCTTAAAATATCAATCAATCAACTCAGCCTTCGCAGTCCACTGCTGGACATAAGGCCTCTCCCAGGCCCACAACACCCTGTCCACCGCCTTCCGCATCCAGTTTGCCCCAACCACCTTTAGGTCGTCTGTCCATCTTGTTAAAGTATTCTAATAATATTGTTGTAATTTCTTAGTTTATAATTGTGTATACACTGCCGGATAAGGCTGAACAATAATGAATGTCATTACCTAATATCATTGGTGTGTGTGTGGCAACACTGGTGGAAGTGTACTTCTAGGTATGGGTCGTTACGTGATTTTCGCGAAACGTAACGTAACTAGTTACTTTAAAGGCGTAACCTGTTTTGAAAACTAGTGATTTTTGTAACTAGTTATTTGTCATATTCTATTCAGTGATTCAAAATGGTGTTACCGAAGTATTTGCGAAACGAACATTTACCTGTTTTGAAAACTAGTGATTTTTGTAACTAGTTATTTGTCATATTCTATTCAGTGATTCAAAATGGTGTTACCGAAGTATTTGCGAAACGAACATTTATATGGTTACCTACGTAATCGTTACATGTCACAAGCTGTAGGTTTTTTGAACGAATTAGTTTTTGTAGTTACCTTAAGCAGTTACATCATTAATGCTATAACGTAATACGAGATGTTTCCTCTTCAAATGCGTTTTTAAATTGGCGGTTGAGGATTTGAAGCTATATAATTCACCACACTTGTTGCATTTTTTTTTCTTGTTATTTTTGTTTTGTTTTTTTTTTTGCTTTTTTTTCATTACGTAGTTTTTGGAAGAACTTCCACAGGACACTCGAATTGCATCGAGACATGACGAAAAAGTTATTTATTCACAGTTTTTTTTATACGTACTACACTATTCACAATTTATTCAAAAATATTACGAAAACATGCATGGAAGTCACTTTCACAATAAATGCAACATACATAGGTACATACTTGTGCAATATTCACCAACGAACTAAACAAGGTTTACTTGTCAAAGTAATCATAAACAAATACTAATACAATTTCAAATTTGTGTTCGTACGCCGCCCGTCGAAGGTTAAAAATAATGACCAATCTAAATTAATCTCTAAGTCCTAAGTAATACGTATGAAAATTATACGCATCATTTTCGTAGTTGGCGACTTGGTGTGTGCATGTTCGGATTTCATCGTGTCATCACTCGTGATTTCGGGAAGTCTCGGCTCGCTTTGCCGGTCAGTACAAAGAAGTAGGCACACAGGCACAGAGTAGTAACCATGTAGAAACGACTCGCAACGTACTTTTGTTTCGTGTCTCGCTTTTCATTCGATCACTGCATTGGTAATGTAACTAGTTACAAAAATCACTAGTTTATGTGTGACTCGAAACTAGTGATTCGGTTACATGCCCCATAAGCAGTTATTGTAACTAGTGACGTGAAATAACGCTCATACCTATGTACTTCCCTTCCCTTCCTGTCAACGTCAGCCAACATGTACGAACTGTTTTGTATTCTCTGCTTACAAAAATAAATATCTATTATAATAATAGTTTGTTTCCATTTAAAATCTCAACAGGTTATGGGCCCAGATGCCTCCTGTTCGAGTTACAGTTCGTACAAATAAAATAAAATAAAAAAGGTCCTGTGATTCGATCCGATAAAATAGTCGCCGCGTTTCCAGTGTTTCTTAAGTCAAAATGGCTACGACTGAGGAACTTAAAAACATCGAAAAGCTCAGCGATATTGAGACGTATCAGCTGTGGCGTTTTCAGGTGGATATAATCTTTCAAGCCAAGGGGCTGTCAGATATAATAATGGGCGACATAAAAATGGAAGATTCGGACAAGCCTGAACTCAAGGCCGATTTCATCAAAAAGGACGCACAAGCAAAGTACATATTAATACAGACTGTGGACAAAAGGCTAATTACTATGTTATTCCAATGCACATCAGCAAGTGCCATGTACAAAAAGCTTTGTGATATGTTCGGCGGTACTGAAGATCGGCATAAAAATAAAATCATGCAAGATTTTTTCAACTTCAAGTACGACAAGAACAAAGACATGATACAAAACTTATCTCAGTTGGATAATCTTGTGTTTAGACTGCAACAGCTAAAAATCTCCATGGATGATGGCTTAATTGAATCAAAAATATTAACGTTCTTATCTGCAGAATATGAAAATTTTGTAACAGCATGGGAATCAACCTCTAAAGAAGAAAAAACCCTATCCAACTTAAAACTAAGATTAATTAAAGAACATGAAAAACGTAGCAGTGTATCACATGAGAACGAGGTAGTATTTCAAGCATCTAAAACATTCAGGAAAACGGAGAAACAGGAAGAACAATCTACAAGTAAAGCCGGTAACCATTCTAACTCTAGTTATAAAAATAAAATACGTTGTTTTGGTTGCAATAAAATAGGTCATGTAAAAAAGGATTGTAAGAAAGTATGTTCTATTTGTAAGAAAAACAATCATAAAGAAAATAACTGTTTCTTTAGAAATAATAATAATAAAAATTCTGTTTCATTTTTGAGCTATAAAGATAAAAATAAACAAACAGATAATTCCCAGGACTTTATAGTAGATTCAGGTTGTACATCACATATGGTAAATAATATAAAATTGTTAAGTAATGTGAAGTGTAATGAGACCTCTATATGGTTGGCAAAGAAAAATGAAAAAATCCTGTCGGTACAAAGTGGCACCTTCAAAGGTGAAAATTGTGTCTTAAACAATACTTTGTGTGTTCCAGATCTTTGTAAAAATCTGTTTTCAGTCTCAGCAGCTACAGAAAATGGTGCTGTTGTAACTTTTAAAAATAACAATGTGGAAATTACATCTAAGTGTGGCACAACAATATTTGGTAAAAAGCAGGAGTCAACAGGTCTGTATCACTTAAAATTAATGCCAGGTAGTAGTGAAGTGTCATTGTTAGCCAATAATAAAAAGAGTAGTGTCTATGACTGGCACATTAAAATGGGTCACCCAAGTAATGAGGTACTGGGAAAATTGGTGGACGCTGCTACGGGTGTCACATTCAGCAAGTCAGATATATCACAAATGCAGGATTTATGTGAAATTTGTGTTAAGGCTAAGCAGGTCAGGAAACCATTTAATAAAACTAGGGAATGTGCTACTAGGGTACTTGAAATAATACATAGTGACGTATGTGGTCCTATAGAAACTACAAGCTTTGATGGGAAAAGGTACATTCTCACAGTGTTAGATGATTTTAGTCATTATACAAAAATTTACCTGTTAGCCAACAAGAGTGAAGTCAGTTACCACTTAAAACATTACATTAGTGAAACAGAGAGAGAGTTGAATGCTAAAGTTTCGGTACTACGCTGTGACAATGGAGGTGAGTATTCTAGCAGTGAACTTAAAGCATGGTGTTATAAAAAAGGTATAAAATTAGATTATAGTATTCCGTATAGCCCACAACTAAACGGTAAAGCTGAGCGTTTAAATAGAAGCTTGATGGAAAAGGCTAGAGCATTGTTGTTAAATTCAAATCTTAATAAGAAATTATGGGGAGAAGCTATGTACTCGGCTACATACTTACTCAATAGGTTGCCATGTTCCGTGATAGATTTTAAAACTCCTTATGAAGTATGGTATAATAAAAAGCCAGATATATCTAACATAAAAGAATTTGGCTGTGAAGCATTAGTAAAAGAATTAAAACCTGTAAAAAAGCTCAGTTCAAGGTCACAGAAATTAACACTAGTGGGTTATTGTAAAATTGGGTATAGGCTATATGATGAAAATAAAAACAAAATTGTATCTGCTCGAGACGTTGTCTTTAAAACAAGAAGTAATAGCATGGTACAGGAGAATGAACAACAACAGCAGCAAAGCATAAAATTAGATGAAAATGTTGGTGATCCGTTCTGTTCATCTGATCTCTTAACAGACAGTAATCAGTGTGAGCCTCCAATGTGTTCAAAAGAGAGCAGCATAGAACCTGAAAAAGAAATATTAATACATGAATACAAAGAACCAGAAGAGGTAGGTAGTATGAGTGACAAGCAAGTATCAACAAAAAGAGTAATAAAACCTCCACAAAAGTACAATGATTATGTTCTACTTACTTACCAAGAAGCCATGACGTCACCTGAAAAAGAAAAATGGAAGAAAGCAATTAGTGATGAAATAAAATCATTAGAGAAAAACCAAGTGTGGGAATTAGTGGATGAAAAAGATGTCAAAGATGTCAAGATTCTAACCAACAAGTGGGTTTTTCGAGTAAAAGAAGATGGGTCATACAAAGCCAGGATAGTCGTGAGGGGTTTCGAACAAAAGGATATAGATTATGATGAAATTTTTAGCCCCGTAGCATGTCAATCTGCATTAAGAATTATTTTCTCTATAGCTGTGATTAATAAATATCATCTTATGACTTTTGATGTCAAGACAGCGTTTCTCAACGGAAACTTGAAAGAAGGGGAAGTAATCTATATGAAAGTACCTCAAGGCTTTGAAGAATGTCATGGAAAAGTATGTAAACTTCAAAAATCCCTTTATGGGTTAAAGCAGGCGCCTAGAAGATGGAATGAAGAATTTATTAAAATAATGAAAACTTTAGAGTTTGAACAAGTTAAAAATGAGCCATGTGTGCTAAGAAACAAAGAGGCTACAGTTATTATAGGCATCTATGTTGATGATGGGATTTTAATTTGCAAAAATAAAGAAGAAGGTAGCAAGGTACTTAATAAAATAAACAAAATAATAGAAATAAAAATATATGAAAAACCAAAGACATTTTTAGGTTTACAAATCACATTTAAAAAAGATGGAATTCTGCTGTCTCAAGAAAAATATACCAGAAACATACTAGAAAAATATAATATGTTAGATTGCAAAGCCGTTGACACACCTTGTACAAGTCAAGAAGGAACTGATCTTGATGACATTGGTAAAAATCTTTTTCCATATAGAGAGGCTGTCGGAAGCTTACTGTATCTCTCGACCAGGACTAGACCTGATATTGCTTATGCGGTAGGGTTAGCTAGTCGCAAAGTAGAAAAACCTACTAAACAGGATGTAGTGCAAATAAAACGAATTTTTAAATACTTACAAGGTACTTCTAATGATGGGTTGTTCTACAAAAATACAGGTAATATAAAAGATTTAGACTTGTACTGTGATGCTGACTATGCTGGTGACTGTGATACTCGTAGAAGTACCACAGGGTACATTATCATGATGGCAGGGTGTCCTGTTACTTGGTGCTCAAGAAGGCAATCTATAATTGCACTGTCATCCACAGAGGCAGAATTTATATCTGCTGCAGAGTGTTGTAAAGACGCAATATTCATAAAATCATTACTAAAAGAACTTAAAATTAATATTCAGATGCTTCAATTTTATATAGATAATCAAAGTGCTATTCATTTGATAAAAACAGGTATATTTAATAAAAGGTCCAAGCATATAGACGTTAGATTTCATTACATTCACGAACTATATATAAACAAGGACTTGTGTGTAACATACTGTCCTACTGAATTACAACCTGCTGATGTAATGACTAAAGCCTTGAATAAACATAAATTTGTAAAACATAAGAACAATATAATGAATAAACATTGAAAAAAGGTTGTCTGATATTTCAGATTTAAATAAATCCAAAAATAAGATATTTGCCCAACCTCTATTAGATTAAGATTGATAGGTACTTATGAGATCATATTGTATAATATGAGTCAGGTGTTTGTACTATGAAAGTTTTTTTTTAAATAAGTGCTATTATTGTTTAAAAGTGTCTACAGTCAGACTTATTCTGTTTAAAGTATGATTGTTATAATAATTTGAATGAATACATACAAACATTAAATAAAAATGTTGCCAAATTGTATTAGCTTAGAAGGAATGTGTTCCAGTTTGTATGTAAATACTAAAATATATCAAAAATATATTTTCTCTTTGTTAAGAAACTTTAAGTAAAGGTCTTGTGTTGCATTGTTTGAAAAATAAGAAATTAAGGGAGGGTGTTAAAGTATTCTAATAATATTGTTGTAATTTCTTAGTTTATAATTGTGTATACACTGCCGGATAAGGCTGAACAATAATGAATGTCATTACCTAATATCATTGGTGTGTGTGTGGCAACACTGGTGGAAGTGTACTTCCCTTCCCTTCCTGTCAACGTCAGCCAACATGTACGAACTGTTTTGTATTCTCTGCTTACAAAAATAAATATCTATTATAATAATAGTTTGTTTCCATTTAAAATCTCAACACATCTAGCTGAGGGGCGTCCCACACTACGCTTGCTGATACGCGCTCTCCACTCCAGGACTTGTCTGCTCTACCGGCATCGGTCCTTCGACAGACTTTGCCAGCCCACTGCCACTTCAGTTTGCTGACTCTGCAAGCTATGTCCCGTTTCTTTTCCGATAAATTTATTCCTAAAATATATAGGCTAGTATTATTTAAAATTGCCTAGCCGTTCACCAACTACGTTGGGGTCGTCATCCAGTCTAGCCGGATGCAGCTGAATACCAGTATTTTACATGGAGTGACTGCCTATCTGACAACCCAGTAACCCCCCCCTCCCCTTGGTAAACCTGGTTGTCAGACTATTGGGCCTCCGAGTTGTGACTACCATTACTAGGTATTACACTAATCCATACTAATATTATAAATGCAGTGAAAGTGTGTCTGTCTGTTAACTCTTCACGCTTAAACCGCTGAACCGATTTAGATGAAATTTGGTATAGAGATAGTTTGAGTCCCGGGAAAGGACAGGGTAGTTTTTATCCCGATATTCCCACGGGATTGACACTTATGCGGGTGAAACCGCGGGGCGCTGCTGGTGTTTTATATATCGTTCATGCATTGACCACAACCACCACAGACCTGGCAAACGGATTTGTGAATGCAGTATTTTTTAATTTGCGTAGGTAGGTAGGTATCTACCGGGGGATTCAAAAACCCATTATTTTTACATACCTAATTCCTAAAATTTTTCCCATAAATTCTGCCCCTCGGGGAATTCAAATGGTTACAAAGGATGGTTTATTTTGAATAGGCCTAAAATATTATGTTTAATGGTGTATTTTTTTAAAGGGAAACCTATATACAGAGCATGACATCAGAAAGGTGTGTTCATATTTTAAGGTGTGGCCATCAAACAGAACTTCTCCATGAGACCAACATTGTAATAGCGAAAAAATTATCAAACCCCGCAGTTTCACCCGCATAAGTTTCGATCCCGTGGGAATATCGGGATAAAAGTTTATATGTCTCTCCTCCATACCAAATTTTATCAAAATTGGTCCAGCCGTTTGAGCGTGAAGAAGTACTTAACAAACATATAAACACACACACACACTCACAAACTTTCACTCACCTTTTTGTTTCTTTTGCCGTTGCTCTCTAAACGGTGAAGAACCAAAACGTTAGAAAACATGTGACATAACCAGTGCGGGTTTACTGGGCCCGAGTGGTAGATTACAACCAATGCATTCCCTCTCGAAGAAAGAAGGTCTGTGGTCCAGCAGTAGGAACTGGAGGCTGCTTATACTAAATCCTCATTTACAGGCATTTTTTTTTATATTTGTGACGTTAAAGCGAGGCATCACCGCTGCCCGTTGTCGCGTGGTCGACCGTCGATCGCCACTGTTTATCGTGGTGACATGATGACACATTGACACCTGTATTACACCTTTTCCCAGGGCCGTCTTTACCCGAGGGTGCAAGGGGTGCGTGGCACCCGGGCGCAGGGTCTTAGGAGGCGCCAGGGTAGCCCGTGAAATTCAAAATTACTATTTTATGAAATATCAGTTGTAATGAACTTAGATAGTTAATATCAATAGGTACAACCCTCTAAGTCAATTGCAAGACAAAATATACAACCTGACCTGGTGCTTCTCCCTAAAAATTGGACTCCAAAATCAAGTTTTTTTTTGTTGCCAAAAAACAAACAGCCTACGCCCCCCAGACGGTTTTCCGCACCCCGGCGCCCAATACGTTTAAGACGGCCCTGCCTTTTCCATTCTATTTGCAGACACAGACATCACAGGCAAGTTATAGAATAGCCTGCAAGGTGCTTAGGTGTTGTATATTGTCTGCACACCAATCTCTTTTAACATATTATCGCACACCTAGATCTAAAGAGAGCTAACTCTAAAATCTAAATTTTTGAGGTATGCATACCATCGAATTCCCTAACTCACTACCTAGCGACCAACAAAACAGATTCAAAAATAGTTCCATTACTCAACTTAAAAAGTATTGATCAATACAGCAAACTCCTGCAGTGCATATGGAAATAGTAGGTAATCAGTTTTTCAACTTTCTTGAAAAAAGTGTTTTTTTGACGTAATCGCTGTTTAGATGTAGGTGTGCGATGTGTACATTTCACAGACAGTGCGGATTATGTACCTACAGACGTCTTTCAATGGAACACGAAGCGACATGCGCGTTCATTAGTCCAATAAACAACGTGATATGGTATTAGGCGCGAGACGTGACGGCTATGTAAATTACATACCAATGTTGTGTTTTGCTTCAGCATGTAAATATAGGTGCAATAGGTAAAGGGGTAGGTTAGGTTAGTAGTTATTAATTTATGTATGTACAGTCAACAGCAAAAGTAGATGATCAAAATCAGATATTCAATACTAATGAACGGAGTTCGCGTCAGAACTGTGTGGCGTCGAAGTGATTCAAAAGTATGTGATTGTAAATTATACCAAACATTTACTACTAGTACAGCTGCCATATATTCGTGATCAGTTTTGACTCCTATTGAATTTCTGATTTTGATCATCTATTTTTGCTGTTGACTGTACCTAACCTACACAAATTAGTAACTAAAGTATGGTTTAATAGATCCTTCTTTTTGAGGTGAAATTACAAGAATTGTGAGAATTCTAAAGGCCCAGAGGACATAAAAAAAGTTATGAAAATTTTCCTTTCCTCTAATCATCATGCCTACCGGTTGTTTTGGTACCTTTTTTTTTGTTGTCGGGGGAAACCTTCAAAAGGCACCCGACCTCCGGGTAGGAGGTCGGGGAGTGTGGGATTTTTACCTCAGTAAAACCACCCCGCTGATCACCATCAGCACATAGGGATGGTCCCGGTTCCTATTAAAAGACCAATTCCGGAACCCCCCGTGCAACGCCTGTAAGGCACATTTGGTACCTACCTAAGTATTTAATTTGTGCCCCTTTTAGTCCCAAAACGTCATGACTTCTTCATCAACAGACCATCAGACTGACAGATAATCACAACAGGAAAGGAATTGCCATAAAGACAAAAAAAAAACAGCGAACTCGGACTTGCTATAATAATTGTAATATCAATTTCCTTTGCCAACAATTCTGGCGTCTTATTCCGTACCCAATTTAGATTATGGTCCAATAATATCGGGGTTTTCTCAGGCAATTGCGATACGAGATTACGAACAAATACGATTATCTTGTTCCACGATACTTGTATTGTTATTAGTCGAGCAAGATGTTCGTTGAATGAGGCGCTGATTTGACAGTTTGTGGTTTTGATTCTGAGCAGTGAACAGGAGCAGTGGGGGCTCAGTTGTACCGACAGCGACTTACGAGATGTAGGTCGTGGGTTCAATCTCCGACAGGCGCTTTACTTTGTGTAAATTAAGTATTTCATCTCCACTCTGCTCTCAAAACGTCAAAAAGGAAAACATTGTGAGGAAACCGACATATTCTAGAACCAAAAATCCGAAGACATGTGACATCTACCAACCCGCACTGGGCCCGCGTGGTGGATTACGGCCCACTCCCTCTCACCGAGAGGAGGCCTGTGTACACTGTGGGAACATTATAGGCTGCATACATGTTGGATTCTGTGTTCCAGTTTTAGTTGGAAACAGAGGCAGTTTGAAAATACTGCTTATAAGCCTTATTATACCTACTACGCGATATTCAGGGACCCTTTCCCTAAATCGGGATGGTGTAATAAGAGAAAGGGAGGAAGTCTCTTTAAAAATAAAACCGGGCAAAAGCGAGTCGGACTCGCGCACCGAGGGTTCCGCACCATCATGTTTTTAAATTTTCATCGGCGAGGCCGATATTCATCAGAGAATTGTAACACTGTGCACTGCGGTGTAGAATATTGCAATTTTATGTCAGCGCCATCTCTTGACCGATAGTGGAACTAATGTAACTTTTATTGATGATTTCTGGAAAAGTGTGCTATTTAGAGATATCCAGCTGTGACAGACCGACAGACTTAGTCTCACCTTATGGGTTCCGTTTTTACCATTTTGGTACGGAACAATAAAAACACTCACCACCTCAATATCGGGCCCTAAAATATCGTGTAGTAATTGGGCACAGTTTTATAGCAACTTTATGTACTTATCTAAAGGTAGGTATTTATTTTTCGCTAAAGTAAGAAAAACTTTGCAGACTTTAAGCGTGGGCCAATTTATTTTAAAACAAATATTTATAGTGTAAATCAGGTGAATATTACGCGTAGGTATCACAAAATATAAAGAAATAAAGCTTCTACGTGAAGTATTTTACAAAAAACTCAGTTTAAAAGCTACCCTCAAAGGTCGTGCGGACTAAAGTACTTAGGGCCTGTGCACACCACGTTTTTTAAATGCGCCGTTGACGCGCGTTTGTACAGACGTATACAGACGTGATACGCACGCGTGTCAGACGCAGCCTGCAGACCTTCTATAAGATAAAAGCGCGCCGTCGACGCACTTTTCTAAAACGCGCGTCAACGGCGCGTTTAAAAAACGTGGTGTGCACAGGCCCTTAGTGTGAATCATGTAACTATTTTGTGAATCAAAAAGTAAAAAATAAACAAGTTGTTACGTGAATTATTTTACTAAACCCTATTCTTCGAACTAACGTCAAAGATCGCGCAGACTAATAAAGAGATTGAGTGCAGACAAAGCCGGGGTAAAATAGTTAGCAATATAATAAGTGTTGGAATGCGCGTCACGTAGCCAGTAGGTGTATACGCCGGGATCGTAGTCTGAAGTCGAAATATCATTTAATAAGCTTATTGATGTGTAAATAATGTTCTTTATGGAAATATCGTGTTAAAAATTACAGTAGCTGTGGTGAAGATTTTTGATGAGAAATGACTTTAAAGGCAAAGACTAGGTCATCTTTATGTAACAGAAGAGGTCATTTTGCGTGGGTTTGCGGGGGAGGAGTTGAAAGTATATGAAAATCTATAAGAACAATCACAAGATGTCTAATACATTTATTTAAATAAGGGACTTGCAGGACCTAAACGCAAAAATGCAAGTTTTAGAAGCAATAAAAGTATATGATCGACTACAGTGAACAAAACACACAAAAAAAAAACATCCGAACATAGTACCTCCTCCTTTTTGTGAAGTCGGTAAAAATCAGAAAAATTTATGATATTCTTCAGGATATTATTATATGCTAGGTAGATAGTGTGTTGAAAACATAATACATACAACTAATTAGATACGATATAAAAAAAATCATGAACATACATCTAAAAACTTTCTATTTACAATAAAAACCATACTAATATTACATACAATCATTATGATTTTTTGTTAGATATTCAACAAGCAATTGTTCGTATCAAGTTAGTTGTATTATGTTTTCTTTCAACACACTATCTACCTGGTATATTATATGATCATATATCTTGAAGAATATATATTATGATCATATATAGAGGAAGGCCGAAGAAAAGATGGATGGATTGTGTGAGGAATGATATGAAAGAGAAGGGAGTGAATGATAGCGTGACGGTTGACAGGGGAGAATGGAAGAAGAAAACGTGTTGCGCCGACCCCAAGTAACATGGGATAAGGGCAGGAAGATGATGATGATATCTTGAAGAATATCATATATTTTTCTGATTTTGTTTACTGTAGTCGATCATATACCTACTTTTATTGTTTCTAAAACTTACGTTTTTTGCGTTTAGGTCCTGTAAGCCCCTTTAATCTCAAATACCACAAACAGCGAAATACATAACTAAGTCGCCGGTCCGACTAGACCAAACGTTTAAAAGTTTTGAATATAAAACAATAACACAAATTTACTATGTTTATATTATACAAAATTAATTAACTTTGATACTGCTGGCTTTATTTTGTAGCAAGTTGTCTGGACAACTATTTAATTTTAAATTGTTTGACGGTTATTTATATTTTAATAGAATTTTCCAATTACCCCGTTCCTACCTAATATTAACCGTAATTATTTAGGGGCCCGTGGCTAAATAATAACAGCCGCATAGGTCGATAGATCAGGTTAAGCTACGCTTGCCGCGATTGGTCTGTGGATAGGTGACCATCTTTCATATTTCGAGACCCTTCCGTGCCTCGGAAAGCCGTTGGTCCCAGCTGTCATTCGTGGATCTTTGACAGTCGTTACGGGTAGTTAGAAGCCCGAAAGTCAACCAGTCTTAACAAGGGGTATCGTATTACCAAGTAACTGGGTTGTGGAGCTCAGATAGGCAGTCGCTCCATGTAAAATACTGGTATTCAGCTACATCCAGTTAGACTGGAAGCCGACCCCGACATGGTTGGGAAAAGGCAGGCAGATGATGAGAATTTTCCAATTACCGAAATAATTTACATAACAAGAATTAATAAAGTATATTGGTTAAATAAATTAAATTAAGAGTGAATGCGGGAAATAAAGTGAATGGCTATGGTGGTACATGCGATTGTGACCAATCAGTCGATGTAAATGAAGGCTCGACTGGCTGTTCACAATGGTTTGCACTAACAAAGCATTGTAGGCAGTAGCCTACGTAGGTATGTAAGAAAGTGAATGTTTGGTAGTAGTCTATAGTCTCTGTATGCATGATATATAATTATACTAAAGCTTACTCCTAATAACTTAAAATCATTTCTTCTTGCAGTCTTCTTCCCAACAACGTTCTACAACAAACTTTTAAAACTTTCTCTTAGTCCTATCCTTCTTTGCGTGAGCTTTTTCACCATTAGCTTAAACGCAAAGTATAGAACTTTATACATTACAAAAGCACTAATACATGAAGAAATGTTCACTATGATAAGTAATTCTATCTCGAAATATTGGGACCATGGGACACGTTGTGTGGGTGAAACAAGATGGCCGCTGCTGTGACGTAACACGTACTCTATAGCATCTACGGCGCGAACCGGCGCGGGCGCAGGCACGTCGAAGATCATTGTGCGCAGACGATGCATGTTGGTGCGGTAGCTGGAAATAAGTAGGCAATAGCTGAAATTAATCACTGTTTGCAAAAGTTTGATCTGAGAAGCGTGATGCTCCCGGCAAAGAATAGGAGACATGAGTCTATGTCTACCAATGGTTGTCGACATTCTTTAAAGGCTTACGATAAGATGATGGTACTCGTAAACGTTCTAATGTCCAAACTCGTGTCCTTTTTTCAGTTTTTAAATCTTTTGTGCTAAATATGTAAATTATAATCGGTACAGAAGTAAAATTTAAATAATATAAACACTTAGCTGTTATATGAAATACTTAAATACAATGTATTTAATAACTTTATGTCAGTTTAGATGGCGTATAAAACTTGGTGTTAGTCTGTGCCCACTGACGCACGGCACGGCTAGGGATATTTATGCCACAAATAGGAATACAACTTTAAAGTATGACAATACAGTTGAAATTTCAATGATAATAATCATCGTTGGTACAACGGATATCGAGTTGGTACCTATATAATTTCTAAGACTTTATGTAATAATTTTACCAATTTTAATACTGAATAAACAATTATTATTATTATTATTTTGTTTATATTTTTTTTTTCTCTCGGCCTAGCCGGATAGAACTGATGGCACGGGCCTAAGCCAAGTGTCCAGCAGTGGGGTTAGGTGTGGGAGTAATATTATAAGTAGACTGTGTGGTAGACGAAATCATATTTAAGTGGGAGTATTGATGTAAGTTGTCTGAATCACACTGAATAAATTTTCTAACTAGCCTGCATGTATTAAGAATCACTGCCTTCTGCAGCAGGTGGTAGGTGTTAGGTGGCAGGTTGAGGGAACTAAGGGACTGATGAAGCTGTTTTGGAATTACTCCTGTTGTAGATAGCACTATGGGGACTATTGTGACTTTTTGAAGATGCCACAGTCGGGTTATTTCATCTTTTAGTTCGGTGTATTTGGATAATTTTTCGGCTATTGTAGTCTGTACGTTATGCGTATTTGGCACGGCAATGTCTATAAGGAACCCAGTTTTGGTAATTTTATTAATTAATGTGATGTCGGGTCTATTAAAGTGAATTGTGCGGTCTGTGAGTATGGCTCGGTCGAAGTACAGTTTTGTTGTGGGGTTCTCTAATACCGTTTCAGGGTTGTATTTGTAATAAGGTACTATAGTGTCTATAAGTTTGTATTTATGAGCTAGTTTTTGGTGTATGACGTTGGCTACTTGATCGTGTCGATGTTTGTAGTCTGTCTGGGCTATTGATTTGCAGGCGCCGGTGATATGTTGGATTGTTTCTGGAGAACTGTTGCATTTTCTACAAATATCGGTTGTTAAATTCTTTATAATATATTTTCTGTAGTTCTTGGTCTCAATTACTTGGTCCTGAATTGCAAGCATGAACCCTTCTGTCTCCGGGAATAGTTCGCCTCGATTCAACCACGCGTTCGACGCATCTTTGTCGACATTTGATTGGCATAAATCTTGGCGATGTCTTCCGTGTAGAGACTTCTGGGTCCACTCTTGACATTTGGTTTTGTCATCAGTCACTTTCTCGTTTCTTTGTTCTGTGGTGTCTTTTAAATTAAGAGGTGTTAAGTGTTGGTCACTTTGTGCTATTAATTTGTGGAGTGGGGAAGATTCAGTTTTGGCAAAGAAATATTGCCTAAGAGCTGTGATCTGTCTGTTGTGTAAATTTAGGATATCTATAAGTCCTCTGCCTCCTTCTTTTCTCGGTAACGTTAACCTTTGTATACAAGATCTTGGGTGATGTTTGCGAAATTTAGTCATTGTAGTGTTTATTTTTCGTTGCAAATTTTTTAAGTCAGTTTTGGTCCAATTTATTATCCCGAATGAATAGGTGAGCACAGGTATAGCAAAGGTGTTGATTGCTTTTATGGTGTTTCGTGAATAGAGCTGTGTTTTTAGTATTGTATTAAGTCGGTGTTGGAATTGTTGTTTAAGTTTTTGTTTAGTATCTTTGTAGTGTATCTGACGGGATTGATTGTACCCTAAGTATTTATAAGTGTCTAGTTCATCTAAGGGTTCTATTTGTTCTCCTGTACCTAAAGTGTATTTGTGTTGGTAGTTCTGTCCTGCTCTAACTGAATTTATTTTACATTTATCTATGCCGAACTCCATTTTAATGTCATTTGTGAATGTTTCTGATAGGTTAGCTAGTTCGTAAAGTTGACTCTCGGTTTCTGCATACAGCTTAATATCATCCATGTACAGTAAATGATTTAAAACGTCTTTCTGTGGGTCAGTCTGTCGGCTAGTAGCTGTAGAATTTAGAGAGATTCCTAATGAGGTAGCGTTTAATATTTTAGATAGGGGGTTTAGAGAAAGGCAGAACCACAGTGGGCTGAGTGCGTCTCCTTGGAAGATTCCTCTTTGTATTTTAATTGGGCTAGTATCTGTTGTTTCTGTTGAAGTAGTCAGCCTTAATACTGTACACCAATTTGTCATCATAGTCTTCAAAAATGTAACTATTGTTGGGTTTATTTTGTAAATTTCTAACACTTGCAATAGCCATGAATGGGGGACAGAATCATACGCTTTCTTGTAATCAATATACATGGTGAATAAATCAGTTTTAGTTTTTTGAACTCTTTTTAAGATAACGGAATCTATGATTAATTGCTCTTTGCAGCCTTGGCTATATTTTCGGCATCCTTTTTGCTGTTCGGCTAAGATGTTATTGGCCTCAATGTGTTCGTATATCATTTCGGATATGCAGGATGTGATGATCTTATACAAGGTCTGTAAGCATGTAATAGGTCTATATTTAGCTGGGTTAGAGAGGTCATTGCGATCTTTCGGTATCATATAAGTTGTGCCTGACGTTATATAAGAAGGTATTATATTGGGATCTTTGATGAAGTTGTTTATAAAATTAAATAAATAACAATGAAGTGCTGTGAATTTTTTATACCAGTAACTGTGAATGTGGTCTGACCCAGGTGCTTTCCAATTATGCAGGCGAGATAGAACTTTATGAAATATTTGTGGGGAGATGTGCTCAAAAGCCATTGTCTGAATGTTTGTATTATTTGATAGTTCTCCTTGTATCCAATCGGCTTGGGCGTTATGATGGATAGGTTGTTCCCATATTTCTGCCCAGAAATTTTGTAATGCTTCTGGGTCAGGAGTGTTAAGCTCATCACCACTTGGATTGTTATTCTGAACATTTGTTGTTGCCTGTCTGATATTGCGATAAAAAAGTTTTTCGTTTTGACTGAATTGGGTATTTTGTTGTTTTCTCAAAGTGCATGCTTTATATCTTTGGAGTCGGCCTGTTACTACTGAGAGTTTTTGTTTAAGTGTGTCAAGTGTGTGTGCTGCTTGTGTGTTTGGTTCTTCGTGTACTGTGTGAATTCTATATAGTTTTATGATCTTGTTTACATGTTTCTTTAATTTTCTACTTCTACTGCCGTTGATAAATTGTGTCATTCTTCCTATTTTTGATCGTAAATCGTTTAATTTTCGTTCTAGTCGTCTTTGCCATTTTGGTTTATATTCTGTTTTTGTACCACGGCGGGTTATTTCTCTTGGTTCGAGTGTTATCTTGGCTCCGTTGACCTTAGCAACGGTCCATGCCGCACAATATATAACGGTCTGAAATGTGTGAAAATCTGTGTCGTTGTTAATATTTTCAGGGAGAATAATTTTGTTTAGGTAGTTAATTATTCTTGCAAAGTTTTTAGATGGTTTTTGTTTTGGGATATAAATTCGGTTTGTAGGGCTAGTGTTTTTATAAAATTGGAGTGCTTGTTGGAAATAATCTTCTATTATTGGGTCCCTTTCTAAATTAATTTGTGGGTTAGGAAGAATTTCTGTACTATTTATTTCGGTGTTATCCGGTGTTTGTGTACTAGGTGTGGGTTCTTCTATAGAGTTTATATCAATGTTATTTGTAAACTCGGCATTAGCATTGTTGATATTGTTATTACCTGCTACCGTTTCAATATCGTAATTGCGTGTGTTATCTATACTTAGTTCTTCCGATATCTCTAACTTTAATGAATTTAATTTCTCATCGCTTAAGTATTGATTGTTAATAATTGCTCTCCTCTGATCAGCTATTCGTTGTTCACTTAAGTGAGCAAGTGAAGGGAATTGATTAATGAAATCTTCGTACATAGGTTTTCGGTATGTAGTTTCGTTAGTGCCCAGAGCTGTAACTCTATAATATGACCGCATTATAGCTTCGTTGTGTTCACTGGTCCATCTCATTCGGGTCTGTGTTCTGTTTTGTGTGCTTTGTGTCTCTAGTGTTGTAGGATGTTTTTCTGTAGATTGTGTTGGTGTAAATATTTGTTTTCTAAGCTTGCTAGAGTTTTGTGTGTGTAAGGTAAAATGGTTTAACTGTAGTTGATCTAATTCGTCTTTTACTTCATTTCGTATCTCATCTATTATTTTTTGTGATAGTAATTTGTTATTTATTACAGCTCTACGTTGGTCTCCAATTCTCTGTCGACTAACCTGCATGTTCGGGAATTTTTCTGTAAATTTTAGGTGGAGCGGTTCAAGATAGGTTCTTCTGTCTGTATCTAGTAAAGTTAATTGAAGATAAGTGCGCAGTATGAACTTATTCATTTCAGGTGTCCATCGTCTGCGCGTACTAGGAGTGCTTGTAGTGGGTGCAAGCTCAGAGTCAGGGTTGACATCTCGCACAACACTATTTATTATTATTATTATTATAAAAACAAAATTGCGGTATGCTTAGTCAGGCCTTGGGGATGCTAAGGCAAGGCGGGGCGCAAGGCAGCGTTACGGCTGTTCTGGTGAAGAGCTACTGTTGTGAAAAGAATGTGCGAGCATGATGTCGCGACGCGACAGTCGCTTGGGTCTGTCTCAGGACGCCGCGCCGGGCGCCGCCGGCATGCTTCAAGGCTCCCGCAGACCGGCGCGATGCGACAGCGCGACGCAATTTTAGTAGAACAATCTTGAGGACATGGAAATTGTTCTACTAGAATAGAATTTTAGGTAATTGCGAAGCGTTTGATGTTAGTTGAATCGAATGACCACCAATATAAAAGTAGATAATTTTGTAGTTTTAATTAAATGAAAAAATAAATACACGGCTCAGTGGAATAATTATTAGGTATATCTTTAGTCGATTGAATTCCCTTTACCATCATTATATAAAATATGATAGTTTAAGCTCTAAATTGTAAGAATTTTGCGGTGTCCTACGCTTGGGCAGGGCATAGTTGCCGTCAATATGCGCTTGCATGTAGTGATGGCCTGCCACGCCGCGCCGTGCCGCTAGTGGGCACAGCACAACCGACTTTTGTCGCTGAGCGTACCTACAGTGACGTGTGTGTCTTCTCTCTGGTTTTCTTTTATAACACACTGCAAATTAGAGATTCATTGAGTTTCAAGAAGCAACTACATAATCACCTTTCGTTCCTCATAGTATGTTCAATAATATTCTTGAACTCCTCATCGTCAACCTCCTCCAAGTCAAGTGTACTGCCAACATTGTATCGCAACAGTTGCTCAGCGTTCTTCCACTGGTCGGCGGCTGCCGGCAGTCCTAGAACCGGTACTGCTGCAGCTATTGCTTCATCCATAGACTGTTGTCCACACTGGCTTATAAAGAGACGGATGTTTGGATGTTCTGTAATGGAAATTAAGGTTTTGTATATTTTTCTGCCAAAGACCGATGGAACGCAGCATCCTGGGCGAAAAAGACTGGACAGAATTCGAAACACCACGCTGCGTTTCTAAACGGGTATAATGGACGTAGGCAAGAAGGCTGCCAGGCTCAAATGGGATCAGGCGGGTCACGTCAGCCGCATGTTCGATGATCGCTGGGCAAAAGTCTCCACACAATGGATGCCCGAAGATGGACGGCACCGCTAAGGCCTGCCCAGAAAGAGGTAGCGATATGACCTGGACACGTACCGTGAAGCCTGGGTTGAGGTGGCGCGGGAAAAAAGTTCGTGGGTGGACTTGGGGGAAGCCTTTGCGCAGCAAAGGTGCATACATAGGCAAGGCAAGGCAGTACAGACTAAGTAAAAAAAAATGTTTACGGAGTTTTGGATGCTAAATAAGTAGGAACAAGACTAATAACTTTTTTTTTTTGCCTAGTTTGTGTCCCACTGCTGGGCAAAGGCCTCCCCTTTTTCCTTCCAAACCTCCCTGTCTTGTGCGATCTCTGACCATGTTGGCCCTGCGAATGTTATTAGATCGTCACGCCACCTTCGCCTTGGTCTACCTCGACGGCGATGTCCTGCCTCACGCGTCCAGTGAGTGACGATCTTTGCCCATCTCTCCGGGTGCATTCGTGAGACGTATGTACGACTAATAACTTAAAGAAAAGAAAATCAAAATTAACCTCTGGTCACACTGAGGCGAATCCCGCGCGGTATACCTGTACGGGACACGTCTGTGCGCGTCGATTGTTTAGATAAATCACTTTCCTCCATCCTAACTAATATTATAAATGCGAAAGTAAGTTTGTTTGTTACCTTTTCACGCCTAAACCACTGAACCGATCATCCTGAATCCTGTAATTTCGCATATACGTTGTCAGGTGTACACAAAAGGAAATAGGGTACCTTTCATCCCGAAAAAAAGTGCTGTTCCCGAGGAAAACCACAATAACGTTATTATGATAGTGGATGGCGCCACGTGTCTTTCGAATAAAAAACAGGACAACGTCTGTCTGGTCAGCTAGTAGTTTATCATCATCTGCCTAGCCTTTTCCCAACTATGTTGGGGTCGGCTTCCAGTCTAACCGGATGCAGCTGAATACCAGTATTTTTAACCGACTTCAAAAAAAGGAGGAGGTTTCTCAATTCGACCGTATATTTTTTTTTTTTTTTTTTTTTTTTTTTTATGTGTGTTCGCGGATAACTTCGTCGTTTATGAACCAATTTTGATTATTCTTTTTTTGTTGGAAAGGAGATATGCCAAGGGTGGTACCATGATAAGGAAACCAGGATCTGATGATGGCATCCCAGTGAAACCGAGGGGAACATTCGAAAATCGTAGGAGCGACTAGTGCGTTTGTTAATTTTTTCGTTAAGTATTTTAAAGCACTACAATTTAATGAAGGCCTGGAGTCGATCTGATGATGGAGCCGAAAGACAGTCGAGGGGACTCCTCAACGATTTACAGCAGTTACCTTGTGTTTGGGCTTGATTAATTTGTATTGATGTGAACTTTACACCTACATGGGTTGTGACTGTCATTAGGGGTCTGATGATGAAGACGAAGGACAGTTAAGGGAACTCCTCAACAGTTTACAGTAGCTACCTTGTGTTTGGAATTAATTAATTTATATTTATGAGAACTGTAACTTTTGTTGGGCTTACTTCATACGGTTCAATACGCCAAAATGTTCAGGTCGTACAAAAATAATACCTAATTAAGATTTTAGTTTTACATAGGACGACCACTACCTACTAGTCATGCTGATGCGTCAATTTGAAACCGAATTTAAGTTGCGTAATCGCGTCATTTCTAGCAATGCTCTTTCGTCGTGTGGCCTACTCAATAATTAAAGTACGTAACTTGAGCATTTGCCCTCGGAAATCATAATTTGGTAAAGTGGAGCTGATGATGAAGACCACAGATGGCCATCGGAACTACTCAATGACAAATATTTCACGGGTTGCGATTCGATTACTTTAATATGGTTGCTAAGCAATTTATGCTCGTTACAATGCGTATGGTGAAGTGGAGCTGATGGTGACTTCTCAATCAGCTCCAGTTCTCCTGGTTCTTACTAGGAGAACTCCTCAACAATTAACGTCCCTGCATCGGGAAAAGCAATATTTTGTAAAAGGTCCGTTGATATTAGGCTATTGTAACTTAAATAAATTACAAACTGACCCACTAAAAAGTGAAAAATAAAAACTTTTTTACAAAAAAAACAACCGACTTCCAAAAAACACTATAAAGTTAAAAATAACTTTAATTTCGGAAGTCGGTGGCAAAAAACTAAAATACAAATCCAAAGACACCGACTTCCGAAATTAAAGTTATTTTTAACTTTATAGTGTTTTTTGGAAGTCGGTTGTTTTTTTTGTAAAAAAGTTTTTATTATTGTAGATCACTTCTGATTTTATAAATGCTCACCTGTAGACGACCGGTTAGTTTTCGGCCGCAGAAGTCAATTAAACACTGTTGATCAAAACTGGTTAAAATAAAGATGATTTTGTTTTTTTTTTTGACGTTCACAAAAAGAAGCGCAAATATTATATTTGAGTGTTCAATAATATTTTTAGGAACGCAAACTTGTTAGAGTTTCGATTAAATATAATATCTACCTGCCTATGTAAAGTACGTTCAAATGTAGGATCATAATACGTTCAATAATAAATCATACACGTGTTCTGCTTTATTCCCTCGTATGGCTCAATGTAACATGCTTGTTGGCTTATCGATAATTGTATCAAATAAGCTTGCTAACTTTCCCGCTGGTACGTCATAATGCATTAGAGAAGTAACTTTGCAAAAGGTATTAGAACTGTTTGATGCGAACACTGGAAAGCTTATTCCAAGTAAAGGCTAATCCCAATGTTGTCCGTGCAATAGCAAAATTAATTTTGTTATTCAGTGGAACCTGTCGCTTGTGGATTACCCTTGTTTCATCAAAAAAAATTACAAATGATCACTTCCCAAACAATTTTCCGCATAATTTCATTTGCCAAATTATTACTTAGCAAATAAACTCTTCACAAATAATTGTAACGCAAACCTAATGTTTGGCAAGTGAACGCTTAAACAATAACTTGCTTACCAACTAGGTACTACTTTTACCAATTTTAATAATATAAGCCAAATATTTAGTATCGTCAGTTTTCAATTTACCATTTCTATTCAGTCAATTGCTTAGTGAAGTGAAAGTGAGTGAGAAACTGAATTTATTGTTAAGAGTAAAATGTTCTCTACTAACTTTTTAGACCTTTGTATCCTGCTTAAGCGTATGAAGTTTCACTAAAATCGGTTCATTCATTTCGAAAAATAAGGGCTTGAAAGTTTGTATGAAATGCCGTACGGCGTAAACGCTCTTAAGCAAACATTTCTTAAATAATACAATGAGGTTGTATATAAAGTTAACTAAATTGTCTTTAATAATAATAAGACGTAGTCGACGGAGCCCCGCTTTGCGGGGCCCCTATTTCTGTCTACAGGGTTCAAAAGAACCTAACACGAAGGAGATGACGGGGGCTTGTTCGCTCGCTTTGCTCGCTCACATAAGCCCCCGTAATACTCTTCGAACGACCTGTCCGACTCGGGGTGCCCCAAGTCCCGAGCTCGCTTCGCTCGCTTATGTATCCTAAATTCTCTAGTTCAATCTTATGTGTTTCTAGGAATGAGTCTTCAGAGATGCCTTTATTTGCCTATTATACAATTTTTGATAACTCACTGATAATATTAGTCGCTTAGTCGCCATGTCATATTATTTATAGTACCTCGCCTATGATTTCAATTATTGGCCCTGTTTAATAGCCATTATTTAGTTTTTATAATTCCTTGAATTTTGAAGTTCATCTAATATATTATTGCTAAAATATTTAATCGCTGCAAAGTTATTTTTTTAGTAGCAAATAGTTAGTCGCCCCGGAAAATAATTAGCCCTTTTAAATTATATAATTCCCAAAAAATCTTATTTTTGTCTTTATATTTTTTTTCATAAAAAAATATTTGACCAAATGTTTGATGTAATAAATCATTTGAATAAAGAATAAATGCCTTAATAACATTATCCTAGGTAATATTCTGCCGAGTAATTTGACCAAATGAAAATGTGCGTACAGTCACGAGCATAAGTATGTATATGTCGCAGGGAAATGAGGTTATCAGGGATTTCACGAAATCCCTAGGGATATCACGAAATCCCGGTAGATGTCGAATATTCTTGTTTATTACGTCTTCTTACCAAAACTATCTAGTGATATGACAAAATACTAATATGAAGTCAGAGATATGTCATTTCACTAAACTAAATGTAGTGAAATAAAGAATACTGTTGATGAACAAAATTACAAATTAGCTGGTGCATTTTTATTAGAAAATAAAGTTCACTAGTGCCATTAAAAAGTCCACTAGTGCCCGTGTGGGTACTAGAGCGAGCGAGAGAAATGCATGGCTCGATTTTTATTCGGCAGTATCCGCTTTTCTGACATTTTATTAGATTTAGTTTAGTGAAACGACATATCACTGACGATAAATTGGTGTTTTGTCATATCACTAGATAGTTTTAGTAAGAAGACGTAATAAACAATAATATTCGACATCTACCGGGATTTCGTGATATCCCTAGGGATTTCGTGAAATCCCTGATATCCTCATTTCCCTGCGACATATACACTTGGCATTATTCAAATACGATTTTCTCCTTTAGTTTTGAATGTTTGATGTTATTACGAACAACGTTTTTCGAACCCATAGGTTTGTGTAAAGTGTCGTATTTCAACGTCACAAAAAAAAAATCGCAATTGAAAGTTGCTAATAGTTGACATATTAGTGCTCGTGACTGTACTAAAATCATTCCAAATATTACATTGGAATAAAAAAAGCTTGTTAAAATTTGTTTGGATAATGAGATTTTGGCAAAACGGCAGGATCCCGTGGCTTGTACTTTGTTGATTTGACTAGAAAGTTTTTTTTGCTCGTGAATAAATAAGTATCTCATGAAGATAACAGATAAAAACTTTTTTACAAAAAAAACAACCGACTTCCAAAAAACACTATAAAGTTAAAAATAACTTTAATTTCGGAAGTCGGTGTCTTTGGATTTGTATTTTAGTTTTTTGCCACCGACTTCCGAAATTAAAGTTATTTTTAACTTTATAGTGTTTTTTGGAAGTCGGTTGTTTTTTTTGTAAAAAAGTTTTTAAATGGAGCGACTAAAAAAATGGACGAATTAGTAGTTTTTATACTAAAAAATTACGTAGTTGACACAATCGGCGCGACTTGAAAAAATTTTCGCAGCCGCCATTTTGGCTTTTCATTTTGACCTCTCCATTGGCTTTAGGCACCCTCGTAAACTATGAAAATGACACCCGTGACAATCCACGGCCGCTATCTTGGTGTTTCATTTCAAACCCCCAGGAAAAATATCATTTAACTTTGAAGTGACGTTGGGGTCGTCATGTCAAAATAAAAAGTTTTTTTTTGAACATAATGTAGCTCATTGTTCACTTTTTCATGGATCAATATTAGATTTAAAAAGGTGACGTAGTACCTATATAATGCACATTTAATATTTCCAGTGGACCGAAATAAGTTTTGAGTTTACCAAATTCCATTTTTTAACCGACTTCAAAAAAAGGAGGAGGTTTCTCAATTCGACCGTATATTTTTTTTTTTTTTTTTTTTTTTTTTTTTATGTGTGTTCGCGGATAACTTCGTCGTTTATGAACCAATTTTGATTATTCTTTTTTTGTTGGAAAGGAGATATGCCAAGGGTGGTACCATGATAAGGAAACCAGGATCTGATGATGGCATCCCAGTGAAACCGAGGGGAACATTCGAAAATCGTAGGAGCGACTAGTGCGTTTGTTAATTTTTTCGTTAAGTATTTTAAAGCACTACAATTTAATGAAGGCCTGGAGTCGATCTGATGATGGAGCCGAAAGACAGTCGAGGGGACTCCTCAACGATTTACAGCAGTTACCTTGTGTTTGGGCTTGATTAATTTGTATTGATGTGAACTTTACACCTACATGGGTTGTGACTGTCATTAGGGGTCTGATGATGAAGACGAAGGACAGTTAAGGGAACTCCTCAACAGTTTACAGTAGCTACCTTGTGTTTGGAATTAATTAATTTATATTTATGAGAACTGTAACTTTTGTTGGGCTTACTTCATACGGTTCAATACGCCAAAATGTTCAGGTCGTACAAAAATAATACCTAATTAAGATTTTAGTTTTACATAGGACGACCACTACCTACTAGTCATGCTGATGCGTCAATTTGAAACCGAATTTAAGTTGCGTAATCGCGTCATTTCTAGCAATGCTCTTTCGTCGTGTGGCCTACTCAATAATTAAAGTACGTAACTTGAGCATTTGCCCTCGGAAATCATAATTTGGTAAAGTGGAGCTGATGATGAAGACCACAGATGGCCATCGGAACTACTCAATGACAAATATTTCACGGGTTGCGATTCGATTACTTTAATATGGTTGCTAAGCAATTTATGCTCGTTACAATGCGTATGGTGAAGTGGAGCTGATGGTGACTTCTCAATCAGCTCCAGTTCTCCTGGTTCTTACTAGGAGAACTCCTCAACAATTAACGTCCCTGCATCGGGAAAAGCAATATTTTGTAAAAGGTCCGTTGATATTAGGCTATTGTAACTTAAATAAATTACAAACTGACCCACTAAAAAGTGAAAAATAAAAACTTTTTTACAAAAAAAACAACCGACTTCCAAAAAACACTATAAAGTTAAAAATAACTTTAATTTCGGAAGTCGGTGGCAAAAAACTAAAATACAAATCCAAAGACACCGACTTCCGAAATTAAAGTTATTTTTAACTTTATAGTGTTTTTTGGAAGTCGGTTGTTTTTTTTGTAAAAAAGTTTTTATTATTGTAGATCACTTCTGATTTTATAAATGCTCACCTGTAGACGACCGGTTAGTTTTCGGCCGCAGAAGTCAATTAAACACTGTTGATCAAAACTGGTTAAAATAAAGATGATTTTGTTTTTTTTTTTGACGTTCACAAAAAGAAGCGCAAATATTATATTTGAGTGTTCAATAATATTTTTAGGAACGCAAACTTGTTAGAGTTTCGATTAAATATAATATCTACCTGCCTATGTAAAGTACGTTCAAATGTAGGATCATAATACGTTCAATAATAAATCATACACGTGTTCTGCTTTATTCCCTCGTATGGCTCAATGTAACATGCTTGTTGGCTTATCGATAATTGTATCAAATAAGCTTGCTAACTTTCCCGCTGGTACGTCATAATGCATTAGAGAAGTAACTTTGCAAAAGGTATTAGAACTGTTTGATGCGAACACTGGAAAGCTTATTCCAAGTAAAGGCTAATCCCAATGTTGTCCGTGCAATAGCAAAATTAATTTTGTTATTCAGTGGAACCTGTCGCTTGTGGATTACCCTTGTTTCATCAAAAAAAATTACAAATGATCACTTCCCAAACAATTTTCCGCATAATTTCATTTGCCAAATTATTACTTAGCAAATAAACTCTTCACAAATAATTGTAACGCAAACCTAATGTTTGGCAAGTGAACGCTTAAACAATAACTTGCTTACCAACTAGGTACTACTTTTACCAATTTTAATAATATAAGCCAAATATTTAGTATCGTCAGTTTTCAATTTACCATTTCTATTCAGTCAATTGCTTAGTGAAGTGAAAGTGAGTGAGAAACTGAATTTATTGTTAAGAGTAAAATGTTCTCTACTAACTTTTTAGACCTTTGTATCCTGCTTAAGCGTATGAAGTTTCACTAAAATCGGTTCATTCATTTCGAAAAATAAGGGCTTGAAAGTTTGTATGAAATGCCGTACGGCGTAAACGCTCTTAAGCAAACATTTCTTAAATAATACAATGAGGTTGTATATAAAGTTAACTAAATTGTCTTTAATAATAATAAGACGTAGTCGACGGAGCCCCGCTTTGCGGGGCCCCTATTTCTGTCTACAGGGTTCAAAAGAACCTAACACGAAGGAGATGACGGGGGCTTGTTCGCTCGCTTTGCTCGCTCACATAAGCCCCCGTAATACTCTTCGAACGACCTGTCCGACTCGGGGTGCCCCAAGTCCCGAGCTCGCTTCGCTCGCTTATGTATCCTAAATTCTCTAGTTCAATCTTATGTGTTTCTAGGAATGAGTCTTCAGAGATGCCTTTATTTGCCTATTATACAATTTTTGATAACTCACTGATAATATTAGTCGCTTAGTCGCCATGTCATATTATTTATAGTACCTCGCCTATGATTTCAATTATTGGCCCTGTTTAATAGCCATTATTTAGTTTTTATAATTCCTTGAATTTTGAAGTTCATCTAATATATTATTGCTAAAATATTTAATCGCTGCAAAGTTATTTTTTTAGTAGCAAATAGTTAGTCGCCCCGGAAAATAATTAGCCCTTTTAAATTATATAATTCCCAAAAAATCTTATTTTTGTCTTTATATTTTTTTTCATAAAAAAATATTTGACCAAATGTTTGATGTAATAAATCATTTGAATAAAGAATAAATGCCTTAATAACATTATCCTAGGTAATATTCTGCCGAGTAATTTGACCAAATGAAAATGTGCGTACAGTCACGAGCATAAGTATGTATATGTCGCAGGGAAATGAGGTTATCAGGGATTTCACGAAATCCCTAGGGATATCACGAAATCCCGGTAGATGTCGAATATTCTTGTTTATTACGTCTTCTTACCAAAACTATCTAGTGATATGACAAAATACTAATATGAAGTCAGAGATATGTCATTTCACTAAACTAAATGTAGTGAAATAAAGAATACTGTTGATGAATAAAGATTCATCAACAGTATTCTTTATTTCACTACATTAATTTAGTATTAAAACAAAATTTCAAATTAGCTGGTGCATTTTTATTTGAAAATAAAGTTCACTAGTGCCATTAAAAAGTCCACTAGTGCCCGTGTGGGTACTAGAGCGAGCGAGAGAAATGCATGGCTCGATTTTTATTCGGCAGTATCCGCTTTTCTGACATTTTATTAGATTTAGTTTAGTGAAACGACATATCACTGACGATAAATTGGTGTTTTGTCATATCACTAGATAGTTTTAGTAAGAAGACGTAATAAACAATAATATTCGACATCTACCGGGATTTCGTGATATCCCTAGGGATTTCGTGAAATCCCTGATATCCTCATTTCCCTGCGACATATACACTTGGCATTATTCAAATACGATTTTCTCCTTTAGTTTTGAATGTTTGATGTTATTACGAACAACGTTTTTCGAACCCATAGGTTTGTGTAAAGTGTCGTATTTCAACGTCACAAAAAAAAAATCGCAATTGAAAGTTGCTAATAGTTGACATATTAGTGCTCGTGACTGTACTAAAATCATTCCAAATATTACATTGGAATAAAAAAAGCTTGTTAAAATTTGTTTGGATAATGAGATTTTGGCAAAACGGCAGGATCCCGTGGCTTGTACTTTGTTGATTTGACTAGAAAGTTTTTTTTGCTCGTGAATAAATAAGTATCTCATGAAGATAACAGATAAAAACTTTTTTACAAAAAAAACAACCGACTTCCAAAAAACACTATAAAGTTAAAAATAACTTTAATTTCGGAAGTCGGTGTCTTTGGATTTGTATTTTAGTTTTTTGCCACCGACTTCCGAAATTAAAGTTATTTTTAACTTTATAGTGTTTTTTGGAAGTCGGTTGTTTTTTTTGTAAAAAAGTTTTTATTTTTCACTTTTTAGTGGGTCAGTTTGTAATTTATTTAAGTTACAATAGCCTAATATCAACGGACCTTTTACAAAATATTGCTTTTCCCGATGCAGGGACGTTAATTGTTGAGGAGTTCTCCTAGTAAGAACCAGGAGAACTGGAGCTGATTGAGAAGTCACCATCAGCTCCACTTCACCATACGCATTGTAACGAGCATAAATTGCTTAGCAACCATATTAAAGTAATCGAATCGCAACCCGTGAAATATTTGTCATTGAGTAGTTCCGATGGCCATCTGTGGTCTTCATCATCAGCTCCACTTTACCAAATTATGATTTCCGAGGGCAAATGCTCAAGTTACGTACTTTAATTATTGAGTAGGCCACACGACGAAAGAGCATTGCTAGAAATGACGCGATTACGCAACTTAAATTCGGTTTCAAATTGACGCATCAGCATGACTAGTAGGTAGTGGTCGTCCTATGTAAAACTAAAATCTTAATTAGGTATTATTTTTGTACGACCTGAACATTTTGGCGTATTGAACCGTATGAAGTAAGCCCAACAAAAGTTACAGTTCTCATAAATATAAATTAATTAATTCCAAACACAAGGTAGCTACTGTAAACTGTTGAGGAGTTCCCTTAACTGTCCTTCGTCTTCATCATCAGACCCCTAATGACAGTCACAACCCATGTAGGTGTAAAGTTCACATCAATACAAATTAATCAAGCCCAAACACAAGGTAACTGCTGTAAATCGTTGAGGAGTCCCCTCGACTGTCTTTCGGCTCCATCATCAGATCGACTCCAGGCCTTCATTAAATTGTAGTGCTTTAAAATACTTAACGAAAAAATTAACAAACGCACTAGTCGCTCCTACGATTTTCGAATGTTCCCCTCGGTTTCACTGGGATGCCATCATCAGATCCTGGTTTCCTTATCATGGTACCACCCTTGGCATATCTCCTTTCCAACAAAAAAAGAATAATCAAAATTGGTTCATAAACGACGAAGTTATCCGCGAACACACATAAAAAAAAAAAAAAAAAAAAAATATACGGTCGAATTGAGAAACCTCCTCCTTTTTTTGAAGTCGGTTAAAAAGCAATTCCCGTATGTAAATAACGTTCGCATTATATCATGTCTAAATCTGTCAAAAAATCCTCTAATTTGGCTGAGTCGAGATTGAGACTTAATTTTGAACGCAAAATCTTACTCGTAACAATGTCGGGGAATACCTATGGCGAGGCATTTTACAGGATTGTTGCCCTATTTGTCCAAAAAAATGCTCAAATACACGAGCGGCATCCGCCGAGAGTCCGAGACGTCGACGGCTCTATCCTCGAGGCGTGTCGCTCGTGTGCATGCGAACTTAAGCACTTCCATACAAGTTAGTTGACAAACAACAACCTTACTAAGCAAACAAACAACCAAACAAACAAACAAACAAACAAACACAAACACACAAACACACACAAACACACAAACTTACTAAGCAGCTCAGCTTGAGGAAACCACTTGCCAACCTTCACATTGAATGGCAAGTCACTGACGTCATCATCCCACTTCCACAGCACGTTGAAAGACAGCTTGCCGAACGCACTAATGAGCTTGCGTTGTGTGGGTTCAGGTACCATCCAGTGACGTATGTTGGTGCCCAGGCTGACGTAGATTACACCGTAGGTAGATGAATCTAAGTAGTCTTGCAGTTCCTGGAATATATAGTAACATTACGATGACATAAGTAGTCCATTATTGCACGGCGTGATAAGGACCGCGCCATAATAAACAACTTAAGTCACACGTATCGTATATTATTTTATAGCTCGTGTGACTTAAACCCGCACTTATGTCACGCTTTTATGTGTCAAATGGACCACTTAAGTCACGCTTTTAAGCGCTTTAAAGTTATATTTAAGAAAATAATCACACATAGAAGATATTAAACTAGTGCTGGCAGTTGGAAAAAACACAGAGCCATATATTCACCAATAGGCAGATTACAGATACGATTTTTTTTGCATACCCCTTATGGTAATACAAAAAATAAATAAAAAAAAACAAAGAAAGAAAAAAAGAATACTGCCGAGGTGTTATGTAATGTTATATGTTCAACATTACATGAATTACACAACAGCTATTAATACAACACAGGTGTGTCAATCCAAATATTGCACAATATGTATTTCCTAAAGATTACCGAACCAAACTAGACTGACTTGTTAACAACCACTTGCCTCAGTCATCTCTGTCTTATTTTCTCTATCTTGCACGTGTGTCGCTCCTAAATGTATCACATTCATTGGCACAGGACGGGTTCCCTCCCAAACTGGATGAATATTCAGCAGTAGCATCTCTATTTTTCCAACCTGCTCTTTTAAAGAGGGAACTTCACCAAACAGACTCTTGGCCAGTGCATTTTCCTCTTTCTCTAGTGCATTGTACATAGAATCCATTTTCCAATGGTCATACAGTGCCACAATTTTCTGCCAGATGTTTAGATTCAAAACCTCCTGTTGTAAACTTGTTGGATACAGCAAAGGGTGTGTTGGACCACCCAGATTTATGTAGTCATTGAAGACTGGTCCGAAAGAACTGATAGAAACTACAGGAGCATCGGAAACGTAGGTCCAGAAGAGTGTGGGTCGAATCCAGGCTTCCAACAAGAGAAGATCGAAGGTTTCATTATTTTTGATAAAGCTCTTGACTTCAGGAACTTCGAATTGTTTTTCAACAACTTTAGTAGCAAGTTGTAGAACATGTTTTAACCCTCCATTGTTATAAGTATTCTTCCCTGAAATTTCTTTATTATATTTTTCTTGCCAAACTTCATTTGTTACTTCAGATACATCGATTTCCATTAAATTGTCTGGTGATGCTCCTCTAGGGTACTCTGGTAGTGGTGTGATAAGTACTACTTCGTGGTCTCGGTGAATCAGTTCGTGTATTATTGATCTGTGGGCACTCTGATGGCTTATCAGTGGCGTCGGGAAGACTGCCAGTATTCTTGCTGTTTCAGTTTGAACGAAAATTGAGAAATTTATTAGGAGACACAGTAACATTGTCTTTGTTTAAGTAGAAGAGCAAAAAAATTGATGGTATTACACTGATATCTCTTACTTTTTAATAAAAATATTATAAATTCAAATTAAATAAATAACTTTAACAACACTGACGATCTTAAACGTAACTGAGACTAGAAAGAAGAATATAATAATAAAAAATACGTTTTCATTATTGATACAAGTGATTGAATGCATAATATTTACACAAATGCATCCTTCATGTCATTTAGTCCTCCGTGTAGGTGAAAGTTTATTAGCCATTTAATATCATTAAACCTATGCAAGATATTTCTTTAGGTAGGTACCTAATTTAAAATGTGCGGGCGTTCGTTACTCATTGAAAGGTTGTCATTAGAAGATCGCTTTTAGCGATATGACCGCCCATTGTGACACCCTATGTACAGACGCCAGCTGCACATCAAGCTACCCGAAACTGTCAAATCAAATCAAATCAAACGTTTATTTGCTAGAAATACATTGTTTTGGTAAAGGTAAGATCAAATTTTCCCAATCGTTCGTTCGTTTTCCCTGTAGCGATAAAGTTGAAAGTCTATTAAAGAAATTTGACAGATTGTAGTAGCTTGATGTGCTGGCGTCTGTAAGACCGCTTTCATACATATTTAGGCGACTGTAGCAGCGCGACTGACGCGCGACGGTCGCCCAGTCAGAATTTCATATTATAAACAGAAGCGTGCGTGAAGGTTTCTGCTTCTGCCGCGCTACTGTCGCGCTGCTAACGTTCTAATGTGAAAGCGGCCTAAAAGTTCTACATTTATAATAATAATAATATCCTCCTGACCGATTTCAGTCACGGTGGCCAATCTCACCGGAGATTAGCCAGGTGCGCAGGACATATATTATAGTGCACAAGTGTGTGCGCAAACTCAGGTGCACTCTCTGTTCCTCTACTGTGATAGTTCGATGGGAACGGCAATCCGACACGACCGGGGAGAGATCAGGCGCAGGACCAACGGCTTTACGTGCTATCCAAGGCACGGGAGCTTCACACCACCAACTTCCAAACTCCGCGCTGTTACTGAGACATTCCTAATGGAAAAAACCAGTAATATTATGGCCGACCCGGGAATCAAACCCAGGATCCCACCACGCTTAGCAGTCCACGAGACCAAGGGGGCAGTTAACTACATTTGTGTATCTGTGATTCGTATAGTGTACATAAAGAGTAGGTATTCTATACCATTGCCTTGACTTTTCTCTAGTTTGTTAAGTTTGGCATTGATATAAAAAAAGGCAAAGCTAAGTAAGTATACGGTGAGTATTTAATTTATGTTTAACGTTTAACCTAGCCAGAGGGGCTCATGGCTAAATAATAACAGCCGCACAGGTCGATCGATCATGTTAAGCTACACTTGCCGCGGTTGGTTTGTGGATGAGTGACCATCTTTACTTACCGAGACCCCTCCGTGCCTCGGAAAGCACGTTTAGCAGTTAGTCCCGGCTGTCATTCGTGGATCTTTGACAGTCGTTACGGGTAGTCAGAAGCCCGAAAGTCTGACAACCATGACAGTCTTACCAAGGGGCATCGTATTGCCCAGTAACTGGGTTGTGGAGTTCAGATAGGCAGTCGCTCCATGTAAAATACTGGTATTCAGCTGCATCTGGTTAGACTGGAAGCCGACCCCAACATAGTTGGGAAAACGCTAGGCAGATGATGTTTAACCTAGACAGAATTTTAGGATAAAAAAAACTTTGGGAACACCATTTGGGTAACTGGTAGAAAATGCTGACATGACTAAGGGAAACTCTAACCCCCTTACTAATAAACGTATTAGATATATCAGATGAATAGTTTACACCGATGTCTCTCTTTCAGCCGTCAGTAATTTGACTTTCGAAAGAAGAAGACAAAGCGTTGTGCAACTATACAGACGCTATACAACGTTTATTAGTAAGGGGGTATATACTAAAGATTCTATTTACCCATATATTTTGGCCAGTAAACAAAATCAACAATCTGTGGGCCATGTCTAATCACCAAATAAATTATATACGCTTGAAAGGGTTCAAAAGACTATAGTATGTATTTCATTATACTCATTAAGTATGTGTAACACGACTCTTCAGTAGTTATTTTCCGAGAAACGTGTGTTCATTTGACAAATGCTTGGAGCTAAGGAAATAGAAAACTGTGTGATGTTGACTCGGGGCGCTCTTACAGAAATTATATTACCACCCACAACTAATTAGTTTAGTTGTTCTTTCCATTAAGGAAATGTTTTTAGTAAGTATACCTATGAAGAAAAAATTAGTTCTTCTGATTTTCGTTTCCGGAGAAAAAGTGAAACATGAATGAGAAAATTAACTACTAACTGCTTGCCATAATTTTCATGAATTGTTAGAGATAAAATGTTAAAGCTCGTCTTCGTGACGATGGATGTTTAATCATTACTCTTTCACACATTGGCGGATCGTAATATATTATTAGATTAATTCTTCACTTAAACGTTGCTTAAAGTTAAGAGACGCAAACATACATTTTGGTTAAACAGTCGTTAATCATTACTTAACTTTAAGCGACGTTCATTAAGGGGCTTACAGGTCCTAAACGCAAAAAACGCAAGTTTTAGAAACAATAAAAGTACATGATCGGCTACAGTAAACAAAATCAGAAAAATATATGATATTCTTCAGGATTTATTCTAGGTAGATAGTGTGTTGAAAACATAAAACAACTAATTTGATACGATATAAAAAAATCATGAAGATACCTCTAAAAACTTTCTTTTTACAATAAAAATCATACTAATATACATACAATCATTATGATTTTTTGTCAGATTATTCTACAAGCAACATACTAAAGCACTAGTGTTTTAATTTTTTAGTTCAAACGATAGATTTTTTGTAAATGGATAATTGCTTCATATTTTGCAATTAATTACCAGCGTTGTGTAATCGCGCTTCTCTTTCTTTTCTCTGCAGTCCGACAAAGACCGCGCTTTAGTTCATGTAGTCGCCTTAATAAAGGGGTATATAGACCAATTTTGAAAATAAAAAAACCTAACTGAGCACGGTAATCAGTAAAGTAATTGCGTAACACACAGTTGGAATGGCTTTCATTTTGACAGTTCAGCAACATTCATTGCGTTATTTATGTTGATTAGCAGACCAATTTTACGAACATATGAAGCAATAGATAAGCAATATCCTTCAAAATCATTCAGATTGTGCTTGAAAGTGTGTTACGCAATTAAGGTGCTGTTTAACTCGCCATACGTTCTATAAGCTTTCGTAGGTACTTTCCCTGAATTTCAGATTACCACTTTTTATTTTTTTTTATTTATCATATAAACAAAAGAATACAGGATTACTCATATTAAATAACAACCAAAAACCACTAAGGTTTAAACTTGTGCCATCATGAGTCTATCTCAAATCAAACTAAGTATACAATGAAGCATTTTACATGTACGTGTGTTTTTTCTTGTATGTGTGTGTGTTTTATATGTTTTTTGGGTATGTACTTACGAACCTACTTGTTAAACATACTTGGGTTCCTAAAGTTTCAGGAGTCTAATGCAAATTACTCCGCTCAAATTGTGAAGAGACCCTTCAACTTGATAATATGGCGGTCAGAAAAGGGATCGACTAACCTGGCCGGAATCTAAAACAAAAGGTGGACTTGGAAGTTTAAATTAATTTCCTTCCACTTATTTGCTTTCATGGCTGGTCCATTGTTGATGTTCGGTTGAAATTAGCTTAATTTTGTGGTAGATAAGATTTTAATTGGGTTGTAAAATATATATTTTTTTAATGGTTAATGAGAAGCCCAGTGGTAACGGCCGCGAATTATACGAGTTGTAGGTCGTAGGTTCGAACCCAGTCAGGTGCTTTGTTATCTGTAAATAATTTCATCACCACTGCTCTCAAAACGGTGAAGGAAAACATCGTGAGGAAACCGGAAATGTCCTAGAAACAAAAATTCGAAGACATGTGACATCTACCAACCCGCACTGGGCCCGTGTGGTGGATGAAAGCCCACTTCCTATCGAAGACAGGAGGCCTGTGTCCCAGCAGTAGGAACATTATAGGCTTGATTGTTGAAGATAATTATCAGTTAATTTTGTTAATAAATGTAGTCAAATATTATTAAAAATGTCCACGACTATGTCGCAGAATTTGTTGTTCTTGTCAACTTAAAGTACAAGACATGGTCAGAACATAGCATGAGGGTGGCTGAAATCCTGCCGGGTCAGCGGGACCTGCCGGGTCAGCGGGATTGTCCGAAAGGGTTACCGCTGGCCCGGAAAATAAAGGACTAAACATAAAGGACATTATCTATTATCAAAATCCGTACCTACCTATAAACAGCAATCTACATGTGGCCGAGGAACTGAAAGTATTCCATGCTTATAAATGTCGTGTAAATGGTTTCGTTACGCACGTAAATTCAATTTAAGATAGAGACGTAGATGACCATGGTGTTGCTGTAACTAATTCCAAATGGATACATTTAACCGGGGTAAATTTTCTCGGTCAGGTTTGGACGAAAACAGCCTACATAAAATACAGGACAGTAATAAACAAAATAAAGATACTCATCAGCCGAAAGCCGAAAGACGTCCACTGCTGGACATAGACCTCCCCCAAGCACTTCCACTTCGACAAAATAAAGATACTACTAGTTCTTAAATGGATACTATTGGTATCCATTGAGTCTTTATGTAAAATTATGTAGGAGCGGACAGGCTAAAGAAAAATCCCGTTAGTGGCACACAGAATACACATTTCATGATTCTATCTATACCCTTGCCAAGTCGAATGTGAACACGGTAATGTCCGAAAACCTATGTCATTTGATTTGTTGTAGTACAGTCCCACAACCGCACATCAATTTGACATTAATAGCGCCTTTATGTCGTAGCATTAAAGATGATTTTCGTAGCGGAAGTGTTACAATTGATGTGTAGTTACCTAAACCTTTATCTTTTTGACTTATCGATTCATGGCACGTTTGGGACCTCGCCTCGCTTGAGCCTCCCTGACATTTAAATTATGTGATTCTGACAATGTTCGCAACCTCTAGTTTCACGTATCGGCAAGTTTCGCACAGCAACGAACGTTCCGTCATTTTATGTACGTTCGTATTTATCGAGTTCGCTTCATATCTGTTTGGCTATAAGCCAGTATCATTTGGCAGATGACCTAATTGATGTTAAGCTGTAATATCTACCTATTTATCATAGGGAAATATTGAATGGATCCTTTGAACACTTTTTTAAATTATTGAACGTCTAAAACTTTTTAGGCTTTTAGTGATGCACACTTTTGTTAATAAATGAGCCTCTTCTAAATTTCTGGCCGCTGGTCATAGAAACTAGGCTAAAATACCCCGACCAAATGGTTAGGTTCGGTTAGAACTGTGACCAACCACGAGCGAGCCAAATTTGGTCCCAGTAACTTTGCTAGGGCACCCCGACTAAACAGATCTGCATAAATTGTAGCTAAGGCCATCTCAATCACGTCAGCTTTCAAATAAAAAAAAACGCATCCTAATCGGTCCATTCGTTTAGGAGCTACGATGCCACAGACAGACACACTGACGTCAAAAAAAAGAGGCGCATTCATTATATTATTAGAGTGTTCAAACATATTTTAAGGAAAGCAAAATGGGAATTATTTGAAGTTCGAAAAAATACATACCTTTATCAGAATCAGTCAATATTCTTTGTATTAAGTTACTTATAATGGGAAAAGATGACGCCATATCTATCTGGCAGACAGTTATCGCGAGAATAAAATTTAATACATTTATATGCTACATACTAAATACAACAATATAAAGGGGTCTTATTGCATTATTTATAGGGCTGGCACACTTGAGAAGTGGTTAGAATCTTCTCTATATACAGTGTGAGTCTTCATAATGTGCACATATTGAAATGAGGGAAACTAAGCTTAATTTTATCGACGGAAAAATATTAAAAAAAAACTAAAAAAAAAAAATGTAATATTTAAAAAAAAAATTCGCTGCTGTGTCCCCTGTGTAAACAATCGCCCCTCAATTGAGAGTTACGGTTTTTTTTAACAATAATCTGAAATTTTTTCATCAATTTTTACAATAATTGTAAAATTACTCAATAAAAGCCCCGATTACCTACCATTTTTTAATACTTCAAATTATTCTCCATCGTATCAGATTTCTAAACGTAAAAATACCATGTTTATAACTCAATCACAACATTTCCTATCAACTGTTAAAGAAAGGCCTTGCAATCACCATACTTTAGCAGGTAAAGATCCTTTTAAATATTTTTTTATTTTTTCAAATATTTTTTCCGTCGATAAAATTAAGCTATGTTTCCCTCATTTCGTTATGTGCACATTATGAAGACTCACACTGTATTATTATGGGTACCTAATACCTTATCGTAATTAACGACTAATGGAGGTATGTATACAGTTAAGTTGGTTCATAATGAAATCAACCCATTACTAGAAAATTAAATGTTAAATTTGGCAAGTCTTGACAGATCCTGCTTTAAACCTACTTTATTCTTATTCTTTGGCTCGTTGGCTATAATTATACGCTATCAGCGCGCGCCCATAGTTGCGCATTTAAGAGTTATGAGGTTCAGTAAAATGAAAAAAAAAGTAAGCAAAAGATACTTTTTTAGTAATATCTTTGATAAAATTATTGTGTTACATTAAAATACTTATAACCATTTAAAAACATATATTTTATCGAAAAAAGTACAATAAAATATATTTTCGAAATTAAACCAAATAATAAATGTAAACAAAAAAAAAAAAACACTATTTATGATTACTTTCCAACAACAAAGACTATTTTGATTAAATATATTATTTATAAGTATATTTCTTAGTTGTGATTTTGTTTTGTAGTGATTTTGTGCTACAATCCCCTCAGATTGTAGCACAAAATCACAGAAGGACCATTTCTTGTTAGAAAAAGGTTCTCGTGCGCTGAGCGCGTGGTTTGTGCACGTTGAGACTATTAGTTCAAGTGTGAAGACACTCGGATGTGTGGAGCTACTGTGCCCTTCCGTAGTCCAATCAGATCACTCAGCAAATAGGCGATGATCAGACTGGCAACTCATTCCAATCAACACCCTTACTATCACACCAATATTTATCATCATAATCAGCCTATAATGTTCCCACTGCTGGGACACAGGCCTCCTCTCGGTGAGAGGGAGTGGGCCGTAATCCACCACGCGGGCCCAGTGCGGGTTGGCAGATGCCACATGTCTTCGAATTTTTGGTTCTAGGACATGCCGGTTTCCTCACGATGTTTTCCTTCACCGTTTTTAGAGCAGTGGTGATGAAAAAATTTACACAAAGTAAAGCGCCTGTCTGGGTTCGAACCTACGACCTACAACTCGTAAGTCGCGGCCGTTACCACTTGGCCACCACTGCTCCACACTAATATTATAAAGGCGAAAGTTTGTGAGTGTGTGTGTGTTTATATGTTTGTCACTTCTTCACGCTCAAACGGCTGGACCAATTTTGATAAAATTTTGAATGGAGGTAGCGGACATCCTGGATTAATATATAGGCTACTTTTTATCCCGATATTCGTACGGGATCGACAATGACGCGGATGAAACCGCGGGGCACAGCTAAGTTACACATAAAAGCTTAATTACCAGTTGTGGGGTGAAAAAAAATCCCTAAGATTAAATGCGGTAGGTACTATCTACCTTATAAGAGAACGGTACGTTACAGTAGCTTATCCAAAAGTTTCAGAAATGGCACCTCTTTGTAACTTTTACAAAGGTTTTTAAAGTTTCATAGATTAAATGTCAAAATTCAATACATCCACCACCTTTTCCGATGCCTTACTAAGCAAAACGTTCCCAAACCCTTAACCACAGTTCCTTTTTATATTTAATGTTTAGTGACACCCCTACACGCGCTCCAGTCAGTCGCTACGTCTAGACCGATTCTGCCCTTAACATTTTATTGTTATAATAACGTTCAAACTTTCAATTGTCTCACAATACCTACGTCCTTGTTGCATTGTCTGTAAAGGCTACCATACATAGATCTCGTCGTCCGTTGGTCTTATGGTCGCAAGCGCAACTGTTGAACGTTCGAACGTTTTTTCATTAGGAATTTCTTAGTAACCTAACCTAATACTTGCTAAACAGCCCGGAGTTTGGAAGTTGGTGGTGTGATAACCCCGCCTGCACCTGATCTCTTTCCGGTCGTTGCGAGCCGTCCCATCGGACCATAAGAGTGAGAGAAGAGAGAGTGCACCTGTGCACTTGTCCACTATAATATTTCCCGCGCCGAAGTCTAGGAAAACACAACGACACAAAACGATGAGGCTGTTTACTTTGAACTATTTGCTTCAAACTGTCTTCACCTGCGCTGTCACCGCGTTGTATGCAATCGATCTCAGCTACACACGGTATTAGGTACGGAATCCTAGTTGCGTAACACACCATCAATCGGAATCTGAATCATTTTGAAGTAAATTGCTAATCCATTGCTTCATAAGTTCGAAAAATTTGTCTGCTCAACACGTAAATAACGCAATGAATGTTGTTGAACTGTCAAAATGAAACTGATTCCGATTGATAATGTGTTACGCAATAGCCCCGCGGGTTATGGTCAGATCAAACGGATTATGAAAAACGAACCATGTATGACAGCCTTTATACCCGGTAATAGCTGTAAGATTGCGGAGCGAGGAATATACCTTTTTAAGGAAACTGTTTCTGGAAAATTCCATTTCGCTTCAAGAAAATAAACTCATTACAGTAATAGGAAACGAAATTGGTATTGAACGAAATGGCTTGTTGTAATTTGATCATAAAATTTTGATTGAAAGAAAGAAAGAAAGGAATATTGCATTTCCCGGAGAAGTGGTTGTCTTTTACAGCTGAACTTTCTTAGAGGAAACCTTTATCTGGCTGTAACAGTATACAACATGGGCCTATAAATGGGTAGTTTTACCTGGCAATACCTACATGTGACGCGGGAGGCTGTCGTGTAGCGTGTAGCTACAAGTCCTAACTTGACCTTTGTTGAAAATTTGCAACTTTTTAATGAACTTGGTAGTTTCGGTGCCAAGAATGTGTATTTTAGATAGCAATATTTTATTTTATTTTCACTACACATAACCAGCCTATAATGTTCCCACTGCAAGGACACAGGTCTCCTCTCTTCGAATGGAAGAGGACTCTGCGTATTGGTAGATGTCACATGTCTTCGAATTTTTGGTTCTAGGAAATGCCGGCTTCCTCAAGATGTTTTCCTTCACCGTTTTGAGAGCAGTGGTGATGAAACTATACCTACACACAAAGTAAAACGCTTGTCTGGGTTCAAATGTACGATCCTCGCCTTGTAAGTCGCGACACTGTTTTATGCAGTAATAAGATTTTTTGATGATTGCAGTACCTACTTGTGTGCTCTCTTCGGGTTTTCTACACATTGTATATTTTTGCTTTAAATTCAAGAACATTACGACTTTGTCACCTTATCCATACTTACATTATAAATTCGAAAGTAACTCTGTCTGTCTGTATGTCACCTTTCACGCCTAAACCACTGAACGGATTTCGATAAAATTTGGCAGAGAGATAGATTGCGTCCCGTGGAAGTAAATAGGATAGTTTTTATCGACATACCTCGCGGGCGAAACCGCGGGTGGAAGCGAGTGGTTTAAGTATAATGTTAAGTTAAATTACATCAAGTACATAAGATGAAGAGTTTGTTTGTTTGAATGCGCTAATCTCTGGAACTCCCAGTCGGATTAGGTAAAAAAAATGTTTTTGCATTTGATGGCCTCATTCTTGAGGAAAGCTACAGGCTACGTAACATCAGGCTAGGAGTCAAGCAAAATGACAAAGTCGGAAAGAATGCTAAGCGAAAATGATGTAATTGTGGACAGGCGATGCGATGCGACGGGGTGGGTCGGGGGAACAAGAAATTTCACGCGGACGCAGTCGCGGGCGAAAGCTAGTTTATTTGTAAATGTGGTGCTTTACTAAAAAACTTTTTATTACACTGCACCTTACGAAAACCCTGCTGAAGATTGCCTTTTTCGCAAATTAAATTACACCAACATCTGGTGCATCTGGGTATTTTCCTCACAATTGGTGCCATAAAAGTAATTCAATAACTGCAAGGTTTACTTCTATTATTTCAATTCTGCTAGCCAGTTGCAGAATTTTATTTGAGAACTTTTAAACAGTGGATAGTTTTTTTTTATTAGATGAGCACCACTTTTATAGGAAGATGTAAGGTCCACTGCAGTTGAATCGAATAAACTTTAAATGCAAGGGTAATTATCGCCAGTGTTGCAGTGTTTAATATTGTATCTGCTGCTGGTAGTATTGGAGAATGCCGCGGTTTTACCCACGTAATTTTTTTTAGTACCTATCAGGATAAGAAAGCAGATAGAAAAGATACAATAATATACCCGGACATAATCCTATTTAAAAAATAATCTATCTATACTTTTAATTAGCTTTTTTTTTTGTAATTCTTTAGTAATTGTGTTTGTCCTGTTCTGTTACCTTTTCACACCTCAACTCAAGAAATTTGACACAAGGATAGACAATGCCCTGGGTTAGGACATAGGACACTGAGCTTTTTATCCCAATAGTACGTTTCCGTGGGATAATTTCCGACATACATGTGGGTGAAGCCGCGAGTAATAATTTGGTCATTAAAAAAAAGTCTTAGTCCCTTACCCCAATTTATTTGTGTTCGGTGCAATATGTCTTTTTCTTCCATACTTCTCTATTAGTCGTCATCTCGGTAGTCACTCCCTTTCTAACAAAGACTATATTTTTAACCATATCATCATTCACACATTCCATCCATCGTTTCTTTGGTCTTCCCCTACTCTTATAGCCATCGACATTCATACTCAAAACTCTCCTCACGACATTTTCTTCATTTCTCCGTAACACATGCCCATACCATGACAACCGATTTCGACACAACTTTTCAGTTACCGCTGTCACTTTCAGACTTCCTCTTATAAAAAGATAGTAAGCGGAAGAAATACTCTATTACGGACAAAAACTTGATTTTTTATGATTCATTCTGTCCATTGCATCATACCTACTTGGTAGGTAATACTGCACAGACCAATGTTAGAGATCAAAACTATTTATGAAGGAAATAATAATTTAATAACAATGACAGAAAACGGACTTCCGCGTGTTTGCGAATCGTATTTCCGTGGCGGAGGCCATTTTCCGATTTTTCCTTTATTTTTGTGGTTGACTGTACTTGCATGACCATTAAGCTACAAGCTACTTTAAGCATTAAAAAGGTTTTTATTTTATCACAAAACGTCTTAGACGTTACAATAACTTTTTATATTTCAAATAATGTTAAGGTGCATCAGACATTTTGCCTTTTTTGCAATTTGCAGGTCAGTGTCAAGTTGTATGTTGATTAAAATAAGATTCGCGACCGTAATACAATATTATAATCATTACAATCAGCAATACTGACCTGCAAATTGCAAAAAAATACGAAAAAATTTGATGATTTCGCGGTCTTGCCTGACGCATTCGCCTTAAGCAACCCGTTTTTTACAGAGAGCCAATTTTAATGATTAATTCACCTTTATGAACTCGAATTTTGTGACTCGATTAAACATTCTGCTGACTTCAATTATTAATAATAATAGCCTCCCCGACCATTTTCGGTCACGGTCGGTGGCCAATCTCAATGGAGATTAGCCAGGTACGCAGGAGATATTATAGTGCACAAGTGTGTGCGCAAACACAGGTGCACCCTCTGTTCCTTTACTCTCATAGTCCGATGGGACGGCAATCCGACATGACCGGGAAGAGTTCAGGCGCGGGACCAATGGATTTACGTGCTTTCCGAGGCACGGGGGTATTAAACCGCCAACTTCCAAAACACCAACATCTAGATAAGTAAAGTTTCTATAGGTGTGCCAATTCACGGGAGATTGAAACCCTCCTATCTACGCTTGTGACAGATTAGCGAACGCTCCGACGGGCTTTGATAGACAGACCGACGACAGCTTGTCACTCAGAGACAGCCACGGATTTAATCCACCCGCGCCGGCCGCATTTCGATATGAAACTTCAAACCTTAAAGCTTAAAGGCTCATTTACACGCGAACAATTTCTCGCCAGTTGCTGTACAGGGACAAGACGCGCAAGGAAATTATTGCTTTCATGAGTTAACAGTTGAGTGAGCAAGAATCAATAGATTAGAATATAATAGCATTTAATGTTGCTGTTTCTACAGGTACCTATAAATTACAAATAAAGTTGGACAAAATTAAACAAAACGTGTCTGTAGGGGTATACAACAGATACAATTTTTGGTGTAGATTAATATCTAAAAAATAATAATATACATGGTTTTTTTTTTTTTTTTTTTTTTTGCGGTTGGTAAATCATCAAATGACCCCTCCCGCTGGGTGGAGCGGAAGTGAGTGTCAGACTCTTACTGACTAAAACCCACCCGTGTTCCTTCCTTAGCCCTTTATGTTCCGGGCCAGCGGTAACCCTTTCGGACAATCCCGCTGACCCGGCAGGCTTCGGCCCTATGGGGCCCCTCCTCGATGCTGACATCTCTTTGAGGCGCGCGTGGAACACGTACGCGCCGTCCGGCACGGGCCTGGTCCTGATCGGACGGTGAGCTACCCATTACTCTCCGCCCGCAGGCCCAATATACATGGCTTGATGCATGACAAAACTAAGGTCATGTCAAATGCCTATGTAACACCCACTCTCATAAAGATCGGAGACGCTGCACTCGAAGTCGTGGACGAGTATGTTTACCTAGGACAAACTGTCCAGTTAGGTAGATTTCGTTGTACTATCTAAGCCCCGCTCCCCTCTGCTGAATTTTGTACTAGACTCAGCAGTTTGTTTACTTAACTAGTGCTTTCTTTTGCTTCGTGAAGAGTTCGTAACAGAAAATCAAATATTTCAATTCGTTGAATTGATTTTTTTTTTGTATAAAAGTCTGATGAATAAAAATAAAAGTCATAGAACAAAAGTTGTTGTTTATGATGTTAGTATTATAGTCCTGAGAGGTTGTTAATGTTTTGCCAATAACCCTGTATAACTACACGATAAGTTTCTTTCGAAACAAAGTGACATAAACGCTGTGCCCTCTAACCATCCCCATGTAGGTAATAACGAATTTAATCTACTTTTATTTTCCTAGTTTTCATGGCGTATAAAACCAACTGGGCACAGTTTACGATCTTGCGCCGCGTTCAAATTGATGGTCGTTTCTGTGGAACCGTTGCACTTGTGTCCACATAACATCTATGTATGACGTCATGGATACGTTTTGTTTACTGGTAATAATAATGTATTTTTAAAATACACACACAAAACATCACGCCACATGTATTCACTGAAGGAGTAGGCGAGAAGTATAATTGTATAATACGAACGAAGCGCGACGTAACTTGGCGGGCCTGAACATAGGCACTAAGAACTTTCGCGCATGTTCTCTCATTCGCACTCGACTCATGTCACCATTTGGTTCCTAAAAAATCTTACTGCGCAGCCTCCTGTGCAAAGTTACACACACACACACACACTCAAACACTCACAAATTTTCGCATTTATAATATTAGTGTGATACTTATGTATAATATTACAAACTACATAATCACCAGTAACATTCGTGTGTTAAGACTGGTAGGCACGTATAACAGGGGCGTCTAACAGGCATAAAAGGCGGGTATCCAAAAAAACCTACTGAAAAATCTCAAAAGTCTTTCCTCAACCAGGAAATCAAACCTAGATCCACAGGCTCAGTCGCTATCGCTCCTGCGTTTACTAGACCCGTCACGATAGACCACTAGAATGTGGTAGCCAGATTACTAAAATGACCGATCTATAGAAGCTTGAAATTTTGCACAGGAGTTCCTTTATCTTATAACAATAGAGGAACCCCTAAAGGGGTTTCAACACGGGATGAAAGTTTGTATGCCAGTTTGTCATTTTGCTGATGGGTTATCCCATAGCTGCTTGGCTTGTATGTATCGAATAAATTCTAATACGTCCTTAACATCTAGGACGCCATTTTTAGGGTTCCGTACCCAAAGGGTAAAAACGGGACCCTATTACTAAGACTTCGCTGTCTATCCGTCCGTCTGTCTGTCACCAGGCTGTATCTCAAGAACCGCGACAGCTAGACAGTTCACAAATCATGTATTTCTGTTGCCGCTATAACAACAAATGCTAAAAACAAAATAACATAAATATTTAAGAGCCGATTTTGCCTTGTGGTACGGAACCCTTCGTGTGCGAGTCCGACTCGCAATTGGCCAGTTTTTTTATGTCTAGATTACAGGCTGACGATAGATCAAGTCAACGTGAGCGGACTGCAAATGGCCTCGTGTTATTTATTCAAAACGTGGGACACACGCGCTTTTGTTTGAAACCTGTAATGAGAAGGGAAAAGTTTAGGTATTTTTTTACGATGCCGATGTAATTTTTTCAATTTGCATCGTGCACGTGTTGATGATTTAAAAGGTTTAAGTTTTCTTTATTTTTTTTATGTCATTGATGCAAGTTGTCTGCGTCGCGTTAAAACACTTCTTTTTATTAAAAAAATCCAGTGACTTTGTGGTTCATACATTAGTATTATTACTGATAGTTTGACCACGATGCAGTTTTCATACCCAAAACAAAGTTTTTTTTTGTCTTTTTTTCTAAATTCTTTATTATCATTCAGTCGAAAGATACCCCACTTCTAGACATAGGCCTCTCCTAAGTACCATCACAACGACCGGCCCTCCGTCTATCGCGTTCAGCGGATTCCCACTTCCTAGAAATTGGAATATATTACCTAATAGTTCATAGTAGTTCACAGAACTTATACTAAGACGAGTTAATAGACGTCGCTGCAGCCTTACACGTGTCAAAAATGATTTAAAATAATATCATATTTACAGAATGCATTACGGCGCAAGCAATCTCCACGTAGGTCAGTTAATATCAATATGTATGTAACCAATAACCATACTTACACGTGCTAAGCAGAAGCTTTCAGACACGTGTCTAATATCTTCTAAGGACCGGCACGAGGACCGACTTGTTATTGAAGGCACATGCTGGATAATGAGGTAAAATTGTGGCGACTCTATTGAATTTAACTAGAAAATTCACTAATCAGTGAGCTTTTTTCTCCGTTTTATTTTGATTTTTGTTTATTGAAAAAATATGGCGGCTTATTGGTTGTTATCGCAGGTCTGTTTGTTTATTGGTGGTCTTCTGCAGTCTGGTTTATGTTGCCAAGAAACAGATAGATAGAAAACTATTTTTTATAAGCAAAACATGTATGCTCTATATATATTTTTAAAACAACTTTATGTGCCATGGTTTAGGCAAATATTGATTTATTTATTTAATACTTCAAGCACATAAATGTACAGAGGTGGACTAAATGCCATAGGCATTTTCTACCAGTCAACCTTTGGGTGATGCAGATACAAACAGTGGTAGGTGCAATCATGAATATATATTATTTTTATTTTTAAGTACTATGTAGGTACTCGTATATCCCTTGCAGTGTTAAAGCGGACATTACGGGCGCTCATCAGTCAGCATATAAGTTACTGATATAGGTATTTTACATATGGTGACACAATGATCGATCATTGTTCCACGTAGAATACTTTCACTCGCCTAGATTTTCAAAATACAAGATAATTTATTTTCTTATTTTGGAAACAATAAAAGCCCGAAAGTCTTACCAAGAGGTATCGTATTACCCAGTAATTGGGTTGTGGAGGTCAGATAGGCAGTCGCTTGATGTAAAATATTGGTTTTCAGCTGTATATATTCAGCGGTGAGACTGGAAACCGACCCTAACATAGTTGGGAGAAAGCTAGGCAGATGATGATTTTTAAAACAATAAAACTTTCGGTAACAGTAAAATTGAGGGGGAAAAGAGGACGTGCCTTGATTTCCCAACCAGCCAGAATCTAAATCAAACTGCCTCATAAGCCGAACGTCTCATAATGCCTAAATTTTTGGAAAAAGATGCTAAATTTTTGCTATAATAAATTGTTATTGAACTATCTCGATCTGTTTACTAAGAAGCATAGGTTCGATGCCCTATTTAGATACATAGGAATGAACCATAATTAGGCTGGACCTAAGGGATTAGGGAAAGAGTCAATTGTATGACCGGGGACGGAGTTCATTAACATTGTAATGCCATTACTGATATTACCGCGTGCTAATTTTATTTCTCCTTTGAACGTCAGTCAGCTACATTTTTTTTTATTTAAACCAAACATCTGGATTTGAAAAAAACATCTGGATTTGAAATGTCCTGTATTAATAATCTGACTGCGTCGTTGGTCTTGTGGTAAAAGTGCTACTGCTGAACATGAGGTACTGGGTTCGATTCCCAGGTCGCGTATAGTGTTATTGAGTTTGCCAACAGCAATTTATCAGTAGCAGCCCCTTGTCTGGACATGTGCCCACTTGATGGCAACAGGCTCACCCCTATTGCACGGGACTTAAACATAACCAGATACATGTGGGTGCGAGCAACGAGCAATGGAGTGCAGTATACTAGGCGTTACATGTTCTATGTTATGGCTTCGGTTTCAGCACTTAGTCCTTCAATGGACCATCGTGCGTGGGCTATGGCGGCCGTCGGTGGTTATTCCAACCAGCCCACCGCCCTCCATAAGCTGATTAAGTGTCCTGGTCTGTTGAGAACATCTGTGTACGATCTGGGTGTCCCGAGGGTTTCTGTCCTTATCTGGGTGACGCCTGTGCACTCAAAGGCGTTACATAAACGGATCGTGTTCGAAACACAATACTGCGCTCCAAATCAGAGATAGCTGACGTGGCTCAAAAAGCTGCCCAACTTATATGGGACTGGGCAGGGCATGTCTGCCACATAGAAGGACAGGCTGTGGGCCCCTAAATAGCACAGAAGTGGTGCCCTGAGACAGTGAGGCGGGGTCGAGGCAGACCACGTAGGAGCTGGATAGGTTCCGTCAAAACTGGCCCAGAAGTGGGACAGAGTAGGCTAGTAAAAAAAAGCCTAAGGCTAAAGCTTAAGGCTTAAAAGCCTAAAGCTTAAGAAAAAAAAGTTTGTCTTTCCCTTAAGTGTTTTTTTAAGGGAAAGTGTACCGTCTTGTTTGCCCGTTAATGGTCTAACTCTTATGCAACATTACTGACTCATTGGTCTGGTTCAAAACAAAGTACTCATCATCATCTGCCTTGCCTTTTCCTAACTATGTTGTGGTCGGCTTCCAGTCTAACCGGATGCAGGCGAAAAACCAGTATTTTACATGGAGCGACTGCCTATCTGACCTCCACAACCAGTTACTGGATAATACGATTCCCCTTGGTACGACTGATTGTCAGACTTTCTGGATTCTGCTACTTAGCAGTTTAAGTTATATTTAAATTACTTATATCTAATAGGCTAACTAGTAATGGGGTTAAAAATAAAATTGGTTTAGTCATCTAGTTTTTGCAAGTATGACTGCTAAGCCTAGACTCGTAGGTTAGAATCCCGGAAAGTGGAAAAGTTTATCTATTGTATTCAATGAAATATTTTTCAGAATAAATCTAGTGTCAAAAAAAATATCAAAATAGTTTATTGTGGCAAATAAACTATTTTGATATTTTTTTTGATAGTGTCCGAATTTATGCCTGTTTAGATAAACTCGCCCCCACAACATGGGACTTAAGCCAATAATGTTCTTGCTGGGACACAGGCCTCCTCTCGGTAAGACAGAGTGGGCCGTAATCCACCACGCGGATCCAGTGTGGGTTGGTAGATGATGTCTTCGATTTTTTTGGTTCTACGACATGCCAGTTTCCTCACGATATTCCTTCGCCGTTTTGAGAGCAGTGGTGATGAAATAATTTACACAAAGTAAAGCGCCTGTCTGGGTTCCAACCTATGATCTACAACTCGTAAGTCCCGGCCGTTACCACTGAGCCACCACTGTTCTTATTCTATACATCTCTGCCTCAACCTGGGAATACAGGCGGGCGTGCTAATATGCTATACAACATCAATTATGAATCGCAATGAGTCCCGAGACGGTCCCAAGTGTGTTCTCCAGGCTTTGCGGCGCGCCGCACGGAGATAGAGTATAAAGTTAGTCATATAATTGACCACATGAAACGTTGGATTGAAGATCCGACCTATAGAGGGCTCTAAGAAGTCTTTGATGTGAATGAACTGCTTAGGAACTTGTGTTTATGTATTTGTTCATAGACGTGGAGTTTCTGGTGAGGGGCCCGTGGCTAAATAATAACATCCGCATAGGTCGATCGATCTGGTTAAGCTACGCTTGCCGCGGTTGGTCTGTGGATGGGTGACCATCTTTACATACCGTGACGTGACCCCTCCGTGTCTCGAAAAGCACGCTCGTAGATCTTTGACTGTCGGACTGTCGTACAACCAGTCTTACCAAGGGGTATCGTATTACCCAGAAACTGGGTTGTGGAGGTCAGATAGGCAGTCGCTCCATGTAAAATACTGGTATTCAGCTGCATCCTTTTAGACTGGGAAGCCGACCAGTTGGGAAAAGACTAGACAGATGATGACGTGGAGTTTCTGGTCTGTTCTTTTTCATGCAACAAACTTTCTTACTAATTTTCTGGCTACCTGATACGTAATAGAAGAAAATGCTTTGACTTCGGCAATCTTTAAAATGAGACAAAAACAACATAGTATAATATGCATATTGAGCCTATAATGTTCCCACTGCTGGGACACAGGCCTCCACTTTATTAGAGGGAGTGGGCCGTAATCCACCACGGGCTCAGTGCGGGTTGGTGGATGTCACATGTGTTGGAATTTTGTAAACTTACAGTGCTAGTATAATTTTTTACTAAAATAGGTAGGTACCGGGAAAACTCGTCACTGCCCAGAATTTGTTACAATCTGTCAAATGTCAAGTTTGTCATTTGAGTTTGAAGTTTGAGACAGAACTATCTCTTTCTCTCTCTACTAATGGCTGTCGATGTGAAACCTATGTATCTGACTCTCTGAGATTACAATCATATTTAATCTAAGAATTGAGTTTAATTTTCACCATAAAACCATCAGAACATCCGGCCTTATCGTTAACCCTAATTTCCAAGCAAAAAAAGGCAAAATAAAAGATAATGGCAAAAGTCTCCTGAGGAATTACGGTCAAATATGTTTTGCGCCCCTCGTACGTCTTACACTGAAGGAAAGTGTACCCAACGGAGTTTTTGTCCGGCAAAAAATCCATTTTTAGAGTTCCGTACCCAGAGGCTGCCAACGGAACCCTATTACTAAGCCTCCGCTGTCCGTCCGTCTGTCATTCTGTCAGCGGGCTGTATCTCATGTTGACAGTTGAAATTTTTACATAGTGTGTATTTCTATTGCCGCTTTATGAACAAATTAGCTGCGCCCCGCGGTTTCACCCGCGTAAAGGTCGATCCCGTGGGAATATCGGAATAAAAAGTATAAATGGGGTCCCCATACAAGAAACGTGTTTTTTTTGGCGTTTTTTGCCTCGTGGTAGGTACGGAACCCTTCATGTGCGAGTTCGACTCGCACGTGACGGTTTTTTTTACCTCTGACTCAAAACAAAGTTATGGGTCGAGAAATAGGTTTTTCCTCATTAGACACTCTTTTGGGAACCGATTTGGCTGCCAGCCAGTTCACAACTGCGGTCAGGGAGCTAGGGTGCGTGAAAAATAAATGATCTAGGAGTAATAATGAAGATTAAAGATTAGGAATACTCTCGGAAGTTATTGCACTTAGGGAATTGGTTTTGTAAAGAAAATGTTATATTTTCGGTTATTTACATAGTACAAACATTATCTCAACATAACTGTCGAAATATGGGTGAAATATAGGTACACGTCTGCCTAGTGCCTAACCCTTCAGGGATTATAGGAAAGAAAGAAAGAAAGAAAAAGTATTTATTGCGACTCGTACCTACAGGAATATCACAAACTAAACTAAACAGTCAAAAACAAAAACCAACATTATAGGCGTGTATTATTTTATAGGCATGATTATGTTTTATCATCTAAAAGAATTTCGCTACTGTGAGTAATAGCATTAATTGATAATACAACAGTGAGGTAATTACATTAAATCATTAGCCTATAGCAGGGATGGTGAACCTCTATACATTTTATCCAAATAAATATTTCATGCATGACGTGTCAACAAACAATCTTGGCTTAGTAATTACTGAAAAAAAAACTATAGACTTTCGCATTGTTAATCTGAATAATTTTTAAGGATATTGCTAATCCATTGTTTCATATGTTCGAAAAATATGTCTGCTCAATAACGTAATAACGTAATGAATGTTGCTGAACTGTCAAACTGAAACCCATTGCTACTGATACTGTGTTACGCAATTACCCCACTGGTCATACACGCAGGCCGGTTGCGAGTACTACGCACGTGATCTTCTGAAGAACATCACCAATGAGGTCACTGTATGTCCTCTTAGGGCGTCCCCTCGCGGCGTTTCCACTCTCATCTGCCTTTGGTTAGTCGCCTTATTGGTTTTCGTACGACAAAAAAGATCGCAGGCTTCCTTAAATCTTTTTCCTGAACTGACCTTTATGAGTTCAAGGACCGAAAGACGAAATAATGAGTTTACAAACAGGGAAGTTTATAAATTAAAATTGTTTTCCGTCAGGATTCTGCTATTTTCAAAGCTGCGGTTCACTGTTTTTCTTCCTGACTTTTCTTGATATTTTCCCAGATTTATTAAACGATGTATATTTTTTTACCTTTTTTTTATGTTTTTATGGTTTTAATTTTGTTTCACTCGCGTTTTCTCGCTGCTCGTGGTAATTTCAGAACCTTTATTAATTTATTTTTACACAATGATGTCGACCTTCATTAATCGTATAATATGTAGCTACCTATGTACCTATGTATTTTTTTTTTAGGTATCTGTAGCGGTATCTACAAACGTCACATGCGGACTACGCGTCACACAAAATCCTGCATCCCGCAAGCAGAGTTTACCGCGCAACTAGCATTTATACAAAGGCGCGACATGAATCATCGCATCGGGCAGTTGCCCGCCAGACACAATACCCGTCTGGTCGGAGGATCCTCCCTTTTCTATGGAGGATGAGTGAAAAGTTTACTCATCCTCCCACACCCTGTTGCTCATACCTCTATAATATATCCTTTACTGTGTCCCACTGCTGGGCAAAGGCCTCCCCTTTTTCCTTCCAAATCTCCCGGTTTTACGCGATGTCTGGCTATATTGATCCTGCAAACCTTTTCAGATACTCGCAGCACCTTCGCCGTGGTCTACCTCGACGGCGAAAAAACTAAAGGCTTGGCTTGGTTGGGAAAAGGCTAGGCAGATGATGATGATGATTGTTGTCAAAGTTACATTATTCCCTGACAACAAATAGCCGACAGTAAACTTCGAACAGAAATTTTCAGCAAAAAAGGATAAAATAGAAAAACAAATAGATAACTGGATTAGCCCCTGAAGTCTACTACTAGTTCGCTGAAATCGCTACCTGAACAAACATGATTTACTCAAGATCCTACTTATACACGCTTCTCCATTTATTTATCTGGTCGTTTAATTAAGTATTCCTGTAGCTGAGCGAAACCGGGTAAACTTAATCTGTGTGTGGAGAAAAAAACAAAATGGCCAAAGGGACCAACAGTAGTACCTACACATTATTTATCTGTTGAGTCGTTTTCAGTAAATGATCATGTAAGATTTTGTTTGTTTTTTCCGTACCCAAAGGGTAAAAACGGGACCCTATTACTCAGACTCCAGTCCGTCTGTCCGTCTGTCACTAGGCTGTATCTCATGAACCGTGATAGCTAGTCAGTTGAAATTTTCACAGATGATATATTTATGTTGCCGCCATAACAACAAATACTAAAAACAGAATAAAATAAATATTTAAGAGCCCCCCATACAACGAACGTGTTTTTTTCGGAGTTTTTGCCTTCTGGTACGGAACCCTTTGTCAAACGCATGATTTGCGAATTTGATCTATATTAGCTACCTACTAGAATTGTCGCACTGACTGTAGTAGTCAAAATCTCCATTGCTGAGTATGAGGTCTTGTACTCGATTCTCAGGCCGTGCAAAGTGATATTGGGTGTTTTCATATGAAGATAGATAGAGAGAATTATATTTTTAGGGTTCCGTACCAAAATGGTAAAACGGAAGCCTTTAAAAAAATATGGTGAGACTCAGTCTGCGAAGTTTGCAAAGAGAAATTATTCTATGTGATAGAAGTTTATGTAAAGATTACATGAAAAATAAAACGAAGTCTCTAAATAGCACACTTTTCAGAAATTATCAACAAAAGTTACAATAGTTCCACTATCGGTCAAGAGATGGCGCTCACATAAAACAGCAATATTCTACACCGCAGTGCACGGTGTTAAAATTCTCTGACGAATATAGGTCTCGTCGATGATGAATTAAAAACATGATGGTACGGAACCCTCGGTGCGCGAGTCCGACTCGCCCTTGACCGGTTTTTTATTGTACCTTCACTAAAACCAAAAAATCAAAGCGGTCTTAATCTGAATTTGTGCAATTGATAACAATTGGAGTAGGTATGTAAAGGCGGATACAGACATTGCGAGGCATGCGCAGCGCACGGCACTTATCGCATGATTCGCCACGAATATGAACGTCAACACATTGCATGTCTGTATCCGCCTTAAGGATCATAGCAGGTGGCGTTCTGTAGTTTCTGCCTACCCCATCAGTGGGGAGTTTATGTATGTATGATAACAATTAGATCAACCCCTGTTTGAAACTTTAACATAACGTAATGACCTTTCGGGGAATAAGAATGTTATTAATTTAATTTGGTAAAAACCAATATGAAACATCATCATCTGCTTAGCCTTTTCCCAACTATGTTGGGGTAGGCTTCCACTCTAACCGGATGCAGCTGAATATCAGTATTTTACATGGAACGACTGTCTAACTTCCAGTTATTGGGTAATACGATACCCCTTGGTAAGACTGGTTGTTACACTTTCGGGCTTCTGACTACCCGTAATGACTGTCAAAGATCCACCAATGACAGCGGGGACCAACGGCTTAACGTGCTTTCCGAAGCACGGAGGGGTCCCGGTATGTAAAGATGGTCACCCATCCACAGACCAACCGCGGCAAGCGTAGCTTTACCTGATCGATCGACCTGTGCGCCTGTTATTAGTAAGCCACGGACCCCTCAAAAAAGAAAACAATATGAAACAATAACGTATATTATAAGCTCGAAAACAATTTTGTGATAATCGGTTTATTGTTGTTTTCGCCATAACCGTCTTAACTACCACTATACTACCGAACCAACTAATATTTAGTATCACTAAATCAAGTTAACGTCCTTTACTACGTTTGATTGAAAACAATTTTATTATTCTGGTAACAGTCAGCTCTGATCCGGAAATCCCTTATCTGTTCTCTTTCACGGTCAAATTAACGTCAAATAAACTCGTTTATTTTATTTACAAAGGCTTTGTTTACTTCTAAGGAGTACCTATAAATTGAATGTAATTTGCTAAGGGTGAAAGTTTGTTGAACTTCCTTTTTTGGCAACTTTTTTTTTTACTTTTGTTAGGCATCTACACCGTCCCATGTGAACTACACATCATGCTGACGTCGTTATCCGGAAAAGAACTGGAGAATTACCGACATAGCTTGCAGATTAAGCAAACTGCCATGAAGTGAATTGATGAAGTGGCAGTGGGCTGGCCATATTTGTCAAAGGACCGGTGGCCGGTGGAGCTGACGAGTCCTGGAGTGGAGACCGCGTATCGGCAAGCGTAGTGTGGGACCCCTCCCCAGCTAGATGAACGGACGACCCAAAGAAAATGGCTGGGACAGACTGGATGCGGAAGGCGGAGGACAGGGTGTTGTGGCGCAGTCTGGGAGAGGTCTATGTCCAGCAGTGGTCTGCGATAGGCTGAGTTGAATCATCAGATATTTTATAAGACACGAAGGTCCGTTCCCCTCTTTAGAAAATCACGAAGCTGCCTTTTAAAATAGGTATCCGTGGTTAAAGAAAAGGCGAGATTGTTTTTCCGAATCGAACCATAAAGCCCTTGCAAGCCACGGTTTTCTTTACAGTACAGCGAATCAACCGTAGTTTTTGACGGCAAAAAGAATGTGAACAAAAGGCCTTTTTTTTTTTGGTGGGAAATCATCAAATGAACCCTTCCGCTCTGGGCGGAGCGGAAGGGAACGTCAGACTCTTACTGACTAAAACCCACCCGTGTTCCTTCCTAAAGGCCTTACCGATTACAAGAAATGAAACTGAGAACGGTTGTAAAAGTATTAGGTATCCAATGAAATGACAATGAAGGCCATTCAATTTGAGAGTTTAGAGAAAAGTGATATTTAGTGACGAAATCTGGGAAAACTTCAAAATCACATAAAAATCGGGTATTCTCAAATCCTTCGGCTTTATGAGTTGCTTAATTGTAGCAAATGGGTCACACTTTCACGTCCTTGTATCGTATCGTGTGTGTTGTGTATCGTGGTAATCATAGTCTTCCAGACTGAATTTCGACCATGGCAGCCAGTCGCAACGGAGCCTAGCCATCTACCCGAGTCAGCGGGATTGTCCGAAAGTGTTACCGCTGGCCCGGAACATAAAGAGCTAAGGAAGGAACATGGGTGGGTTTTAGTCAGTAGGAGTCTGACACTCCCTTCCGCTCCACCCAGAGCGGGAGGGGTTATTTGATGATTTCCCATCCGATAAAAAAAATGGGTCACACTTTCACGTCCTTGAAGGATTACGTCAAATTACAAGTCACCCTTTAAAATATACCTTCCTACTCAATCTTCATTATATCTGGCCCTGAACTTCAGTACAAGTAACTAACTTAATAGAGTACCGCTAACATATTGATGGCCTTCAAGTTCTGCTCACGAGCGAGCGGAACGAGCATGAATAAATAACGACAAACACTGCTACATAAATTGGGGCATGATTCTAATAGTTGCGTTTTCGTGTTTCGATGTAGAAATGGGTTAGGTAAGCAGATAACAGAGACTTCACTTTTAGTTAATTTTCAGGGATGCGTATCTAAAGTATGCCAACGGGACCCTCTGTTCGTCTGTCCGTCCGCCCATCTGCCAAAGAGCTGTATCTTTTAAACCGTAATCGATAGACACCGAAATTTCACAGAGTGTGGACTACTGTGGCGGCTATAATATCAATACGAAAAATAAAATTACAAATGAAAGGGCATTCCAATTCAAGAAACGTTAAATATTTTACGGTGGTACGGAACCCTGCGTGTACGAGTCCTACTCGCACTTGGCCGCTTTTATGTCTTATCTCGAAGTGAAATGTCTGAACACAAAATTAATCAAAATGAAAAATGAATTCATTAGTGACAGCAATGAAAAATGGTTCATTATTTTAACAAGTGAATACCTTAACAACTAGTAATTGGGGCTACTTTTAAGCAAATAAGCCTGTGTTAGAAAACTCAGCTCTTTATTTACGTGCTTTATTTTTAGGGTTCCGTACCTCAAAAGGAAAAACGGAACCCTTATAAGATTACTTCGTTGTCCGTCTGTCAAGTACCTTTTTCTCAGGAATGCGTGATGGAGTTAAAAAAAAAAAAAAATAGTAGAAAAAATAATAAGCATGAATTAATAAATACATTTGTAATAAGAATTCATATCAAATACTCAGGGCTGCAATCCCTTGAAGCAGTGAAAGAATCAAACTTCTAAGTCAACGTAATCAAAAGCTACGGGCGTTTATGGCATATTTTGACACTCGCAAGGTAATCAAAACCTAAAAGATACTTCCCGTTGACCTAGAATCATGAAATTTGGCAAGAAGCAATGTAATGTAGCACAAGTAAAGGATAAAATCCGAAAACCGTAAATTTGTAGTTACATACCCACAAATTTGTACGGAGCCCTCGGTGTGCGAGTCCGACTCGCACTTGACAGGTTTTTTTGTTATTATATCGATGGAGCCATCGACATAAAAACAATAGCCCTATAACAAAGAACAAAGAAATGATGGATGGATTGTGTGAATGATAATATGATTAGAAAGGGGGTGACTACTACCGAGATGACGACTAATAGAAAAGTATGAAAGAAAAGGACTTGTTGCTCCGATCCCATATAAATTAGGGCAAGGGCAAGCAGGAGTGGTGGCACAGTGGTATCGGCCGCGACTTACGAGTTTGTAGGTCGTAGGTTCGAACCCAGACAGGCGCTTTCATCATCATCAGCCTATAGCAGTCCACTGCTGGACATAGGCCTCCCCTAATGAGCGCCATAGCGCCCTGTCTTCAGCTTGACGCATCCAGCATCTGCCTGCAGTCTTTTGCAGATCGTCATCCCACCTGGCCGGAGGGCGTCCCACACTACGTTTGCCGAGTCGCGGTCTCCACTCAGGCGCTTTACTTTGTGTAAATTATTTCATAACCACTGCCCTCAAAACGGTGAAGGAAAACATCGTGAGGAAACCGAATCGAACCAAAAATTCGAAGACATGTGACATCCACCAACCCGCACTGGGCCCGCGTGGTGGATTACGGTACACTCCCTCTCACAGAGAGGAGGCCTGTGTCCCAGCAGTGGGAACATTATAGGCTGATTATGATTAAGGACAAGAAGAATGATGATACAAATATAGGTACTAAAGGAAAAGGAGTAGTGAATGATGATGATCTTGTTGGTAATTTTTTGCCAAAGATTGATTGTTCCGTCTATCTGCTTTCTTGCCAGGAAGACCAAAGGTCACCGGATCCAAAGCCGGCCCATTTGGCCTAATATTGGTCTTCCTTAATCTAAGAACTATATGAGGGGACAACCTCATATAGTTTATGGGCCGGCTTTGGATCGGTAACATTTTGTACTAAACACGGTTTTCCTCAAATTCATTAAACATGGTCAATGTAGGGAACATACCTACTTACCACATCTTCACTTACGTAACAACCCTAAACTTTAGATTCAAAATAAGCTAGCCTTAACCTAGTTCAAGCTAGCATTTGTTGGAACACAACTGGTGCAGGCATCGTACCGTGTGCAACTGTGTCGCAGATGGTAACGTACTGAACGTGCTAGAGAAATGTAGCCGTTGTCATTCACCTACAAATGCTGTGATAAACTATTTCGCTATTAGACACAGGGACACAGTATATATCCTTCTCATTCTGTTTATGAAATATCTTTTACATTGGGCCAATATTGGAGGAGAAAATAGACGAGAGCCAAACCTCGAATTATGACTTTTTACTTAGGCTTCGTCAACAAGTCTCTCCTTTGACTTATTATAAAAAATAATCAAGTTATTATGATTACCTGATACTTTTTATTTATTTTAAATCATAATAACAGCTCAAATGGAAAAATGACAAGTAATTTTTAAACCTCATCTAGTTTAAAAAAATATATTATTGACGTGTAAAAAAAGTATTTGTACAAACCTACTTACAGAAAATAAATAATTTATCATTATCACTGTTATCAAAACAATAGGGTTCGGGCGAAGATAAAGTTTCGTAAATTGTATAACAGAAGAATCCCTTTTCCGTGCGCAGCCTTTCCTAGCCTTTCCCAACTACGTTGGGGTCGGCTTCCAGTCTAACCTGATGCAGAATACCAGAATTTTACATGGAGCGACTGCACATTTGACCTCCAAAACCCAGTAACTGGGTAATACGATACCCCTTGGTAAGATTGGTTGTCACCACACTTTCGGCTTCTGACGACTGTCAAAGATCCAAGAATGACAGCTAGTACCAACGGCTTAGCGTGCTTTCCGAGGTACGGGGGGTACCGATCGCTGCCGCAGTCATTAGGTCCTCACGTGTGCAGGTGACGGTGCAAGATAGGAGTTGAGCCATTGTCTGTAGAGAGACGCCGCATACATACCGAAGGTCTGAGCCGGCAAATATATATTCTAAGATATTATTATACATCTGCATTTACTCCAAAACTAACAACAAAAGTCGTTGGAAATTGTTACTATAATTATCTTGAACAGTTTTCTCACCCACTGAAAGGGCACCGTGTACCTATAAGAGTATATTAATAATTGTGTGAAAGTGTGACCCATATCGGATAGTAGCTACGTAAGCCATTAGTATGATTAATTGAAAATACGAACAGAAACCTTTTAGGTTGGTGGTCGACCGCGACGGATATTGAAACTGGGGTTCAATCAAGACAATACTTATTATAGGATTCGAAAATACATTCAGCTTGTGGTGAGTGCTGTTCTGTAAAGTTCATTCGAACCTCATTCAACAGACCGCATAAAATGCAAACGCGAATTCATTTGTTTTAAAAAATAAAGCGGTTTCACATTTCGATACCGTTCAAAATTCGAAGTGATGTTTAGGGATTGAGTGATGAGATAGGTACGGTCAAGGAGCGTTAATGTTATGCAATTTTTTAATTCTTTTCACACCTATAGCGATCGCGTTTTACCTTTTCAAATTGTCATTTTCATTCAAAATAATAAGGTGCACGTAAAAATAACCTATCACAAAACAAAGTTTTTCTTTAAATTAAGTCTAAACACCGAACCAGTTATTGAACTAAGAAAACCGTTCTTTTTATAAAAATGACGTTTAGTTCGGTGCTAAATTGTCATTTTAGTATTAAGAACTTTACTTAAATCGAAATAAAGTTCAAATTACAAATTTGAATTTGAATTTAACTTTCTAAATAATTTGTAATCAATTTCTTCACATTTGCTTAAAAAACAATTATTTCCGGACCTTGGAACCATATAAATTTTATTAACTTTGCTTGGGTAGTTTTTGAGTTAGCTTGAATAATACGTATTTTTGCCACTTACTTTATATTGATGATGTTATAATGACTTTCTGTCACTGACATTTACATAGCAAGTAGTGTTATACAAATATAATTTTTTTGTAAAAACGTTTTTTATTCTGACTGCCATAGCCACCGATCTTCACAAGTGAATATTTCACATCGCCGTCACACCGGCAATCATGTGTGATGTAATTTATTAGGTACTTTACTTTGTCACAATTTCGTTTGTTTACGCAAAAGAGGTTATAAATGTAGTTATCTGTCACGGTACTGATATCAGAATATGTTTGAGGAGATGAAACATTATTGATGGTTCGGTAAACATTAATGCTATGTTTATTTATTTGTGTAATACATACGATCCGCCTCTTCTTCAAACGATTTTTACGACTAATAATAATAACTGGGTCTAACTGTATAATACCTGAATATTAAACTTACTCACAGGGTGGAACTTACTCATATTATGAATTTATTTAGCCAAAGTGGGAGAGTTTTGGAACACGCCGTGTGCACCATAGGAGGATTGAGTGTTCAATATAAACCTTTATAAATTCCAAATAAACCGTTAAAATCAATTGAATATTTGTGAATAGTTTTCACAAATTTAATACAATTATCCCACATAAAAATTTTAAACCTATATCTAGAATATTTTCAGACACAAGTTACAGTGTTTTCGCAGGTTAGCAGATTGAGTGTTCTAGTTAATTGTCCACGACTTTCTCACTATAAATTTCACAATTTTTTTATCTTCACCATGAAGTCTTCACAATTATTTCCTAAATTATTCTTTGATTTCGTAAAAATATAATAGACTTTTAAAAAGGAGCACTTAATCCACACGCACATGGGACAAACCATGAATTCAGCACATGACTCTAGACCCTATGGCAGTCTACTGCTGGACTTGGCCCTATCTCAGGCTGCGCCACAACACTCGTCTTCCGCCTTCCTCATCTAGTCTGTCCCAGATACCTTCTTAAAGTCGCCGGTCCACCTAGCGGGGTTCTTCTCACGCTATTCTGTCGACTTTCCTAAAACTAAACAGGCAATTTACCGTATTTTGGACGTATTAAGCATACTTAATCTCTAATGGCCTGACAAAGATTATGTCTGGACTTGAAAAGACACTGTGACCTCTGAGTTTGTTTCAGTTTTTCTGCTAGACTAGTCAGTCAGGAAACACCGAACTCATCTAGTTTTTAAACATAATTTAATTTTTAATGTCAATGTGTTTTTCGAACCAATTTACAGAAATTAATATCGTTTACATAAACGCATAAAAATACACAGTGAAAAGCCACTACGCACCGTAATATTATACATTTCCGTAAAAAAAATATGGGCCGTAAGCAACGTCTAAAATATAATCACGGTCGAAACTCCCTCAATGAAGCATAAAAGGAGGGTAAAAATTATATTTTTATAACTTAACCCACGTAAAATACTAGTGTATAATGTATGTATATTTTTACGAAAATATACGTTGTACCCAAACGCTCCAACGCTTTCAATCTTTCGAAATTGATGTCATATTTCGACGAAGTTATATTGAATTTACTTCATATTCGTCCCAATACAAACTATTGCAACATTGATGTAAGACTAAGGGCGAATTTCACCAGTGACCCTGAATGTGATCACCACGTCTAAACCGCGTTCAAGACCGGCCGGTATCATCATTGTTGTAGAATATTGACACTCTAGAAAGTAGTTTAGATGTACTGTTCGAGTTCAGTTTCGTTGGTGAAATTCACCCTAAGATTTAATTTTTTCAAGCATTTTTTCACCCTTTGTACAGTTTCTATAATTATGTCTGTAATTTATATGGTGTACATAATAAAGAGTATTCTATTCTATTCTATTCTATTATGCGATTTTTACTGACAAATAAGATTTGAGATGCAATAAAAAATTTATACTTAAGTTGGATAACTTTTAGAATTAAAGCTTACAAAATGTTCCAATATAACTCCGCCTAAGATTGGAATTTATGTAATCATAAAGTCTAAACTTCAGGAAACTTGAATTATTCATCTCAACGTAATTTCATAAAATAATACTAAAATCAAAGTCTTGAACACTCACCATCAAAATACATCTTAGTACCAATATAAGTATAAATCATGAGAGGGAGAAACATAGCACACCCCTTAGGCTTAGGCGCGATGTCTCATCGATCACGCAGTGGAATTCCGTCGAAGCCTCCGTAGGCCGTGCGGCAAGCGTAGCAAAGGACCACAGTCGCGCGCCGCCCCTAGACCGCTACGCTCGTAGCGCCGTAGCGCTGCTACGAATCTGACGTACGTTCTACTTACAGTGTGTTGTGAATGTGGAAGTGACTTTTTGTGACTTTGTAACAACTTTGTAATGTAAGTTATAGTTTTGTTTTACTTAGTTTTAAGGCTAAAGATTGTTGTTTTATTTTTGTTAAGCGTTGGGGTTTTTTTTAAAGACAACGGCGGATACTTATTCGTAATAAAAAAAAAAACGTATTCTACGTTCCTAATATAAATAAACTAAGCTCTATTATTTAAATAATTTATTACATCCATATTTTGGAAGAATATCATTTTAAATAACTTTTCAACAATTTTTTACTAACACTGCTACAAATTATTTAATTTAGTTACTAAACTTTTCTCACAAATATTTACTAACAAAACAAGTTATTACTAAATAAGTTATTTTTTCTTCGTATTTAAATCTTGAAAGGTGCATTGAGTGAACTTTTCAGGAGGCTGGAAGTGGGTCAATGATCTCACATTAGGCTGCAGTACGTAACGTTTCTCTACGTGATAGAAATTTCAACAGGTTTCTATATTTAATTTGGGCCTCAGGTCTGAAGGGACTTTGTGGTAGCGTATCTTTTATATTAAATTAGTCTTGCGATTTAGATTTTGGGGTTTCTCAGAAAAAAAAATAGAATGATCGTCTTTTGAAAGATGACTAAATGTTACACCGAAATAATTGTTTAATTTGTAAAATACAAAGGGTGAAAAGGGAAATAAAAACAAAATATTTTATTATTTATTAAATGAACAAAATGTACAAACCGAACACAAATATTCAGGCTGGTTCGCAAAAAATTCCCCGAATATAGAACAAATGAAATAAAAAAAAATATATATACGCGTCGACTTGAGAACCTCCTCCGTTTTTTCGTCGGTTAAAAACAAAACTACGTTTATTATTTTGATATGTTATACAAAAACAAGAACCATATTGTGTTCTTAATTAATAAAATACATAACATTAATAAGATACTTTATCATACAAATGTCAACGATGTTAATAAAATGAACGAGAAACGATTTTTTTCATAACGAGTTCGAGAAAATCCGATCCTAGGTAGGGAAAAACGGAGAATGTTCGATATTTTGTAAAACTTGAAAATCGTAACTTTTCGAATACCGTGCTCTCATAGGTATATTGTGCTCTGTTGGTGGGTACTGACCCAAGTTATCACCCCTCGCATTATGTCGCACTATTTACTGGACACCTGTCTATTATTATCCCTCGGCAGGACAAAGGCCTCTTCATATACGGAGAAGAAAAAATCCTTGATCATTATCAGTTTGTACAGTCACCAAAGGAGGTATGTAACCAGGGTCGAACGCCTGTTCGACCCTGGTTACGTTTTTTACTCCTAGTAAAAGATCGACCCTGGTTACATTTCTCCTTTGGTGACCGTACCTAATGGATATCAACATGCTAAAGTATAAAATCATGCATTCTTCCGGGTTCACAATCAAAAGAAAATAATTTATTTCACATAAACCTACATGGGCACTTATGATACGTCAGAAACTAGGTGCACGGTTCCAATTGATCGTTTCCTATGGAGAAGAACCTTTAAGTTATTACTAGTACCATCAATACTTCAATAAGAAAGTAAACTCCGTGTGTCTGTTACCTTTTCACGCCCAAACATCAAATCGATTGTTATGAAATTTGACAGCTGAGAGAGGTAGCTTGGGACCTGGACAAAGTCATAGGCTACTTTTCATCCTAGATATCTATCTATATATATAAAAAGGAAATAGTGTAACTAACACATAGTTACACTATTTATAACTCAAGAACGGCTGAACCGATTTGGCTGTAAATTGGCGGGGAGGTAGCTTAGAACCAGGAGACGGACTATATTTTTTATTTTTTGTAGTGTAGGAGTAGGTTAGGATTAGGGTAGGAGTAGGGTAGGAGTAGGGTAGGAGTAGGTTAGGGAGTAGGGTAGAAGTAGGGTAGGAGTAGGGTAGGAGTAGGGTAGGAGTAGTGTAGGAGTAGGGTAGGAGTAGGGTAGGAGTAGGGTAGGAGTAGTGTAGGAGTAGGGTAGGAGTAGTGTAGCGTAGGGTAAGGGGTAGGACACCACGCGAACGAAGTAGCGCCGGGCAGCTAGAAATAATTTATATGGCAAAACAACGTTTGCCGGGTCAGCTAGTATTTATGTAAAACAAAGTCGGGTTAGTTACACTATTTATAACTCAAGAACGGCTGGAGCGATTTTTATTATCTTTGATTTGTTGGGTTTGTCTCCGCTCCGAATAGCAGAATAAAGTATTAAAACATGGGAAAAACTCACAAAAAATAAAATAATGAAGATAATTAATTTTTTCATACATTTTGTATTTATTGATTCTGAGGCGGTACAAAGTTCGCCGGGTCAGCTAGTTATATTATATATAATACTAGCTTCTGCCCGCGAAAATTTTTCGTTCCGTTTGTCAGTATCGTTATAGCCAAGGAATTAATTTTGTTACTATCCTGGTGGAACAGTACAAATTATCGGTACTGGAACTACGCGTAGGTAACGTTATTTTGAGTTACGTTTCAAGTTCCTGGTTCCAACACGATAACAAGTGTAACCGTATCCTACAATTTGCCCTATTACCATTTCACTTAAAGTCGTTTAGCCACACTGAAGCTCTATGCAGTTAATACTGGAAGTCCCAGAGCTAATTGCAACTGCAGATGGACCTAATTGCCAATTACTGACCACGACTAGCCTGTCTTTGAGAGGACCTAACTTTGTGTAGAACTTTTATTTTCCTTTTAAAACTGTAAGTGCGTTTGTGGGAGCTATGGATAGAAGTTGAGAAACATGGATGAAATTTTTAACTACAAAATATACAACAAACGAAGAATACTCTATCTATGACTGAATGAATGACTAATACAAAAATTAACGTATGCTACTAGCCAAATTTTTTGGTGTAGGTATTTAAATAAATTATATTCTTTTAGTAGACAAAAACAAAACTTTTGGCAAGCGTTTAAATTTTATCCAAAATAAAACCAACAGATTTTCTTATTCTGCTATATTTTTTTTCATTATTACTTGTTTTTGTCAGCTAAGAAGACCATCATTTTGCAGCTACGTGTATATCGCAAAAGGCGATGACGTTAAAAATCTGTTTCCTACCTGACAATAGTACAACATACAGCGATGCCCATGATATAATTATGTAATTAATTGTACTACCACACTAATATTATAAAGGCGAAGTTTGTGAGTGTGTGTGTGTTTATATGTTTGTTACTTCTTCATGCTCAAACGGCTGGACCAATTTTAATAAAGTTTTGTATAGAGGTAGCTGACATCTTGGATTAACATATAGGCTAGCTATTAACATATAGGCTAGACTTTTTAACCCGATATTCCCACGGGATCGACATTTACGCGGGTGAAACCGCGGGGCGCAGCTAGTAAAATATAAATATATTGCCATAATATATATGAAAAAAATCCGTCACACTAGCGAGGTGATAAATACTTGAGAATATTAAAACTGCAGGAGCTGTCTTTTGGAAGTTCAAGTCCCGTAGGCATTATACTCGTAATAGGCCAACAGGATAGGATTATTTCAAGGTGAAGGAAGACTGCTGCTATTCTTCCGAAACCAATTATTTGCTCCATTAATTTTCAACCCAAACCAGAATACGTCTTTCTTCATATTAGAACTTTCGTAAAGAGCACTTTAGGGATGCTGAACTGGAGTTTACGATAGCATTACCAATGTTATACATACAAAGGGATATTAGAAATTATTATAATATCTTTATTTTACACAGGGGAACCAGTAGGTGTAAGTGAAAAATGGTAATCTTTGAGAGTTCCTCCAGAAAACCGTGTTTATTATACTGGTTTATTATACAAACTAGCTACGTTGAAATCTTACGCACTTTTCTTCTTTTTATGCACTTTTGTGCTTTTGTTTTTATATGGGTACATGAAAAATATTTTCATTTATTTTCAGGCTACTGTGAAAAGTGCTTATAGGTTTTTTTTTCGGAGTTTTAGGTTATCTACCTAAACTAGGAAAATGTTAGTCCATCCTTTCCGGGAACCTCGAATAACTGAACTAACTTCTTTTGCAAAAAATATAGGCACATTATTTTTTTACGTAGATAGCAGTCGATATAATCGACGGCACGGTTGGCGCAGTGGTTAAGCGATTGACTGCTGCGCTGCATGTCGCGGGTTCGATTCCCGCACGGAACAAATATTTGTATGACCTACAAGTAGTTGTTCCGGGTCTGGCTGTTTGTGTACGTGAATTTAAATGTTTGTAAACGCACCCACAATACAGGAGAAATTCCTAGTGTGGGGCAACGTTTTAAAAACAAAAAAAATCGTCTTAAATATACAAATACTAAAACAATACCATCCGAATTACCTACTTGCTATCGTATGGGTACGATACAAAAAAAAAAGAAATTAATATTTCTACATAGGTGTAGGAGTAGGGTAGGAGTAGCTTAGGAGTAATTATATTTATAATTTCAAGTTTGTTTATAAGAACCTATCTTTAGATCGTTGCTTTTGATAATTTAGTACCCAATAGATAGGTACTGTGGAAGCTTTATGAGCTCTCGTACCGGGAAGAGTACATAAAACCACAGTTTGTTATATTACTTCAATGATTATTCCTTGAAGATGGTTCTACATTTTTAAATTTGTATCCTTGTCACTTAGCTTGTCAGCTAATCTCACGCCTATTTTTTTTCTATTGTTTTTATAAATCGATGTTTGTCTCATATGTCTTCAATGTAGGTACTTTTCAAAGTATTCATAAAGGTTGCATTCAAGCACCAAAAAGTACATAGAAAAACAAGGAAAGAACCAACCAAGGGCCTTACTTTATTTCCTCGCCACCTTCAACATTCCGTAATTATTACTTCATTTGGTAAGCGTGTCACGTGCAGTTAATAATAAAAGTCGGGTTGCGTGATATTCTCGAACTACACATAATAATATAGTTCGTAACTCGGAGGGTCTGACAAGGCCATCTTGATAACTTTTCTTTGGAAACTTGTGTAGGTATGCGTAAAAGTTAAGTTGTGAAAGTTTATGTTAATTTTTAGCTTATCTATGCGGGTTCTGCGATTTATGCGTAATGCGTGGTGTATCAGAATTCTTTGTAAGTGAATGACTAGTTACATTTTTGATAATACATATTTGGAAACTGCTAATGGATTTTTTCAGGAAGCAGTAGTGGTAATGGCCCCGACTTCCGATTTGTAGGTCAAGGGTTCGAACCCAGACAGGCGCATTACTTTGTGCAAATAATTACATCACCACTGTTCTCAAAACGGTTAACGAAAATATCGTGAGGAAACTGGCATGTCCTAGAACCAAAAATTCGAAGACAAGACGTGACATCTACCAACACGCACTGGCGCTGCGTGTTAGATGACAGCCCACTCCCAAAGACTGCACTTGCTCTAACTTTACAGTTTAGCATATCATTACATTTAAAAATGGATCTTGACGTAATCCCTAAATATGTATCTTGTAACTATTATGGTTTCACAAGTAAAAGGCTCTCTCGAAATAATAAAAAGAAGTATTTTATCCTTAATACCTTTTATCTTTAAAACTTGTATCTATGTAGGATTAAACGCTCTCATTCATTCATTGTCCTCACGAAACATTTAATGAACATGTTCAAACAAAAGTTTTTCATTCATTTGTTCAGTCTTTGTCATTACATTCTGTTGAACCGGGCTCGTTATAAACTCGTTAGCACACATTTAATTCGTATCAGATTAATTGTTAGTTGTTGGTTTTTGTTAAACTGGGATTAATTAAACTACCTGACGTTAATTACAGGGTTTTGTAGTAACATTGTAAAATAGTTTGAAATTTCTAGCATGTATGTACTTCGGCGGCATCATGTACCCAGTAACTTTTGAGGATTGAGGAGGAGGTGAGATAGGCAGGCACTTCATGTACATTCAGCTGCATCCGGTTAGTCTGGAAGCCGACCCCAATATAGTTGGGACCAGAAGGCCAATTCTCGTAATTAAAAACGTTCAAAATCTGGTGTCAACTTCATCTCAGAGACAATCAATTATCAATGTCAAAAACTTGTCAAAAATGTAGGGAAATTAGACGTATTTATAGGAGATTGTGACCTAGATTAGAATGCGAATGCTCCTAAAAATACGAGAATTGGCCCTCTGATAAAGTCATCCAGAATGTGTATACATAAAGCGTGTGGGAGCAAAACAATAACAGTCCCCCAGACGGCCATGGCGGTCAGTCTTCACAGAGGCCTTCGGTGCGGGCACAGAGCAGGTTCTCTCGATGTACAGTTGCAGTTAAAATAGCCCTCTTTAAGGCATATTGCGCAACACTGTACTCGGGGGCCCTGTGGTTCAGATAAACCCAAAGGGCTTACAATGCTTCTGCAGTGCGTCGGGGATGTTTGCCGACGCGCGCACTGACAGCTTTGACGCGGTATGGCGCAACCTCATATTTCGGAGGTTGCGTGAGAGTCCCAACATCATTCTGCACTCGTTAGCCGCCCGGGCAGATAGCTCGCTTGTGTGGGCGTTGGCCGATCGAACCAGATCAGTTTTAGTTATTAGGTACTAAAATAGGCTAAATAATATTGTTACTAACACAGTGGACCTTATTTGTTGTCTTATAAATAAATAAATAATTAAATAAGTATGTGCGCCGACACAAGTGCACTTACTCTTGTCTCACTCTCATAGTCCGATGGGACGGCACCTAATTCGACACGACCGGAGAGAGATCAGGCGCAGGGCCAACGGCTTTACGTGCTTCCGAGGCGCGGGGATATCACATTGCCAAATTCAAAACGGGCTGTCCTAAAAAAAATCCTAATGGAAAACCCATTATCACTTTGCTCGACCTGGGAGTCGAATCCAGGACCCCACGCTCAGCAGTCGCGTTTGCGACCGCAAGATTGAAAAAAAAAACATCTTTATTTAGGTACCCAAATAATCATACCAACCTTGCACAATCCATTTAAGTAACAAATAAGCAGTAAAGGTAGTTAACATTTTTGTTTGGTATGTATCAGTAGCCTCGGTAGCCTGTGCTTATTTTGGTTGTTAACACGAACAGATTCACTCTGTTCCCCGTACTAGTTTAAACTGTATTACGGTGGAACAGTTTTCCTCGTTCTCGGCAAATGTACTTAGGTATAGTAGCAGACTTGTGACAAAATTATTAACGGGGCAGTAAAACTATTATCATATAAATAACTGATAATAATTATATGAGTTTCCTACAATTCATATCCTCTGATTTATGCTTGGACAAACGTAGAAGATAAACACAAACGCACAACTTTAAAACAACTTATTAATTCAGTGAGGTAATATAATGACTGGTTTTATTTATATAGCACACAACTTTCGAGGAATGATCCCTAAAGTAATAAACTTAAAACTAAACTAAACTTTAAGTTGGTAAAGTGACTGTTTCATTTGTGGCAGTACTGGGAGCTATCGCCTAAACTTTATGACTTTTTAGTTTGGGGGTTTGCCCAATAAATGGAAATAGGCTTAGTTTAAGCCGAGTTGTTATCTGTCCTTCGTCATGGAAGAAAGACTTTTGACCGCAGGACAGAAACATGGGGGTCTAGGCAAGCGTACCCCATCGTCCATGGCTTACCATCAGGTTAGACGGTAGTCCAAGGCGATAATAAAAATCATAAAAATATGACGTCATTTGCATTGAAAATGTATTTCCTACTACACCACATTAAAGCGATTTCATTAAGACTTACTGACTTTATACAGTAAGAAAAAGAAAAGTTTGTAAAACAGTAAAAGACAAAACAGTAACTTTTAATGATTGAACATACTATTTACTGAAAAAAACAACAAAAAAAAGGAAAACCACCATTGCTGTAGTGTAATTATGTAAGTAAATTTCAATGGGTTGAACGATATCACCAAATGAATAAAACAGTTCATTTTGTGACCTTTTAGCTATTTAAAACGTTAAAGTTTACTGTCATGTCGGTAACATTTTGTTTTCGGATCAGTAAAAATACTATTTTGAACGTTAGGCTCAGGAACTGTTTAAAGCAGTTCAGATCAATGTTTTTTCATTTTTATTTGTTGCTTATTTCTTTCAATGTGAGTGTGGCCGTACGAGTGTACCCTTGTTTCGCAGACAAAAATTTCATAGAATATCGTTTCGCAGCAAATGTTTTATATAATACTTGGTCCTTGTATTTTTATTCCGAATATGATTGTTTTAACGACAATTTACTTGAATGAAACATATTTCACAGAGACACAATTCAATGAATTTTTCAACACACTTGCTCGTAAAGTGGCTCTTATTGAACCGCTTTTAGGTCCATAATGGAGTGTATTACGAACGCGTGCTTTTTCTTTACTTTAATCCACATGTGCTGTAATACCACAGATAACTATTTACTAGTCGGAGATGCGCGCTTTTTTTATCTCATCAAACCCTGCGTTCCGAATTGGGAAATAATCGATGTGTTCCGAATTGGGAAATAACCGAATTAGCGTGAGCGCGATAACGATAACGATGTCCCGTGAATCGTCATAGATGACGTCATGACATTCGCCATCTTGCGATAATGCCGACCATGCCCTAGAATAATATCACCGTGAGCGCTGTCAAAAATGATAGTGTGTGTATGAGGTTGTGTCAGTGTGTGTTTTGTTTTGAGTTGCATCATCTTTAAATTAAACTAACGTGGCATTTTCGAAATTGTGCTTCTGGCTGACCGTAGCCACCTAACCAAAGAAGAAGAACTGAAGAAGAAATGTGGTGTTTATACAAAGAAATACTGTAATAATATCTTTTTTAAATTGTGTAAGCATTGTGAGCGCGTTCACGAGTGTTCCGAATTGTTGCCAGCTCTCAGTAGTCATAATCGTAATATCTAAATCAAAAAATCTCTTATGGAAAAGTTCTTAAGGAACAAATCTAACTAAAGGATTAAATTCTAATGACTATAATTCTGTAAATACATAATTATACATTATAGGTAGTCGCGAATCATATTTGATCAAGATACAACCTGATATAATAAGGTGAATACCTTAAATTGACCGGGGTCCCTTCCGAAACCAAACGGAAAAGACCCTGACTGGCGTTGTCCTGAATGTTCAGTCTCAACATTAGCTAGTTTGTGTTTATTATATTTTTTCTATAGGCAGTTTAGCGGTTTTGTCTGTGCTATAGATTAATATAGGTCGGTTGTTGAACAGTGAACCAACCAGATACACTGAACCACTGCCATATTGGCAAAACTGCGACGTTCCCACTGTGACCGAGCTTGTTAATACTTGCCTCGTGGGCACCCTTCCCCTCTCCCGCAGTGAGCCGGCGGCCGCGGCTTAAGCATGACGTGTGACAGCGGATTGTTTGTTTCTCGCCAAAAAAATGTAGTATTCTCAAGTAAGTGTCTCGATTTTTCTATATTTTGTTATTAATGATAAGAACACAAGTTGTATGGTGTCAAAATTGTAGTACTTTTAGTCGTTTTATGAGCATATTGCATTTGGACAATTCAGTGTATAACCATTTTTTTTTAATTTTTATAAGTTGTATAGTGTGTGCATTGAACAGTGAACCACGTCTGCATAGTTCTCAGTGAACCGGTTCACCGTGTGCCTTACGATCCTGGTTCACTGTTCCTTAGTGTAATGTTGAACATCAATCTTATTTTTGTTTGTTCTAGGATGCCTAGACCAAAAAATAAGGAACGGAAAATAGGAAAACACACAAAAGAGGACATGGTGTCAGCTTTACTAATGGTACAAAATGGTAACTCTATTAGGACGGCGCGGCGGCAAAAACCTGTAAAATTCCGTACCCTACCTTGCGCCGTTTAAATGAAAGCTGTTCATTCGAAAAGGCTGGTTGTTAATTATCTAAAAAGGTTTATAAGATAACTTTAAGTTTTTTTTTTGTAAGAAGAAACATTTTATTTTTTGTATTTTTTAAAATAAAAGTTGATTATTCAAAATTGCGTGATTTCTTTTCACAAATAAGTATTTTTTACTGTTAAAGAAGTTATGGTTCACTGTTGAAATATGGGTGGTTCAGTGTAAACTACCCATAGTATACAGTGAGCCAAATTTCATTTTTTTTTTAAACTTCTCTAAGGGTCTTAGTTTGTTTCTCTGGCTTTCTGTAACTTTAAACTGAGAAACCTTATGAAATTACCTAAACGATGACACCAAAACCAAAATCTTAGCTTTATTTTCTAGCAAGTTATGTGACTTTGAAAAAAGGGTGGTTCACTGTTCAACAACCGACCCTATTTAAAATGAGAGCGGCGCGCGCATCGCTAGTGCTGGCTGGCTAGCACGGCGCGCGGGAAAACAAAACCAGCGCGCCATTTTCCATACAAGTTAATATTTAAGAATACAAGTCTGTTTTTTTTTTCCTCGCAAGTGTGTTGAAAAACGTCGTATGATACGCGTGTGCATTAATCAATATACACTCGGCTTTCTTATCGCTCTCGCCTGCGGCTCGCGCGAATAATATCGCCTCGTGTATAATGATCAACTTAGCACACATGTATCATAATGTACTATTATAGTCACATTTTTTTAATTATCAAACAGTAGAATTATTTTTTAACGATTACGTGAAACGAAATTCTATAAAACTGTTATATCTATAAAACAACGTTATGTACTACCGGCTGTACGACATTATGTCTTTGCCACTTCTGTTCACTATGTAAGTATGTATTTTATTTTTGCGTAGGAAAAGCAATATCAACTTTAAAACAAGTTTTACTTTACCATTTGGTTTTCAAGAATAAAGCAATATAACTAGGTTAGAACTACATTAAAAACTCACATAGATACGGTTGCAGACTCCAAGAGTTTTTTTTAACTTGTTTGAATTCTAACTAACTGGTAGGTATTTTAGATTGGTTTTATCGCGTTAAAGTTAACAGTTGGATTAGTTTTGCGTTCTCGCTACAGGCTGAAGTTTCGCCATAGGTACCTATATTTTACTAAGGAAAATGTCGTGAGGATAGTTTTGAGTATGAATGTGGTTTTGAGTGTGTGTGTGTGTTTTGTGTATGGCCTTATGGGAATACTAAAGAAACGATGGATGGATTGTGTGACAGGTGATATGGCTAAATAGGAGGTGACTATCTAGATATTGCCTAATAGAGAAGTATGGAAGAAGTAGGAAGCTTATATGTATGTTAGTGCAGTGGTATGCGACCACGGGAAGGTACTTTCTTGTTTCACCCTTTTCAAAGTTTTTAACTTTTTTTAATTTAATTCAATGTACAGTTTTTTAATAACTGTTGTCGTCGCACATACACGAAAAGCGACTTTGTTATAGAAAATAACTAGGTTTCTAAAAGAGCGACTTCGTTACAGAAAATAACTCTTGTTTTCTAAAATGATCTGAATTTGATTGAAATCGACTTTGAGAGGACGAATACTCCAAGAAGGAATATTAAGTAGGTACCTATTCAGATTGGTTCTACTAACGTCGCCTGATTCAACAATTTACCTACAATGTTTATTTATGTGCGTTTAGCCAAAAATTGCCAAAATAGCCTATTTTCTCTTCTTGCATGACCACGATCGAGATGGAAATGCAAACTATCTTTATCTCGCATTTTCGAACCGACGAAACAAGGAGGAGGTTATTCATTCGGTGTTTCGGAAGTCGGTGACAAAAATGAAACAAAACTAAAGACAAAGACACTGACTAAGGTTCTATTTTCCCTTTGTAGTGATTTTTTTTAAAGTTGATTATTTTCGTTCTTTATTTTATCTGCCAGCATTTTGCTTGTATATTTTATATGTCAAAGTATTCCACCCGTTTCAGTTTTATACCTTCCCTATTATATTACCATAGGATATAAACAGATGTTTGCCAATCCCCATAACACTTTTATATGTATTATGTATGTGACAAACATAACTGATGCATAGCATTACCATAACTTTATGACTTAAGTTGAAAATTTCCCAGAACACAATATGAAATATGCAAATAGACAAATCTAGTTTAACTTTATATTACATTATTAGCTTCACTACATTAATACTTTGGAATTCATTATTAATTATATTTCTAACTCCGTCTTTTCCTATAGGATTTCATATTGTGAAAATTAAAATGGATTTTTAATAATACGTTCATAAAATACCTGAGGGGCAATTCTCGCAATTTTAAGAACGTTCACAGTCTGATCTTTGTCTCATTTTGTCAAAAGAACCTCTAATTTCCCTACATTTTTGACATTGTTTGTCGCTGAGATGAGATTGCGACTAGATTGCGATGCGAACGTTTAATGGCCTTCTTTAATGTTATTGTGTGTATATTTCGCATTTCATTCAAATTATCGCACTCAACTGGAAAGTTTAAGTACTCATTTGTTTTTGGAATCATCGTAGACAAACATCATTTTGAAATTGGAACGGTCAAAGTGTGACTTCGGTACCGTTCGAATTTTCAATCATTTATTTTTTTTCAGAGTATTAGTTGTCATTCCACCTGATGCTATGCTGATTGACACTATTGACAGCTCACTTTAAGCTCACTTCATCTAAGTTTTCACGGTGAGATTTTTACAGAATAGCATTACTATTATTCCTTGTGTTCAACGGTAATTCAAGCAAAATAAACCAAAAAGTCACTGAACCACCCAAAACAAAAATAAAGCGATAAATATTACGAAACGACACTTTGGTTCGACCTACCCTCTTTCAATAACGAAACGCTCATAAGCAATCCATGTAATAGCAAATTGAATTTTCACACTTCACTCGAGATCAAAATTGGGCATATTCCAAGGTAATTGACCTCCGTACTACGACATACGATCATCAGACGTCTCGGCTTCCCCCCTGGCGGTCGGCCAAGACGCGAGTGAACCCGAGTGCTCCCGATTGTAACCGAAGATTAATTCGTTATGACCTAAAGCATTTTCTTCTTAGTTTTCCTGACAGGGTAACACTTTTTTATCCGTTCGTTCACACTGTCTTGGGGTTGTTTTTTATTGGTATGAGCGGTTTTATTGGGCTGTTGTTAACACGTAGTATGGGTTTTTTTTTTTAAAGAAAGAATAACATGTATGCTTCGTCGGTCTAGTGGTCGCAAGTGCTACGCTACTTCTTAGCATGATGTCCCCGTTTTGTCATCTGGATTTTTTGAGTAACAGCCCGCACCCTATTTGCGTAACACTCTCAATTTGAATCATTTCGAAGCATATTGCTAATCTATTGCTCCTTATGTTCGAAAAATGTGTCTGCTGAACAACGTAAATAACGCAATGAATGTTGTTCAACTGTCAAAATGAAACCCATTGCTACTGATAGTGGGTTACGCAATTACCCTGCCGGGGTCTAGATTTGTGCCCGATTAATGGCAATAACATAATCAGCCTATAATGTTCCCACTGCTGGGACACAGGCCTCCTCTCGATGAGAGGGAGTGGGCCGTAATCAACCACGCGGGCCCAGTGCGGGTTCGTAGATGTCACATGTCTTCGGATTTTTTGGTTCTAGGACATGCCGGTTTCCTCACGATATTTCCGTTCACCGTTTTGAGAGCAGGAATGATGAAATACTTTACACAAAGTAAAGTGCCTGTCTGGGTTCGAACCTACAACTTGTAAGTCGACTGTTACTACTGGGCTACCACTGCTCTAAACACAAATGATGGCAATATGTAATAGGGGGCGAAACTATAGGCTCGCCCCCTATTACATGAGACATAACCGACGAAATGTGTACTATAGGTACACGTGCCTAACCGTGAATGTTATGTTTACATTTATTGGACAACAGTTCGTGATACACAAAAAAAACTGGAAAATCTCCGTTTGTGAAATGAGATTTTTATAGAATAGGCCGGTAGAATAGATGTTTGTGAATATTTTCTAACCGGCAAGATGTGAATATGCTGATATTAATATAGATAATATTGACAATATAAGCTAACATTTAAAATAATAATATGTACCTACATGTATATGAAAAAATAAGCAAAAGAATCATAGAGATTCGAAAAAAAAAAAAAATCGTCCACATCGCTGTCAACAGGAACAGTGCCCAAAAAGGCTGGCAGCATTGCCACGTTGTATGGCGATGCTATTGCTTTGGCCAAGAAATAGGCCAACCCTCTGGTCACGTAAAGAGTCGGTAACCAAGTTGATAGCTTGGCGATAACTCGAAACACCAAGTGGGATTCAAAACCCATCCGGCAAGATGTTGAATCTACATATATTTATGAGCTTCGAGCGCAATGTATCTAGGTTATAGTGTTCGTAAGTGGAGTCTGGACGCGTCTCTTAATGTATGATGTAACAAAAAGTGGCGAATAGCCAGTGTTTTTGTTATGGAAATAAAGACATTGACTTAGCAGACAGCTTTACTATAGCAAACAGCCTTCGTTTATTAATGTTTATTTATGTATATATTTGTTTGGAAGATTGAACTAATATCAGTATGGCATCAGTTTCTAGGACGAACATTTAGAACTTGTGTACTTTCATAGAGTGTTATATCTCTTTGATATTAAGATATGTAGCTTCTTTTACTTCAATGGTGACGTAGGTACAGTTGACTAGATACATTTTGGTCCTATACAAGCTGGCAGGGACATCGACACGCAACCTGTTACCATGGATTCAGTAGGTACATGATTTTGAAGCTCCTGAGGGTAATATGAGGAAGGAAACACCGAAGCTGGCAGAGAGTTCCACACTTTGACCGTGCGCATAGTAAATGTGATGGAAAAGCGCTGAGTACTAGTCGGTATCAACAAAAATAACTTTAATTTCACTCATCAGTGTTAAATCCCCAAAATTTTGTACTAGCAATTAATAAAGTAACAGGGTAAGACTATAAACCGTTGATTGCTCCAGTAACGCTCAGTAATCGTTCGTGTATTAATCAATTAAGGGATTCTACGAGGCGTCGCTCGTAAAAGTTGCCGTCTTTTATAGGCGCGCTCCGATCGCGCATAGACCGAATTTTATTTATATTTTCTACCTTTTTACGTTGTTTTATATGCTTAGACAGTTTTTGGATTTTATGAGGATATATCTTAGGTGAGTTTGTAGAGATAGATTTGAAGAGGTGAGGGGCTTGTTTTTAAGTAATAACAGTCGCACGGGTCGATCGAAGGTAAAGCTACGCTTGCCGAGGTCGCTCTGTGGATGGGTGACCATCCATTATACAGGGTTATTGGTAAAACGTTAACAACCTCTTAAGAAGTCATTGTACTCATCATTATCAACAATTTATACTATGGGACTAAACATGAAATCGCGAAAAAAAATCAGCTGTTCCCTACGACCTTTGACGAGTTAAGGTTCCTTCAAACAGGCGCGACACGCGATAAAAATCGCGCGCCACACAAAGGCACCGCAAGTCGCGCGCGACTCAAAGGCACCGCAAGTCGTGCAACGAGCGGTCTTTGTGTCGCACGCGACACAGTCTAGTAATCCAGCTGGATCGTTCACATTTTTACAGACTAGTAATCCAGCTGGATGATAATTATCATTGTCTATGCCAACCGCATTACTTAAGTGGCATTCAAGCGCTGGTTTAGATCGCTGGACTGGAATGCTACTGGAGTAATGTGAACCGCGCATAAGTGACATGAATTTCGTGTACCTTCTACATGAACATAAAACATAACATAGTATATAAAGCGTGTTTTCCCTGAAGAGGTAAGACTAGAGGTATTACACACCTACATTTCGGCATTTCCAAGTCGAATTTATCAAAGAAGCTTGACATTTTGATAAATTCGGCGCGAGGCAGAGACCCGAGCTCGAGCGGGGTTCAGGCTCGAGTCTCTCTGACGCAGGATAATCTGCTTGACGGAAGGTACTTATCAATCTTCAACAAAATAAGCCCAGGTACGCACGGCGTGTTTATCCCGTGGCGATTTTTTTTCGCGCACTGGATTTTCAATGCACTGTTTAGCGCCAAGAGTTGAAAATCCAACAGTGTGTTTTTTTTGAAGCGCTGGGATGCGCTCTGTTGGATCCTCAACGCTTGGCTGAACACCGTGAGTTGAAAATCCAGTGCGTGATAAAATCCCGCCCGGGTATTTTTTCGTCCGTGCCAACGTGGGCTAATGCGTAAGAAAAACCTTTTCCTTGAAGTTTTAGGTCGTAATAAGAGGAATGGCAGGAAAGTATCTGAATCATTTTGAAAGATATTGCTAATCCATTGCTTCATATGTTCGAAAAATTTGTCTGCTTAACAACGTCAATAAGGCAATGAATGTTGTTGAACTGTCAAAATGAAAGCCATTACTGTTACGCAATTATTCCGCTGGTTGTGAGTACCTAATACGCACCTGACCTTTCTGAAAAATATCACCAAGGTCACTATAATGTCCTACTTGGTTATTGTATAAATTGATTTCATATATGCTCTAAACATAACCTTATCCACTCGAGCCCGGCGTGGTACGATATTTATTTATTTATTATTTATTAACACTTGATGCACAAGTAAAAGAAATACTGTACAAAGGCGGACTTAATGCCTGAGGCATTTTCTACCAGTCAACCTTAGGGTGATGCAGAGACAAAACATGGCAGGTGCAACAAAAGGGATGAATAGCTAGGAAATGACTATAAAATACAAGAATAAATACTAATACATAGATAGATACATACATACATATAAACAAAATCTTTGAGGAGAAACAAATTATCGGTAGAGGAGAAAACGAATCCAGCAAATCAGTGCTGAGATGTTACGGCCAACTTTTGACGGATATGTTCACGTGCCTTCTCTTTAAAAGATAACCTGACTGGTTGCCATCCTGATGTTCAGAGGGAGCGCATTCCATAGAAAGACCGCTTGGACAAAGAAAAAAGACCGAATGAAGCCAGAACGGTGAGAAGGACATCGTAGAAGACGATTGTTAGTGGATCGAAGATTCTTAGCATGGGCAGAGCATAAATATTGAATTTGGGAAGTCAAATAAGAAGGAGCAGTGGGATTGTCAAGAATAGAGAACAACGTATTCAGAGCCCTTAACTCTCTGCGCTGGCGAATGGGTAACCATTTTAAAAGCAGCCGATGCTCGGATACATGGTCATATTTACGAAGATTGAAAATGAATCGAATGCAATTATTCAGAAGACATTCGATATCGGCCAATTACAATAGAAAATCAATTGTGTTTCATTAGCGGTGGTCATTGGCGGATATTCTCTGTAATGTAGAATCTTGAGATCATATTTACTACGGGAGAGATCTCGACCGAAACTTATGTCAGGATCCATGTAAAATTTCAAGCCCTAGATTGAATTTATGAATGTAAAATTCGAGACATCTTTGAGTTATATAGGACACCGAGTACCGAGTTTATAAGATACCTCTCCCTTGTGAAGAAGGGTATTTCGGATGATAGTCATCGCGAAGAAGGGGAGGATATATAAGTTAGAGACGACAAAACGATAATAAATTAAAATTCGTATATCTAATAACGTTCCCAAACTGCATACGAAAATTAAATCAAATATATTCAACTAGCTGCGCCCCGCGGTTTCACCCGCGTAAATGTCGATCCTGTGGGAATATCGGGATAAAAAGTAGCCTATATGTTAATCCAGGGTGTCAGCTACCTCCATACAAAATTTTATCAAAATTGGTCCAGCCGTGTGAGCGTGAAGAAGTAACAAACATATAAACACACACACACTCACAAACTTTCGCCTTTATAATATTAGTGTGATAGTTTAGTGTCAATATAGCCATCAAGTTACAAAAATCACGTTTTCAATTTAGATGTTAGGATTTATTTGATGGTTTCCAAATACTCCTATGTATTAGCCAGTATTTTCATTTATTATTGTCTCATTTGTTTGTGTATTCTTATGTTTGTTTACTGTTCGAAGATTGATGGTCTATCATATAAGATCAAATATCATCTGCCACTTATCATTAACGACATAAAGCTGATAATAGAAAACCACTGAGGATATCACCTTTCAAACCAAAGAATCATATAATCATAAAGACTTACCAGAACAAAAGGGTATCGTCCTCTTGATTGATCCTCACGAAAATAACCAAAAATATGTCTTTCATATTTCTATGTAATCTGAGGCCAAAGTATATTTTTCCGTAACCCTTACCTTGAAGGGTTAAAGTGATTTGTTCAGCATGTTGTAGCGGTTTATTCTTTGCCTTTATAAATCACCGGTTGTGTGCAATTTCATCTCATGGTTTTTCATTATTACGATCCTTAATTTGGTTTTTTGTGTCGACGAAAATTTAAATTTTCGTAATGAAATTTGTTATTTTTAAGCATGAAGCTAAGAAACATGATAGCATTAAAGTTTCCGCCCGTTAATTTAACGATAAAAGATTGTGAATTTGCTACGGCGTAGCTCGTAGCTGAGGCAATGATGTCGCTACGCCTGTGGCTACGCTGTCGTAGCCGCAAACGCGTTGAGATATAAATTCTTTGAATCTTCTTGAATATTGTACGTGTTCTTTCTCTGCAAGAAGTGAATTTAAATTATAATTCTCTTAAAATGTTGTAAATCTATCATCAAAACCTATACTTTACCCAGTATAAAACAAAGTCGCTTTTCGTCTGTCTGTGTAACCACCTAAATTTTTCTAAACTTTACAATGGATTTTGAAGCCGTTTACACTATTTATCATTTAGAGCATTTATTCCGGAAGGTTTATGTTTATGATAATATTATTATTATTCATTTGTGTTTTTTTGAGGGGCTTGTGGCCAAGTAATAACAGCCGCACGGGTCTATCGATCAAGTTAAGCTACGCTTGCCGCGGTTGGTTCGTGGATGGGTGACCTGATCATATTTACATACCAAGACCCCTTCGTGCCTCGGAAAGCACGCTAAGCCGTTGGTCCCGGCTGTCATTCGTGGATCTTTGAGATTTGTTACGGGTCGTCAAAAGCCCGAAAATCTGGTAACCAGTTTTACCAAAGGGTATCGTATTACCCAGTAGCTGGTTTGTGGAGGTTAGATAGGCAGTCGCTCCATGCAGAATACTGGTACTCAGCTGCATCCGGTTAGACTGGAAGACGACCCCAACATAGTTGGGAAAAGGCTAGGCAGATGTTGATTGTTAATTCTAATGATTATTTTTCTGTAAAGCCATGTTTGTTAGGGTCGCGAATCATATTTTAATCACTAAACAACCTGAGACTGACCTGCAAAATGCAAAGTACCTAAGTATATTTGAATTTCGCGGGCTATCTTAGCGCATACCCCTTAACTAAACATAATTATTTGAATCCCGGGATTATCATCCGTACTAATATTATAAATTCGAAAGTAACTCTGTCTGTCTGTATGTTATCTTTTCACGGTTAAACCACTGAACGGATTTCGATAAAATTTGGCAGAGATAGATTGCATCCTGGGGAAGGACATAGGTTAGTTTTTATCGAAATATCTCGCGGGCAAAGCCGCGGGCGGAAGCTAGTAATACATAAACCCTTATAACTTTTACACAACCCTTTCGTGACTAGACAAAGCCTCTTTCCTATTATAACCCTGTAACGGTTGTACCTCCCCGGTACGCCAGGGTACGCCCAGCTGAGGTCGTAATGACCCCCGCCTGATTGGCGGGGGTCATTACGACCTCAGCTGTTAAGTGTTTATGGTCCATTAGTTTCTACCGCGGTTACGCTTTATTAGCTCAAACTTAAGGCGAGTGCCACTATAGGGTTTATTAGGTATATTACTTTGTTTTTCTTACGATGCTATAAGGAGTAAATATAACTGGTAGGTTTATTGTTCTGTGATAAAGAAGGTGGCTGGGACAGACTGGATGCGGAGGTCAGAGGAGAGGGTATTATGGCACAGCCTGGAAGAGGTCTATGGCCAGCAGTGGACTGCCATAGGCTGAGTTGATCAAATTCTAAATATGGAATTCAACACCAGCAAAATTTAACTGTAATCCTAATGAGCTTGGGTTTTCATAACATTGTTAATTCAAAGGGATTTTGTTGTAATTATTATTTGTGCTACTAATGACATACGTCGTTAAAAGTCAACGGTGTCGCATGTCGCTCACAATAAAGGTTGAAATATGAACATTAACATTTTACCATTGTCGAAATTAAAAAACATGTTCACATTTTTGTTTTGGGGATAGAAACAAATCTAGGTATTGTTTGGTATGATTAATCCTTTTTTATTTAGAGTTCCGTAGTCAACAAGAAACCCTTATAAGTTTCCTCATGTCCGTCCGTGTGTCTGTCTGTCTGTACTGCGGTTAACTCAGACATTTTTAGTAGTAGAAAGCTGTAATTTGGCACGGGTAAACAAAATTATGAAAAAACATTTTTTTTTAGGGTATTTAAGGGTATACGTAATGTGGGGATATAATTTTTTCTCGTCTATACCATGGAGTGGGGTGTCTTTGGAAAGGCCGGTCAAAAATATTGCGGGTGTGAAAAAAAACATTTTTCGATTCAGGGATCCGTTTGCGAAACACTAAAGAATGTAAATTTTAATTTTATTAAAGTCAAGTGCCCCCCAGCAAGCCGGTTGTTTTTGGATTTGTTAAAAAAATGGTATTAGCATATACGAGTTTAACGAAGTTAAAAGGAAAACTATCACAGTTAAGAAGGCTTTATAAGTTAACGAGTAATAGTCGACCAACTGACATTTGCAATTGGAATGTGTGGGATAACATGTTTTTCAACTACAATGTTAAGTTTGTTCTTGGGATAAAATCATCTCAACTGTAGAACCTTTGAGATGTTATGAACTACGTATTCATACCTCCCCCTGCCTGTCTCTGCCTGTTCTCTCCCCGATCGTGACGGATTGCCGTCCCATCGGACAATGAGAGTGAGGGAAGAGAGAGTTCACCTGTGTCTGCGCACACACTTGTGCACTATAATATCTCCCGCGCCGGCTGGTCTCCACTGATATTGGTCACCATGGCTGAAATTCGGTCTGGAGGACTTTATTTTTATTTATTTATTAATACCTATGCATTTTCAAACCTCTGAGGTCTTTCGGCCTCGTAGGTACCGGTTTTCTGTTAATTTATAATTTCCTTTGAGAGTTTCAAATAAATACTTTTTCTTTCATTCATTCATTCGTTCTTTAGTTCCGTCTACAAGGGAAATGATCGACATTTCTGAAGTCTGATCGAAATGGGTTTATAATTAAAGTGAATGTAATTTCGTCTCTCTGCCCATAGCTAGGGGCACGTGAAAATGTTTTTCATTTTTCTAGAAATAGCATTACGAAGTACCTATCTGAAGATTTGAATAAGTTACCCAGTGGAAAAAGTAATATTTTTCTTTCATGTGACGACCACGAGTAAGCTTCTACAAAGCAGTGTGTTGGCTAAGGACTGAGCTTAGCACAACCTATGCACATAACATACTGTAAACATATACTTACATGGGCTGGACGTATTAATATTACCTACTATACACAAAACAGTGTGTGGGTAAAAGGAATAAGCTTATAGCTCAACATATGCTGTGCTGGACATAAAATACCTATATCCCGATATAATATAGTTTGTTTCAAAAGTACCTGATGTAAATGTAAATAAATGGATTAGAAAACGTACCTGTGGATGCCGATCTCTTGTGCCAGTATCACTTAAGGTCAGCGCGCATCCGGGGAAGGGGGGGCAGGGTATTTTAAAATTACCAATAAAAATCGTACGTACCTAATGGTACCAAGATATAGATTCAAAAGCTCAGAGACTGATCACGTAGCATCAAAAGGGATTTCTCTCTGCGGTATTAAAGAGCGCGTTGAAGGGTACCGCGGCGGGATGCGATGTATGCGGCAGGATGCGAAGGCATGCGACAGTATGCGCCGGAGTCCGCTAGCATACGATCGCTGGAGAGAAGCATTGCAAGCGGGAGTGCACTACGCATTTCCCGCGTGGCATAACGTGGGATGCTGCAAGATCCAGTAGTGTACCGGCAGCGGCTGCTGGCTGCATCGCAAATCATCAGTGTGCGCTGGCCGCTGTCAAGTACTCCTCGATGCCGTCCCCGACTGTCCGCCGGTGTGCGCTGCCCTTTACACATTGAGTGCTTTGATCTTGTAATTTGAATAGGTACCCGAAATTATATTTTAAGAAGATTTATTTCGTTTGGTTTTTGGTTGATGTTAATTTAAAACCTCAATATTTTTTCGATGGTTTTTAGTATAATTATTGGAAAAAGTGATGAGACATACAGTTAAAACCTAGTAATAAAGGATGAATGTGTTACTAATTCCCTTTAGTGAGTAATTGCGTAAGAATTTAACCTGAACAAGGTTTGTTTACACTTTCATTACATACTTTTGGAACAGACTATACCACAAACACTGACACACACTCACACCACTACACCACTCACTCTACACCACCACTCACTCACTTTTTATTTGTTACTAACAAATGGAAGTGATTCTGAAATAAATGTTTATTTATTATTTTTGTACCACACGTGATCGTGTTTATTTGCCCACACTTTATTTATTCTGATATAAAAAGAGCCACAAAGCTCGAATATAAATTGCCATATTTCAATGTCAAAGCTCGGCAATTTCAGCAAAGCCATGCACTTCACCAGAATTGGCTTGCTGCATGTTAATCACGTTGAATTACCATGGCAAGCCATTGTTAGTGGCTTTGCGGCGACCGACGCTAAAATGACGACGCGGCGAGCTGCATAAATTTGTGAAATACGCGCCTGGATGTGGTACGGTCAGCAACAAAGTCTGTTTACGCTTACGAGTTGCAGATAGTACTCGTAAAATAGCCGTGAATATACAGTACTATTACACAAGCACTAAGGTGTTAGGAATAGTATTAAATCACTAAAGAAAGTTTTAACAAAATTGCCAAAACATTTATATTATGGAAACATTAAAACATCCGCATCGGCAAAATTGATCATTAAAATACAACGCATTTGTGATTGACCAAAATAGTTAAATGACTTTAAAGACCTTACTGAAGTATAGAAAAATACCATTCAGGAACTAAGTCAGCACCACTGCTCTCAAAACGGTGAGGAACATCGTGGTAAAACCGGCATGTCCTAGAACCAAAAAATCTATGACATGTGCCATCTACCAACCCGCACTGAGCCCGCGTGGTGGATTACGGCCCGCTCCCTCTCATCGAGAGGAGGCCTGTGTCTAAGCAGTGGGAACATTATAGGCAGATTATGCAAAACTATGAAAATTAGATAAAATTGAAAAAAATTGTTTAATTATTTTTAAATACAACAGTTTGCCTGGTCGAACGGCTCCCATAACCAGTATTTCGCTGGCACACATGCCGGAAAACAGCAATACAGTGGCAGTTTTCCCTCGACAAATACTTTTACAAGGAGCACCACTAGAAGTTAAATTTTCTTTTTACCCACACGAACAACTTAAAACTCCAACAATGTAGCAAGAAAACTTCACATCAAGTATAAAAGTCTGCTTAAAAGCTCAGCAAAAGTTGAACATCAAAAAGAAAACTTCAAAGTCGCTAAAATGGCACTTTACATTAATGAAAGTGTTAATCGACGTCTCTTTTGAAACCTTTGTCTGTTCCATTTGGGGGAAAAAAGGCTATGTTGCAAGAATTTGTGATTCTAAACAGGAGATTAACATTTTAAGGCTGCAGTGTAGCTTCAAAAAATCTTAAAAAGGCGAGTTGCAAGCGCATACCATGCCGCCGGATGGTATGCGCTTGCAATTTTATTTTCTGGTAGTTGTAAGGCTGAAGGGGAAAGCCAGGCTAATAATAATGAGGCAGGCCTTGTTTGTCTGTGAGAATCAAAAACAAAAGCATGTGTAAGGATTAGAGCTTGCGTTCTCTAAACTTCTGTAATCACTAATCGGTGGGCCTAGCACGAACGACTGACGTAACATAACGATACGTAAAAACAAACGATTTTTAAATTGAATCGTTTCACACAATTATTACACATTTACTTAGCTTTAAGGCTTTATTCATATGTATTGGTGATACCTACCTATTGTGTCTTTTAGCCTCGTCCAGGCCTTTCTCTTTTTCACTTTTCTTTTATAGAATTTTATTTATTTATATATTTTTGATTGTTTGGTTTAGTTTGTGTTCTTCCTGTGGGAGTCTTTTTCTTTCTTTCTTTATTGTGATTGTCGCAAAAAGATATAAAATATTTGTATTTCCGATTGAAAAATCGTTCCAATTTACGTTACGTTTACGTGCCGCGTTCGTGCTTTGGCCTGCGAGCACTTTACTTGTTTACAGATGAGAATTAATATAAGAAAATAATATATTATGATTTTTTTTTTATTTGTATATAATGACTTAAAATAATAATATGTAGGTACGTGTCTCTATAGGAAGAGGGAAAATAATTACATATAGGGCTTTAAAAATTCGTCCGCATTCGCTGTCAACATGACAAGTGCACAAAAGGCTGGCAGCATTGCCATGTTGTATGGCGATGCTGATTCTTTGGCCAAAAAAATAGGCCAGCCAGAGTCTACCAACCGCTTGGCGATGCTCGAAAAACCAAGTGGGCACTCGGACCTCATGGCCCTGGTCTTTCAACCCCAAACGGCTCGAACATTATAACTCCCAAGGAATATTTTACAGGTTGCTTGTAAACCATATTCATCTACTTACAGGCTAAATGTAAAATTCATCACTTGAGAACAGCAGTTAAGTTTGAAAAACATGTGCTGAATTTTATAACTGGAGGGTTGAAATTGGTAAATTTGCACTCTGAGGTTCCCATTTTTATGCTAATTTGCCAATCGAACAAGGGATTATGTATCAATTGGTCGTGCATTTGGGGGTCGTAAAATTACGCGTGAAGTACCTGCGTGCTGATTTCCATGTTGATTTTCCCTCACAGAATATACCTACCCGTATATTCTGTGAGGGAAAATCAACATGGAAATATATAATTCCAGTTTGAAATACAGCCAGTCCATTCAAATCATCATCATCATTTCAGCCGAAAAAGGTCCACTGCTGGACATAGGCCTGACTAAGCACCTCCACTTTCACCGGATCTGTGTTTCTCATATCCAACGGGTTCCTGCGGCCTTCACAAGGACGTCGGTCCACCTTATGGGAGGCCTTCCAACTCTACGCCTTCTGGTAAGCGGTCGCCACTTCAGAACCTTCTAATAACAATGATATCATTAGAATTTGGTGTGGAAAGTTAGACGGTGAGAAAAGTCACGATTACATCGTAGTACCAATTACAAACTATTAGGAAAAAATACTTTAGTTGAATATTCTTTAGGGTTTACCTTTCAATTCAAACTTATCACACACACACACACACACCCCCACACACACACACCCCCACACACACACACACTCACCGTAGTAGTTATAATTTGACGAAAAGAAAACTGAAAGTTAACACGAAAACTTTTTCGTCAATTTAGTTGCCTACAGGGATTCCAAACTTTTCTATAACCTCAAATACCTAGAAACAAAGTTAGCTAAAGATTTCCAAATCACAAGGCCGAAAATAACTTTCTGTTCTCCTAAAATAAATACAATGGATGTCAGAAACTTTTTTGGATTACATTAGACAACACCAATATCCTTCTAAAGATACAATAAAGTGCTAAAGTAACTTTTCCAAAGACATTTCTTCATTCGTGGTTCAAGTAACTCGGGCTAGAGAACTTTTATAAAAAAACTGGCCAAGTGCGAGTCGGACTCGCACACGTTTTTTTGTTTTTAGTATATGTTGTTATAGCGGCAACAGAAATACATAATTTGTGAATATTTCAACTGTCTTGAGATACAGCCTGGTTGTAGACAGACGGACGGACGGACAGACAGCGAAATCTTAGTAATAGGGTCCCGTTTTTACCCTTTGGGTACGGAACCCTAAAAAAAGATGGCGACAAAATATAGCTCAAGATTTATATAGGGCGATGTGTTATCGGTTACGTTACGACATATAAAATAAAAGGTGTGCTCAAGATATATTGTTCCTTTTGTGCGGTGTGACGTATCTTTGTGAAAAAGTCGTCGCGTGGAAGTTTTTCCTGATAAGTTTTTTTTGCTGTTAAAATTAGAAACTTGGTACGACCTGTGTTTGTGTAGATAAAGTAATGACCTTTTCAAGTGTTGTGTAGCAAAGCAAGAGTCATTTGAGGGGCTCGTTGCTAAATGATGACAATCCCACGAAGAAGGTTAACCAACTAAAGAAGGTTAAAAATTGGTCGATCGAAGGTTAAGCTACACTTGCCACGGTCAGTTCGTGGATGGGAGACAATCTATTTCATATCTATACCCCCCGTACCTCGAAAAGCAAGTTAAGCCGTTGTTTACGGCTGACATTAGTAGATCTTTGACAGTCGTTACGGGTAGTCAGAATCCCAAAAGTCTAACAACCAGTCTTACCAAAGCATATCGTGTTATCCAGTAAATAGGCTGTGGAGGTGAGATAGGCAGTCGCTAAATAAAAGACTAGCATTCAACTGTATCTGGTTAGACTGGAAGCCGACCCCAACGTAGTTGGGAAAATACTAGGCAGATTAATTTCTTTAGCTAGCCATTTGAATCTGTACGCAACCAATCACAAACTAGTTAGTAACACGTTAGTTGGTCGGGTCGTGTACAGACCGCCATTGAAAAACTGGCACTGTGACATTGTAGGTATTCATTGGTGATTTAAGTTTGTAACACGTTGCTTTTGAGTACCCTAGCGTTGTGGTCGATGGGCCTTGGTGTACAGGCAACTGCAGCCGTTGACTCGTCGTCGGCGACACTCGTCGACTGCAGCAGTTGTCTCTGTCGTTGACGTGTGTCACTCGTCTGTATGAGCAATTGGCATTTTATAGTGCACGAGTGCGACTCGCGGGCTTAGCGGGTCTTGGGAGAAGACAGATAAACTCAGAGCAAAAGTGTATACTATGAAGTTAAGCTTTAATATTACTTATTAACTATACTTACACTACCTACCTTCCTTCCTACCTTATGCGGTACCTTCTTTATGCGGGCTTTTCACAAATGACTATAGCCGCGTTTTAATGGCAATTCGGCTAGGCCGCAGGTGACTAAAATCGCACGTTCCAAAGTAGAGTAGGTATTGACTTTTGTAGTGCGGCGACTGGTCGCATGCAGAGGGTGAAGGAAACCGACCTTGAAAATGCTGAAAGGTGAAAATGAACTAGTCACCTGAGATTTTTATCGTACCTGAGTAAATGGGGTGGCGATTTGGCAAGCGACCAGCCGCACAGTCAAAATCGACCTAGTGTAAATACCCCATTACACTGAAAGAAATAAGCAGTAAATAAAAATGAAAAAACATTAATCTCAACTGTTGTAAACAGTTCCTTTAAGAGCTTAACGTTCAAAACAGTATTTTTTACTGATCCGAAAACAGTTAAAGCTTGAGGCAAAATGTTACCGTCATGACAGTAAACTTTAATGTTTTAAGTAGCTAAAAGGTCACAAAATTAACTGTTTTATTATTTGGTGTTATCGTTTATTTATTTATTTATATATACTTTATTGCACACCACAAAAATACATAACATGAAAAAAGATACATCAACATTACAAAATATACAATGGGCGTTCGTTCAAATCATTGAAAACTTACATTACAGTAAGTGTGGTTTTCCTTTTCTTTTTGTTGTTTTTTTCAGTAAATAGTATATTCAATCATTAAAAGTTACTGTTTTGTCTTTTACTGTTTAACAAACATCTCTTCTTACTGTATAAAGTCAGTAAGTCAAAATGAAATCGCTTTAATGTGCTGTCGTACAAATTATTTTTTTCAGTGTAGCGTTCTTTTCATGAATACAAAAATGTCGCCAATCTCACAAGGCGCTAGCCTCATAATCATAGCTAGCCTAATAAAAGAAACGGCTGGAAGGCTTCTTAAACTCCAGATAAGACGGCTGGTAGTAGTGACATCAGGCATAATCAGCCTATAGTGTAACCTACGACCCTATAGCTCGTAAGTCGCGGTGACATCAGACGAGGGTTCAATATATGCGGATTAGGTACACACTACACGATTTAGTCGGACCAGACCGATTGAAGTGAGTCACCGTCTGTTATAGACAAAAAGTTATTCATTGATTTTTTTTGAACAGTTATTTTTACTTGATGTATTTAAGTTTAAGAACATTAATATCCCTACGGTATACAGTTGAGGAATGTGAGGTTTTCTTTGAAAATTAATGCAATATGTCTGCAGTTTTGGCTGAATGGAAACCTATGTGGCAGTCAAATCTTTGATAATTATCTACCATTCGGAAGAGATTTTCTGAATGGATACCTATATACATTGTGGCACGGACATCGACCTACTATCTGTTACCATGGATTCAGAAAGTACATGATTCTGAACCACCATGCAATGGAATGTTTTCGTCGATTATAAAATAAAAAAATTTGCTCTGCCATACATTTTGACCACGAGGTATTACACTTTTCTATGAAACAGCTTTTTTAGGGTTCCGTACCCAAAGGGTAAAAACGGGACCCTATTACTAAGATTCCACTGTGCGACTGTCTGTCTGTCTATCACCAGGCTGTATCTCATGAACCGTGATAGCTAGAAAGTTGAAATTTTCACAGATTTTATGCCTTGTGGTACGGAACTCGCACCTGGCTGGTTTTTTTTTCCTAATCGACTAAAAATTTCTAAGCTAAAGGGGTCTAGAACCATGATTGTGCTAAATTTCTGGTTCCAGTTTGCGCGTCTGTGTCCCTGCCACATCGTGTAGTAGTTATTCCTTGAATGAGTTTAAACGTGCATAATTATTAGGTACCGCGGCGTAGTACCTAAAGTCTATTCAAACTTATGTTTCAAATTAATATTATTTTAAGTTACACAAATAACAACTTTATTTTAAATGTAATTAAGTTGATTTCAGAGTGACTGGCACTATTGAAAAAGTTATAAAAATGTTTAAAGTTGTAGCGTAAACTGAACTTTATTGTGTAGGATTTAAAGTTATTTTTCCATAAACCTACTCATAATTGTTTAAGTACATTTTTGGCAAAAAAATCGCGAATGCAGATTACATACATTTTGTGCATGGTAAACTCATTTACAGAACTAAAGAAATAGAGGTTCAATGTAAAGGTTTTAATATTAGCACGTTTACAAATCACTAAACACATAATTATAATACAAATGTCAAACACACATTTTTGTTTTAGTTGGCATGGAGATAAAACCAAATATTTGAATTAATTTGCGGTTTTATCGTTTGATCATGGCTTTCTATTTGACATTCATTGCGGTATTTTCGTTGTTGAGCAGATATTTTTTTTTCGAACATATTAAGAAGCAATGTATTAGCAATATCCTTCAAAATGGTTCAGATTGAGATTGATATTGTGTTACAAAGTTTCACCGGCTAAATAAATTGATGACGTATGATTAACCGGATTTGTCAATTAGCAAATTATGTAGTTTTGAAAATTGAGCCGTGAATGCCAACTCGTTAGCTAATTGTAACTGAGTGGGATTAGCGGTTTGCGGCACAAATGAGCCACAAAGTGAACCTCCAACGGTAATTTTGTTGTTAGTCCAAATGGAATAATCTATTTATAATATAAAAATTAATCGCTGAATGTGTTACTAAGCGCAAATCTCGAGAACAGCTGAACCGATTTCGCTAATTCTTTTTTAGAATATTCCTTGAAGTACGAGGATGGTTCTTACGCAGTGAAAAAATTAATATATCTATGGGAGTAGGGTAGAAGTAGGGTAGGAGTAGGGTAGGAGTAGTGTAGGAGTAGTGTAGGAGTAGGGTAAGAGTAGGGTAGGAGTAGGGTAGGAGTAGTGTAGGAGTAGGTTAGGAGTAGGGTAGGAGTAGGTTAGAAGTAGGGTAAGAGTAGGGTAGGAGTAGGGTAGGAGTAGGGTAGGAGAAGGGTAGGAGTAGGGTAGGAGTAGTGTAGGAGTAGGGTAGGAGTAGGGTAGGAGTAGGTTATGGGATGGGTAGGGTAAGGGGTAGGACACCACTCAAACGAAGTAGCGCCAGGCAGCTAGAAATAATTTATATGGCAAAACCACGTTTGCCGGGTCAGCTAGTAACATTATAAAATAAGATAACATCACGCCTTCAATTCTCCGAACTGTTAGGCAGAGGGGTACCTTAGCAATACTTAACATGTTAGTACACCCACATTTCGCCAGTTGTGTTTAAGACCCACGTTTAAGAAATTCACGGCCCTTTGCTTTAAGTTTTTTACTATTTTTAACAAATTTCCATAAAAAAAATGGGCCCTCAATCCAGATGCACGATCCATGTAATAGGGGGCGAGGTTTAGCAGGCCTTGCTGAATTTTGCTTTTTAAGATGTTACCTACCAGTAACAAAACAAAACAATTACGTTACATCACAATCTTCAAAAGAGAATTTCACAGACACTTTGTTGTCGTTTGAACAGGAAATTAGAGTCCCATCCAGTCCAAAAGCATTTTCCACAAATAGTTCTAACATGGGAATGTTCAGGGAATTGTTCGCGACGATCTCAATTTACCATCGTTCTCCAATTTCCTTAACCGTAAGGGGAGAATTTTCACTTGTGCTTGTATTGGCATATATGTGGCTTTGAGTGGTCGCGTACAAAATTGGACAAAAGAAAATAGAAATTCATGCTGTGTGTGTCTGTATGTTTATTATGATTGTATCATAAGGTTTTGAAAAGAAAGGGTTTTGTTCGCTTTTTGTTTTTTATATGCATTGGTTAGGCTGGGCCTTCTTAGTTGTCAAAGTTACGACATGAAGCAGCC